>CM060562.1:9399085-10720335 GCA_030625065.1 Alectoris magna
CATCACTTGTAAGTTGCATTTTTCCTTTCCACAAACACTTAGTAAGGCACTTACCTAAACAACCAAATATCATGCTTGCTACCAAAAAGCTAACGCTTACATTTTGCAAACTTTACAATTTTGCCAAATGTCCTTATTTGTTTATTAAAACATCCCATTTTTTTCCTGTAGGGAACACTTGATTCTGCAGTTTTTAACTACCTGGCTGACTTTTTGAAATTCATATAATTTATGCCTAAGTACATAAAAGCAGCCGTAACGAAGCGCTGTGAAAGGAAACGTAATCCAGATAAAGCACTATTTAATGTGCCATTTCATTTCTTACTCAATTTTAAAAACCTAACTTTAGGAGCTTGAAGAACTAGCACAAGAGTCTCTAACAACAATTAAAGCACGGGCTTTTGAGATTAAAAACAAACCAGAGACAAGCTCCCTGGATTGTTTAGCTCCTCTGGGTCAACTGTAATGACGCCTCTCACCAGACAAGGCTGTGATGCCTCTCTGGGTTTCCCCTACTGCAAGCAATTGCCTGGCTACACAGTGATCTGGAAAAGTACTGCTAATTACTGTGACTGATTCTTATCCTGGGCAGCAGTGACAAGGTACAGGCTCTCAGGTGCTCAGGGACTGACCTGATCTGCCCTGTTGGCACCCTAGTAGGTAAATCAGGCTGAGCGCTCTTCCTTCCTGAGCAAGCCATGAAAATGGCAATGAGTCAAACTTGCCCCTTGTGCCCCATCAGGTCTTGTCATCACCCCACAGACAACCACACACTTTTCCAAATACTTCCAACGAACAGCCACAAAGTGCTTTGGCTCTCTCGGCAAGAGCTGGAGAACAGTCCTTTTGAACCCGAGAGTTATTCTCATGGGGTTCAACTTCCACCACCCAGCTGCACCAAGTTATTACGGGGTATACACAGTGGTGAAATGCCATTCCTGAAGCATGTTTTTGTGTGGGATGTTAGGAAGAAAACATTACTCCTTTCAAGTAAGCCTATTCATTTCCTTGCAGTCTTTGGAGTTGATTTCAGATGGAGAAAAAGGAATGGCAAAAGAACTTGGTGTTTCATCTGTACCCAAGAGAGGATGCAACTAAAATCACTGTCCCTTGGGAAGTGAAAAAATAGAGTTTCTTTTTTTTCTGGGATGTCGTTCCCTACTGGTGGTCAGCTTGTTGCTGTGGATGGGCCACAGATACTTTCAGTGAACACTGTCAGTTGTTTTTCTGTAAACATTTCTAAAATGGTGCGTTCGGCTCCATATCCAAGTGATAGGTATAATAACAATAACGCTGGCCTATTATTATTTCAAATAAAGACATACTCAAAGTGAGGGCTGGAAGAATGACTGAACTTCCAGGACCGGTAATGAGCGCTGACGTTTTATATTTGGAGAGCGTGAATTTAAGAGTGTCGTGCTCCCAGTAAGTTGGTCCTTCTCCTCTTACACAACAGCCAACGCTATCGGTTCCTTTGGAAACACTTTTCCACCTGACATACAGCCAGAGAAACAACAGCAAAACTACTGGAGAGCGGACCCTGAAGGAAAAAAAATCAGTCCGCAGCAGAGCCAAGGCGATGCGCAATGTATTGCCTTTCATCAACTATAATTAATTGAAAATAGTATGAAAACTTCCCTAATGTCAGCACGCATAATTGTTAACAATTGTTATTAGAAGATGAAAAGAAATGCTGTGTCAGGCTGAAATATCCCTAGAGTTCCTGTGTATCATCTGCATATGTAATGCGGACTTACTGTGCCAGAGCTTTTCAACTCTGCAAAAGTGTAACTATGCTAAAAAGAACTGTCAGGTTTGTGAGAAGTTGGATGTTTCGGGGTAGGAGCGGCAGTGGTATGAAATATCTCCTCGGCTCCGGAGCGCTCCAGCAAAAACCACACAAGGATTGAGGTGAACTGGGGAGAGGAGAGAGCGACCACCATCAAAGGCTGCGTTGTGTTTTCAGACAAAAAAAAAAAATCAGGGTAAAACTTGTTCTTCCTGCTTCTGTCCCACAGCTGTCCATCAAAACCAGCTTTCTCCCTGCGGTCTATCAAATATTTCCCTCACAAATCAATTTTACACATGATCAGCCCATACCCCTACTGAGCTGAACCTCCCCGTTAATTAAGTGAAGAAATTACCATATATATTATATTAATGCAAACATCATTCAGCTAGTAATTCACGGCTGATCTGGATAATGGAAAGGTTGAACACCCATTAACCCAAGCCAACAAAATGGGTTGGCTGAGAAATTCTAGCAGGTCTCATGTGACTCTTCCCTCTAACTGCAGCTCTGCGGTATCTGCTATTGTAATAATTAAAATCCTCCCGGTAGATCAATACTGGAATCTCTTTATGGGAAGTGCCCTGATGGAAATGTCTCAAGGAAGCTGGGGCTGTGGAACTCTGAAAAATTCATTTTTTTTATCTGACAATTATCACCACACTGCAGACTAATTCAACAGTGCACCCCTCTCACTCTGCTTTGAATGCACTGGAGATTGACATCTAAAAAAACCTAACATCTCATTTTAACAAATAAAGGCACTATTTCCACATACAGTTTAGAATTATCAGCAATCATGAAACCAGACAAAAAATTAATATACATTAAGCACTTCATCTTCTGATGGCTTCCTCTGAGTCTCAGTTATCGCAGCCTTCTCCTCATTTCCTCTCTTTGTATCTTCCTGTATTGATCTCTGCCTTTTCATCTCTTGAAAAAAGGGGAAAGACATGTAAAATTATTATAAAGCTTGATATTTATGTATTGAAACGGGGACTTACATTATCGGGTTTTAATATATTTATTGTTAAATATTATTAAATCATAAGATGGGAAAACACGCTTTATATTTTCTCCTACCTGGTCTGCTCTCCACATACTGACTGAAAGACTGGAGCTGAGTTTTTCTGACGGTGGAGTCCTTGCTGAACACAACAGGATTTCTAAAACGTTCTGCTGCTTTTTGTAATCGCTCAGCACGATGCTCCTCTGTTCCATTCTGCTAGGAAAACAAGGCACACAACAGTTTCTTTTGTTTACAAACGCGGAGACACTAACTCGAAAGGTACGTTTCGCTGGGGGAACACAACTCAGGTTGTGCAGAGAGGATTTCCCAACTCAGACCACAGTTTGTGCAGGACGAAAGTATCAGCTGCAGGGAGAGCTAAAAAAAAAATGAAAGGAAAGGGGGGAAAAAAAAAGGAGAGGAGTGCCTAACTTTCCTTTTTTTTTGCGGAGCGTGCGGTGGCAGCGGTTGGTTTTGGCTCTTTGGGCCCCCTCCTCCCGTAGTGGCGGTGCCGTGCCGCAGCCCGGAGCCGTGCCGTGCCATGCCGCCAGCCGGGAAGGAATTGTCTGCTTCCTACAGTCCCCCAGCCTTGTACGACAAGAAGAACTAGTTTCTAATTTTATGCCCATTGAGATAAACCACTAATGCTGGATGAAGGCTAAAAGGTAGGATTATAATACTACCCCACTGAACTGCATTTCATCAGCTATAACTTTCCAAAGCCAGATTTGTAAGTAAGCCCTTTACAGCTAAGGAAACTACAATTATCTTTTTCCAGGGCTTCCTATGTTAATACTGGTAACAAATTCAAATGGTTCTGTCGACGTGAAATATCCCAGAAGACTGAACCACCGCAGTGTGTGGAAGCTGCAGATACCGAGGTGCTGTGTACCAAACAAATATTTCATTTTATACCTAATCTTTTATTATTTTTATTAAGTGTTTTGAAAGTAAATAGGGAAAGGCTAAGATGCATGACTAATAGCTAAGCCTGCTGAATGCTGAAACTGGTTATCAAAAGCTACCAAGACTTTGCCCTTCCTCTGCATTGAGACAATCGGTAATGAGGGAGTTCTCCAATGGCCTATTCTCTAGCCTCAAGGAGGCCGGGGATACACAATCCTCCAGGGAAGGTAACAGTTTATCCTTTTCCACAAACACAGAATGCCTCATTTATAAACGTGTAAACTGCATTTTATTAAAAAACAAATCCGACTCAACGCTGAGAGCTCCCCGAGAACAGATGGACACCATATATTCCCTATAAAGCCGCTTTCAAACTCTTCCTTCAAGACTAACTGTTAAGTCGCACCTTTTGTGGGAGCACCTTAAAAACCCGGCTGGTCGGCAGGAGCCGTTCAGAAAAGAGAAACCCCTTTTTCATCAACGAGGTGGTGCCGCGTTCCCCTAATGGAGGCGGCCCCGGCCTCATTTGCGGCACTAAGCTTAAAAGTGTCGCTCCTACTGGACGGAGGGCTCGTCAGCTACACCAGGCGGGCGGTTATGATGCTGGGTAAACAGAATGTGGTTTCCTGCGAGCAGCACAATAACAAGCCGACAGCCTCAACTCGGGTCTTTACCAAAATAAACAAACACGACTAATTTTTTAGGCCTGGCAACATGCTAAAATATCGGTGTGATTAGCCAGTAAATCCCATTTTAAGAAACCTTTTTATGACTAGGGACTTCTGCCACTTTACAAATGTATTCCTCTAAGCCCACTAATTCAGTTAGCCTTTTCAATCCATTGTATTATTCTTGGGCCAGCTTCATTTTGCATTAAATCCACTGCAGAAAGCTAAATTGAACGCAAAAATCAGACTTGATCCAGGCTTCCTTTTGTTCAAAGATAGAGACCGAAAGTCCTCTGCTGCTGCCACACACTTTCATCACCAATTTATAGGAACCGACAGTGTAAGGGAAAAGCAATGAAAGTCATTGTTTTGGGACTTCAAAGCATCTCTGTATCTGGGGAAGGAAATCCTTTCAGTCAGCAGCGCTTTCCCCACAGACTGCAGGTGGGTGAAAAGTTATACCCAACTGGAAGTGCCCCAGAGCCATAGGGATATTCATGACATACAGGGACTGCTTTTTTAAAACAAAAAATAATGGGAAGAACACAAGGGGGATAATTAAGAAAATGAAACGGAAAATTGAGTGGTGCGTGCTTTTTGCTGAAGGGGTGAACGTTTAGAATGGGCAACACAACCGCACGCACCACATACTGGTTTCTTTCTTTCTCAGGAGCGCTCGTTGTCAAGTACTCAAGTATGTATGGCTTTAAAATGGAACGCAGCTTAGTTTTAGTGCAGCAGAAAAGAGGGGGCCAGGCTGCGAAGGGAAGCAAAGCGCTGTGCCCAGGGCTGCTCCCGGAGCCTGGCTGCTGAGCACGGCACGCAGGGTGCAGCCCGCACTGCACTCCTTGTCCAAGTGGCAGCCCCAGCACTGCCAACTTGGAGGTGAAGCTTCTGTCTGCCGCCGTTATGCCGGTTACAAGCATCGAGATGCAAAAAGAGATGAAAACGTGTTGCTTAACCAACAGAAAAAAAGCACCCCGGCGCATTGCAACCTACGCAAGTGCCATGCCACAAAGATTCTCTGCATTTCTTGCCATGAAGGATTTGGTAAGAAATCGTTTTCCACATCACGAGGTACAAACAGAAATCAAAACACACAGGTACTGAGACAAAAGCGTGAATCAAAACTTACCTTAACGTCTTGCTCTGAGCTATCAGTTACAGCTTTCTGAGCAGCGCTGGAGAGTGAATTTGCCACCTGTGGCTGAGTTTCTAGGGTCTTCTTCAGCTTCAAATCCACCAACTTACTGTTTTGTTCTGCTAAATATGCAAATACCACATACAACAGAGTGAGAAGCATTTAAATGCAGAGCCGGCACAACAATGTACCAGTTTAAAAGGTAGATTTCATTCACTTAACTACAATTTCCAACTAAATAGTAGAAACCAGAAGGATTATTATTATTATTATTATTATTATTTGCAATTCAGATCGGTGCAGATTTGTGTAATGCATAATTACATTCAGATATTTCCCTTTTTTTTTTTCTTTTTCAAAAAACATACATAAAAATACAGCGCTCATCTAAGCAAGTAGACACAGCCTGAAGAGAGCAGGTGAGAAACACAGAAACCAGACAATGTTTAGGCCCAGTTACTCCCAACCCATTCCTGCTTACGATTCGGTATTAAAACACACTTAAAGAGCCATTTATTTTCAGATGACATATAACAATTTATCACACACCGTAAGTACTGATAACCCCCCAAGTTTATGAACTACTCATTCATCCTAAGGCTCCTTGGCACAGCTTCTAAACGTTACAATTGCAGTATCAAAAGAGCCAGCTTTCTAGTAATATTTTACAGTGATTTATGGAACATGTCAAAGCCAAGAATGCTGTAAGACACATCAGAACTGCATTGAAGGGACAAATTCAAAACCTGCTGGACCCCACAGAACTTTCCCATCGGTTTTAGGAACTCAAATCAGAGCCCAAATAAGTGACAGCTGAGAATTTTACTTTCAAATAACGCTCAATTTGCATATGCACGTTGACTGTGCAAACGTGCAGCACACTTACGCACACTGTGCTTTCCTACAGATCTTTCCCTGCTTGCTGGGTGAGGGAAGTGGGGCCATAAGTGTTTTGCCTTCCAAGGTTTGATTCATGTTAGCCCAAGTATTTTTGGCATGCTAGAACCCAAATGATGCCTGCCCGCAGCAGCAGCGGGCTGGGCTGGGTGATGACGAAGGATAGTTTCCCTTTCCTCTGGCACACCCAGCCAGGGTGCCCTTAATTGAGGCTCACATGTAAGTACACGCACATTCTCATGGGTTTATACATAAACATCATGTAATAACTATGATAGAAGAGGTTCACATTTTATCAGATACATTCAGAGCGGCGTATGGTAGCAGCGCTGACACACACAGACAGATGCAATATTTAAAACTAACAACCCGCAGTAAAAAAAAAAACAACAACAACACACGCACAAACTTTTCTTGAGATAGACAGGAAGGACTAAGATCCAGCAGGGGACAAATTAATTAACACAGCCAACAATGACCCCAAATGTGAAATGTCCCTTGCAGTTCTGCATCTAGCTGTTCCCAGGGGATTCGGCCTTCGTTAGAACTTGGTATGAATTGGCAGAATTCCACCAAAATCTGTGTGCACTGATTTCTATCACAGCACCAGGCTGCTTTTTGTATTGCTGATCACCTTCTTCCTTACTCGTTTGAACAACGCTGCTTGCCCATCTGGCTAATGTGCAGACTGACCTGCAAAACCATGTCTCAGCTTTCTCTCCATAATGTCTTTCCACGGTGGAAATGAAGGTTTGTGTAGCATTTTGTATTCCCGAGAAGGTGTCTCTAGGGAAATGAAGGCCCACAGAAATAAGTGTGGGCAAGTCCCTGGGGCTATGTGACAGGAATATTCATTCACCGATTTCCTCTCTCTCCTAAAACGAACCAGAATTTATTGGAAAATTATTTGATAGGATGCTACTCTAAATCAGCTGAAGTAAAATGTTGGAAACACTAAATATATTTTCTTATGTCTTAGGATATCCACAAACTAAAAAATAGAAGACAGGACGTACACCTTCTGCACTCAAGAGAAGACCAGCTTGCTAATACAACAGAAGGGAACGGCTATGATGTATACACATCATTGCTGATGTAGTTTACAAAGAGCAAACACTAAATGAAGTGTTTTGATTGAATATGTCATGGGTTACACACTTGGGTTCAGATGGCATGGGCTGAACCAAGTCAGCGGCTGCTGGAAGAAGCTCACCCTTCCACTCCCTGGCTCCTGATGCTGCCCAGTGCTTGCCACGCTACTCTGGGCTGCCAAAGCTCAAAGGAGCTGGTGGTGGGCTGAGAGTCAGACCGCACAGTGTTCCCCGGGGGCCACTGGTAGCCAGCAGATGCACAGAGCACAAAATCCCTTCCTTGTACAACTAACTCTGACACGTTTATCATCTGTGAAGCCGATTTTTGCTGGTTTACAAGTTTAGAAGGTGGAGATACCACTGCAGTGATTTACCCTTATTGGACCAGCACTCAATGTGATGGATAATAAGCACCTCTTAGAGTACGAATGATTTCAAAATGTGTTATTAAAAACAGTATTGCTTCAACTTAAAAATTAAATAGGAGTAATTCTGTTCCAATCTGTAGGTGTCCCCAAGAGCTGGTCTTCTGGAAGCAGCTGGAAGGATATCAGGTCTACACAGAGACATACTTGCTCCCGTTTCACAGATCTAGCCTGAAGCTCTTTCCCCATCGAACAGGAGGAGATGTTTAAATTTGCCACTACTGGAAGTAATAATTTTGTTGCTGATTTTAAATTTCAGCCAAACATGAATGCAAAATATCCAAGGAAAACAAATGTTAGGGTTTGAAAGATGTGAAAAGGCACAAAGAAATAAAGTCATGACAGAGAAGCAGCACATCACTGCTTATGATGACAGAGTGTTAGTCATGCAAAATACACAAAATAGCCATTATTTAAATTACCCGTTGAATCAAGGTCATTTTCTAGGTTAGTAAGCTCATCTCCACCTCCAGTAACAGAGCATTCAGGAACCTCCTCGTTAGTATCTATCTCAATATTATCATCATCCTCATCCTCATCTGTAGGAACACACAGCATTAAGGTTAGTACCGTCTTATGTTCATGCGCCACAATGCTAAAATAAAAATGAACACTTTAGAGAACAAGCTGCACTATGATAAAAATGCAAATCGTTAAGTAAGTGAGGAAGAAGATTTCACCCAGTCCACTCATGGGTTTATCTTTATACCGATGCAATCCAATATACACACAGGGAGCTCTGCTGGAAGCTCCTGTCACAATAAAGGCAGAGCCTGGCCTAAGCATTGGCTGCTCACTGTGCTGAGTGTCAGCCTAACTCTAAAAAGCACGTGCTCTTCCTTATAACTTGAGTCATAATGATTTTCCCCAGGCTCCCAGCTCTCTGCAACACAAAGTGGGATACTGGTGCTGATCCCGGTGTATGGCAGCTTTGAACGGGTCTGGCCAGCAGCAGGAACTGGGAGCTCCAGTCTCTCCAGAAAGGCAGCAGCTGCCAGCACTGGGCTCCCAGCTCAGAGAAGCTTGCTGTTCCTTGTCTGGTACCACACAGCACAGAGAGGTGGTCCCTGCACCCTGCTTACATCTTTGTGTCTGCCACCACCTCTGATGGGAGCAGGAACATCCCCCCCCCCCGTGAGATGTGATGCTTAGCAAGCAGGGGTGCAGCAGGAGCACCCTCCCACATTGCTGCCTTGCTGCGGCGCTCTGAATCAGGAGTGTTTGTGAGCGATGTACACTTTAAATAAAATAATAATAATAATTACACTTGATATTTTTATGGCATCCCTCCGCTGGGTTTCTCAGAGCGGCTCATGAATATTACTTGTAAATTAACCCCATAATGTTTTATGAAGTAGCTAATTATTATAATTACAATTATGATGATGATGTAGGTAAATTATGGCGCAGAAAGAGTAAGTAACCTGTGGAAGATCAAATAGCAAGTGTTGAATTGTGAAGCAGATCCCTGGAATAATCCTGACTCACATGTTCAATACAAATATACAATGAAATTAAACAAGGTCCATAAAAGCTAGAATAGTATTTTCAAAGCCTGTAGCTGCATTGTATTTACTCACTTTTAAGTCCCATATCGTGTGCTATCTACACTTGTTCAGACTTATATGAACATTTTTTTCCTATGTATGTATGCACGCATATAAAAGTGATGAAAAAGAGAAGGCTGAAACATGCCAGGAGAAAGAATACGTACAGAGCAGCTGCAGGAGCTTTAAAACGTTGCACAACAGGGAAAAACGCTGATTGTAATTACAGACCACTGATACATTCTGACATCATTCAAACAAAAAGGATCCCAAACGTGGTACCAAGGTGCCACAATCCTGAATAACAGAGGCTTGGGGTTGGTGCTGATGGCTCGTTGCCTGTCTCTGAAGTACACCGAACTCATCCTCAGACCTGCAGATTGCACTCCAGACCCACACTGCTATCACTCAGGCTGTATGGCTATTTCTTTTCTTCGCCTCCGTATCTCTACCATCCCTACAAATCCCACTGTAGGAGCTTTTTGGCTTTTTTGTGAGTGTGTCTGCTACTCTTTTCTAGCCTTCAGTTCCTCGGCAATTATCAGACTTCCATGCAGCTTTGTCGATTCAGAGAGACCTTCTATGGCAAAGGCACAAAGAAGTTTCTACTTCAGTACAGGCTGCTTGCTTGCTGCAGAAGCAGTCTGCATCAGTAGCACATCAGTAGGATGCTGCAGAACTCCTCCATTTCAGTTGACCACCATGACTTCCCCAGGTTCCTCTCCACTAACTCTTGCTGGTCTTCAGAATGTCAGCTCTCTCCTCACATGGCTCAGCTTGAGCCAGATGGATGGTGACCTGCTCTCCTCAGCCAAACCAGTACCTGGGACCAGGTAGTTCTTCAGGTGGGCAAAAACACTCAGGACACTCTGCAGTATTTCTCCTGCTCCCATTCACATTAACAGAGCAGGCTCTATGATCTGAGGGAGGCAGCTGTATGAAGCAGAGGGGCACAGTGGATCCATCATCACATTGACAGAGGGATGGGGTAAAGAGCAAATGGAAGATATAGCAAAGAACAGTAATGCAGGGGTAGCAGTGGTTCTAAAATAACACTGCCTCAAAGAGCATCAGCATCTTTTTCTCATCAGGAAACACGATCTGAAATCCCTCGTGATGGTGCTGGAAAATCCAATGGCACTCTGGCCAAGGTGCTCTTTGCTGGGCTAAGAGCAGCCAAAGGGCACAGGCCATCGGAAGAGGGAGCAGAGAAAGGGAGAGGGACGTTGCAGTGGCACCTCAAGCCTGGATGCCTTCCAGCACACCCCAGGGAGTCAGCTCACAATGAGCAGGCAACCCAACAGGGTGCTGGACGTGTCAGAACAGCCTCAGCTGACAACTGCTGGTTACTGAATGCCTATATTAGACTATATAACCCTTTTTTTTTTCACCTCTTTAATTTATTACAGCAAGATGAAATCAGAGGCATTGCCTTTGACACCACAATTTTAGGTAACAGAAGAGAAGGGAACGTCAAGGACACCAGTTCCTAGTGGCAGATAACGACCTGACCTAGTATTCAATTTAAGGTTGGCAGGCTGACTGAGTATCATCATCAGAACACTGACACTGTATAAGGAACTGCCAATTAAGAATATTCTTTTCAAGGAATTTCAGAAGTTTTCAAATACCTTTCAAAATTGATAATGTTTCTTCATTTTAAACTACTCTTCCCCCCCCCACCCCCCCCTCCAGGTCCCATGTTCTTCTAGTGTATTAAAGAAGTAAATGTGTTTGGGAAGCATGTTACAACAAGAGTTTGCAATTATTAACGTTAAAAGAAACAACGCGACAAAGAGATAACAGACACCTTCTAAGGAGAGAGCAAAGCACTAGCATGAAAAACTTCAAGCACTTGGTCTAGAAGCAGGGCACAGAATTAGAAGACTGTGAAGGAATTGCTGCCTTGAAAAGTAAGTCAGTAGAGATCCTAGAAAGACACCAAACCTTTACCAAGTTGAGAAGAAATGAAAAAGAAAAGAAGAATTAAAGATAAGCAATTAAGTCAGCGACTAAACAGCACTGGCCATTATCTACAGAGCGTGGACTGCCATGACTGACACGGAGTAACCTAAGAATATTTTGGAACCATATGGAAAAGCCAGAATAGCGGAAGCAAAAACATCAAAGCGTGAAGGAATTGCAACAGGCAAAATGAAGAAGGAACAATTTCCTTTGAGACACAAAAGCATTGCTGGGAGTTGGACTGTGGGAAAAGTGCCTGTAAGTTTCCTCTGCTGCTGCAAGAGCAGTGCTTGCTGGTAGGGAAGAAGGTATCTTCAGCCTCCAGCATCGTCTCTGGGAAATCTTTCAAGCTTGTAGAATTCAGATATTTAATTTCTTTACTTTCAAGTGCAAAGTTCACTTAAGGCTATGGGATGTGACAGGAGCATATGAACAGTAACAAAGGAAGAAAGGTGGGGAATGGAAGAAAGGTAGAGTTGAAATACTGCTTCAAGTGTACAAGAAATCAGATGCTGGAACAAGAAAAAACAGCGGGAACTGCCAAGAGATAGAAATGCTGCCTGTTACAAATATTAAACTGTGGAATTAACTCTGATTTACAAGTTGGAGACCAAGTATGGTGCAAGACTGAGCTGCCACGTACACTCCCTTCAAATCACTGCCTCAGAAATAGCATCTCTGATGCACCTTGAAAACTTTCAGTATCAAAGTGCAATGCAACACCAGCTGGCTCACGTAGTGAGTTTTGGAACTGCAGTCCACCCTTCCAGTTCTTAATTCTATTTAAAAAAAAAAGACAAAAACAACTGTTTTTTTTTTGCCTCACTACACACTTGGATGCTTCTTTTTTTCTCTTCTGTTTCTGACCTTCTAACATCTCTCTCCCTTTCCATTCTTCTGTCCACCTTCTTCTCCCCTCCCAGTTCGCCTATTTTGGATGCTTTTTTGGACAGCTCTCCTGCTGCCTCTTCCTCACTGCCCACTGGCCACCGGGAACACCGGCCTCACCCACACACCATGGGGACAGGGTGTGAGGAGAAAACACTGCCCCAACCCCAGGTGGAGATGGGCGTCCCGCTGCACACAGACAGTACCTAGATAAGATGCCAATTCCTTTGCCCCACCGCTGCTGGGAGGAGGGAGGATATTTGGATCCCTATCTCAGCATTGTCCCTGGCCCCATCTTAAGGCATCTGCTTATCAGCCGGAAGCTAGCAGGACATGTAATAAATCTGAAGGTGCCACCCCACACCCTCTGGCAGTTGGCAGAAAGAAGTATTTTGTCTCATGTGCCAAATAACCTACTGAAAACGACCGGATTTTGCAGCAAAGGATGCTGCTTATCCAGGAAAGTTTGTGCTTGCCATGGGCATCTCATTTTCGCAGACCACAATTATAAAAAGCCTTTTAACTGAGAATGTAGTACCAGTCTCAAAACAGAAAACTCTCAATAAGCACACAGAAACAGTGCTCAGATTTTCACCACCACCAGTCAGCAAGAAGTTAGTCTTTAAAACCTCCAAAATCCCAAAGCTGAAATACCTTTTTCTTCCTTCTTTTTTTTTTTCTCTTATTTTCTGGGAGAACCGAATTAAGAGAGAGGAAAATGATGTGCTACATTCCCTTTCTGTAAATTAAATGTAGCAATCAATGCAAAAGAAGAGATTAATGAAACATAATGGACAAGAGAGCTTGGAAGACATATTACTATAAGCTTGTCATGGGTACTGTACAGGGAATACAGGACCGCAGAGAAAAAGAACTGCTACGTGTGGATGCAATTAGGAGTAGTATTCAGAATCCAGTCACAAAAAGGACTTTGTCTATTTAATCCTTATTTTTGCTGGAAATCAAACAACGAAAAAGACTGAAACCAGAAGCAATTATAATTTATCTGGTTTCTAAAGTGCTGATGCCGTTTCCCAGCACTGCTCAACTGCAGAAGAATTAATTTCTGGCGTAAGGGATGCGGTGTGGCACCTGGAATTACCAACAGAGTGGCAGAAGCATGCGGAAGATGCACTGTCTCCTCCTTTAATAACACTGGAACTCTCCAAGCACTTATGCAATCCACACATAAATACACCCAATCTGAGCCCTGTTCCTGCAGCTGGCTGGGAGTACATAAACTCTGGTCAGCATACAGCAGCACCAGCTGTACAGCCTGCTGCACTGTGCATCATCTAGCAAAGACGGGCAAAGCGCTGCCCAAACAGGTCTGCATAACATCTGGAAATGCCTTGCAGCTGTACCTGGGCACTGCAGGAAGCAGAGCCTGCGTTTGCCTGCATGCAGCTGCACAGATGTACCCCAGAGGGATGGAACCTCGTTCCAAAATCATGCGTATGCTCTGGGACAACGGGATGAGGTAGAGGGTATCCTTCAGGATTGAATGCTGCACCAAGTTCTCCTGATAATAAAATGCCAGGTTACTTCAGAAACATTACAGTGCAGGTATTAGAGAAATGAGAGAAACCCACAGCAGAGATTAAATCCCCGTGAAGCCAATGATGTCAGAAGTTTGTTCAAGGTTTTTGTTAACCTGGATAAAGAACTTGAACCCTAGCCAACACAGACAGAGAAAATGCCCTTGGTTGAACAGGAGATGACCACTTCCAGGCCGTCTGCATGAGGGCTAAAGGCACTATTTATCATTCTCAAAAGGAAGAGCAAAAGCTTCAGGAGAGCAAAAATTCAGAGGAAAATATGAGCATGGAAGGCTATGTCCCAGAAAGATGCATACCAGGATATTACCTGGCAACACTTCAAGTGAGCTACTGCAACAAAGCAGGGTAACTACCACCCAGCTGAGCCCTTAGGATGTATGCAAAAAGTGTCCCTTACCTGGAGGGGAAGGACAGCAGGAACAGATGTGTAACTGCATGATAAAAGAGGACCAAGTAACTGAATGAGAGAGGCTGTGCATGCTCCGTCCCTGCAGGTGTTCAAGGCCAGGTTGGATGGGACCCTGGGCAGCCTGGTCTAGTATTAGACATGGAGGTTGGTGGTCCTGCCTGGGGGGGTTTGGGGGTGGGGTGGAACTTGATGATCCTTGAGGTCCCTTCCAACACAAACCATTCTACGATTCTATGATGGGGAGTCAGAAATAGAGGAGAGTGATGAAGAAGATCACAGCCTATGTAATGCCCAGGTGCTGTGCCATCTCGCTCCCACAGCCTGTCCAGCTCAGTGGGCAACTGTGCTGTCACTGATCACTGCTGGGTTTGGCCCACTTGGCTGAATTTTGCCAATAAATTGCTTGGAACTGGGAAAATCCTGCAATGGAAACAACTACTCATATCCCTTCTCCTCTTCTTCTCCTATTCAGTAGGTTGCAGTTTGTTTCAGACATGAGCAAACTTTGAGAAGGCCTTTTTGTTGGTTCATAACAAAGTCTTAATTCCTCCCCAACAAGAATTTAATTTCCCTACTTATCACTAAAAGGAGTTGTGTTGGCAAGCTTGATTTATGGGGCAAAAGGGAAGAAAACTAAAGACAGAGAGTCAACACAACTGCTTTTCTCTCTGGTATTAAATGGAACAGAAGCGAAGGATTTAGGGTGCAAGATGAATATATTCAAATATATATGCATATAAAACATCTGAAAAATTGTTGTTGTTGAACCTACGTGTATTGTAGAAGTGAAGCCAGATTTTCCTGACACCTAGGCTTACAATTGCATGCGAGTATGAGAAACACAATTTCCCCTTAGAACATGTAGGAAACACTGAAAGAACAAGAAGCTTGTACTGAAATGTGTGTTCAGTACCCATTCGAGTTTGAGTGACACTACATTACTCCAGCTCATAGCACTGGCAGGTATCTGAATTTTAATGACATTTCAAAGTCAGTTTAATAACATTATAGCAATATTACAACTCAAAACCTGTAAAGGCAAGTGGTATGTCAAAAGACTGCCATTTAACATTAAAAGGTTGTTGCCCCCACCTCCCAGGGACCTCCTTTAAAATTTTCACTCAAAACAGTCTTTGGAACACATTTGATACAAAATAAAGTCTCTTAAAATACTTCTGATGTCATTTTCCCCAAAATAACATGTCTGTGCTCCTACATAAGCTACATACTGAAGAGATGCTAAGCAATAATCATGGAATGCTACTAAAATCATAGGCAACGGCACATCTGTATAAATGGGCCAAAGTGAGCTACATGCTCACAGAACACTTTCTCTTCCATTCACACACCTGCTTTTCTTTTAATTGTTGGGAATTAAATGACACAACCCTGATTCAGGTCGCATATCTGCAGCCACCCTTATTGATACATGCACCTGATGAACAACAATTACCTACACAAGGCTTCAAAGCATGAATAAAAGTGACACCCAAAAAGGTCTTCTCTGGCTTCTAGGTTGCCATGGGGATAAGATACAAAGTTCCTTAGCTCACCTCCAGATGCCTTTGACCTTTCTTTCAACTTTTCTGCAGCCATTTCAGTGTAGCTAGGAAGTTCTGACATCTTCACTCCAGATCGAGCTTCTGCTATTAGCTGACGAGCTCGCTCTCTCAGCTGCCGACGCCGCTCTTCATCTTGCTGCTAAGATATATTGAACAGTTGCCAAGTCAGTAATTGACAGAAATGCAATTTCATTCTCAATCTGATCATCATGATAGTAACTGGTTTACAGCACGGTGCTTGGCCCACATTATAAATAGGATGCTCGGTATCAGTTGGGTGTCACACCACAATTTTTAAAGACTGCTATGAATCAGATTTTTTTAAAGCACGCCTCGAATTATTATGGCAATGGAAACCTAATTATTGACAAGTTAAAGAATTTACGAACTATGCTCTAGAAAAAGACTGACCAAAAATTCTCAGCAACTTTCGTCTCAACTCAATGACTACACAATGTCTCGCCGTGGCTACAGAAATGGCTTAATTGAATTGAATTGCTTGAGTAGCATTCTCTCATTGCATGGACAGGAGAAGCCAGATGTTGTTCTTGGATAGACCCTCCACCAAGCTCACCTCCCACAGCTGCAGTGTGGAGAGGAATCTGACCCTTAGACTTCAACAGATAAATCTGTTTAATAAAATAAACGAATGAAAATGAATGAGAGAACAACAGATGCCAGAGTGGAAGCCATTTTGCCTCATGTTAAAACACACCATCGTTGGGGCTTCTGGCCAGTAATAAAGAAAAGATCCCATGGGAATCATTCCAGTTAGCACTGCTCTCCCAAAGCACTGAACTACTGTAGAAGCACTGCAACATTTCAGTTATACAAATGGGCCAAGTTTGAAAGCACACTATGTTAAAAAAGACTCATCCACCTCTGGAAAAAATACCAACAGGAGGATGTGTTTAAGAAAAGTAAGCCTACCTCCATCTTCAAAACATGCATTTTTCAGGGTTTGGCTGGGAAAAGCCCAATAGGACCGTTCCCATTCCCTTGGCCAGCCCTTGGCTCCCAGTGTAATGTGCCCATAAGTGCGTGGCCAACAGGAGGGGACAGGTCTTGCAGTGCCAGCTCAATGGGATGGCTTAAGTGCCAATTTTGGATGGCCAGCCCGGCAGGCTGCCCACCGGCATCCCACACCTGCTAAGGGCTTCTGCTAAGTGCTATTTAGTTGAAGCAATCGTTAATAAAACAAGCGCAAAATACTAATTAGGTACATTTTACCCATTTCCATGTAAATTGTTTGTTTGTAGCTATTTACTCATCATTGTTCTCGGCACAATAGAAGAAATGCAAATGAATGAATCAGAATGCAGCCCTAATGGGACTTTCTGTTTATAACCATTAGCCCAGAGGTGTGCTGTAATTCAATCCTCAAGCAGCAAGATTTAGCCTCATTAACAGCTTGCATGGGCAGGTTACAACTCATAAAACCCTACAGTAAACAAAGCGTATGGACACAGCACAATATCTCGAGCCTGAGTGACAGAACTCCGGTTCCCCATCAGATGGCCGTCATTTACTTTCCTGCCCGTGTCCTTCCCTCGGCAGATACTGCTGCGCGGCCCTGCAGCGCCATGCGCGCCGCTTTGTTTGCTTTCCCAGCCCGCAAGGCGCGGAGCAACAGTTCCACCAGCGACTTGTTTGGGAGGGGACACAGCCGGAAAGCTCCCCCTGCTCCTGTGCCTCTAACAGATCCATTTGATGCCGTTTCCAGCCAGCCTGACACAGCACCCGCTCCGAGTCCAACCCACGCTATTCGCTAATGTTAATTACGTTTAATTTTACGTGGAATAAAACTGCTCGAGCTTCTACGACGTGCCGTTCCTGGTATGAATGAACCCGTGGGTTCCCGGTGGTTTGATGGCCCCATCCCCATGTCCAGGCGCTCTGACACAGGGCCTCTCTCCTGCACTGAGCTGCCTCCCGAATTACGGCGTGGTCATTAGCATCCCGGGGATCGCGAGCAAACACAGATTACCGCGCCTTGTGTTGGTGCTGATTAAGCCAATCATCACCAGCGGATAAGAGAAACCCAGCACATTTATGACTTCAATTCAGCCCGCGTATCTGAACCGCCCGTTACTGAGCTTGGCTCTTGGAAGGAACAGCGGCATTTAGAGCAGAAAAAGTATGTAAACCACAGCAGCTCAGGCTGCAGTTGCAGGGCAATTACTAAAAAGCAAATCGCTAATTGCCCACCCTTGGTTTTTGTGCAGGAAATTGCTGGGGAGAGGCTCGAGCAGGGAATTCTCCCGCCTGAAAAAAACCATCAAGGGGACGGAGGAGTTAAAGCCCTCGGAGAGAAGCTCTGCACCGGCAAAGGGAGCTGAGCTGCAAACACGCACGCAGCAGTTGTTCCCACCCCATCCCTCCCCATCCCATCCCAGCCACGCCAAAGGGACACAGAAGTTCACCCGGTCCCTCCCCGCCAATTACTTTGCAGTGGTCTGAAAACCGGCCAGGCGGATGCACAGCAAGGCAAACTTCACCATTTAAGGACAAACTCCTCAAGAATAAGTAATGTAATTCCTTGTTTCCCTCCTAGAAAAATGTGTTGGTATGCAATTTTTATATTTCACAGTTCACCGCCATCTCGGCAAGCTTTCTTCCACTGCTTCAATGGTGCTACTTTTAATTTTATCCTCCTTAGTCCTAGTAATTAAAGTGATCAGCAGTGGCATCCCAGCGGCTTTGACACAGCCACAACCCCCTAGCAGCCTTCTGCTTTTAAAGGGGATGGGAAGAGAAAAGGCTGGAGCTTCATTTCCCCAGCACAAGAAAACCGAGCTCCTCCAATCCCCAACTTTATCCAATTGTTCTTTCGGCAGCCTTTGGATCTTAAGAAGCGCCTCGGCCTGGCTGCCGTTAGGGGGTCCCTTTTGTACTCGCCGCGGACGCCGGCGCTGACACTGCTTGGGTCAGAAGCGACGCCCTGGGTTGGGAAGGTGAATTCCGACCCGAAACGCCTCTGGATGGGGGTTGTGAGGGGGGGAACCCACCCTGAAAGCATCGTCCCTGAAAGCGCCAAGAATCCCGCAACCTCAAAACCACCCCAACAAACCATCACCGACCACAGCCTCTGCCATGGGCTTCCACTTGGCCTCGGTGAGAATGCTGGGAGGATCCGACCTGAGCTTGCACCAGCAGTCTGATGGCGTATTAACGTCTCCCCAGCTGAAAAATCCCATGTGCTGCGCTTGTTTGGCGTTAAAAGGGGAAAATCTTCAACGTGCCCACAGACAGGGGCTTAGGCTCAGCAATGCGCCCCGCACCAAAATCACAGCAGCACCATGGCGGATGGGACAGGGGTCCAAAATCGCAGCGCTCTGCCATGACACCAAGGAGAAAGAACTGCCCGGCACCTTTCATCAGCAGGCAGGAAGGACGGCTCTGCTATTAGCCATTCAGAGGGAAAAAGGCTTCTGTGCTTGTCCAGAGGCAAGGATTACCAAAATGCACCTATTCAGTTCATACGGAAGACAGAATAAAAATAGCAAAAAATAAAATAAAATTACACGAGCTTTAAAGGTTTGGGCAGGCTGGGTTTTACCACGACCTCGATCGGCTCTTGTTTGAGTAAATAGGATTTGGGATGAAACATTAAAACTGTTTAGCTGCTCTTTTCAAACCATTGCAAACTTTTCTCATGTTGGTTCATAATATAACCAGACATGCTTGTAAATGGCCACACCTGCTCATTTCTCTGGGGATGGCCTGATCTCTGCCTTTCCTAACAAAGAAAGGACGGGGGAAAAAAATCAGCCTTTCTTGTTGCAAAACAGAGTGGAAAGTCAAAATCTTTCTCAAGTTTGTCCCATCTGGTCAGATTAAATCTTTGAGCACCCTGGGGACCACATTTCTGTTTGGTCTCTGCTGCCGTTTCAGAACAGCTCCAAATGCACAGGTAGCGAGCAAAATGTGCACAGCACAAACCAAACCAGGCTGGGTCTGCACCTCGGCGTTTGTGGGATTGCAGGGAAAGCTGAAGGAAAGCTGCCACCATCCTGGGCATTTCCTGCACAGGTACCAACAGCCAGCTGCCACGAAAACATTTGCCTCAAACACTTTATACTGCAAAAAGTATGAAATCACTTGTCATTGAGAAGGAGCTCACAGCCCGTGCTGCTGGGCGATAATGAGATGAGATGGAATGAAAACAGGAGTAGCCCGAAGTCCCACACCAAAAGAATCACCAACAATGTTGCTTTAGGAAAAAATGCAAGTAAAAATCCAAATCCTTGCAGCAAAACAGGGCTGTGTGTGTGCAGAGTGGGGCTGTGTGGTTGCCATGTGGAAAACAACTCCCTCAGCCAGAAGTTGCCTTTAAAGAAACGTTAGCCACGTAGATATTGCTTTCTTACTATCGCCTGTTTTGTTCCACAAAACATACAGCTCCCTTGGTACGGTATTTCTGGTGTCAAGAGTGCTGGCTCCAGACAAGCAACCCATTGATAATTTAATTCCTTGTGCCATTGTGAAGTGGGTAAATTCTTAGTTCACCGAAAGAAAGAAAAATATATATATGTGTGTGTGTGTGTGTGTGGAAAAAAAATAATAAAAGAGTGGCTGACTCAGTAAGTGTCACCTTGTGCCGCATCCAAGGCCTCTTGCTGGCTGTCTGGCTGCTCTTTTGTAGGCAACAAGGAGCTGAACGCTCTCTGGCTCCTTAGATCTGGCCCAACAAATGCACTGCCAGTCATGCACATGGATCCAGCTTAAAACCCAGGGTGCGCCTAAAAGAAGCTAGTCAAACTGGCACCTACTCATGCAGAAGGAGATAGATTTGTCATGACAGGCTGATTATTCAATGTAAAGAAACAGTTTAGCTTTTCTAATCTGGTACAAATACATCTTTCTCAGAGAAAAAAGTAAAAGGTCTAACAGTTCAAGTATTTAAAGTAAAGAAACCAACAAAAAATTGTAACGTCAAAGCGAACCATAGGTATTTGTGCTGGCGCATTCTGCAAAACAGCCCTGCAGTTCTATTCAGATAAATAAGATTTAACCCGTTTAACCCCTTCAGAGCCGCGCAGCCCCGCCGCGACCGAGGCGTTTCCATCCCAGCCTGCAGGTTGCTGCTCTGTAATTAAGGCCAACGAGCACTGCCGCCCGCTACGCCCATCGCCGCCACTGCCAACGCCGGTGGCGTCACCCAAAAAGCGGGGCTGGGACCGCCCTGTGGCTGTGCACACAGGGTTGGGGTCACCAGGCTGGCGGTAGCGTTTCGGTGCCTTCCAACGTGCCGGTTCCGGGCAGAGGGAAAGAAGCTGCTTACTCATTGCAGGAGTCGACATTTGTAGGGCTCCACTTAAGGGATTTTCTCTTGTGTAAACTTGACTTTATAATTTCAACCAAAATACATAAATAAATAAATAAATAAAATGAAGTCAGGTTATGAAACAAAGCGCTCGGTGAGCGGAGCGATGTGAGGGGCAGGAGCAGCCTGGGGCTGCCCTCAGTGCGGGGAGGGCACGGGGCCGCGGGGCGAGCAGCAAGCGCAGCGCCCACCTCCCCCCATCCTATTCCTATTTTCCTGGTTCCTTCTTTTTTCTTCTCCTTTTTTTTTTTTTTTGAAAATGTCCTGCAAACTGCTGGCAGCTTGTTTTTAATGGAAAATACCAATCGCCTAGGATCTATACCTAGCCTTTTGCCAATAATGAGAAAACTTCACCTTCTGTCCCCAGCAATTCTTAGGAAATCTTTTGCTGTTATTCCTACAAATCCAATTACAGATTGTTGAGTAGCTAGTGGAGTAAGCTTATTGAGGAGTGTCACATCACTAAGTCGTGCGTATGTGTTTCAGTTTGTAATGTGGTCTGAGCCGCTGTAGAGGTGTCAACTTAAAATGCAAGTAAGTAGCAGAACAGGGCTAATCCCAGGCACTACTCCCCTGCAGCCAAATTGTAGCGCAATGAATGACAGTGGAAATGCAAAGATGCCACTGTGCTTATCACACACAGCCAGATGGTGGACCTGGATCAATGCACACATGCCACGATCAATGCATTTGATAAAGAATTAAGAAGAAAACTGTACATGTTATCAAAGAACTTGTACATGGCATAATTATGATTCTGCATGTGCTTACTGATGATATTGGAGACTCAGAGGCAGGTGATAATGAAACTGATAGGAAGAAATAGCTTAAAGGCTACAGCATATGGCCTCGGCACTAAGAAATCTTGTCAAATAGTTCAGAAAGCTTTTTTAACTGTTATTACAGGCTGCTCATAGTGCAAGCTGGTGGCAACGTTTTAATTTTTTTTTTTTCTTTTTTAAAATCTGAAATGTCAGAAAGTTACAAAAGCCGGACTTTTCAGCGCAGCTCCGAAAATAATTAAGATGCTATTGTGCTTTAAACACGGCCAAAGACATTACGGGGAAAGCCGGCACTCCCGACTCTTGGTGGCGGTGGATGGGCATTTTTTTAAGGCATATAACGGTGTCTTCCCCAAATCCGTGCTGTTAGACCTTAAGGGTCGTGGCGGCGGTACAAGGAATGCATCCGGTAACAACTTGTGCTCAGCACACCGATCTGCACGGGTTGAGTTTGGTATTCCTTCTCATTGCATGCACAGCGCTGCCCTGTTAGCATGCGTGCTCTGCCAGCCGAGCTGCAGCTACCCTGGGTGTCAAAGAAGGTAATTAAAAATTTGTGGAAAATGGTATATAGAGTGCTAAAAAAAAAAAGGCATATACGTTTATAGTGCATAAAGGGTCCCTAAAATACGAATTCTCATGCTCCAGTTGATAGATGAGCTGTCTAATCAACGCCTGGACGTAACTTAAGTGCTCTCATTAGTGTGAAGACCTTCGGGCTAAATAAGACTAAATCCCTTAAAAATTGCTTCTGCAATAGAAAAATCCCCTTTACCATTTTCCTCTGCCTAAATCATATCAATTAAAAAGGGAGAGAGGAAGGGAGCGGGGGGGAGAGGCATTTTCACATGACTTTGTTTTAGCTGACACTCCAAAAACTATCTCCCGAATCCAATTTAAAATGTTGCAGCGAGAAAAGTTCATTAGCAACCAAAGAAACAAAAAGCCACGCTGAGCCGGGTTTCTCTTTCACTTTAAACTCGGACCTTTAATCAGCGCGAAGGCGTTCAGTGCCCATTGAATCCTTTACTTTCGCTTTTTTTTTTCCTTTTCCCCCCCGACCCCAAATATTTAATCAACAGTGCCTGCTGCGGTTTTCCATTTGGGTGTTATAATTTCTCGGACCGAGCCCTGCGAGGAAGAAGCACGCATTTCACCCACTTTGTTTGCGGCGTGCCCCCCCAGCCCCACAATTTCAATTTGTCCTGACAAACCATTGGGTATTAAACGCTAAAGGCACGCAGAGCGCATAAAGAACTGATGGCTTGATTAGCTCTTGTGGTGCGATTGAAGGAGCTGTCTCTCTCCCCGATTCTCCATTTTGAGAAACACTTTGATCTCCGTTCAAGTCAATTCATGAACATCAACTGACAAGGCTGCCTGAAACACCCCGACGGTTAGACCCGAACCCGCAGCAAACCATTTGGTTTCATTAAGGCTTCGGGAGAAGTGACCAGTGACAGTCCTTTCACTCCAGAGCCAACAGGCAGGTCACTGTTGCAACCTGGATGTGCCTGATGCGCAGCTGATGGCCCTCCACCTGCGGCCGACCACGAAGGATGACCGCCGCGCCTGCTGGGGTCCCGCTCCGCGCAGGGGCCGCAGCACAGCTTTGCTACAGTAACCTCTTCCCTCGCTTTTCCCTTTTTTGTAGGCTCCCTGTGCACAGAGCCCCACTTCAAAGGGCCGGGCGCTGCCGCGGGGCTGTCAGTGCGGGTCAGCAACACCGGAGCGGAAAGTGGCCACGGTGCCGCGGCACAAAGAGCCTCCGCGGCCGGAATCAAACAGAGCCCAATTAAACTGATCATAACGTCCCAGTGAACACGAGGAAGCTCACCTGGTATTTCTGGACTTCTTGTGTGAATTCCCGACTCTGCTCGGTACTTGGTACCATAATTACCCTGACCAAAATACTGTGAAATTACTGCTCTGATCTACTAATGGCTGCAAAAAATCAGGCCGTCGTGGTTTGATGCCAAGGGGCTGTAGCGAGGTGGCGCAACGCTTTCCGACAGAGACGACAACTTCTAAAAACTCAAAAGGGAAAATTAACGGGATGTGGTTTATGTTGCCAAGGCCTGTTCATTAATTACCAATTTAATCACTGCTGGAGGCATGACATTACAAAAATCTGGCTGAAAGTTCTAATAGATTATGAAGACCACCTAAGAAGAGTGACCAAGAAATGTACAAAACAATTAATACTGTTTCACTGCTATCAAAGACACTCAGATTATTTTACATCAAGTGAAGCAAAAGAATTAGTAGCTTCACAGTGCCACCACTAGGAACTGTAAATACAATGGCACACAATTAGTAATGCACATGTGACTTTTCGTTCAAGGCATATATCCTTGGGAAAGCCAGAACATGATAAGGAGAACAAAAGAAACATTTTTAAATGAACTGAATAAAGATTTTAACTCTACCCTTGTGCATGCTGAGCAATAACAGAATAGGCGATGCAAAATACAGCTCTAAGTGATGGCGATATCATCCTGGGATTCACAACAGCGTGTGCTGAGCATCCACACAGAAAGCGGCCGCGGTTATTAGCGGCAGTATGAAAAGAGCATTCGAGATGCGGAGGAAGCTGGGGCTCCCCTCACACAAAACAGAGCGCCCCTGAAACTCCGAGACCTCCTTTTTGGGGGGCTAGTAGTTATAATTGGAGAGAAAATGCTTCGAGGTTTTGAACTCATGTTGTTCAGATATCTGAAAAGCTTATGCTGGGAGATTCTGCGTGAGCGTGCAAGTTAGCACTATGGCTGCAGAGCACACAGCACCTTGAAATTACACACACGGAATCAACAACTGCGCGCTTGTATTTGGTGCTTAACTGGCGTAAACAGATGCGAGTTATGGAAATATCACCAATAAAATCCAGCTGACAATCTCAAGCATTTATGACTAAAACTCCAACTGCGTAACATCTCCCTCGCATTATCGGAGGTTACACTTCATTCATGAAATCCCTCCTGCTATAAAAACAACAGTGTATATTAATTCCTCTTAGCACTGCTTTTACTTGCACTAATTGATTTATTTTCCCAGCTATGTCAGGGGGGTGTCCTCAGCGCTATTTCTTGAAATATCACAGCTTCATAGTCAGGAAGAGCTTAAACAGATCAACTACGAAGTCAAAAGACACAAAACCCTCCTGGAAAGTTACAGAGTATTTTCAGTTTTCACGTCACGAGCAGTGGTAACTAAAACCCCTCGGATTGTTCTTGCCATCAGACTATCTCAGCCTTAGTGTGCCATTAACCAGAAAGAATATCAGTTCAGTTGTGGTTTTGAAGTAAGTGCTCAGCCACCAGATCTCACCTGCATTTAAAGAGAAGTATGTTCTATATCCCAAGTATAAAACTTGGGATGCTCACAAAATGTAAATACTATACAACATAGTCTTATCAGCTTAAACCATATTTAGCCACTTTGTAGTGGCATACATACTAGACATATAAATAAACAATGGGGAATAAGTTACCAAAGCTTTGGGACTACCAAAATAATGTTCAATCTTTTTACCAATTAGATGGCAACTGCTTCTTTGCAATCTCAGGAAGATCTAGTGATCGTATCTAAACCTGGTCACAATTATCAGCATGACAGGCTAGTCTTCTTTCAATCGATATTTTCCAATTATTATTAAAGGACCAAGGTTGCCATCTGCAAAGCCCTACACCTCAATACATTTAGGTTAGATGTTTAATTAATAAAGACCAACTTCTCCCTCTCTCCTTCAAAACCAAAACAGGAATACCTTGGGTCATGTTCTTTTACATGAATTAATACTATCACCTCAATTACAGCCATCTACTTTCTAGCTAGGGAGACTGCAAACAATTCCACCGACTATTCAGATGGCTTTCCTAAAGCAACAGAAGCAGGGAATTTGATTTCAGATATAAAAACAAATTACTGAATAATGTATCGGGTACTCATTTTCAAGAACCCATTAAAATATTTGGAGGAAAGAATACTTGCAGTACTAACTTGATTTTAAGACATCTTTCACATTAAAACATCCTCTTCCTTGTGTGCTCTGAACTTGTATTCTTTGCCATTTCTGCTAATACTGACTACAGTTTACCTTGTGGTCTCATAGTAGAGACAGACAGTGAGCGATTTATTTGCGCAGAGTATTGCAGGTTTTTGCAGGACATGATCAATAAGCCATACTGCTTAATAAAGGTTTTTTTCTGAGTACTTACTCAGGAAATAAATCCCTTATTTTTTTTTATTTTTTATTGCAGCTGGAATATCCTGTATCTGCGCAAATGTATGCAATCAAAATTAAAGAGTATACAAAACCATCTCATTTCAGGTTTTGTCAGTTTCTGGAGATCTTCTAAAAAGACTTCCATTTCCACCCAGCCACTATGGATGCAAAAACTGTTATCATTTTGCACTCAAATATTTATGAAAATGAAAAGTAATGGGCAAAACAGATTGACACCTGAAGTAGAAAGAGCTTATTAAACATGAATTAGATACAGCCGCAACAAGTCCTTTGAGGAAGCGAGTAACAAAAAGCAATACTCTGAGCAGAAAGAAACAATCTCATCGCAGAACCCTTTCCTGCTGCCCTCTGTATACAGGCAGCATCTGCATGGTTGGAGGTAGCAGCTTCACATCTCCATATTCTACTACAAAAGCCGAATGTAGGCAACTATAACTGCCATTCAAATTGAATAAGTACGAAATAATGGTAGTAGAGGTAAGTAAAACCACATCTTTCTCTGCAGAAAGCAGGCTAGCAACAGTTGCATGTGAGCGCAGCAGCAGTGTCGGGACTGCTCTCTGAAAACACTCCGGCAATTAGCATTCGTTGGTTTTAAATACTTGTTTTACAAATGGAGTCCCTTACAATGCCATTGTAAAGAAAGAATTACTATTTTCATGGAAGGCAAAAGACAGAGGAACTCCCTGCAGGTATCATTCCTGTATCCTAGAACCAATACTAGATCCTAAATACTCAATATCTTTGGCCAAGGCCATATGCAGGGCCCAGTCCTGCGCCTAAATTCACTATGAAAAAATCCTTGGCTTGTGCAAAATCACAACAACTTCAGGAGTGATCGCTGGTCTGTGCCTGCAAGACAACCACAACCTCTCCCAGATGAGTACCATCTCACATGAATGCCATGCTATACGGCATCCTCTGCTAGAGCCATCTGCCTTGCAAATACCAGTTAAAAGGCTTTGACACATCGTTTCAGAGATGTCAGAAAGAAGACCGATTGACATAATCTTAATTTTCACCCCTTTGAGGACAGAGCCTTGCTGTGGCACAACCTTTTACTGTCCCCAATCTCATCCATCTTCAGCCTAGAGTTGAGCTCTACCCAGCAGTGTCCAATATTGGCTTACCACTGTTCAATACACAGACCCATGAATAAGTTGCACCATTCTTTACTCTGCAATACTCAAATCTTGCCGTATAGACAGAACTATTAATTTCTTCAAGGGCTTTTCTACAGCACTCATCATTACGGTATTTAAGTGCCTTAAAAATATTAATGGCATTCTCCTCTCCCAGCACCCTGTGGTGGTGTTATTACCCTCTTCTTTGGCTGGGAACTGAAACGGAGAGACACAGCTAACAGGATCTAACACCGAGTGCATACTCTGGGAAGTCCATTACCTGCTTTTCTCAGCATACTAAGCTTTATGCAGCCCTTTGTAAGTCTAAAGCACAGCTCCAATTGATTTCCCTGACAGACGTGGAAGCTCAATACATCTGCAAATTAAACCTTCACCTCAAATGGCCATCCAAAAAAGGAAGGATGCACAATTAATGACTGCTTGGAGGAAGTGTGGTTCAGAACACTCAGCAGCACTGATCAGGAACTCTGAGGCAAAGGCAAGCTTACATTTAACTCTTTCAAGCCGTGACCTCATCCTCTTGCTCCTTGCAATCCCTGCTTTGCTTGCTGTACACCTTCCTACCAAAGGGACAGAGGTCCTCTGGACAAACAGCCTGCTCCATCACCCCAATCCTCTGAGCTAAATGAGACACAAATGCTTTGGGGAAAATAGTATGCGATCACATAATTAAAGACTGCATCATAATGCATATACACAAAGGAGGTTAATTAAAGTTGCCTGTGAATTTCTTAACTCCTAATTCCATCCTCTGTAATCATACTGACTCCACAACCATAGCCATTTGAGTTTACAGAGTAAACGACAGCTGCAGTACATTTCCATTCTCTACATGGACCAGTCATTAGAGGTGAATAAGACAAAGATTTTGCCACTGGCCTTCACAGATTTTTGCTGATGGTGCAGCTGTGCTGAGATTCAGCCTCCACGGATCCCACTCCAAATTCTGGAAGTGAGGACTCCCCGCTGCAAAGACCTTTAAGCCCTGCACCTCCTCAGCACATCCCATTTGTCTTGGTCCTCTCTGGCTGCCAATTCACCAGGTAGGTAGCACAGTCCAGCTCCAGCCTCCTCACCTTTGCAGCATCTCATCCCAAGCAAGCACTCGCTGTTAGCAACCATCACCACAAGTTTATGCTTTAGAGCATCTGGTGAGATTAGTTATGTCCATCCCAGCACTGTGTAGGTCATCATGAGAAGAGGAGTTAAACAGAAGTGAGTGAGCTAATAAAAACGCTCTCCTGGTTAAAAGCTAAGTGACTACAGCTGCTATACCAGATTGGAAATGACAAAAGCATCTCTGAAAGAGTCACTGCATGCACATCTACATCAAGAAAGTAATAAGAGAGGCTGAGCTGTTTGTAGATGTACCAGAGAAATGGCATGCATACGGGAATCAGTAAGTCTGTTAAGTCTGCTCATACAGCTCTTCAGTTAACTCTTCCAGTCTCTGAAAGGCTGCATCAATTTTAAGGACATACCTACGATCCTACCAACACATGAACATGCTTTCAAGCAATTTATGACCAATGTAGCCTTCTCTTCGGCTTAAATATATGTCTGCCGGTCTACAGGCAGGCAGCCTCTATACAGGCTGGAATGCATACATTTTGCAGATTCAAGTGCTCCTGAGGAGCACTAAGGGAGCAGATCTAACAGCGGAAAAACTTCTCCCGTGATGCAAGGAGTGGAAAAAAAAAATGGGAGAAAAGGGGCTAATACGCTACAAACAGAGGAAGACAGTTGAGAACAATGGCACTAAATCAAATGGACTTGACTACGGGTCAGAAGGCACTGAGGGAATATGTCTAAGGCAAGAAAGATTAAAGAAAGCAGGAATTAAGAAAGAAAAGGTAAAAAGCAGAGGAAAGGCAGTTGAAATGGACAGGAGAGACAGCTGAAATAGTGAGAGAGAGAGAGGAAAGAAGGGGAAGAGAATACAGCCTGGGATACAACGAGAAATCATAGAATTATAGGATCACGTAAGATCCACACTTGGAAGGGACCCACAAGGATCACCGACCCCAGCCCCAGGCTCCAAAGAGCACCACCCAAACCCTATGGTTGAGAGCCACAACATCCAGATATCAGTCCCTGGTAATCTTCATTTGGAAATCAGAAATTGAGAACTCTGCCGACTTGAACGTGTTGAGTTTGAGTTACATCCCCAACACTGCAAAGTCAGCAAGAGATTTTGACTCTACAGGGCAGCCTGGAGGGACAGACTTTCTCTTCTCTTATTTCATGATGCTCAAAGCTGCATACAGTGCTTGAGGTGAGGCCACAACAATGCAGAGCAGAGCAGGACAGTACGTGATTCTGAGGAGAATGGGAGTGAGCTGACAGGTATATGAGTAAATTCAACACCTTAAACTTCTGCTCCAAAAGTGTCACTGATGTCTGAGCTAAAAGGAAAAAAAAAGTAAAGCCCATTAGAACACTGATATGAGCACAAACATGAGAAGACCATGACTTCTACTGCAGCACGCTGGGCAGGCACATACCAGGAAGGCTATCTTTATGACTTGGAAATTTCCTCCCTCTTGTTCACCTCAAGCAGGAACACAACCCCATGCACTGTATATTGTCCTCACTTGTTTATTTAGAAAACAGCAATTCAGTGTTCTCATACTGCAAATGTAAAGCAGTACAGCAAAGCCCATGAGACAAGATGTTCAAAAGTAGCTTGTGACTGCAGCTTAGCTGGGAGATCTGATTTCCAAAGGCCAAGCTGCCTCAAGCTCTTTAAATGAGGATACCAAAGAAGATGTAACTGCAAACTGGAAGAGTAACGTTTGAAAGCACTGTCCCTGGACTCCAAAGTGTTTTTTATTTTAAATTAGGTTTTCCTGTTTGAAACCATTTTCTCTTGAAACCCTTTCAAAATCATCCCCAAAATCAGTCTAAACCAACTCCTGCAACAAAACGTCTGTTCTCATCACCAGAACTGCCATGCAGCTAACACACTGCCTATTACTGCACATAGGTTGCACACTGACACCCACAACTCTGCTGAAGTGCACTGAGAAAGAGATGCTTGAGTAAAGCTTTTTATCATTAACCTCAATGACCCCAAAATACTGAATAGTCTCCACTATTTTCCAAGAAGCACGTAAGCAATGGCCTGTAGTAAACAACAACAAATAAGTTTAAGAAAAAAAAAATAGTGTCTTATGATCTATACATGTTCATGCATACATACACCTTCATCTAGAACATACACATGTATGGATGCATATGATGTCACATCTATACAATATATCAGATACGAATATTATACCAAAATCCATTGATAACAGTCCCTTTCAAATGCATCTTTCCCAGTGAAATGCGTTAAGGGAACACTGAGCTTTCTAAGTCAAGAAACCAAAAATCAGAATACATGGAATTTACATCTGCTGTACATCCTTGCACACTGATTCTTATTCCATACGGTCTTTACCTGCACACTTCATACTGGTTCTCCTCGACTTGGCTACAGTGAGCTGCATTCAAAACTTCCAGAAGTCAGTCCCTGATAATCTTGGTTTGGAAACCAGAAATTGAGGACTCTGCCAACTTGAATACGTTGAGTTTGAGGTACGCCCCCAGCACAAAGTCAGCAAGAGATTTTGACTGTCCAGGGCAGCCTGAAGAGACAGTCTTTCTCTTCTCTACAGGCTTCCATCTAATTTCTTTTGCAGCTTCTGTAACAAATGAAGTCAGGTCCCATGGCTAATCCAGATGCCTGAACTGCACAAGGCTGATTTGTCCCGAAACGTTTGTCCCTATCTCCCACCATTCAGCTGGCTTTCACAGCCTAGACACGGTCTTCATTTCTGTCTGTGTTCGCATTGCCATCTACCTCCTTGCCATCTACCTGAGGCATCTCTCCTCTGCATGCCCGTGCAGTAGCTCCATTTCTTCCCATTCGGATTTCATCAGCAGGAGGACTTTGAGCCTAAGAGAGAAAGTTTTGCTTTCCAATACTATGATCTGCATCAGAATGGACCCTGGTCACAAGGAGAGCAATGGTAAAAGGCATTCAGGCTGCGCTGTGTCCATATAGACAATTTCTACTGACACAAACTTCCCTGAATTTCAAGGCTCTCTAATGATCCTGTGCTATTAACCCAACTTCAATTGTTTTGAACAGACTTTTCAAGGGAATGGGACCTTTTTCCCATAAGACATTTCTAACATGGATAAAGCAATGCTCCACCCAACCTAATTCAGAGCAGCACTTGAATAGGTCTCTTTTTTTTTTTTTTTTTGAAGTTCAAAAAAACCCCCAAAAATTACCCCGAGGCAGAGAGCTGTCATGGAAAATTTCAGCCCGAACAATTGAATACTAGCAAAGCTATAAAACTTGGAAAGTAATAAGGAAATGTTGGGCAGCTTTTACTACAGTTAATTCTGTTTGAGTAGCTGCCGACAGCATCCCTCTAACATTGTTCCGTCTATGAGAAACTGTTCAAATTAAAAAAAAAAAGGAAATAAATCCAATAGGAGATTTATACTAAGCTAGACTTATTGAGGAAAGCAGTCAAACGCGGAATAATTGTGACATTTTTTACATATCATTATACTATCATTAGACAAGTAAGATACGGATGCATACGGGAGTATGTTTTGCAGGAAAGAAAAAAAAAAAAGTAGAGAAATATTTGCAGTTTGCAGGGAAATTATTGATGGAAAAAAAAAATGTCCAGCACGGACCCAAGATAGCTGAGAGTGAAATAAGACGTGTAAATCATTGTCTTCGTTTTCTGATCGCGAGATCCCCTTTATATAAAAAGCTGAATGTGTCCCTCAGGACTGGCCTCTCAAAGACGCGAAGCAGTAAAAACTCCAGCCTTTCTCTGTATCATTATTTTTCTGTTACATTTGCATTCTTAGTTGCCAGTACAGTCTCTGCTACACAACAGTTAGAATCACAAAACCCACATTGCGAAGGTTTGCATAAAAATTAATTGGCTTTCATCTCCAGAGAGTACGCATCCTTCCAGGTCACCACTGAGGCCAACGGAGGTGCAACCATAGCTGCTTCCACACTGGAGCTCATTCCCCAGCTCCATTTTCCCACCTCACCAGCATAATCAACTTTCATGATAAAAAGGAGTTGTTCCATCAACTCTTTTACAAGACTGTCACGAGCAGCCTCATTCACTGCGGTAACACTTATGAAGCAGCAAGCAGTTGACATCACAGGCTCGGGAAACGCATTTACATTAAGTGAAAAAAAGACAAGTAATCAAAAATAGCATGAATGACTCCACTATCATTTAACAAGTAACTTTTGTTTTTCGTCCCATTAGAAGCTGCAGTGCCAATCAAAGAAGGTGCTCCCAGACCTCTGCTTCCAGTGCAGTGTAAGGCACCAGCCTGCCGGCTGCAGCAGCAGGATAAACAGGCTTTGAAGGTGCACGGAGGGCGCACGACTCACCAGAGCACCAGGACACGGCGCGGAAAAGAAAGATTCTGCAAACGCGTTTCCCACAGAAACATAAATGTGTACAGGAAATGTTAACGATGTAAACTGCCACACCGGCCAAGGTTTCTTACATCATTCAGCTGCTTATTGCGGGCTGGGATGATCGTATTGCTTAGCTGCTTACTCCCTGCCTTTAAAGCTGCATCTCTTCTTGCTTGCTCAAGCAGAACTCTTGCTCGTTCTTTAAGTTCTTCCTGTCTTGACAACATTCGTTGCTTAAAAATAAAGAAATATAATTAACAGCAGGGTAGCCTCAGGGTACTTAACATTACACAGTAGTTAGTAGCTGGGAGCCTTCCTACATAATAAAGATCAGGAGTCACATGGATTATAGCTTCATGAGGTGACAGAGCACTCTACAGAAATGAAAAGTAACGATAATCAAAACGTAACATTAAAACAAAACTCACGGGCCTTTATAATGTAAATAGATTTCTCTCCCTTCCCCTTAAAACTTAATTTCTATCAACATTTAATGCCTCTAAACTGCAACTGTGGAAAAAAAAAATAATTGGTTTCATGGAAGCTAACCATGTTAAATGTGCTATGTGTTTACTTGTTTACTTTAATATGTATGCAAATATAATGCTTCGTTGGCTACTTATATGGGTATCATTCCTTTCTAACTTAAACTGAACACAAAGAGGCTGGGTACAAGGGAAAACAACCTGCAAAAACATCTGTTTCTACTCCATATTTAATGAAAGCCCCTTCTTCCTGCATGTGACTGATGACCCTGCAGAGCAGAAGTAATGGAAGGAGGACTTCTGCATGGGCGAAATGAGCTCCTACACATCCAAACTCCCAAGCGCTGACTTCTTAGTCAAGCTCCACAGTGAAGATTCTGGGACATGTATCTCTTTACGTGGGCTGGAGTTGGAAGAGACGTTGCAGGTTGTGCTCCTCCTCCACCATGTGGAAACTGAAACAGTCGAGACTAAGCAACAACGAGCAAGCATTCAAGTTTAAGACTGAGACCTCTGAGATTTCATTACGATGTACAGACACACAGGGGACTAATGACAGGGAAAAGTCTCTAGAGCCATCTAGTCCTACAACCTTGCACGTGAAAGTCTCATAACAGATCCCGTCCCTCCCTGCTGCACGACTCTGTGTTCCATGTGGGGTCACATCATCCCTTTCTCATCTGGTACTCAAGACTGAAGAAAGCAAATGTCACGAGGCTCCACTGATTAAAGGAAAGAAATTAGCTGGCTCTGCAAGTAATATTTGGCCACTATCACCCATCTGTGGGCTGCTTCTCTTGCAATAAAACGAATCCTCGTGGTGCTTACTTGGGAAAAAATGTAAAAATGTTTGAAGCAATCTACAATGCCAAGAGACTGGCTGTATTCTTCTCTTATCACAACCAACGGCACAAAGCCAAACCAAGCTAAGACTAAAGAAAGTTCTTCACGGGGTAAAATTGGGATTTTTGTAAACAGGGTTGATAACATTTTTTACATATTTTTGTGATGATACTATTTACTGATAATGCTCAGCATTCGTATAATATTCAACTTTCATCCTCACAATAAATCTGCAAGGTAGGTGGGCACATACTTTTTATCTTTATAGAAAGGAAAATGATACTGTGGTTAAGAAACACGCCTGAGGCCATTCAGTGAACAGCATAATTTAGTATTCTGGAGTTTCTACCTCACCATCACAGGCTGTGTTCACAGGGCCGTGTGGTTTCTCAGATAAGATTTGGAAATATGTTTGGATATTTCAAGTCATTAAAAACTGACATTTTTTGAATATGGCTCAATGAACGGATAAGTCTGTTTTTTATTATTATTTTTTGAGGGGGGGGGGGGTGAGGTATGCTATAGCATGCTATATTTCAAAGAAAGGCGTTGCCACTCTCAGGGGCTAGGACAAGTCCTGTAAATTCATTTTTTCACTGAATGGCTCTTTTTCAGCATCACAGACTTGTCAAAATACCTACTGCCCGACAACGGCAGCGTGTACTACCCACCTTACCACAGAGGGATGACTTGAACAGAATCCCTGCGCTGACTCACAGGCACACAGAAAGTTGCAGTCTCTTACCTGGGCTGTCTTTGCAGCTGGATCTGCATGATTTGAAGTCATTCTGGCATCGCTGTCAGAATCAGATTCGGCTTGCCTTGGAGAAGCACATGTTTTCTTTGCAAGATCCACATCCTTATTATAAAAGTATCCAAGGTTAGAAGTAGGAGATAAACTCGGCTTCATGCCACGTGGTCCAGGATCTTCTCTCATGCTCTCTGGGAATCCCGTATGTCCCAGCTTTTCTTGCTCTGAGAAGCCAACGGTGTTGTCTGAACTCTGGTGTCTTTTTTTGTCGTTATCTTCACAAGCAATTGTGGGAGACGCATCCTCTTTTTGATCACTGACATGTGCCAAGTCACTTAAGTCTAAAGTGTCAGCTTTCAGCAATTTCTTCCTTCCCACCACGGGCTGCGCTTGTGTTGTATCCGAACTGCTGCACTTCCCAACTTCTTCAGAGGCAGAAGTCCTTCCAGAGCTTTGCTGGGACTTTTGCGGATCCGTGTCACTTCGAGTCCTGCGAGAAGAAGGGGAAGCTGTGCTTGGGCTTAAGTGGTCATCAGGAGTCTGATGCTCGCTTTCGGATTCCCCGACCCCGCTGTCGTTCACAAAAACGGAGTCATCCTGAGAGGCAAAGTCTGCCAGGCCGCCGTCCGGCGCCTGCAGCTCAGGCTGCCGCTTCAGGTCGCTCAGCTCTGCGTAGAACTTCTCCTGGTCCACAGAGCTGTTGGTGTCTGTTTCGTAGTTACCCACTTTATATGTGCTTTTACTGCTGTTCTCCTCTATTTGAACCACATTCAATTCCTGGCCGCAGAAATGAGCCCGTATTTGATAGAGATAGGTCATAACGGTCAGCTTGTCGGGGATTGCCAACAGAACCATGTCAGAAGGCTCCAGCAATCGTGATATTCCTAAGCTGGCAAACCCATCGTACGCCTTTAAAAAGAGGCAAAGCAGAGATTATAATACAGCACTTTCTTAGGCGTCATAACATTTCAAGCAAACAAACATGCTACAGTGTTACAGGAACAGTATGGACTCGCCTCTATTACCACGTATTCTTTTGGTTTCATTGCAGTGGGCTGGTATTCACTGTTTTTCATTGCACGGCCCCATCTGAACTCATCAACCTTCCCTGATGGATTCTAGACGTCTCCTCAGGTACCTTCATGGCAATGCAGATCAAGAGGATATGACTCACAAAGACAACCAAACAGCATTGCTCTGAATACTCCTAGCGTGCTCCTATACCACAATAAATCTTGCTACTCAAACTAACGCCACTTTCATTACTAAAAAGATGTTCATGAAACTGCAGTGTAAAACCCCTTGTGTCTGCGCCAGGAAAGTCTCCCATGACACCTTCACTGGTTCTCACTCCAGCAGCAGGAAACAAGCAAATGGAAAAGAATGTGAGAGTTGGAACAGGGGGAAAAAAAAAGCAACAAGGGATGGCTTTTTAAGATAAGGAGCAAAGATAGAAGAAACATGACACTAATCCATCTTGGGTTTTATCACTGGTGATCAACCTTCTCCCTCCTATTGGTCGTGTAATTGCTGTGATTTGTGTTGGTGAAAAACAATGTATGTGCAGATAGCCCAAAAGAACACCGCCACCGATGGAGCGATATGGGACATAAATCACAATCATCCAGCAAACAAATGCATTTTAAATCTTCTGTTGTAAATTCAGCATAAATTTATTAAAAAGAGCGTACTTCATTCATGCTTTACTTTCCTTTGTAGAAGCTGAAGAGTGAAAGCCTTCTGGTTTGAGAGGCCACATCGTGTTCTTTCTGTTCTGAGTGGGCTTGGTGCATCAGGTTTTTCTAGTTTTGAAGAGTTAAAGCCGTTTCTCAATTTACAATTAATTATTACTACCCTGGATTAACCCTGGAACACACTGCTGCATCTACAGGCTGCAGAAGGCCTCCTGTTAGCAAAGCCCAGCTCCTCCTGCCTCTTCTGCAAGGCTCCAAAATGCCCACAGCTGCTCCAATAGCCTTTCTAACAAAAAAAGGACCTAAATTTAAGACACAGAAGGGAACCTGTCCTTTTGCAAAGAAACAGTAATGCATATCGCTGACTTCAGCTCTGCTCTGGTTATACACAATTTATTTACTTAGTTTTGGAAGGCTGGAGAAAAGAAGGAGGAGGGAAATAAACTGCAATTTCATATCCTCTTGGTTTTCAGAGCACTCCCTTTCACGACAGCCAATGTTCACTGCTGATCTTTGGTGCGGAATCGCTTTATGGGAAGGCTGACTATGAGAGATGGCCAGACCATTTGTAAGAGAGGAGCTATGCTTCGATAGGTACAGGAGCAGCAGCACAAAACACAGACATTGTATTTGCTGATAATAAGCTCCAGACAGAGCAGAAGAACAGGGAAAGGATGGGTCTGTAGGTGGGCAGCCTCAGGGCACAGGAAGGATGGATGGACACTCACCCCCAACAGGCTGCCTTGGGAAGCAGAGCAAGACATTCATGCTGGTCTGCAGAATGGATGCAGCATAGGGTTTGCTGCTTGACTCACTAAGTGGGTCAGAGCTGATGGAGTGCCATGAATAACCTGTTGCCCTTCACTGAGGACAGTGGGAGTTGGCATTTCAGGAATGAAAGGACCTAGGCTTGGGTTAGCAGTGCACAGCATCAAAAGCCCATAGATGTAACTTGACCCAAACTCTTTTATACTCTTAACTTGTTCTTTATGTGCTAATCAAACCAAATCCCAGGCATATTTCCCAGAGTCTGCAAAGTGTAGGAGGGGACAGTGTTTGAGAGCTGTTAGAAAAGGCACCTGCTCAAAGTGGTGACACTGCAGCAGAAGATGCAACCAGAAAGGACCGCTCCCCTTGGTGGAGCTGCAAATCACACCTACAGGCGGCTCGGTTCTTCTGGGACACTTGGGGTTAACACAAACTCCACAACGCCAGACGTTTCTTTCCCATCCCTCTCCTTGCCAGTCTGACCAATGCATATTCTCGCTCAGCTGCTTTTGAAGTGCACTAGATATCTAGATGGGCATGCAAATGCTTTACAGCCACGGGTGCTATAAATAGCAATCAGACGCTGCACGTGTCCATGGCCGCGTCTGACGGCTTCTCCTCCACTGTTAGGAACCTGGGAGCTTCTTGACTTTCCAGTGTGTTGACAAATGCCCAGCGTTTCTAACTGGTTGGTAACTAGTTTGTAACGTGGCATCAACAGAGCATGAGAAAGCATTTTCCAAGTCAAATTACACTTCGTTAAACAGAGGCATACCTCAGCCTTGATTTTGCAAATGTTTACACGCGTGTTTAGCCACGTTCCTGCCTGATCCTACTGAAGCCAACTAGCAACTCCCACACACACCATCTAATGCGTGCTTACCATTTTGTGGAATCAAACTGTGGATGTGATCATGAGCACCTGTTATAAAATATGGCCGCCAGCTTAAAGGTGAGGAGACAACGCCACTTTTAATCCAGCACAAACCCTGTAACTCTACCTTTTTCTGTTTAAATGTATGATCTAAAATGATTCTTTCCTTGTGAAATGGTACGTTTTGTGAAGGTGATCACTCAAGTACAAATGCATTAAGGAATCGCATGGGAAATGGTCAATAACTGGAAAAAACACCATCAAAGGCACCTTGAAACTGGATGTGCCAATTGAATATTCAGAATATATATCAACATTTCCAAACAGCAATCATTCAAATGAAAGGATCTTCTTCATGATGAGCTACTACTGATGAATCTACTTCAAGATGAAGTAATTAAAAGCAGGAGTTCATTATTAGGACCGTACTCCACGTCCCATCCTTTCAGCCCCATTAAGTCTCAGCCTTGTGCCGTTCAGCAGCTTGCATTTTCCAAGTGCACAACATGCTACGAACAACGTGAAACATTCCTGCCCTTGAGAAGGGACCACACTACCACTGTGCCATAAGTGTAATGAACTGTTCGTTGTGATTTACTAAGGATCAATGGAAGCAGACAAACAAAATAACATTAAAAAGTTGGATAATGTAATTGGGAAGGTTATACGGGTATAGTTAGGTACATAGGAGATGTAAGTAGAACCACAACCAGCTGAGAACCTATCACTCACTGCACAGCAATGACTTTAATTTTCTCAGAGGTAGCCCTGCTTTCTCTTTTGTTCCTGAAATCGGAAATTGCAATGAGCACAATGCACCAAAAATACGTGTTTTTCATTGCTTTTTTTTTAAAGAGAGACAGTTGTACATACCGGCATAGTCAGGACACTGAACCTATTTAGTGCTTCTGGATGAAGCGCTTTTAATTTCCTGCGCATGGACTGACAGCCGTCAGTCGCGATCCATCAGCGGGAGCACCCAGGCAGTTCCCAGCCACTTCCCAATTACATAACGCACTGACATCCCGGCCCGGATCAGATGTCACAGGTAAATGCCCTTCTTGATTCAGCATTGCTGGCAGCACCACTTTGGCAAATGACTTGTGTGCATTATAAAGAAACCCCAGCGATGGGCTTTTTGGAATCAACATGTAATTATGCACAGCAATTACACTACGTAAGTTCTTTCTTAAGATTTCCTCTCTCTCTCTCTCTCTCTCTTTTTTTTCTTTTTTTAAATACAAACCAGGTCACACACTTTCGCAAGATACACTCTTACAGGTTAACATTTAATTTACGGTCACAGCCACCTCTTAGCTCCTATCCTGGGAGGGGAAAAAAAGAGATGCTTCAGACAAAGAAAACTGTCCTATTCACCCACAGATGTTATTTTAATTGGTGAGGAGGAATCGCTGTCACACGTGCTCCATATCTGCATGGAATTTACAGGCAGCCATTGTTGGCAGCGCTGCGTTCACTCCCACCGAGGGCACGTGGGGTTATCGGGCAGAACTGTGTGAGACCAGGAAATAAATCTGCAGGAAGCAACCGAGATACTCAATGTAGCTGTCAGGCAGAGGGCTGCGGGGTGATGAAAGGAAAAACTGCACAATAACAACAATCATAGCTCCTTCAGGACTGGAACGAGATCCTGCTAGAGAGACGGGCTACAAAGTTCTCCATTTGCCATCACAGTTTCATAAAGAAAAGATGACTGATTGCACTGCTAACATTTTTAATTAACAATCTACTCTTTTCTTTTGCTATAATCCAGCTTAATTAGCCCGTACAACCAATGAAACTTGAAGTACAAAACCATACAGTCACAGACAACGCTGTGATGTCCTGGGTAATCCACTCAGGTCATCACAAGACCCTGTATTATTATGGAGAGGACATCATCGGGCAAATCACTCATTAGATAAGAGCAGTTCGGGGTATTTCATTATCTGTAACACTTAACCACTGTTTTACCATGTAACTTTCCGGCTAACGGGTAAGTGTTCAGACACAGTAAAACACAATTACTCTAAATACAAATGAACTTCAATAAAGCACTTCCAGAAATTCCACATATCTTCAATCTCAAATTCTTCAGTTATATTTTCTATATAGTATTGAACTTCATTAATTTACTCAAAATATATCAAACCTTCCTCCCTGTGCACACCAGCATGTTTGAAGCAGGATGGAAGTAAAGTCACAGCGCGGAGAAGAAAGGCACTTAAAAACAATTATCAGACAATCTTCAGGAACCATTTTACTATCAGTGACTCATGTGAAAATGATCATTTCTACATGTCCTTAGGGCCAAACTCAGGCATGTGAAAATCCCAAAGTTTGCAACGTATCTAAAATCAGGAGCGGAAATAAAGGCCTTCCGGTGATTCCCCAAATAAGTTGCGGCTTCTTCCAGAGAAATATTTCCCATCTCTGCACCATGGAGGTGTATGATGCACAGTGCTACACGCACTCTGCAAGCAGTTGGGTCTGTCTGCCAAGTGTTGCCCCAGCACTTCTCAACCTAAACTTTCCCCGCTGGAGAAAAGCACAGGTTCTGCACCTGTCGTTTCTTTCAGCTGTACAGTCTCAAGAGAGGTGTAAAATTCCAGCTTTAAAAATGCAAAATTCACCACACGGAGCCCAATTAAAAGAAAGAGGAGTCTCTTACAGCACAATCTGAGAACACTTCCAATTTATTTATTTCTTTTAATTACGTGTGTGATTGAAATAAAATAGGAGAAATGCTCCCAAAATGCTGCCCAGCCCCTCCTTCTGCTTTTGCAGTTAACGTAGGCCGTAGAAATACTAAAGCCTAATGCCAGCCTTGCACTTGTGGTGAATGTTAAAGACCATGGCAAACTGGAGTCAATAATGCATCCGATTTGAGCCACAGGAGGCTGAATACCTTCTGTGAGCTGCAGCTCCGACCTTACAAAACAACCTCACTTTCCCAAAATTAATAAAAACCTGCAGCGAAGCCAAAATTGAAGCTACGTCTGGTTTTTGTTTTTTTTTCCCCTTCCTGGCAGTTCTTACCTTTTTGTTGTTCTCTTTAATATCTTGAGGATTCAGGGACTTGTAGTCACTGAGGGGGAAAATGGCACAGTGGGTATGTACAGTATTTGATAAAAGCAGCAGTTTGAAAAACAAACCGAATCTAAAAAATTTGACATGCAATAATATCATACAGTAACTAGCAATTTCACAGCAATTCAATCAACAAAACTAATAGCGTGGAAAATTAAAGGGATAAATAAATAAATAAACAAACAAGCCCCGATGACACGTTTCATTGCCTGGAGCTTTCCATCTCAAAAAGAAGTTAAGGCAGGGGCTGAAGGCTGGCCTTGACAACCAAATTTACCAGGAGGTAATCTCTCCTTGTCAGAGTACAAAGAGCTACGGGCTTATTTCTCTCATCTCATTTCAACACTAGCACAATTTTCATAATCATCTTGAAGTCAGTTCTTTGTGTAAGATTAGGGAGAAGAAAAAACAAATCACGCTGAGGGGAGAAACAGTTGTTTGGGCAACAGGGGGAGAGCAGAGAGGTCGGCAAGTTGGAGCATTCCTCAACCCGCTTTCTTAGAAAGGACCATTTCTCTTTTAAAAAGGAAGGGGCAAAATAGATCTGCACCTGAAACGAACGGAGATTTGCTTTTTATGCAAAGTTCAATGTTGTATATTGCTACGAGAGTTAGCTTAGGCAGGCAGAAAGCACACAACTTACATGAGATCTGGTCTAAAGTGATGCAGTATTGCACAGAAGGAGAGCCCGTTTCTCCACGATGTTGTAAAATTGGTGATTTTCACTCCCCTATAGTTTTTTGTAACTTCTTTGCACCACACGAGCAGGGACTGGCTCGCATTTGGCTTCCTCCCCAGGACGGGACTCGGTATTGGGCTCGGCTGGAAAAAAAAAAAAGAGAAAGAAAAAAGAGAAAAGAATTTAATGGAAGATGAGAATTCACATTAATTGGCCTAACCGGATGATCAGTCTCCTTTGATGTGAGGTGATGTCCCTCACAGCTGTCAGTTTACAATGACTGCAACTTGCAAAAGACACAAACTGCAATTTGTTATCCCCCGCCGCTGCCCTCGGCTCCGAAGGACGCCGACACACGGATCATGATGGGATCCGGAGCTATGGTGGCACAGGGTCCAATTTGCCACGTCCTGCCAGGCTGCGGAGCTCCATCCAAGGATTTACAGCCCCGGGGCTGCAGCCACCACTCCCAGCCATCACCACGCAGCTTCACCTCACAGATGTGTGGGTTTCAGTATAGGAAAGGAAGCTCTGACTGCATCGTATCAGAGGTGGCTTTTCACAAGGACCGTCAGCTAATAGGTCAATGGTAAAGTATTTTGACACTTTGAGTAATATTTCTGTTCACACAATAGAAGAATTACAATGGAATAAAATACAAAAACAATTTTATTTCAAGTGTCTGGCATTCATCACAGAATTCACCACAAACTCAGTAATCGCAGCCGATGCTTTCAAGAAACATGGCCTCATTTCACTACAAAAATAAAGTCACTTGCAAAACTTCTGAGATGAAACTGAACAGAATTATTTGCCTGATACAAATCCAAAGTCTGAATCAGAGAGGAAAACCTGGCCCTCTTATGTTTCCACCAGAGTACAATTAAAAGCACATACACACAAATATGCTACTTGCACACCTTACAGCTAGAGAGTCCCCAAATCAGGGTTAAAGTAGAGCGATATTTTATAAAACAGAGCAATTCTGGCCATATTGCCTAGTTGTGAAAGACCAATGATGCCCCCACTTGACTGAAGCATGTCAGTGCTCAGTAATTAGCTGCCAGCAACACTGATTTATGGTTTCACTGCTTCTGGGGAAGAGAATTTACAGAATCAGGAAAGCGATTTTTCATTTTCTTTGACAGTCAGCTCTGAAAAGTTGTTTTATAAACACTGCTACCCCACCATCAGATAGACGCACTGCCAGCTCCTTCAGAAAGAGCAAAATGTGTGCTTCGCTGTGATTTCAAACACCAGAACGTACGTATACAACTCTGTCAGAAAGTGCTTTGTCAGTCCTGCCGGTGATTCAAATCAGCACGCACAAATGTAATGATGAGACAAATATCTCTTGTTACACTGAATTAACATCTTAATGGGGACACACAAAGTAGGGAAGAATAAGAAGAAGCAATCCCTGATAAACCTTTTCCATGCCTGAGACTTAAACCAGAGTAACAAATACGCTTCGGATCCTCCAGACAGTTACTCCAGATTCAGAGTGACACAACACACAGAATCAGGGTCTCCTCCTTCTTCCAAACTTGAGCTCCTAAACCTAAGGCAATACGTTATTTGAAACAGACTTGATATCGAAATTATACACGTGGGAATAAGACATCTGGGAGAACATAATTCGGTAAGTAGGGAGCTACTTCTGTCAAAGCACACGGCACTGCTTAGCAAACCCATTACACGTCAGCTATGAAGTCCTCATACTTGTTGCTGAAGCTCTCCACAGAAACACAAACTGCTCACGTCTCCATCTGAATGCTTTTTAGTTGACTCTGCAACGGCCTTGGGCAACCTCACCATTCAAACGCCTTAATTACACATCTAAAACCGAAAACCAGGTTCTACAAAAGGACACGTGAAGATGTTAAATCAATACATTCCGCTGCATTTAACAATTTATTTTAAAATTATCTATTTATTAAATCCAGACTACAATCCCTTGAGAATTTAAAGATGGACCTTTTTTCCCCCCCAAAGTTGGGCTTCCATTGCCTTTAGATTTTCTCAAAGCGCTTTATTCAGAAGGTGCGAGATTTCAGCGTGTGCACAATGCAATTTAGTTTTCCCTTCTCCGGCTGATAAAGCAGAAATTATATCCTGCTTTCACTCCAGATTTAGCACTGCGAGTTCTTCAGATAAAGGTGAAGTTAATATTATGATAATAGTATGCTCTCATTCAGCACCTGAGTGAAAGCTTTTGTTATTTAATCTATGATAAAAGCTTTCAGCCCAAGACACAGGGTGAACAATGGCAAAACCGCACGAGCAGCCGACGCTGCTTTAGAAGGGTTAAGAAAATTTAGTTTTAGGGTTTTCCTTCTGGTGAAATCATGATGGAAAATCTTGTCTTTCGATACCTGCAGGTAGTACAGCTTAGTTCCAAGTTCAGAACAAATACAAACACCACCAGACATCAAATTCTAGCCCCTGTCTTTCAGAATGGCAGGAACCGATCAAACAAACTAACACCTCGGTTCTTTTAAGTGCCGACTATGCCATTCTTCTGAACTTCGAGCAGTCCCAGCTCAGCTTTTTAAGTTCAAACCCAAAGCCCCCGAGAACTCGTTTGGAGACACCACTATCAAAGCAGGAGCACCCATGGGAGAGGCCCAGATCCCCTGCTGAGCAGCGGTCACTCTCCAGACGGGGGTAGTGACATGGCGGGTGCAGAGCCAACTGCAGCCCCGTGTGGGTGGATCTGCCCGTGCAGCCAGCCCCAGCTTCACCCCCTCCGTGTTTCATTGTAAACAGAAGCCCAGAAGTCTCTATACTTTATTCTCCTTTTACATGTTCTGGTAGCTTAATTAATATGTTGCATATCATGCGTTTTTGCCTTTGGGAGACTATCCCACCAGACCATTAACAAGAGGATCCATAGCTGTAGATATTAGGCTGCATTTTGACACTTCCAACTATTTAAGCAACTGTTTTGCTGCAGCACCAGATGCATTGCTGGTTACAAAAGAAAACCACTGTGGGAACCGGTGACAGGAATGTATGGCCATGGAGCCAGGGCTGCAAGGGAAAGGGCCAAGAGCAGCCATGGAGAGGAGCAAGGGAAAAGGATGTAGGAGCTGTGGGAATCTGGGCGGAAGGCTCGTGTGGTTTGGGTTCTGAATTAACGTCCACTGCTCCCTACAGAGGAAACGTAATTATCTGCAGAAGGAGGGGGGCCAATATTGAGATAGGGCTAAAAGTCAGCGCGAGGAAGACCTGCAAGCAGCCAGCAAACAAGTTGTGTTCCTCGAGAAGCAAGTGCAGGCAACAGTCCCTGACTTATTTGACTGATGAAAGCAAAAGGGATTTTCCCTCATCCCTATCAAAGCTGCGGTGCCAACCAGCTCGCTGAACCTTGTGAAACCATTAGAATGCAAGATAAGGTAAACGAACGGAACCCACACCTAGGTGGGACACACAGCCAGATGCAGAAAGAGGTTCAGCAACTCAGCTGAACTGAGACACCGTCTGAAAAATGTCACAGACCAAAGTCAATCCAGTATGTGTCAGTCAAGCAGATCATTTATCACATATCACCATCACCAGGGTGATATTTTAGAATTTTATTTTTCAGACAACATGGAGCTCTGCCCGCAGGACTAGCCAAGCCCAGGAGTATTCTAAAACTGGATATGGCTCATTTAATAGAGTTCATGCTATTGGAAAAGTCTGTGCAAATCCAGTGTGCTCTCAGTGTTGTTTATACCGCCCTGTGGAACAGTCCAGGCTTAAGTCAAAAGCCAGATTTTACCTTGTAACAGGACAGAAACAGAGGACGGAAGTCTGCATAGACAGAATAAAATTGCTTTCTGTTTTATTCCAAAGATGGAAAAACATCCTCATCCTCATGACCCAGCTCTACTGAACCGTTCTTCATTTAGTTACTCTTTGTCTAGCTATTTGCTTTTTAAGTGGCAATTCACCATACCATTGTGAGGACACAACAGAATTCAAGCAGCATTGCTCTTCTCCTCTGGTGAGGACGGTGCACGCATGTTTCCCAGAAAGAAATGTTCTGTTATCCATCAGTCCTCACCCAAAGCTATGCCTTCCTCATTCTTCTGATTGTGCCCACAGCTATTGCGGATATACAACAAAATATAAACTTTCATCTTAAAAGCTTTTAAAACCTTTTGCAAGTTTTGCCAGGTAGGAAGGAAGGTGAAATCCTTGGGACAAGCCTCAAGTCTGCTGCTTACCTGGGAGGTGGAACTAGTTCACCCTGAGGGTTTCAGCTGTCTCTTACATATTTTGGTGGCCGTGAGGCTGGAAAGAGCTTTTCCAAATTCTACTTGGGACAAGACAAGGACTGCATTCCCTGTCCTCTGCAGCCCCAGCTCCCTTTGTCATTCTTCCTTCTAAACTACAGTTTACGTTGTTCATGGCTGAATCATACAAATAATGGCTATCCTTCAACATGCCATCACTTCTGGTCCCAGCCTGTCCATCATGCTTGGGTTAGTTAGATCAACATAACTTTTTACTTGTCCAACCCCACAAACAAACATTAGGATGGCATCTTTGACTCTAATCGTCACTGCCATTTCTTCTCACATGATCCCTCGCCACCATTGCTCAAGGTCAGAAGTTGTTGCTCATTAGTTTGTATCGTTGTTCATTTACAGTGCATGGCACTAAGCTTCATTTAAGAAGATACAAATCCTGTATCCAAAATAGAATTCCAGCTTCCCTGTGATCTCCAGCAGGATAGCCACCATACAGTATTAGGGCCTGCACGTGAGTACATGAATTTACTGACGCAACAGAGGCTCCCAATTGGTATTTTACAAATACGGAAGCAGCCTGAATTAAATCACTTGCCTGTGCTAGTAAAGTGAATCAACTATCATAAGAACTCAAAGATGCTACCATGAACCTGGTGTACACACACATCCACAGCACCCCAGACAAGCAACATCTGCACAATGAAGCAGTTGTCCTTCTTCAGACCCTGAAGAAGGGTTTCTTATTCTTTCAATTTGCACAAAGAACTATGTGGCAGCCCCACAGCCTCTTATGGTCTGGATGTTCTGGTCCAGGCACTGACTATGGACGTGGGCCAACAGAAAGTCATGAAAAGCAGCCATACAACTGAAATCTGTACCCATGTACAAACTACAGTCACAGAGCACACAAAAGATGGGAGACATTACAGTAACAGGCTACCTTCAATCTGACAATTCATACCTGCTACGTATTTTGTAATTTTTCTAATTGTCTGGTAACCGTCTTTCAGCTTTCACTTTGCCTAGTAATGAATTTTCTCAGTGTAATCTTTAACATTAGGGTTTTGTTTTGGTTCAGTTTTTATTGCTTGGGATTAAAAGGATGAAAGAAAAGCAAGTATTCAGGAACTGAACTCTAAACCTTCAGAACCACAAGCCACAACACACCAAGAACCGGACAATTTCCTCACTTGGGCAACAGCACAGAGAGCCTGTCTGCTGGTGGGAATTCATTAAGAACAAGACAGACAATTCATCCAAAGCTGAATAACCATCGATGACCACCTGCTGTTGTGGATGCTCCTGGCAGACAGCAGCAGCACCACATGGGAAGGGAGGGTAGAACCCCAAAATTTATTTGCTAAGGGCAAGGAGAAGATTATATTAATGAGCCGGTAAAGGAAAAACTAATCTGAGACAACATAATGGACTTGGTTACTGGTGTGCAAGTCATTTCACCTGATGGTCAGCACAGCCAAGAAAAAAAATGTCCAAGAGAGCTCCTCCTTGGCTTCAAGTCTTATAAAAGGATGAGTCGACGCTCGGCTGCTTTTTCTTCCCTGAGGTTGCATAATCTTTGTCCTGAACAAAGCATTTTCAGTTAAAACAAAAGCAGGAAAAGGAATTTAATTCATTGCGCTAAACAGAAGCAAATACCGAGCTTTCTCTGCTGCACTCATGTGCAACATAACAGTGCTCAGAGTTACATGCAGGGATAGGGCCCCATTTTTCTGCCCCTGGGAGATGGGCAGCTTCCTTGTGCCCACCTCCCTTTCCCCAGTGCTCTGCTCCCCTGCAGCGTGTGCTGAGAGAGCCAGTGGAGCCGCCAGGATGCTGCTGGTTCACAATCCCTGGCACTCAGCCACGATGCGAAGGTTCAGGGGTTTGGGCAGCTTGCCAGAATTAAGCAACTCAAACCACAGATGAGGAATAGCAATTTTCAAAGCTTTTAACTTTGTTAAATGGGAACTGAACTAGCAAAACGCACCTCCCTGGGCCCAAGGCTATCTCTGCCACATTTCAAAGGCCTGCAGCGATCAATGGAAGTGTTAGAGCTTGTCAGAAAAGGTCACAAGAATTTCTTCTAAAAGAAAGCACAAGGCAAGCTAAAAATGATAGTCACTGCCAATTCCTCCTAAAAACAGTGAACTCTCGCTGCTTTGGCTGGAATTTCTGCAGCTTTTTTCTTTTAACAGGAGCCATTAAACAAATGCAAGTCATTCTCCCACTCTTCAAAACATTCCAAGACGTTGTTTTTTCAGGCAACCTTCTGGTGTTGTATCATTACAGTGACATTGCTCCACAGAAAATTACAGATACCTATTTTGTAAACCTACTGCACCGTCTGTATTCACGCAGAGCCATAGGTAGATTTATGGCAGCATCAGTCTCTGCCTATGAGAAATCTTTGTTTCAACTGCTGGAGAGCACAACACAGGCCAGATTTGCACAGGTGTTGTGCTAACAGAGGAGAACAGCCTGTGTACAGAGGGACTTGGAGCACTCCGTATTTCTGAGTTTGGTTTTGATGGTACAGACACATGCAGCGTCTCCGAAGTCTGGCCAACGCTTCTTAACTGAGGGTGGGAATAAAATGAGCACTTTGTATCACTTTGCATGAGACGCTGGTGTCCATGAGCTTAGACCAGACACGAACACGGCTATTAGCTCCTTAGGATAGCTAGAAATGAATGAGAGCCTAATAGTAACGAATCAATTTTAGCCTTGCTAAACTCCTGCATTAGCAGCACACTCTGCTAATACTCTACTCTACAAACAATAACAAGATGTTAATTAAAATGTTGCTTCACCACTCAGTGGTAAGAAGGAGCTACACAGAGATGATACAGAGCCATCTGAAATGCACAGAGCCTTCCTATTTTCTTCATCAGCCTTTATTCTACAAGTCAGCTGCAAGTTGGAGACTAGCATCGCTAATATCAGCCACAAAAAGGTCAGGTTTCAGCAAGGTGTGGAAACAATTTAGATAAGGCAGAAGCCTTCAGATCGGCCGGACATGTTTAATGTAATCTTAGGGTACTGGAAGAGCCGATCTGAACCGGCATCTGAAATCAATCAGCAATCTGAAAACCTGAAGAAGATGGGTGAGAAACCAGATGAGTAGGAAAATATGGTGTTCCCTTCCAGTCTTTCAAAAGCATTAAAATAAAAAGAATTTCAAGAGTGCAAACAAGCTAATGGAAAAAAAAAAATTAAAAAAATGGAACAAACAGTTGCGTGTTAGCATGTGAAAGTGAAAAAGCAGATGAGGAATGAACAATTTGTCATCATCAAATGGTGACAACCAGCCCGATTGCCTTCTGTAGCAGCGAGCAGGAGGGGAGCAGCAGCAGGGACAGCACTACGGTTGTAGGTAAGCTTTTCTTACTGTCACTCGAGATGTTCTCATAGCAGCCTTAACAAGACTTGCACAGCACAGGAGCAAAACAGACTGGAAAACTATATTAGAGTCTAGTTTGAAATGATTTTTGGAATTATGCATCAAAAGGGATTCTGCAAGCATACTTCTCGGGCTCAGTGTTAAAAGTCTGGATTAAAAAGATGGATGACAAACTAGGCATGAAGCTGGGATGGTCTTCAAACTCGCTAAAAGAACTCCAAGCATATACAAAGGAGAGAAGGTCTGAAAAAAACCCAAGATGAAATTCAATAGGCACAAGTACAACATAGGTAGGAGCAATCATTTACATAAATGCAGGATGAGGAAGAACTGGTTAGGTAACAGCTCTTCACAAAAGGATGTGGGGGAAACAGTGTATTCAAGCTGAACATAAGTCAACAACATCAGGTTGTTGTGAAAAAGACAAACATCACGCTGAGATGTACAGACAGGAATAAAGCTTGCAAGACATGTACTGCCTCTCCCACTCCACTTCGGCATCGATAACGCTGCAGCTGAAATTTTATGTTAAGTTCTCAGTGACACAGTAAGATTAGGAAAGGAAAAAAAAAGAAAAAAAAAAAGCCTTTGAAGAAAACTGGAGCAAATTTACTTCATTTATTCTAAAGAAAAAAAAAAAATGATACAGGAGAGGAACGTAGCAAGTCTCCAAGCATGTAAGAGTCTGGAGAAGCAAGCAAGCCCTTTGTCCCCCGTGTCAGTGTTTACCCAAAAGGAACTGACAGGCTCTCATTGCAACAGGTCAGACCTTAGGAGGAGCAATCTGTAAAACACTATAATGAGGCACTGACACAGACTACCTTGGAAAGCTATGGATGCATTATTACTGGAGGGCTGTTAACAACAAGCTGAACAAATCTTTCCTTTCGTAAAGCTGAGCTTGCTGTTGGCCAAGCAAAAGGACAGAGCAACCCTAAGATGCATCTCAGTCCTACCTTCACAGTGTATTTCAGCTAGAGGGACTTGAGCCCACAAGGTTCAACAGTCTCTAGAGCAGCCCCTGCTCCCAGTGAGCACTTGTGCAGAGGATGGCTTTGGGTTCCCTTCCAGCTGCCCAAGAGGGAGGCTGCTGGAGAGGCACAACCCTGCCACTCTGACTTCTCTTCGAGGAAGAAGGCTCTCTCCCATTCACAACATTCTCACAGTGAGTCACAGAAACACTTAAAAACCTAGCGTGCATTAGAAAGACTATTTCATCTGTAGGATTACAGCTCAGGTCAAACCCAGGACAGCAGTCAGTAAGCTACTGCCTTGCCTGATTACAGTTTGGTGAAATCGGGTATTTAGGCAAAGAATGAATCCATTGGAAAGGGAACCAGTCGGGTATGGCTTCCAGTCACAGCAGAGATGTCACAGCCAGGCAATTTAGCTTTTCTTTTCTTCTTTTTTTTTGCACAGAAATCAAGACGACAGCACCTGAAAAATTCTCCTGCACCACAAACAGAATGCTTCCTTCATAGCTTTCCTAAAAACCATATGAAACCAAAAAAATATTCTTAAAAAATGGATGAAAAAAGGAAGGAATGGCAGACATGAATATGTGAATATTCTTGTTTTACTTACCCAAAGGAACAAGCCTTACCGAAGCGGTGTAGAGGCAGATAGCTATCTTTACCTCACTGAATAGCACCTTATTCTGTGAATAGCCTCCATGGAATAACAGCCACTACTCAAGGATTCAATAGCTTAATGAACATAACGAGATTGGCACAATTTGGAGCTTAATTTGCATGCACTTTGAATTTGTTTGCTTTATTAGTTTCATTTCCAAATAAAAATACATGTAAAAGTAGCAGCGATTCAAGTGCCACTTGGCTTAACCTGTATTTTTCCAGGAATTCTTACACTCTCCGAGTTTGTTAATTGCTAGGACTTGTGCAGCTAAAAGGAGAAATGCACGCTAAAAGAAAATATCCTTTTTGATTTATAATACATAATTAACACGAGCTTTTCTAGCTCCAACACTGGCAAATCTATCCTCTTGAAAAATACACACATCATTTTCATGCTACAAATTAAATTTGGTGTGGTTATGCTTTTAGCACTCAACAAGTAAAAGCTTGTAAATGAAAAGCTGAAGCATAAAGGTATGGCAAGTCTCATTTAAGAAATCAAAATCTTCAGAAAACAGGAATTCTCTCCTGCAGAAGTCAACAAAAGCTGCTAACAATTAAATGCTGCTTTTGATTAAAGCTTTATGCGACGTGTTTATTTTGAAAGTCTGTATTTCAGCAGATCTTTATAGAAAACAAATCAAATCCCTGCGCTTCGGTCCCATATGATGTCTGGCTAATAAGCACACAACAGTTGGAAACTGTCAAAATATTTTACAGCTCAATTGTAATTACCATCCAAGTCTAAGCACGCAGCAATTGGGCGTTAGCCATGTTCTGGGGGTGTTACAGCAATACACAGCAGTCACTTCTTCTGTGCTTCGTTTTGACACATGTAAAACTCCTCAATGATCCCCAGCACCTAACTCGTAAAATTCTGAATGAAATATGTGCTCATACAGCGTCTGCAGAGAGAGATGGTTTTTTCCATAATACAGGATAGCACTTCCTTCATCATTTTAAACATTACTCTAATATTTGGAAGCACGGAATTTGTTCAGCTGCTATTTTTTTTCCCCCTGTTTCAAACCCCTAAAATAAAAACTGTATTGTCAGATCAATAAGAAAAATAATCACGCTGACCGGAATATTACATGCTAAAGCTAACCTTACTAAATGCTTTGACACAAGCTGCGGTGAAAGCTTATTTTGACTTCAAAGAACACGTTCCGCAGATCATAAGCAGAGAAGACATTCTGAGCGAGTGAGAGAGAAAAAGTACTCTTAGGATATTGCAACCGAAAGGGCTTTTAGCACGTACTATTACATGCACGTAACAAGCGCCACATAGCGAGTGCTGTGCAGAGCTGCCAGCCCCTCAACAGACAACTCGAGAGGGCACTTCTACAGCAAGGACCAGGGCAGCGCCAGGGCTGGATTCATGATTCACCAATCTTTCAACACTATTCAAATCACGAATCCATTTAACTATCATCAACTCCATGGTGACAAGACAGACGACATCACTGGATCCCTAATACATTAATATCCACTGGATTAAGATTCTTAAGAGATGTTATGCCTTTGAACTGACGGCGTATGAAAGGAAGGAAGCGTTACATTTTAAGTGTCCTTTGGACTTAATTTCTGTGGTTAGGTTAAATAAAATTAAGCACTCGTGAAAGAAAGGCTCTCAAATTGGTCCCTGGATGATGCAATGCTTAACATGCTTCTGGTGTGAGCTGTTAGTGATCCCAAACACTCATCCGCAGGCAGGACTAAGAAACACCTGGATGAAGAAGATCACGGCCTTCCAAGCAGGAGCACTGGTGCTACCAGAGGGGCTTTGGGGAAGGCACCGGCAGCTCTCCGTGCCGATGGATGCACTGAGATCCATCAGACAACCCAGAGGAGCTACAAGGGGGAAAGGCTTTGGCCAAATGCCAGCACAAATGCACAAAACTCAGGCTGAAGTCTTGTACATCATCCTCAGCAAGTCTGATCACGTCCAGGTGTTGCAACGTGCACAGCACTTATCATTCACACATCTCAGCCTCCTGCAATACTTTTCACTGCACGAGCACCTCGGGATAAGTGGAGGAGTGAAAAGAAGGGAGCCTTACAGGGGAATTTCCATGCTTTGGGAAGTGTAAATTAGAGCATTACTACTAGTCTGACAGTAAGTTTGCTAATAAATGTGTAGCAACATTCTAATTGCATAACAAGAGATGAAATGATTATGACAATCGTTGAAATGGGGAGAATGAAGGAAAGCAGAGGCATACGTAAGCTTTGGTAACACAGCGAGCTCTCTGCTAGTGCTGAGTTTCTGGGAAGGCACAGAAGCCAGTAGATCTTTCACTTCGTTGCTACAGCTCTAAATAAGGTTCCAGCAGATACAACAAAGTTTGTTCTAATACCGGGTATCACTTAAAGTTTAGGTGAACTTTGAAGTAATATTTAAAGGTACCTGTAGGATTTGTCATCTTAAACACTGGGCCCTGGAGATTGCTAGGTAGCAGGAACATGACCCAAGACAAGACTAGGAAACAAGCAGATGGACATCACTTGAATCATAACCACCCCACCTTTACAGCTCCTCGGGGGAGCAAAAGAAAAAAAACTTCAAAGAGAAGTTTTGTCAGCAGCTGCAATAAAATTCATGGACTGCTCAAACAGAAGCACTAGTGGGAGAATGATGAGCTGATAAACGCATCACACACACGCTACTTTCAGTCTTAGTTTCTCAACGAGTTATATTCACAAAGTCTCCTAGTATATATAAATACTTCTGCAAAGTCCTTTTGCAATGATTCTTTATGATCTGTTTTATAAAGCCTTGGCACTGTGAGCTGCTGCTGTTTCCCAGCCCAGCTGCCTGTGAAGTCTTACTCTGCCTCCTGCTTGTCTGCAGGGCAGAAGGGGAGGGCAGTGGGCTCCCAGGAGGAGGCTGGCTGGGGAGGAGCAGTCCCCAGGGCCCCTACTGCAGCTGGCAGGGATGCTGCATGCTGCCAGAGGGATGTTGCCCCTGCCCATACACTCCGGAGCGCTCCAGAGAGCTCCTGTGCCCCAGACTGTGTAAGAGAAGTGGCTGCAACCAATGGAACTATGAGGGGAGGCCAGAGGGGACATGCTGCTGGAGCCTAATCCAAACAAACAAGGGGAGGCCAGAGGGGACATGATGCTGGAGCCTAATCCAAAATAACGTGGGTTGTTCTAAGAGTCAGAGCTGATCTCACTGAACAGGCCTTTGTTTCTGAGGGAATCCTCTCATTAAAGAGGGCAAAACAGAAACTGAAATCACAGAGGATTTGATCTTCCTCTTACCCCACTTTGACTCAGTAAATATGAAAATATCTTCCCTGTTTCAATACAGTAAGAAAACCTGGAAGCTAACTTATTTTACAAACCATACAAACCATTTCCAAGCATTTTTCAGCAGGACTCTCAGCGCCTGAATGCACTCAGCACAGAGCCCACGGTGTCTACAAAAGCCAAAGAGAAAAAGAGCAGGTGAAACTGCTAACATCCATTCCAAACACAGATGCCCAAAGGCGTGCACTGTGTGGTCTGCATTTTTTCCTACTCTTCCACTGTATTGGGCACAAAATACCGGTAAAACTGTGTCTCAGACACAGAGAAAGTAAGAAAAGTGGCGATGAAGAGTAAATCACGTTATCTGCAGACCAGAAAGCACACAGCACCTGGAATTTGGAGCAAAACACTTCATTTGCCTGGGGACTGGTCACAGAACATGGCTCCTCCAAAAACAAAAAGAAAATTAGGAAACATCCTTTCTAAAAGGGTGAAGGTGCAGTGATGCAAATCGTGTCTTGTTCTGAACATATTACTAGTCCCCTTCTGCTTGTAGTCAACAAAAACTATTTGTAAATAGATCACATATCCAAGGAGATTAAAAAAAAAAAAAAAAGCATATAAAAAATAAAGCAGCTTTATGACAAGATGTGGCCCAGTTATTTAACATGGTGCAGTAAGTACGTAGAATCTAGGACAAAACTCTTCAATTGTGATCTTCTAATGCATCTGTATCAAATTTCTATCTGAAATTTTACCAAGTTTGCACACAGACAGCAAAGGTATAGATAACAAATATCCCTGTATGTAACAAATAGCAGTATTTCTTACAGTAACAATATATTGACACCAACTGAATGTATATACTATAAAAACATACATACACATACTCGAGGTGTGTGTCTTCACGTGCCAAAATGAAAGATCATTTGAAACAAGTAAAACACATTCTGTTTTGTAAGTAAAAATGATTTTCATAAAACTTTAGAAACAAAGTATAACATAGGTAACTGGAAAAAATATGAAGAATGCAGAAATACGAGGATATTTTTATTTCTAAGCGTTTCAGATAGTGTAATATTTTAGGACACTTTCAATGCGTGATTGGCTAAGTTGGGTTTCAAAGACCTATTTGTACTGAAATCAGCCAGGAAACATTACCCTTGTAAAAAGACCACATGCAGATGTGAAGAAGAGCACAGAGACATACTTGCTGTCAGGTGCTGCTGATGAAGCATGGGAGACTAGAAGTTTTGCTCAGCCTACCAAACATAAAGAGACTGTACCCTGACTTGTGCTTCGATCATCGCTGAAAGATGGAAAAGACAACGAAGGAACTAGAAACTGCTCTACCTACCTTACCCCAGTTCTTACACGTGAGAACTCAGGTGGGAAGATTTCACTGCCCAGGAACCTGATTCAGGACCACCTAAAGGTCCTCCATTCCTCAGTGCCTTCAGTGGACTCTGCACCGAGTCTCATGAACATGTACAAAAGTCCAGGTGTCCAACAGTCACTGCCAACCTGTTCATTCAGAATGTATTTCTATCTTTCTGCTCTTACGAATGCGAGAGCCCTTCACACAACTGCGCATGCACAGTCACGGTCAGCAGTTAAATGTGAGCTCCATGCAGAGGACAATGTTTGTCTCAATGGTGAGCCCTCCGGGAAAGAGAAGACACTTTCTACAGCCACAGTGGGCACGAATCCACTTGATTCAAACAGCTCTTGGTGCTGAAGATGCTATGCGTGCATATGGAGCTGTTCCTAGTCCTAAAATTAAACATCACAGAGTTTTCACTGAGGCAACAAAAACTACCGATGAAACCTCTGACGCTTGGAGCCATGATCTTCAAGATATTCAACACCAGGGGACAAATTTTCCACTCTCACTGTTTTAGTATCTGCTGGAAGACTCCTTTACTGGGGACGAGGTGTGTGTTATCATTAGTGAGTTCACAGTGGCATGCTATCAGCTAGTGGGTAGCCCACAGTTCTGCACTAAAGGAGTACCAGCAGAGGAGAATAAGCTGTGTTAGAAGGTGCTTTGCCACTCTACATCCTCTGAATCCAAATGATTTTTCTACCAGCAGTAAGGTATGTATCTAACCAGCGGGTGTGTTCATCAAGCTCTTAAACATCACAGTTGTTTTTCTAATATATTAAGGCAAACAGTATTTTTAGTAACATTTACAACAGGATTTCCTTAATTACTTTAGTTTCTAGTGAGCTCCTTAAAGGCCACTTTGCTGAGCCAGAGCACATGATTTCATTCACACTTTAAAAGCTTTTCCCATGCATGCTTTTCAAAGCTGATTTCTCTGATTTATATATGAACTATACTTAAAATCTGTGCATTATTCATTACTACAGGCTATGAAGCGTCATTTAGGGATTAACACCACCTACTAAACTGCAAAATAGCTCTTGTCAACAATGAAACAAAGTGAGTTCCGAATAATCAGTTGTATTTAAAAAAAAAGTCAACCAAATTCTTCTGTAAAAGTACAAAAACATTTCACTAAATCTACCAAGAAAAAACACATATGTCCTATTTCTTGACACAGAAACAAACTCAGTTTATCTAATAGGCACATAAAATACAGAACAGTTTAATATGTATCAGAAAGAGTTCTTGCTTTAATTACATTATAAGCTTTTCTTTCTCCAACAGCCTCCATATAGAGCGCTTGCACTGCGTGCGTTTTGAGATCGATCTATATGCTTCTGCATAGGATAAATCAAATAACAAAATACTCTGGATTTGGATTCTGTATTCAAATGACTATTTCTCCACAGAAACAACATCGCCTTCTCTCCACATTCCATCTACGTACATCAAAATAACCCAGAAAAAAACATGGATCAAAAAATACGTTACACACAAAACCCTTAGATAGCTCATACAGTGACAGTCACAGAGAATACACAGCTCTTCCGAAAGAGTACACAAATATTTAAAAGGCTGACTTCATTAAAACCCCGATCACCCAGTTCCTTCGGATTGTCTCGTATTTATTTTCTTTTCTTTTATTCGGTTAATTTTTTTTTTAAGGAATTGTTTTTTTTCTCCCCATTTTTTGTCACCACAGACACTCCCTTTAGGCAACCGTGCATCAACAATCCTCCCACGTTCAAAGTCGGCTACATCTGTTGCTCTTTCCCATTGTTGAAAATTCCTGCCTTAATCCTATTTGACTTTATTCATGCAAAGGTCATCCTGAATTCAACAAATGGAGGAGCGATAGCAAGCACACTGTTGAACATAGCTAAAAAATGCTGTTGTAGAACATGCAGCTAGTGTGCCGGCACTATCTCGGAAGTGCTTGGTTTATTATGCAGGCTCCCAGTCCTCCTGGCTGTGTTGCAATATGAATCGGTAAGGTACTCCTTCTAGCACCTCAGTAATACAACGGTTTTCTTCTAACTGGCTTGATTCTCTCTACTTAAAAAGATCTGCACATACCTCGTATTCGCTTGTGAGTCTGTGTACAACATGTATGTGTAATACTGGACTGCGTCACACTCCCTACGGCTTAGCTTCTGGTACGTTAGGCTTCTCTGTTTCTGCTGGTTTTCACTTTTCAGTACACCCAGCTTCACAAATCAATCCTACTTAATTAACCGGGCAGTCGAGAACTAATTACGGTCCCTATTTTAAATAAGTGAGGTAAAATTTCTGACTGTTACACAGCAGGGTTAAACAGCTAATGCTAATGCTTTACTTCAGGGCCACCACCGTACTGTAGATTTCATTCGTGGAAGCTGTCGATTTTGCTTTTAGACTCCCTTTTCTTCCCTACCAACAAAAAAATTAAACGTCACATAGCCATGATTTATTCTTATGCGTAAGCATCTGACCAAACCAAAGAAAGATTAGCAGGAACAGTGAATTAGTAACTAAACCAAAGCTAACTATCAGACTGATTTATGAAGTGGAGATAATTATTTTTGTAATATGTCCATAACTCATCATGACAGAAGCAAAGGAATATTTATTCATGCACGCTTATTTCCAAGTTGAGGTGCTTGCCAGCCAAGTTGAACCAAACCCACCCTTCAGGCAACCGGAGAAAACAGGCTATTGTTAGTTCAGTTCCTTAACAGAATGCCTTGCTGAGGGCCTGATACTGTTTAGAGCCTACTGAAGACTTTAACAATCTGAAACAACTCCACAATGAAGTCTGATGTAATAGCTGATAGTTAAATGCTACAGCATTTAACTGCTACAGCAGCTCAGTCCTGCTGTATTTAGCTCCTCATTAACCTGCAAGGCAACACAGGAAAGAATCAAGTTTACCATTTAAACATTGCTCTATCCTCTGCTTCTTAAGAAGTCTGAGGTTAAGGTGTAAGAACTTGACAGAGAAAGGGTAAGTTTCATCAGTTTTTTGTTATGATTTTGAAGATTTTGGTTTTGATGGTAATTTAAAACGTGTCTTACTTGAGGAGAAGCATTCCTTCTGTCTTTTTACCTTTTAGAAAGCAAAGCTTCAACAAAACACGAGTAATAGTCTGTGAAGCCAAGCATGCGAATCAAAGCCTTCCCTGTCCTTTGAAAAGGTTACGATGAATGGCAGTAAGGTGGTTATCCTCTCGTACCTACGCCAGGAGCTGGCCCTGCAGCTCCCTCCCGCCGTAGGAAAAAAGGTAAATAGTTTAAAGAATAATAAAAGACCTTCATTGCGGATAAGGATTTTCAGATTACGTATCCCAGAAGCTAGCCCAGATTTTACTTAGAGCTGGTTTTCAAATACTTCAGCCTGGGCAACGGTGCTTGCACCTAAACCAGCTTATGCCCTGCAAGACTCAACAGCACCATGAAGCACTGGTGTTTAGGAGCATGAGAGTCTCAGAAACTTGAATGCTCCCTGAAGCTGCCAGCTTTCTTATCACAGACTCACAGAATATCCTGCGTTGGAAGGGATACACAAGGATCACCGTCCCCAGACCCGGGCTCCACACAGCACCACCCAAACCCAACTCCTATGGCTGAGAGCGCTGTCCCAATGCTCCCTGAGCTCCAGCACCGGGGCTGTGCCCACCGCCCTGCGGGGCAGAGCCTTTCCCCGACCCCTCATCCCTCCCCTGACACAGCTCCATGCCGTTCCCTCGGGCCCTGTCACTGTCACAGACAGCAGAGCTCAGCATTGCCCTCTCCTCCCTGTGAGGAGCTGCAGTTGCCATGAGCCCTCCCCTCAGCTCATCTGCTCTGGGCTGAGCAATCCCAGGAGCCTCAGCCTCTCCTCACAGCCCTTGCCTGCCAGACTCTTCCCCATCTTTGAAGACTTCCTTTGGATGCTCTCTGATAGTTTTATGTCCTTTTTGTAATGTGGCGCCCAAACTGCACTCAGTGCTGGAGGTGAGGCCACACAGCACAGAGCAGAGGGGGATAACTAACTCCCTCTACCAGCTGGCAGTGCTGAACCTGGATACTTAAAATGACTGATTTCAGGCACCTCTGTACTCTCATAAAAAGTGCTTAAATGAGACTTTTAATCTCTCTCTCTTCAAGGACAAAAGTATTCCATTCAGCTCCGAATGCAAGGAGGTACAGCCCAGAACAGGCCGCCTAAGCATTCCCAACCCAAAGGGGATGAAAGCAAAGGGCTCCTCTGACTTCAGCAGCCCTGGAGCAGCTCCTGGATAAGGATCTCTCCCTCATTTGATCAACCTTGCACCTGCTCGCAAGGCAGACTGTTGGGCAAGTGACACTCATTCAAGAAGTTCAAGCGCGAATATAACTCAGCCCATACTTACAAGGCAATCCCATATTTACATAGAAAACACTGAGGGAATTCTAGCCTTAGTGAAGTTTTTTTGAATAAAATACGTCAGCGGTTATTTTTGATACACCTACACACATGGTGCTGGCATTTTACTGACACATAGCAACAACACTCCCCTTCTTTTCACCATGCAGCATGCTCTATGCTTGTTAGCTTTTCCAGTTGCCTCCAAAGGCCAGAGATGGATTTTCTTCCCATAGAATGGTATGCAGTCTTACATTTCCAAGACGAAATAAAGCATATAGAACTACTGCCGCCGCATATCTAAAAGACAACACCTTTCCACAAAAGGTGAAATAATATATTATTAAGGTGACAAATATGAGCTCTGTGATTTCATAGTGCAATTTAAATCTAAAACTATGAGAAGCAGGGCTCTGAATATCGTAACATTAGTTAAATTACCAAGCATCATTTGTACAGACATTCAGTGGAACTGCTAAATTGTCCAGTCCAGAATTACTGCAGGCATTACCAATCCACTTCAGTACTACTACAAAGCTACACTGTACCAATATGGCGGAACTACCCTCAAGAGCAATTATTAAAATTGCAGAAGGAGCCAAGTGTTTACCATCCTCTGAATTACATATATTAATCTGCAATTCAAAAGATTTTTCTAGGACGGCCCCAGAGACCTGGTTTCTGCATGCCCACCACTAAAGACATAAAGAAGAAACTCTGAAATACTGAACCAGCAGCACTTCAAGTTGACGGATCAAGGGATCAGACTTTGGGATATTACAAAATTATGGTTACGTACTCAGCGTTGATTAGCACCCTTTGTACATTTGCAGTTTGATACCATCTTTAAGAGCGCTTCTCCCCTAGACTTGTCCCTCACGAAGAGGGCACAATGAACCACCTCCCTGAACGGCACTGCCTATTCCTATTTTTTCCATATTATTCGTTGTTTGTCCTCACATGTCATCTGCTGCACACTCCCTGGACCTTGAACTGACAATGGTATCATTAATCTCATCAAAGGGCTCTTCTACAGTGTCCATCTTGATGGTATTTTAATCTAGAAGATTAAACATTTAATTTACTAGACATTCTCGTGAGGTAGCAATCCATTTAACTAAAGAAAAAGTGAGCTCCACAACAAAGAAAGACAGCTCTAAATTATCAGAAGCTATTGCTTTCGAGTCCTCGGCCACCCAGCAGCCAGCCTCATGGAGTGCTGCTGGTTTTTTCACACTTCACGTGTACTTTTTCAGCTGCACAGCACTTCCATCAAGGCAGTGGCTCTGACAATTTATCATAGTTGTATCAAGCTGGGGTCTTAAAAATAAAACCACAGTCGAAACTATGGTTCAAGAGATTAGCTTAGCACCAGGGTATTCCTGACAGAGGGAATGATAATACCCACTGCTTCTGGACAGCATTTAGCTGCCTTAATTGTCAGGGAAAATTGTCCCATTCGCTGGCCGATGCCTCAACCAGAGCACAATCCCAGCAACCCAGACAACAATCCAGCATGTGTGCTACTGCCTGAAGGAGTGCTGCAGGGAGACCTGCATGTGGCCATACATCCTCAGCTAGACATCACTCTGGGTGCTTAGGAACTAGATAAGGTGAGAAGTGAGAGGTTGAAGTTGGAAGGAGCTCACCTCCGCCTCCAAGCCTACATGTGGGTAAATTACTTCACCTCCATCCCCCACTACATGTGGGTTAATTACTGGCTTATCCGCTTTTTAAATTTGAAATTCTGAAGGAACTGTCTCTCCTAGTGGTCGTGATTGTATCCAACGGCATCTAAGTCTTTGACAGAAGTACGACTGCTTTGTTGCTAGAAAATGGGCACAAAACATTTGAATGGGAAGGGCTGAAAGCAGCAGCTGCAACAAGGAAGCAATTGGTTTCACCTACACTTTCAGTGTATACAAATTGGCTCCTGTTGGCAGCAGTCACGGGAATAACATGAAGAAAACAGACACCACCTTCCACTAATTTATTCTAATGCATTCATACAGACACTTGCAAGGAGGAGGAGAGAGAAGCAAGGCTGCAGAGAAATGAAATCTCATACACAATTAACACTTAAAACTGCTGTAGTAAAACTACATGGGCAAAACAAGCTATTTCCAACTACAAATGAATATATCACTTTGACGGCTGAAGGAGGCCATGAGTAAGCAAAAGCCTACTCATAAAACCATGTGTCTCAGGTGCATCCAAACAGTATCTGGATGCTCCTCTGGGTCTTAATGAGTAGTAAGAAGTTGTCACCTCTGCTAGTCTCGTCTGTGGTTGCCCACGGAGACTGCCGCATGTTCCACACTGCTTCTTGTACCAGTTTTTACAAAACCACCAAGGAGCAAAGCTGTTTTGCTGAACAACTCTCTGACAATGATCTTACTCCTCTATAGCCATGAATGCTACTCATGTGCAGCCATGCCTGCATGTTGAAGGGAGAAATGGCTTTTACATTTTCCCATTTTTCTCTGTCCTATGATGGTTCTGATCTTTAGGTCACATACACAAGAGTCTGTAAGCATCCAATATTCCCATTAAATGTAAATGCCTGTCAGTTAGTTGGCCAAGCCTAACTTGCTCATCGGTTCACATGTTCGTCAGCCTGAACCTTCAGCAAAACAGAAAAATGCCATTTAAAACGCATGCAAACAGTAATAAGAGATTGTTTAAGTTCGGTGTAAAAAAGGGAGCCTCTCTTATTAATACTTGAAAAGCTTCTAGTTTAATGAATTTTCTGTGCTTCAACACTATCTCACTCTCTCTCCGTTCACGTTACATGTGTGGATTGTCTTTTTTCCCATTAAAAGATAAATTGTCTTAGAGCTGTATGCAAAGACACATTTTCTCAGAGTGCCTTTTTTTTGCACAAGTTCGTAAATAGTAAAAGTCTTGAAATTCTGCCCACTGTCTCCTGAGTCTTCCTTGGCCTTGATGAACAATCTGCACAGGAAGCGACAAAGATCTCATGCAAATGAGCTTCACAATTCCTTTGCAGCTAACGTGAAGTTGGAAAGGAGCAAATTCATTCAGAAACACATTCCAGGAAGTCAGGGAGTGCTGATGTGAATGGATAAATTAAATACTTTTGATACAGAGAGAAAATGAGCAATCTCCTTAATCTACTGTTTGCCATTTAATGTATTTTCTCTGCTTGGCAACATCACTGCATCTGTGTTTAAGATGAGCTCTTCCTACTGTTCAGTCACATAAGGTTGATCATGCTGAGGTAAATACAAACAAAAAGCGAAGATCCAGGAACAACAGCATTTCTGAGCTCTTAGAGAGTAGCACCGAGTACTACACTGAATGTTATTTCTCTCCCCTTCCATTAACCTCATCTGAAGTCTATGCTTCATTTCTGTGTAAGCAATTTCCTGCCTTTAACTACATGTTTCTTCTTGTTCCCTTCAAAAGTACATGAGAACTCCTTTTCTTTCCCAAGGAGTAATTCATACGTGCTTTTCTCCTTTCTAGTGTGAAGGGTAAGCTGCCCATCAGGCACAAAACTGTCTACTCAGAAGCATCCCAGATACACAATGGATTACAAAGGGTACTGGATGGAGATGGGTTATTACATGTGATGCAGAAAAAGGATCCTGTAGTTGTGATTACAGCATACCACATTTCCTACAAACGTGTTTCACTAGTGCTTAAACCAGCTGGTTTGCCTGGCACGAGAGAGCAGAATATCGCTGGGCAAACAAAAAATGATTTTGGTTTAAAAAAGAAAACTACAACTTAAACAAGGATGGTGCAGACCAGAAATGTTATTACTGGCTTCAGACTATTATGTGAATGTAATTTCTTCTTTTCTGCTCATGTAAAGGGTCAATACAAGCTCCTGTCTACAGGCCCCAAAATCAATGCTTATGGCTTCATAACTATCAGCAAAACTATGACTTCCATAAAGATGAAAATGACTTACTTATACATTAATATGACAGACAAACCTATTTATTACCCTATCCTGTTGCTATATACTTTCACCGAGTGCTAAGAGTAACTCAAAAGCCAGCTAAACCATCCAAACGTAGATTCAAAAGAATCCTGTGGACTGAAACCCATCCCATGTCTGTTCATATAGTCATTAATTATCAGTGAAATGCCTGTCACAAAAGTCTTGCACTCCAGTCTCCATGTACTGAGATATTCTGGATAGCCCCACATGAAGCTGTGAAATGGAGATTTCTGCTTAATTACAGCTTCACAGTTTGTTTGTCAGATTCACCTAAACATAGCCAGCAAGCCATTTGAGATGGTTAACTGTGGAATAATTCTAGACTTTCAGAGTTTGTATTTGCAAACTCCCTGATGACTCAGGTTGGTATAAAGAGGTGTGGAAGAAAAATGAAAAAGATTCAAGATGTTTCACTAGAAGTGCAGGTAATAATATTTAAAAAGAAAACTTTCCTCTAATCCACATATGGCAAATGCTGAGCTAGTACAGTTGGCAAAGAGCTGGCCATATTACACCACTCCTCAACACGTGTGATCACTGGGCCATCAGAAGGGCCTTCTCAAAGGGAATATGTTAGAGAAGCTTGGAATGGGCTCGGTACTCCAGTAAACTGATTGCTTAGGGAGGCAGCGCAAGGAAAACATTTGGAAAAAGTCAGGTGAATAATGTGCAGAGAGAAGTATGCTTGAAGTGGCTGTAGAGACGAGAACCAATGGAATGATCTTACAGCAGCTGAAGAAGTTGAATTAATATGCACAGAATTAATATGGAAGGAGCATCATCAGTGCTCACGACCTTTGCCAATCTAACACAGATGAAAATTCTCACGTTAGGGCGAGCAGAAGCAGTCTGATCTATACTCTTTCCTCATTTAGGCAAGCCCCGGAGAAGCGGGAGATACTGTTACGGCTATTACCATCATTAGCATTGTTGTTTTATACCTTCATTTCAGAGAGAACAGAACTCAGGTCCATGTTGCAGGAATTACAAGATAGCACCCACAGCTTCACACACATGTACGTCATAAGCTTGGGAACAACCATTTCAGGGAAAAAATAAAGGTTAAATGCTGACTGTATTTGTTTCCATGACTTCCCTTCTGACCAACAATTACCTATGACTATCTGGGCTGTAAGATATTATGCCAGCCTCACAGTGAGATGAAGTCTTTGCTTCAAACTCTAGTTCTACCTTTTTCACAGCTATTAAAATTAATGCCTGCATATTAGCCTCAGATTCTATCTTTACTGATTGTTGAGTTCTTGAAAGCTAACCAACCCATAACTCTTATCATGCAGCACCCCTTTTATCTTGGGGTACTAGCATGATGATTTGATACCACCAGATCAGAACACGTTTTCTTGGCATCTTCTGCTTACTTCTATATGAAACTTAAACAGAATTATCTTGTACAACATAAATCTCTGAACAAAGGAACTCAAAGGAATTTGATTTCCATGGTGTCAGGAGTAGTAGGGGTAATTAACCATGGATGCGATTCCAGGAAAACCTAGAAATTAGTATTCAACTATTAAAAAAATCATGAAATTCCCCTACAAGAATGTCTTTTGCAATACAGAGAAACTTTAACCAGAGTCTGTTTTCAAATGAGACATATCCATTCATCTGATTGATGACTGCTAAAAATTAATCATTTTACTTTTCTCTTTCATTACCACAGACATTGTTGTTACAATATTAAAAAACATGCACCAAAAAGTCATGTGTGTGAAGTTGGATATCCCTCAGGCAAGAAACACCTTCCACCACTGCTTGGGTAATGGTAAAGTGTTGGATTCAGGCTATGATGTTTCAACAGCAAACACAACTGCACTTCTGTGGAAGACTTCCTACATCCCCGATGCCAATGCTAGAAGGCTCATTGCAGCTGAATACTGAGCGAAACAATTTGGTGTTCAGCCATACCCTAGGGTTTTGATTTCTGGGTTATATACTTAGGAAAATTTCACCCTTTCTCGCCCTACTTTTGAATCCAAGGAACATTTAAATCCTAGGTATTTAAATTCCTAGGAACTTCACTACTGTTTTCAAACACTAATTGCTTTTCTTAATAGGGAAACATAATTTCAAGTATTTGGAACAAGTATCTTGCATAGGAATCTATCATGTGTCAAATAATCTTTCAAGAGTAATTTCCACTTAATAATAGATGTTAGTACCAGCATTTATATTTTTTGTGTTCAGTAAATGTGATAAGAATGAACTACGAATACTCTACCAAAGACGTACAGAAGCATTTTAGGAGTCTTTTTCTTTCATCTCCAAGGTTCTAACATTAACACAGTGTTTCTGTATTCAGCAGACTAGCATTTCTGCTCCACAGTCATTTCCCATGAAGAAAACCAAGACAGGGAATCAAACATGTTGGAACACTTGGGATCTGGGTACTGCAATACAGAGGCTTTCTGCACACAGGTAACTTGGACAAATCACATTCTAAGTTCAGTTACTTAACTTCCCCCTTTACCTACACTTACCCCCACAGGACTACTCCCCCTACACAAAGTTTTGTGCCAAGTTCATGATTGTATAGTTCCCATGCCCTTTGATTGGAGTTTTTCACAGTTGCTAAACACTGCCACTGTTATTGGGTAATAAACAAGTTATTTGTGCCAACACTCCAGGTCCTACCGGGGTACGACTTTGTTCAGGTATGAGGAAATTATTTAATTTTCTTTTCTTTTTCAACAGCAGCGCTTTTCAAATTTCAAGCAACGTTCCAAGCGAAGTGCTTTTGATCTACAATTATTAGATCATCTTAGATCAAAACAATTCAAGCGCAGAAAAAAAGATTTAGTAAAAGCTTTCTGATTTATAAGCGATCATGCAGTACTTTGGTATAACCCAGTGAGGGAAACTTTCCAATCTAGCTATAATGTAATAAACCCAGATACTGTGTTTGCTCTGGAGCCTTCCCTAATGGCCTCACATCTTTCAAAATCCTGTGAAAAAAACTAAAGCTTTCCTGAACTGTAGAAGATCAACATAAAATTTCATCTTCCCCCCGTAATGACTATTTCAGTTTCAGTCCTTGGAGCTTCACTGTTCTCAGCTGTTGCTTCCATGGCAAAGAGATGGGCTGCAAGCAGGTAGGCACCAAAATACTGGGAATGTAACACCCTACATAGTTGCAGAAGCTACTTGGCTGCATTCATAACAATCCAGTCTCTTCAGCAGGTTCAACCCTGCATCTTTTCTTAATCAGTTTCAGCTTTCCAACAATGTAAAACAACCACAATAATTGAACGCAGCAGTAAAATGCTATTCTATCACAATGAAAACAGGAAATGAGGCACAGAGATATTTCCTTGGAAGCAGATCTCTAAAAATGAAAAAAAACAAAGCAAACCAAAAATACCCATAAAAACAAAAAAACCCAACACCCTCTCAAACAACGAGCAATGGGGGTACAATGTCCATCAAGCGAGCGGATAAGATCTTCTCCACAGAATTCTCTTCTCTGCCTGCTAGTACCAGAATGCTTTATTTTTGGCTCCTTTGCACTGACCTGAAGACCACACTCTATCAAAAATCAAGTAAAATGCTTTTTTGTTTTTTTTCTTACAAAACCTATTGCAAACAGGATCGAATCCCATTGCAGCACATGATAGTACTGCAATACTTGGATGAAATACTGCCCTGGTTGTGGTTTTACATATTGAAAGTTACATTTGTGGCCCTGCTGTGCTGTTTTGCTTTGCCGTGAGCAGACACAGATTAGATTTCTGGCCTCATACTCTTTACCCTAAGTTAATGCTAAAGTGACAGCAAGATCAGAGCCTGGGGGGGACAAGGACATGTCAGCAATCTGGCTGACTAATTAAGCAATGAAGCGTTAGGTATCACAAGTAGTTTTATTCCATTCTTAAAGTATAGCGGCTCCAATAGAAGGAAAACCAAATGACAATATGCATAAATTGGGAGAGCTGTGCTGGAAGGGAAGTCTTCTGTTCTCACCTTCCTACCCTTAATAACAAGTTGTCAGCACACACAAAATCTGTTTTTACAAACATCCCACGGATACATTCCATTAAATGATTCTCTCACTCAAAAAAAGAGCAAGCATCCACTGAGATTCTAGAGTTAAAATCCACATCCACAGAGTTTGCTTTTGTGATTCTGGAGTACCTACACTGCACACTGCCCCATTCAAGAGAAGTTAATTCAGAATTTGACATGAGAAACAGTAAAGTATCAGTGTATACGCGTACACTTACTTTGGACATTCCTATTAACTGTTAATCTGATTTAAAGTAGACTGTGGCTTTTTTTTTCTGATTACTCCAACACACGATGGAATTGAACATATACAAATCCTAATGCAAATAAACAGCGTTCAGCACTAAGCTCTTAAAACCCAGATCTATGATAGAAATGTGGAGACGGACTCTTCAACAGCAGCAAGGCTTAGTGACATTACAATAGATCAAGACAAAGTATTGTTCAACATGATTTTCTTCCTTCTCGATGGCATATCCAGCTGTCCGGTAGCATTTGTTACTAGAAGACTCTTTTCATTGAAACTGCAGTTGCCGTTACTGTTGTCATTAAATCCTTAAAGAGACAATACAAGCTCCTACTGCTGCTCTCTCCCTATGAACCAGCAACTGAATAGAGATGAGCCAACACCTTATTACGTCCAAGCAAAGCTTTTATGATGGCCTGCAGAAATAAATAGGATATCTACAATCCACATAAAGGCACTGTTAATAATAAAGACAAAAATTTGGTATGAAAAACCTACCTTTGGAGAAGAAGAAAGCTCTCTCGATGCAGGAATAGCTGACACGTTCTCACTCATGTTTGTCTCTGTCTTTGGCAAGAGGTTTGGTGGTTCAGGAGCCTTTCTTTTCATCTTCTTTTCTGGTTCTTGCAGTGGACCAACTTTAATAAAAGCGGGGCTTGATTTTGGTTCATAAAATGGATTTGATCTAATTAAAGAAGGGAAACATATTTCTTTACTATCGTCTTGGAAACCGAAACAAAAATAAGACTAGTTTAGAGAAGCTGCTGACTGAAGTGCTTTTATTATCCCATGCAAGAGAATGTCTAGCTTTTACACGCTACTTTCTGATATGACTGACAAGTGAGAAAAACAGTTCAAACTGGATTGGCTCAGAACTTCCTTAGACAACTTCCAAATGACACGTTTTATTAATAACAAAACTGAATTCAAATATACTTGGCTATTTAATAAACAACGATCTGATTTATAGATGAGCTCAATACCAACAAATTTGAGAGAGGATGCTAGCTGTTGAATATGCCAATGAATAGAATTAAGAATTCTTAATTAGAACAGATTTAAGTTCACATTCCAACCCCCTATTTGTTCCATCCTAAACAAATACTTCCACAGCATTTCCAAATGTGATCTAACAGTTTAATACATCAATTATCAACCTGCAATACACTGAATAAAAGCTTCACCTACGGACTTGAAAGTAGACAGCAATTCTTATCCTGCTAAGGATACTTACAGGAACCGTCTTCACACTAACCTAACTTACTCATAATGTTCACTTTTCATGTCTTGCCATCCAAAACCAGACATTAATTATGAAACTGTCAAGTTATTTTATTCCTTTCTCTTCCACACTTCCCCTGCAAAATATATTTATCGTGCATCTCAAACAATGTCATGAAGTCACTGCAATCCCCAAAGGTCTATCTGCATACAGTTATATAAAGCATAACTGATCACAACAAATAACCTCAGTCCTTCAAAATCCACTCTAGATAGAAACAATTATGCATACAGTATTTGATAAAAGTTAGTTAGATTCATTTTCCAATTTCCTCTCAGGATAAGAGAAATCACCTAGTCCATGGTATTTTAAACAACTGAAAAACATGGGCATGAATGAAAAGCCCGCTAGCCATCCAGTTTCTTCTATGTAACACTGGATTTCTCTCAGTTTTGTGCATTTATAGTATGAAAATAGGTCTTACAGTCTCTTGGACTGACTTTAGAATTTATCTTAATGCAGTTGGCCCTTGTCCCCTTTTGACCGAGAAGAAGAAAGCAATTAATAATCCACACTGCAGAAAATTAAGTCTACTTCTGAAAGGCAAAGTCTATTGAAGCACATAAGAGAAGACCAGGCACAAAACCTCCAGACCTTTCGGAGAATCTGCCGCCACTTGTTACAGATCTAAATCCAGATAGTGAAGTGAAAGAATGCCTAACACTAAAATATCTCATCTGCTGATTGAAGGCAACTTTCAGGTGTTCCCTCTTTGCTGCCCATCAAGCTCAAAGCCATCGGTGCAATAAAAACTAAGGGCAAGATCAAAATAGCAAGTTAAATGAGAACGGATGGGTGTTTTCCAGGGGAGACAGCAGAAAAAGGAGGGTATTCAGTCTGGAGCAGGGAACGCACCTAGCTGTCAGAAGCTCTAATTTAGCTGACAGCCTAGCTCAGCTGTCTTCAGACACCGGGAAGTTCAAAGGGAGGTGAAAATGAAGATAAAAGAGATAAAGGCTGAAGAACAACGCGTGCTGCAGGAGAGCACAAAGTCTTCCTTAGCTCTACAAGGCAGACTTCTGAACAGACAACAGATGCAGCATGTTTGGTGGTGGTGAAATTCTCCTGCGCAGCCTTACTGGGAATGAGAAAGGTGTATTTGTAAGGTGTTAAAAATGATTTTGGTGGAAAAAAAACAAAACACTAAAGAGTAAAAAAAAGTTGGGAAGAACAACTCTGTTTTGAATTCTTACGCTGTGCTGCACATGTAATCCTGAAGAATTGGACCTGCTGCATCCATCAGAAGAACAGGCTGGACAGAGACAAGTCGCTGTTTCTTTTTCCCATAGAAAATACCTTGCTTTAAAGCTAGGCTAAACCCCTCCCATTTTGGCCATGGCATGGTCTGAACACATACACAGTCTTCCACTTTCTCTTTCCACTTAAATAATCCTAAAAATATTTTTTCAAAACGTGTTTCTCAGCAAGATTCACACAGACAAAATTCCCCAGTTCTTGTCAGAAAAAGACTGTACGTTTTGAAGCCCCTGGTATCTGATACATGCAGCAGAGCTTGGTCCAACAGCCTCCATGTGGCACTGATGAGAAACTAAGCATGGGAACAACCTGGCTGAAAAAAAGTCTTAGCTGAAAAATGCCTATGCACTCCTTTCTGACGTTAGCTCACTTACTCTTTGCTTCAGTTATATTACTGAACTGATCCACACAGCGGGATTTACCTAAAGAGAAGTTAGACTGTCCGTGACAAAATTAAATAAACCAACCTGATGAGCCACCTGGCACTAAGCAGTCAGCAGCAGCGGGGTGGCTTGTGGCTCCTATGGAACAGTCAGCTTCAAGAGATGGCAACTAAACAGCCTTACCAATTAGACAACATTGTCCTCAGCCATGCAACGATCAACGAGATAAGAAGCTACAGAGCCAAAGAGTATCTGAAAAAGCAAACTTTATTCTGATCAATTTCAAAATGTCTTTGACCAGCATCACTGGTTAACAAAGAAATAAATTAAATTGCCATTTTACTGAGGAAGAAGATCAAATCCATCAGCGTGCTACAGGTAAGAGACTGGGCTCTCTTACAAAGAAAAAATGCTAAGGTTGAAGGCGTTGTACTTTAAGTACTGGTCATCTGCGCTACTTTCAAATCACTCAACTTAGCAAGGCCTGCTGTTCTTTATTAACAGCCACCCAGCATTTTGACTTGTAATGTAAACAATTCAAAAAGTAAAAGCCGATTTTTACACTAACATTCAAGTTCCCAGACCAAAAAAAAAAAAAGAAAAGAAAAGAAAATGCGTTTCTTATCTCCAGCTAGGGATGAGAATTTAGCCAGAGGAAGTATGTTCCGGGAGAGCAGCTCCACAGCTGAACATACATGCAGTAGAACATCTAAGTCCATCTGTACCGTGCAATGCCTCATTATGCTGATGCTTGTGACCATGCTTTGCTGATGTGAGTTGTGAAATGTTACACTATCTTCACAACCATTAGTGCAATACATTGCCAGTAAGCCAGTTACTCAAGGCAAATCCTCCACAGAGGCACAGCGAGGATAAGTACCTTGTCCAAGGTTACGAGAGTTTGTTACAAAACTGGAATCAGAGTTCAGATCTTCGGGCACTTTGTGTAAGCCTCGAGTCCACAATCAGAACTAGCAATTTGCCAGAGCAGAGTGGGACAAGGGTCCTGATTTTCAGTGATGTGTTCATGTTCCCAGGACACATCATCACATTTCACACATGTGAACACAACAGGAGAAAGCCAAGTAGTGCACCCCAATGAAACTTCTAAGATGCAGTGATAAAAATACATCATATTTCCTGAGTGACAGTAAATGCCCTTAAGGAGACTTCTGTTTCTCAGAGCTTTAACCTATCACGTTCAAAAACATTCCTGGAAAAGCAATGGACCGGTGGTAGTAAAAAATGATTGAAAAAAAACAACCCAAAACAAAACAACAAAAATTGGAAGATAAGATAGTTAGGAGAGGTTGAGAATAGCATGCAAAGTTTTCTAATGCCATGATATGACCCAGTTGTTCAGCCTTGTCTTGAATACACTGCTCAGGCCAAGTCAACACCCATCTTAAAATAGATACATAGCAGAAGAAATAAGAGGGTCCAGAGACGTGCGATGAAAATGATTAGAGACATGAAGAGACTTCTGCATGAAGAGAGATTGAAAAAGTTAGCACCACTTAACTCAGACAAGTGACAAGTAATGGCGAGCATGCTAGAGATACAGAATACAGCAACAGTTTATGGCAGACAAAACTCAATACTACTTGCTGTTGTTTTCAGAAGCCAACAGAAGGGATTGTAGATGGGACTGGGAAGGTAACTCATTTGCAATCAATAAAAGGAAATACATTTCATATAATACCTTGTTTTCTTGTGGAAAACTCTGCCACAAACTGACACTGAAGCCTAGACTTTAACAGGATTTGGAAGAAGATGAGCCACTTAGATAATAAAAGCAAAGATGAGCCACTTAGATAACAAAAGCATCTGTATTCACAGTAAGTAACAAATAATATCCACCTGGACATAAACCCTTATTATTTGGGACACGCAAAAACTGAACTGCCTATGAAAATCTTTATTTTAGTGCTCGTAATACTATGCATATCCTAAGCAGAAACATTTTATTGAAAAAAAAATGGGAATTAATAACATGCAGTAAGGCATAATAGTGCTTTTTAGCTGTGAGTTACTATCCCAAGTTGTATGCCCCTATACTGACATTCTGTTACTACGTTTTTTTTCCCCTATAGTGTTTAAGGATAAAGATTCATCCTAGGGTTCTCCTCGCACACCTCTACCCAACACCTTTAAAAAATTGCCTCCATGTCTTTTTCAGTGACATAGCACTGGGAGGAAAGTGGCATGAGGAGGCTACAGGAGGGTCAATCCATAAATATTTGTGTAAAAGATGTAAAATTACATGTATATTATTATTTCTCCCTGTTGATTCTGGTGATCCGTGAACGATCAGAGATGGTCACTGTGACCACCAACGGTGTGATCACACCGTGGTCTGACGATATCGCAGCCAGCACTGTTTGGTGAGGCAGTGCCCTGATGGATGGAGCTGGTAGAGAAATCGTCTCTCAGTGTCCCCACTGCCCCCTTTTTTTCCTTCTTTTCCACAGAACATCAACATATCCGTGGCCACAGAGCTTTAACAAGAAAAAGCCCTTCAGGGTCCTTTATACATTTCTATTAGAATGCATGGGAATTCTTCAATTTCCTACAATGTGGCTATAAACAGAGAAAGAAGAAGATGATAGTAGGACACCTGTATTAATATTAAATATTAAAGCAACGCAAATGTCATCCCACGATAAATCTCCTTAAGTACTGTAAAACTAAAGTGTAATTACAGTTGTTGTCTGTAAAATTGCTTATGTGTAATCACCATAAACTGCCTCATGAGTGGTGTGGTTGGTGACTAATAACCACAAACAAGGAGTAAGTAAACACCTTCAAACCTCCCAAGCTGCACAACTCTTGCAAAGAGCTCTCACTCCTTGTTAAGTCTCTATACTAAAAAACAAGGCAGCCAGTGCAAGTTTATTAAAGTTTTGTATGTGGTTATGATAAAAGAAACAGCTTAACGAAGCATATAGGGTAATAGCATTTTGATTTTAGGTAGTAAAAATAATGGCAAAAAAGACAGGAAGGACCAAACTCTCTTGCTCCTTAATTTTTGTATCATTACAATTGGCAGGGCGTGAAGGGCCAGACAGGCAAGCAGATCTGTTTCCCATCAAAGAGGCAAAGAAGCTTTTCCTAGCTGATCGTGTTCCCCTGTGGAGCTGAACAGTGTGACTTGGGGGTATGGTATTTCCTACTGCTAAGCTGAAGACCAGTAATGTCCTGAGGAGGTGATTAAGGATCACCACGACTGAGCCCAATATACCTCAAGATTAAGTCAGGGATCCCACTAATGCTTCCAAGGCTGCTGAAAGATGAAGAATCATACTTACTCATCTAGTTCTTCCTCTTCAGCTTTGGAGGTATCTGCATAGAGGTATTTGCTCATATCCACTGGTCTGACGTTTTTCCTTTTTGCAGGTTGAGGAGGAGAATCTCTTATGGTTACAAATGTTTCGGGGTCAGGATCTGGTTCATCAAATGGGTTCAAGTACTCTGGGGCATCTTCGTCCTTGAAGGGATTGTAACTGTCAACATAGAAACCTTCTTCTGCCTTTGAAGACGATGCGATCTCACCGTCCAGTTCTACCAAACAAGAAGAAAATCATTAAGCAGATTAAATATAGAAAAAGTTTGAAGCCATTTTATCAGATCTTGGTATCTAGGGGATTTACGAAAAGGTTTGCTTTATAATTCTCAAGATGCAAAGTTCTGGCCTTAGACAAATTTTCATGCTTTATTTGTAGCGTGACCTTGTTTATGTCAAAATAGGGTCTTTGAAAAGATAATTTCATCTAGAGCATACTGAATAGGTTTAATTTTCTCATTTACTAAAGCGCTTTCAACCAATTTGTTATTAGTTTTATTTGTCATATAAATGGTATCACAACAGATTTTAAAACATTTTCTCAAGCTATTAGCCAATCTGCATCCCAACAAAATATTCTTAATTGTTTATTTGAGTTTTTAACAAAGCAAAAAGATACCCTATATTTTATAATAAAATGACTTTTATTGGATATTAGAAATGGTGATAGCTGGTAGGTACTCTTTTCACTTCTTAAAATGACTGAATTAAAATCAGTTATTAGGTATGACCGGTAATTACATTTCAAAATACATAAATTTTCCTTGCTAACTGGTCTTTTGAACAAAACACCATCTGACAGCAAAAAAAGAATTTAAATTAATCCTAAAGAGATGGATAATCAAATTACTCATTTATTATTTGGGCTGTAGAGCAAAAAGTTATTAGCAACCGGGAGCTCCACGCTGCTCTTCAGTAACAGACCCTACAGAAAGAACACTGCACAGAAGTGAAAGACTGCTGGGTGCTGAATGAACACTGAAATCCCTATACAGCAATACAATGCTCCTCACAATGACACTCAGCGCCTTCATCTTCCTCTTCCTGCAGAATCTAGTGAGTGGTTCAATATGGGATTTGAGTGCTTTCATAAGCTATGTAAATAGGAACTTCAAGGTACTGTTTTTAAAACCTCATTTTCAATGGCCACTCCCACACTATTCATGATGAAAAGCGTTTCTTCTTCAGATTTATGCTTACTAAATTGAACAAAACATACTTTTTAGCTTTAAAGCAAAAACTTCAAAAGTTTTTGTAGCAAGGTACTAAAAGAAAAAGAAAAAAAAAAAAAAAAAAGATGGAGTTCCAAGTATATTTGTCACTAAACAAACACTTGGGAAGACAACATTTCTAGTCAATCAACCAACAAAGGCAAGGGGCAGTGAGAAAAGCAGTGCTGCAGTCACCTGGTCTTGGATGGAAGATATGCTTAAATTGCCAAACCAAGTGAACTGATAAAAACTGCAGATGTTTTCTGCTCCACTAGGAAACTTTCCATTTACCCTGTCTCCAGCCATCAGCACTGAGCCAAGGTGACAGACAGCCCTACACAGTGCTGATCGACTGTAACCTACGGTGTGAGCAAGAGCCACTGCTGGCTGAACCAGAATACGGCCCAGTGGTGGTGCAAGGAGCAGCTCCGCCTACCTTATGCACTGGTCTAGTCACCAGCCAGTAGGCCTAGAGCAGGAAAAGCTTTAGTCCTTCTCAGGACAACTGGGACTTACTGGAAGGACTTGGTTACAGATGTCCAGTGCCTTTCTTCTTGATTCTTCACATCTGACCTGCAAAGGCTGTATTATCATATTGTCTTCTGTGCTACTTTTAAGAACCTGTTTCTGAAGGGTGAGATCATAAATCTAAAGAACAAATAGTTTTGCCTCAATAAAGGAATAAAATAATGAAAACCTGACTTAAAACCTAGGTGGACACCCAGGAAATAAATCACCCATCTGGGATTGACGGTGAGCTCAGCTGGGTGAAAGAAAATAAAGCTGTACTTTGCCAGACAACACTACAGGTCCTAACTGGTAGACGTGCTTATGACTATGCACAGTGCTTGTGCCCATGGGATTTCCCTGCAGTGATTATTCGTAAAATTACATTTAAAAATGCCTTTAATTCCAGGTGAGGTTTAAAGTTTCTTATTCCCTCAGCAACTCGGTCCAACTCAGTATTAAAGAAGCAATACATACAATACTTGCACCTATCTTTTTTTGTATACCGTATGTTCTTGTTCTTATATTTAACTACACTTTCAGAATGCAGCTATCATAGTCTCACATCAAGAGCTGGAGACAAAAAGAGAATGAAAAGGAGTGCAGACTAGTCATTGCACTGAAATGGGATGACGGGAAATAAGGTGAGATCACAAAAAACTATTTTTATGCCTAATAGCCAAACAGCCTTTACACTGTCAAAGCATATTATAAAAAGATCTAGTTAATCCTTCTAACACTTTAAAAAAAAAAAAAAAAAAAAAAAAAAAAAGGGCTGCAATAATAGCCTTAGCAAAATCTGGGAAAAGAAAAAAGAAAAAAAAAAGAGGTCCTGTTACCATTTAAACTGGTTAAGCCTTACCACTTACCACCTTCTGTTTCTCTCTTCTCTCAGGCACTCTAGAGAATCAGCTAACCAGGACATGTTCACACTGCTAATGTCTAAAATCAGGTAAGCTAAATCCTCACATCTACTGTCTAGAAATGCATGACTAGTAGCTCGCATCAGTTGTGGGTGATACTCCAATGTTACCCACATGTTTAGTGCTTCGATGAAGGAGGCCAAGCACTAGTGCTTAGGAGGTCTGCAGTAACCTAACGTAGACTTGGAGTAACCAAATGCAACACAGAAAGGTGGCCCATGTACGTGTTGTTCAAATTGAACCTTTTGTTTTGATTAAAGTTATTTCAAATCTTGACATATTTTATCAAGGAAGTGCACAGCCCCTAATACCTACTTCCACAACTGCGTATTAGACGATGAATGACCACACCTGCACATGGATCTGTTGATAAATACACGTTAACTTACCTGAGCAAAACTTCCTGATAACTCACACGTGGCATTCAAAGTAATACTATGCAATTAACCCACTGTGCTAGGATGCATACATTGTGGTTTAAAAAGGGGGGACCTATTACTGAAAAGAATGTCAGTAGAATTTCCTGGCACTAAAAACATTCAGGGAAACTGTCTCTTTTAACTGAATAGCAAGTTTCTATCTTCAATCCGCTTTTGAGTGTCTCTTGGAAACAGCAAGTTAAATTTTTGTTTAAATCTGTTAGATTTTCAGGAGCAACACAAATGGTTTTTGCAGTTCTTTCTATTTCAACACTATGGATCAAGTGCTGTAACCCTAACCAGGGCAGATGGATTTCTTGCATTCACTAGCTCAGGGGTAACTACAGGTATGGCCTCACACAGAGCGCTGCGGATCAACACTGAGAGACCTCAGGCTTACTATTAGCAAACAGACGTCACAAAATGCTGCACATAGGCTACATGTAAAGGACCCTTTAAGAATTTTACAGGCAGGACTTACAGGCACTCTCTACAACCACTTAGCTTGTCTCCTCATTCTCTCTTGCTGTCATCCAGGACACCATTTTTTTTCTCTGCTTCCTCAGCTGTTCCCACAGAAGGAAGGACCCCGACCCCCACTGAAGGGCAGAGCCTCATTAGCCAGCTAGCAGAGAATGGTTTTGGGGGTTTGCATCCACCGTGCTTTGCTGCCAGCAGGCAGAGCAAAGAACAAACCCCAAAAAGCCAGGGGAAGTGTTCCCTCTTCTGAATCCAACTAGAACCCTTGGGTCTACCTTTCACGTCAAGTGTTGGTCACTGCTTCACGAGTCCCTCTAAAACTTAAAAAGAGGCTTCTTTCCTTCTTTGGGCTGATTTTATACTAACAGCTCACCAGCTGTTTTCTTGCTCTCCTCATCATTAACCACAGCTGAAAGAAAACTCAGGACTTCGGTTGCTACCTGAAGTTATTTTTTAATTGTAGCTCTCTACACAGATTTAAAAATTACATTTGCAGTTTGGCACTCCAAGGGTCAAACACATGGTAATTCTGCATGATTAAGTAATAAAGCCACAGGGGTAGGAGTGACAAGAGAACAGGTAGAATATTACTACAGCAGCAGCACCATCTGCTCTTGTGCCAGACTCTGAAGACAGTTCTTGCTCTAACTGCACTGAGAAAGACTGCCCGTGATAGTAATTATCCTGACTGGCACTGCCTATCTGCACAATCAGCCTTCTAGTTCCCAGAGGATCTCCAAAAATCACCCTGCCCTTCAAACCACTTGCCTTTTGTAACACAAACATATTGTGACATACTCCTCAGAACCAAACAAAACCCCTACCAAAACATTACACACAACTTTCCCCTTGGCAAAAGATGAAAGAAGAAGCCACATGTGAAAGATACTTAGCTATGCCACTTGCTGCACTACTGGCAGGCACACAGACACGATGGTAATGTGAGTGCAGCGGAACAAGCAGCATAAAAATATTACTTCCCAGTCCTTCTAGAAAGCACAATGACTGGCATTCCTACAAACCACTGATGATTTTCCCCTACTTTTATTAGCCAATATCAGCAAGACATTACATTTCATTAAGAAACATAAAAAGAGTAATCTTTCCTCCAGCATCTTGGTTCCTGCACTGCTCTCCTTAGCACTATAAGGATGCTGGGTATTGGTATTGCAAAATGGTACTATTTTCATTTGCACTGTAATGCACATTGCAGTACGTTCAGAAGCCTGTGCACAAGATAAAGAAATGCCCCGGTAAAGTAAGTACTGTTTTAAATTAAAAGGGGATGTAGTGGCAAAAATAGTTACCCTCATGTCTCAGGTGTGTATTGGTCATATACAACTTCAAAAGCAGAATCCCCATCTAATTAGAAAACATTCTGGGGACACTGACAGTGTTCTGTGGTTTCCTATTTGCATTTATTGGCTACGTTGCCTTCCACGTGTAAAATATTTTGCACAAAACTTATCTGATTGTAGAGTTCTGTTGCAATGGGACTAAAAGACTATCAAAAAGGTAGACTTCAGATGATCATCAACATATTGGCTAGGATAAAAGCTGCAGAAATGTATTCCAGACAAGATTTTGCTCTTGATTCTTCAGATTTCTAACATCTAGCTGACCTACTAGATACAGAGATGATAAGCCTCAATTTGACATGTAAACCAGAAGATGCATTGAAAGATTTCTGAGGATTTTTTGAGGCAAGTTGTTCATATGCATGTTCACTCTATTGTGCACGATCACTTACACCAAGGACTTTTTAAACCACAGCAGTACCCTGAGGCAGCTTGCTGAAGCCCTCTGCCATGCAGAGCACCCACAGTATACACACAGATGCTGGGAGCACTCACTCCTTTGGTATCTCTCCACCCTTCATTCCCAGGGTTAGGTGATTATGGGATTAGCAAGGTAGAGGGAAAGCAGCTCATCTGTGGACAGGCACAAGAAATGTCTGTCTAGGAAACAAGCACCTACTGGCAAGCAATTCTCCCTTCTCTTTGAGTGACTGTCAGTGCATACATATTCATACGCTGGGTGACTGCAAGCACTCTCACTAAGCACTCAAGGTATCGGCTTGATAGGAATATCCCTGGACTGTTCTGCCAAGTGGCACATGGTCCCTTCTAGCCTCTGATGGCAAAGGACTCAGGAAATGAGGCTCCAGGTGGCCGCCCATCTTGGGGAATTTACGTTACAAATTTCATTGAGAGCCTCTGATCTTTCACATAAAATCTAAATTCAAGAGTCTGGATCGTTCATATAAAAAGATAAAGCAGACTAATGTGTAGTGGATAGAAAAATACCTCATCCCTGCATGCATAAAAAGTTAATCTCCCGATTTAAGCTGATCACAAGACAAGTGAAACAGGTAATGTCACTCTTTAAGCCTGTAGGAGAAAGTCTGCCTTAAACTCTTGAACCTCTGTCGTGCTCCCAGGCTCCTGGGGTGGCCACCAAACAGGCCCCATTCACTGAAGGATGCAAAAACAAACGAGTGGGCATAGTCTCAAATTACCTCCAAAAAAGAGACAGCAGCAGTAAAACTTGCACTGAGGTGTCCAAGTAAAAGTATCCTATACTAAGAGGGACTATATCTGCTCATAAATGGAAAACTAACAAGGCCCTTCTCTGTGGTAGGGCAAGAACAGATGGGCTTCCAGAGTATTCCATAGCTCCAAAGTGCAATCCAAAACAAAGGGAAGTGTCCTCAAAATGACAGTGTCTATGCGCAGCCCATGTATAGATACGCCAATTAGCCATAGATATGCCTAAGAGATCCCTTCTGTTGCTGAAGATCAGAACCATCATAACTAATTTGTCTCAGCACTTCTACTCCCCACCCCCTAACTATCTGTTGAAGGAAGAGGGCTGGAGGAAAGGCACAACTCAAGAAGGACAAGTCAGGGAGGATGAACATCACCAGTGCCCATTGTAGAGACAAGACAGCTCTGGAGTGGAAGAGCCAGCACTTCTCAAAGGTGTCTGTGGTGGCTTAAAGTCCCCAGTGAACCACTAACTGTAAATGAAAAACTTTAAAAATGCCACACCAGATGTCCCATGTTCGATCTGACAGCCTGAAACACTTCAGATTTCCACAATGTTCAGTGCTCCAGGAAGGCACGTTGCTTTCATACGAAAGTGACTGAGACCCCATTCCTCCCAAACGAAAAACACCTGTGACACAGTAGGAAGAATCCAGTGACACCCTGTTTATCAAAACCACTGTCGTGTTATGTACGTTGATTGCTGTGTGATGGTGACTGTGTGGGAGGAATAGCTGGTACGCACACACCCAGCAACTCAGCACCACTGCCCACAGCAAGACAGATGGGACTTCTTTGGGGACACAATAGCCTGAGACCTATCCAAGTACACAAAGCAGATCCAAATGAATGGAGGGTTGTCTATGATGGCAGTAAAGCCTTCAACAATACTGTTAAAGGGACTCCAACTGATTGAAAAACTGTGACATATACATATGGGGAGTCTTTTGGGAATGTAAGCTGGCCGGAGCCTCAGATGCAGGCTACTCGTTGCGAACATGACATGAGGCATTAAGTTATTCCAACACTACGAAACAACCAGTTTCCAGCTCCCAGTCCCTGAGATAAGAAGGAAATGATTCTTAGCTCCCGCATTTTGTCATGATTAGAGTTGCTGCTTTCTGGAAGGAAAAGTTGACGTTAGAAGACAGCAGTTTAGGTAGAATGTGACTTGAAAAGCTCTCTCCAGGGACAAGGGAGCTCTTCTTGCTTGAGCAAAGAAGAAAGAAAGGAATATAGGCTGAGTCTCAGAGAAATTTATGCATGACCAAGTAAACGGGTGAATGGGTATTTTAGATCCTTGGTCTGCCTCCTTCTCTAATCCTAAAGGAATTAGCAGCTGAGGTGCAAGCTGGAAAAGAACCCAAAGATCCAAACACCAAAACATAATCCATGCATATTAGTACCTACAAAGCTGAAAGAACTCACTTCTGCAGCTCTAGACAACTCCTAAGTGGGAGGAGCCTGAGATAGTGGCCTTATGGCTTCAGTGCATGGCAAAACGCAGAGGATAGTGCAATATCCCTGTTTGAGAAATACAGACTGTGGGGCTACACCACAGTCCATTAATAGGTTTAAAAGCACCCCTCACACTGACCTCTGTGGACTCAAAAGGCAGAAAAAACACACGAGAAAACATTCCACTTGTTCTGAGAAAGTGTAAGCACAGGTGGAAACCAGAGCTCTGAAACGCATCTTCATTAGACTTGGCATTAGAAATACTGTGGCTACACCCAGCCTGTTCCTGCCTGGTATGGTTCACTTCTACTGCCATTGCAGTGAGGTTTGGTCAAAGGTGCCAAATACTCCTTGGTATCTTTTATGAGAAAGGAAGTCTTGGAGCACTGAACAGGAGAATTTGAGCACGGCTTTTATTATGATTATTTTTTTTTTTCTGATGGCAGCGGATGGAAATCTAGATATCTGGACATGAAGCTGGGGACAGCAAGGATGCAAAGATGCTCTCTGGCCTTGTGGCTGAAATCACAAATCAAACACTTGAAGGGGTTGTATTTCTCACCCAAACAAAACAAGAATAGGCATGTTGGTCTGGAAAGAGGATTAACACCTACCACGGGGTGCAAGGCGTGATGCCAGAAGACTTAACTGAGGAAGCCATAAAAGCAAAAAAAAGAAGAATGAAACAGATACAATTAAACTATAGTAATGAAGATTAGAGCTAACCCACACCAAGAACAGCTGTGATACAGTGAAGACTGCAGTGAAGATTCTGTCCCACATGTAACAGAGGCACTTGACATAAGATTTGTTCATTTATACCATGTGTGCAGTGTCTGTGAAGTGAGCAGTATCACAGAATCACAGAATGGCTCAGGTTGGAAGGGACCTCAAAGATCATGAATCTCCAACCCCCCACCACGGGCAGGGCCACCAACCTCCACATTTCATACTAGACCAGGCTGCCCAGGGCCCCATCCAACCTGGCCTTGAACATCTCCAGGGACAGGGCATACACAGCCTCTCTGGCAGCCTGTTCCAGCACCTCACCACTCTCATAGTAAAGAACTCAGTAAGACACCTGATAGGTCAGCAGCTCTCTGGGTTCAGCTCTAAACTCGAAGCCCCTCAAAGCAAACGCACGTAAGGAAAGACATGATTCAAAGGACAAACCACTTTTCCAATGACAACTGGATCACTGCCGTTGCTACTTCAGTACCTCATGCAATAGGTGTATTTTATGAGAATAACATTGTTCATTTGTAGTCGTCCAAAAAAAACCCCACAGTGCTTTTGACCTATTTAATAAGTGATGAATTATGCAAAATAAATGCATTACCTTCTACATCAGGATCTCCAAATGGATTTAATTCGGCTGCATCAGGATCGCCAAAAGGGTTCATACTAGAGTCAGCCAGGTCATGTTCCTCTTTGTCCAGGAAATTAAGCTTATTGATAAGCTCTAGAAATGAGTTGGAATATTGTGTCAGTATGGATACAAACTGTTCATCTAACACAACCCAAACTTCAAAAAACCCACACATATCAACAGTCCCTCTAAATACTGTCTCAAGAAACGGCAACTACTGAACAACTAAGCAAATTCACTTCAGCAGTACAATAACAAAAGAGGGCGAAAAAAACCTGAAATGGATGAAACTACCATTTGCTGACCAGAACATTATGAAACATAAATGACTGACAATGAAGCCTTTTGTCATCTTCATTAAATACGTATTGCAGAACACCTAACCAACTAAACAGCAATTTCTTTTTGGTGGTTCACGCAGACGGTAACTATCAGAAGGAAATTTCAATGTTTGGATGTAACATGCATGTGAAATCAGAGCGGAGACATTTTGTCAAGTTGGAGAGGTCAAATATTACTGACAGCACCACTAAAGTTTTAGGCTTTGGTTTTTTGTTTTCTTTCTTTTTTTTTTCCAATTCTTTTTCTTTTCTTGTTCATTATCAGATGGCAGTGCAGCTGCAGAGGAGATAGTCTCTTTCTCTATCGTGTTGTTACCTGTTGGATGCACTACAAATTACTGAGAGTCATGCTGGGTAGAAGCACAGAGATAAAACTGACAGTTGAATACAAGCAGGAGTCAAAAGGCAATAGGTCACAGTAAATACAGACAATCAGAAACAGAAAGAAAGGAGGAAAGCTCATAGACCTTCAGAGGAACTGGCTGATTTAGCTGAAGGCATATTTGCTTGCTTTATGCAGTCATCTTGATCTTCATCTAAGCTGCTCAGAGCATTCAGCTGGTTTACAATTTCTGTAAATAGAAGCCAGTCAAGACAAACGTAAGGTAAGGGCATTTAATAAAACAGAAGTGGAACAGACACTGTTATTGGAAAAAGAGAGAAAGAGTAAGGGAGAAGGCATTTAGTATTAATTAAAAGAATACACGTAGAACAAGCTTTAACAATGATGTACCTATAGCAAAACATCTCTGTAGAACCCTTTAGTGATCATTTAATAAACAAATCTTGCTGGACTCTGGTGTCAGCAACAGTACTTAGCTTTACAAAGATGAGTATGTACATCAATTCAAAACATGGACATACTAAGATATAATTAAAGGGGTTTCCCTGCTTGTGAAGAAAAGTGGAATTTTAAACCACTGTCAATCAAGACAAAAGAGCCCCAGAATGATTTACCTCCCTACCAAGCCTTTAAGGCCACAGAAAACTAATACATATACACACATACTGCAATGTATTTATACGCACACAGTGAGTATTTATCATTTACAACCAGTGACAAGCCCAACGCACATCATAGTTCTAAAAGATGTGGTCACTACCGTGCTATTGGAAAGCATACTGAACACATGAACACATGCATCGGTTACACTTGCTAGTGTAATGCTATGCAAGGAACCCTTAGTGCTCCCTGAGATCCTATTTCTCCTTCTGTCCATAGTGCACAGCTGTGAGTTGCCACAAACTTGTAACTTTAACACCTATCAATCCCAGCGTTTAATTCTAATCAGGATGCCTCTGTGCAAGAAAGAAAGAAAAACTGACTAGATCTTACTTCCGCTGCAAGGGGAAAGATTCCACCCTGATCCCACCCCAGAGTAGCTCCTATCCACAGTATATGACAAATGCAGCTTCTGCAGTGATGGGGACTGAGCTGAGTGTATCTCTGCAGGCCCTCAGGTACGGGTTTCTGTCAAGAGGGAACAGCCTGTATTGGCCTTCCAGGTGACAAACGGGCAGAAGAAACCTGCGCAGGAGAAATGATTCTGCTCACTGAATGTCACTGACATTCCACTGGGTTTTTCCATCAGAGTCAGAGAAAACAGAGCAGTGCAATGACCGTACCAGCTCACCCTGATGCCCACACCACTCAGACCAGACCTTCCCATGCTTTCCCACAGGGCAACACCTGCTGACCCAACCCCAAATGGCAGGACTTCATGAAGCTGAAGGCAAAAGCAGAGTCCAGAATCTCAATGCATCTTAATCGCATGGTTAAAAACTTATCTTCCAGCCACTCTGCAAACATATGCCAATCTGCAAATTGCCAAGTGAAACGATCTATGCTGCCAGTATGTACTGGACAAGACCTATTCTGCCAATGACAAAGCCACAGCAGAATTCCTTCTCACCACACCTCGTCAGCATTCCTAATCATAGAGCACAATCTACTTAGATGGGATTATATTTACGGCTGTCTACACAGAGTTAATTTCACCATCCTTCCTTATTTTTAACCCTGACAAACAAGAGTAATGCCCTAAAATAACACCAGAACTGCCCCCAGAAGCTTGGCTTTCTCAGTATAAAATCATGTGTATACCTCAGACACCTGAACAGTGTCATACTGTCTTCTGAGAGTTTTTAAGACACAAGACACACGAGGGCAAAAAACCTTCTTGCTGTATTCGAATAAAACAGAACCGACCTTGTAAAACACTAGTACAAACAAATTACCAGCTTTAAACAGGGTGAGATGCTGACATGATGTACAATTTATTATCCCAGCATGCGAAGAAAAAAAAAAAAAAATAAACCACCAAAAAACAACAATTACGATTCAATCTTATATTGTCAGAAAATAACAAATTAAAATCAGAGCTTTAAAAAGAGGGAATTCTTTGATGTGGTCTGAATCACCTGGTCCCATCTGCCAACCTAAACACCCGTACGCACTGCAGTGTTTCTCATTACAATATTAAATGGTTTATGTCATATTTTGGAGAGTGGAAATAGTAGGTTGAAGATTTATGCCTTATATTATCATTTTTATATATCTCATTATCTACAAGCGTATATTAGCTTGTTCAACAAGTATGCTGTATAAATCACCAGAGATGTTTCTCTTCCTTCTCGCTCTTTTTTTAAAGCAGCGTGGCACTACCAGAAAAAAAAAGAAGAGAGTAAAGGTACCAGAAAATAGCACAAGAGGTATGGCTTTCCAAATGGCAAGGAAGGGTTACACATACTGCCCTGAAGAAGCCTGCTCTTGAAATAAGCTGGGACTCAGGCACCTGCAACAGGTTGCACATGGGCATGCTGCTCAGTCCGTGTGGCACCTGGGAGAGTCTCCCTGCTCCTGGGCAAATGGAGCAGGACGCAGCTATTAACTTCAGCGTAGCAATTAAAACATTAAGGGAAACAATGTATTTATTACTGTCCTAGGTTTGTGAGTTATGAGCCACATTTCTTCAGCGCCTTGGAATGTCTCATCTTCAGCTTCAGACTAAGGACAGGGTAATTCCAGGAGGTTTAGAGAAGCTGAAGTATTTTAAACTTTGAACTGCATGGCTACAAACATCACTTTCATGTTCACACAAACTAGAACAGTTAGATGGAGTTAGGGTTTTTATGCATGCAAAATTTACATGAGAAATGTTGTCAAGGAAGTTGAAAACTGAGGTGGAGCAAGAATTTTATTTGAATGGAAGTGGTGCTTTGAATGGAAAACATCTTTTGGCCTCATCTTAAGTTCAGCTTTATGGCAGTAACTCCTGTGTTGACCACATCAAATTCCACAGTGCTTTTGAGGTAGGTCAGAATTGCATCACTAATTTCATAGCTGAAGAAACAGAGGCACAGATACTTACCCAATGTTAGGCAACACATCAAGGAAGAGAAGCAGCATTTCCTAACTCACCTGCACCATCTAGAGCCCTATTTAGAAGGTCTGTCTCATTCCCCTAGTGTACATACATTTACTCATCTCTGGAACTGTAACTTTGGGCCCAAGTAAAACATTAATTTTTGTACCCTGAAAAAGGAACAGTGCCTGTGGCAAAGACTGGCAGCACCGCCTGTAGCTGCTGCCTGTGAATGACAGTGTTTTGGTCATGGCGTCATCCACCATTTCTGTGAGACCTTGAATCAAAAGTAAAGATAATAATCCCTTCTGCTTTACTGCTTGCACTTTATTTTTTCAAAGCTCGCTTACAAAAATGAACTCCGTAATCCTCCCATCGTTCTCCAGAGGAGCTCTAGCCAGTATCCCCATTTTACAGTTGGGAAAACAGGCACACCAGGGCAAAGTGATTTGCCGCAGGGGACTCTGAGTCAGTGAAGGCATTCCAGCCTGCTTGGCTGCCAACACCCTAACAAGGCAACAGATGAGAAAATGTTGGGAGCAGCAAGCTTTCAAAAGGGTTATGTAACTTCCTCAATTAACTTCATGGGATTCTGTGAACACAATTATTTTTGAAAGAAATTTAAAAAGACTACATCACCACATCAGTTTTGCTCACTAATTTCCTTCCTTCTATATTTGCACCTATTTTTCCCACCTCTTTCTATCCGAGACAGCACTCTCCCCTCTCCCCTGTTCCTGAGCTGTCCTCCTTGTGCCTTATCAGTTTTTCTCATTGGTTCTATTGCTTACAGGAGTCATTCCAACTGACAATGAAATCAGAAGAAACCTTTACAGTGTCTTTAACACATGTTGAAACAGATCTTTTCTGTTTTATTTACCATGTTTACTTACTGCCTCTGTTTCAGGCTCTCCCATTTGCTTGGGAAACCATTCTTCAATATTCCTTCCATCTTTCTTCTTGTCTATTCTCCTTCAATATCTATTCCACCCTTCTTGTCTCACACACGGGAAGTTAGCCAGCCAACATGAGAACAAAAGGTCTGAGGCTGACTGCCTCCACAGGCATGTGGACCACCAATCATGACCACCAACAGCCTTGCCACCTTGTATCATCACAAAACAGCACCAGGAGGGCTGAGCAACAAGCAGATACTGTAACTCCAGAAGTATTTATTGCTTCTGCCCTTCCAGGAGTAAGTGTAATGCTTGGTTAGAACATTTTGGCCTTTACAACAATACCTGAACAGCTGAAATGCCTCTGAAACTTCAAGATGGGTCTTAGCATTGCACTCAGTGTGATGAACACAGCAAGTGTGTGCATGAGGGGGAAAGAGGCTAGGAACAATCCTAATTTAGATCAGACAGCCCACTCTTCCCCATCTAACTACAGGGATGTTCACTACATAGAGCCGAAGGCCAGCAAACACAATAGACCAATCTACATGAGCTTTTTGCCTGTTCAGGAATTGCTCGGTTTGCTAAGATGCTGAGCACTGCAAAAACAATAAAGTTGAGGAGCAAGATCTGCTGCTTTCCATTTACTATCCTGCACTCAGGTTTTCTGAAGTAGTCCTCAGAGCAGACATATCTTAATAAAATACATCTGCAAATAGTTTATACAGACTTTATGGAGCACCTCCTTCATGTGCTTTTCTCTCTGGGATTACAGGACGGCCTGTGCTTCTGCTTGCTGTTCTGAACATGCAGCTGAATTATTTTGGTTACACTGGGAAAGGAGTGAGAGGCTTTGCAGATTGATGTCAGTGTGGCCAGACTGGTATTTCACCACTCCTTGACCAAGAAGACACTATCTCTCATACTTTATTCTCGACTTTCCAATCTGCTACGTACCACACAAATACAGCATAAGTAGAGATTTGATCATGGTAAAAACTTTTAATTGAATATGTGAAGCACAGAGAAAACATATTTGCATCCTCTCACAACTGTAAATATAACTAATAAATGCTTCAGGCAGAATCTCTCAATTGCAACAAAAGCTCAAAAAAGCAATGCAATTACTGTTTTGAAATACCCATGGAAGGCTCCTCAGGATTTTGAAGAACAGATTTGACAATACACCTCTTTCCTTGGGATGCTCTATGTCATCTTAGAGAAGGATCTCATTATTCTGACATTTTAAAAGATCACTGGCAAACATCAGGGCTGGCTCAAAAAATTCCTTTTCTTTTCCTAATTCTTCTCTTAAACTAAGAACTCCTACAGAACTCATCTGGAGCAGCACTCGATAACCATCTTTACCAATAATTTATCACATCCTGATCTTACACTGATTAGTTAAGCTATCCTGAACACACTGAGCACTTTCAGCAGCAAGCAATTAAAAAGTGGTTACACCACCTCACTTCAAACGGCCTTACAGCCAAATCCCACTGAAGTCCCTTAACAGTCCCTTGATTTCACTTCCATGAGACACCCCCTGCCAAAAGCACTACACTGCCTGTGAATTATCATGTTACTGAGCAGAATCTCTGCACTTAACAACGGCGTAACTAATTTTCACAAACTGCCTTCCTTATTTCACTTCCCCCTTGTTTTTTCACTTATTGGCCCGTTTCTGTCTGCCCCTTGCTCCTCTGTTCATACTGGTTCTTTCCTTCTTTCCCTAAAATGCTGCCCACCTGGTGTATTCTCTCCTGAAAATACGGTGCATGACTACACACATACTAATGAATTTAAATCACATTAAACTTTGTTCAGTTACGGGTTCCTGTTCAATCAAATTGTCTTTTATCTTGTTTTGTTTTGGAGTCAATACAAAATACAAATACAGTGTAAGGATAAAATCCATGGGACACAGCTGGCAATCAGGATGCAAAACCAACCTGTAATTTTTGCAGCCTTTTCCTCTTGATTCACTCGGTTTTCTTCATCTTCCTCATTGTCTTCCTCAAAATCATCCAGATTTCCAATATCAGCTTGTTTCATACTCATCAAACTAGCCAGGCTTTGCATGTCTTCATCCCTAAATAAAAATGTTGAACCAAGCATCAAAATGTAGTCTGTTAATACCACATCTGATACTACCACATTATTAAAAATCCTTTAAATATTTTTATGCCTTCCTTTCTTCAGGGAAGTCTCTGATCTCAGATCTTGAATACAGTATAAGAACAAATAGAAAAGACTCACGTGTATTAATTTCTGAAGGAAAAGCCTTCTATTGACAAAATTCTGAAGGGTGAAAATAGTACTGCCTTGCATTAAGAGTTCACTTAACAACTGATTCTTCAAATCTTAGACCAATCCAGAAATGATAGTAAACTCTTACCCGATCTCTTTAGGTTAAAGTGAAAATGTTATAGTCAGAATTTCTTTGGGACAATCTTTTGAACTCTGTGTTCAAAGCAATCAGCACACCAGAACCTGCAGTTACAAGGGACAACTAAGTGCTTCTATAGTAAGTATTAGGAGTAATATAAGAAACTGCCAAAAAGTTGCACAGATCTTTCAATTCATGCAAAATCCTCAAGGTTTCATCTTCCAGTTTCGATAAGTAATGGGTTAAATAAACTCTTTAAGGACAGGGACAAAGTGTCACATCAGTACAGTCACCTGTCCTACAGAGCTGACAGGCAGGCTCTTTCATGCACTGAAAACAAACAGCTTGGAGCAGTCAGTTCTCAGACCTTGTGTGCCTCTTGCTCATGTAAAGCTTAGAAACAAAAAGGTCTCCAAAGCACTATTTCTTCCTTTTTAACTGCCCTGTATGTTTTCATACTTAATAACCTTTTCTCTGTGTTTCAGAAATGCGGTTTTTGGCAACACACAGCAATAGGTTGTCATGTTTTCTTTAAAAAATGCCTCAATAAAAGTAAATCTCACTTTATACAATTACAGCAGTTTGTAGGAAATATTCATCAGTCTGGACATTTTCTCATGTGTTCACATACCTGACTAGTAAGACATCCTCTATTTACACATACTAGAAAACAATGTTTTCACAAACACCAGCTTATTTTTTTTTTCAGGTTCCTGGTTTAGGGAGATATTCAAGTCCTATTGTCAACTTATACTGCAGCTGACTTATAGTCCACACACCGAAACAAATCAATATCACTTTAAATGGGTCAGCTTTTACAAATTACGGCCCCAAAAAGCACTAAGAGCCTTGTACCTTTGCTTGCCCATTTATAGTTCATAGATGCTGGCTGTTGCCCAAAGTTAAGAGGTCAGATAATTCTTCCTTCACGTTTCTAGCTGCAATACCATGTTAAGCCACAGCTGCACACTTCAACATATACATCTGTATTTTACATATCAATCTATATTCACCATATATGAATAAAATTCATATGATAGTACCAAATGTTGCTCCCAAAGGGTTAATCAGTGAAAGGAAATAGTAATAATAAATGTATCTGTGGCTTTCAAAGCATGCAGACAAGAAGATAGACTTTTAATATCAAAATGTGCGCTGTAACATAAAGATTTGGAAATCTGTTTATGCAGCAATTTGAGGGCACTACAGTGCAATAGATTACAGCAGGCAACATCTACAAGTGCACTCAGTAATGAGACCATTACCCTTTCTGGGGGGAAAAAGAAACACATAAAGCCCACTAGAGCAGCAGTTTTCCAATCTACCCCTTTTTGTTCTGCCTTTCTCACATTCCTCTAGTCTCCACTAGACAGACAGGAAGAGTAAAATGGAACGGGTGACAAACAATCCATCCTCCAGCCACATGAAGTAGCCAACATTTGACATCTTGAGTCTGACTGGAATTGCAGGAGGTGTTGTAGGACCTGGAAAAATAATCTGTATGCCTTGTACTCCATAAGCTGTTGAAACATGGAACAGAACCAGATGGGTGAGTGGGAGAGTGGTGATCTGTGCTCACATTAACTCTTTTCTCAGGTTGTTCTTGTGATCAACCCAAAATCTTACTTCTGACTCCACCCCCTCTTTCTTTTCGTTTCATTCTTTCTGAAACAGAAATACCCTTACAGTCTGTTAAGGGTATTGTTGTATGAGTACACGCATGCATGCAAACATGCACTCCTGCTGCTTTCAAACCTGCAAATATTCTTAAGATACTGTTACTTAAACAGTCTGTAATGGTAAGGGAAAAGCTATTTGTCTTTGAAAAGCATAAGACTATAATCAGAGCAAGAAATGACTTTGACTCAGACTAAGAAACTTAGCATGGCAGGAATGATAGGTATGCTACAGGACGCTCTCAAATTCTGTCATTCTAAACAGACAAAGCCCTTTATGGAAAGAGCTCTGTGAAAAGCAACATGAAACAGGATATCTGTTGTGTTGGGTTTTTTTAAGAAGAAAAAAATAACAAACTTACGTGGCTTTCCCTTCCCTCAGAAAAATACAGGATAAAGAGAACTGCAACGTGGCAGATACCACTTTCTTGGACAAAGGCTTGAATTTTAACTTGACATCTGTCTGTGTAGGCATGGGGCTTGCATATTGCTTCATGTTGATGCTGCTGGTGGCAAGCGCTTTTCTGCGGCCAGAAGGCGATTCCTGAAAGCAAACGAAGAAACAGAACTGAAGTAAAAGATGTTACACTAAAACCTTCATGGTCACAAAACAAAAATAAATGGATTAAATCTTCACCATTCCTTTTTCAAGTATGCAAGCAGTAAGGATTGCTACGGTCCTTTTAAGAGACAAACTAATTTCTAAAACTAGGTCACAGCCATTAATGGCGGCTCCTGGAGGACATGCTTAATGCAATGAAAAAAGGGCTTTCATTGTGATTAGTGATCTTCCATAAGGGATCCTAAGTCATTAAGGGCTTGAGCATCCCCAGCAGGTATCCATTTAAGAAAGTGGGAATACACTGCCGTTTCTCCTTTAGCAAACTGGAGTAGGTGTCTTCCTACGGAAGAGGAGGGTTTCAACTAAGTGCACCTTTCTATGTCTAACAGTACTGGCCATTAAGTTAATGTTTCAAGCTGCTATCTGTGTTCAGTGCTCAAATCTAACGGCTGAATATTTTTCAAAGCAATGGCGTTTCTTGCTTGTGCTGCACAAGTACTATCAGGAGTGGCAGGTTTCTGAAATTAAGAATGACAATCGTTCCACAGATATTGATAAAAACTTTGCAAGGAAAGAAATAAAAAGCTAGACAAGGAAAGATAAAAGCCTAAGCTGTATTTCAAGCAGTATTCCAAGATAAAGGCGCTGCTCACAGTTTAACAATTCAGACAAACTAATATAAAATGCATCTGAGAATCTCCTCTCGTTGCGTCTAATGTTGGCATCAGCAGCAAAGGAATGATTATATGTAATAAAGCTCCAGGAACAAAAATAAAACAAAAAAGCCCTGCTGTTAACTCTTTTGAAAAGCGTTCCCACAATATGACTACCTTTCATTGCAGCTGACAATTTGTGCTGAATAAAGAATACTAATTCAATCAAAACACTGAAGCATCCTTTTGCAAAGTACTTGACATTTCCGCCCAGTAGAATAAGTCAGAATGTAATATGACATCCCCAAAGAATACCTTGTTTAAAAAACTAGCCTTATCTGTCAGATTATGCACAGCAATATTATACAGAACTATTAGTGCATGTAGATACCTTATGAATGAATTTCAAAAATGCATCAAACACTTGAGAAGGATTTAGGCCCTCTCAGAAGAAATACTTAAGGATATGCAAATGCTCTGAGCTGAATCATGCCGAGCAGCCCAGCTACCACAAACAATACCAGGGCTCTCTCCCTGGCCCCCGCTGTCAGTCAGAGAGCCAGATTAAGGTCCAAGGTTCTGACAATGCGTAAAATGGGAAGTATGATCAGGGACTTTCAATTATGACGCAGATAAGAACAACAATAATCTGTCATTGTGCTGTACCTTTAGAATAACTAACATTACAACACCTTACACAGAACCGAGTCTGTTTGGAAAGCAATGAGGGATGCGGCGTCCCTCGTTGGTGTGTTCTCTAGGTAAATGCATGTAAGCAGCTTGCATCTTAAGAGCAACTCATTTCGTAATTCAATTGTCTCAATTTTCATGCTACGCTGCGAAAACGGTGCCCAAGGTAAATAGAAAGGAGGCTAGTTAACTTCTTGTAGGTCTTTTTTAAGCATCTTTAGAGAAAGCTGCCATAAACAACGTGGTATGCAAATATTTATGCAGTGGGCCAATCCTGGTGCATGTGCTTTTCTGCCAAATGGAAGAGGAGCAACAAGAAGTGAGAGGATAACTTGGAATTATGCTCTCACCTGTAGCCAGACCAAAACAAAACATTCCAATGGTGGGCTACAGTGGCCTGGAAATGTTTATCACACATCGAGCTACATCCTCCGTTTTATCAGTTGGCGAGAGCTCGCAGCTTGCAAGCAACACATAACTACCTATCATCTGTTATACGGTATTAGAGTTGTCCTTCGTGAAACGACAGTTAGCAGTATTACTCAAATATGAGGAAAGATTGTTCATTAGCTCATTAGTTCCCAATTACGCAATTAGGTTTTCCCTTAACGAATGTGTATTTTCTTTCTTTTTAAAGAATTAGCACGTCTGCTTCATACCGTCTTAACTGATAAAACAACTGAGATGCCCACTGGTTTTGTCAAGGAGGTATTACTAAAAAGCCAAGGCACGCAAGCAGAAACAGAGAGGGAATGAGCCCGACTGAGGACGGAGTGAGGTTCTGCCAGGGAAGATGGCGATCAGCAGCTCTTTGTGAGCTCTGCTTGGGTGAGCTGGTAGCAAGGGGGGAGATAAGCGCAGTGTGCCAGTACTGGAGGGAGAAGCCAGCCATGGGCAGGAGGATTCTCCTGGCACTGAATATCCGGAGGTGCTGTGAAGGGTAAGACATACTTGGCAATCAAGTTCAATCTTCCCGAGAAAGGAATTCGTTTTATAATCTCTTTGTGGGCCAAAGAAAGAAGTTGATTTTTCAGGTTCCAACTGCCTAGAAGAGTCTAAATTTGTCTATTTATTGTATTAGAAAAACAGAAGAGCCTCTGATCTTTCAAGCTCTATTTTCCTTAGCACACGTTTAACTGTAGAGAAATCTTCTTATAGAGGAATAATTAAATCAGAAGAGAAAAAACAATCCAAGAGAAATGCCTATGAGTAGGGTATGCAGGAATGGCTTCAGCAGTTGGCTGGGATGAGCTATTCGAGACAGAACCCGTTCGGTAAGATACTAAATACATAACATCAATTCAATAGTAACAGTCAGGTCTGGTGTTACTTCTCTCGCCATGTCTTCTGCACACGGGGTTTTGTAGAAGGTAAAGCAGGAATCACAATGCAAATTTTTCTTAATTGCTTAACTTTTCTCATTTTAATTGTATGTCCTAAGTTTAAAATGCATAAGCCTCAGCCATACCTCCAGGTATTTTACATACACATGACTGCTGGGGTTGCCACATCACGTTTTGTGAAAGTTAGCAAAACAAAAAACAGATAATCAAGACTTCCTAATAACCCGAAGCACCGGGCTTCAGAATCCAAGCAAAGAAACATATAGAGCCAAGCAGCGTTACAAAATCAGTAGGAGTCCCACATTCGTTTTTAGTAAAGAAGTGCACTGCCAGTAGCAAACTTAGGTAGTTCACAATTTCAAAGTATTACCCTGTATGCATGCAGAGGCTTTAAAACCTCTGTCATCTGAGATACCAGCAGGGCTGGAGCCCACCGGTGCCATTCCTCTGAGGCTGTGTCGAACCATCATCTGGCAGTCAGCCCTGTTGAGGCCAGCAGATCCACAGCACACACAGACACAAATCAAAATTTCAATAGCTACAGACAGGTTTTCAAGGAGCAGCCCCAATGCCAGCCTTCCACAGCACTGCAAGCCATTTCCACACATAACTCAAACTACTGATGAACGAACTGAGACTAGATAAGCTGTTTTCCTGTTAGAAAACAAAGGAGTGTTTGGATGGAGATGGTCACACATCACAAACAGGCACTTATTGCTGGGCAACAGTGCCCAGCTCCTCCAAAGGAAGCATGTCAGAAGATTAACACTGCCATAGAAGCTTGAGCATGGGCTGTTCACAGAATCATAGAATCATTAAGGTTGGAAAAGACCACTAAGATCATTATGCCCAACCATCAGCCTACCCCCACCATGCCCACTGACCATGACCACAACCGTGGCCAAACCCCCACAGTTCTTGAACACCTCCTCCTTGATTATTTAGATACTAAATGGTAACTGCCTCTCCAGCAGGGAAGTATTAAGTGGTGCATAAACACCTTACAGACATTATCCAAAAAAGACCTTTATGGGAAAGATAACAAGTTTCCCAATTGGATATCGTTACTTTGCCAGAAGAAACACCGAGTTTTGACTATATCCCAGAAAACAAATATGTACAGCATAACGTTTTACGAAAGAGAATAGTAAAAAGCCTGCACAGCTATGTAGACATTCAGTAAGAGCATTCTGCAGTGCATTTGGGCACAAAATAATTAGGCAACGCAATTTTTTTCCAGCTACAAAAAGGAGTTTTGGGGACTTCACTTCAATTTCCTTTGGCTTCCTAATTAAATGTTGCACATTTGCAAGGAAAGCTGTCCTCTGGCACAGCACCCACTGCCCCTGAAGCCCCGTGATGCCGCAGGGCAGGAAATCAGAGACTTTTGCCTCTCCAGCAGCCGGGTGCCAGCAGTGCTGCAAGAGCCATCTTGCTTCGATGGAAAGATCGCTGCTTCACTGACAGAGCAAAATGGATCACTACAGAATTTAATTTGTGAGAGTATACATCAATTAAATGCTAAAATAGACAAGCTACAGGGAGCTCTCTCAACTGGAGAGAGTAAATTAGAAACTATGTCAGTTAAAATAATTCAGACAGTTGGATGGGAGATTTGGAGGACCAAATGCAGGCAGCACGATCCGTACTGAGAACTTGTTTAAAAGCAAATAATGGTTCAAGGTATCCAGAACATTATTAAGAATTTTGATGCATTTGAAGGGAGAAATAAATGTTTAAAATATTCTGCACGTACCAGAAAATCTGAGCCCCAGACATGAGGGCAGAGAAGGGAATTAAAAACATAAACACTGAAATAGCTATACCTGGGTAAGCGTGTGCAAATACATGTTTACATATATGTGTATATATGTACCATAAAACACAGATGTATAAGTACATATAAACTAGTGCATATAGGAAGGTGAATTAAGTATCAATAGCACAACACACTATTGCTCACCATCAGTGGAGACAATACTTTCAGTAAGCACAGAGAAAGCACAACCTGCTGCTACCAGTGAATTCTTAGGCTCTGCTTTTAGAACAGCCCAACGGCATTTCACCAGTGTCCTGAGAGGCTGGGGGCTGCAAACAAGCTGACACAAGCGGACACACCATTCAAACTGTTCTTCTACCTTTGTGGCCCCCCAAAACCTCTGAAGATTAGCATCAGACAGGAAGTTTAACAAGTGAAGTAGCACCTAAGAAACTGTAGTAATTCACGTATGCTATGCAAACCAGCATCAGGTAGTGGTTGGTCCTTTTTCAAGGAAAAAAAAAAAAAAAAAAGGTGCAAGACAAAAATGTTCTTGCAGTTTATCACTAGACCCGAGAGCGGTATCCACTCCTGAAGTGGGTTTGATGTTTATGAAGGGCAATAGAGAGAAGTTTACAGGCAAGCTGGGCGACACAGTAAGTGACAGAGAACTACCAAACCCTGAAATAATCAGCCTCGCAATGGATGTGAGACAGCTTGATGTGCCCATCCTTTCTTCTTCGGACTGTTTCATAAAATGGGAACACTTCCCAAATGCTCTTCTGTATGAGAGACAACTCATGCTGAGAAACACTTGCCCTGGTATTTGTAGAATCATAGCATCATAGAACCGCCTAGGTTGGAAAAGACCTTAAAGATCATCGAGTCCAACCACAACTTACCATACTACCCTAACTAACAACCCTCCGCTAAATCATGTCCCTGAGCACCACATCCAAACGGTTTTTAAACACATCCACGTACGGTGACTCAACCACCTCCCTGGGGAGCTCATTCCAGTGCTTAATAAGCCTTTCTGTAAATAAGTTTTCCTTGATATCCAACCTAAACTTACCCTGGCACAACTTGAGGCCATTTCCCCTTGCCCTGTCACCCGTCACCAGTGAGAAGAGACCAACCCCGCTCTCACTGCAAGCACCTTTCAGATACTGGAAGAGAGCAATAAGGTCTCCCCTCAGCCTCCTTTTCCCCAGACTAAACATCCCCAGTTCCCTCAGCCTCTCCTCATAGGCCATATTTTCCAAGCCCATCACAAGCCTCGTTGCCCTTCTTCGCACCTGCTCCAGTACCTCAATGTCCTTTTTGTACTGAGGTGCCCAAAACTGAACACAGTACTCGAGGTGAGGTCTCACCAGTGCTGAGCACAGGGGCAGGATGACTTCCCTAGTCCTGCTTACCACCCCATTCCTGACACAAGCCAGGATGCCATTGGCCTTCTTGGCCACCTGGGCACACTGCTGGCTCACATTCAGCCGACTATTCATCAGTATACCAAGGCCCCTTTCCATCAGGCAGCTTTTCAGCCACTCCTCCCCAAGCCTGTAGGGTTGCCTGGGGTTGTTGTGACCAAAATGCAGGACCCGACACTTGGCCCTATCGAAACTCATACATTTTCCTTGGCCCATCGATCCAGTCTATCCAGGTCCCTCTGTAGTGCCTTTCACCCCTCAGGCAGATTAACACTCCCTCCCAACTCGGTGTCATCCACAAACTTACTGAGGGCGCACTCAATCCTCTCATCAGGATCGTTAATAAAGATGTTAAATAGAAGCAGCCCCAGCACTGAGCCCTGGGGGACACCGCTTGTGACTGGCCGCCAACTGGATTTAACTTCATTGACCACAACTGTTTGGGCCCTGCCATCCAGCCAGTGCTTCACCCAGCAGAGCGTACACCCATCCAAACCATGGGCAGCCAGCTTCTCCACGAGGATGTTGTGGGGGACGGTGTCAAAGGCCTTGCTGAAGTCCAGGTAGACCACATCGACAGCCTGACCCTCATCCACTAAGCAGGTCACCTTGTCATAGAATGAAATCAGGTTTGTTAGACAGGATCTACCATTCATAAACCCATGCTGACTGGGCCTGATCTCCTGTTTGACCTTTAACTGGTCCATGATGGCTCCTGAGATTATCCATTCCATAACCTTCCCGGGCACAGAGGAGAGACTGATAGGCCTGTAGCTACCATGATCATCTTTCCAGCCCTTTTTGAAGATGGGCGTCATATTTGCCAGTCTCCAGTCCTCCAGGACATCCCTTTTTACCAGGACTGCTGAAGGATGATGGAGAGTGGCTTGGCAACCACATCTGCCAACTCCCTCAGCACTCTAGAGTGCAATCCATCTGGCCTCATGGACTTGTGAGCATCCAGTTTTTGGAGCAGGTCCAAAACCATCTTGTTGTGGATTACGCAGGGCCTATTTGTTCCCCATTCCCATCTACCAGTGCAGGGGGTGTGTTCCCAGGGAGTAATAAGTCTTAATATTAAAGACAGTCAAAGAAGGCATTAAGTACCTCAGCCTTATCCTGATCCTTGGTCACCAAGTTGCCCTTGGCATCCAACAAGACATGGAGATTCTCCCTAGCCCTCCTCTTGCTGTTGATGCATTTATAGAAATATTTATTGTCCTTTACCTTAGTGGCCAAGTTCAGTTCTAGCCAGACTTTGGCTTTTCTAATTTTCTCCCTGTACAGCTTCACTACATACCTGTAATCATCGTAAGTTGCTTGCCCACTATTCCAGAAACCATAAACTTTCCTTTTGCTCTTGAGTTCCAGACAAAGATCTCTGTTCAGCCCATCTGGCCTCCTTACCCATTGGCTCATCTTCCGTGACTTGGGGATGGTCAGCTCCTGAACCTTAAAAATTACTTCCTTGAAGTACTCCCAGCCTTCCCGGGCTCCCACACCCTCCAAAACTACCTCCCAAGGGACCCTCTCAACCATGGTCCCAGAGAGGTTAAAGTCTGCCCTCCGGAAATCCAAGGTGGCAGTTCTGCTGATTCCCATTGTAGCTACCTTCCTCCCTCCTCTTTCAGTTTGCTTTCTCCAGAGAGAGATGCTATGCAAATTTCTCTTTCCCATTAATGACAAGTTCAATGAGCTGCTGAGCCACGTTTATTCTTATGTTCTGGTACTCCATAAAGTATCAGAACATGCCTTTGTTTGCATATGCAGCAATACCACTCACGTTGTACTGCTCAGCAGTCCTGAATACTTGACTTGCCCCCACCACTCAGCCACAATGAAACCACATCCTTTCTTGCAATGCCTGGATCCTGGCGTGCTGAGCTCACTGACCAACATACTAATATTGCCTGTTGTTCTGCTTCCCTTTCAGAGCTCTCTCCCACTGGGACCATCACCTGCCTTGGGGCAGGGAAACTGTGTTCTTCTCCCTGCCAGGTATGCGACCATCTCCCCTGAGCCTGCTAAGAAGCACTGCACAGCTATGTGCAAGCCCACCTGTAGTACCGCATAAATCACTTGAAAGCAAGAGCTATTGAGATAAAATCATTTTTTAGACATCACAGGACTGCAAGCATAAGTCCTTGCACAGAACTTTAATCTTGCTATGGACGCAGGACACAAGACCACAGAGGGCTGGTTGATGTTTGTGGAGAAACCTATTATTACAGACCAACTGTTCAAATCCACAAACCTTTGCCCTCAGAGGAGCAGATTTAAAGAAGTCTATGCTTGGGCTGCTGTTGGTACACGGCAGGTGAGGCTGGCTGTCGTAGAAGGCACTACACGTAGAGCTGGGATGGATCCTTCGCAGTGCTCTGTCTGCCCCTGAGTGACTCACACATCCTGCTGCAGCAGGGACACCCCCAGAGCACTGCTCCCATGCGGTTTGGGTTATTTCTCTATTTTTGAAGGTTTCAAGGATAAGAAGATAGTCCTTTTGTAGAGTTAGCTTCAGAACAAAGTAAAAGTAAAAATAATTTGCCTAATGCTAAAAGGGGGGGAATCAGTAGATGATAAAGTTGGTTCCCAAATCTCTAAATTATGGGTATCCAAACTTTTGGCTTGCCTGGACCCACTGAGTGAAGCAGAACTGTCTGAGGTAGCACATATGTAGGTTGCTCCAAAAGTAATGCTTCCTATTTATTTCCAGAGAAAGTACAACAGATACAATGAGCACAATAACTCTGCTCAAAAGAGAAAAGTTGCAGTTACAAAACACCATTTTTCAATACAGTCACCACCATTAGCTGCGCATTTTCACCAGCAATGAACAAGAGTCTGCATGCTGTGCTCACCAAAACCTGCACCAGCAGAGGTGACCCAAGAAAGGGAGCAACAAAGTCATAAAACCAGTGGGATATGTGACTTTGCCTTTATGAAACTAACCCATCAGCCTGGTTTGAAGGCACTGGCTGCACTTCTTGGTGAGCCCAGGGGGCTGCAGAGCAGGCTGGGCAGGGCCGCACGTGGTCTGCAGGTTGTAGGTTGGATGTGCCAGCTCTAAATGAAACTGGAGAAATGCTATCTATTCAGTAACAGATACTATCAGAAGTGGACAAGAGATTCCCACTGAAAACCAGTGACTGGAGAATTCTGGTTTTTCAAGAGTAAATTCAGTGGAGTTTACTTGGTATCCATAATTTTACTTACTGCTCGGCAACTTGGAGCTCCACATTATTTGTGTATTGACCAGAGAACCTCACAGGGCAACTTTCATCCTACACTTGAAAAAAAATAATAATTTCTTTTTTTTTTTTTTCCAAAACGCTTTTCTTTTTTAACTTTTTTTTTTTCTTTTCTTTTTTTTTAAATAACAGGCAATACCTGTTACGAATTAAGGTCACCTTGCAGCGTCCGGCACTTCACACCTCTGTTCTGCCTGGTATGAGGTCTCCAGTTTATGACTCACTCTATTGCTCATCTGCTCTATGCAGAGGAGGTATCCCATGAAGTGTGTCACTGAACCTTTGGTTATACAAGAGATTTTATCCAGTGTCCCCCGACAGAAGACATTCTTGAAAGCCGATAAATCAGTAACATTTTTTAAAATGGTGAAACTATTTACCTGCTCGTTAGTTTCAGATGTGAAAAACCCTTCAGCTGCTTATTTGATCTTTTTATTTTTCTATTCTAGGATCTAAATTCTTTTTCCATTTTTTAAGTTTAAGACAAAGATCCAGAGTTTTGACATAGAAAAGGTGGGTTTAAAATAACATGCCCAGCTCGGTGGTGAATGCTTAATATGAGTTCAGTGCAGCATTAAGAGGAGTGGATGCAAGGTCCAGAGCTCAGTGCACCAGGCCATGCCTACCTGCGAGCCTCTTTTTGAGGAAACAAATGCGGTGTGGGAAGGCACACATGATACAGACCCCAGAATTAACTCCAGATTATTTAAACGGACTCATAACCGTAACCGCATTGTTTTGCTCCTTTGTAGTCTCCAACAAGGAAGCAAGTTTGAGGTAACACTCGTTTAAGAAGAGGTCAAAAGATTAACTATTCCGGCACCTTCATACACTTTCATTCACCTTTACAGAAAATACTGTATGTTAAGATGGTATATAACGCTGTCTGGACTTACTGAGCATAGGTAAAACCTGTTGGAACGGGTTTTGTAAAATACCAGTGTCACCAACTAGTTACTGCTGTGTAAGGTAACTTCCACAGAATGAACGCATAACATTAAATGACAAAATTTGCCATGCTTGTGACGCAGAAGAGCTTTTAACAGCGTCAGGTGCAGATACATATGACTCGTGTTGTATTGTTTCTGTACTGGAGGTCTGATCTTAACTTGAAAAGCAGAGACTGAACGGATGTGCGGTCTGTGTGCTGAGACGTGATGCGCTCCCAGAGCCCTCGGGTCAACTTATTTACCAAATCAGTACCATCTTACGTTTAGCCTAAAATGTCACTACAAAAAAAAAAATAAATCAAACTACAGGGAAATGACCAGACGGGCACTCACTGCTCCCACCACCTGTCCTCCCCCCTCTCTCTTTCCCCTGCTCCCATGCTTTAGAGCATTGCATCTGTAACTCTTACAGCTCCAGGGCCACCATACAAATCACTCCGGAACTGCTGGATCTCAAACCAAGTGCCTTCACGCAGCTCTTGGTACAGCTCTCTTAGCTGTGCCACTTGATCACCGTCTCTTTTATCCAAATCCGCAGCTTACTATCAGGGACAAGAATTTCAAGATAACTTTAAAATGCAAATATACTGCAGGCTGTTATCTAAGAGCAGAGCGGTTTGCAAGTCGTGGTTCTGTTCTGTGCGCAGCACTTCCCCCTACAGAGCAACTAAAGAAAAAAATATCAAGCCAATGGGTCTGGCCAATGCCACGCTGCCAAACTGTGATCTGAGCCTGACGTATGCGGGAAGAAGCAGGAGGAAAGGGTAGGTATGTAACTAGGGTAAAAGGGAGGCAGCCGAAAACTAAGATCTGTGTGAAGCTACAAGAAGGACATGCTCACGCACGTAAGACGTCTCGGCTGTCACACCCTACGCACACACAACAGTCAGAACGGTGTACGGGGCAGGTGTAGTTAATTATTGTATAGATATGCACGTTATAAGCAAAGCAATCTATGTTTTGGCAGCAAGGAGAAACCCAGAGTATTCCCAAACACAGCTCTTCAGATAAACACACACCAAGAATTCGAAAGCCTGTCCATCCCTCCAAATTTGTTTAAACCGAGCAAACAGTGAAATGGATTTTTTCTAACTTTGCACTTAAAGGAAAATTCACCTCCAGGCTGACAGGCATAAAAAAATTCAGTCCAATGGGTGATTTTTTTTTTAAGCTGCAATAGCCTGAAAACAGGGGCTTGTAATGAAGCTGCCCTTTCAACCATAACCACACTGCCACTAGAGCAACACAATCATATTCCCTGTGCAAAGAAGCAATGCATTTAACATTTTCTTCACTGTGTATTATCTATTAGCTGAGTTTGTCACAGAGATATGTGGCGCTTCCCTGCAATACTTATGAATATATGGCAATGCATACAGGAACCCATCCATGTCCGCCTCAGCACAGGTTTGTCTTATTATATTTCGGCAAACAACTTAAAATACCCTCCCTTCTCTTATCTTGGCTGTCTGTTAAACGCTGTTACTATCAAGAAATATAAGAAGTCCCAGGCAAACATCTCAGATCTCCCCACTGCTATTCACAATTACTAATGCACATTACATGTTCAATTCTCCCTTGCTGTTCCTATGAAAAAAGCTCTTGACAAAAACAGATTTCATTTTCTTCTGTGTATGCACAAATTAGTTATGGATGATTAACAAAGCATTCATTCTTTTATTTGCTTTGGCTGAGACTTGATCTGTGTTACATTCATGTGAAGGAAGCACTTCATTTTGTGTTGATTAAATATGAAACACTGTACTGTTGATAAAAAGTTGTGTTCAGGTCTGCATATTGTACTGACAAAAGATGCGTGTTCTTGGGCTAACATTTTCTTAAACAAGTTTTTCCAGATTTTTAATTGCAAGAAACTTGGTACACAGTTGGGTTTTTTTTTCCTTCTCACCAAGTACCAGGCAGTAAGTGCTTTGTGTCCTAAGGCAATCTGCTGCAGTCTTAACAAGCAGCAATAGTTATTGCATATTTAACATAATAAAAGGGAATTTCAAGTTCTGCCTCACAGTTCAGTTTCTTTAAGCACCGCCATGTAAGACACAACTCGCATTATAAAATTCATCCCAAAATGACTGTGAAACTAGGTATGACAAAGGGCGACTCCTAAGGTGCTGAATTGTTCACCTATTACATAAAAATCATAAGGAAAATGATGAAGTACTGGGACAGACTTAAGGAAACTTGGAGCCAGTCGCAGCTGACAGTGTGCCTTGATCCAGCGCTACAGATCCCAGCTATCAGAGGATAACAGTGCACAAATGCCAGTCTATAGGGCAATAAACCTTTCATGTCCATTAAACAGAATCAAAAAGGGTGCACTTCGGTTCAGCAAGGTATTTAAGCAAATGCTTAACTTCAAGCATATGATTTACTCATAATTAAATCAAGTTAAGGAAAGCCTTGCGATTAAGCACCTTGTTAAATCTAGGAACAAATTATTAGCCCTTATAAAACAGGAGATTCTATCTTGGGGTTTACAGCAGATGAAAACAAACACACATGCGTGCACAGAGCATTATGCATACTTTTGCAAGAGGGGATTTATTTTTAGTTTGCTCATACAGCAATAAGCGCATCTCTTATGCGGGCTGGAACAAGGTCTGGCCACAATGACTTCTAAGCCACAAATCTCATCCAGGCAGTGTGGTCCCATTCTTTCCTCAACTTTCAAGAATGACAGCATTGCACCTCCGCTAATGTGTTGGTGTCACAAAAGTAAGTTCATTAGGGGTCTTAAACATCACCAAAAACAGAAAGTGAACTTGTGATTTTCATCTTACTACCAGGTAGAGTTCCATATCACGTGATGCAAGAAAGAGCCCAAAGCAAAGGGCATGTGGTACAGGGATGTTCAGGACGGACAGCCAGTGCTCCACAGAGGAACACACCTCTTGGGGTGCTCTGACACCCCACAGTGATGGCTGAGAGGGCAGCAGGAAAAGACACCCTGGAAGCTGGGCTTGCTCTAAGCTGCTGACCACCCAGAGCTGGCTGGGCCTGGTCTCCACTGCCCCAGGGGCCTGGCTGCTGGCTGGCCGCCATTCTGACGCACGCAGGGCCCGCCTGCAGGAACGCCCCTCAGGGAAATGCCAGCAAATGCAGCCAGGCCTGGCTGTGTTGTGCTGCGAGGTGTCCCTGCAGACTGGCCACGGCTGAGCTGAAACAGGATCCTCAGTAACATTTTTTTGTTGCTTCGAGTCATGTGAGAACACACAATAGGACAACACGACAAATGCTCACATGCACTTTCTTGCCTCTATTTCCACTCTCTGGAATTAGGCCAGAGACACCTAAGTAGTGCACCCTGTTCTCTTCCACTCCCTCTCAGAAATTACGGACTCGTTCTCCTTTGCAGCCAATTTCCTCCTCCTTTTCCGCCTGGGCCCAAGCTTAAACCAGCACCGAACAATGTCTCCCTGTTCCTCCCTGGGGCCTATTCTCCACAGATCCCTACCGGGCTCCCTGAGCCCTCCCAAACCTTTACAGCTTTGTTTACAGACCCAGCAAGAAAACCTGATCCCTCTGCTCTGATTCTTGGAAAATTCCATTCTCAGTTTGCATATGAACTCGGCTACTGATTTCCTTCAGGTTCAGATACCCCAAGGGGTTCCGCTGCAGAGGCCACCAGCACCCTGCCAGCCCAGCTCACACGTACCCAACAGGATCCAGCAGCACAGAGCTGACTCAAAATGCTGAAATATTTTGTGACTTGCTTTCTTCCCAATGTAAGCCTAGAACTTGGGCACTGACAAGTCAAACAGCGTGTAGGTCACATATTATTCATCTCCCCACTTCTCTGTATCATCCACAAGTATTAGTCTAAGGCTTGCACAAATTATGATTCACATAAGTAAGTGTTACAAAGTAAACATCAGTCTCAAGTAATCGGTTTCTGCATATTCCTTTAAAATATGTTCTTCCTCACACTGCAGCTACAATCAGGCACATTCCTGGAGCACTGCATGCAAAAGGACTGCCAACATTTCTAAAGCTACACCACAAATAAGTTCACGTGTTTGTAAAAGCTAATGTTTTACTTGTTAACACATTGTATTGCCATCTAAAACTAAGACAAGAATAAAGTGATAAATACAGTCAGCCCACTGAAAACATTTTCTCCTCCACTCCTTGGCTGCCAATGAACATAACATAAGGCACTCTGAAGAACCTCAGTGTTCCTTAGCTTCGTATTTGATCCATTCTTCCTTTAATATTTTCTATAATAAAAAGAAATTGAGGAGAAAAAAAAAATGTGAGCAGACTTAAGCTTGCAATAATTACACCCTTAAAACCCTTACTAGATGATGCATTAATCAGTTATCAGAAAGAAGTGCTTCAGTTCCAGGTAGCCAGCAATAGTCCTCGTATACTATTACAGAGCCCGGTGTTTTGGCTCCGTTTTGAGCAGGAAAAAATGAAACTAAGAAAGGCATATTGTCCATGTGACCTACAGGACTTGGATTATTACCTCTAAGCTTATTAAGAGTAAAACCTGTCAGTCGGACCACCCCACAACCAGGGAGGAAAACTAAGATTACTCAGCAGTAAAAGGCATAAAAAGGCGAAGAGCATTCTCAACGGGCAAAGGCAGTGAAAGTGAACCACAGACCTGCTTCAGCTATCCGAAGCAGTAATTGGCTCACAAGAGCGACTACCACGTTAAGGCATTACCATTATCTAGCTCACATAACTGGAAATTCACGCTCTGTTCTTTAAATTGGCTTAACCAGCAGCATCTGCAGCACTTTAATTAATTACAGCAATTGGCGTACCTTAAAAGTAGATGCACAGATCTGAAACGATAATGCCCTGTGAGTAATAATTGCAAGCCAGTATTAAGCCAAATCTACCCTAAACAAAACCAAGTATATACGCTGTTGTGCCTTAACTGCGCAGAAAGCAAGTGGCAACGGAGCAGTTATTATGGTCTGTGTGGGACCCTCAGCAAATACGACAGTTCGGTGGGACACGCGCATTCAGTGAGCTCGTGAATGCTGAAGCTCACGGTGTGCGCACCAAAAAGCCAAGCAGGTTAGATATCAGCGTGTCAAAACTCAGGCAGGCACTTAAACTTGGTTTTCCTTTGAAACAAAATTGCAATTAGAAATCACAACAGAGACTGATGAGTGCAATTTATTCGTACAGAAAGAAACAAAGCAGCAGCAGCCGGATACCACCAGCAAACTGCAAAGGAAGTTTTACTGACAGCTGGTAGCTTAGCTTCAGTAAAAAATCCACACCAACCGTACAAACGTGATTTTTTCGTACCTCCAGCTCTAAAACACAGTAAAATTGTCTTCAAAAAACAGAGATGATAATACTGTAATTTATGATCAGTAATCAGAAGTCTTTACACAGAATAAAAGTGTTTCAAAGCCTGACAGCTAAATCCTTGTATCCATCCTGGACACACTGCAAAGCTGTTCTTTAGCAGTCCTCTTCATACCACCCAGCCAGAATGCAGAACAAGGCTTATCAAGATTTGTCGTGACTTGCTTCTCTTCAATTTCTGGTTTAAAGTCAGCTTCTATGTTTAATTGCCGAGAAACGGGACACAAGAACCTGAAATCTCGCGTCTTTCTCACACGTAATGAAAGTTTAAACAAACGAATGTCAATAATTCAGTGCTCCTAAACTGATCAAATCTGATCCTCTAATTCATACATAATTCAGGAGTCGCAACACCCGGCCGCAAGGCTGTGATTAAGCCAACTTCTCCTTGCGAACCTGAACCCGTTTATCGCAGCCATATGAAAGAAGGAAACATACATTTCTTCCTTCTAGAGAACGTATCGCAGTTCTGAAAATATTTTTAACCAGAAGACGGAAGACAGACAGATATAGGATCAATGAAGGTCTAAGGGGTTTTAAGCTGCCAAAACTTTTCCCAGCCGACACAAGCAGATGCTGCAGCACAAAACCTGCCTTTGTGCCATCCCGCCCGCCACCCGTGTGCTGCGAGCACACTTGGGCTCAGCACAACGCGCCGACGGACAATGAGAGCGAGCAGCACCACGGAGCTGTGTGCAAGCCTCAACAGCTGTAATAGCCAGGCTGGGGCAGCAGCAACAGCCCGAAATAGCAGTCTGATGTAGCAATTCACACCACAGAGATGGGAAAGGCGGAAAAAAACCTTTTGCAGAACTGCACGGCTCTGGCGACCGTGCTGATATTCTGTGCGTTTCAGCTGGTCAGACAGCAGCGAAACTCTTCAGTCTCTGCTTTTTAAAATTAAACACACTGTGCTATGCATTGATGTGTACACAAGGAGTACGTGCTACTGCTACATGCAATTTTAGAACAGGACTACCTGCGCTCAGATAACACATTTTCTGTGGTGCACAGAAAACAACAGCACACACAAGTAAGCAGCTGCACACTCGGCACAATCACAATCATTTCCTGAGGATCCACTGATAAATATTAATCTAGAATCCACACGTATGAAGGCACCGGCCTCCAAGGAAAAAAGGCCTCGGTGCAGGAGAAATACAAAATAGTAACTCTTATCTTACGCTGCTGCTTATTGCACACATCACTCATTCCTGATGGAGAGGGATCACAAGGGCACATCACAAGCCATTCCTTGCCTAAATACCATCACGAAATGCTACGCTATAAAGGTTGGGGGGATTAGCACAAAAGGTCCCGCTCCAAGACAAATGTCTCCTTCATAGCTCAGCTCACAGCAGCACGACGCTCGGTCAGCCCTGCGGCCCCAAGCGCCCGCGCTGCCCAAACTCGCCGGGCGCTTCCGCCGCCTCGGCCGTACCAGCGGCTCAGGAGGGGGGATTTTCATTTCAAACGCCGACAGATCACCCGATAGCTCCTCCTTCCAATCTGAGCACATTCTGCGACTTCTACATCAGACTTAGGAATTTGCCAACTTGGCAGGGTCTGAACTCGGCGTCCTCCCTCCCCTTCCAGGCTCTCACCTTTCCACAAGTAAAACACGCACGACGTGCAACTTCAACAAAAACCTTGGGTTTAAGTATTGATGGTCTTCAAACGCTTTACACAAATGATTTAATCACATTTACCCGGACGTCACTTTTAAAAACAAATGCACAGAAAGGAATTCATTAGCAGACATTAAAACATGCTGGGTTTTGCTGTCCCCATAAAACTGCAACAGGATTTTTAAGCAAGCCACCAATACCGGGGGGAGATGAAGAAAAGATTCAGATTTCTAAGGATACTCTTGAATTTAAATATTCCTCTCCAACGATTACGCTGTTTCTCATGTTGCAGAAAGCCTGCGTGTCAGAAGCTATCTGGGCCCTCTTTATCTTTCCCCAGTGCCATTTTCTCGAGGTCCTGGACCTTTTCCTTTCAGTAGCAGGCTGCAGTATGAAGCGCTAAGATCTCTAAAGGGGAAAGGGCCGGATTTTAGTGCAGAATACTTCAGTCTCACCAGGATGGTAATTTCTTTACTCCCCCTACTGGCATATTTTAAAAGCAAGCATGAAAAAAATCGGGGGTGTTCCAGCTCGTAAAATGTAATGAGAAAATATTTTTTGTAACCTCAAAATAATTGCTCACACAACTTGGCAGAACATGAATCCCAATGCTGGGGGATTTCTGAGCCACCAGCAAATTTCTGGTAGATCTTTTTGTTGTAAGAATTAACTGAGCACCACAAAACCAACATTCCGGACCACTCTGCTTTACAATTACTATCAAGCAGTTCCATCATCTGTCACTGCTCAGCTCAAATCAGATCACTCCCCAAAACACATTATGTGGCTAGTAAGACTCCAGGAGTGATCTGTGGAATATAACTCTACATGATTACCACGCGTGTACAGAAACGAGCAAAAACATCCCGAGCTTAACGAGTTGCTACTTAAATGTTCGACAGCGCTCCGTGAACCATTTTATATTAAAATTGGATAGTTCTAAACATCACACATACAAGAAGTATTGTTTGACACAGTGCCATTTTGATGATAAATTGCAATCTACGGCTCAAATAATTCTACCCAGGGATTAACATTTCAGAGGCTGAGCCAGAGATTATGTGTGTGGATCTTGAATTTCATCATCTCCCTTCGGCACAATAGCTTATTCTTCCTATTTTCATCTATTCTCTCATGAAGGGTCAGGAAAGCTTAGCCTTGCTGTTTCATTCATTTCATCTCTACATTAACCAGATACCTTGCAGTCTTTAGTTCTTACGTGTTATTCCATTACAAATACTACAGCTACGCTTGCACCATGCTACTGCTAATGAGGTATGTACCAAATCAAAGGGTGCCATCAAGTGGTTGCAGCACACTAACAGCATTATGCAAAGCTAGCGCTCTGCAAGGGGCTTCACTGGGACGTGCTACAGAGGGCGGATTCGACTCTGCCTTTATTTAAAGCTTTCAGGAGAATTCAGTCACTGAAAGGCTGATCCTACATCATTCATTTCCTTCCTTTTAAATTCCAAGGCTCGGACAAGCAGCCGGAAGGAGACGTCTGGCTTCACTGAGAGTGTCAGTGGGCACCAGGACAGCCCCGGTCACTGTGCTCGGCGTCTCATTGGTGTGCACCCAGGGACAAGTTAAAAGCTTTCCAGCCAGCACTGAACCAAGAAGAGTGCTGCAGGGGTGGGCGTTCCAAAGCAGGCCACCGCAGAAGAGAGAACAATTACTTATGCCACCACCCTCTGGTTTCAAACCTAACTGCATACCTGTTCATCTGTACTCATACTGTACTTGAAGATAATGCGAGAGCTTCCCTGCAACAGTGCTGGTTAGTATCTCTGACACCACTCAGCAACGGGAAGTGAAGTTCACTTGAAAGATAGTGCTGACACTGGTACTCGACCCAACATAAATTGCTGGCCTTCCCAGATGAAATACTCCATAGTCGAAACCCACTTCATCTTTAACCACTTTCTTCTAACACACGCAATTGTATATCAAAGCTTTAGACCACAGTCCATTACCCCAACCCTTTGTCTGGCAGGAACATACAAAATCCAAGCAAATAACCAACAAGAAATTGTGATTCAAATGCAACTGGTGGAGACAGACATCATTCTCTTCATTTCTACAAGGGGTTGGCTGAAAAGTATGGAAAGCAGCAGTTATGATCACCCCAGCACAACCTCTGACTACGAGGATGCAACTTCAAGCATATTTTTCCTGCAGTAGTGACAGAGAAGAGACTGCACTACAGAAATGCTCAAGATGCAATCTGAGTCCAAGACTCTTCTCATCCCCTCAAAAAAAAAAAAGCAGCTATGTCCCTACACCTGCTCTGTTTACAAAGCTTGCTGCCTGCTCAGGCAACCACTCATAACTTGGGATACCTACCTCAACCACTCTTAGGAAGTATACGATTATGATGCCCATGTGTTAAGACCAATAATGAATTTTCATCAACTGCAAGGCAACGCTCACACGTGGCAAACCAAGGACAACTGGAATTTGAAATGCACAAAGAGGTCAGCCCTTAAAATTCCCCATGTTCTCCCTCACTGCCAGATTTCAAACTTCACATGTTCCCCTTCGCACTTGGCTGCTTTTGTAGGTCTGCCAAATCCCTGATCCTGCAACACAGAACATTCACAGGAATTCTGCATGCAAAATTCTAGATGCTTAACTAGAGCTAGGAGAAAAAAACATTTTAAAGGTTGAAGAACAAACTGAAAAGATGCTAAGCCGTTTCCTGAAGTATTTCATAATACGTAAGAGTTACAGAAATAAAAAATAAAGAGCTCAGCTTCCATGAAGTAGCAGAGTTGCTTCATCCAAAGGGAAGACTTCAAAGAAGGAATGTAGATGGTAGTTATGGAGCAGGCTGCATTAAAACCAGAACTACAAGTACTTGACTAAATCCATCTGAAACACCCAAATGGCTCCATAGATCTCAAATATCCACTTACCCTTTCTCTACAGCATCCACACTAGTTATTTATGCAGCCCATTTAATACCTTAAATACTTCCTAATAAGTAAGTCTCTTTGGTTGTAAGATATAATTAAATTTATATAACATGAATTATAAGTAATTACAGTGAAGATTTATACTGATGATACATGGAACAAGAAGCACATATACTTTACACTAATTCTTCGTTGACAGATTTTTAGAGTTATTTTTCAAATAGCCCATTTTGTCCTTTCATTGTCAAATATACAGATAAAATCCTCCCACACTCATTATGCTCCTTCCTACAGCTGCTCCTGAAAGCCTGCACCCGCTGCCTCTGTCTTTCAGGGGTTCGGCACCACTTCTTTAAGTTTATTCCACTTTGGGCCAATGATTACTCATTCTCTCTGCTGCTGCCTTCCCTGCTGCCCATGTTACCTGACCATACATTCTCCCTCAGACTTACCTTTCAGTTGCAAACAATAGCACTTTATGCACCAATGCTAGTCGTGTCAATAACTCTTCACAATTTTCAACATTGCTTCTGAAAACTAAAAAGTGTATTTATTTATAGGAGGCAAAGCTCTCAAAGTCGGACCTGACAGCTTTCTATTTCAGACTGCACCACTGGGTATTAGCACAAACTTAGAGCCCCACGACCTACACTTTGTTCTCAGTTCTGGTCTGCAGGAAAAGTACCAGAAGCAGAGCTGCTACAATTTAAAAGCACAAAGAAACATCCAGTTGTATCCCCTTCAGGCTTTAAATTAATCATATTTGGTATATCATTTGGTATTATTTTTCAAGCCACGGGAAAACGTAAGTAACATTACTCAAGTATAAACGACTGTGCTCAGAATAGCAAATGTTGAGCTCAGGGTTGCAGCATAACGAGTCACAGGTTTTGCAGAACTTCAGTTTAACCTTCGCTTTATTTAAGTTCGTACGTGGAATCACAGAACAATAGCGAACTATTCAATGCCATTTTATTCACACCTTTTTCCAGACTAGACGTCCAGTTGCCACCAGATCCAAGCTAAATCAGAACTTCATTTAGGCCACCGGTTGAACTTCAAGAAAGCACGTAACCAACGACAGATGATGCAGAACAGCGAGGAAGGAAAACTTCCCATGAAAAGGCAATATGATGGTGCAAAGTCAACTTACAATTAGGAATATGTTGAGAGGGAGGAAAAAAAACCTGAATGGAATGGCGTCAATTGAGTTATGGAGATCAATTAATTTCCTTTATAGTGAACTCTATTAAGACAGCTAACAACCAAAGATAAGAAGCTGAAGGCAACACCAAGTGCCATTATACTACTGTTAGTTTTCCTAATAACAAAGGTTTCCAGGAACCCAGAACTCTTATTTTTCTGTCTGGTAGCTTCTGTTCTGCCGGTGGACACTATATTCAAATAACATGGCCTGGGTTAAATTACACTCCTTGCATGTACAATCCTATTCATCACTTAACGCAGAGCTACATTTTACACAATAATGGATATTTTAATTATTTTTTGACACATATTTCTGTACTTTGAGCACATGCAATTGCTAAGTATTATCCCAAATCAACCAACACATTCAGTAGGACTTCCAGTTATCTTGCCTTTGAAGGTGACATTTCAAAAACATTTTACATTAAACGCATTGCCACTCTTCCCATTTTCCACACTGAATATTCTGTATTACATGGCTGCAACGTATGCTGTTCCAACACTGTACAGCTACTGGGTCAAAAATGAGACTTACCCATTGTAATGTTGCCCCAGACAGTGGCATTTTAAATAATGGTATTCTGAACTGCATCAAGAGCAAACGCATACCCATGACTGTATGTAAATGTGAAAACACACTCAAATGCATAAAAACAGAAAGAAACGGCAAGCTGAACAAGCTTAAAAGCAAATACTTTTCTATTAAAAGGCAAGTTGGCCAGTTCAGCTTATGTCTAGAGTATGATTAGAACCCCACTGCAAAACAATTACCAAGACACTATTCTGTATTTGATGTCTAAAAGAGAAAAGACCTCATGCAGACTCTGTGTGCGCTGGCAAGTGTATTTTACTGCTGATTTTCTATGAATAAACATATGCTAAGAGTGGCTGAAACACACTGCTGGTTTTAAACATGCTTAATGTAGTATTAGGGGTTCGTTTCCAAAGCTGTCTGCCTTGTTTATCAGCTTCCTCCCTCCAGCTGGCAAAGAATACCACTGATAGCAACTCCGATCAGCTGCCTGGCGCAGTACTCCCAGCTACAGGAGATGCATACTACTAGCAAAAAAAAAAAAAAATAGAAAGAAAGAATTTAAACAAAATGGTTCCAGCAATTTCGAAAACAGTTGCACTTTACTACTGTGAATCAATAATAACCATATAAATTATATGTCATCAAACTCATTCCATTGTAAATATTATGGTGTACAGCACTTACTGAGCTTATAAAACCAGAGTGTAATGCTTGGGCTGCTCTGTGCAGCTCCCAACATCCTCCTGTTTGCATCTTCCATTTGTGAGACCCTATAGTGCAAGTGTAGCATAAACACTGGAAGATAAGATTGCTTCTCATTTACTAGAAAATTTTCAAGTGAAAAGCCGTACTATGGTTTTAAAAACTGCTATTGAATCTGTAGGCAAATATATCTAACACGGTTCAACTCAGCGCAATTAGTAACACTGTGCTCTTCATCATCTTTATCAATGGCATAGTGGCATCAAGTACACCTGCAGCAAGTTTGCGGATGACAGCAAGCACAGCAGTGTGGCTCGGAGAGATAATTTGGAGAGATTACTTTCAGTGCAACCTACTTAAATGAGGCCCAAGACAATTCCTCTTTACTCAGTGTGGCCCAGGCAAGCCAAAAGGTTGGACAACCATGGATCAGACGTTAGGAAAAGGTTCTTTACACAGAGGTTGGTGAGGCCCTGGTACTGTTGCCAAGAGAGCTGTGGGTGCCCCATCCCTGGAGGTCCCCAGGGCCAGGTTGGATGGGCCCTGGGCAGCCTGAGCTGCTAGGGGGCAGCCCTGCCCATGGCAGTGGTTGGGGCTGGGTGGGCTTTAAGGTCCCTTCCAGTCTTTAAGGCCCCTAAACCAGTCTAGAATTCTATGACTGCAACAGAAATACTATTTAAAGGACAGTTTAGGCAACACATTACATTTGGGCAATATGGATCAAGTAATAAAAAGGAAATTTTCCTGACTATTTTTGAAAAAACACAGTATAAAGGTGTAGGACTTAATACATGCCCACATTCTATACTCTATTTTAATGATTCAAGATAAATCAGATATTAAGAGCGTAAAAAGTGAATTAAAAAGTTAAAAGTTTTTTCAACAAATCATCTAAAATTCTCATTTAGATAAGATTTTTGTCATCCCACAGCTCTGGTTTAATAGATTAATATGTATTAATGATAAAAAGGATTAGCAGTTCTCCTAATTTCAGGCGATCCGGACCTATTTTAGCTTTGACAGACCTAACATCAGCACAGCCACAGTATGTCACACCCAGCAGGCTCCACGGGGGGGAACTCAGGGGCTGCAGCAGATCAGGATTCAAGGAGCTTACACAGCGCTGCCGCAGCAATGCCTGAATCAAAGCAACAATGTTGGTATCTCCTCTCTGCACACACTGTCTTTCAGAGGGGAACACATCCCTAAACCCATCCTCACACTTCGCTCACTTAACACTTGCACTAAGTACAAGTGTTCTACAGTGTTTGGTACAATTCATCTCCAACAGAACTGGTATTCATGAAGTGTGGAATCGTTACCCTTTATCTTCCGTAACTTCCCAAGAAGGTGCCTGGCCTAAGATGGTGCCCAGTAGGGTCAGTGCAGATGGGCAGGAGGCTCATCAGCTGCATCATCCATCCATCACCACAATGTCCCTCTGCAGAAGGCGGCTCATCTCCCGCTCTCTGCAGCTCCCTGCAGTTAGCCACAATTGCACATAAATGCTGCTCCCTGCTCTGCACAAGAGATGTGAAATTTTTATTGAAAGAAGTAGGTTTGGGTCTCCAAACTATGAAACACATGAGATACCTCCTGCCCTGTTTCCTTCATGAAAGGACCACCGGTCAATCAAGACAAAAGCTGCAACGAATTTTGCTCCAAAATCCTTATCTTGTAGATTTCTGAACTACATGCTAAATATTTAACATACGCACTAACTCTAACATCTTTTCTGATTCCCTATCAAATTTAAAGCAGAACAAGTGTGAGATGGCTGACAAAGAAGCATTTAATTCATAGCTACATCTAGACCAGAATATCCAGCCTAATTTACACAGACAGACAGTCACAGTTCACATAATCACATAGAGCAGAATATGACAGGGGAATTAAAGGACCAGGAAGGCATGTCTGAACTACAAGCTTCCTACTCTAAATGTATTAAATGCAGCCATTTAATTCTAAAGACTAACCTAGTTGTTTCTTATTTTAAGCCAAAAATTTATTTCAAGCAGAAAGTACTGAACAAAACGTTATAGATTTTTTGATTACTTGAAAAATAAATACATGAAATAGCCGATTTAGATTTAAGCTCCCACATGCTACAGAGATGCACTAGAAGAGATAGCCAAGCAAGGAATCATCTTACTCCACATGCCAGTCTTTTTTTCCTCAGGTTCTTTTTCCAAACCAAGCTGACAGTACTCAGAATTTCAATTCACTACACTACGCTGGCATTCACCTCTGAGCAGTCAGTGCCAGAAACAGGTGTGACAGCCTTTGCATCTAGACTCATGCTTTTACTCCAAAGTAAAGTAAACCCTGCTCTTGCAAAGTTACTGTAGCAACACTGCTGTCTTGAAGGAAATTACAAACTTGGACTGAAAGTCTGATTTTACCCAAACTCATTACAAGCTAATTATGGTGCAAATTCAGATGAGCTGGTATTTCTTGAAAAGACTTATTTGGAAAATAACATATTCAAAACTGCAACTGATAAAAACTCATTTCTTGCTCTCTGAGACTGACAAGAAACTTGGCTTGCGCTGATTCAAACAACTCAAGCAGAAAACATTGCAAAAAGGGGAGACGGGGAAAATGACAGATCAAGCCTGCAGAGGCACACCAGCAAACTGCTTTTCTCTGCTTCTTATGGACAGCATCCACCTCCTTTTACGCACAGCATCTGTTTCCTCTTATGGCTGAAAAACACCACTTTGATTAACTCTACTGGTTGAAAAACAGCAGTTTGAGTAACTCACTGAGGAGGGAGTATGATCACCAGAGACACTTGCTGAAGTTTCCCAAATCTTGTAGAACATCAAACTGCACAGCCGTGACGGGGTTGCTGCCCTGAGAAAGGTCTCGGATCAACAGGAGTATACTAAAGTGTCCACACACATTTACCTTTCGCTGACACATCACCCACGGCTTATAGCTCCCAACTCAAGACAATTCTGTATCTAAGCTGCGGTGAAAGCTCTGCTTTCCCCCCCTTTCTCCTCCTCTCTTTCCCCCTTGACCTTCTTTTACTCATTTTTCTTTAGTAGCTATCACCTAACCTTGCCTTAAAGTAGTTGTAAGGAAATAGCGCCTGTGCCAAAGTGCCCTTTTGTGTGTAACACCTATTAACTGTTGTTAGAAAGTTGCCTAATTTTGCCTGGAAGTAGTTGATTAATTGTTGTTAGAAAGCTCACCTTATTTGTTCCTGTGAGTCACTGGTGTGACTCCATCACTCCTGCGACCCTGCTGAGCAGAGTGCCCTTTTCAGGGGATCCCAAAGATTCACCTCACAACCCACAGAGTGGGATAAGACACTTGCTAAGACTTCATATTATTGTATTGCATTTAAATCACATTTAAGTCTAAGAAAAGATTCATTTCTATAATCCGTCTGCCTGCACTCTCCTTCCTATTACCTTCCCATTACTTACCATCTTTGTGTATCTGTTTCTAAAGCTAATGGATGGGCATTTTAGCAGAGGAAGTAATATCTCCAAACCTCTAAATGATGTAACATGCTTTAGAGCATTCGAAATGAAGAACAATCACAAGCAATCACAGTACAGAATTTCTGGAGAAACAATCCATAACAATGCAGTTGTTCTAATCAAGTGAAACTAGTTTATGTCGAGTTCTCCTCAACTCTTCTTAATGCTTCTTTCATTTCAAGGCTTTGCTCACATGTGGGGATTGTTCAGGAATCTTGGCGAGTTGGTGGGTAAGGGCTCCTAAAGCTGCTGAGGAGAAGCAAAGAGATAGACCTCATCTTTCAGTTTAAAATTATTGTTCTTTAGCTCTTTGCTGTAGGCTGACAGCAGCAAACTACATACTGGTTTCCTCAGTTCAGCAGCCTGGCTGGACACATTATTCATGGGCAAACCACTTAAAATACCTTCATTGGTCAAGATATGCCAAAATAATGAGAAGCTTGACTGTCTCTCACAGAATGAAATAAACTTGAGATCTTATAGAACCGTCTGACTCAACAGGCTGGCATCTAAAATAGGGATACATTGGTATTAAGTTTGATGTTCTTCACTATTCATCATCTTGATGATGAATTCAAACTTGATGATTCTTGATGATTGATTCAAACAGGCACTACTGAAAAACAGCAGCCTAAGAAGATTTCAGAAAACAGCAGAAACATTTCCAGAAAGGATAGATGTACAAAGTGAGTTCAGTGCACGAACAGCTTGGAAATTCAAGGCAGTACTTTACCATGCAGGTGCTGGCATGCTGGCCCCTGATGGCAGTGGGCAGTGACAGTATGGAAGGATGCAGAACCTATGCAAACAGTCCTTAAAAAGAGAATGCTAAGGATCTGCTAACACAACGAAGGGAAACAAATTATCACATTATTGTGAAAGAAGAAAGAAGTGAGTGTCCAGACACACAAAGCAGAAGCTGTTCTCCATATGCAAAACCAGTACAAGAAATAGCATCCCTGATCTGTACTGCTGGAGATTTTGGTAGGACAGTTCCCTGTCATCAAGACCACAAAGCTACGAAATGGACTGTCTGGAGGCACTGCAGAGCACCCGTCCTAAATGGCTTTCCAGAAACAACTCAGGCAAGTGTTTGCCTGAAACAGTGCTGCAGGGAAGAGCAGCTGAGGCTGCCTCCACACCTAGATGATCTGGGGAGAAAAGCTTCAGAAAGCAAACAACAACAATATCAAAAACTATAATGTGCAATTTTTCTTCAGTCATCTGCAAGACAAGGTACAGAAACTTGTTGGTTTGTTTGTTTTTAAACAGAAAGCCAGAAAAGTTTCATTGACCAAATCTTTGCATATGCTAAAATGCCCTTGGGAGTAATGAGAGGGAAAATCACTTACTAGATCTTTAACTGACAAGCTACTAGTCAAACTAATGCCAATCTGTAAGAGTATGAAAGCCTATTATTTCTTCGGAGGATGAAGAAGTGTTAGTCTTAGCTATGCATTTCTCGTTCGCCAACTTTCAACAGGCAATGTGAAGATCCAATATCATTATTCAGAAGAACAAAACCAAGACAACTCAACAGCCTCATGAAGAGTCAGATAACCAACTATAGAGAGCGTGGCTAAACAAAGACGGAATTACAGACAGGAAAGCTCGCTGTGTATATACAAAGAACATGGCTGTGAAGGGGAAAAAGACATGGAAGAGGCTGAGAGAAACAGAATACTGATGTTTAAATAATAATAAGCCTTGCTATGATCAAATTATTTATGGATTAGATACACAGGAGATGATGAAGTAGAATGCACATACAGAATGGCCATGACATTAAAAACAGTTTAAAAAATCCTACAATAAACAGCACGATGGGTCACAAATGATACATATATCAGGACTAAAAATAATGGAAAAACACAAATTCCCTCCTTCACTTTCTCTTACAGCACAGTCATCTTGCACAAATTGCCACACCTCACAGCTGTCTGAGAATAGCATAGTCCAGAATCACCTTGTTCTGAATTTGACAGTGTCAGCTAACAGAGTCCTCCAGCTTAAGCTGCAGACCTGTTTGTGGAGTCATACTGAAATGTTAAAAAATCACTTTGAACACTGACTTGCGAGAATAAGAAAAAGCCCAAAATACATCCTTTTAGAATTCATGTTGTTTCGTAATGAAAGAACATCCATAAACTTTTTGGGCCTCAGCATTTTGCATTCTTAGTGTTGCACAGAAAGAAGGAAGGGAAACTCTGCAGACCCTGAGGGCAGAGAACTTATCTGGAGAAAAAGGAAATGCCCCAAAGGACTGTAAATGTCCGTGTGTTTCCTGAAGGTGACCTGTCACTGTCAGATTCAATGACAAATATGTTCCTTTAAAAACAGATAAACTATATGTTAAGCCTGAATGCGATAAATGACAACAATTTAGGGAGAGGGGAGATTAATCTCCTGTCTCTCCAGCTGCCAAATTTTGGAGCAGTGGGTGTTTTGTACTCCAAAATGTCAACCAGCACTTGCATCATTTGTTCCTTGCTCAAACCCATGAACATCTTTCCATCCACCACTAAGTGGAGCTGTTACTCTTGGAAAAGACTTCCTACACAATTTCAAGCACCTTTGCAGACAAGATTTTGTTGGCAGCGTCGACAGCTTTTTGAAGGGTGAAAAATAAAATAAAATAAAAAAATTAAAAGAAAAGGGGGACCGAAAGCAACCGGCTTTATAATTGCTTTTGCTCTCCATTTTTGCAGTAGAACTATTAATTATTTCTGACAGCAATTAAGATTAATTGCTTTAATTTAACAGTAAGTACGTACCCGTATTTACCAGTTATCGTGGGATGAACCAACATCATAGTCATGGTTGTAAGGAACAAGTCTGCATACAACAAACAACGGGTCCATAACTGACACATACTGGGAACACTTCTGTCTGTTTCAGCAGGTTGTGTTTTGGGGTGCAGCATCCGAAGCAGAAACCCCCAGCTTGCAAATGTCACTGTCAACTAACTCAGGGAGGATCTGAGGCACCAAGTGAGCACAGGGTGCAGGAGATGTCCTGTTACCACCTCCATACATCACCCAGTAACACGTGCAAAAGCAACGTGCTATTAAGCAGAACATGAAGCCTACATGCCTACTGTGAACTTCTGGAGTTCTGACATCTGTTGCAACGTCACAGGAAACTCAACTATACCCAGAGGGGTAGGCTGAAAAATACGCTGTCATTGTTTTATCCAAAGCAACTCGTACAGCGACAATCGGTGATGGAGACTTCCCCGATTAAAATAAACTAAGTGAGATAGAAAAGGAAACTCCAGGAAACAGTAACTATGCTGGGTTTTGTGTTCATCAAGTCCCATAAATGAAAATAGAAACATGACATTTAAGAACAAAGTATGAACTGCACCTTGCTTGCAGCCCTTTTAAATGCTCAGTCAATGGCAAATTAAATAAAACTTAGCTTTGGACACCTAAACCACTTCCAATATCAAAAGCAAGAAAAAGTAGCTGTCATTTAGGGGGAAAAAAAAGGAGTAACTGACAAATTTCATTGCTTTTCCATACCTCAATACACCTCAATACTCCAGCAGTGGCATTACTGCAACTCAGTAGATAAGTAATTTTTTTTAAAGCTATGTAAATAACGTAAACTATATCGTGTTACTGAGAAACAGTCCAGAAGCAAACTATATTAATGAGAGAGGAACACACTGTATTAATAGCGCAGTCCTTTAAGATGCATTTCAAACAATTGCAAAGGAATCTCCAGGTAAAGCAGCTTCCCCGCTTGGCAGCCTTGAGCAGCCCCAGAGTGGAAGCTGCTGGCCAAGGAAGGGGATGGAAAGGGAAAAAGCAGCTCATGAAGCGTTGGCTCCATGGAACATGAAGCCTGCTGTTTGCCAGAGTGTTGTTTGCACAGCCCTGAGGAGTGTAGCTCTCCGGGAAGCTCCAGCACCTCACAGCTCCTCCTGGACCGAGCTGCACAGCAGCCACTTTTCTGGGTTTCACTGTGCACATGAGGCAGGGATCTAGGAGAGCAGAGGCACATTGTGCTTCTCTTGCTCTTTTCTTACGTGACCACAGCTGGACCCCCTCTCCACCCTGTCTCAATTTTCTCATCTATAAAACACAGATGACGAAAGCTGAAGAGTGGCACTCAAAACAGAGGGCTGCAGCTCGAGAAGTACAGATGTCACAGCCCAGCTCTGGCTTCTTCACTCCCCGGCTCACAGAAAAATAATGTGTCATAACCCATAAAACCCATGAGTCATAATCCAGCTCTAACTTGTTTTCTCCATTGCTCATAGCCAAATAACGCAAGGAAGACGGATGCTTACAGGGAAAGAATGTAAGTAGTGTAGTATAGTGCTTCTCTCTCCTGTACTTCAGTCAGGATGTAGTAACAGGTATTGTATCTAGCCCTTATTACTACAGAACAAAGTTTTACCGTGTCTCAGCAGCTCAGATTTTACTAAAGCCTTTTCCAGCATTTGGACACCATTTCATCATTAATTATCAAGTCTTACACATATTACAAACAAAAACAAAAACATAACTTCCCAACTTACGTTCTCTATGACAAATGTCCATTCTTTGTCTTCAAACTCTTCAGCATGAGGATCCTAGAAAAACAAACCAGAGAATTTAAGTCTAAAAATAATCCAGGGTGCAAGAAATTGTACTTCAGCCAAGATTCCTGTATACTCATAGAAATATTTTTACCCTCTCGTGAAGAGAGAGGGAAATATTTTAGCTAGGACTAGGCTTCTACGGACGTCAATGAGAAAGAAGTTGGTGCATGCCTTCCAGTAAAGATTTAATAAAGCCTCCTACAGACACAAACACAAGGTTCATTCTGATACAGGCCTGTAATTCCATTTCGCTTCAACCCATGCAAATAATAATAATAATAGTAATAATAATAATAATAGTGGATATCTAATTCTTACCTTATACCTTTGAAATAAATACAACAAACCTGTACCTTGCAGGTCACAGTGGAGGAAGCCCACTGCTCCTACTTGGCATCCAACCTCCTTGTGCCCATAGCATGAGGGAAACTCATAGTCAGAGCTTCAGCAGAACACCTCATTTCACTGCAAGTTATTCAAATGCCTAGCCTTACTTCACAGTGTTTCTATTGCACTACACACAAGGAATGAAAACCATTTTCACCATCAGGAAGATGTAATGAGTTTCCTAGATTCAGCATTAATTTCCAATACTATCGATTTTCAATCCAGTGTTGTAGTCCATATATCGTGCTTGTCTGAAACTAAGATAATGGTGGAAACAGGAAATCATCTCCTTTGTGCCCTTACCAAGGATCCTACCTTAAAATAAATAAATGAATAAATAAAAAAAAAGAAAAAAAAGAAAAAGGCTTCAGTCATTAATTTATCACCCAATCGAACCAATTGTAACCAAGTACCTCCTATTTCTCTTGAAAGGAACGTAGCGATAAGCTTTTTTCCCTGACACGAAGGCTAATTTTGCTATACCTCAATTTTATCCTATTATTTCTGCTTATAGGAAACCCCCCAACTACCCCTTTGCCCCTGACTGCCGCATGTCACAGATACCTGCAGATAAACCTCACTTCCCCATCACCGGCGCTTGCCTTTATTGCACATGCTGAGATCCCTCAGTACCCACAGTGTTTTCTTGCTGTTATCTGAAGCCCATCTGTGACACTACACCAACTCTATTTTGCTGCTGTAAGCCAAAACAGCGGATTGAGATATTTCACTACTGCTTTGTTTATCTCCAGCAGGACCATCTTCCAGAATGCTACAAGGCTCACACTCAATCACCACAGCCTTATCTGAGGATCACCTTATCCGAGTCTTTGCCTCAACCATCCTGCTTCCCTTAGTTTTGCTTCCAAGTCAGACATTCCAGTGCAGTGCTGCTGACAGAATCCAAATACCATGAATATGAATAAATCTTCAGAGATATTATTAAAAAAAAAACACAACAAACCACAACACAGAATAATTTAAAAACAATGTACACAGTTGCAAACATGAGATGATGCCACCACATATCCATCACTTTAAACAACACCACTTTGCGGCGTCCTGCATTCCATAAATACAGTGTGCAATACCCACTGCTCTCCTGTATCCTGCATCAGTTCTAAAGATATCATTTTCTGTAATCCAGCTATTAAATACTTATCACTTTCATGAGTTAACCTTGGGCAACTAACTTTTTGTTTAATTGCTTCCTCTGATACAGCATAAAATGACATAATGAGATTTAATTGGATCATTAATCACGTTCGGTTTAATACGCTACTCCTTAATATGTGACTAAACTCTTAAATAATTCCTCTTGCTCGATTTCCTTCAGAGCTGCCCTAAACACTATTCATGCACACTGACAAGTGTCCCTAAAGCCCCTTGCAAAGTTGGGGCCCAGTATTTTCTCTTGTGTAGCAAACAAAACACCATGATGCTGCCCACGCGAGGCAATTACCCATAAACAAATTTCTTCTGCTAATGGCAATAATGCTGATTCACACCTCTGAAAGCTACAGCATCCGGTGCTCTCCTCTATATTTTTGATAATTGGTTAGACCAAATATAATACAGTATATTCAAGAGGCTTCTTAGCACGTACCTGAAAGGAAGTTGTGAACACTTCTGAAAGTCCACATCTCCTACCCACTTACACAGAGCAAAAAATACAAATGCAAATCTTCAAGGATCTCTCAAATGAACCCAACCGAAAGTTCAGATGACATGAAATATGTTAAGATACAGACATCCTGCGTATGCTATTTGTGTATCTGTGTATTTTTCCCGTACATATATATGTATTTTAAGAGCTATAGTTCTTGCTAGTCTTAAACTGACTCAGAAGCAGAAAGCCCCAAATAAGCTTATACAGATATGCCTCAGCATTTTGCTACAAGAGGCACGTGGGTGGTTTCACTGTTCTTGCCAACATGCTTTTATTACAAACCAGAGCAGCACGCACTGCCTTATTTCTAGCTAACTTCTACCTTTATTACATGCTATCAGCATTAGCAGAGACTTCTACACGTGCAATTACAGCTGCAAGAGTTTCTATCGTAGCCACCACTTCACCCTTTGGGCTAACACTTCCCTGTACGGTCTCTATAAAAAGGGACATTTCTGTGAATCTGGGTAATCCTTTGTCTTAGTTTGGATTCGCAGAGGATACGTATCAGTATCAAGCATAACACATACTCACTACTGTATGGCTAACCCATACTGTCCATTCAGCTGTCATATAAAACTCAGATGATGAATTTAGCAAACTGTGATTCGAGGACTGTATGGATGACTGTTTTTCAAGAAAAATGGAATTGCAACGCAAAGACAAGCTCCAGTAGTAGCAACTACAGCAGCCTTTGAAATTTTCACCATATGAAAGTCCTCCAGGATAACACACCCCACAAACCACCCCCCCCCCCCCACCTGCAAGCAGACAGCTGAAGACGTGTGGCTGGAAATGCCTGAAGACAAGAATTACAAACATTCCTCATTCTCAAGCACCCTCCTGAAAGCAAACACTAAGGAAGATTGCCTTAAAAGCTCAAGGAGCTGTCAGTATCTCATATCCTTCTGAGCCTGAAACTGTCTCATACCATTACAACCCCACTGACAGAGGGAACATGAGTCAGCCAGAGCCAAGCATTTTACTGACAATACTCTATCCGTGCTCTGCAAATGCACTATACCCTCCATCCCACATTCACTGTGGTTTTACCGTGAATTGAAAACTGCAGTTGGGTAAATGGGCTGAAAGACGGGTCGTTTCTCCTTCTTTGATTGCATTAAAAAAAAAATTGAAGTAAAAAATTCATCACTTTTAGTATCAGGAGATCAGTCCATATTCCTGTTTTTCTTTCTGCGTGCATTCATCTCTCAGTAAGATACTCCTCTTCAGAATCTTCAGAAGTAGTTTTGGAGCTTTCTTATTTATTCACTTATTTTTTTCTGGCAAGTAGATTGTCTTAGTGTTCAAAACCATTGCTCAGGTAGAAAGTCAGTAGGAACCATGGAAAGGAGAACACACCGCATCACACTTCTGCAAGTGGGTCTCTTGGAGAATTACATCCCCTACTCTCTTCTCGAGGTCAGTGTGGTGCCTCATCCACCAGCACAAACCTCACGCATATCACGCTTCCCCAGTAATTCCCGGCTACTTTCCTACAGGAACAGGGCAAGAGAAGAGCAATAAGGCATTTGTGCACCACATTTTTCTGTCTGCTGTTGATTAGATCAGATCAACCCACTCTGTAAGGGGCACTGTCAAGAACTACATCCTTTCTGCAGTGTCTAAAGTACCTCAGAAGACTGAAGGAAGTTTACCCAATCCATAATCTGCAGTTGTTTCTATTTAGAATCAGATTATCTTGAGTTGGAAGGGACCCACACGGACCATCCCCTCCAACCCCTGGCTCCATGGAGGACCACCCAAAAATCAGAACACGTGTCTGAGAGCATTGTCCAGATGCTTCTTGAACCCTGGCAGCTTGGTGCCATGACCATTGCCCTGTGGAGCCTGACCACCCTCTCAGTGAAGAACCTTTTCTTGTAATAAGAATAAAAAGAAGGTATCACAAACACGGAACTGCTCCTCCTCCTGATCAGCAGATGGAGCATCCGGAAAAACCTCCTGGCTGTTAACATCTGCAGCATTCTTCCTTCCTTCCCTGTGCCTCCTCCCTAAGCTTTCCAGGCTTTTGAAGCCTGTCTTTCCATTTTATCACTTCATGCTAGCCTTAATCTTTGGTCTCTCTTCTGGGGAAAGAAAAGGACTTAAGGACTGTCATACTGAATCAGATCAAGTGATGATGGGGTTTGTGATCCTCGTCTGCCAGAGACCGACAGCAGATGCTCTGGGTAGTCCTACATCTGCCCTCAGTATTTGTACTTGGCCATTGGAAACCACAGAAGACCCAGAATTTGACCCAATTCCTGCTGCTTTCTATGTTGTTTATATAGGTCTGATTAGCGTAGAAAAATGACATACGGCTCTGCTGAGTTTTCTTCTGAGTTTTCAGAAGGCAGCAAGTGCCGAGCAGACCTGTCCCTGTATGCCACTACAACAAGCTCAGTAGCACTCACAGTTTCCCATAAAGCCCCCAGGCTAACAAGACAACAAGGGTTGACCTTTTTTTTTTCTTATTTAAACAAATTTTTTCAAATAGCCTCACATTAACCCCAGATGTTAAATTATTTAGCGTGCAAACAGAATTGTGCATCTCTCCCTGAACTTATCACTTTCATATCTGGCACAGACCACCTCATCTTATTTACATGGCTGGTTTTCTCTCATGGATTAACCTCTGTGGTGTCAGGTCAAAGCCAGTGGTCTCTCTTCAACTGAACAAGTATGTTCCAAAACTGGATTTGCTCTTCACTTGCAGGAAATGACTTTATTGAGGGCTCTTTTCTCCCCCTGAGACAGGGGAGAAAAAACTGCAGGGTGACACTAGTGAAATACAGACATTTGTTACAGTAAGCTAAATTACATGAATTTGAGTGTGATGTAAAATAAACCTACTAACTTCATGAGAAAAAAAAGAATGCTGAGGAGAAGCAGCTTTTGCAGTGAGACAGATTTTGTTTACGACAAGGGAACTACGTACTGTTTATTAATCAGAAAATGGCTTTGTCCTGTGTGGTACTACAGGGTATGCCTGTTCATCTCCACGCAGAAAACATGACAGTATTTCATACTGCATCACACATATTACAGCCTGTTCATGGGAATAACTGATGACATGCAAAGTAGTCAGCTCTCTTTATTAATGTTTGAAATTATAAACTTTTATATATATATGTATATTTTTATGTATATTTTTTACACACACACTCAGCCTGAAGCTAAGCCAGAGTTACAGAACTCCCTAAGACTCACAGGCTCTCTGCTATAGTGAATCCACCCCTCCCTCTTCCAGCTGTCCCACACCCAAGCTGAACTGTGAAGGAGGTGAGCAGTACAGCAAACTCCTCAAAGACGGAGAGCCACAAGACATCCCACCCTCTTCATATTGCAGGGAAAGGAACGGTTTGAAACCTGGCAACGGCGCCCATCGCTGGGTTATGGGCTGGCAGGGCACAGAGCTGTTCGTGGGATGGCCTGGGGCTGCTAACCTCACCTGCCCCTCTGGGCTGCCCTCCTTGTTCTGTGCTGCACAGCTCTCATGTTGACTTGCTGGGATTTTTTGTTTCTGTGAAGCAAAGCCTCTCAACTTAAATTCCGAAAAGAAAACAGACACGAACTCCTCAGAGGTGACAGATTCCTATTCGTGCATACTGAAGGGCACACGCTCAGTTTCTGTGTTATCATCAGAGAATGACTGAGGCTGTCAAGAAAGACAATGGAATTTATTCAGATAAATATGTGGGGATGGGAATGCTGGCAATCATACAAGTCCCCTTTTCTATCTATTTTATCCTTGTTTTACTCATCACTGATTATTTCGTCCTTAGAAGACCATGCCTTTTAAAGAGTCTTTTCTCAGACTTTGGAATGAAGAGCTGGTAGTCTTCCCTGTTGTTGCAACAGTACACTGCTGTGATAAACCACGTGTATTGCTAACAAAACAAGGGCTGTTTGTAATCAAGAGAGGCAAAGTCCACGTTTACTCCAGATGAGCAAACATTTTTGCTCAGGAAGTTCACTTTGTTTTTAGGCTAGAAAATAACGTCGTCGCCATTTAAATACTCACAGTACAATTGACAGCCACTTGGCTTTGCTAAAAGCACTGACCTTACCTGACATGGAAATATTTCTCATTTATAACCTCTCGCGCTTGATGTAAGCACGTGTTTGTACATTTAAACACTGATATAATAAACAGCTAAACCATGCTTATGTAGGGATGCTGAAAATGAACTTCCGAAGCGCAACCATGGCAACAATGACAAATGTGACTTCAGTTAGCTCTTCAGTTAGCTTTTCTGGCATTTGTGGATCTTTCTATGAAAGCACTACAAACATGGACTTAAAATGCACAATACATCTATTGTTTCACAGTGCCTCTTCCTTCCCTTTTTAATGGAGAATTCCAAGGCATAACCAAGACCAGCGTACAGCACAGCTGAGAAAGAAGTGACACTCAGAATAGATGGAACTTTTCAAGTAATGAGCACTTCAGCTGGATGGACAGAAGGCAGAGTTTGGTACAGGAGGCTCAACCGGCGGATCCCTTTAATGCCTCTCCTGAAATGACTTCAGAGCATTATGAAGTTTGACTAGAAATCCAGTATTAACTGAAAGGAAGTAAAGTTTCTTATTTATTTGAAATGAAAGTTTCCTAAGAGAAGGTTATTTTCTCTTCAATACTTGCTCTGTTTGTTTAAGAGTTACAGATACATTGTTGGGAGCAAACTAACACCCAAAATAGGGATGTGCAGATAGTGCAAAGTACCTCATCTGCTGACCCATCACAGGCACTTCCCCAGCCAGCTCTCAAGTGTCCATAGGCAACTACTGAAGAGGATATTCTTAACATTCTCATCAGCACTTGAAACCTCGACTTATCTCCTAATCCCACCAGCAACACATTTCAACAGCCACTTACAAACACGCGGCCACTACGGTGTGAATCATTTCCCAGAACACGTAGCTGTCTATTTTGGAGCCTGCTCTTCCCTTCCCTGTGCTTCTATTTCAAACAGCACCGCTGCGCTCATTTGTTTTCTGTGATTGCTACAAAGCTCTGTCAGAGCGACCTGCTCCCATCAGTAGGTTCTGCCAGCGTGGCCGTGGAGCACGCAGCTTCCCTCAGCTTCTCGACTTGTAGCATGAAGGGACAACCACTGTTTCTTAAAACAGCAAGGCCACGTTAATCGTGGTTGTTGCAAAGTGATACACGTTCAGCAGTTACCCCTTTTCACAGGGAAGGAGATCCTAAGGGGACTTAAGGACGGCAAAAGGAGGCAACTCTTTTTCTGAGCTTTACAACTTTAAGGGTTTTAGCCTCCCTCCCTCCAGCGGAAATGATATAAATACCTAACTTGGAAGTCAGCTCCCAGAAAGGCTACTGCAGTCTGCTATTACATGCTTCTAACTCCTCTAGTACCAGCCAGCCAATCCATCAACTGTGCAAAAAATAGCTAGATCCTTTTGACCGTCTTTGCCCAGAACGTACCAGCTACAGAAACAGCAGCTCTTCAGGTGCCAGGACAGACCTGCAATACAGCTGAATGCTGCTGCAGCACTGATGCCATGCTTTGCCAGCAACAGTATTTCACTCACAGCCATTCATCCTGCCTGTTCTCATGGAGACAATAAATAGGGCTTCTTCTGGTGCACAACCCAACTGCTCAAAAAGCACTGCTTTGTCACACATGCAGATCCTTACAGGGGAAAAAAAAAAAAAAAAAAAGGTGGGCTTGGTCAATTATGGGCACTCTGTTTGGAGGAGCCAGGATCGATTTGAGCAGATTTACATAAAAGCTGCCTGAGACTATGGATTTTTTTTAAAAAAACCAAAACACTGAGATCAAGCAAACTCTGTACTCGCTCCCCTCGGGATAAGTGTGCACTGCTCCCAGAACAATGCCCCCGGGGTTATTCACGCTCCTCCTCTCCTCCCAGACCAACTCATGAGATGGGCAGGAAAAGAGGCAGACTCATTTCTGGAGAGAGTGGGTGGGGAGGCAGCAGCCCAGCACACTGATCCATTTGCAGTCACAATGCTGGGTATGTTGAGGCTGCAGAGAGGCATGGCACAGGCTCCTTCTCTCCTCTCACTGCCTGGTGCAAGCCCTCACATTACAATACCCAGCCCTGAAGTGGCGCAGTTAGGAATAACAAGGCAGTGCGGGATGGCAGAAGAGGGGCTGGGAGGCACCTGTATTCCAGAGTCACTACATTGCAGAACTGCATTCAAACAAAACTTCATTTCTAATTCCTTACGTAACACGCTAGTACATACACAATGAAGAACCTTGTGCATTTCTGCTTCACTTTAACTGTGAAAAATATTAAGTAACATCTAATACCTTACATAATCATATTCAGATTATACAGATATGCAGCACACTCACATAATGGTGTTAAATGACTTAATCTAAGCAGAGGCCCTTGAAGCATGCAAAGGCAAACAATTTCTGCTAGTGAACTTTTGAACTTCAGTTGAAGACTACGTGCCTGCTATGAAGAGAGACAAATTTATGACAGCATCACCAGCCACCCAGCAGGTTTCCTTTCATTGGCCGTACAAGGACAAAAATACATAGGAGAGAAATCCCCTTCACAATCTCAATGAACCAAATCATAAATTCACACTTGTAAGCTTAGTGGCTAACTAGAAGCCACTTCTAACTAATAATTCAGGGAAGTCCCAACAACAGGACACAGAAATATCTTTCGCCCTAGGCTGTAAAGGGTACAGTTATAAATAAGGACACACCATCCAAAGCTGCAGTTTATCTTTATGCAGTTTATCTTTGTCCATCACTACTGAGTAATTAAATTTTAGCATAACCATTCACTTCTCTCCTTGCTTTGGGGTCACATAAACAAACTTCTTTTGTTTAAACAAAAAAACGCAGCTCCCTAGAAAAAAACATCCTGCAAAATCATAAATTCTCTGTACTATTCAATACTCCAAATCCACTCATAAGACTGAGCTAAGGCAAGTACTGTGGTGTTGACGTGACATCCTATATATCGTGAAATCTGAAGCCGGATCCTCTTTCTTAATCGAGATAGAAACAGTCACTGCACTGCAGCTGAATGAGGAAGTCTAGAAATGGCTGCGTTTTCATGACTTCTGGCTTATAACATTTAAAGAAAACCAATCAGACTAAAACCCATGCCAAGCATTTACACATGTACTACGTGCATACTCACACACGTACTCAGTACTATGCCAATGACTCACTGTAATCAGCTCAATGGGATATTTCAGTGTTAACTACAACAGCAACCTTTGGCAGGACACAAACCATCCTTCTCCCCTGTGGAACTAAGGCTGTGCAGGTAATGACTTAAACCTACAAACATGTCTTCTTTTTTTTTTTTGGATGTTGCTTACAAAACATGAAAGATTATTTAAAAAAAAAACAGTACATACCTTAAAAAGTGTCACAGTAATCTCAACATTTTCAGGAACAGGCCATACCACCACCCCACGGTATGGGTTTTTGATTCCAGGCTGCCAGCTGTGAGCCTAAAGAAAGAAAAGAAACAGTCAGCTTAAAACCATTATAAAGGTGCAGAGCTGACTCTCACCAAGGCCAGCAGCACAGGCAGGTGTAACAAGCCGCTGACTCCAAAAGGCTGCTTTCTTAAATGCATGGCTCCATGCAACACTGTAAAGGACATCATTAAGAACAGGAGTAAGGAAACCCGGACCACTAGGAGCAAGAGTTATTTTCGGTGAACCCAAGTTGTCCTTACAAAGTCCTGAGCTCTGGCTTTTAAGTACACAGCACAGAGCGAGATACTCAGAGCCCTGCAAAAGGCTGTAAGTACAGACCTTCTGTAACACTCTGTGCTTTGTTTTGGTTTTCTTCTGATGAGGGAATGTTTTATTTAAAGAGAACACACTAAGTGCAGTACACAGTATGGGCATGGGCATCTTTACACCTGATGAAGCAAAAATAACCACAAGACAAGAATTTATAATACAGATTAAATGCTGCTACGACACTTAAATCCTTAAGAATCAGTAAGCTGAGGTACACATACCTAGAAAGAATAATTCAAAAACACAGCAAAACATCCTGAGAACACGTTTACCTTTGCTCATCAATTTGGACTGATGCAGGATCAGTACTGAAACTGTAACAGCTAGTCCTGAAAAATGCCAACTGTGAGTTCTTCTGTTGCAGAGTAAGCTTGGAAAAAAGCCTGTTTAACTTCACCCATTTTGTGATGCTGTAGGACAAACGAGGGAGGGATGCTGATGCACAAGTGACTGCTGAACAGTAAGGGTGTTATTAAAAATCCGTTAAGTTTCATCAGGAAAGAATGAACAATCTCACTGCTGTTATCTGAAGCCAATTAACCAGGCTTTTTTTTTCCTTTGTCTTCTCCTTGAAGCTCCAGAACATCACTGTTCACTACAGTTTTATCCTCCCGTCACTCAAATCCTCAGATTAAAACTCCCTATGTGCTGCAGTAATAAGATTAGTAGGGCTTGCCTCTCAGGTACCCTTCAAGGCTTAAACAGGAGTTGTCACATCAAGGTGTGAAACAACCCTACCCAACAATCTAGAGGAAGCCCCTCTGCACTGTGTCCCCTCGGTGCCAGGGGAGGGGACACAGTCCCCTCACAGTCCCCTCCACAGTTCTGCCTGGCAGCTCCATCGCGTGTGCCTGCCGCCCCAGGAGCTCCCCACGCTCAGCTGGGTGCAGCAGCACCAGCACACCTCGGCAGCCTCTCCTAACCCCTAGCCTGAACAAAGCTGAGGTCTGCAGATGAGCTGTAGGTGACAGCAAGTGCTGAGGCAGCAGGGGTAGAAGAAGCAGGATGGATGGATGGAAGCAGAGGTGGAAAAGCTGGGAAGAGCCACAAAGCTGAAGAATGGGGACGCTGTGGGCACAATGCAGCCTAAGCAGCCACTAGAGAAAGGAGCCCTGTCTGCCCACGCAGCCATACACGCGCTGCACACTCATTTCCATCCAAAGGTCTTTGTTTTCTTGCTGAACATCGCCAACTCCCTTGTGATTTTATCAGAGATTTTTGCCATCTTTGGTTTTTTGTTAAATCTCCAGCTCTCAAAGATGTCTAATTAGATAGGAAATTTCAGCAAGTTTCCATGCTTTGTGCTTGCAGAATCCAATTAAGTATAGCACGACCAGGGACACATGAGGAAGGGAGGGGGAAAAAACAGCAATTTGAGAGAATCCAATTTCTACAATTTTTAGTCCATGAATTCCAACCTAATCTCACTATTCTTAGACAGGCCTGGATGAACTTTTGAACAGCTGAGCAAACAACACTGCTCATAGCTCTACTCTGAGAGTTTATTTTATATGAAGAAGAAGCCCAGTGAGCAGTTGAATATGCTGAAACAGCTGCCATCCCCACAGCAGCAGTCCCAGCCCCACTCACTGTCCCTTCCAGCTCCCAACACCATTCCTCCTTTGTGTGATGGGGATATGCAGTGGGTACAGGGCAGCAATCAGAGTTGAATGTGTGCTCACCTGCAGTCAGGTTGTCATAGAATCACACAGAATCACAGAATGGCCCGGGCTGGAAGGGTCCTCAAGGATCATGAAGCTCCAACCCCCCTGCCACAGGCAGGGCCACCAACCTCCACATTCAATGCCCAGGGCCCCATCCAACCTGGCCTTGAACACCTACAGGGACTGGGCATCCACAGCCTCTCTGGGCAGCCTGTTCCAGCACCTCACCATTCTCCTGGCAAAGAACTTGGCCCTGACATCCAACCTAAGTCTTCCCTCCTTCAACTTAAAAGCATTCCCCCTCATCCTGCCATTATCCACCCTTGTAAAGAGTTGACTCCTCTCCCTGGGTGTCCCCTTGTAAATGGGCAACATGTGGACAAAAAACTGGACCAAAAACAGCAGCTTCTCCTCTACAGAGGGGCCTCCCTCCTCTTTCCAAACACCACTTTTCATGAAGCTAATGGCACCTCTGGAACCGGCACCTCTGGAACCAGCACCTTTCTGAGAGTTTTGGCTAATGCTGACGCATGTCAAACCTCTGCTTTCTGAGGCCCAGATGCTGACAGCCTGCTCAGCCAAGGATCACCTTTATAAAATGAACCAGAAGATGAGCATTCACTGGTGCAGAAAGATTCAGTTCAAGAACTGTATCAGCACTGCCTCCTACCAGAAGAGCTGGTGACAGGCAATAAAAATACACACACACACAGATATACATGATTTTCTGTCACCGTAACAGGCAGATCACTGGAAACAACAAGCAGAAGACAAGTCCTAGCTAACGAGCTTTTAAAGCAAAGTCATTCTGTGATCAGCTGAATGTCACTAAACGAACGTTGAAAAAGAAACACTGTACCTAACAAACAGCTGACAGAAAAAGGTAATACTGAAACTACATCTGGGTTGTTGGGAAGGGGAAAGGGAAAAGGGAAAACAAAGGGGGGAAAACACAGGGGAAGTGCTAACAACTCAACAACAATTAATACTTAATATGGGGAGTGTTATTCTAATGCAATTTTTCTCCTGCCAGAGACCTCCACAGCGCAGTTTCTTGAAATTACATCTGATTTGTTCCGCCACCATTTTAAGCCCTCCCCCTACAGCCGCTTTGCTATGTGAGCAGGATCAGGCCACCTGCCCTGAGCAGGCCTGTCAACGCTTCCAGCCCCATTAGAGAGGCAGCTTCTGGCAGGGCTCAGCAAAGGCCCAATGCGCCTCTGCAGCACTCCACGCCAGCTCCCACCTCCAGCTCCACTCCTCACTGGGCTGCACGGCCAGGCATACTTCTCCCTCATCTCCTACTCATCCTTGCTCGCATTCCCTCTCAGCACATCCCTGCAGCAGGGAGGCAGAAGAGGTCTGGCACATGAGTGCCCTCCTGCACAGCCCTTTCCTCCAGCAGCTCCTGAATCCAAGGGGCGAGAGTCAAGGCCCACAGCTGAAATGCTCTGTTGAATTTTCAGGAGAAAAACAACCACTCCTTTTTTTCTGCCAGGGAAAACAAGAGGAAAAGACATAGCGTGAGGGCTAGTTTAAATAAGGAAACAGGAGCTACAGGAGGGGTTGCTGAAACACCCTATAAATAGACTTGGACCATGACTGATCGTCCAGCCTACTGCATTGCTTGGCACAAAGCAGAGGCCTGCTGAGGAGTAAAGCTGCTTAAGACAGCACCTGGAGGTGGTCCTACTGACTCTCACAGGCACTTCAGGCTACCCAGTTCTTTCTCCAGTTTTTTTTTCTCTAAAATGATGACAGTCACAATCTGGACAGCTTACTTCTCTATCTACACATCTGTGATGCTGGGAACGTCTCAACTGTTCTGCTCTGGTTGAATTGGGAAGATAAATGAGGCACCTCTGCGGTTTGGGTCTCTGGTTCCAGCAAAAGAAGAACCTTCAAAAAGAGATTGAATTGAGCAGCTTTCAGGGCCAGATGATGAAAATGTCCAGCGCTCCTCTAACATACCTTCCCATGAAAACCTTCAGTTCATCAGCACACACCTGTTACAAATGTTATGCATCCGTGTATTACTGCTAAAAGCTACAGAACAGCTGCTAGGCTCGGAAAATGAGCAATAACTAGTCTGTAGAAAACATGTTTACTAGCACCAGGCTTGCTGTTCAAGCTTCATGTGACTCACACACATTCATGACACATTCATTGAACACATGACTCATGTTCTCTTTCCCCAGACCTTGCCTTATTTGCTACCCATGGCAGAGGATGCTCAGTTAGTTAAGAAGCAGGGTTTTCATCTCCCCTTCATGTAGTTTCAGGCCTCATCTCTATATAAAACTGAGCTGAGAGTTATTTTTCCTCATGGTTTTTCTGGGACATCTATCCCTTTCAGCCACTGCACCTCCAAACATCACCAAATTTCAACTTTCTGGGGTCCCTGGAGAACGGGGGTATTTTAGCCTCCAATTTACAAGCAGAGATAAAACAGCCAGTTCCCACTGATTTTGCACATTCTTAAATCAGCTAGGACCATCCTTCATGACGATTCAGCATGATGATGAAACTATCTTTTCTTTTGTTTTCCAACACCTAGACTTCTTTTATTTCAGCTGCAATGATGGCTGCTCAACGCTGCTGCAGTCAGCCACTATGCCCTAGACACACACTAAATGGAAAAGTACGTCAAATCTAGCTTCAACCTTTTGCCTAGCCTCAGCCAAAACATTGTAGATGATTGTGTTGGTGTGACAAGACCAAATTCCTCAAGGCAGCATTTTATCACACCACGGTGAGGCAGCCTTTTTTGTTCTTTTCCTACACCTCCTTCAACAAACACCCCCAACTTCCTTACCAAATAAGCAGTTTCACTCACTGCTCAATTTGTGTTCTCTCTAACTATTCTCGGCTTAATGAGGAGGCAATGCTGTAGAAAACAATTTGCAGTTGCCTTATTAAAGGGTACATCGCATGCCTAAAAGACTATGTGCCAGCTATAAGAATGACTCATGCTAATTCTGAGTGCTTGCATTTGCAACCCTGCATGACTTCCCTAATTTACTAGTAAACCCAAAGGCTCAGGAGTGCCATTACCAAACTGCACTGGTGGCAGGCAGTCACCAGCATGCTGGAGCCACAAAGTGCCTTTATAACACCAGTCAGTGAAAGAGCTCAGAGTAAGAGCTGGCACATGGCAATGAAGGAGCCAGGAAAGGCAACAGATGGCCAAGGATAGCAAAACAGGTGGTCCTACTGTTGCTTTATTGATAGCACGTCCCCAGAAAGCTGGGTGGGCAGCTCTTGTGGACAAGGGATCCTTTCTACTCCTTACATACAGACCCCTATATTTCCTGTCCCTCTGCTTCTCCTGGCTCTGCTCTCACTGTTAAAGTCCCTTCCCTGTTCACAGCGCTATTCCTTCTCCTCTTCGTGAACAGCTTTTGAGAAACTTGCAGCAGAAGTGCTGAAATCACAGGAGAGGTGCTTTCTCTCCACTTTGATCAAAAAGTATCTTTGAAGAATAATTCTGCAGGCTCTCAAGAAGCAAGCGCAAATTCGATCCTTCAGAAGAGCGTAACAGAAGCGCAAGTCTGCGTGTGTTCACAGGAATAGCAGAAAGTACCTCCTTGACATCACAGCAACAACTCTTTTCAAATTGAAATTTCCTAGTTCAAAGCCTGGAAATTCAAGAGCATCTCAATGAAATAAAGGTAAACATATTTACAACACATTTTTCCTCGTTCTACACCAGAACAAAGACTTTCTGTCCTTCAAAATCCAGCAAAGGCCCACCAAGATGATGAGGGGACAAAAACAACCCTCAGCAGAGGAGAGACTTGGCAGTCCCAGCTCAGCCTACAAATGGGGATGCTCAATGGGTCCTCATCAATATGTACTCAAAATCTCTGAAGCAAGGCTGTGAAGAAGTCAGAGCCAGGCTCTGTTCAGTGGCATCCAGTGAGAGGGTAAGAACACGCTCTGGACCACAGCAGGCTCCTCCTGATCACCAAGCAGCACTTCTGTTCAGTGCAGGTGATGGAGCACTGGCACAGGGACCCAAAGGAAGTGGGGTGTCACCTTTGGAGATCTTCAGCAGTCACCTGGACACAGCCCTGGGCATCCTGCTCTGCGTGGTCCTGCTGTTGAACAAGGTGACCTGCAGGAGTGCCTTCTAACCTTGAGCATTCTGCAAGTCTGTGATTGATCTGTTACAAATATCCTTCATTATCTCCAGCTGTACCAAAAGGTCATAAAAGAAGTCTCTACAGCATCTTTACTGTAAAACCTCATTCCTTTCCACCTCCTTCACAAAGAAGCTTAAAAACAGAATGTTGCTAATGCTTGGTACTCTTTGAGCCCAAGGTCTGTCAAAAACAAAGTAAGAGGAAATACTCATTTGATTTGCTTCCAAGAAGGTAATTAGATGAAATAAATGCGTTGAATAAAGTATTTTACTGGCAAAATGACTAAGAGATCAAGAACATTTATTGATCTGCAGTCTTGGACCCAAGCAGCTCAGACTGTATCAACCACCTACGCTTTAGAATTAACTCTACCCTCTGTTAAGGCCTCAGTGCTACTCAACCTCTTTTAAAGTACCTTTGTGGGCCATTACTAGGCAGGAACTAATGACAGAGTTCCAAGTCCCAGGCAAATCTGCCACTTTACCTGAGAAGTGCATCTGTTTGTGGTTAGGAAGAGAATGCAAAAGTACATGAATATTTTTTACAGTTTTACGGCCCAGCTGAAATAACCTCAGCCCAAAAGCTGAGCTGGGATGTTAGGAAACCTCAGTTCAGTGAAATGCTGCTGTTGGAGCCTACACAATCATATCATAACAGCACAGGCAAAAACCCACCCCCCTTACAAAGCCCCACTGGATTTTATTTGACCTCCTGTTTCTGAGCATCTCCTAAATCTCAGCAAACCAAATGCATGGACAAATACCCTGCTTTTCACTGAGCGTCTCAGCACTGCAGTGCTTGTGTAAATATTGAATTTTCTGTTCTGCATTACCTTTTCTCTCTCTGTACTATAGAAACAAGCAGAAAAGCCACAATGGACATTTCCATCAGAAGTTACTACCTTGATATACATCATGCTGTTTTTTCAATGTAACCTGAGCTACTTTATCCTTCAATGACAGGCAGACAGTCCAACTAGGTTTGCTCAAGAACAAGAACAGCTATCTTGCAAAAGGTGCCAGACTTAAGTTCACACCTCTGTGTTTACTCGCCACGTAATACCTTTGGATTTTCATACTCTAAAGCAGAAGTTAGGATGCACGCACTGGAATAGATGTTTGGTTGCACAATCATTTTCAGTCAGTAACATGGCTTTAGAAAACAAACCTTAAAATAGTTTAGACTTCTGTTTAAAAGACAAAACATAGCAAAAACACATGACAACCAGAAAAAGAAAGAAAGAAACGTCTCCTAAGCAGGGTAGGAAACCACATATCGTGTTTTCTAAACATTTGGATTCTTCAGTGAATATTTCAAGATACGTTCTGTGTTACAGGTGTCTTCTCTCCACTGTCACAGTTCTTGGGAATATCACTGAGTTACACACACATGAGCTTCAACAATCTCTGTTTAACAGAAATATTAAGGAATTGCTCCCAAACTTCCTCTTCTGGACAAGATCATATGCCAACGGCCTGACCAGGCAACAGCTACGGGCAGTGTGGAGGGAAGAGACCAGCACACAGCCCTTCTTTGCCTTGTAGGCCTGCCTGGAGTTGGGACTCATCATTCCTCCAGCTCATTCAGGCTTCCCCCCTCTCACTTAACAATATTTGGGCAGATGGAGGACAGCCCTACTCCAGAGGACACAAGTTGACAAAATAAGTCCTCCAACATGAACAGTGCTCAAAAACCTTTGCTTCCTTGCTGTATACATGCAATAGATTCCCCACCTTCCTGTGTACCACCACTACTAACTGCTAGGATTAACAGATGATTTCACTCCTCTAAGTTGATAATATAACACTACACAAGACACGGCCGTGTTAGACACTGCAGAGGTTTAAAAATCTCTGCTGTTTGTTTCAGTCAAGGTGCAAGTGTGGGGCATTTGTTTGTAGCTTAATTTTCTACAGAAATAGAGCCACAAAAACAGATTGGCTTCCCCTTCTCCCTAGGCCCAAAGGAGACTCCAGGCAGGATATCTGCATCTCACCGCCAGGGCAGGCAAATACAGCAGTCTAAGCACCTTTCAGTGGAGACAGTACTCTAATAACACGTTTACATTCATTACTGCAGGAAGAAAACTAAAGTTCCAAGAAGCAAGAGCTACTCTGCTTGTAAAACGTTATACACATAAAAAACAGCTCAATGCAAGACAAATTTTGTTATAAGCATTAAACACAAATTCACAGACTTCCTTAGTGTTTGTAGGAGCTCCATGTTAAAACTGAATTTGAAGTTACCACATAGGGCTGAAAGAGACTGCTCATATTCTTTTTGACTTGCTGTATTTTCTATTTGTAAAATAGTCCCTTATTCACATTTTATCTCTTGCAGGGCTGTGAAATTCTTTATATTTTTTTAATTATCTTTAACACACTTCTAGTAGTGAAACATTCTTTTTAATTTAGTCTAGCAATTAATAACCAAAATTGAACTGATGTGATGCACTCATGCTAAACAAATAACTCGAGCAGAAATCAGAGTTAAGTGTTTCCATAAATCAGTGCTGACATCACATACTGAACCTTACAGCTATACTGAGTTAGAAGAAAATGGAATTATTCCTCATTTATTCTGCTGCTCACCACACTCAAGAGACGAGTCCCTCAAACAGCAGACTCTGCTTGCCACTAGAGTGGGAACTTACAGAGCAATCAACTAACCTTAGAGGATTTTCTTCGGCTTCTTCTTGTCCAAACCACCACTAGCTTATCTGGCTGCCTGTTGAGGAAAAGGAAATACAGCTTGAATTACAAAGAAATCAATATGAAAACAGTTTATATTAAAGCTCTTGCAATCCATAATGTGTCCTCTAAGAATGCCATTATCTCTTAAAAATAGCTTCTCTAAAAGCACTCTCAGAATCAAATGATTTAGCAGAAAAATTAGCACTGTATTTACAGAAAGAGTCTGTCCTCCAGTCAGCACACTCATGCTCCATCCCTCCTGCATTCCTTGCCTGCAAGCATCTCTCCACAGGGCAGAGAACAGGACACAGCCCACGATTCACTTCTGCAAATGTACCCCCTTCAAAGACACTCCTGAAACAATCCAGTACTCAAAATATGTATCAATGCAAACTCTTTCTTGAACTGCTACGCAGATAGATAGACTGAAAAGGCTCTGCTAAGCAGCAGTGCCAACATTTCATTTTTTTCATCCCCAAAGGATATTTTTCCTACTCAAATACCTCACACATCAAGAGAACGAAGTATTGCATCGTGTACTGAAATCTCTTTAGACGACCACAGACAGATAAATCAGAGCTTCCTCAACTTCAGCTCCAAATGAGAAGCATGCTGAAGCCTAGCATGGCTCTGCAAGACACTGTTTGATCTCATACCTGCAGTGAGCATAGATAGAAACTCAATAGAGGGCACTTCCAGTACACACAGTTTTCTCTTTAAACGTAATTGTTAGTTCTTGGTTAATAGTTAAGAGTCATCTTAGTTCTTCCTTATTAGTTCTACAATTGTCCCCAAGTGACTTTTGACATGGACCTAACTTCATTTTTATTTTTTTGACCCATGATTCACTTCCCACCCTCTTACTGCACTTCTGGTCCCACTCCCAGACCCACGATCCCTCTTCCGGATGCTCCTGACCCTCTGGTCCTCATTGTTTCTTGCCTGATGATACAACATCAACAGGCCTGACTGCCAGCAATTTCCAACAGAGTTCATATCTCCACGTAAAAGCACCAGGGCTGGGACTCTGCTTACTGCTATGATTTTTGAGACACTGTGCTGTAATAATTCTGCATCCCTAAAGCCAACAGCAGAGTGTCTCCTGTTCAGAAATCACAGTTAGGAGAGGGAAATATGCTAGAGAAAAAGTGAAGATTTAGTGAACGCTTTGAGCATATCATAAGATGAATCTAACTAGCATCCACACAAGTGCTCAGAATTGCAGAGAGACTCCCTAAGCCACTCTTTTAATGAACAGCTAACTGCTTTAGCAGGCTGAGAACCCATCTGAAGCACTGCTGAAGTGCTGGCTACCATATTATATACTTTCGCATTGAGCTGTTCATCACTGCTACTGGCTGCAATAGAGGTCATAGATCACTTAGAATTTACATTTAAATACCACCAGAATAAAGTTATCCTGGAAGGAAAAAAAAAAACAACAACAGATGAAGGCCAGGTACTACACATGACATAAGGACACTGGATCCTATTTGCTATTCTTATGGCCTCCTTTAACACCTCTCTTCACTTCAAGCCTAGGTGAATTGTACAGTGAAATAATCCACTCCATTTTATATCCTATAATTTCACTCTCACAGCCTCTTTAGGACTGTTTGTTGGCTCTATTTGAGGCTCCTGCCATAAAATGCTGCTTGGCAATGAGCTCAAGCTGTTGTACTTCGACAGCTGCCCATTCCCCTGGTGTGTCTGGCATGTCAGGTTCTCACCTGCTTGCATGCAGCTCCAGCAGCTGTGTTTGCAGAAAGAGAAATACCCCCAGGCAACTGCCTTTAAGCAAAGCCACCCAAATGTCTGATCTTCCTCTTGTCTCAAGGAAGACAGGGTTCAGCAGCCTGTCCCCTCCCCGCTTCCCTCACAGCGCAGCCCTGACACACTCATGGTGCCCTGGCATGCTCAGGTGTATGTCAGCATTGGCTACTAAGCGTGCACAAGGGACAGACATTCTTGATGCAGTCTTTCCATATTCTCAGGATCTGCTAACAGACTTCAAGAGCAAGTTTCCACAAGCTTTCATCAGAAGAACACTTGCAGGTAGAATTAACTTCCCAATTCAGCAGGAAAAACAAACAAACAAATACACTTAACAGCCCATGACACCCACCTAAGAGCAGCTCTAGTTTATGGGCACAGGAAGCAGGTAAGAGCTGGGTAATGGAGAAAAGCTGCTCAGCCCTTTTCCATCATCCACCTGCCCCACAGCAAGCCCCTAACACAGACAAGGTTTGATCCGGAGGACAGTCGGAGGTAAAAGGAAGAAGGGCTGTGCCAAAGCCACCTGGGCAGTTTCTCAGGGTCCAAAAAAAAACCCACAAAGGGCAAAGGGTTGTTTCATACAAGCCCTGTAGAAGAATGATGTAGGCCACAAAAGCAGAAACATAACCGCTCCTTACAGATGCTGCCATTGGTACAGGCACCAGCTCAACAGGGAGCTTCTGCCAATACCTGATTCTGCAGGCAGGCAGCCAGAAGACACACAGCCCTCCAGAGACCCTGGGAATGAAGCTAAGGATGCTACCTAGGCCATGTCCTTTCCTCCAGCTCCAGCTCAGATAATGGCAAGCCCCTTCTCTTCTTCCTGGTTTTATCCTGTACATTCTGGCTTCACAAGTGATTTTTCTGCCAACAGCACTGGATCACCCTCTAACATCAAATGTGCTACAGAAAAAGGGATGCCGTGCAATGGCTTCAGGGGTGCCCACATCTGCAGCTGGAGGCCACACAGGAGATGACCCAAAAACATTTAAGCACAGCAAACCAGGCTGCTACGTAAAGAGAGATAAGAGCAAGAGCAGCAGTGCAGGAATGTGACAGTTCAAAGCAGGACTGATGCACGTCTGCACTCCTGCAGCACCAACGCTTTCATTATGGGATCCTCTAGAAGAGACACATGGCTATGCCAAATGCCTCAAAAAGAAAAAGAAAAAAGAAAAAAAAAAAACAAATGAAGAGGCTGTACGTGGTTATTCTGCTGAAAAACTTAAGCACTAAGCAATTGTCAAGTGTTGACAAGCACCAGTGCAGGAACCTGAAAAAGTCTGGATATAAGACAATCAGAGATAGGCAGTAAAACACGGGCAGCCCTCTCCTACTACACTGGCATGTGCACCAGGCTGGTAACAGGCCTAACACTGCATCTGATTCTTTCAGATAATGTCAATCTGTGCCGTGGCTTTGCTTCACGTAGGCTGTCAGAGCCAGCTGGTGCCGCAGTGCAGCTCTCGGATGGGAGCTGTTGCATACACGCAGTTGACACCAGGACTGGATTTAATTCCCAGTTCTGAAGGACTCCTTCTGTCAGGAACACAAAACAATACATACACTAACATGAAAAAGCAAGCTGGAGACTCCATTCACATGGACAAGACGGAGCCATGCCGACAGGAGAGCAGCAGCACCTCCTGTTCCCCAAGGCTTTTTCTGCTGTGTATTTTTTTGTTAAGTACGGAGCACATCGCTCCTTCAGCTCAAAGTACCTGAGAAATCCACTTCCTGAGGTACTTTGCCTAAATAAAAAGAGGAAAGTAATCACAGTATGGAGACAGGAAAACTGGCAAAAAGGAAAGGGGAGATGAGGGAGGAGTAGAAAATACCCTGAAGGATGAGCTTCCCTGTTGAACATCACATGCTTAACCAAAATAAACACAAAGTCATTTTTCTCAAGGGGTTTTCTTCAAGAAAATCACACATCCAACCATTTAGAAGTGTCTTCGTGGAACTGATTTACAAAAGAAGCCATGAATGACGTTCTCTTCCAGAGTGAGAATCTGTTCTTTACTCTTCCACATCAATGCACACACAACAGAAAAAGCCCAGCTCATATCTTAAGAAGGAAATCTGCACTGAAGGTTACTAGCAATGCCTCCCTGCTAGAAAATGGCCAAAACCAAATAATTCTCTTTGCTGATTTAAAGCAGCTTAGTCATATTTGATTCTGCAGACATCTCCCCTCCTGCACATCATAAACCTGGACTGCTCATTAACCACCAGGGCAAGCAAATAAAGCACCCTCCCAAAGGGGCTTGAGGATCAGATTCAGTATTTTTTCTGTAAGCATACCTTGTAAACTCAGAAATTTTTCCAAATACAAACCCCACGGTGTTGCAAGCTGAACAAATATCAACAGTCAGCTTTAAAAGATAAAATTTATATCCCGTGCTGTACAAGCAGCATTTTTCTTCCCTTCAAGCCCACTGGCTTTAAGATAGCCCATTACTGAGCTCCAGCACTTTCCTGTGTGCTTCACAACACAAGACAGGATACTTCTGGTAATATTTACTGTACTATCTACAAGCGATGAGTGAAAGTTACTCAGCAAAGCAACAGAGAATGTTATGATTTCGAAGTATGTGGCTCAGGAAAGAGCTTCGTCATAGCCCTACAAATTAAGTAAATAAAAGGAGATTAGAAAGGACAGATTAACGCAACACCTATAACTTAGAAGCACACCTGCTTTTCCTGTCAGGTGGAAGCTACAATTCTGCTATCTTCAATTCTCCCATTAAAACAACTGAGAAAAAATAAATAAAAAGAAACACTAGATCTAGACTTCTCCACACCCACAGCTATTCAACAAACTACTGAATACATCCCACAGACTGGAAAGAACTATGCCATCTTACCTCACCTTATATGCCACAAACCGTACTGACCGCGATGGAGGCTGAGCAAGAATCAAGGTCTTCTGGGATTCAGTTTGACCATTACGGGAAATATTTGGCATGGTATTTTGATTACAGAACTCTCCAAATATCATTTGTGAGAGAAGGACATAAAAGGTATTAGTCTGCTGTTAGCTCTCGTTTTGCAAGTTTGTTTTCAGCAGGAACAGATAACATTGGCTGGGAAAGATGCATATTTTTCCACCAAGCCTACGATCTGATTTTGACAGCAGAAAACTACAGAAGACTTACGCTTAGTGGCTGTTGTTGGAAGGAATCACAAACACGCTGAACCTGAGTTATGGTGCCTGAAGCCGATGGCAGCACTAATTCCTGGCAGCCTTTGCTCAGAGGACAGTAGATGCATACCAATATTTGTTTGTAATAAGGTATCATTGTGTTTAACAGCACCCAGCCATCCTTACGTGCTTGTGATGCCCGAAGTACATTTCCGATGTACACAGGCACACACAGCCTGTGCTCTGGCATCCAATTGCTCGTGCTGGGTTTTGCTTTCGGGGTGGAGGGAGCTAGTTTTTCCTCTTACCATGTTTGATCAGAACGGCCTTAATTATTACAAGCTGCTAGATTAGTCTTGTGAAGCAAGCATAAAAGAGCGTAATTAACAAGAGAAGCAGCAGCATTGGCACAATAGCATGCAGATGCACCTATTGAAGGATAAAAATAATTACTTGAGCACTGAAGGCAAAGTACTTCTGAAGTTAAAGTACTTCTGATAAGATTTTGATTTTTTTTAACCTTCGCCCCCTCTGCACTGTGCACACCAGCACAACCAGCACAACGTATGAAGCCTTCGTTAGAACCCAGTCCTCCTGCCCCACCGGCACCGTTCTCTATCTGACTGTTGGAATGCTATCAAGGCTCTTTAACGGCCTCTAAAGTATAAATGCCATCAGTTCTGCACTGCCATTCATTTGGGATGAACGTTACTTTTTCCTCATTTTACAGTTAATTAATTTGGAAAGACCTCTTTGCGCTGCAGCCTTCTGCACTGGGTCCTATACCATGCTGTCTGTGTTACCATCAGACAAGGAACTCATCAAGCAACAGCTTACTGCGAGCTTCGTATTAAAGCTTCCTCCTTCAGAACTTCCTGTTGGTCACAATCAATGAAATTCCACAGCTCTGGCAAGTCCAGCCGAGTCCCCACCAATGTTTAAAACAGCCCTGGAGATGCTGGGAAGAATGATGTCACATGTTGACACATTTGCCAAATTAGCCATGCTGCTGAGTGAAGGTACAGCACTGACTGCAACAGTCAGAAAGTTGATAAGAAAATAAAGACGGTATGCAGATAAAGCACACCCCAGCTACTTGTAGGATGAAGCACATTGTTAGATGAAGGTCTGCATTTCAGGAGAGGGTTTGGGGTTTTCTTTGCCAGTCGCTCTTAAGCATCACAGATTCTGTCTGCCTGCAATCAAAACATCTCTCTGCCATCCAGGTATCATTCAGTGCGATCACACAAGGTGGATGCAGAGGTGCATCCAGCAGCAAAGTAAGCCCCAGGGGATGACACGCTCCCCCTGGAGCTGCTGCAGGAGGCCTGAGAGCAGCCCCAGGCACCACCTATGCCAGCCTGCATCTGCAGCACCACTGCAGTCTCCCACCCCAGTGCAGCACTGCCTACACTTCAAGCCTCTGAAAGAAGTCAAAGATTGCTCTTCCTTCACTGCCCCTACCTGACAGTCATAGGGAGGCTGGGGAATGTCAAAAAAGCAGTCATTTGAACAGGCACAGCAAGGGGACACCGACTGAGATCCCTCCGCTTCTGCGTCTTCACTTTGGCATCCAACACAGCACAACTGTTCCTCCATTTCTTCCCACCAGAGGCCTCTACGTAGTTTTTCAAAACACAAGCTGCTGAAAACCTATCATTATTATTTTTAATACATATGTAGCTAAACTGACCAACATCTACAAGATTTCTACATCCCAAAACTATATTTTCTGTAAGAAGCTGTAGTCTGGCTTTGCTTGGTTAAAAAAGGAACAAAGTGAGACACTGATTATTTCAGAAGTGCAGTCAGAGCTATTGAATCTGCACAGCATCTATTTACAAGGCTAAACATGGAATGTGCAGCATGTAGGGCTGATGACTCGGTTTCCTTAAACCAAATACAAATGAAGTTTGCAGAACGAGCTGGATTAAACAAAGCCCAAGTTCTTCCATTATTCAGCACAAGCGACAAGGACAGATTCAGCTTCATTTTCTAAGGAGTAATCACAGCAGAGAATCTTGAGCAAAACAAACTCGACAGGACTACATAGGAAAACCTTTTCTTAAAGCTTTTTTCAACAGAATTTCATACTGCAGAATACCTAAAGAGATCTGTTGGAAATTATTTCCTTTACCACCCTGGCAGTACCGACTGCTCTAGGCAGACACGTAGCCTGGCAGTCTCACACCACACACCCTACCATTCCAGAGCCTAGGAATGCCTCCCAATGCCCTGCAACGAAGCCCACCCAAAGCCTGTTGGTGAAATCAGGCTCCCCAGCCACACCAGGGCATTACAGAACATTACAGCACACAGCTCTCAAGCTCAGGCTCTGGGCACAGCTTGCTGGGGCTCAGGCCAGCAGGGCTGTGCAGACACACCTCACACATTCAAAACGAGTGTGTTGCTTTAGAGTGCAAAGCTCACATGGCTCAGATCTCTCAGGTGCCTGATCCTATACAGTTGTATTGTTTTGTGGTGTGTTGTTTGTTTTTTTTACATTCTTTATTAGAGCGCATGTTCCTCTACCTTTAACAGCAACGAATCCACAGATTAAAAGCTTTCGGTTTCCGGTGGGTTGTTGCCCTGCCGAGTGGCACACAGTGTAAGCAGGCTCTGCACACACCAGCCTGTGCAGCCTGTCTGCTCCCAACCTGTGACCAACTCGCTGCTCTGCTCTGCTCGCCTGCGGAGCTGGGGCCTGGCAGCTGCCAAGCCAACAAACACACACTCGTTTGGAGTCCAACTCATTTTCACCTCAGACCTAACAGCGGGTTTGGAAGCTGGATTAACGAGGTGAAGCTCTAGAATCATCTCTCTGCCTCGAAAGCCAAGCACAGTCCTTCACACAGCCTCACCACCCCACGCTCTGCTACACGGACACAAACGATCGATGGTGCCTGCCTCGCTCTTTGTAAATACCCGTGTTCACTGCAGTGTAAAACAATCACATACAGATTAGTAACAGGAACCAGAGAAACACAATTTTAGCAAATTTAAGCAAGCAAGCCAATTATTTTGAATCCAAATTCCAGCTCTGATTCTCAGTCAGCACACTGCCCTCAGAGAACCTTCAGGCACCACGCATCAGCCTGCCCTGGTTGTGATCCTGCTCCACCACCCACACACACCTCTTCACAAGTTGAAGACTGAACCTCCGTGTGACAGCATGCGTGTTACTGAGCATATGCTGAGCTATTACATTTTATCCCTTCTGATGTGGAAGCATTACAAATATAAATGCTACATGTGTCTCAGAACTGCACAATCGCACTGAAGCTATCTGACACCTGTTGCCAAAAATGCAGCCTGACAAAAAAAAAAAATCAATGCACACATTAAATGATTGATTTCCGTACCAAAAACATGCATGAGGCCTCAGATCCTGTCACAAAACAGATACTCTTTTTATTATCCCTTTTTTTGTTTTTTTCCTTTTGCAAGTAGCATTCAGACAGACGGATCTGCTCCCTGCAGTCCATGAGACAATGTGCCATTCCAATGGCCACATCAAGACTGACAGAAGCTTCAGAAACATTTGCATTTGTGCCTCCATCTTCTTCCTCTCCTTGCAACCCATGGGCTCATCCAGAGGACAATGACGGCTCAGTGTGGGCAGGTACGGATGCACCTTTTGAAGCTCCTTTCTAAATGGACAACACCAGGGTTTTCTTACTAGTTTTGCTTTTTAAGGCTATATTTTGGATACAAAGCAACTTCCGTATTTTGAAGATGCAGAGAACCTGTGAACATTCCACACGTTTCTGAGAAGGCAGCAGGCACAGAACGGCCCCAGCTTTCAGAGCTTGTCTAGAAGATAAAGTTCACATCACTCGCTTCAGGTGCACAGATGGTGGAACTATGATGCTCACACTGTCAACAGAGGAATGCTGATATCTACAAAGAGCAAATAAGCACTGAGGCACACAGCAGCCTTTCTCCTCAGTACTTGAAAGTTTGAGAAGCTTGAATACATACTCGAAGCTATAAAGGCAGTGCAAACTCTTAATTTACAGCCCTAAACAAGTGTGTTGCTGGGCTAGGTGGTGCAGCCCCAGCATGGAGCAAACCAGCAGGCAGCCCCACAGCGTGTGCTGTCCGGCCAGGGGGCAACATGGGGAGTCTGTGTGACACAAGTTCGTGCTTGGCTGTCTGAATGATGATTTTGTCAAATCCTGAATTAATCTGCATCTATTCCGAGCTCATGCACAATGAGCTCTCCAATTAAAGGCTCCTCATCTGTCATCAACCTCCTTTTGCAAATTAATTTCACAAAGAAAAAAATAGGGGGAAATGAAAATGTGGCCTGCTATGCTAACTCCTTTCCCTGTCTCTACCCAGCAGCTCAGATTTCACCAATGTTGTCAGCTCTCCGCCACAGCCATGACAGACAGAACAAGAGCCTTCTCCCAAGGAAGCTGCAATTCCAGCTCTGACCCTGGCATCGCTGGTGAAGTGGCCAACGGGTCTAAAGCCAGCTGCCCTCCACACAGTCCTGCTCCCAAGAAGCAACTCACCTCCTCCTGTCTCTCCGCACCAGAGGCACCGGCCTGCCACAGCCAGAAGCAAAACTGAAGATAAAAGCACCGCAGCCACTCATCAGACGCTGATGTCCTCAGCAGCAGACACAGCTTCAAAACGCCATGGAGAGACCTGGAACCTTGCGACTGAACTGTGACTCCAAACAATGTCTCACACCTGAGCACTAAAACCCCAGAAGCCTCTAAAAACCACACACCAAGCTTAGTGACTCCTTCAAAAGGCAAAACATGAGAATAAGCCAATGTGATACATTTTGCAGCTGAAAATTACACATGGATAGTAATCAAAATTAAAGCTATGATTCCCTTGCACATTTAAAAAAAAAAAAAAGAGCATTAATTGCCTTTTTTTTTTTGCATATTGTTTGTATATTTTTTGTATATTGTATATACCAGAATTTTTGCATATTGTTTCAGAGGAACAAGCATAGGCTATTAGAAAGTGCCGCCACCATTGCCCATGAGACACTCCATTTCATGCTGGCCACCCTAGAACTACTCTGAGATGGCACGGCCAAAAGAGGAGAAATTACTTGGAAGGTAGGTACAGCTAAGTAACTCTTGCAAAGACTACACATTTAGAACAACTCCTGCTCAATCTGTCTAATTAAGTTGCCGTGTGGCTTCCAAGCTGCCTCCTGAAACAGAAGTTCACGCTTCGGATTACAGAAGTCCATCTCAAAAGCAACATCATTTACTTCTATTTATGCATAACTGGTTTCCTCATCTAGAATTGTACATCCAAAGTCTAAAAATCTGTCTAATTTTTAGGCCTGAAACCGACTGAGCCCTCCAGAAGCCCAACCAGCCCTGCAGCCACACACTGCTAGCAGAGCAGCATGCTCCTTCACACTTGGCTCTTCAGAGTAGTCACCTATTACCCAGCCTCTTCCTTGGAAAGCACACACTTAGCTACTGGTATCCAACAGGAGGACATCCCTCAAGGCCACAGAGGTCCTCTGTGCCTTTGGAATCTTCTGCGATACAAATTGTAGCTGCCCTTTCCTCTTGTTCCTGATGGAGATGCAGTGACAACACCGGCATTGACTGCTCCCAGGCCCTATGCCTATCGCACAAGGTATGTGATTACAGGCTGAGACTCACTGGCACGTTGGCCACCACACTGACCTCCACTCCTTTCTTCCTGCACCGTCACAGCAGGCACTATATACGCAAGAACCAAAAAAAGCTCAAATCCAATGCCCAATTTTGTGCTAGCCCGATAGCTGCTCAGTAAGCTGACGGGTCTTCGCACGGGGCAGTTGTAATGTAACATCTGCAGCCACAGAAGAGACTCCTGGACGCTGTCCAGGCTTTTTATTAAGTGGATTTGATGTCTTGCAGGCTGGATTCTAGTCTTGTACCATTAAATGAGGCAAAGGGATAAAGAGACAGAGTCCCTCTATCCCATAGAGCACATGGCTTAAAAGATTAAATAATTTTGTCTCATCCTAGATTTCAATTTTATTCTAATTTAAAATTTTTTTATCTGTAAACACAAATGTGTCTGGTGTGAAAAGCTGTTCTCCTTGGAAGCAGAAATGGGAACAGAAAGGGAAGGTAGGTTGGCTCCTGGAACAAAACGCTCTTAATCTCACAAAGTGCCGCGAGGCATCCACTCCAAGTAAGAAACAAAGCCTCTCACACTCGACGAGACACCCAGCAAAAGGCAAAAAAAAACCCCAGCAGTGTGGGATGCGGCACTAAACGAGGGCAGAAAGAAAAATTATAATTTAAATATTTTAGAAGGGTATCACGGTAAATGAAATGAAGACTAAGTTAAATTATTAAATCTCAACTTCGACTTTGGATGCCTGTGCTTAATTAGGACCAAAGAAGCCTAGCGAATAAAGGCTTGCTCTATAAACTAACCACCAAGGGAACAGGAATCAATTTCTGTAGCCCAGTACTGCACACAGAGCACTGAGGGGGAAAAACAGTTATGTGCAGCGTCATCAGCTCAGACAATAGCAACGTGTGGGCGCCCAAGCCCCATGGATTCCGCAAAATAAGATTTTCCACATATTTCAGCATACTTGATACAAAATGCACTTTCACATCTTTAAAAGAAGCAAGGCTTTAAAGCTGAAGCCTGCAAAACTCTATCGTGCTTGGCTCCAGAGCGCTCAGCTTGGATACCGGCCCTCACCGGGTTGGCACCACAGACAGAAGTGCAAGTCCCTGCTCCATCACAGGAGACCTACTGGAGGGCAGGCAGGCCTACAGGAGAAGGCTCAGGAACAATAACATTGCCTTGCAAACCTCTCGACTGCATGCACTCAAACCACAGCTCAGCTTTATTACGCACTACAAGTCAGCTCTCCTCAACTTCTCCAGTTTCTGAGCACATATTAGACCCTACACAGAACACTTATCTCAGCTTGATCTGTTAATTTAACCTTGCCTCTTGGGCTCTGACAGATGCGCACAGGCCTTGCTCGCTCTTCCAGCTCAACACACAGCTGCCGCGCAGCGCTGACACCTTCCTGGTGGGTTTCCTTCCCCCACCGTCCAGCAGCTCTCAGCAGAACTCAGCCCAGACAAAGGCAGGGTCACAGCTAGATGAGTGGAGCCACCAGAAATCCCAAGGGGCCCAGGGACATCTGCTGCCCCACAGACCCTTTGAGCAGCAAGAGGGCAGAGGCAGCAGGGCCGGCAGGACCCCGCCCTCATGTTGGACGCTAGGGCTGAGAGACAATTTGAAAATGGATGCTGGCTCCCTCTTGTCCTCAGCATTGCCCTCACTTTCTTTCTTACCTCTCCCAAGAAATGGACAGGGACCACATGTACCCAGAGCTTCCAGATGGAGCACCCAAAGCAGAGGGGGAAAACTTCAAGCAATCACTGACAAAACATCCACTATGTGAACACAACACACTGTGACCTTGACTACGTAAATTACCCCATTCCTAGTGAGCCAGGTGCCCACTTGTATCTTCCAGCTCTGAAGTATTTGTGCAGCCCTCGTCCTGAAGAATCAGCCAACACCAGACTGACACCGATGGCTGGCTGCACGTGCGATAACCAGAGCCAGAATTTCTGCTCATCTTGACCCAACTCTGAGCGCTTCTTCTGGGTCAACCTAAAATGTCACATGTGCCGCCTTCTCTCTCCTTGCGTTTAAGTCACAGGACAGATAGTCTGAAGAAACCAACAAGCAAAATAATAACAGCAAAAGCCCTGTGTAGTATTGGTGGTATTTTTTCAGGGTAGAAAATAAAGTGTTATTTTACCCCCAGCCGTCACATTCCCTCTCCTACAAGCAGTAGTTTTGAGGACTGATGTTGTGGATGGGTTACGAAAGGAAAAGCTATCACCTGAAATCCAAACAGGGACCAAATCACAGAATAAATCCTGCAGTAACACAAGAGGAAAGGAAAAATGGTGATCAGTAATTCTAACCCAGTCTGTGTACGCACCTACTGAAGTCACCAAGCTTAAGCTGAGTATTCCCACAGCTCTGATGGGATCGCAGTAATGGTAAGCCCACATCCCGCGCTGCGGCAGCTGCCTTGGTGGAGCTGCAACAGAGCTCCATCTCACCTGCTTTACACCCAGAAGTCTTCACAGAGCTTTACAAGTTCCTTTCCTTCATTAGTGCTTCAGTTTCTACACAAACACCTCTGTATTCTTGAAGCACTATAGTTTGAACTGTCAGTCGGCCTGTCACAACTGTTTGCAAGTGGATCTGACGCACGCAGCACAGGTTCCCTGAATTCCTTGCGCTGCAGCCATCAGCATGTAGCCTTTCAAGTGCAATTACATGCTTCAGGCACCCATCGCTTCCACTGAGAGGCAGCCTGGTCCTTATGGTTATTGTCACTCTCTAATATATCACCACCGCTGGATAAAACATATTAGCAATGCCGACCCAGAGAGGATGTACTTGCCTGCCAGTACAAACTGCTTCCTTCCCCCCATCCTGGCGTTTATCCATTACATACATTCTTCTGAGAATTCCAAGCCACTCGAAGGAAAACAGAGAGCAAACAAAGGGTGTTCTCCATGGCCAGAAGCTTACTGCAGGTCCTGCACCGCTAACAGCAGAGCTGTGGGGCCAAAGAACCCCTGTGCAAAGAAATTCTCAGTGCTCAACAGCTATTTCTGCACAGCAAAATGCCCCGTCAGTTGCTTTGCGCCAGTACCACAGAAGGGAATGCTGCTATCTCCTGGCCTTTAACAGCAGACAAAAATCCTCCTTGTAAGTCATGGAGGATGTAAAGCTGTAGGACAGCTGACGGAAGGTGATTTGTGCACACAAATTAGCGAGCGATAGAGAAGATGACTTGTCTCCAGTTACACCAAAGCTGAAATAAAGCCTAGTATGGAACGAAGATTTTCTGACTTGCACTGCTTTCACCATTAGACTGTAACCCCCCGCCAATATGAGAAGCAAAAAGGACTTCATCCCCGCCCCCCAACATCAAAAATACCTGCATAGAAAAAGCTGCAAAGAATGTATCAAGTCTGTTCTGAGCAAATGAGGGTGCCGAACTGACCAAGCTAGAATTACGTATCTAACAAACAAAAATAACTACTGCCTAGAGTAACCAAAAGTCTACATAGCCTTGCAAACTCATTTACAACTTCCAACAACACAACGCAGCTTTTGGCTGCACGTGGGCAGAAAGGCAGTGAACAGTGTGCAGTTTCTTTGCTAACTTGCCTAGGGATAGAAAAAAATACAACTCCCACAGCTGCATATATACAGAACCAGCTGCCCGGGCTCAAATGAAGGCATAAATCACGTTTTGACAATCAGCTCAAAAAAAAAAAAAAAAAAAAAATTATAAATATTCTTACCTTCCTGTTGCTGTGCACAAATGCATTAAATCATAAGAAATGGAAGTACTTTCCATAAGAAAATGGAAGGCTTTTGCATATGCTGCACTATTCCCTTTGCACATCAACCACCTGCAAAGTGACATGTGCCACCTATATGGAAAACAGCTTGCACAGAGATCTGGTACAGAAACAGAACACGGCGACAAAGAAGGATGTGCCACTTTGACGCCCCGTGGCTCTGAAGGCCATACACACACTACGGTTTTATTTCCAAAGTTAGAAATATTCCTGCAAATAGAAAATACAACAGAAGAGCACCTTTAAAACGCATTCAGAGGGTTTGTTTTCGTGTTTTGTTTTTGTTAAGTATCATACACTGTTAATAGCAGACTTTTCCTACCTGTGTCGTAAAGGTAGGAATGCTTAAATTACACTTATTCACTCACCACTGGAACACTTTAAATTTAGCTTTCTTTTTTTAACTGAGTGACCAGTGCCATTGCTGTCCCTCAAAAAAGGGGAGCCTGCAATTAGCACGGATCAAGAGAAGTTGTAACCTCTCTTTTAAAAGAGGTTCTGAAAGAATGGCGACTCTTATGAATGACTGAAGTGAAACATGAAGACCCATATTTGAGCAAAGCCTCATTTTATTCATAGTTTGGGCCATTAGTGATGCCAGAGCACGTCTCTAGATTAAGTACTTCTGTGCCGCTCTCTCCTGCCTAAAGGAAGAGTCGGTGCTGCTTGACATTGACTGCAAAGGCACAGTGAAGCTGTGGAGCTGCTGCACAGATACTCAAGAGTTCACCTATACATGCGTGTTGCTTGCTCAGCAAAATCAGGTCTGAAAGCTCAACAAGACAAGAAATCCAGTTTTAAAGTGGAACACCCTAAGGACTCTGCAAACTTCTCTGTGTAACACACAGAGTGATGGCAGTTGAACGGAACTGAACCCAAACAGAGGATGAAGCCCTGGGCTGTGCATTATAACGTGCGATACTTCACTGATTTAGCAGTACCTGATCTGCCGTACAGCAGATCAGCACGTGGCTGCAAAGCAAAGGGAGGTTTGTAGCCCTGCTACACCTGTGTGCGCAGCAGGGCTGGGAGCCTCCCAGAACACACACGGCTGGACTGGATTTGTCCTTTAGCAGCTGCCACAACTATTCATTGTCAGCATCCAGCCTTCCTTTCCTCTTGAGAAAGCTCAATAACACACACCTGATTTCAAATAGGCACACCACATATTGAGCTATACCTCTACGCATACCACACACAGAGACAGACCCCTCTGCCGTGTGTTAACAGCTTCCAGAAAGACCTTCCTCTGCTTTTAACTTGTTTTGCTGCGCGAGATGTTCAACATAAAAGGAAGCTAAGGCCCCAGCAATGAAACACATGCTAACCAAAGAGATGGCACTGGCAGAAACGCAAGAAGGCTCCATGGCTCTTCTGCAAATTATTTTTGCTCCGCACATGGGTTCCTTCTATTTAGGTCACTGTTTTTGCATCTCCAAACCAAAAGATTTGCCTTGTCTATCCCATACCCCGCACAAGCAGACCAGAAGACACTCGTGCTGGCAGAAAAGCCTTACATTCTGCTCCTTACTGCTCCGCCTGCCCACCAGCTCAGCTCACAGCTCCTTCTTTTCATCACTGAGGAACGCTGCAACAAGTAAATATGCCACGTAAAAAACAGCAAGCCCAGCCATTCCTGAAGGCAACAAACAAGGAAACACAACCTGTCACAAAAAAAACCTACGGCAAACCTAAGCAAGCCTTCTCTGTGTCCACCTAATTCCCATAGCACCAAAGGAGGAGGAGGGCAGAAAGCCCCTTCTGTGACAATAAGAAGCAGCAGCTTTCTCCTGTGGGCCCTAATGGGACTTTGTCAATCATAAAAGATACGGACAGCTCTCACAAGGTGGACATCAAGATGTTAACATGGACTGCAGTCCTACTATAGTCAAGAGTAGCTCAAGATTATCTTTCCCCCAATCACAATTTGTTGACGTTATCGTTAATTGCAAATCAAGCAAGCGCTCTCCTTCTAACAGCTGTTGCTAAAACAAGAAGTATTATTCTCTGCAGTAAACATTCTTACTTCTCCAAAATTTATTTCAGACAAAGCTATTCTGCTCACTGCAGTCAGCACTTTTTCAGGCCTGTGTGCTGTAAGTACTTCCTTGGGGTCAACTCCAGACAACAGGACTGAGCCCAGAGGCAAGAATATCCACGTTCCTGCATCTGCATGTGGCACTATGAAAGGAGACAAAGAATGGCACTGCCACCTGTCGCGGCACCACGAGGGACTAAAGCAGGCATCACGTCCCAAGCACTAAATGCTTGCAGTTCTGGTGCTATGGCTGTTTGCACACTGATTTCTCAATTCTCTGTTAGAAAATCCCTTGATTACATCAGCCATGGTGAGAAGTCTAAGGGTAAAGATTACTGTTGGTTAATGTGCATTTTGGAAAGAAAGAAAAAAAAAGTCAAACCCTATTTTCTATATGAAAAAAGAACCTGTAGGAAAGAAAATAGCAGCTCCTCTACAGTTTTAAAACTCTGTCTTGGAACTCTGAAAAGAGAATGCAGAGGCAATAGAGCTCAAAGCAGCCATCTTCTAATGGGAGAAATGGAAACGAATTTAGCAAGAAAATGAATTGCGAAAAGCAAAGCTTTCCTTCCACAGGGAGTCCCTGTTCTACACACACATAAACCCCAATAAATGGGGGTGAGACACCACCACCACCAGAAGTATTTAAAAGAAGGATCTTTTAATAAGCATTAGCAGTAAAAAGGAATGCCCTAAATATGCCTCAGCGAGATTCTTTTGCTTTTTGTGGTAAGAGAGGAAATGGTGAAAAAAGGGTCAGGACTTTCCCATACCTAAAATTATCTTACGTGTCAAAGATAAAAGAATACAAGGGGAAGTTTTATGAAAATTCACTTGTTTGACTTAAAAGAAACGTATTCCAAGTACTCTATCCACCTAAGATCTGCTTTTGAAGAGAAAAGGAATACAAAAACCTTGTTCTCTTGCAACTTTTTCCACAGCTTTATCTGCTACTGTTTGGGTTACCTATGGGAAGAGACAAACCACTGCATCGGTCTTCCAGGAGATGATAGGTACAACCAGAAGGAAACTACAGGCAAACAGGTAAGAAAAATGAGACCCAGCTGGTCAGCAGCAGGACTCCAGAGCTGTAAGGCTGTCAGGTGCTGGCAGCAGATGTCAAGGTTAAGCTCTCCGCTAATAAACGACAGATAAATCAGCAACAGGTTGGGCTGGAACTGCATGGGCTGCTAAGTTCGGTCTTTGTTGGAAGAAAGAATTAAGCTGTTTTGACAGCTCTTTTCTGCTTTTTTAAATCTCCTCCTTACGTACTGCCACGAACAAAGGGATTCAGAGTTTACTTAATGAGCAGTCACTGAAAGTAAAAGAAGTTCACAACACATGAGAGTGGCGGTGTACCATGTGCTGCCAACAGCATTCAAAGGTCCAGATTCTCCAATTACTTGGTTTAACGCAGCTTTTGATATTAACAGTACCGGCTACGCAAACATCTTCCCAAGGGTAGCTGGGAGGGGAAAGTCAGTTTTTGTCACTGGATGTATTTAAGGCCAGGCTGGATGTGGCCTGGTATGCTGGTTGAGACCCTGCACATAGCAGGGGGTTGAAACTAGATGATCATCATGGTGCTTTTCAACCCAGGCCATTCTGTGTTTCTATGTGGAAGCACAAACACTAATATGTTACTCTCAGTCCCCAAGATGGCCAAGGAGGCCACAGTCCTCAGGCAGCACAGGCACCAGAACACACAGCCAGTTTATGCTGAAATTAATACGTAGCCACAGAGACAGCAAAGCAGCTGCAGAGCCTGGCCACAGCTTCACAGTAATTCTCATAAAGTCCCAAATAATACAACAGTGAAATAGAAATAAAAAAGGACCCACAATAACAATAAGGAACAGGGACATCTCAGAGCTGCTCCCAGCACCGGAAAGCCTTGTGAGGCACAGCCCTAGCCACCACCATCCATAGCTGCATTTCTGCTAGTGCCAGCACAAGCCTTCCCCACAGCTCCCAAGTCCCAGCAATGCCTTTTAGGTGCCAAAAGCCACAAGTATCCCACACCTCAACTGCCAAAACACAGAGCCTTCCAACTGAGAGGCTCTGATGCACTTACATGAACTGTACACAGAAATACATTAGTCAAATAAGGACAACAAGAGGAAGAAAACAAGGCCTGCTTTATTTACCGCATGCGTTTCTCAGAGAACAGAAGCTCAGCTGAACAGTTGCTGTGTTTTGGAGCCCACCATGGGGCACCCAGAGCTGCCTGCAGAGACAGCACCCACACCAGGGAGCAGCACTGGGACACTACACACCACACACCATTCAGTTGCGGGGACTTGGGAGAGCCCTCAGAAGGAAGCACGCAGCCTCATTCCCACTGAGCCACCCAAGCAGAATGCTTTCACTGGGGGAACTGAAGGATTTGTTTTGTAAGAGTTTCCTCAGATTTAGTCAACCTTATCAGCCTCCTCCTCCTCTCCTTATTCACTCCATGCTATGAAAGGGGTTTCAGCTCTCTCCAACCAATTAAAAACTAATTGAAGTAACAGACTGGCACTATACGGCCCAAGACTGAAGATTCAGCTCAGCTGAGGCCTACACAATGTCATCATATTCCATTTTATTTAACCTCGTAACACCGAAAGAGCTCAAAAGAGTATTCACAGTGATCCAATCCTGAAAAAATAAAACAAATCTTTATTCCAGCTCCAGTCCACTGGGTTCAAAGGAACGGTGTACGTACCTTACTGTGTGCGTGCAACAGTGCTGCAGGAACACAGCCAGCTTTTGTTTGTTTGTACAGCTCTGCAAAGAAGTGAACTAAGTACGAGCACACACACACACACACAGCTTCTCTCTCATAAATAAAGCTGTGTTGGAACACCAAGGCAGGGTATTTTATTTATTCGAGGAGACATCCTCATCCCTTTAAGTGAATGAATGGCAGGCCATTAAGATGGATTTGTCTGCACTTGGCTATAACCTAATCTCTTTTGCTTTAGACAGTGATTTTTGTTATTACTAGGATGGTTAACTAAGTCATGGAACTGCTGGAAAGAATTCTGTCTCTCACAGACAACTAAAACTCTCAAGAAGTATTCATCATAAGGTTGGCTCCTTCCACTCCAAAAAACTTCATGTCTGGTTCTATCAATGTAGCCTACTAGGAACTGCACACAAGGCTCCCAACCCTGCCAAAGGGCTGCTGCAAATAGGAAATGGGTGTAAATAGGCAGCATTATCAACATGAGAAATATAGCAGGAAAGAATTTACATATACCCTTCCTATTAAAGATAGGAAACTGTGACCAACAATTTAGATGAGAAATCCCTAATCTGTAGTCCACGGCACCGGCATAAGGATATAAAAGGGGGTAGCTGGCCAGCTTGGTAAGGTAGGAGTGAGGCAGACGCTTCGAAGGAAATCTACATTTCTGAAATGAAAGATTTTCTTCTGGGTGCTGAGAGAGATGCGAGCTGGCAGAGAATTGCATTTGCATATGGAAAGTACGTGTGTTCTAATTGCCTCCAGGAAGAAAGGGACGGGACTGACCTCCAACACAGCTGGTGGTGAGAATTTGGAAAAGAATCACTTGGAAAGAATAAGCTTGATATACAATTTAACCCCTCAGAAAGTCCTCAAGAGAAAATTGGATACTAAGTAAGAAAACAATGAAACGTATTTGCAGATAGGGATTATTTAGAGTGGAATTAGAAATCAAAATCAAGAGTGAGGACTGAGTGTATTTTAATTGAGGAGAAAAGCTATAAAATCCAGGAGGAAGTGCCTGATGCTTTCTGTGCACGCGGTGTACTTGTCAGGTACGCTTACATGGCCAGTGCAAATCCCATTAAGAACTCATACGAGCAAGGCCATGACAGAAACACAAGTCTCAGGAAACACAACTCCAAGTTCCTAAACTGCTCTGCAATGCATCTCTTTCTGCCACGCATTTCCATGTGACTGTCCCTAGTAATTAACAGCACTTAGGTGCTCACAAAACAAAGCGAGGCAATGACCCCGAGCAGGCAGCCTGCATTGGCTGCTAACTGCGGAGCTCCCGGTGCCCGCAGCAGGAAAGCAGGGAGCAGAAGGCAGGCAGGCTGGTGTGAACGGAGGAATCTCAAAAAGCTCCTCTCTCTCCCATGCGCAGTGCACGCCAAATGTTGAAATTCCTTCAGCATCCAGTTATGAAACTACAATAGAAGAGAGAAACAGATGGCCAAAGTCTCTAGGAAAAAAATGAAGCCTCAGTTCATTTGCAAAAGAGAAAGATATGTATTTGAAAATACAGAACCTACTTCAGAGCATACCGACTTGATACCAAAATAGGTGACTTACTTTGTGAACGTGCAGCCTGCCTTCAGTTAAAGCAGCATCTAAGTGAGTTTAACCCTCTGAGAGCACCACAGCTCCGTGTATTTTGAAGCACGATTTAAAAGCAAAGCAATTCACGTCGATGACAGGCATTGCACACATCCTGCAGGAAAGCATCATATCTTTACACATTTCCACTGGTTTCAAGCAGCACCTGCGTCCAGGTAAACGGCTTTCCTGCTCATAAAAACATGTTTTGGGCAAGCACATATTAAGAACTCAGAAATGAGGCCACGCTACACTTGGAAAATCCTGTTGAAGCCCTGACTCACAAGACACCCATACAGAGAAATAAGGACACACGAAAGCCACCCCATCCCCAAAGAGTCCACGAGCTCAACCAGACAAGGCTGATCCAGCAGCCCCGTAACGCTGCCACCACAGCTCCAGCTCCAAGCACTGAAACAGCTCCTGCACGAGCCCCAGCGTGACACCTGCCTTGCACCCACATCCCACAGCAACTGCCCGCAAGGACAGCACAGAGCTGCTTGGCTTTTGAACGCACCTCCCTGTACGTGTTTGGTGGCGCAGAGCAAAATGCACAAAACTGATTTCCGGTTTGGGGATCTTTTGGTGGCAGTTCTTACTTTTTTTTTTTCCCCCCCTCAAGGGGTCTGCACTGAGAATTGGGCCTACGTGAATGCTTTCCTTCCACGCTCTGCTCCTCCAAGCCAGGACTGCCATGCTGGCTGGAAAATCCCATCCTGCCCCAGCTTATCCCAAGGGTAAGCAGAGGATGACACACTCCAGCACCGCCAAGCAAGCGCCTTTCAAAAAATCAAGTGCTTATATGATTAATGCAAAGCATTACGTTTTCACAGTAGCAGGGCTCACTAATCCATACTAAAGACCCAGGCTGCATTTATTTATTTCTATGAAGCGAAAGGCTCTATATGAACTAACTGCTCGATTTTTCAAAGGCACTGAGCTGCCACAATAATTAGGGCTGGGTCAGAGGGAGCAGCCAGAATGCCACAGGCACAACTTGGCCCTGCTAATTACCTGAAAATGAAGCTTTTCTGATGAAACACTGACAACACCGGGCAGGCCATCACAATCCGTCCCCCCAAACACTACCAGTGCAAAGCAATCACCTGAGAGAAGCTGCCAGCAGGAGTCAGAAACAAGAGGCAGCAGGGATTGTCAGCCTACGCAGGAGAAATGCTGCTGTTCCTGGAGGTGATCCTTTTAAAAACCGGAGCAACAACAACGGAGTGGCGGTGACCTCCCAGCATACATTTCTGAGCTGTTTTGAACACTAAGCAAAAACATTCCGAGTCAACACAAGTTCAGGGGAGCCAAAAAGCATGACAGCCTCCCAGAAACCCACCTGAGGCTGCAAACAGTGCACGGGCAGCTACGGATGTACGAGTCGTTTCCCAAAGTCAGACAAACAGAACCCCAACAGCAGAGAGCAGCTCAGAGCACGCAGCCCAGCCCAGCCGTGCACAACCCCGCGCACAAACGCATCTCAGTTCAACCGTGTTTATGACTGCATTGTCATTTATTTTAAAATATCAATGGAGCATTCTTTTCCTGCAGAAACCCCGCATTGTTCAAATGCCAGTACATTAAAATAACTTAGTGCTTACCATATTTCGATCCAAATACACTTACAGTGGGGAGCTACAAACACAGACGATAACTCTGATGCTTAATACATGTTAGGACTGCTTTCAGCGAAGAGAGCATATGGAGTTCATTTCTCCCTCAGAACTCACATGTTTAAGGAACATTTTTGTTAAGGCTCTCCAAACAAGAGGAAGCAGAACAGGAAGCCTATAATCAAATGATTGTGTGAATGATGTTTTTCCCCACTGTTTTTTTTCCTAGAATTCATCCACATTTCACCACCGTACCTCTTTCCTCACAACCAATGCAAGCACCAACCTGGCACATTACATCAAAGAACATAAAGCAAAGACTCTGATGGACAACTTCTAAAATATAAGTCAGCTGCACGGTTGAGGCTTTGAAAGGCAGTATCATCACTCAACGTGCCGGCATATTGCTAGGTGGTCACTCTATGATGGAACCAGAAGTTAATTGTTTCTAAAATAACATGATTGCTGACAAGAGAACTTCTGTATGTGACTTCTTCTTAAGTGAAATGAGGTTGCAGATCTAATCTGAACATTCATACTTCGTACTGAAGAATTCTGCACACTCACATGGGAAGAGTGAAAGTGAAAATGAGAGCCAAAAGAGGTGAATCGGTGTAAAGGATAAATGAAAGATAAAAAGTCATCAAATGTTACACGTGCAATACTGAAATAAACCTGGTGCAATTACCACAGAGAACTCCTGGGCCTGAACTGGATGGTTGGTCACCTGAGGTGACCGTGACAGTCTCTTTCAACCTTTACAGTACTCTTATGAATAAGTTTGTCCACTGAAAGAAAGTTCAAATTCCAAAATAATTCTGTTTCTTCATCATCTTTGGAGACACTTCAGGCCAGCAGGTAGTTTGTTAGAAATAAACACATAACTAAGCCAGAGGCGTTCCTTTAAGGAAAGCAGCCTTCCAGCACATTTGACTGACGTTTCCAACTCCATGAGATAGAATTTGAATTTGTAGAGGCAATTACTCATAACCACCAAAGGCAGCCAATGCAAGGTCCAGCCTTGCCAACAGGATAAAGCGAGTATTAGAAGGAGGCTGCGGATTGTTTCAGGGCAGTTTGAACATCTCTGTCCACAAGGACTGCAAAGTACTTTCTCCGTGCCCTGGTACTACAGGCTCATACTAATGTGAGGAATTACAACATCAATATTCCAAAGGTATAAAAGCATTCTGGTATTTGTATAACGGAGATGTTTGCTAGCAGACTGTAAAAACTGTTTCCAGTCTTCCCCATCAGATGCACTTAAGTTCATTTTGCACAGGAAGCAAGACGTGCCTGTGCCAGACCCACACAATTAACATAACTGCTGTCTAGTCAGCTCCAAAGCCATCCAACTGGACCGCTGCTGCACGAAATTCCTGTCCAGCTAAACAAATACCTTCAGACAATTCCCAAGGATCCATCTCTCGTCTCTTTCCTTTAGAAGATGAAAAGGAAGGAGGAGAGACGAGACATCCCCAGGTAAAGGAGTCAAAATCAAAACCGGATGACAACAACGCCACGCACAGGGCTGATCCCAAATGCTTCAGCCAGCTAAGGGCAGCATCAGCAAGGGCCAGCCAGCCCCAAGAGCACGCTGCAGGTCAGAAAAGGACTCTTGGAAATACATACAATATAGATAAATGAATAGCAAAAAAGCCCACTAAGCTACAGGCGCCGAGCTCATAAAAGCACTGTCCCATGTAATAACATCAGCAAATAAAATCTCAACGCAGAACAAAACCAACAGGTCCAAGATGCAGCACCATGCTCCAGACACCGAGCACCTCACACAGCCGCTTCTGCAACGGGCAAGTGAGGAAAGCGAGGCCACGCACACTCCGAACAACACGCAACGAGCAACATCCTTCAATTTCAGCATCAAGAACTCAACATTTGGGCAGCAGCGCGAGTCACTTCTTACCATTTTTTGGTGCACTCCACCATCAGCTCCTGGTAAGAGGCCACAAACTGGAACTTGGATGCATGTTTCCCAACACGCTGCAGTCTTTTCCAAACTGAAGCCATAACGGCGAGAAACACCAGTCCTGTGGCACAGTCGCAAGAACACCAACGTAGGTGTAAGAGCGTGCGTGCTCAGTACTAGCAGGTTTATATACAGATGCAGGAAAAGCAATGCACAAGAAGCTCGAGAGGATGTCTACAACTCATATTCCACCTCTCTTTTCTTCACGGTAGAAATCCCAGTGCAGCTGAATGGCTCATCACTGTCCAGGAGCAGCATGCAATAGGAGCTGCGGGGTGAGCAAAAGACGCGAGGAAGTTCTCTCATGGAACCATCATCATTCCTCACACAGCGGATGGCGTGGAGACTGCAGGACTGCGAGACAAAAAGGCCGGGGAGGAGGCAGGTTAGCAGGCAGCACGCTGCCATCACTCCCGGCCCGGAACCCTCCACACAACGACCACAAACCACACCGACAGACCCCATCCCATCACCCCGAATAAATACATATATTTATACCGCTGCAGCAATTTAAGGAATGCAAACCGCGAGCCTGTTTGGAGGCGTATCAACGCGTCCTTTTAGCGGCACCCATCACCGCCGGCAGCACCGAGCAGCGGGGCAGCGGGGCCCGGCGGCACCCCTGGAAGCGAGGCGGGACGGGGGGGAGACGCTTTCTTTGTCTCCGAGCCGATGACAAAAGCTATAACAGTCGTTCCCCATCACACACGCACCCCACGCCCCGTTCCGGGCAGAAGGCGCGGGCAGGGAGGGGAGCGCTACCGCCGAACCGCCCGTGTTGGGGAACGATGTGGGAGGGCAGGGCGGCCCCGGCTGCCCCGCTGTCCGCAGGTCGCCCTCCATCCCGGGCCGGAGGAGGAGACGGACGGGAGGCGCGGGAGCCCGGCGGGAGGGCGGCGGCGCTCACCTGCAGCCCGCCGGGGCCCCGTTTCCCCGCCACCCCGTGCCCGACCGCTGTCAGCCCCGCGCCCCTCGCCGCCGTTAGCCGTCAGCCGTTGGGGTTTAAAAATTAAAACGCCACCGGCGAGGAGCGTGCGGGGGGCGGCGGGGCGCGGGCGGGGAAGGCGCGGGGCGGCTCCCGCGGGCGCGGCGCTCACCTGCACCCGCTTCTCACGGCGTTCCCCGGGGCGGGCGCTGGCACCGCGCGGCCAGCCGAGAGGCGGCCCCGCCGCTGCCCATCGCCGCGGCGGCGCCCCGCGGCCGTCCCCGTCTTCCCGCGGCGAGTGCCGGGCGCGCGTCGTCTCTGACCGCCCCACGCCTCGCCGGCCGGGCAGCCCGCGCGGGTCCCGCCGCGCCTCACGCCGTCACCATCGCCCTCCTGCCGGCGCTGCGCCGCGTCTCGCCTCAGCCCGGCCTGGCCCGGCCCGCCGCCCCCCGGCCAGGCGGGCCCGCCCCCGCCGTCCCATTGGCTGAGCCGCGCTCCCCGCGAGAACCATTGGCCGCCGCTCCGCGTCAATCACCTGCGGGCCGGAGGGGCGATCCTCGCGCAACGGGGAGAGCGAAGCAGTGAAAAAGACGGCGCTCGCCAGCCCTCCTCTCCTGAGCTCCCTCCTCCCGTCATTATCTGTCCTGATTGGCTGCAGCAACCGAGGAGGCGGGGTCGCGTGTTATGAGAAGCCTTTCGATAGGCGAGCTCGGCCGCCCGTCAGGGCGAGAACGTGCGGCGATTGGCGGTGGCGCTTCCTAAAGCAGCAAGGTGGGAGCGGCGGGAGGAGCGGGCTGTTAGAGAGGGGCGTGGCCGCGCAGCGGCGGGCTGCGGTACCCGCGGGCCGGGCCGTCAGGCGTGCCCTCATGGCGGGCCTTCATGGCGGGCGTGGCCGCGGCTCTGCCCTCGTCGCACCTCCGCGGCTTCGCACGTGTGCGCAAGGTTTCCTGTCCGGTTCCGCACACACACAGTAATTCCAGCACTCTTGACGCAGACGTGACCCCCTTTTTTTTGTTTGTTTTTTTTAAGAGCCGATCAGCTGCTCGGGATTTGGGAAATGAGGCCGGGCGTGCAGCGCCTCGAGGTTATTCTCCGTCGGAGCGAGGGCGGGCGGCTCGTGTCGTGTGGGAGGCGCAGGGCTGCCGGCTGCCCAGTGACTTGTGTTTCAGCCGTCATTATTTATTAACATGTTCCATTTCCTTCATAGCTTTGAGCTTCAAGTTACGCCAGGCCGCAGAATCACGCAGCGCGTGGCTGTGCTTCGTGCTGTGCTGCGAGCAGGAACGTGGCTGTATGAGGAGTACGTAGACGCCTTTTTGTTAATTAAAGATACATAATATGTACAATGTGATCTCTGCGAACGGTGTTCCTGTCCAAGCCGTTGTCTTCCTCGCCTAAAGAAAGCCGTGGAAGTGTATTTGTGTGGATTTGTGCATGCCCTCATCGCCGTCACCTGGAAACGGCACAGAGCGGGATGCTGAGAGCTGCTCAGGCTGGGATGCTGGTGGGGGTGATCAGGGAGTCCCCAGAGCGGCCTGACCTGGATCTTCCAAGCAGCTGCTCCCGCAAAGCACACTCTCGCTATCCAAAAATATATGCTTGTGCTCTGTGGTTCCCTTTTTCTTTCCTTCTGCTGACACTCAGCTATCCAGCCCCTTTCGCAAACTCTACAAAAATCCTCTTTATTATTTTCCCCACAAGTTTGATTCCTATTCCCTGACTTCGTCCAGATGTTAGAAGATTTCAGACCTCCTGGTCCAAGTAGAAAGATTAGCGATGCTCTGCTTATGTTATTCCCTGTTAATCGTTAAAGCTATACAGCCTCTCCCTTCTCCTTCAATACCTCTTCATCAGAATGACTAAGGACAGGTTGTTCACCAGGAAAGAAATGACCTTTGCTAGAAATAGCTATCATTATAAATCTGTTTCCCCATCCTTCTGTACATGAGCCTGCAGAAATGTCACTGAGGAAATTGACTAATTGGATTATATCAAGTTTGCAAGAGCATTCAGCTTTTTGAGGCAATGGGCTGTGCCTTCACCTGCTACATCTTAAACTTCCTTATCTTTCTGGATCCCCTTCAGAAGTTTGATCCCACCTTTACAGAGCTAGTGGAGAATTTGCACAGACTTCCTCAAATCTGAGCAAAGCACCATCCTTCTGGTCCTGAATGTGTTGCTGATTGATTTGCAGTGCCTTAACATTCAGTTCTGCAATAAGTGATGCTCACTGGATTCAGTTGCAGCATAGGAGCCTGATGGCTCTTTGCTTTGTTTCACCACAACACAAAATGCATGCAGCAATGGAACCCGTTTTTTAATCCTCCCTTCTTCCTTTGTTTCTTTTTTTTTTTGCTGGAACAACTCCACTGAGCTGCCTTTTCACACCAGCTGATGACACCAACAGCCATTCTGTACTGGAGGGAAAAATGTTTTGGATATTCCCTCTGCTAACTACTGGTTAAAGCTCTTTTCAGGGGGAGGTGAAGGTGGAATATTTCATTTTCTCTGTGCAATGAAAGCCTGACTTTGAGAGTGGCATCTGAGAAACGGTGACTCCCTCATGGCAGAGTTAGTCCTGTTGCTATCATAGCCTGTAGTGAAAGTATATGTCTTAAGCAACACGTTCTGTGTTGCTCTTGAGGAAGTTGCACTAAGTATAAAAACATCACAATTTGGATTTTGCCTTACCAGCAGAGAGACAGGATGTGCTGTGTTGGACTTGTTAACACTGGCATGGACAGAGGCCAGCAGGCCTGGCTGGCACTCACCTCCCAACCTGCTGACCTGTATAGTGTTTCTCCTGCTTGACTTCAGCCCACACCTACTATGTGGTGAGACCCTGCTGTGCTCTGGCCAGAAGGGGTGCCCCAAAAGCCCATTTCCTGGGTGGCAGCTTCATGTCACAGCCTTTGCAAACAGCTTCACTGTGCTGTCCCAGAGGTGTTGGGCACTCCTGCCCAGCCCAAGGTCCTGTAGGTAAAGCCAAGAGCCTGGTTCCAAAAGGGAGGATGAAAAACATCCTCGCCTGTAATTCCTTTATCCCACCTCTACCTGGCTGAAATTCTTCCTAAGCCACTCAGCAGTAAGGGAGATGACGTATTTATCTACAGACGAGGTCAAGGACAGGAGTCACATTCCTGAAATGCAGAAGCCACGTTGCAGCAGTTCAGCCCTTGGAGCCAAGACAAAAGATGGGGTGTTGGTGGTGGAGACCCACACGCTGCAGACAGCATTTCCTTATTCTGCCTCACAAAACACTGGGTTAGAACTCATTTCTTCAAGGAACATTTCCCAATATTATTTCCAGTCAGTCTTGTGTTGGTTAGCTTGCAAATGGTCTGAACGAGTTGACGAGTTTTGTCATCCAGCTTTTGGTATCCTTTAGAATTGTGCCCTCATTGTGGCGTGTTTCTCCCTTAAAAAAGAGACAGAAAGAAAGAAAGGAAAAGAAAAAGCAGCCTATGTTCTGTCCATAAATAACAGCTTTCGATCCTTTCATCGTGCTTAGTGTCTCCTGTACCTTTTCCAGTTCTTCAATACCCTTCCTGTGTGGTCTCCCTTGCCTTTTTGCAAAGTAAATTTATGCTTGTTTAGGACATCCTGCAGCATTAATGAGGTGAAGAGTTCCTCCGTTCGTTGTCTTTTTTGTTTGTTTGTTTTCAAAAAAATACCACATTTCTTACCAAATAATTCAGCTGTTGATTTAACTTCAGATGCCCTTCAGGAACACTGACCTTGATTTTCTATTCGCTTTTTCCTCACTCTAATAACTTCTTTTTGTCTCCCCTGAAATTCTTTTTACCTTTGAGCGCTGCCTTCTTTTTTAACATATACTTTATTCATAACCCGTTTGCTTGTTACGCAGCCTGTCAGCAGCACTCTGTGGAGACAGCTGGAAGGGAGAGGGCCTTTAGACAAGCGTTAGACAAGGTAAGCAAGCAACCCGTGGCTGGGATTTGCAAAAAACCATTTTAGATAGGTCTGGCAGCACAAGTGAGACTCTTTCTCCACAAAAGCAGAATCGGAACAGAAAGATCCTTCTCTAAGAGCACCAGCAGAATATCTGAGATGGAGCAAGTCCGACTGCAGGTGGAGGTTTGTGGAGGCACCTAAAGAAACTGCCAGTGCAGAGGTGGAGGGGTTGAGGAGTTACAGTTGTGGAGGCCATGCCTTTTTTTTTTTCTTAATCCGACGTCCTGTTTATTAGAAACTGAGTAATTGGACACGCAATCAGAATACCGTACTGGAAAAGAATGTAAGCCTTTTAACTGTATTTCAATAACTCTGCATAAATACCAGAGAAATCATAAAAATGTAATACAGCTGTCTCCAAAGATTACGCAGGAAATTCCTCTTTGTCCGAATACAATATCGTATGTCGCCTTTAAAGAGAACGCCTACTTCACTTTGGATCTACACCATCAGTCATGCAAACAGCCCGTTAGGAACAGAGGTATGCTGCCTTCGAGTGGGGGCATTAACAAGGCACAGGCTGGCACAGATCACACCCCAAGAAATCCTCAGCAGGATCTGAACCTCACCAGGGGTGTGACAGTCCCACTGTACCCAGCTCTGGTGAGGCTGCACCTCAAGTGCTGTGTTCAGTGTTGGGGCCGTCACTACAAGAAAGACATGGAGGCCCTGGAGTCTGTCCAGAGAAGGGCAGCAAAGCTGTGAGGGGTCTGGAGCACAAGTGTGATGGGGAGCAGCTGAGGGGGCTGGGATTGTTCAGTCTGAAGAAGAGGAAGCTCAGAAGGGACCTTATCACTCTCTACACCTGCCTGAAGGGAGGTTGTAGCGAGGTGGGGGTCAGCATCTTCTCACAGGTAACAGTGATAGGATGAGAGGTGATGGCCTCAGATTGCATCAGAGAAGGTTCAAGTTGGGTGTTAGGAAACATTCCTTCTCTGAAAGAGCAGTGATGCAGTGGCACAGCTGCCCAGGGAGGTGGTGGAGTCACTGTCCCTGGAGGTGCTCAAGAGCCGTGGAGATGTGGCACTGAGGGACGTGGGTTAATGGGCAGTATTGGTGGTAGGAGGACAGTTGGATGTGGTGATCTTAGAGGCTTTTTCCAACCTTAATGATTCTATGATTCTATAAATTACCTTGCAGATGTGACAAGACAATCTATTTTGCAAACCTAAGCTCCTACTAGATGAAGGAAATTTGTAACACCAGAATCCCAAACATCATACAACAAGATATTAGGGCCTAATGAAAACAGTGATATGGCCTTAGTCCTGCAGAGGGTTTATGATTAGCAAAGTTCAGCCTGGGGAAAAGATGACTGAGGGGGGATCTGATTAATATTTATGCATATCTAAAGGGAGGTCGGAGGCAAATGGATGAGGCCAGGCCCTTCTCAGTGGAGCATAGCGGTACAACAAGGAGTAACATCCTAAAACTTAAACATAGAAAGTTCCATACTAACACACAGAAGAACTTCTTTACAGTAAGGGTGACTGAGCACTGGAACAGGTTGCCCAGAGAGGTTGCCGGAGTCTCTTTCTATGGAGGTATTCAAGACCCTGCTAGACACTGACCTGTGCGACTTATTGAAGAGTACCTGCTTTAGCAGGGGGTTGGACTTGATGATCCTGAAGGTCTTTTCCAACCTGAGCAATTCTATGATTCTATGCTGTAAAACTGATTGTGTAATCGCCTGCTCCCTTATTCACAATCTCAGCCATGCCCAAACTATGCAATTCCAGGCTCATAAACTGCTCTTCAATATATCCAAATCAATCCACATGTATTTAACAGTGTTGCAAATTATTTCAACTGAATGTATTACTTTAAGTCTTTGTTAATCTCCTTGTACGCTTCTAACACTGTGTGTATTGAAGTTACAATTTGCAAATGATGTTGACTACCTCCTGCAGTGCTCTCTCTGCTTACACAGAGAGCCGATCTCCACAGCACAGAATGGGACTTCAGCCCTTCCATCCTGGTACTAATCATAGAATCGTTTTAGTTGGAAGGGGCCCTTTAAGGTTATCTAGTCCAACACCCCAGCAATGAACAGGGACACCTACAGCTTGATCAGATTGCTCAGAGCCTTGTCCAGCCTGATCTTGGATATCTCCAAGATGACTTAGGGAGTGAGTCGTCAAATGCATAGTTAGGAAGAAACAAGTTGGAGCTCACTAAAGATGGGCTGTAGGGCTCATTCTGTCAGATCGTGGCAGTGTTTGGCTGGTAGAGGAGAAACAGCCTTACCCACCGTTTGTCCCTGTGGGAGACTGCTCAGTGAGTCCCAGCTGAAGGAGGAGGTTGAGCAACTCAGCTCTTTTTCCATCACAGCCTGGGAAGGGACATTCAGAATTCTTTCTCTGAATAGTTTGGGGGATCTTATTAACACATGCCCAGGGGGAGTGAATGCTTTTACTACTCCATAGAGCTACAATAAAAAACCCCAAACTTAATCAGTCATCACAGGTACACCTTCCTTCCTTCTCTACCCAGAGCTCTGGAGCTCAGCAGGGACTTACAAGACAACAGCAAAAGGCTGGTGAGGGCATCTCGGCCTCTTTCTTCCCGACAAAAGGTCCTGTGTCATCCAAACCAGCAAATCTGTCTGTTTAGGGGAACAACAGATAAATCGGATGTTTTGGCAAAGCCCAGGAATAATAACAGCTCAGTGCTGTTGAAAAGAAAGCTATCAGAGATTAATTTGTCTGACAATCTGTCTTTATGCTCTCTGCTGAAGAAGAACAAGAGTCCTTTCATGCACGCTGAATTTACTCGTAGTGTGTATCAGCTTCTGTCAGCAAGGCTCTAAGCGTTACCGGTTTAGGGCAACGGATGATGGCTGCTGCCTGGCACCTGCCTTCAGCACAGCACTCTCGCATCCCAAACATGGTGCCCCCAAGCTGAGCTGGCCAGCTGTGGCTCTGCCAGGAAGAGGCAGAACCCAGCTCTTGCTGAAGGGGCCTAGACGGGCTGAGGGAGGAGGAGCTGCAGGAAGAGGCCATCCCATGCTCTCTGGTCTGCAGGAGGAGCACTGGTGCCAGCCAGGCAGAGGAACAACGCGGTGCAGAGAAGCAGTTTGATGAGAGGTCCAAAAGCCATGTCTGTTCCCAGCTCCGCCGAAGGTTATCTTATACAACCTCTTCGTTATCTCTGCAACAAAAGAGTATTGATGCTCACCTACCTTTAAACGTAGGGCTTACAGTCTCACACACTTTGTGTTGGGCCAAGACATGCTACAGTCAATAGGAAGGGTAAGACTAGTACTCTAGTTTTTGTGGTTTCTAATGTCCCTTCCAGCAGACCAAAATCGTTTTGTTGGGGAAGGAATGACTGCAAAATAAATTCTGCTGCGCGTTTGTATGTGATGTGCTGTACACCTGGCCAGGAGGTGAGTGGATTTTTTCAGGAGGACAGTGAAGAACATTTCTTCCTTCACAGGATTTTCTTCTGTCAGACTTCTCATTGAGAGGGCAAACCACAAAGATGATGGGATGGTGCAACTTACAGTCATGTGTTCCTGTTGCTTCTTTAAAGCATTGCTGAATTTTCCCTACCATCAATCTTAGAAGAGTTGTACAAGTTTAGCAAATCTTCCCACCCAAAAGATCAACCTGAAACAGTCACAAAAAACAGGCATGAAAAGTCTGACTAAATTAGAATCATAGAACGGCCTGGGTTGAAAAAGACCACAATGTTCATCTGGTTTCAACCCCCCTGCTATGTGCAGGGTCGCCAACCACCAGACCAGGCTGCCCAGAGCCACATCCAGCCTGGCCTTGAGTGCCTGCAGGGATGGGGCATCCACAACCCCCTTGGGCAACCTGTTCCAGTGCGTCACCACCCTCTGTGCTAAAAACTTCCTCCTAATATCCAACCTAAACCTTCCACCTCAGTTTAAGACCATTCCCCCTAAAATTGTTTGGTTGGAAGGAACCAAACAAAGAGGCTGTACCTTGTGGCAACGTTACTAACTGTAGATGGACTTCAGTTTGCTAGACCCACTACCTCAGTTAATGTTGACCTCATTGTTTGCTGCGAAGTCATGACGTTTTTTACAGTGCATTGCAGAATCACCTCAGTGAGACCAAAATAAAACCCACAGAAAGGTTTTATATAACATTGAGGCTACAGGATCTCTAATGTTGTTTTCTTATTGGAGCAAGAGCCAAGAACAGCTTAAATTCATTAGCTAATGGCCTGTGACAATGAAGGACAAAGACAATTATTATGCCTATCTCCCAGCTGATCATTTCTGTTTGAAGAAAACGCAACAAATTATTGTTCTCCCATATTAATGCATCATAACGGATTAATATCATATCAAGAAAAACCTATTTCTTCCAAAATGCAGACTAATGCTGGATAAATTTGATTTTTATAGATGAAAGCCTGGTAGAAAAAAATCGAGATTTTATTAGAGCCATGGACAATCACATTACTTTTTGTATGATAGGAAGACTTCGGTATTGAATCAGGAAATTGATCTCAAGAAATTTTTTCTCCTAAAGACTTATCAATTCCCTGAGCATCTCTCATTGCATCTCAAATACTTATCCTTGGATATTATAGCCAGAGGCACTGTATCTTAATGACTGTTTTTATTTATAGGATAGTCTGGAAAAGCACGCAATATGGAGTCTTGAAGGGGAGTGAAAACCTCCTGCCTCTCTCAGTATCAGCTGTTGATCCAATTCTTTTCACCTGAAAAGGGAAAGGAAAGGCAGTCAGAGTAGTTGCACACTTGGAATGATAAGTATCATTACTTCATTTCTGCACCATTTACAAAATTTCACTTTCTGTGAGGCTTTTGTTTAGGAAAATGCCATATGGTTAAAGAGCCTGAAGACTGTGGGTCCGTTTCTGAAATGCAGAAAACAATATCTTAACATGGAAAGGGGAAATCAGCTCCTCAGTTTCAGCAAAACATACACTACATCACACTTCCTTTAATCCTTAAGGCCAGCAGGTAAAGCACTGAGGAACTGGCATGTCACCCAACTCTGCCAAGAGCTGTAAATTCAGACTGAGCAAGATGCAGCTGGATCCATCAGGACTTCAGAGCCCTTTCCTGGGCTTGTGCACATGCACAAGGAGCTGGCAGATCTAAAGCACTGCTAAGCCTCCCCAAGGCTGCTAACACTAGCTCCACAGGTCAGGCTAGTCCCTGTCACACGGTGAGGGAAACCCATCAACATGCTCAGTTGCCCAACATCTACTGCAACCAGCAGCTGTGGCTTTCTTTAATTTTCAATGTCAATTTAAGGTTTTCTGAAGCTTTATGTGCTCCATGACCACTCTGCCTCTTACCAGCAAGATGCTAGGTAAATACTGTCAGCAGACACTTCTCCCAGCACCAAAGCACATGATCCGCAACTCTTTGTAGCATCAAGCAAGCTTACAAAGAAGCCCATAAGCCCTGGTTTTATGGGCAGTATTTCATGGAATTGCACATTCTAGGAAACACCTGCCTGTTGTTCCCGGAGACCACATGGAACTACCCAGAAACTCACCTGGAGTTGCAGCCCATCCTCCTTCCCCTTCATACTTCAATTGCTCCCAGTTGTCATTTGTGGAAGTTCAGACCTCTGCATTACACTGGTGGTAATGGGTCGTTCATTTGGGGTTTGACAAACCCCAGACTCATCCTCTAGTGATATATGCTGGCCACAAAGCCTCAGTTACAAGCGCTTTGTAACCCAGCTTTCATCCTTCCTGAAACAAAAGTACCTGTGGGTAAGTTCAGGTGTCCCAGCATGGCATAGGTATGCAATTACAATTCATCCCAAGGTTGTCCCCCCTGTCCCACAAAACAGCCTTTGTACATCTTCTCTTTGCAGCTGACCTTTGCAACGTAAGCTGCTGAGACCAATGAAACACAAAACATAGACTACGTACACGGAGTGTTACAGATTATGAAACTCAATGCCGTATTTTAGAAGTCACAAGAACATTATTTAATTCCCAGTAACTCCCCTCCTCCCCCTTCCCCCAAGAGACTCTAGAATATGTTTATGCACTAAAGTGCCAAAATGATAAAAGGCGCTGATTTTGTGCTATTTGCTTTGTGGTGAGCTAGTTATTACATAGCATTTCATAAATACGGGGAGTCAGAAATAATTAGTATGCTGAATAACAAGCTTTCCTCTACAGTGCAGTGCAGTACATTTTAAATCACCCATTTTCAGGAAGCGCTTGCGCAGCCTGGCTTAAACACAACAAATAAAAGGGAACTCTTTTTGGGGAAAAAGGCTGCTGTTGGGTTTTGTTCTGTTTTCTTTCCCTTTAAAGGGTGGTGTTTTGATAGCAGCAGCCCCATGGCCGCAGGGACAAGCAGCGGGAGCTGCGCCTTTCCCAAGTGGCAGGGACAAAAGCGGCTGCATGTCTTGCTGTTGCAGCACGAGGGACACGTTCCAAGAGAGCATCACGTTCATGAGATGAAAACTAATGCAAACACCAAACAAAATCCTCCTTTGAAGGAAGGAGATGATTTTAAACTGCTTGTAATTAAGGGAGAAGCAGCACTGCGCACAGCTCTGCGCCAGCCAAGGAGTTCTCCAGATTTTCACTGCTCGGCTTGTAGTACTTCTTTTTTTTTTTTTCCCTTTTGTAAAAACACAGTGTGGATTTTATTGCCTTTTTTGGATACTAATATGCAATCAATTATAAATTGTGAGTTGCAGCACCGGGTAATTTCTCTGCAAGAATGCCAAGCAGGTTCTGTGCTGGATCAGCCCCTGTGACAGCACAGCAACTAGCAGTGCCTGAGCCATGTTTTAGAAACAAGCTGTGCGCAGCGGCTCAGCAGGGAAGCCGGAGCAAAGCCCATCTCAAGGCCAGCTTGTGATGCTGAATGTTACCCTGCCGAATGATCTTTTCGGAAAGAAAAAGAAAACTTGGCTCACATTCTCAGGAGTGGTGAATCGGGATAAAAAGAGGAAATGGCAGTATCAGCCATCCACATGACAGTATCAGCCATCCACATGTGCATCAGAGGTGCTTGCCTCGATTTCCTCCCCTGCTGTCTGCTGTTGTGCTGGCACCACAATCAGGGCTCCTTCTTGCTGCTCGCCAAAGGAGAGAAAAGGGCAGTTTTTAAATGCAAGGTTAAAGAAGAAAAAGGGGAGGCGGTGTGAGCTTTTGTGTCAGAGGTTCGTGTAGATCTGATGCACACCACAGAGCAGCACTGCTTCTAGGACTGTGTTGCACTAGCCATCAACATAGATGAAAGAGCGCTCGGCTGCAGGGGATCTTGCTGGCACAGAAGTAGCCTCTTCGCTGATGTTTTTCCTAGGAGGAAGTATTTCCAAAAGAACTACCCTTGCCCTAAGAAAAAATACAGTTATCAGTGATTGTTCACATTAATCTATGGACTAGCAGGGCCAAAACAAAGCTGGAAGTAGGTGGCTGTGCCCCCTCCAAGCCCAAGCAGCAAGCACAACAATGGAATTTGGCATGGGTACCAAACCTGTAAAAACACAACCCAAAGGAGCAGCAAAGGATGCGGGTGTGCAGAAAGCATTGATGTTTATGTATGGTTTCCATCTCTTTTCTGTTAAAAATCCCCTTGGCCGTGTGGAACAAATATTTTTCTACACGGTGAAAGAAAAGTGCTAGCCAAGACTGGGCTCTACTTTTTCAACATTAATCACAGGGCTCAGCCTTGGTGAGTGCCATGATTTGGTTTTGGTAATCTAACACATAATAAGAACCCTACACAGTAACACCAGCTCAGAAAGAAACACTGAGCTGAGGCCGCAGCTGTGATATCCAATTGCCTTCACCTAGATACTGCAGTCAGCATACGTAGTCCTTAATAGGGAGTTTCAAAACAGCCTCCAATATTTGTAGGTTGTAGACACGATCTGTTTGCTGCAGTGTCGGGAGATTTGAGGGCACTCCAGTCACCTTGCTTCAGCACCGCCCCATGCTTTCAGCAGAGCTCCCTTTCCTCTCAACACCTACATTCACCTGCCAATTAACAGCTCGTAAAAAGAACTTCCAGAAGTGTCTGCAGTTTGTCACAGTCTGCATTTGATGATAATACTTAAAAGATCAAATATCCAAATTATCTCCTAGCCCTTTTTTTATTTTTCCTTCCTTTCATCCTTTACTATTCCCATCATTCATCAGAGGTCCAAGCCAGTGCAAATGGACTACCCAGTGTGAGACAGCACAATCCGTCTAGGAAAACTAATTCAGGAGCAATGATTTTCTTATGCCTTTTACTTTCGCAGGGCCCAGGAGTTCTTACAGAGCTTGCTAAGGAACCATTTTGATTGGCCTGTTTGTATGAAAATAATCCATGTTTCCTTGGCATGTCAAGCATACAACATGCCAGCAATAACTTGCATACTTTCGAAGCAGTCTTTCTGCTTGTGAAAGACTAGCATGCTACTAGCTTTATCAAGAGGTCTAAAACCTGCTTGTGGGACTTGGAAAAGGCCTTTCCAATGGCGGATGCAAGTTAATTTGCAAGGCTAACTCATTAAATCAGCAGAACTGTTAGGTCTCTCAAGGCATAATTGCCATCTTATGCAACAGATGAAATGTGCTCATCTAGAAAAGGAAACCTCACATCTCTTAGCTAATAATGAAATAACAGACCACCACAGACTTTTTCCAGGCTACTCTTATTTGGACATGATCCTTTTCCAAGCTAGCATTTTCTGGCCAGCATAAGCTTCTGGGGTATCCTATCATCTCCTCTCATATTTCTGCATTTCCAGCTTGAGCCTGGCCTGGGTAGGTAGGCAGAAGCAAGCAGAGGGGAACAGCATCACCTTCACAACATGTGGCAATATGCCTTGGAAAAGAGCATTCCATCCATCTGAAGGATTGCCACATCTGTATGGGAACTGTTGAGTCACAGCCTGAACCTCTGATTGATCACCTGAGGCAGGCACTGAGTCAGCCCTGGGAGCACAGGTGAAGGCAATTCAGCTGTGTGGTCAGAAGGGGTGGAGGCTGGCTGCACCTCTCCTAGACCCCATTTAAGGGCTGACTGCCACTGAGGAAGGATCTCTCTCTGGAGTTTGCTCCTTGTGGAGCTTCTTGTGCACCTACAACACTGGTGAGCACTTTCATTTATCTCTAATTACCTTTTCCAACTTGATAATCTTACAGCCTAACTTCTCTGTATTCTGTATAACATTTATATACTCACTGATCATACATCTATATAACATCCATATACTCATTGACCATACACACGCCCATAGGGTTTCAAGCAGCCCTGTTTAGTCTGTAGCTTCTAGCTTCTTTAGATCACTGTGATTTAGATCACTTTAGATTTAAGGTTACTTAAGCTTGTAATGCTTCCCTTTTTACTGCTGTTGTAAATAGTTACTGCAGGAAAAGGGAACTTTTTTTTTAAACATGAAATTGATCTTGTAGGTAGCCTCCTTCAGCATGTTAAATTGAAGTTAATTATAGAACATCCTCCAAAAGGAGGACCATGTCAGAACCTTAAGATCACAGATGCCACGTTGTCACTTGCACTTATGTGTCCTTTGCGTCAAAGGAACAGCAGCGCTTGGTAGAAGTGTTTGCTAATGGAGTGAGTAGAACTAATGGCATCCAAAAGAAGATGAACAACCACCCAACTCCCAGCAGGGAGGCTTTCTGCTCTGCACCCCTGAGAGTACACCGACAGCACCGGCTCCCTGCCCTGATACCAGCACTGACTGCTGACCTGCGGCTACATGAGAAGCTCAGTCCAAGAAGGACATGGAGATTTTGGAAAGGGTCCAGAGGAGGGCCACGAAGATGATCAGGGGGCTGGAGCATCTCCCCTATGAGGATAGGCTGAGGGAGTTAGGCTTGTTCAGCCTGAAGAAGAGAAGGCTGCGGGGTGACCTCATTGCAGCCTTTCAATACCTGAAGGGAACCTACACCCAGGAGGGGAATAAACTCTTTGAAAGGGCTGACAATAGCAGGACTAGGGGAAATGGATCCAAGTTGAAGGAGGGAAGATTTAGGTTGGATGTTAGGGGGAAGTTCTTTACTAGGAGAGTGGCTAGGCCCTGGAACAGGCTGCCCAGGGAGGTTGTGGATGCCCTGTCCTTGGACGTGTTCAAGGCCAGGTTGGACGGGGCCCTGGGCAACCTGATCTAGTAAATGTGTATGTTTGTTGGCCCTGCTAGGCAGGGGGGTTGGAACTACATGATCCTTGAAGTCCCTTCCAACCCGGGTCATTCTGTGATTCTGTGATTCTGTGATTCTGTGAAGGGCTGGTTGTGCAACCCTGCGTCAGTCAGTAACAGCAAGTAACATGCTGCCGAGGGGACTACTCGCAGGTTCCTTCATTCACTACACATAGACAAGTTGGGGTCTGTTAAATCATCCTCAGTTGGTATCTATCAGGTCAGTCTCCTTTACCTGGGTGTGTTTCCCTTCTCCTCCATCCAGAGCAGAGGAGCTGAGCGGAGGCCTGATGGTAGCTGCAGCTCCTCGCATGGAGTAGAGGGTCACGCTGAGCTCTGCTGTCTGTGACAGCAACAGGGCCTGAGGGAACAGCATGGAGCTGTGCCAGGGGAGGTTCCCTCCAATTCAGGATATTCTCTGATTCTTCTCTCAACTCAGCCTATGAAATGACAGAAACTCTCAGCCACTGCTTTTATGGACATCAGATTAATTTTTCATTCCTGCGGCCAGCTACCAGCCCAGCAATTGCAACCAAACCTCTGCCTGGGGCAACAGTGCAGCCCTACCCCAGCAGGACTGAAAGCCCACCAGGGGACAGTGATGGCTCTCCGAGAGGAGCCCCTGAATATCAGAACATCTGCACAGCACCAAATGTCCTGGCCAGATCCCATCTCCCGCCATGAGCTGCATAGGACCCAGTTTCTTGGCACCACTCTTCAACCCTCCCTGCGCAGCAGAAATCTGCGCCAGTGCTGCTGCCCAGACACCTCAGGGCACAGAGGCAGGAATGCTATTTGCTCTTACGCCTACTTATATCTCTGTACTGGGCAAAAAAGTAGCCCTCCTTGCTCATCTAGTCTATAGCCTAAGATCGAGAGTTCAATTACAACCTTAGCACATCTGGTTTTAGCAGTGCAGGCTGAATACTCCAGAAACCACAGAGCAAAGGTGTTTGGGATAAGAATGTTCTTGTGATTAAAAAAAAAAAAAGAAAAAAAGAAAAGAAAGAAAAAAAAGGTACAAAAGTCTTCAAATGTTTGTTTAGAGAGAATAATTTTCATTTAAATGCTGGCACAATTTCAACAACTGGAGTTCAATTTTGAAGTGTTGAAAATGCCCTCGGATAATTTCTGTAGCATTCCAGACCCCAAAAGTTATCATAGGAAGCAAGTCACCTAAGAAATCAGCTAACAGCAGAGCTGAAACTCATTTCCTGCTTTCTAAGAAAACAAAAAAGGACCCCATGCTTTTAAATCTTTCTGAGAAGGATCTTCTCACGGATAGTTTAAACCAGGCAAGTGGGGTTTGACTTTTTCCTGCCCCAAAACAGTGTTCTCCTCCTTGAGAATGCCTCCGAGGCTCTCACCTGCCATGTTGATTCCAGTCGTTTACTGGACTTTGGTACCACGTAGTCTGCTGTAAGCACTGCTTGGAGCAGACTTGAAATTGTTTTCAAATCCTTTCCGAAGGAATTTACGGCCATCCATGATTATAAAGACGCTCAATGAATGATACGGTGTTTGTGTTCTGAATTTCACCACAGCAGTGGTCTGATTTCCATATTACATTTTATTTTATATTACAATTTGGTTTTGCCTTTAGGAATTAGGTGACACTTTTACACACCAATGCTGATTTGCTCTTTCGTTGCTGTCTCTGACTTTCTCAAGTGAATACCAAAAAAATGTTCAAAACCAGAAAGCTCTGCTTGTTTGGGGTCAAAGTTTGACCCGATTTTCAGTATAAGTAACCTCTTGGTCCAAATTCTATCAAATTCAGGGCTAGGGTTACAGAAGCTTAGTTTCACTGAACTTAGCTTTACTATTCGGAGCTCATTCTTTGAAGAAACCAAGCAAAATTGTGTCCTTAGCTCATCTCAGACTTGTCTGCAGGTCCCAACTAGATAGATCACAGGAGGGCTCCTTCACTGAAGTCCTGCTAGCAGCCCCATTTGTAACACAGTGTGCCTCCATCTAACAAGACAAGATGTTGCAACTAGCTGCAACTGCTGCTGTTGCTTCACATTGGTTTCAAGGGAGCAGATTCCGTAACATGTTTTGCTAGGGAAGCTGGTTTCCATTTAAAAAGGAGGGGAAAAAAATCGCTCTAAGACAGCTTTTGAATGCTTTCCTTTGTCAACTAGCACAGTTAACAGGCCTGGATATGACAACAAATTTCACATCAATAGTGTGCCTCAAAGGGAGAAAATGAGCAAGGAAAAGCAGCTTGAACAGTGATCAGTGCGAGGGTACCTGACAGAGCACAATCTGCTTCTGGGCTGGCTTACAGAAAGAAGGAAAATATTAAGAAGATAAATATTAACGGCATTCCCTCTCTTCAGGATATGCCTTCCCTTGCAGTCATGCAGTTTTATTGGACCTTTGTGCTCACAGAGCATTGAGACACAATCTGTTTCCTCACTAGAAAGAGATGAAGAATGTCAATTTGGTTTTGCTAAAGCCAATGGTGTTCTTGGAGGAAAGGGTACGCCAGCACTCTGCTAGCACAGCCGGTGCAAACACAAGATATCTGTCTGTGGAAGAGAGGGGCTTCATCCCAATGCTGTTGAGTTTGGTGGCAGTTAGCTATTTGCAAGCTGCTCAAATCCTTTGTTGTGTTTTTGTATCGCCCTTCCACCATGCTAATCTTTCCAATGTAACAAGGGGGAAAAGGTGATGCCCTCTTTAGTAAAAACATCAGTGAAAATATTTTAGCCCTTTGCTTTTGTCAAAGCTGAACAACCTCCAGAAAAGCCACCGATAGTAGAACTTTTCTATCTCAAGCACCTCTACAGTCTTCAGAGTGACAGCCCATTTCTTTAAGTGATCAGCTACTGCAATTGCTTGAAGCTTGCCCTGAGATATCATTGAGTCCTTTGTGAAACACGGTTAGTTTTTTGAGATGATGGCCATTCTAGGTACTGACAGAAGAAAAACAAAAACTGATACTCACAAAATCCTTTGTGAGATTTACAAAATGCAGTCAGCCTCACTTTGTTTTAAATCTTGTTCTTTCTCCACATTTAACATCTCTCCCAACTTTGTTTCCTACAGCAGCTTTCTTTGGGCTTTAGCTCCATCTGCACATTATTAACCTACAGACACTCATTCTCCACCAGCATTTCTACTTGGAAGCAGCCAAGAAATTGAAGGTAAATAATTAGTTCCTCATTGAATCACTTGATATAATAGACTCAGTGTGTTAATCCTGATGCATGCGGTCTGGGAAAGAGAGTAGAGAGGGCTGTTGTGTTGGTTTGGGGAGTTTTTCTTGCCTGTGCCTAGCACATGTGGCAAGGCAACAGCAATAAATCAGAACAAAGGAAATAAAGCACTAAGGCTTTAGGGAACATGTGTTTTAGAAGAAAAAGTTGGCTCACCACTAAAAGCAGTACTGCCTCATAACGGATGTTTAAAATACAGATGTAAAAGAGAAAGACAAAATCACGTAAATCATACAGTGACTTACAGGTCGGAGCAGCTTTCAAACAACACTGCAAACCCATCCATCTCCCTGGGCCTGGACAGACAGACCTCAAGCCCCAAGACAGCGTCACATCTCATCTCCAAGCTGTGTTGTGATACATCAGGCTGCCAACAAAGCATTAAATAGTTAAAACCAACCCGAGCAACCAACATATCCTTTCCCAGGATCAAGGCTCTCCAGCTGCTGTTGACAGCCCCACTGCAAAGCAGCATCAGCTTGAGACGTGCAGCTGGAGGAGCAATTTGTCTTCCCAGGACCCATGCATCCCCCATGCTTTAATGGTGCGTGGTGGCAGTTTCACACGGCAAGAGGGGAGTTTGCTGAGACTCCTTTCTCAATGCTGGGCAGACAGAAATGCTCAACTGAAGTGATGATTACTTTGGAGCAGATTTTTCCAACATATTTAGGAGTCCTAGATGGGAAGAAGGGGGAGGGGAGTTCTCAAAGCCTCCAGGTGGGTCAGACTCAATCCCCAAGCTGGGCATTTTCCTCCTCTCTCCATACAACTTACTGAGTGTCCTTTAAGAAGTGCCACTCTGCACTGTCAGGCACCTCAATGTGCCTGCAAAGAATCTGAGGTTTCATATCACAACCTCCTGTCTCATGGGGTGCCCCTGGGACTTCCAGCCAGGCCAAGGGCCAATACTGAGCAAACCCAGGCTATGGGCAGGAAAGCAACCCCAGAAGCTGGCAGAACACAAGAAACCCCAAGAGAATGAAAAGGCTCCTACTTGTCTGTCCCATGCCTGTTAACTTTTTAGGGTAAATGGCTTCTATTTCATTTAATGCAGTATCTTTGCCACCAGTCCTCTGGCCGAGCAGTATAACATTAAATATGCCCAACACACTCTTTGCTTTCAATGTTGGTCTGTCTTTCCACATTTCCCCTCTTCTCTTGCTTTATTAGTTCCATTCTTACATAAAAACAAAGCCTGCGTGTTGAGAACTGAGCTGAAGCCTTGAAAAGAGTTACGGGAGGAAGACAACACAAAAGTAATCTGGAAAATACAGTTTGGATGTGATTGATGAGCTCTGGCCTATGATAAGTCCTTATTTAAAGCAGCAGGTAGAGAAGCAGAGCTGGCAGTGGGAATGTTTAGGATTGAGGAGAGTGGAGCCAAATCTCCCTGCATCAGTAGGTGAGTGATGGATGCTGGAGGGAACGAGGGGTCTGGCATTATCCCCAAGCAGGGCTTTGATCAGGGTGCACAGCACAAAGCATGAAAATGGCAGGGAACAGCACAAAACCTGCAGGAATACTGCAGAGGAAGGGGAGAAAAAATGCAATTCCCTTTGCTACAGGCTAGTGGTGAAACAGTAAAATCCCAGCATAAAGGATACATATAATGTATCCAAACAGTACCTCTCTGCAGTGAAGAGAGGAGGAAAGCCATCTCAGTTGGCACTTCTCCCCATTCACCATCTTGAAAACCTGACCAGGAGACACCAAGAGCACATGGTGGGCTGGCTGCTCAAAGCTGAGAAGCATCGGCTCTACTAGATTGTAAAGTGAAAGCAGAGCATGCTAGAAGGGGAGTTTGCAGACACTGATGCTCTGAAACAGTACAATCCCGCCACCTGGAATCACATACCATGTGTTAAACTGGGCAGTGCCTTTCCACCCCACTGGTCCTAGCAGGCTGGTGTTTTACCAGACACGGCCACTTACTTATCATCTGATTTTGGAAGAGTACGCTAAGGAAACACACTCATATCCCGCAGCAACCAGCACCAGAGCAGACAGGGCCAGACACCCATCCTTGCACCCATCCTTGCTCCATCAGGTCACGTGAGCACAAGCAACCCCGAGCAGTCTCAAAGGGAGCTTCCTCACATAGATGAGCTCTCCAAGCTTCAGTAAATGAAATCCAGAAGAGATTGGTTTGGGTTAGAAACAGAAGGAACTTGGGCAGGTTAAGGGACTAATGAGCAGGGGAAAAGCACAGCAATCTGGAACAGCTGTCCTGCAGTATTCAGTGGGACCCCAGCAGTGCCTGTTTCAAATGATAAATCAGGAAATGAGGCCTCCAAAATCCTGATGCTAGTTTAAAAACCCAAGCAAACAAAGAACTCAGTGAATTTCTGGTCCTTTTTTCATTGCCTTCCAGTTACTGAGCCTGAAGAGAATATTCAGGTCATGTTTTCAATCTTTCCTCCATTATTACTGAAGAAAGAAGCATGTTTTGTAATATTACATTGTAATGAAAACTGAGATTTCCTCCTTGTGCTCTCTTTCAGGATCCACGCCTCCGAGGAAAGCTCAGAGTGCTGTCAATTTGTGAGAAAACGGAACAGGCGGAATTGGAATTCCAGCGGTGGACGATCAGAGGTGAACTCAGTGCAGACGTTTCATTAAATCACGCAGGCATTTTATAAATCAGCCAAGGCCAAATTATTGTTAAGAGAAGAAATCAATTTCAAACAACAACGACAACAACAACAACGAAAAAAAGGCTGTAGAAGCCAAACCAGTCAGAGCCTTGAAGAAAAACTCCGAGTCTGGAACACAGGGTTTTGGCTGCTGCCCATGACCAGAGCCCTGCTGTGAGAGCAGCCAAGGACCACCCCACCGCTGTAACACTAACATTGGGCAGCCACGATCCCACCCAACAAGTCCCCAGACACACGGATGTCGCTGCAAGATCCCCTCCTTCTGCCATGCCCCGGCCACGGCGCTCAGGCTCCTGCCCTGTGGCTGACAAACTGGGTCAGGGTAATCTCCAGCAATCCAGCTAAGCCAGCTTTCTGCCTGCTCTGCATTTTCAGCAGCAACGCAGGGCAGATGCAACGGGGGTCAGGATCTGGCCCCTCACGTGCATAGTTTTAAAGATTACGTTCAGCAGAAGCTATTGCGAGAAGGAAAAATTGCTGAGCCCAAGTTATTCCTCTGACCTTGAAGGCTTTAAAACATAATATTTTATTTGGCTTACAGAAAGCATGTGGCAGAACCTTCATTTTTCTGGAAGGTTTGTCCTGCAACACAAAAGGAAGAAAAATAATCGAACTTTTATTCCACCTCTCTCTGCTATGCACATCCCTGCACCCACATAAGCTGCTCTCACTTGAATTTTAAGATCTGAATACATTTGATAACTGTATTTGCTTAGCAGAAATGCCAACAAGGTCCCAGTCAAAAACAAACACTGAGGTCTGCAGGGTTGGGGCAAACAGGAAAGTGCCCCCGTTAAAAGTTCACTTTCAGAGCGAAATCAGAAGGGTCAAAATGAAGTTATTAAAAAAAAAAAAAGAAAGGGACAGACTTCAGTAGCACAGAATGTTCACCCAGCAATTCCTACCATACCCAGCAGCAGCAGAATTGTTTTCAATGCTCAACAGTTATAAACCTTTACCTGAGTACAAGGCTTTTGCAGCACCATTTTCGGGGAGAAAAGTTTATTTTCAGAGTTCTGGTTTCCAATCTGACCTAAATTCAGCCCATAGGCATAGCTGTTCTCTTGTTTAAAAGAGACAGGACTACCTCATACATCCCCCCAACTTCCCGCACATGCTAAGGATCTCCAGCAGTATTTGCAGGGGAGACATCATATCCAATAGAAGGAACACAGCAAGAGGGAAACCCTTTTGCTTTCCCTATCCTGCCAGCTGCTCTTGCTGCATCCAACTCCCTCCTGAGCCTTTCCTGTGGACACATTTATAAAAGACTCCTCCTCGTATGGCTAGCAGGGCTTCAAGCCCTCAACCTGCAGAGCGAGCGCAAGCCTGCTGCAGTGAGCATAAGCTTGCTGCAGCAACACAAGGGGTGCTAAGTCCCTGGTCCCTTTCCACAGACAGATGATGCTGTTGGCATGCAGGCAAAGAACCTGAGTACATCTCACTCTACCACCTCAGCTCCACACTTGGTTACTTCCAGCTGAAAGACAGCAGCAAGCAGCAGTGGGAGGTAGCCTTCCCGGCCTTTCTATCTGCTTATGTAGACTGATATCACAGCAAGTGTGTTTCTAGAGGTCTCAGAGCACGAAAAGGGTCACGATGGTTGGAACAGTGATAGCTATTGCCCTACTTCCTTCATCAGAGGTAAATCCCACAGCTGTCCTCTAAAGCTTCTCTGCAGCTAAGCAGGACCTGCAACTCCTTCTCCCCCTGCTGAGCGACCAATTAGCCCCAGGCAATCTCTTTCCTTTTAAGTAACAGGCAAGTCTGCTGTTCAAGGCACCTATGCTCTGTGTTCAGCAAATCAGCTGCCGTCACCACTGACTGTGCTCATCAGGCAGCCGGTGGGATCCCCGGTGTGCAGAGCCTGCTGCACAGCCAAGAGCTCGCTGCCGCTCAGCAGCTGGCACTTGGCACAATGGCCGCGTGACTCAGGCTGGCGCAGCGCTGGAGATGCGTTCCCCTAGTTTATATCTGCAAGTGATTCATTGCGTTCAGACAATGTTGTTGGCGTGCCAGCTACGCCGTAAAAATCTGGAGTTAATAAACTCCACTGTCAGGTCAAGGCAGAGCTTTCCAGGGTGTAGCTCTGTAGCGCAGGCAGTGCTCGCTCCCACCCCAGCAGATAGTTGCTGCTGATGTGTTTCCCACTGGGAAAACCCCACATTGCGTACAAGAACAACTCTGGGAAAAGCCTCTTGCTCCACCTCCTCCCGCCCAACAACCTGGCTCTTCTCTTGCTCCCTTCGGTGTGGAGAGCACAGCCCACAGTCCTGCAGTCCCAATCTTTACCCCAACCATGTGAGAAGCCTCCTGGAAGCAGCAAGCTGGGATCCCCCTAAGGAAGGAGGCAATATTTAAAAAAAAAAAAAAGAAAGAAAGAAAAAAAAAGCAGAAGATGTCAGCAGATGTTGCAACCCCTTAAAACCAGAGGAATCTGAACAATGTTAACTCAACTCCAGGTACAGAATAGTGACTGCCCTGCACAGCACTTTGCTGCAGCAAAGCAAGTCCCCCCTGAGAGGGCTGGTCAGCTCCAAACCCTCTTCTCTTTCCAATCCCCCTCGAGGGAAACTGTCCTGGAGCATTTCTGGTTATGTAGGCCTAAGCCTGCTTCAGAGCTGCCCTTTAACCTCTGTGCCTTACATCTAAAGCTGCAAGATGGAACACTTCTTTTCCTCACCTTTCCTGCAAGAAAACATAAGGAATGGTAAACTTTGCTGTCTGGACATGCTTTGCAGAACCATAGCGGACAGAAAGGGGAGAGATATTAAATGGATGGAATTACATTGAGGGAAACCTTTCCTTCTCCTGGCACTTAATCCACCTCCTTTCTGCTGCTCTGCCAAGCATTTGTGGCCCTGAGGGGACTCTGCACCATCCCCCTGTAGGCCTAGGGGCAGTTGGGGTTTTCCCTGCAACATCGCCAGGCTGGTTGCAGCCTGGTGCTGCCCTGCTCAGCAGTGAGCTGCACTGAAATGCTGGAGGGTTTCAATAGGCTGCACTGAGTTCACTGATGGAGCCATATAAATAACAGGAGCACCTCTGCCACACGGGCTACACTCTGCTAAATTGCTGCTGCATCTCTCCACAGAACTGGTGACATTTTAGAGTGGGTAAACTAACTCATGTATTACACTGCAGCTTTTCTTCTGCACTCACTTGTGGATCATCAGACAAAAAGGAGTGGAAATGACTTTCACTTCTCAGCATCCCCACAGAACAGGTATGCTTCAGCACTGGCTGTATTTCAGTAGAATTATTCACTTACTCTCAGCCATATTTTGAGCTTGTACAAGGTAGATCAACATCAGTGGGTCTTCACCAGTTTACATCAGCTTAAGAACGTGGCTCTGTGTTCTCACGGTGCAGAGCTCAGTCCTGGAATTGGAGCAGCCTCAGCAGCCCAGTCTGGGAGCCCTGAGTGGGACAGTGGGGCTAGGAGAGGTGGGCTTGTTTTGTGGCACTCTGCGGAAGAACAGCCACAGTGAATGACAAGAGAGTAGCATCGGAGCTGCGAGCATTTCTGAGGAAATGCCCAGCCAGCAAAACAAAACATGTTAGGGACAAAATGGGGAGCAGGGGCTGGAGAAGAAGTGCCAGAGGCAGAGGAGAGCCCTGACGTAGGCATTAAGGAGAGCAGGATCAGACAGTGATCCATGAGACAGACATAGCTTTTCTTCCTATTAACCAAAAGGATTAAAGCACTTGAATTCAGCCACTCAGAATAATGTTGGCAAATACATGACAGCTGTGTGCAGCTATAACTAATCCTAAGATACTGGTTCTGTGCCCATCCCTGAGCAGTGCATCTTGTGCGGTGCTGGATGCTGGAGGTGAGGGGATGTGTGAACACCCCAGCCTGGTCATGCCATACCCATCAGGGTTAACAATGTTTTACAGCCATCCTCAATTCCCAGCACTTCATGGAGATTTACTCGTGGGCAATTAAAACATCCCTGAAAAAAACACCAAACTCTACAAGCTCACTGACAGACATCTCAGCCCTTAGGTACATGGATTCAGCTTGGAAACTGATGTGAGAATTAGGCAGAGAACACAGTGCCGTATCCGGAATACTGTGGTTGTCTGCAGGAACATTCGCTCAGAGATATCAGCGATCTTCTAAACAGGGCTGAACATTCATAACTCCACTTTACGAAAGGAACACAAGCCACCAGGATTAAAGGCTGCCACTCTTACAAGGGAAAGAAAACCTGAAAATTCAATAGGCATAAGATTTTGGCAGAATTTGGCCACCTCTGTTGAAAACTGCAACTCCCATTCAGCTGCTGCCTTGCCCCAGAGGTGCCTCAACTTGCCTGCTGCCTCCTGGTTGGGATCTCAGCCTCCGCAGGCTGTTATCCCGCTCCCAAGCATGTCCAGAGTTGCTCTAGCCTAACCATCTGGGTTCCATCCCACACCTGAGTGTGCCAGGTCCTGGCATCACTACCCAGTGCCGCCAGTGCTGTCCTCATCCTCAGCCCGGGAGCCAGCATGCATGAAATGCAGCAGTGAGCACTGCCATCCCCTAGAAATGTCTTTTGCTACTGCAGCCCAAGGGAGCACCTGCCCCAAGTCCTGCCCTACACAACTCCCCAGCAGCCCCTCAAACACCCAGCTCACATGCATGGAGCAAGGCACAGATAGATAGCCCCAGGCATTACGAACGTGAAAGGGAGCACAGCCTACACTGTGGCGGAGACACCAGGCACTCGGCAGCTACAGAGCCGATCAGATCAATGTTGAAGCACTCAGCAGTAGACTGCTCAGAGTGGTGAAGCCTTCAGTTACCTTCAAGCTATCCAAAGCTGTGATGCTGTACAGCAAGAGCTGTCTTCCTCCTTTGCAGACACTCTGCTGAATCACAGTATCTAAAACAATGCCAGGTCTTGTGCAGGGTGACCCAGGCTGGGGTCAACTGCATCATTTTCCACTTTTTCCTGTACAACCTAGGCTAGAAGAAGAGTTTTCTTTCAGAAATCCTGCATCCATTTCTCCTGCCCTTGCAGGAGCAGAGTGGCTTCAAACAAGAAATAGAAAAGAGAAAGTGTTTGTGGTAAATAAGTGCTGAGCTCCAGTTCCCCCAGCACGGTAAACCTCTGCATCTTTCTCTGGGGTTAGTGGTTATTTACCCACTACCAGTATTCTTCATCTGACAGCTAACAATGCATTAATCACTGTCAGCGTGATCTTTGTTTCTGCTCCTCTGCAGATACCTGTTAGAATCACAAAAGATTGATTATCACACCACCATGTGTGCAGGAACACAGACTTGCACTTCCTTCAGCAGCCACTCCTGTCTGCAAGAAAATACATCCCTTCTCCCACTCTTTCCATCAGCCAAAGCATAGCTATCCCCCTCGGATTTCTGGCTCCTGTGGTTTCAGTCCACTTCAGCTGGCTATCTGCTACCTTTTACCCAGACATTTGTCCTTCTTCAGCTTCACAAGCAGCACTAAGAGAATCATCAAAACACTTCTCTGCAGCAGTGCGCTATTCCAGGAACCCTGCTCCCTTCATCAACCACGCGAGATGGTGTCCCTCTCTCCTTCACAGAAAGTTTTCTATGGCTCAGCTGTGGCTCCTGGCCACACTGTGCTCACAGCATTTGAAAGTACAACCAATAGACCCAGGAGCAGTCTCTGGGAGATATTTAATCTCCACCACTGTAGAAACAGCTGCAGCTCTTCTTACTCCACCATTCAGAAGAGCCCTGGCAAACTGAAATATGTACCTTGGAGTCTGGACCCAGCTATCCACAGGGAACTGACACTGCCAGAAGATGGAGGGATGCAGAGGGTCTGTCTGCACGTAGTGGCTGCAAGCACACGTATGCTGGGGCAGCAGAAAGGGCCTCTGAAGTAGAGTAGTGAAGTTTTTCCCTACAATGCGAGTACAGCTCTTACCGAAAGGAAGAGGAAATAAGCTCTGTCTAAAGCATCTAAAGTGAGAATAAATAAATAAAAATGTTTTGTTTTTATTCAAATGCAAGCTGCCGCCATTAAGAGGAGCCTCCAGCAATGCCCAGGGCCTTCTCTGCAGCAGCCGCCAGGGAAACCTGCCTTGGCTGCCCTTTGCTGTTAGCATTGCCTAAGGAAGTAATTCTCTTCTCTCTCTCCCATGAACATTTCTGTGCATGATTCAGCAGCTGTCTACAAAAAGCAATTGGGAAGATGAATGAGTTCACAGAGGGAAGAACTGAGAGAATGTCTCTCTGGGTGAGTGGGGACATTTCAGCAGATGCAACTCCCATTTGAGGTGTGGGTAAGTTTGGAGGTGTCTGGCCCTGGGAGGAGCAGGAGGAATAAGGGACTCTCATGTGAGATGGGATTGCCATCTATGTGCAGTGTAGCCCTGCTACCTCCTCCCACCCCTTGCAAGCCTTGTGTCAAGGCTAACATCCTTCCCTCCAGCCCTGGCAGCCTCCAGCAATGAAGCCTGAGGCCTCAATGCCTCCCTTAACCTGACAGCAGCACCACATTAGCAGGTTGCTGGCTTAGCTCTGTACACGCTTATTTTGTATAGGGAGTGAAATCACAATATACCTTAGGCTGTGTTTTTAGGACCTCCCTGCCGAGGCTAAATGCTACTGTTTTTGCTGTAGCAGGATGTGCCATCACTGGGAGAGCAGCCCTCCTCCTCCCCTGACCCATAACAGGGACATGAGGCTGCACACATCTGTTTCTATACTGCATTTGGAGAAAGCGTGCAAAACAACCTCCTCCTACTTTTGCTGTAACAGGTCCATTGTTGCCTCTTGGTATCTGGACCCAGTTTGCTTCTTATTTGTCACTTTTAATAATAAAAAAAACTTTTCAAGATAGGGAGATAATTGGTTAAGTAACTCTTAACAAATATTTAAACAGGAAAGATTCAAAACATACATCTCTAAGCTCCTCTCAGGTTTGAGCAGTGGGTTTTAGCCACAGCTTGGAGCTGCATGTCTTTCAGAGTGTTCCCTGCTCTCTTTATCTCATCATTGCCATCAAGCACATCCAGATGTTTTTGATGAGGCAAATTCTGTTGCTCTTAGTGCCAGACTGGGCTTGGCCTTTATCTGGGTTTCTGTGGCAAAGATGTGGCAAAAGGTAGGCGTTTTTTGGGAGTGCCAGTTCAAGCAGCTGTGTGTTACACTCTTACTTCAGTGCAACTTGAGTTCCTAGCCCTTTAATGGCTGAGGAAAGATCAGAGAAGACTAGAATCCAAAGCATGAAAATGCAGGCACCAAAAGGCACCAGGAAAAGTTATTACTCATAGACTCTAGTGATAACAAAGGCAGTTTCACCATTTCCGAGGATTTGTGTCATGGATTTTGAATGCTTGGATCACACACAGTCCTCTTGCTTCTTCTTAAAAGGATCCCAGGTGCTGGAGTTGATTCAGTTCTCACTCTGTAGCAAAGGCCTGAGAAGCAGGAATAGACAAAGTCAAGCAGTGAACAAAATCAAACACTTTGTATATGGTGCAAAATTGTCATTCTAACACTCTTAGTGCATGCGGGATCATTTGGAAAGGGACAGCCAACAGAAAATAATTACACCACCTCTAACACAATTTAGGTTGAAAGTGTAACCAGATATATGAATATCTCTTTCTGCTGAGAGGTTTAGTTTATAACTTCTTCCCAGAGACGAATCTAAAGCAGGAAAATAGTGCTTACACCCAAACTGGAATTCTTTAAGTGCTACACTGCTGGGGACTTAAATTTTCAATTTATACCAGGATATTGCCTCCTGTTAAGAAGCTCTACAAGTTCTTGTAATCCCAGCCCTGTGAGGGATCCTCATGCCCACTGACCTTCAAACATTCGTCCAGCCAGAGCTTTTCAGCCTGCTGCGCTCCTTATAAACACTCGAGAAAGCAGTTGGCTCTTCTTAGAGCCTTACTTCTTGAATACTTATGAATTTTAATTGATTTTCCTGGTTCCAGCTACTGCCTGTCTCAGCAAAAGGACAGAGCTACTACGGTGACCCAGACTGCTCTCTCCCCTGCAGCATGTCTATCTGTGGTCCCGCACAGCTCTGGAAATAAACTGCTTTTCTCAGAGACATCCACTGGCCAGAGTCAGGCTCTCTACAGAAGGCACAGCAGCTTCAAGGAGACTCATTTAAACTCAAAAAGTCCTCACCATGGGAGTTTTGGAGAGCTGCAAATGCTCCTGGGAGTGGTGGTGAGGGAGAGAAGAGGCAGGAAGTGAAAAAGAAAGGTTTCTCACCCCATCCTACGCTTGGAAAGCAGTCCTTTGGGGTCTGCCTGCTCCCTTCCATCACGTTTCCTTCTCATAGCTGGAAGTCTCACTAGTGCAGCACTGAGAATATGTTAAATGATTCATTGATGTTTGTACACATATGCCAGATGCTTTCTTTTTTAATAAACAAACAAACAGAAACCTCAAACACCCCCTGAGAGATGGAACACTTTCCCTACAGTGAAAGCCACACTGGGTGCTTGTGCATGAGAGTGGAAGGTTAAAGAAAAAAAGCAGCCTACACACACCACCGCAGAAGCCCAATTTATGAGCATTTCTCCTCCCTCTCTGATCACTTCCCCTGCCACACCAGTTATCCAGACTTTGGGGAGGTGTGGAGGCACTGAGAGATGTCACAGCTGCTTATTTCCCCCACAGCACCTATGAGGAGCCTGGACTGGGGGCTTTGGACCAACTTAGCTGAATGTAGCTGATGAGACACTCCATTAACACAGCTACTGAAGCCTTTGGTGGGTGTTCATCAGAGCATTGGCCTGTGCAGGTACTTCCATCCCAGCACTTGAGGCCACCACAGAGATTATTTCAATTACTTATGGCTGGGACTTCCTAAACTATGTAGGTGTTCTGGTAATTTTATCCCAAACCCCTTTTCTTCCGATATTTTGCTACAGTCATTTGGAAATTAAGTACTGTGTTCAGTTTTGGGCACCTCAGTACAGAAGGGACATCGAGGTGCTGGAGCAGGTCCAAAGAAGGGCAACAAGGCTTGTGAAGGGCTTGGAGAATATGGCCTATGAGGAGAGACTGAAGGAAGGGGGCTGTATAGTCTGGAGAAAAGGAGGCTGAGGGGAGACCTTATTGCTCTCTTCCAGTATCTGAAAGGTGCTTACAGTGAAAGCGGGGCTGATCTCTTCTCACTGGTGACAGGCGACAGGACGAGGGGAAATGGCCTCAGGTTACACCAAGGTAAGTTTAGGTTGGATATCAGGAAACACTTCTTTACAGAAAAGGTTGTTAAGCACTGGAATGGGCTCCCCAAGGAGGTGGTTGAGTCACCATCCCTGGATGTGTTTAAAAACCGTTTGGATGTGGTGCTCAGGGACATGGTTTAGCGGAGCGTTGTTAGTTAGGGTAGTATGGTTAGGTCATGGTTGGACTCGATGATCTTTAAGGTCTTTTCCAACCTGAGCGATTCTATAATTCTGTGATTCTACTGTAATTTACCAGATCTGGCAGTCTCACTCTGTCATGTGGTTCAGCGTGAAAATTGCAGTATTACACAAGGGATGTCTCAGGTGAACAGTAGGTGTGCAGAAATGAGTCCTGTCAGAGTTGTCAGAGAGCTCGGATCCAAAACTGCAGAGAAGGTGATACCAGTAAGAAGTGATCTCTCCATGTTCGTCCTGCTGGCTTTGCTCCCATGCATCAGCTCTCATGAGGCAAGGATCAGCTCTGTGTGCACACAGCATCGTTGTTGTGGGGAACAGTTCATGCACACTGAACTGATCCTACATCAGCAATCACTATAAAATTTGAACTAAAAAAGTGATGAGTATATTCCTTTTATGTCTTATGCAAAGGCATCTGCTACTGAAAGCAAGAGGGATTCAGGCGAGTGCTCCGCAAGATGTGACTAGAATATGTTTCTTCTGAAGTCCTCTCATCAGAAGTAGTAATATATTCCGCTTTTCCCCTAAGACTTGGAAAGCACATTTTAGTGCCTGCCACAGGACTGTCAGGATCAGCATTTCAAGAAGGAATTCAGCTTTATCAACATTCAACAGCATTGTAATTCAGGAATAATTAATGTAATATTAACATAATGTTATCGAGTAAGGTAAGAATGTAAGTGTTCAACATCAAATTCATTTAGCATTTGCTGCAGTAGTGTGATTGGCACAGAGTCATTTAACATCAATGCTAGCTTCAGCAGGATGGCTTTGAGGTGTGCCTCCCGCTGCATGTACAGCCCAGGAGTGCTCCCTGTGCTCCTCAAGGGACGTCTTGGGGAGTTGTGCCATGCGTCTGTGGCAAAACAAAAATCAAAGAAATACCTTTCTAAAGCCTGCCAACACTTCGCCGAGGTACAAAATGTATCTATATTATTTCCACTTATGGGCTATCCTAGATAGATCATGCATACGATATATACAGGAATTTCAACAAAAGCGATAGATAAGAGTCTATAAATCTATATTTGTGCACTTATATGCACATACCATGTAAAGGTAGACAAAATTGAATTCATACATCTATTCTGTAGAATGGGGGAATACGTTGTGACTTTTATAAAAGCTGGTGCTTGACTTAGAGTGGATACATCAGGCAGCATAATGTATATATATAACCTATATATATATATATACACATAGTTGTAAAAATACATATATAAATTCAGTTAAAGGCTTTGCCTTGCAACAGAGGAAGAGAGATAAGCTGCTTTTCTTCATATCTGGAAAGGATTTTCTGCCTTTCAGGATAACTAGGTTCAGCAGTTTTGGGGCCTGATTCCTGCACTTCTGTTCACTCCGTTCCCAGTACAGTCAAAAGGAAAAGGAGCCTGACTGAGGGTTTTCAGTGAGTAGAGTTGCAGTAAATGTCTAGTGAGATTTTCAGACATGCCATGGCTGCTACCTAACGCTGACATTAGCAGGAGCAAGGTGCCTGGGCATGCTGAAAAATCCCTGCAGCTACTTAAGACTCACTTGCAACAGCATGGTGTGTGTGACAGACTTGCCTGCAGCCAGGACATCCACTGAACTTCAGCGGAACTGGGACACCTGGATCCAGCAAATTCCTGCATCAGTGAGCACTGGCAGTGCTGCAGGACTGGAGCACTCTCCCGATTGTATCTGTGCTGCAGGTTGGTTCCTCCCACCCAGCTCAATTTTCACCCAGCTGCCACAATTGCTCCACAACCTGGGTACAAGGAACAGAGAACAACAGACATGCACATAGAAGTAAAAACCTTTGCTCAGCATGATAAGCCCCAAAGGCTGGATTCTTCACCATCAATCAGAGGTGACACAAGCAGCATACAGGGGAATGGGTGAAGGATCAAGACTGACTCAGGAAAGAAGAGGATTCTCATGCTATCCCTACAGCCTGAAGCAATTCTGAGGCCATGTTTCACAGCCTCCTTGCGTTACATGATGCTTTAACAGAGTGTCAGACCTGTCATGAATAAACACCACAACTGTCTTTAAAACAGATTTTTAAAAAGAACTTTCCCTCCCAATAAAGTCTGCAGCTTGAGATTAAGTCTAGATACAGTTTCAACAGACTGCTTTTTTTCTGGGGCATCTGCAAAGAATCCTCACTCCAAAGGGGACAATTCTCTCACTGCAGAGATGGGAGCAGCCAAGGCAGCCTTCTGCAGCCCCATATGACATGCTCCTGCTGAATCCAACTCCCACCACTTCTTACTGAGTGCCATGCTTGTTTGACTACGTACAGACCAAGTATTATAGAAAAATGTAAATATTTTTATGACCTTGCTTGCTTAAAAGCCTACTAGGATGGCTGGCTAGGTGGAAAGGAATGCTGCGCACACACAGCAGAACAAATTTAATGAAAGACAGAACCCAGATATATTCTTTAACACAGAGACGGAGTGCTTTGCATTCTTAAACAGCAGTTGTTTAGTACACCACAAAGAGAGCATTAAAGTCTAGATAACACAATTGATAATGAACTCTCCAATGCAAAGTACTGTCACCATCAGCATAACCTCACTCTCTTCATGCACAGAACACAGGCTGACTTTACAGAGCTTTTCACTCATCTCAGCTTGCATTTGAGAAACCAGCCAAGTGCCCTGTTCCTTCCATACTACTGGAGGGTTATGGTAGAGATGGAGACAGGCTCCTCTCCAGGATGCACAGGAGGAGGACAAAAGGCAACAAGCACAAGATGGAAGGCAGGAATTTCTGCCTGGATATTAGGAGAAGTGTTTTCACCACGAGGGGTGCCGGGTGGTAGCAGGCTTCCTGTTCTTGGAGATATGCAAACTTCAATCAGATGTGACTGAGCAACTCACTGCAGTTGGATCCATGCTCAGCAGGGACCAGATGACTCTTACCAGCCGTTAGGCACTCCTTCTCTCCCCTTATGGGCAGGATGTGACAATTCTGCAGCCCTTTAGTTATCTCAAAAGTGTACTTTTGTTCATTTCTTTTCTTGCCTGCTTGCCGTCTGTACCACACTGACTGGCTGTGATCACTGACTGTGATACTGCATCTTCTGTACCAGCTGACTGACCCTCCAACCAAGTGGCATCTGTGAAAAAGCTTGGCCAGAACTAGGGTACAAGTTATTTTAAAGACTGGTTTTGGCTTCTAGATTGCCAAATCCAGAAGTCCATCAAATAAATAGACCAAAATAAGAGGCCAAGGCCAGGAGGAGGTGGCGGCTCAGCTCCCTGGCACAGGACCTGCAGAAGATGGGCTGCAGAATGTGAAGCTCTTCTGGAGCACCCAACAACACATGGCAGCAGCAAGAGCACAGGCAGCCAACATTACCAGCAGGTGACAGAAATATAAGCCTAGATCTCCCTTGCCCTGCTCTGTCTTTCAACACAGTGTTCAAACCAGGCCTGAAAGTCATCACGTTTCACTTACTTCATACCTCCTTGTCATTTCGGATGTTACTATCCCAGCTAGGCACAGCATGGGATCTGCCATGGCTGCATCCGTGAGTGCTGTTCACTGGGGTAGAGCTCTGAGTGAGGTTGAGAAAACAACGCAAGGTGTAAAAACTTCTGGAAGAGAGCCTAGCTGCAACACCAGGGAAGAGTGAGGAGAGGTGAGCCCTGCGCAACGCTTGGCAGCATCCTAACACAATTTTTTTTCAGATACCTTTATTTAATTGTATCTTTTCACGTCATCAGTGATTATGAAGTTCAAGTTTAACTTGGGGGTAAAAAAGAAAGACCTATGAGCGTGGATAAAAGCCTGTCTAAAATATTAGAGTAGGTGTTAGAGCTAAAACTATTTCAAGTTGTTTCTTCAAATATAAATGCTGTAATTATGTTAAACATAACGTTGCTGCTTCGCATTTAACAAGTCCCTGGCCTCGTCTACACACTTGAAAAAAACAAGTAGACAAGGTTTAGCTGGGCCAGGCCAAAAGCACAACCTTCTTAAGTCCTGCGTCTGCTTAACTGGGGACGCTTTTCCTTTGATTGTGGGGCTCGTGCTGATTTGTTACTCCCTGCTCAACTACCCCATCCTTCAAACCATCATATCCCCAAGGCTCCTAGCTGCTCCTCCCCTTGCTCCTCCCGCAGCCCAGGCTCCCCGCTGTGTGGACCCTTCTCTGCTCTGACGCACCAGGCAAAGCTGACCATTCTCCTGCCGCTACCTGAAGCCATTGACCAGGGGTTTGAATTTGTCTGGCTCCTGGATGCTTTGGGGGCATCTTTGCTTGGGCCTGGAAGCCAAACACAGCTGCAGGGAGCCAGCGAGCTGTGAAGGGATCTGTGGTCTTGTAACTGCGTGACTGGAGAGTGTTTCCATTGAGCTTTTACATGGCCCCATTCCCCTTCTCCCTCTATTTCTGGCTGCAGTTACAGCCGTGTGCAAACAATGCACCCTGTGTGCATGTTTCCCATTTGGCACACAGGCTTGTAAAACATTTTTAATATGTGATTTACAGTGGTTCTGGCTTGGATTGAAACTGTTACCCTCAAAAGCTGAGCAAGGACAGACTGTCAGAAAGCATTTCGGGGCAAGGTAGGAGCAGGCAGGCACCCCGCACCACAGCCCACAGGCAGCTATAAGCCAAGGCACTGCTCCTCCCGTGGCTAGTATTAGCCCCAGAAGAGCATCCCCGTTCCCACAAGAGACATTCTCTGGACATAAGCGGCATTGGTGGCTGCTCATTTAGACATGGTCAAAACCAGAAGCAAACAAAAGACACCACGGTGTTTGAGCCAGATCTGTTTGTGACCTTTTCTTCCTCAGAAAACTGCAAAAGTACTGCTGGAAATATAGGAGGAATGGAGAAAAGAGTGGCATTTTGCTTGAACTGGATAGTAGGTGGGAAAGGAAGTCATCACTTTGTAACAGGAATGTATTTTTAAAGGGAATTTTCATGAAAAGCAACATATAGTTTAGAAGAATCAGGCAGCCCAGTTTGTCCTCCTTTGAGGTCCTTAAATGATCTTTCAAAATGCTTGAGTAACATTAGATACAGTATGCTATCCAAATTCCAATTTCTTATTAGACTTTAATAAAGCCTCAATTGGAAAAGATAATATGAACTTCCTGTCCTACAAAACTGCTACCACATGCCACTAAAGCAGCAGGGGAATGAGGCAGCACTGTCCTGCATATCTGATCAGCAGATGGAGAGTTCAACTCTCCCTCATGGTGAAACACATTATGAAATGGGATACTGCTATGATTTGATTTTATACCCTTTTATTATAAGACAATGTTATCTCCAAATGCTGGCAAAATACCCTTAATCACATCTATAATGACTCTTCACAGAGTTGTTGCCACAGCGTAAAATGCAGATAAATGTTTCAAAACCCACTGGCAAGCCTTGCTAGGATGATTTCTTCACAGACTGAAGCACACAAGACAAGTGCAGAAATCTGAAAGGCTCCCCAGACATCATTTTATAAAGAGGGGGACAGTTCATAAAATAATCATGACTGGATAGGTTTTATTTCCTTTTGATGCATCTTGTCTCTGCTGGCTTAAACTCAAAGATGCTGAGTTCATGGAATCATAGGATCATTAAGGTTGGAAAAGGCCACTAAGATCATCCAGTTCAACATGAAGACACCCCCACAGTGCCCACTGGTTGTGTCTCTCAGTGCCACATCTCCACGGCTCTTGAGCACCTCCAGGGACAGTGACTCCACCACCTCCCTGGGCAGCTGTGCCACTGCATCACTGCTCTTTCAGAGAAGGAATGTTTCCTAACACCCAAACTGAACCTTCTCTGGCACCACTTGAGGCCATTCCCTCTTGTCCCATTGCTGTTGCCTGGGAGAAGGGGCTGAAGAAGAGGCTGACTCCCACCTCACTACAACCACCCTTCAGGCAGGTGTAGAGAGTGATAAGGTCTCCCCTGAGCCTCCTCTTCTTCAGTCTGAACAGTCCCAGCTCCTTCAGCTGCTCCCCATCACACTTGTGCTTCAGACCTCCAAACAGCTCTGTTGCCTTTCTCTGGACATGCTCCTGGTCCTCCATGTCTTTCTTGTAGTGAGGTCCCCAACACTGAACACAGCACTTGAGGTGTGACCTCACCAGAGTTGAGTACAGGGAGACAAGCACTCCTCGCTCCTGCTGGCTGCACTATTGCTGACACAACTCAGGATGCCATTGGCCTTCTTGACCACCTGGGCACACTTCTGGCTCATGTTCAGCCAGTTGCCAGCTAACATGCCCAGATCTTTTTCCTCCATGCAGCTTTCCAGACCACCCCAAGCCCATGGTATTGCAAGGGGTCATTGTGACCAAAGTGCAGGACCTGACACTTGGAACTGTTGAGCCTCACACATTTGGACACAGTGATTCAGCCTGGCCAACAGTCCAACATGTCCAGATCCCTCTGTAGGGCCTTTCTACCCCCAGGCACATCAATACTTCCTCCCAGCTTGGTGTCACCTGCAAACGTATTAATCGTGTACTCAATCCCTCCAAGTCTGGCCCCTGTTTCAAACTGCTTTACATCACAGTTCTGCCAGCTGTTAATCAGCACTGAGACTTAAATGGCATTTAGGCAACACCTTTTAGTGGGAGCTATTGGTGATAGGTGAACGGTTGGACTGGATGATCTTGTAGGTCTTTTCCAACCTTGGTGGTTCTATGATTCTATGATTCTATGACCTGACATTGCAGGCCTCACAGCACCTGCTGGGTTGTGCCCTTTGGGCTCTCCCAGTGGAGACCTGCATGATCATGGTCCCAGTGCCCTCCTGCTTCTCTGCTCCCAGCTCTGTCAGGTCTACAGGGATGGTTTGCAGAGACTGCTGCACTAACGCAAGGAGGGGCCTGCTGTGTACAGTCAGGAAGTTGCTCTGGAGACCAGGAGAAGTCCCCAGCAGCAGACAGGCCACTGAGCCCACTTGCTCTGTGTGAGGTATTAAGCCTCCACTTGGGTTGTTCCTCATTAGAAGGGTTCGATGATTATGACCCTGCTGTGCATGGAGCCTGCGTCTATCATCTCCATTGTCCAGAAACACTGCATTTCTCATCTGCACCTATCTGCAGTGCCTGAGCTTACAGAAGGCTCCCTGATGCACTTAAGCAACATCCAGCAGTTATCTGAACCCCTTCAGCTCCAAGGCCAGAAAGGATTCAGAGAGGAAACTGTGAGGCTGCCTGGTTGTTTAGAGCTGCATCAGACAGGACACTCTCAGCACTGCAAATGTGCTTTGGCACACTAACAGTGTATGGAGCTGCTAGAAACAGCTTGGAGGTCCCATTTTGAATTTTTCTGCATTCAAGTTTTCCTTCAGTTCAGCCAAGTTATCTGTCTCTTGTGCCAATTTGCTGAAGCAGCTTTTTTTTTTTTACCAGTTTCTAGGAACCACAAAGGGTGAGGCAGCCCGCAGCTTTTTAAAGAATTACATTTTTTTTAGCAATATGATTACCAACACTGCCACTGCATTGCACATGCAAAAGCAGGTTTCTGAGGACACCAGCACTCAGAAATAAAACACTATAGTTCAGCAGGCATGCGTAGGTCACTCCAAAAGTACTGCCTCCCATTTATTTCTGTGGAAACCACAGCAGATACACAGAACACAATAACATTATTTGATAGAGCAAATTCTCAGCTACAGAGCACTATTTTTCAACTATTTTCCACCATTAGCAATGCATTTTTTGCCAGCAACAAACAGAAGCCTACATGCCATGCTTGTACAAATCTGCAGGGCCATGTGGAACATGTCTTGTCTTCCATGTCACTGTCTCCACTGCTGAAATGAACCACCCTCTCCGCACTGTGCTCACATCCACTATTTGGTCTCCATAAATGTTTAGCAAGCATCAACGAATGGCAATGCGTTCCGTTGTTTCCACATGAAGGAATTAAATGACACCCCTTTGCTTCATACAGGTTTCCATGTCAGATGCCATCCTGTCAGACTGCCCCTCTTCTGCCATCTGTCCCACAGAAACAACATGGATGACAGTATTGGTGGGAAGGCTCAGTCAGTACTGCCACACTACCAACAGCCTCTGACATCCTGGGCCAACAAAATAAAATAGTAGGCATTACTTTTGGAGCATGTCTCCTATTTTCTGGTTATGCTTGAAAAAGACCATGCAAAAGTTCTTCATTATTCCCCTCCTGATTTCCCTTCTCTAAATCCAAGTGCCAACATGAGTTTAAAACCTCCACAAAACATGTTTCCATGTGTTCTGTTTCTCTCTTAAATGAGCTTTTCAAGCACAGCCAGGCAGTAGCCTAAATATTCTCAGAAGTGTTGGTGAGAAGTGTTCTTCCTCTCATCTCCAGGTAAACATTTTTGCCTAAAAACTAGCCAACAGATTGAACAAGAGATGATGGCACATAAAATGATATAAATTAGTGCAGCTCATATCAAATTAATTGTGTGAGCAGAGCTAGAAGAAATGAGACAGCACATGTGTGTGTGTGTGTGTGTAAGGTCTATAATACAGTAAAAAAACTCATTGCAGAACTAAGTCTAGTAACCTAGCACCTGGAGGTGTCAGAAGTGAGGCTGTCTGCACAAACATCTTTTGTGCTCCCTGCACATTACCTTCTGCTAGGGCCTTGTATTTCATAATCATATAACATTTTTTTCCATGACAGATAATTCAGCTTTTAGTGGAGGTGGCATCAAATGAATAAAAAGTTATTCAGCATTTGATCCTGGTATTTATTCTCATCCAAGAGATGAAGCAGCAGGAGAGACAGTCAGAAGTGCCTTCTTATGCTAGTGCTTACGTGGGGATTTTGCATCAGAAGAAGGGTGGCCAGCAGAGTGAGGAAAGGGATTGCACCCATCTGCTCTGCCCTCATGAGGCCCCATCTGCAGCACTGCATCCGGGTCTGAAGCCCCCAGCACGAGGATACTGAGCTGTTGCAATGGAACCAGAAGAGGACATGAAGATGCTCAGAGGGCTGGAGTACTTCTGCTATGAAGAGAGGCTGAGGAAGTTGGGCTTGTTCAGCTTGGAGAATGCTCTGGGGAGACCTAACTATGGCCTTCCAGTACTTAAAGAGAGCTTATAAGCAGGAGAGAGACCATCTTTTTATATGGTCTGATAGTGATAGGACAAGGAACGGTTTTAAACTAAAAGAGGGGAGATTTAGATTAGATGTTAGGAGGAAATTCTTTACTCAGAGGGTGGTAAAGCACTGGCACAGGCTGCCCAGAGAGCTGTGGATGCCCCCTATCCCTGGCAGTGGTCAACGCCAGGCTAGGTGGGCCCTGCGCAGCCTGAGCTGGTGGGTGTCAACACTGCCCATGGTTGGAACCAGATGATCTTTAGGGTCTCTTCTAACCAAAGCCATCCTATGATTCTATCATTCTATTCTACGATTTTTAGAGGCTGACCCTTCAGAACCTGCATCTGGTATTCAGTACTGCTTTCTGCTATCTGCACCTTGCCCTGCCTTATCAGGGAGGGAAGAATCAGTGACGCTTTTGCTTGGTGACAAGACGGCCTTTTCCTCTTGGGAGCCAGTGCCACCAGTGCTCACGTACAGTCCTCTCCACCTGGGCTGCACCCAACTCTCTACCTCCCCAGGATCTTCTCTACCACAGCATATGGAGGAGTGGGAAGGAGGGCAGCCTGCACTTGCCTTGGCTGCCACTTCATTAATGAGTAAAATTCAAAATGCTAATCCCAGTCCTGTCAGTGTACTGGGGTCAATTAGCTCTGCAGCTGTCTTGCCCTGTAGCTTATCTGCGGCACACTTAGAAAATGCTTGCCAGCCCCCACCACGTGTTTCCTGGGAGCAGGCAAATAAGCTCTTTTGCCTTCGGACTTGACTTGATCTGAACTTCAGGGAGCCCTGGATGAGCTGGCTCGTCTCCAAGTGCTGCTGAAATCAGGAGTCTCCTCTGCATGAATTTTGAGTCATGCCTCAACATGGCTCTGTATTTTCCCTTTGCCATAACGTCAAACTTCTTACTGAGGCTCTTTACGTAGGGGTTTAGTTAGCATAGAGCAGGCTATGCTGTTCCCTAGCTGGCAGAAAACAATAGTCCCCAGACATTAACATGACAGACATGTCGACACAGAGAAACGTATGGTACCAATTAAGACAGTATCAACAATTATGCAGAACACAGTTGAGTGGATTAATTTGTTGCCTGGAGTAAAGGCTGCCAGTATGAAGCTGGCTGTCAAGGGACACACTTTCATCTTGCACGCTGCCTTGTGCCAAATACTATGGAGCCTATAAAGCCCATGTGCACTAAGGATGGTTGCTGGGTTTTCATTTTCCGCATGCAGTCTTAAGCAAGGAAGAGGCAACCAGTTAATGTATCTACACGCTATATATGCTAGTTGTTTTCCTGTTTAAAAAGAAAACAATACCAAGCTTGGAAAAAAATAAAAATAAAAAAAATCTCTGAATGACCACCTGTCCCAAAACAGTAAAAGCAACAAAATAACTGGAAAATGATGGTGCTTTTCATGCTCAAAACAGTTTTCTTTTGCTGTGGGGCTGACAAAATAACTCATCTGTCGAACACGCTTTCTCTCATTTCTCTAAGCAGAGAGAAGAGAAATAGTTAAGTTGTGCGTGACTTCTTTCCAACTTGCTATTTTTGCGCTAACCAGAAGGACATTTACACATGCTTTGTCTCTTGCTTCCCACCCCTTCTTTGCCAAAGAAGATAGAAGGCACAACCTTCCAGAGGCAATCCAAGTTCTCCTACCTTGTCAACTGCCTTCCAGAGGCTATAGGTAAAACACTGTCATTCCAGGGGCTTTGTAAGAACAAGCAGTTGATTTTTGCAAAGGTCTACGGCTGTCAGAGTATTAAACAGCAAAAAAAAATCTAGGACTTGTAAATAATCGCTTACTGCATTAATAAACAGCAATATTTGAATTCCTGCTGTAGCTTTGTACCAGCTGTGCTTCGTCTCAAAATCCAATTTAGAAAAATCTGCTTATGCTTGTTCCTGCAGTATGAAGAATATTGAACTACCCTTCACAAACTCTGCTGCTGCTTATAGAGCATATGGTCCCACATCAGGCTCTCATTTCTCAGTGTTTATCCTTGTTAAACAACAGCATGCCTACCTGAGATATAAATTACCTAGAGGCTTGGAGTGAAGCCATCCTGAGTAAGGAAACTATTAATAGCGCTGCACTCCTCAATGTACTGCAGGCAAAAGGCCCCTGTCTGCTTGTAACACAGCACATGCCTACCATTGTGATGGAGAAATCCAGCTGTAATCCAGCCTTCCCAGCAATCACATTGTTCTCTGGGCAGCAGAACTCTGAGGTATAGCTTTCTGTCAGTTTATATCCTACGTGCTCCCCCCCTCCAGCCATCACATCTGTATGATACTTTGGCTCAGCAATACTCCCATCACAAAACCTTCCAGCTCCCTCCTACTATCTTTGTTCCTACTCCAGCTCCTTGGATAACAGAGATAGAAGCTGTAGGGTCCCAGAAACAATCAGAGAGAGGGCTGTTCCCCAGGTCTCTTTTCCTCGGACACAGATTTCCAGGAAAAAGTATTTTTCAGACCTCTACTCCTTGGCCAAATTTGATCCAAATTGGTCAACACTTACCAGAGCTTTTAAAGATAAAGGAAGGACAGAGTGTAAGCAATCAGACTAACATGAATCCTATCTGCGTATTTATCTGCTTGACATTAAGTGCAGAGAGGCTTCCAATAAATTGATCACAAGGTACCAGGTGTTAAATCCATATTTCTGTCTAATTAATAGCATTTACTGGTATTGCACAGTTAACAGGGTATTTAACAGGATATTGAGCCTTCAGAGGGGCACTTCATGCTTCCTATCAGCGTCTCAGCCACTGCACGGGGAAATGGGAAGAAATCTTCAAATTTATTGCCACCACCTCCACCAAACTCTACCTCCATGACATTGCTGGAGCACTTCACCCTGTTTTTCTAAATTAAGATCCATTTTTCAAGAGCGTTGTTCTCAGAGTTGTTTTTTCATTGCACTCAGTGATTTGCAGAGACCCAACATTTTCCAAACAAAAAGATAAAATCTCTACAGACACTTCCTGGAAAGTTATTTCTGCAGTCAGTAATCTTCCGCCTGTTACCAGGCACATCATCTTCCATGTAAGTACCAGCCAGGATCTGTGCTTGACAGCTCATACTTCCCCTGCATGGAAAGCACATGGGGCAGCTCTCAAAGCATGCAGGCTCCCCATATGTGGCTTCTCTATGGGCAGGAGCTCCTCTGAGCAGCACCTCGTAACTGCAGTTTCCCCATAGCACAACTCCAGCCTCCCAGCCTGTGGTCACTGCTCCCAGGCTGCACTACCGCACAGATCCTTCTTATCTGCAGTTTCCAGATGCCTCCGACACAGCCTAAGGGGCAGAGGGGACCAGCAGTAATGCCAAGGAGAATCAAGGAGGGTCAAAATGGGACAGGAAAAAATACATCCATTCAGACATGCCCAAATATGATTTCTCTTTTTAATTGAGCTTCTAAACATCTACGCCCTTAGGAATCTTGATGAGCTAAAAAAGTATATTTCCCTCTTCCTGCTGGAAACTGCAAGAAAAATGGTTCCTCCTGAACATCTTTTCACTGTCACCTTTTTTCCTTTTCTACCCTTGTCTTTGCCTTTTACTATTTTGGAGCTTTTCCGATGTGAAGTGTTTTCAGAAATGGCAAGATAATGAAAACCTTCACAAAGCCATAAAAAGAGATGAAGTAGGAAAAACAACTACACGTCTTCACATGGCGTTTTACACTTTCTAACATAAGAAAAGGAGGAGAAACGTGGCAAAATTAAGTTCTGAAATATCTACATATCACTCTGCTGAAAAGAAAAAGAAAAAAGAAAAACAAAAATGTGGAAGTTTTTGTTTAAAAAGTACCTCTGAATACATGGAGCTGGGCATCTTCCAAAAGATAAACCAGGTTTTGGTGAAGCCTCATTTTTTCTTCCATTCCTCTGGAAGGGAAAAAAAAAAAACAAACAAACCAGCAAGCCAACTCATCATAATGGAAGTTTAGTCAGCACCATTGCATGATCAGCAACATGATGCCACACACACTGCTTCCCTGCCAATTTAGGACAGAGGGCAGCTTGGGGACTTCAGGTAATGGGAAAAGATATAGGACAGCACATGGTGCAACTGCAAGGACAGTAATTTTCCAGCACTGCTGGAATCAGTGTGAGCTTCTCGCTCCTCCCCACAAGGAAGAGGATGGCAGAGCCCGTGTGGAGAGGGACATGGAGCCCAGGCTGAGTCCTGTGATCACTTATCCCCCACGTTGTCTCCTCAGGGAGTGCTCACAATGTCAGAGTGCACTTCCCAACTCTACATCTGCAAATACACGGCGCTCTCTAGTGTCTTTGCTCTGCTCAGAAGAAACACAAGAATCCCAAGGTGCTGACACCATTCCAGACAGAGTAGTATAAACACCCAGCCAGTGGGACACCCAAGGCATGCTATTAATTAGGAAGACTTTGCCAGTGTGTCTGAGTGAATTGTCTGGTGGAAGCTTCTACAGTTGTCTTGCTGTGGCCCTCACCGGTCTCACAATGCCTCCCACAGGGGTCCTTTAAACAAAAGCAGGGTATTAAGCCACTGACTGAGAGAATTATTCCAGAAAAGTTTTTGATCCAGGATTTGGTTGCTGCAGAACTCAGAGGAGAAATGCTCAGTGAGGAGCTGACCCAGAGATGGCAGCTAGGAGGGCTGGGCAGCCCATTGCATAAGCAGTACAAAAGCAGGCAGAGAGAGGGGACCTTTGGGGTCCATGGTACCATCAGCTACACAGAACAGCTGCATTCCTGCCAAGCAGCATGCATGAGAGCAGCTCTGCTGGAAACATGAGTCTTTCCTTCACGGCTTGCCTCTTCCCCGTCAGCACTTCATCAGAGGAGAAGACACAAGCAGAGCACATTTCTAGCTGCTGAAGGAGAGCACAAGCCAAACCAGTGGGCACAAATATCAGCTTTGATATGCTCTTAAATGGCTCATTGATCCCTTTATTACTATGCTTTCCACTCTGTTATGGTGCCTCTGTTGTGTTTCTCTGAGGCTGACAGCTCAGGACAGAAATACAGCACATCCCACAGACTCTTAGCCTCAGGTTCGGCTGTGTTTGCCTAAATGACAAGATCAGTGTGGCAATCTGCTGCAGAACATATGCGATTCCCTCTCTCTCTCTTTGTCTCTCTCTCCTTTAATATACACTTCACATTAAATCAGCATCTAAAGGGAGGCTGTTCTAGTGCCTAGAAGAACGTATTTTCTGAGCTTGCAAGGCTGTCTGGTGATGGGGGGAAATACATTTGCACCGTGTAATTGATTTGATGTATGCCACATTTCACTGGGATAAACACCATCCCCCAGACCCCTCACATTCCAGCATCTCCAGCCTAAGCTCCTTGTTAAAGTGTGTTGGGAGTCCATCAAAGACACTGAGTAGTTTTGACGTGAAGATAAATGCTCTTATCTTCAGCTTCCAACATTGCTTCTCTGAATAAGCACTCATGACAGTTTTTGTTGTTTAAACTGCTCTTCAGCTGAGGATGGGAATACAGAGAAACCATTTAATCCACCTTTGATTTCAGCAGACTTCTCTACTGAGAAAATAAACAATGCTTGTCACCAAACCAGATGACTTCCACTGGGACCCACCACAGCAATTCATAGGGAACAAACTAGGGCCTCATCCAGCACTTCAGCACCTGAACAAACCTGTAGCTTAAGCTTATCTGTTGCTTTACGGGCTTAGCGTGTCCCAGAAGGACATGTTTCTCCAGAACCTCCAACACAATGGTAACACGCCAGCAAAACTAAGCATTTTAATGGCACTGTGCTGTTGAGGAACGTTATTATTTTACAGGTAGGCAAACACTAAAACTTAAGTAAGTATCTTCCAGGGACCGGTTCAAGGACCAGGACAAAACCTGGTTCTCCAAATCATCCATCCCTTACCGTAATAAGCTGACCCTTGTCCCAGAACAGGAGACGAAAAATCCTGCTTTGTGTTTTCAGTCACACTTTGCTGGAGGCCAAACTACAGATCACAAATGCAAACATAAAGGCACAGCTCAGCTGGAACCCAGGGAAAGCCCCACGGATTTGGATGGATCTAAGATCTCACTCTCTGCCTCTCTACATGGAGATTAAATAAATGTTCTCTGGCCCCGTAAGTGCCACATATGCCTGCCTGAGTTCAATGAGATACTTACTTTAGAGATACAGAAAAATTGCAGACCTTCCCAGAAGTATGGCAGGAGATGAGTTTTAGGGCCAAACATGCATCCGTTTCAAGCACCATAAATCCAATCCACGTCTCTTTAATATAGAGGAACCAGCCTGGACAAGAAAAACAAAAAAGGGAGATTAAAGAAAAATTCAGAAGAATAAAGTTCAGAAGAAATAATTGAAAATATGTTAACTATATCAAGAAGAAGATGTCTAGTAAAAAAAAAAAAAAAAAAAAGGTCTTTGAGATCTCCAGGAAGCAGAGGGAACTCAGAGGTTGTAAACAAGTCAAACAGTGTCTTTTGGACAGTGGAATCAGCATTCACACTGGAACATGATTGGAGTTAGGATAAGGTTGAAGAAATAGCTGAAACTACTCTGAATTTCTAGTAGAGGAATACAGCTTTGATTCTGCCCAGAGCATTCTGTAGGAGCCTTTGAACTCTGGCAATGAAATATTCAGCTGCACAAATCAACAAGCCTACATCAATAACCAATTCCAATGAAGAGTCAGAGGGGTGTCTAAAACAAACTATTTTCAAAGAGTTTCTGTTAAAATTTTCAGATTGGAGATAAACTCTGTATTTTTGGACTCACTTGAAAAGCCACTTAAACTATGCACACGCTCATATTTCAGGGTAAAGATCTCTGCTGACTATAAATGTAACACCATTCCTCTGTTCTCCACAGAGTGCCAATCACAAAACAACCCAAATTTAATCCTGTGCATGCTGTACACAGTATGCTTCTGGTCCTGCATGCTAGCCATGGTAGCAAACTGCCTCAACAGGAGTGGGCAGCCTTGGTGACCGCTGGCTACCGGTATCTGAATTCACACAGAACAGACAGAAAGAGCAGTTCTAACTGGTGAGCCACATTCAGGCTCCAGCTGTGTAAATATAGATGTCTTACTGAGGGAGCTCAAGGATATAAACCCCCCCTAACCAAAAAACAAAACAGAACAGCACAAGTGACAAAAAAAAACCCACCACCAAAGCATACTGTGCATACAATCCCATACAATCTCATACAACCATGAGAAACCAGACAAAAATATGGCACCCACCAACCTAATTTCTGCTGCTCTCAGCAGGATCAGATTTTTTCCTTAGAATAAGCAGTTGACCTACTTTGTCTTGGTTTATGACAGCTGTATTCTAAGGTACCTCCTGAAAGAAACCTGAAAGCCAGGCAAAACATAGATGTCTTACAGATGTTATGCATCCTGGACTTGAGTTTTAGAGACATCCTGACATGTCAGACACTGTCAGTTCTACATGCTATTTGAGAAACGGCGTTTCTATCAATTTAATGAAACAGCTGCAGACTTCTTCAGTTTTGAAGTCTGGCCCTATCACACAAATCGAAGAAGTACAGTCTAACTGGATCCTCACTACGATCTACAACAAGGACAATAAATACTACTTCCAGTTCTGATATCATCTCCATAGTGTAAGCTGTGCCAAACTGTATCAGCTGGCTGCCTGGAAAATACCTTTTTTCTATGGTTCTGACCGTTGTGCTTCCCACTGTTTCGAGAGTTTGCCAAGGTCAGTCTGCAAGATCATAGGGTTTCCTACGCTTGTGTCGAGAGGCTGAAAGGAGTGATGCTGAAAACCACCACGTACAGCAGTGTTTGTACAATGGGGAGCATGAGCAATGGGGACACACACCTTGGCAATAGTTAGTGATGTGTCAAGTTTAGTAGTTTTCTCCCAAGTCTACAAACACTCCATCCTGTCCATAGATAGGGCGGAAACACTGAACACAACACAGCTGTAAACACTTCTGTTTCTTTGTTGTTGGTTGCTTTGGTGTGGGTTTTTTTGTGTGTTGTTTTTTTTAAGTCTGAAAATGAGAGAACAAAGTGTTGAGTAACTTATGCATTAAACTGTTTAACAGTCAATTTTTATTTCCTTCTCTCCTCTTACAAGTTACAAGATCAGAGAGAAAAATTTACCAACTTTTTCTCACGGAGCAAAATTCATCTCTTAGGCTTTAAATCCCACATTGCTCAGACTCTGCACTTCAGGCCACTGACACACACAACTTACTGGACATTTTCCCTGGAGCTACAGAGGGATTATCCTGTGAGAAAAAATCTGTCCAAAAAGCAGAAAGGCAGCCACTGATTTTGATTCTTGGTTTCTCACCATCAGGCTTAGGAAGTCCTCACTATTTCTGTAGAGCACGGAGAAAGTATCATTTGAAATTAGCTTGGCAGTGTCAGCACTGACCCTCTGCTATGGCATTTGGCACCTCCATACCAAGGCAAGCAGTCAGATCAAAGTGAGCAGGACTGAGTGAGTTACCCATGGACATTTTGCTGACATCTGGTCCAAACTACTACTGCATGCTTGTCTCAGTGTGCTCTCTTGCTATCATCGTATTTAAGTAGCACAGCTAATCAGGACTGTGCTTTTTCAGCGTTACTACAACACCCTACGGCATGGCATAGAGATGAGAAGCTTGGGGTTTGAGTTGACATGATCAGCTACAGTTCTAGGACTTTTTAATCTGTATAGCATTTACCAGGGGCATCGCTTGTATCAGTTGCAGGTCACAGACTTACCTGAGCAGTGCACTAATTGCTGGAAGACCTTGTACTCAAAACAAAAACTGGTTACAATTGAGAGTACTCCTGCATGACTTAACCTTGGTGCATCAGAAAGGAAACCACTCTGAGCACACTGGTAGTGTGCATAAGGGATTACTGCATAAGCACAAGGACTGATGGCAGCTAAGGAGCCCCTCCAGCATACTATGTCACTAGTCACTAGAGCAAAGGCATACCACATACAGCTTGCCAGCAGTGCCACACTGACCACCACGTAGCTGTGCTGTCTGAGATATCCTCTGCAAGGAGGAATCGAGGTGCACCCACATGGCACATTTGTCCCTATATTTTACTGCTAGATTTAACCCATTGCCATAATGAAGATGTATAATATTGGGAAGACAACAAAGAACTGTTTGCGATCATGGAGGTTTTAAAGACGGCGGTGGTCTTAAGGGCCTGTGTCTTGGTAAAACCCAAGAGTAACTTTAATTTCACAAGGCAGAGGCTCTCTGAAGAACAGACCTCTTTATTGCATCTCTAGCTGGGAGCCCCAAGCAGCTGGATCACCAGCCATTTTCCAGACGCTAGGCCAATATTTGGCTGTGCAATGGAGCACTACAATTTCCAGATAGTAGTATGTGAATTTAATCAATCCCAAAGCCTAAATACCAGCCAACACTTGCAAACTGGATAGTACTTAAATTTGATGGAAGTTCTGAACGAAAATTTAGGTATTGGTAAGCAAAGGAATTTTGACAGTTTCTCAGTGTCCCAGACTAGAAAAGTGCTTATACGTAAGGCAGTGCAGGGTGAACACCAAATGAATCTGATAAGAATTTCTTCTTCAGCTAAAGACTGCATGTTGATATCTTCCTTGATGCTGTCTCTTTTCAGTGCTGCTGATCTATACTCAACATTGTCCTAGTCTCTGATCCCACGAATATCACAGCAAGACAAGTTAAGGCTCAAAGGAAGCAGGATGAAGCCTGTTACCCAGGCTCCTGTGCTCATTACCCTTTCTGTAGCACTCCTACAAGAGAAGTAGTTCTTAGCCTAGACTCAGCAGATGCTGAACCTGCTCAATTCAAGAGTGGACAAGAAGCAAGCTCTCATTGCACCAGTTACAAAGCAGTTACAAAGATCACTGCAGAAGGATGTACTGAAGTTGTATGGCTTGTTTTATGTGAAACATCCTATCCTGAAGAAAAAGAAATTACGTCATTCATTCACTTCAGCAAAGTTCCTAGTGCCATTCAGACCTTGATTGGGCTGGCTCAGGACTGAAAATGTGTCTGCAGGAGTTGTCTACTCTTAGCAAAAATAAGCTCATCCCGAGGAATTAGAGCTTTTACCTCAAAGCTGCAACTCAAAGTTCTAGTTGATAAGTTTTCTCCCCCAGTAGTGTGACACTGTGAAATACAACTTTTCTTTCTCTCTGCTTTGAAATGTATACAGCAAAAAGCTACTCCAAAATATTCGTCTGGCAGACATTTACTCTTAGAAAGACATATTGAGAGCAAAATGGAAATAGCAGAAGGATAAGATTCCATCAATTGTATTCACCCTTCACAAGGATGTGACTTTTGGACTTAGTTACTGGAATAGAGCACGTTCCCTCCCAACAGAGCAGAATGCATCCTTGGCATGAAGCAGCTTTGTGCACCTCTAACCGGTGGCTGTTCAGTTACCTGTGAAAGCTGGGGCAATCTGTAAGCTTTTCTGTGCCGTGTCTGCTGCCTGCAGAAATTCCCACAAGTGAGGGTCAGTGGGATTCAGGAATAGTCTCTCAGCACAGCACTTTATGCTAGTGCTAACTTTGACAGAGGGACTGCCTAGCAATTTTTTTCAGATGCTCTTAAATTAGGACTCCTTGGGGCAAGGCTGAGTGTCAAGTTGGCGGTGCCAACAGCTTTAAGATTGATTTGTAAATTCAAGCAGCTAACTCAGATCTGATGTTAAAGGCCCTCCACATCTGATATCTGAGACTTTTACAATAAACAATCTTCATGAGGACTGCTAAAAATCACCTGCAGTGTTCTCCAATCTCACAGATTTGTAGGAAAATAATCTCTTTTACAGTATTACACTCTGAAAAATCCACTTTTAGCACTGGAGCAACCACTGACATTTTCCTTCTGCTTGCTTTTTTATAAACAAATTCACCTGCAGTGACCAGTAAAAAATCTCCAAGGAAATGTTATGTATGCACATGATACATGCTGGTGTGTTTCAGGAAACTGATACAGAGTTCAGAAATTAGAGGATAAGAAGACAGGTAACTCCACAACTAATTCTTCAAAGTAGAAGACCATGCACAAAAACCACTGACAGACTCTAGCCTTAGGAATTCCTTTCCATTCCACATTTGGCATCAAGTTCTTGCTGATTTCTGTACTCAGACATATTTTCCTTCAGGGAAAATACATTACGGTGAGAACACTGCCAATGATTTTATAATATGTATTTATGAAGTTAATCATACGTCTCTCAAGGCATCTGTTAATATGGGCAGGACAAAAATATCAGTCCTGAGTCCTAGTAGAGTGGGTTGCCACACTAAGTGTAAGTGTAAGTGTAAGGAAAGAACACGTCCTTTAGTCATGATCAAAGAGGGCTTTCCGTACTGCAGCAGGCAGTTTGCAGAGTGCACTGAAACACTTCTAAGTATGTTCATCGCCCACATCTTTTGTCCTTTCTGCCTATTTGGTTTCCTCTCAATGACATCAAGGCAGACCTACTGTGATAAACATCTAGTATAAAGGAGCATAGATCCATTCAGCTAGACTTGTTTTATTTATAGAAGAGCAATTGGGGGAGTACACGATACAGAAATCAAAAGGTAGCTGGAGAAAGAATTAGTGGCATGTCTATACTTGGTAGGATACGAAGTAGAAATTGAGGAAAGTGTGGCTTAGGTTAGATACTAGGACTTCATTTTGTGATCACGCGGATAGTTGAGCACCAAAATAGATGTGTCCAGGCAGCTTGAGTAGTCACTGTCATTGGAAAGGCATGGTTTGGACAGGGTTGGCCCGGCTCCGGGACACAAGAATGAAATTGCCTCTCCAAGGCTTGCCAATTTACAGAGAGGATTTTAGGGGAGTCACAGATACACCAAGTTACAAGAAGCAACACCTGGTGGACATTCATAAATTTTTTAAAGGCAAGAGAGACTAGTTTAGTGCCTCTATGTAGAAACTGACTTTGTTGGTTTCCACTTTCTGTTTTAATTGCTTCTGACTGACCATGTTGGCAAAATGCATAATGTCACACCACAATACAAAGTATACAGCGCCTCAGCACAGGTCTTCTTTCTCAGCTAAACTACTGTAATTTAGTGAAAAAAAGCAGAAATTCTTAGAAGAAATAAATCACAGCATTATGGCACTTCACAGCTTTTCTCACTGATACCTCTAGTCATTTAAATATGCATAAACACAGGCTAAATGTGACTCTAATTGCGGACGCTGCAGTTGAAGAATAACACAAGCCATCGCTTAGCACTTGGTGCATTTCTAATTAGAGCTTCTACATCAGCATCTGATGTTTTAAAATACCGTTGCAATAAATGCTGCAGTTATAAATCCAGTATTTCATAAAGGCAGGCAAGATGTTGTAGACAAGGTCTGAGGGGAAAAAAGAAAAAAAAAAAAAAAGAAAAGAAAAAAAAAAAAAAGAAGCTTTCAACTGAGTCCTGTAATGAAGAATTTCAGTAACAGAGGGGTCAAGAAAGCAAGCTAGGCTAGACCCTTCAACCCTGCCTCCTCCACTACAAATGTCAATAACTCAGCATGCAGGAAAGGAAATACTTGATTTTAAACACCATCTAAAGAGCAAAAATCCTTCTAGACTTTCTCCAGTCTTAAACAGCACTTCACAGATTCTGGTTACATGAGAAACCTCATCTTCAAATGACAACAGAAGGTTAATATTTCAGAGATAGCTGATTGAAGAGTTCAGAATGCTCTTTCATGCTGCAACAGCAACTGGTACCACAGCTGAGTCTGAGATACAACAGTGCATATAGCCAATGTACACCCACAGATAAGAAACCTCTGCCTTAAATAATTGAAAATGCAATAAAGACAGAATTAAGTGCTCTCCAGAACTTCAGAAAATCACTGTACTCTTTCCCCTGTGCTCCTTGATGAGAACGTGAGGCAATTTTGTTTCATCTGGAAACAGGAACGTAAACCTAACAGACTATAGCTCAAACATAAACGCACAGCCAAATTCATGTTCTAACAAAGATATACCATAGATTGCAGCAGTGTTGCACTAGCATCCCCAAGAGCATAACCCCTGATGTTTGAACTAAAGGTGCTGAACCAGAACTCTGCCTCTGTGGTATTTCCAGTCATTTTCAGAATCATCAGTCTGGACATAAAGTATGGACAATGGAAACACATGGATGCAGACTTGACAACACAACAGATACATTTATATTCAACAGAGCTTCAGAGCAGAGGGAGAGTTTGCTCTTGTTTGGAAATACAAATGCATATCTGAATATCCAAATAACCAGACTAATTTTTAGGGTGCTGCTGCAGCACAAACATCACAAGGACAGGACAAACATAAGCAGCAAATGCACCACTCCTCCCCAAGATCAGCCTTCTGGGGGAACCCATCAGAGAGGTGAAGGCTCTGGATTGTACGCATAATACTTAGGATAGCTAAAACTACCACTAGAAAACTGATCTCACTTCCCTGTGCACACAAAGAAGAGGCAAAGGCTGAAGCCATCAGACCCTCTAACACATAATTCGCTGTAAGCTGCCAAGGTCTGCGGAGTGACTCTAGATCTGAGGTAGGATTCTTAGTGCTGATTTCTGCACAAAGAGAACAGTCTAACTATTCTAACCGCAGAGCAGACAAAACAGGCTTTGCTGAGAATAACTGAGAGCCCTTACCAAGCTCCCATGTATAACCTGAAAGAACAAGTCTCAAGTCTGATTGTCTTGAGGCCTGATAAGGTGCACAGGTGTAACTGAGGCAGAATGCATCCCCCAAGCAGAGGATGGACGCACAGGATGATCACCAGTTTGCTGACAAAGCTCATGATGAGAAAAACAAAACTTGAAGCTTTCTTGCAGTGCTATAACATGCTGTTCTCTGGCTACTCCTCAGCCACCTCTAGAAAATAACGGACTCATCTGCACTGATTAGGTCATGCAGAGACTCATGGAATCATAGAATCTTTTGTGTTGGAAAGGACATGTAAAGGCCATCAAGTCCAACTGCCCTGCAATGAACAGGGACACCTACAGTTAGATCAGGTGCTCAGAGCCCCATCCAGCCTGACCTTGAATGTCTTCAAGGACAGGGCATCCACCACCTCTCTGGGCAACCTGTGTCAGAGCCTCACCACTCTTAGTGTAAAAATCTTCTTCCTTATATCCAATCTAAGTCTCCCCTCTTTTAGTTTGAAATCATTTCCCCTTCTCCTATCACCACAGACCATGCTAAAGAGTTTGTCCCCTCCTTTCTTACAGCGCCTCTTTAGATACTGAACGGCCACTCTCAGGTCTCCTCCTTGGAGCTTTCCCTTCCCCATGCTGAACAGCCCCAGCTCTCTCAGCCTGTCCTCACAGGGAAGTGTTCATCAAGAATCTTTGCAGAAGTGAGCATCTAGCTCAAAATGCACACACTTGCTGTAGTCTCATTGTGTATCATACAAATCTCAAGAACTTTTGCAACACAAATGGTAAAACTCGTTTAATAGCAGTGCTAGCCTTGAGAATTTCCCAGTACACTTGGCAAAACTACAAATCAACAAAAGAAAACAAGCGGGGGAGCTGTTCCATCTAAGTGCCAAGTACAACAAGAGGAACATCAGTCCATGGGTGCAAGTAATAGTGTTGTTTTTGATGTCTTTAATATCTTTTTGCTTAGGACTAAAATAGCTGAGATACATTTAATGCACAGAACGACCACAGCAATGTGTAATGTTTCAAACAGGAGCCTCAGACTGGTCTCATCAGAAACAATAATCATTTACCAGACACAAATACCCTGTAGGTGTTAAACGTGCACCAGGGATTAATGTACAAGTGACACAGCGAAAAGATTGTCTCGAGGTACTGCACACCAGGAACACAGCCGTGGAATTTCTCTGGCAGGCACTGTCACAGCTAATAACATGATCCTTTCAAACACACGCATTTGTGGCAGTTGTAATTTGCTCAAACTCAGAATCTGTCACTTCACTCTGAGAACAGGAGGAGAAAGCAAGCCTGTGTTCCATTCGCCTGTTCATACTCCAACCCACCAGCACTTTTTACATTTTACAGCACTTATACCAAAACACGACACAGGTATTAAGGAGCAGGCAAAGAAGTGTGCTATTTCTGTTGCTTGCACACTTACAGCTACATGAAGGGCAGTGGCACAGGCATACTAGGGAAAACAGCATTTGTGAGATTCCACATCAGCAGATTCAGAAATACAGCAATTACAATTCAGGTACACAGACAAACCACTGGCACCATTTAAATGAACTCTGTGTTTCTGAAATGCCAACTGTAAAAAGCTGCCGATATTTAATTTCATTAGATATACTGCATCTGGTGTTTATGGCTTAGAGCTGTTGCCAGAGAGCCCCAGGAGCTTCGGTCTGGGAGCCAAGCCAGTGTCTACCAACTTAGTTGGACTACTGTGGATACACAAAGATCCAATATTCCTCTGATTTAAAGCTTTCGGGCAGATTTTCAGAGATTTTTGTTTTATTTATATCTAGCATGTGTGGAGAGAAATAAAATGGTCATGTAATATGCTGTGCAGTTATGGTCTTATTTCGAAGCACAGAGAGTTGGAAATCCGGTTATTTCTACCTTAAACATTAAGACAAGGATAGACACAGAGAAACTAAGCAGCAGAATGTCTTTCTGTTAAAGAAAGAAAATGCCAAAAACAGTACCATCACAAACACTAGACACTTATGTATTTATACAGATGGTTATCGTAACTGGTACAGTCACTTAACAGTTAAACCACTTTTCTCCCTCCACTCCTTATGGCCCACATGGATATCCTTATGTTAAAAGGAAACTCTGGCCTGTTTGGGTGTTCTAATCCATGAAGTTTTAATGTTCTCTTGCTTGAAACTTGAGTAGGTGCTCTTCAACCCACCCTACAGAAAATCAGAAGTCTGTTCATAAAGTGGGCAAAAAATGTGTGCCTCAGTGTAAAACAAGAACAAAAACAACAAAAAAAACAGAATTAGTAAAAACAAAGAGTATATTCCATCTTCACAGAACATTTTAAGCACTTTCACAGACAAAAATATTAAATGAAAATGCACACAGTTTTATTTCACAGGGATGCGTAGGACGCTTGGCCATCTGCTGAAAATGTAAGGCTGCCAAATATCACAGATTCACACCTTGAGTCTGGAAATTGAGTTCACATGGCAAAGCCATGCAACTCTTGTGTCTGCATTCCACCAGCCTTTCCTTGACTGAGTACTTAGTTTTACACTTCAGTGACTGCTAAGCTGGATTGCTTCGCAGTTTCTGAAAGAGCAGAACCCAATCTGGCAAAGTCCCACTGGCTACTCCAGAGCTGCTAGCGGGGTGTATGCCTGGCATAAGTTTAGAACTGGGGAATGTAAGAACATCAGAGTGCATGATCATGGCCCCTGCTCAAAGCTACTGGCAACAGGAAAGGAATAGTGTTGTGCAGTTCTGGAAAAATTCTTCCCTTGATTTTTGAAAAAGTAATGGAAAGGAAAATCCATAAAGATTGAACCTTAGTGGGCCACCAGCTTATACAACAAAAACAACCCTGAGACATCCTTGAGGATCTCACTTAATCAAAATGCAGCCATACTTGTAATTCATATAAACCTATTCCTTGTGTCTAATTAACTGAGAGCATGTGACCAGCGTTCCCCTAATTTAAAGGGTGTTAACAAGATCAGGACAAAGGCAACAGCAGTATAACAAAGTTTCAGACAATCTCACTGAAAACATCACACAGATACATCACCTTGCCTCTGTCTGGAGCTGAGAGCTTTATGGTGAGATTTGCAAGACAGTGCAGAAGTCACCCTTACAGTTGTTTAGTCTTTGAGGAGCAGCTGAAGGAGCTGGGATTGTTCAGTCTGGAGGAGGCTCAGGGGAGACCTTATTGCTCTCTGTAACTACCTGAAGGGAGGTTGTTGTGAGCTGGGGGTCGGCCTCTTCTCTCATGTAATTGGTGATAGGACTAGAGGGAATGGCTTCAAGCTGCGCCAGGGGAGATTTAGGCTGGATGTTGCAAAATACTTCTCTGAAAGAGTGGTCAGGCAGTGGAATGGGCTGCCCAGGGAGGTGGTGGAGTCACCAACCCTGGAGGTGTTCAAGGAATGTTAGGATGTTGTGTTGAGGGACATGGTTTAGTGGGAGCTACTGGTGATCAGTGGATGGTTGGACTGGAAGATCTTGTAGGTCCTTTCCAACCTTGGTGATTCTGTGATTCTGAGTCTAGCAGGAAATACATTCCTAGCACCTACTGGAAATGGGCAAGACAACAAATATAGATTGCACCTATTAATGCTCAGAAGCCTACCTAACATTAATGTTGGTTTTCATAATGTTTCCTGGTACATAAAAGTCATTTTTAAGCTCTTCAATTATTTACCAGGTAGTTAGCTAATTAGCCGGCATCCACTCCCAGATTTTTATCATTGAAAATGTGATATACCTCCAGTGACCTCACAGCTCAGAGCTCTGGGGTCCACATCCAGCTAGAACAAAACTACACGTACCTCTGTGACTGCACCTTATATTGCTTTACTCCCCCTGAAAGCAGACTAACTATTGCAAGCACGGCCATCACCATGCCTACAAGAAAACAGGCTGCAAAGTTAAAGTCAGGTCCAAAACGCTGGACATACATTCAGATTTGATGCTTTCACTAAGTCATTTGCTCATATTTGTTCACTATTTGTCTTGCCTGACCCACCTAGTACACAGACAGCTCTGGCAGCATCACTGAGCTGTGCTCACTGCTCCACAGACTAATCTTGTATAACAAAAGGCACATCATCTCCTTTATCCTATGTTTTGATTCTTGTAAGGAATTTTTTTTTCACTGTATGACCTGCCTCCTTGGGTCCAGGACATCTGCTGAATGAGTACCCTTTTCTGTGGGCTGCAACAGAAACCGCAAAGAGCATTTCTCAAGAAAACCTCACCTGTTTAACCTGCAAAATAGGAATAAGTTTCACCTGCACCTTAAGATTTATGCTATTAAAACAGTAAAGCTTGCTGCCTTCCCTGCCTATAATGGGACACGCACAGCACCCCTTGAAACTAAGAGGTATCTATACTATCTATCTTCTCCCTTCCAGTCTGTTGCCATTTGAAAATCACTTCCTCCTCATCTCTTCTGAAGGTCTTCAGGCTGGTTTGCTTTGATTTTTTGGTTGGTTGGTTGGTATTTATTTGGGGGGGAAGGCTTGGTGCCGATTCCTGCTGCCACATTTGTTTGCAGAACTCGGTGAAAGGTCTCTGTAGCCACATACCATACCATCCATCTGCTCGTAAGCCAAATGGATTTCTCAGAACTCAAGCTTTATCGGCCTACTCTTTCTGCAGTTTTCCCACTGGGATAGAAAGAAATTAAATTTAAACTAGGCTTTAAATTATTCAGAGGTAATTGAGTTTGGAAAGTCATACTCGAGAATGATCACCCGGGAAAGTAGCAAAATGCGATTTTGGGAAATGGGGGGAGGGGATTTGGGAGATGGGAACTGATGTGTCACATTAGGCACAGTGAAACCACTGCTGTTAGAACTCCTGGTAGTGCAGGGCACGAGCTGCTTCTTCGTTCTGGCGATGCGGAACGTAATTTCCTGCACGCATCCCTTCTCCCCAGAAGGAATCACCCCCGCACCGCGCTTCACTCCGGCACCTCTGGAGGAGCTCCACGTCTCCACCGCGCCTGCGCGCCTCCGCCCCGTCGCCAGGACGACAGCGGCCCGCGGCATGTCGCTGCCCGAGCCTCTACGGCGCCGGCTGGGCTCCTTCAGCCGCACCGTTTTCACCGACAGCCGCCGCGCCGGCCCGCAGTACCCCAGCGAGCGCGCAGGTAAGCGCGGCCGCCCGCCAGCAACAAAAATGGCGGCGGGGGCAGCCGGGGAGGGGGAGCGGAGCCCTTCCAGGAATCAAGATGGCGGCGCCAACGGTCACCTGGCGGCCGTTAAGGCGGGGCGCGCTGTGGTTTAAAAGCGTGTGCGTTCGCATAAAGCGTTACAGGTGAAATCCGTCGTTGGTCGCACAGCAGGCTGTTAGACCACGAGGATGGAAAGCATGCGTGGTTTTAGTGAACACCAAGGGCAAATAGAAGAACTAAGCCACTGCTTTGAGCTCAGCAGCCCTCGCAGCGAGGACAGACTACAGTGCTTGAAGAGGTGTACCCGTACGCTGGAGTTAGATAGCAGAAACTCAAACTACAACGAACCAGCTTTATCCCCGTTTTCCAAGCCTATAATGACCATCCCTGTGGACATAATCCATATCCATGAGGAATGAGAATTTTTCCTTTGCTCTATTGCCAGGGAAACCTGCAAACAGCCTGCAGTTTTATTCCTTTGCAGTGACGGGAGCCATGGAAATAAACTGCATAGGCAGGTTATGTGCATGGAGGTTAACATGAATTTCAACTGATAAATCCATTCCAAGGTGATTAAAGTTATTTCAAGACAGGAGCCCTCGTTAACTTTATGTAGTCATGCCAGCATAGCTACAGTGCTAGCATACGTATCAGTTCCTCATTTCATGTATCAAACAACATTGAAACATTCTCTAGGCTCCCAGAACAGCTTCTCTTTCAGTCATTTCAGTTTTCTTTTGTGAAAGTTCTTATCAGAAGCTACAGCTTATTGAAAGCAACGGCAAATGTATCATGAATTTCTTTGAGATGAGGCTTTCAAGTCTAAAGTTCACACACACATGCTTTAGGGAGTTGCATCAAATTTGCAGGGGCAGTACAGTCTGGCATTTCCCTGTATTTTTGCTATTCTAGAAAACAAGCACAAGTTCAACTTAGGGGTAAAAGATTAATTAGAATTTGCTTGAATTCCTATGCATTCATTCAAAACAGTTTTAAAACTTGAACAGAAATTAAAAATACCAATGCTGGGTCAAGTCAACCTTTAATGTACCTCAATATTTCCATCATCACAATTTAAATTAGAACTCTTGGCTTCTCTCTTTTTAAATACGGTTACAAATCATTGCAATTTAATTTAATGCATGTTACATACAGAGAAGAAACAACGTTACTTGTAATTGGATGGTCTTGGTTTTTTTGAAAGATGAAAACAGAATGCATAGAATCCTTAGAGTTGGAAGGGACCTTTTAGGGTCATCTAGTCCAACTCTCCTACAGCAAACAGCTAGATCAGGTTGCTCAGAGCCTGGTCCAGCATCTTTTAAAATTGTATCTGAGTGCCCTCACAAATCCACAGACTGATTTGTTATGAGAGCTGAAATAAATTTAGATAGACAGTAAAATTGTTTTTGAAGTATCTATAGATTTTCATGGCTTTGTAGATGTAGTAAAGTGTTGATGCTTAAAAATTGGATTATTAAAAATAGATACTGGTTTTCTTGCACTTTCTATTTCAGTTTAATCAATTCCTGCCCCTCACATCCTGTCCTTAAGGTCTGTCCCAGTTCTATTCCCAAATAGTCCTCCCCTCCCATCTAGTCTAGTAGCTACCCTGAATAAATACTCCTGCATCTGGCATAAAGACTTCTGGAACAGATTGTACCAGGCTGCATGTGGCTGAACTGGAAACAGGAATGCCAGACTGAGATGGAACAAAAACAGGTATGGAAATAGCCAGAAGATACAGAAAGAGACGACAGTGTCAGAAGAGGGGTGGTTCTGAGTCTGGAAGGAAAAACGTGGCTGTTGGACTAAGTTGTGATTGAGTATCATCATCATGACAGACAGACAGTGGAATAAGACTTGAATACAAAGCAAGTCACAATGAATCCTTTCTAAATATGCTTAGCTGATACCAAGTTAAGATATACCTACAGACTTCACTTGAGGAAAATGTAAGAAGTAGGTCTGTTGGTAATTGAAGTAAATTTGTTGTAATACAAACTTAATAGTTGATATAGCAATAAGTAGTTCATTAAAAATGAGCGATCCAATTGGAATGCCCTTTAAAATTTTTCCTTGTTTTCAGTTCAATCTTTTAAAACTATGTTTAAATTCTGTACACTGAATTCTGCAGGCTTTAAATTCTGTTTGCTGTTTACTTCATTGTATCAACACGTTTTGTTCTTACCATTCTTTAAAGGACGAGTTTTAGCTTGAACCGTATTTGAAATTCTTTAATCAAGATCTAAAACAATCACAGGTTTCTTGCAATGTTACTTTTATTTAAAGACTCAGAAAACAGGAGTGGGCATTACAAACCTAGAGTCTAGTAGTAAGTCCCTGTTCAGGAAGGTCATCTACAAAATGAAGATAATCCAATATGTACTCATCTAAATTCTGACCATCCTCTTAAGAGCAACAATAAAATTAGCACTTCCTATTTCTGCAGTATCAGTACTTGAGCTAAGCCTATCAGTCAGGACTACCTAGTATTTTATGGCTTACTCCACACTTACTCAACTTGAATTTATGACTACATGATAAAAATTCTGTATCATGTGAACTGGAAGTTATATTCGAGGGTAGGAAATAATATAGCCTAAGGTAGGGTAGATAAAAAAATACTTTTAACATTTAATTTGACTGAGAAGTGTTAATGCTCCGCTTGAAGCTAAGAAGGAGCACAAACTTTCTGTCAGTTGCTGAAGGAAAGTATGGAACAAACTAGGAGTGATAGAGACTTCTCTTTATCTACAGATAATGAAATACTTTCCAGTTTACCACTACAGATGTCCCTCTATTTCAACGTTTACTTTTTCCCATTTTGGTGGCTCAGCACAGTTGTTATGCTCCAGCTGAAGGTGAGTCCTGAAGGAAAATAATTACTCGTAAATTTTCTTATCAAAACCCCCCAGTACAGAGATAGATAGAGCTCACTGGAGTTAGAATTTAGTAGGTTTGTTTGGGGAATCCTTGAAACTGGAGTTTCAAGAGTATTTGAAAGCTGATACAGCGCTGTCAACTTACAGTAGCATGCAATGTGTTCATTTAAACTCAGAGTGCATGGTATGAAGAAGCATGGCAGAAGCTTTTACTCTTTTCTTCCCTCTAGTATCCAGTCTTGTCAGATTACTACAAATTCATCCTGGTCACAGTCATGATCCTGACTTCTCTAATAGAGGTCATTCGACTCTACCTGGGATACATGGGCAACCTGCAGGAGAAGGTATGTTACCATATGTACATTTTAATTTGTGGAGGAGAGCTTTTTACAATTGAGCATAAATAAAGCAGTCTACCAGTTCATCTGAGAGATTTATGTTGATTAGATGGTTATTTCTGAGTGATAATGTTTACCTTCTATTACCTTGGCATCAGCTTCTGTTAACTCTTGTGGATTTCTCCCTCAGAGGTGACCACTCACTTCTCAAGACTGTTTTTTAAAAGATATAATGTGTTTTTAACAGAAGTTATATGGAAACATTAAACCATCTCATTTTGCCATTTCACATTATGTCCTGGCTTTTAGAAGATTTATTTTTAAAAATGGTTTTCTCTACAAACTTTGGTTCACTTCCCCCCCCCAGTCTCTAACTGCCAATTTTCAGATGGTGATGTCTCCCTGTTACAGGTCCCTGAGCTGGCTGGCTTTTGGCTCCTGACTCTCCTTCTGCAGTTACCTGTAATTCTGTTCTTGCTATTTAATGAAGCTCTGAACATTCAGCCATTGGAAAGATCAGTTAATATCATCTTTGCCCTCTTCCTCATCTTCCAAGTTATTGCAGCCTTTGTCACCCTGAAAAGAATGGTAAACAAACTGGCAACTCACTTCCACCTTAATGAATTTGACAGGCTAGAGGAACACTCCGTGCATCATCCTTATGGCCCAAGTAAAGAAGAGAATGTACTTCCCATGGCTAGTATGGGTCCATGCTGAGGAGCTTCATACAACAAGTTGGGCTGGGGTTCAAGCACTTAGGGCCTGAGACACTAACAGAGGCAGGCTTTATAATGCTACAGCTGTGTTCCATTTTGTTGGGTCATTATCTATATCTCTACTCCAGAGACATTAAGAAATAGATCATAAGTGCCAGCATTAAACCTCAGAGTTGAGCTCCACTCTGCAAGAAAGAAATCAAAGCCAGTGATGTAAGTTGCTGAGTGGACTACTTCATTTGCACACTGTTACTGGGTAAAGAACCTACAGGGTAGGTTTGGTGGGTTTTACATCTTAAAAAGTCACGTGCCATTTCTAAAGAACAGAAGTCTATTTTCCTAACTGTTTGCACAGACATATTTTGTTTACAATAAATCCTTTTTGTATGTTTGTATTTCCATCAATTTTTTGTCTATTCATCCAGATGCTGTAGATATTTAGTTAAGCTAAAACAAGCAAGAATCTTGAGGCTTAGAAAGAACAGTAGGGGTGCCAGTGATGAGAGACTGCAGCTTGAGGTGGTCTTCCGGATAATTCCAGCACTAGGAATTCCTTACTAATAAACTAGGGTGGAGTTTTGAAAGTATTCTTTTGCTCAAAACTCCTGCACTCCTCCTCTTTGGCTTAGCTCGAGTTTCATATATCAAGCCATTCAAAATGAATGGTGCAATTTTCTCAGACAGAAGATTCAATAAATCAGATGTAGCAAAATTATAGACATAAAAAAATTGGTTTATGTCACTGGCTGTTTCTTACAGGCCACTACATATACCACAGTTCTCTCATTTCTGTTTGTATTGATGTCTGGACTATCTTCTTCAGTTTCAGTAATCGCTGAATGATCTTTTTTTTTTTCTGTTGAGGAGGGATAAAATAAATACATTTTTCATCTGAATCTTTTAGAGTTTTCAGTAGGGCAAAAGTAAGCAATTTTCAGAGCTGGCACAAACATCCAGAGTGCTTGAAGAAAGGCAAAGAAGTCTGATGTGAAAAAGGCAGACTATACTTACTTAAAGCTGTTGTATAGTTAAAGCTCATAGAACCTCTAGTGAAAAAAGAAAGTGTTGCACTTCGTTCTGTGCCATAACTCTTTGTTTCAATGCATGAGTGAATGTACAACTCATTCTATTGAATTTCCTTTTCTTGTTTTGTTCTTGTAGACTATATACTGTCAGGGCACATACTCCTTTGTTTTTAAACAAAATGTTTCTACTAACAGCAGAATTGGCTGTTGTGCAGAAAAGGAGTGTTAGAAACTCCTTGTAAAGGCATTCTTAACCGATGCAGTGGGAATACTGTGCATATTTTCAAATCAGTTACATTGCTGAGGCCAAGGCTGATGAGGTATAGGAGAAACTTGTAGGATTCATTACAATGACAGATGACAACATAATAGAGCCTAACAGCCCAAACAGAAGCATCATAAACCTTGGAGCTTATTTTCCCCAATAACTGTAGAATGTAACTCAAATGTCTTAGTGTTCTGTAGACATACAGACTCCTCCTGACCCAATACAATGGAGGATTGACTCCAGAGCCTGCCTTTCTGTGTAGAGGATAGGGTGCAGACCTCCAAGGAGCTCAGCTCCACCAGTAAGAATATACAGGTGTTACAAAAATATAGATTGACAGCACAACAGGAAAGCTGAGCCCTGCTAGTTTTCAGTGCCTTCCAATAGTTTCTTGAAGGCAACATATGGATTCAAAGAAAGCAACATCTTTTCCTTATGTGCATCTGGGCGCAGTAAACTAAGATCTGAAGAGACAGAGTGATACACCTATAGTAATCGGATCTCTTGCCTGCACTAGGGAATGCCACATTCTGTTTTTTTCTCCGGTATCATCTTAAAAAGCTTAAATTTATTCTAAAATAAGAGTGTAATGAGTGAGAAGGCTTTTGACACCAAATGCATCACATACAACATGATAGGGCTGAAGAAAAATTCAGCCATGTACTAATATTGACAACAAGGAACTGGTCTCCAGGGCTAAGGCTGTAAGGCGTGATTCAAAATCCTTACTTTTAGTGATAAGGAAACCATAGGCTTGGAAGATCAATTGCCGTGCAAGATGATTACCAGAAGCTGAAGATAAATGGATACACACCCCTCTGCTGGAGAGAGAAACAGAATATTGATGTGCTGATACAGGTAACGGCATTCAGATCTACTGTTAGGTTTGCCTGGAAATGCTGAAAGTACAAACCAGTCCAGGACATAAAACTTCAGCAACATACTTGATAAATCCAAGACCACTGCACTGGCGCTACTCAGGTTTCATAGCAGACCTGGTAGTCTTCCTTTAAATTCCATTACCAGCTTAAACATTCAATTATGAAGCCAGCCTGCCACTACCTAAAAACTCACATTCTGAGTCTACAGCTGCAATTTTTCCATGAATTTCCCACTCCCACTACCCAGAGGCAGGAGAAGAAAATTACAGTAGCGCTCAGGAAGACAAAGCAGTGAATGAGGAGTTGCAATGAAACTTTCTCTTCAGGTGCTAAATTTCACAGGAACTGGTGAGTCTTAATATAAGCAGAAAATATACTAGTTACTTGTAGCACAGCCAGATTTCAGACATGAAAAAAGCAAGTTTCAGAAACTTTCAATAAGCATATTGAAAAACAGTGACATGCATGGGGAGGAGAAGAAAAAGGAAACAACTACAGAAGGTGCTTACACCCTAAGTATAAGAAGTCAGAAGTGAAAGGGAGGAACTTCTGTGCATCAGGAGCACAGAAACAATAACAGCATTTGTGTCTTAAATAAAAAAGCTTTAAGAAGAAGATGCCAGAACAAATTAGAAGCAGCGGCAAGTGCAGAAATCCCCAGGGGTGTTGCAGGAAGGCTAAGAGTCCTTCATAAATAGTCTTCTTTTAGCTACTCAGGTAACTATGAGCGGGTATGTTAGCCCATAATAGGAAGCACGTATCTGTTTCATAGTGCAAAGCATTCATGTGTAGAATGTGAGGATTTAAAATGCAGCAAAGCAGATTGTTGGGGAGCAAAGGTTTTCAGTGTTTTTTCTTCCTCCACAGAAGGGAGGAAGCTTAAGAACATTGGAAACTGCGGCGTAAGTTCATCATAAAGCCAAATAGCATCTAGACAGTTTTGAAAGTAAGGTGTACAATAGCACCTTTTTGTCACATTGCAGTTTGCATGGAGAATCACTGTTTGTTTGTTTTTTTTAATAATCTATATAACTATCGGTATGTTCCCCTTCACAAGCAAGATCTTTGAATGGCAGCAATCTGTGAAGAACTACACCCTGCATTTATATTACTTCAGCAAGTTTACTGTTAGGAAAGATCAGCAGACAGTTTGGAGGGAAATTTGTACTGACATTCTTCCCTTAACTGAAGATGAAGTACCAGCATATTGCCTTAAAATTCTATTTTTAGATTACTGATCAATTTGAAGATGGATTATTTTTATTCAAGGGCATCATTGCTGAGAGTCAGCATGTATTCCTTGTCAGAAATGGACATTGTAAAAGGATTATTATTATTTTTTTAAATAGTAGGCTGGACTTCTGAGAAAGGGAAATTAAATTTGGAAGAAGCTTCACTTGTGTACCTTGCTTAGGCAGATCTGATAAGGCAGATCTGAGATAAGGGACAGATTTCATAAATCCAGACAGTTTATAGAAGAAAGGGTGCAGCAATGACCTTTTTGTAATTCACTCTGATCATACATTTCACTCTTGCCATTGTCTCTTCATGTTCATTGAACTAGAATAGAATTAGCTTTAATCTAAATTTAAACAGTTAATGGAGCTGGTAGAATCAACACCATTACTCAGTCAGTTAAGATAGTCAATAGTGATATTTGATAGCGAGGTAAGGCTTCAAACATCATTTATTTTGAAAAACAAATTTTGCTTCTCTAGGACAAAGATCAGATGACAGATAAAGCAAAGATAAGAAAGAGATCTCCTATAGCAGGCAGGTAAATCAGTATTAAGGGTCAACTGATAAGGCCATGAAAAAACACTAATAATAAATAGATTCAAGAAGCGTAACACTGTGGGGAAAATGAATATGCTGATGACAGATGCTTCCGAAAAAATAGAGAATTTATTAAAAGGAAACAAATGTGCTGAGTTGCTGTCTTGAAATCTTACAGGGTTCAGGGGACACTTTATTGCACAAGAAAAGCAGGAGCTTACAGGACACAAATCCATGTTCATTGAATAAGTACAACTTACACTTGTTATGAAAAACACCTTCCACTTCAGATGATCCAAGGTTTGAAAGTAATAGAAATACCATGTTTGGGAAGCGTATACTAGCCAAGAAACATGGGCACAACAGGGAAATCATAGAGAAAAGCAGAACAAATCTGGCAGACAGCTACACTACAAAAATGACCATGCTAAAACCTATGGCTTCCCAGGTGGATTGAAGAAGTATTAGTGACTTCCCTTGAGCATCCAGTGCTAGGGAAGGAGTTCCTGCAGTCTATAAAAGAAGCCACTGTTCTTCTTTAAGGGATAGAAAAGACCCTTCTCTATTCACATTTGTACAGCCGTGCCTTTTCCGAGTAAAAAATGCAAGCAAAAATGTTTGAACCCTGTTTAATTACCGTGTCTCAGTTTATTCAAACCACGCCCTAAGCTGAATTCATTAAGGTGAGAAGAACGTTGGATATACTCATACCCAGTCACTCATACTGCAAATACTAGGGGGATTTATTTCATATAACTTCACACAGAGAAAGTCTGTGGTAGGCTGGAGCTTTGAACAGCCCGTCCTTTTCCATGCAACTCCTGGTACCCACTTGTTTAAAGAGGAAACTCCTGCTTGTGACTGATACAGATCATTCTGGACTGATAATGTGTTCCATCTCGTGTTTGAAGAGCGGGCAACGGGATTCTCCTGGTGAACCACTCTGGTCTGCCACACTGAAGGGCACGTGATGGGAGTAAGCATGCTCGGTGTGTCACACCTAAAAGAACCATTGCTCAATTTTGACACCTGGCAATGATTTCTTGTTTCTTAACTGAAAAAAATATGGCTTTGTAAGGTGGACTATTCAGTTTAAGAGGAATTGGTTGGATGGCCACAACCAGAGGGTTGTGGTCAACAGCTCTACGTCCAAGTGAAGCTTGGTCATGAGTCACATCCCCCAGGGGTGAGTCCTGGGACTGGTGCTCATCAACACCTTTATCAAAGACACAAACAGTGGGTTTGAGTGTACCTTCAGTAGGCTTGCTAATGACACCAAGCTCAGTGATGCAGTTGATACAATAGAAGGAAGGGATGTCATCCAGAGGGACCTGGACGTGTTGGAAAAGTGGGCCCATGAGAACCTTGTGAGATTCAACAAGGTCACATACAAAGTCAAGACAATCTCAGACACATAAAGACTGGGAGAAGAATTCATCAAGAGAAGTCCTGTGGAGAAAGACTTGGGGGTTCCAGTGGATGAAAAGCTGGACATAAGCCAGCAACATGAACTTGCACCCTGAAAGGACAATGGTATCCTGGGCTGCGTGAGCAGAGGGGTGGCAACAGGGCAAGGGAGGGAATTGTGCCCCTCTACTCTGCTTTTGTGCGGCCCCATCTGGAGTACTGCATCCAGGTCTGGAGCCCTAAGCACAAGAAAGACGTGGAGCTGTTGGAATGGGTCCAGAGGAAGGCCGAGATGATGATCAGAATGCTGGAGAACCTCTCCTACAAAAAAAAAAAAATTGTTGAGGGAGCTTTGCTTGTTCAGCCTGGAGAGGAGAAGTGCTCTGGAGAGATTACCTTATTGTGGCCCTTCATTACTTGAGGAGAGCCTACAAGAAGGAGGAGGGAAACTGACTTTTTACATGGTCTGATAGCAATAGGACAAGAGGAAACAATTTTAAACTAACAGATTGGAGATTTAGATTAAATACAAGGATGAAATTTAGAAGGTGGTGGGGCACTAGCACAAGCTGCCCATAGAAGCTGTGGGTGCCCCATCCCTGTAGACATTCAAGGCCAGGTTGAGTGGGATTCAGAGCAACCTGACCAAGTACCTGATCTAGTGGATGGCAACCCTGCTCACAGATCTCAAGTTTTTTTTAAACTAGTCACACCAAAAGAAATAAGAGGTCTCATTCTAGTAGCCACTGAAGTACCATTACACTGTGCCTGAAAACACACGAGTACAATCTGCAAACAGAAAAAAATTCTCTCCATCTCTATGCAAGATACACAGAATTGTACTATCTTGTGTATAAAAACAAGGAATTGAGTACATCCAACTACATACACAGATGAGCTCTTATCTAGTGATAGGAATTATTAAATAATCAAAGAAGCAACATCATCATAATAGTCTTGATTCCCTGATCCTGGGTGTGTGGCAGGAGCTGACAATTAAAAACTATACTTTCACACAATCTTTCTTAGGAGAAAAGAATCAGCTGTAATTTATGCCCCTGGAAAGCAAGTTGAAGTCACCCATAAGGACAAGAGCAGCAGATATCCCTTACTTCCTTAAAGAATAATTTGCTGGCGCTGTCATCTTGGCTGGGTGGCCTACAGCAGACGCCCACAATATCATCCACTTTATTTGCTTGTCCCTTAATACCTATGCAGAGGCTCTCAACCCAACGTTAGCTACCTACCTGTCTGTGTGTGCGATCACCTGTCAGAGTAAGCACAGAGTGCAGCTGCAAATTTCCTCCAACTAGGGACTGAGGGGGAAATAAAAAGTCCTGAAAGTCATGAAAGTAGAATGGAAAACAGCGTATTACAAAAATACTGATAAGGCACCAGCAAAAGGATTAGCCAGACTGGCCGCAGTCAGCAGTGATAAAATGTGGCACAATAAAAACCTCAGTTATTGCATTAAGATCATTTCAGGATACCAAAGACTGAAATAAAGGAGAGCTCTGGATTACTTTGTTATTAAATAATGATATACATATTTTCTATTTTTTTCCTTTCAGAAACACTAAGCATGAGATACGGTTACAAGGGGAGTTTGAGAAATAAAAGTAAGTGAGGAATACTCCGCAAGGGATTGCTTAGGATGTTCTGAATAATTTTGTTCTAAACATTACCTGCAACACGTATGTTGCAGGCCGTGTTCATGTTTCTCAGTATAGCTTTTAACTGTACATCGCTGAAGGACTGATACTGGTTCAGAAAGGCAAGGGAGCAGCAGGACAGCTCCTACTTGCTCTTTTGCCAGCAAATTCCCACCTGCCTTGCCGAGCGCTCATTGCTCCCATCCCAAAGCCACTCCCCAGCACAGGGCAGCTTTGGGACCAGAGGGGCTCCTCTGCTGCCCTTGGCACGCATGCAAACACTGATGCTGTTGCCCTGTCAGTAGGAATATTAACTGGTATTAAAACTCTGACAAAAAGATGGACTCTCGTGGGGATCCAGGGAAGGGTTTGTTTGTTTTTAATTTCACCGTATGGCCAGCTGCCACTGTTGTAGGCTGCTGAGGCTGTATTGCTGGCAGTTAATCAGGCAGCCAGCAGCTTGAATGTTTTAATGCTGGCTTGCAGCCAGTTGCCAATATTCTAGCCCTGTGCGGTCACCAGCTGTGACAGGAGCTGGAGCAGGACCTCTGCAGCAAACTTACTTTCTTGCCACTACTGCAAAATGAATGGGAAACCAGAGCAAGCACATGTAGCTGAGGAGGTGCATCATCCCACCTGAGTGAGAAATCAGGTGTATTTCTCCCAACCTCCTTGACACTGCGACTGCCAGGTTTACAGCTGAACATCATGACCAGAGCAGAAAAGCCACCTTCCTTTGGACATCTCAGTCAGGTAAAGGTTCTGCCCATCACCCATCTAAATAAATGATTAGATAACAAATAATTTCCTCTTCTTCATCGTTAGGGGGTCAGTAAGCTTAGAGAAATTGCACAGCATTTGGAGACGCTTCGCTTCCGAGTTGGTAAATAAGTGTCACCATGACTCTGAAGGCTGATGGACCATTCTCCTCCAAACACTGGAAGACTTTCAGGCCAGCCCTGCCTGCCGCATGCCACAGTTCCCATTGTATGCCATCAGATCACCATCCCACATGAAAAAAAATTCATGATACAGCATTTCCCATGTTCATATGGGAATTAGGCACTTTTCCAGGCACGTGTGGTTCAGACCTACAGAAAACCCTACGCTGCTCATCTGCAGAACAGTCACATAAGGCTGGTTCAGTGCCTCAGCTTGGATGCATATGCCAACGCACACAGCTCTGCAGTTGGACAGCACTGTTGGTTAGCACCTATTTAACATATATCATTAGTACCCCGCAGGCCATGTAACATCTAGTTTGCTCCTGCTCTCAGTTCTGTATAGTTTTGATGTGCTAAACATGTCAAAATTGCATTTCAAAACCATATTCTGAGCAATTCTTATGGTCTGATTTTCTCTGCTGCTGCATCGGTACGCTTTGAAAACTAATGAAAAGCGAAGCATTGGCTTCACTGTCAGCAGCGTACACTTACATGGATGCTGTAGCCTGGAATCATTCAGAAGAAAAACAATTGTTGGAAATACCTTCAATCCTGTTTTCTGCCAGCAGAGGGGTGGGCCAGCATTTTCTCTTGCAAGCAATGTAAGAAATCCCTGTTGTACTATCTGGGGCTCATTATTCTTGCTGATAGCTTCCTGATCCCTTACAGTGCATCAAGAAGCTGTGGCAGGAGAGCAAGCACTCAAGAGTTTCAGTGGACTGAGTTTTATTGCTGCTGAGCCTTCCTAGGTCACCTGAAATGACAATCCCAGGCTTCTTTATTCCTTTGAAAATGGAAAGCAGCCTGCACCCAAACCAGTCAACAGGGAGAGGCAGAGTGTGTGGGTGTAACTTAGCATAGCATCAGCTGGTTAGGATAGGAAAGGGATTATTCTTCTCTTCCTCTACAGCTGGGAGAAATCAAGAGTGCATAGACCTGGAGTTGAAGCAGCGCATCACCTAGCAAACTGAACAAAAAGCCCTTTTCAAAACTTCCTAGTTTGTCACGGTGTAGGTGGGAGGCAGGCATCTTTAATTTCTTAAAAGCTTTGAGTACCACCTTCAAACAGCGCAGTCTGACCGCTTTTAAAGCTCCCAGGTTGTACCTTGGAAGCCCTGTCAGGTCTTTTCCACAGTCCAAACCATCACTGTCTCCAGAGCAATAAGAGATAGCGACATTGCAAACTGTGCTGCAGCCCCATTGCAGGGCAAGGGCTGGGGGACGTACACGAGTTGAACATCAAAATCTTCAAATAACATTGCACATTGTTGCAGCGATTACATGGTTTTAGTGTGGAAACTGAGACCAAAATCGCACTACACTTAACACTATCAACCACATTTTTACTGCAACATATCTTCAGATGTGCAGCCAACCTTAAGAGAAGCACTTAGACTCAGTATTTTAGAAAACCTCTTAAATAAGTTTAAGCTGTTGCACTTATTAAGCACTCAGCCACATGCAAATGTTCTGCTGCTGCGTTCTCCATCCCTGCTTCCCCTTCTGCCTCTAAGCAAACCTAGAGCACTTCATATCCCTCCAGAACAGCTGAAAACATCCAAACCCAAGATTACACAGGTCCACAGAAAATTACTGCAAGCCAGGCCAGCAAGAACTGGGGGGGAAAATTAGATCTCAAATACCCACAGCAATTCAAGCGGCAATTAGTTAGAATAATTCCAAGAGCAGGTCTAAAACACACATACCAGCACAAATATTTTGGTGATCTCAGTCAAGAGACTCCTCCTCTCCCTCTTCAGGGCTGTAAACAAAGTTAGGTCACGGGAGAAACATCTTGAACTCAAGTACCCTACCAGGAGAACTCGCTCTTCCTTGTGGCTTTAACTATTACAGCTTTAAAAAACAGAAGTATTTAAAAACAAAATTGGGATAAAACCAGAATGCTTTGCAGGAGATTTTTTTTTTTTTTTTTTCTTAAATCTAACTACAAAGAGCTTAGTGTGTTATCCTGAGGTTGTTCAGCTCATAGAATCACACTGGTAGGGCAGTATTTCAAAGAACCATCAGATCTTTTGAGGTGGAAGAGACCCTTAAAGGCCATCTAGTCCAACACTCCTGCACTGAGCAGGGACACCCACAGTTCCATCAGGTGGTCAGAGCCCTGTCCAGCCTGACTTGGATGTCTCCAAGGACAGAGCACCCACCACCTCTCTGGGCAACCTGTGCCCATGCCTCGCCACACTAAGTGTAAAGAGCTTCCCTACTTCCAATCTAAATCCTCCCCTCTTAGTTTGAAACCATTTCCCCTTGTCCTGTCACAGCAGACCCTGCTGAAGAGTCTGTCCCCTTCCTTCTTACAGCTCCCTTCAGATACTGAAATGCCACTCCCAGGTTTCCCTGGAGCCTTCTCTTCTCCAGGCTGCACAGCCCCAGCTCTCTCAACCTGTCCTTGGAGGGGAGGTGTTCCACCTGATTTCTCTGTGGAAGCTTATGGAGTAACTCAGAAGGACCGCTGGACGTGGGGACAAAGTGACACATGTTGGCACTGCCTGCACATTGCCCACGAGCCCTGCAGCACCCAGCACCGATGGCTGTGCAAGAATTTAGTGGAAGAACTGTAATTTCATCTCTGCACCAGTAATTATGTGTATTTCACACAGCCTAGCAGATGTCATAGGGTACAATAGATGCTGTGAAGAGTACTCGTATATTAAGTAATTTATAGCATAATAATTAACAGCTAATCACTTACAAGTTAAGATGCTCCGGGAACAGTCCCAACTCACAGTGTGTGCTGCCTCCTTCCAGGAGGACTCACTGTTTAGACAGCACTCTTCACCATCACAAAGCAAGCTGCTCTACTCCATCCCAGCAGATCCTGTGCTTGCACACACACACCTGCAGGTAATCACCAGGTATGTGGCAGCAGTGCTAATGAAGAAATCAAACTCTCATGTGCTGTATCGTGTTAGCCACAGAATGAGGTGGGGAGCATCTTTTGCTGATGAAGACACAGGAGAGAAGAGAACGGGTTTTTAGATATATAGCAGAAGGGCACCATCATTTTGCAGCTGAGCAGGCTTCATTACTATACCCTGCCTACTTAATTTAAGCTGCTGCAAACACATCTATGCCCACACATATTGTGGCGTGGTGATTCTCAGCTGCATGTTACAACCTTCCTCCTCCTTCATCACCACCCAACCACAAGCCCACACCACGTGGTGGCTTCATTGAAAGCTCTCAGCTTCAAATCTGCTTCAGGTGTAAAGCTGTAATGTTCCTGAAGATAAAACAACATCCTCCCTCCATTTTTTGGTAATTTGGCCACCTTCCTGCTTCCAGTGAGCATGGGTCCAGCTGTAGGTACCAGCGTTGACCCCACCAGCATCCTGTGGTTTGCTCTGCTATGTAAAGAAACCTCTTCCCAATTCCCAAGAGCTGTGGCCTGAAGCAGGAAGCTTCCTACGTCCACTGTCCATGCTAAGTACCACTGGGGCACACAGAACTTGCTCTCAGCTACACCTGCTGCCCATGAGCTCCAGCAGCCCATTACACGTGATTAAAGAAGAGTGTTTCTGTTACGAGTTTAAGGTTTGCTTTTTCAGATTACTTTCCATCCCCTCATTCCTGCAGCATGAGAGAAGCCAGTTTGATGCATATTATCACTCCCACAGCCCGTTGTTTCTTTCCTCTTCAAGTCGAGCCAATCCCAAAGCTTTTCATGCAGGGGCCTCCCCAAACCTTGATTATTTCCATCACCCTCCCAGTCCCACAACGGGCTGCGTTTTTTAAAAACAGCAATACTGCCCTTTCTCTTGGGTTTCGCCCTTCATTTTGTTTCTGCCTTCTGCAATGCAAGCAGAGGCGATGCACTGGAGGCCTAAGGCGTTGGGGGCTGGACCCTTTCCACGTACAGCTCAGCCTGTACATCCAACTAACCAAATGGCCCATTGCATTGCTTCTTGTTGTTTTTCTCATTTTCACTGAGGTGCCAGCCATTGACACTGCAGGGCCAAGCAGATCTCTTTTTGCTGGCTTTCCTGGTCAGGCAGATGATGGGGGATAAGGTGAAGGATGCCCCATCAGGAAGTGCCTCCCTGTCTTCTCCCTCAGCTCTGCAATTCACATCTGAGCTCTGCAGCCAGATGAAACCTTACCCTGCCCGCTTCAAAGCTTGAAGCGTTTTGGAAGAACGAGTTCAACCAGGGCTCAGTGACTCTCTTTAATGAAAAAAAGCCAGCTGACATTCCCCATTGCTCCCCACAGGACACCTCCCCGCTTCCAAGTTAATCACAGGCTCTCCCAAACCTCTGCACACTCTGCAATAGATCACTGATAATACATGAGGGAATGGCTCCTACTGCAAAAACATCGCGCCTCACAGCCCATAAATCCACTGAGCAAGTCGTTTCATGCGGCCCAGGGCTGTGAGCTAGCCCAGTGCTGCACAGAGAGATGACAAATCCATTTTGGATGGCAGAAGCAGAATAGCTTCCAGTCAATCCCAGCCTGCAATGCAAGAATTCAGATTTACAGACCCAGCAGATTTACTTTTTGCCTCATTTTATTGTCTATTAATTCACTCCACTGCAGATGAGGAAGATTTTGGCAGAGCAGGCGCCTTTTGCAGCACACAGACATGTCCATCCTCATGCTTTCATTCTTGCCCCACACCCCTGGGTTCATGCTGTCCTGCCGTGAGCTTAGGGGGAAGCACTGGCTCTGCCCACAGGTCTACGACCACTGTGGTGCAACGCGGTATCACCAAGGACACGCATCCCAGCTGGAGCAGGGCTGAGATATTAAGAGCACAACGATAACGTCATGTAACTGCCAGAAGTCCCAGCTGCACTCTGCAGTAACATAACTCTTTGCAATCTGCTTATTAACCATGCAGCTACTATGGACAGGGCTGGGAATAGCACAGCCTGGATCAGATTTTTCTTTTGAACAATTCACATTCACTATATCATAGACACATGCTACAACAAAAGAGAAAAGTGGGGGGTGCATCCTCCCCTTGAGCAAGAATGCCAAGGAACATAATCAGGACCCAACTTACGCCAGACACGTCAATGGTACCACATACAAGGAGGTTTTCTCATTAGGCTTCCCCACCACACAGGTTTCCACCTGTGAGCACAGGCAGCTGCACACCCAACCTGAAGGGCTGCTTAGCAGAGCTGAGAAGGGAAGAGGGGAGAAGGTTCTCTGCTAAATCCTGCCTGGGCCCTGGTTTGTTACAGGACGAGTTGCAAGGAGAGAGGCTCAATGCAAGGCTACAGGATGCAGACAGAGCAGGAGAGACCGATCTTCAGCCTACCCAGCTTTTACAGCCCAATTTCTTGTGAGGCTGAGAAAGTTTATTTCCCAACAGCAAGTGCAATATTATCTTTGCCACGCTGTGTTCTTAGACCTCAGCAGGGAACACAAGCACATACTGTGCAAATACAGACACGTTGATGGCTTCCTTCTTTAGGATGGAAAATTACACACACTTATCTGCCTCCCAGGGAGATGCTAGCATTCAATTCTCTGCTATTCACAACACACTTAGCTTTCACTGAGTGTTTTCTACACGTGGTTTGCTGATTGCCCATATGTACAGCTAAGGAAGCAACAAGCAAAACATCTTTGAGACCTGTTTGCTTCTCTGCCTGTTGTTCACCAAACCAAAGAGCACTAAAACCACCTGGGGCTGGGGACTTCATTCTGCAGGCAGGGGCCCCACCAGCACCCCATCTTTTGGATGAGACTGTGATTGGAGCATGCATCCTTCAGCCTCCATGTCTGCAGAACGTCTCAGACAAAGCGGGTCGACAAATACAAAGAGATGGCCCATAGGCTACACCGGGGGACCCCGCAGCTGTGCTCCACATCTGGCAGCTCCACCTCTGGGCCGGCTCAGCTGGTCAGAGCAGCCTGCGCTGGGTTTTCAGTAGCCGACAGTGCCCTCCAGTGGGACATCTGCCGCCATGCCACCTCGCGCACTTCCCCAAAGGATAAAAAGGAGGTTATTCAAATTACATATTAAAAGCCCTGCAATGGAAAGATAAGGAAGTTACAAGCCAAGGAATGGAGATACAACTGCACCGTATTGCCAGCCGGGTGGATACAGTGATGGTTGGTGCTCGCTGCAGCCGGCATCTCAGTGATCAGGATTCACATGAGCATTATAAAGTGCCGTTTCCATTCCTTGGGAAGGCCAGTTGCACCTCCAGGACCTTGAAGTCAGGGCCTGGTGTGTTCCTTAGCCAGGCTGCAAGAAGCTGAGGACTCTGATGTGGCTGCAGCCTTGCCCTGGCTCCAACAGGGCTCTGCGTGATGGGCAGAGGAAAGCAGCATACCTGAGCACAGGTGCAAGGCTAGCCTTTAATTTCCCAAATTAAGCACTGAAACATTTATTTTCTTTAAAAAAAAAATATGAAAAAAGTGTTTAATTATTACATGCTAACAGTTCTGCACAAATCTCAAACAGGGTAAGGGGTAGAGAATACAAAGTGCATTTGCTTCCAAAGAGGAACAAGCATTTAAAAAATGAGAAGTGACAAAAATGAGAAAGGCTGGGGGAGAGCGGTGGTCCATAAAACACAAGGTGAGCCTACACAGTCAGCATTGACTGCACAGGTAACAAAGAGCTCCCTAGAGTGGGGGTGACTGCTCCAGGAAGACTCTGTAGGCCTGGCCAGGGTGTGCCCGAGCCCCCCACAGCCACTCAGGGGGCCTTGCCCGCAGCTTCAGCTGGAAGGGGTCAAGGCGCAGGCAGTCCCCCAGGTCCTGCAGCTCCATTGCTGGTGGCTCCTCCACAGCTTGCTCCGGTGTCTCCTCAGGCCCCAGGGTCCTGCCCAGCTGCCATCTCCGCCATTTTGCCCAGCACAGAGCTCCAGCAGCCACCAGCATCACCAGGCTGGTCGTGATGGCTGCCCCCACCAGGATGTCAGCATGGCGGAGCAGAAAGCCCAACCCTGTCAGAAGAACCAGAGCCTGAGTCGGGGTTGGCAGAGCACCCCTCCCAAACCACCACCCCAAAGAGATGTTTAGACTGAGGGCCAGCCCACAGGAGACGGGGGGCCCCCAGCAGAGCTATTGCTGAACTTGCATGGAGGCTGGGTAACTGGCTGCCACCCCCCTCCGGGCACACAGGGACCCCAGAGATAAACATGCGTTTATAAAACATTAAAATAATGCTATACTTAACCAGTCTGGGTAGGTTTTGATGGCGTAACATGTTAATGAATTTGGAGCTGAGAGAACAAATGAGAAATGTAATTAGGCTGCAAGCTCACATTCATCTTTCAGGAGCTTGTGGGAGGGGATGTGCTTAATTGCACTAAACAAGCAGCAGTATTTTAGCCTTATGCAGGTGACCCCTTGGATGGCCATCTAGGCTCACCTCTGAAAGTAGATTCCCTTAGAGACTGCACAAGACAAGGAGAAGACCATTTGTACTCCAAGTACAAGGCTCACCTCCTGACCTAGATACCTGCCCTCAGCTTCAGAAGGGACCACACTGGCCTCCAACCCACTCGTATCTGAGCACAAACCCTGAAAAGCTCCTGAAGCCAGAGCAGGAAGTGCTTGTTTTTTGTTTATTTTTCCCCCTACAAGAACAGCTATCAGGGAACTGCCCTGCAAAGACACAGACCTTCCCCCTTCCTAAAGCCATAGTGCCAGTTGCAGAGTCATTTGTAAGCACGCCATAGCAAAGACCTGGCTGTCTGGATCCCAGTTAAAGCTGCACATGGCAAGAATCCTAAACTGGAGCACTCTGATGAGCCAGTGGCTGCTGAGGCTGCTGCACAAGAGACTCATATATGCAGTGTTATTACTAACTCTGCATACACGATCATACACCCTCTCAGTACCATCACCATGGGACACGCAGAAGTACGAGAACATCACTGTGTCATCTACCTGACTGGGGAGTACGGACGCACAGGGTGCCAGACTTGGTGGGAGAACGGTCCTCGTAGCCCTTCTTGCAGCGGCACAGGTAGGTGCCCACACCATTGAAGCACTCTGCCTCCTCCCCACACAGGCTGACCCCTGAGCTGCACTCATTCACATCTGATGGGAAACAGGTGCCAAGTCACATTAAGATCAGCATGAAAGGGCCCTGCTACCAGCCCAGAGCACCCACCTTTCACCAGCAGCGAGACGAGTTGCAGCTTCCCCACTCCCACTGAAGCACTGAGCAGCTCTCCCAGCTGGGAGCACAGTAGCAGGGACATATTTCCCTCCTCTGGCTTCATGTGCAGCCAGAAGGTGAGCAGCAGGCTGGCATTGCTTGTCCTGTGGGCAGAAAGAGCCCAGGGTGAGGCAGGAGGGAAGCACTATAGCCAAGCACTGCTGCAACAGCCCTTCCACTCATTAGCAGTGGGTCACAAGTGCTGCAGGCTCTTGCAAAGAGAATTTGTGACAAGAGACAGCTTTACTGGAGGAGAAAGAAGCCAACATCCAAGGAGCACCACACATAATAGAGGTGCCTATCAAGAAGGTGGCATACCAACAACCATACCTTTTGGCTTCCTTTAACTTTATTTCACTGACTCTGTTGGTGGAGAGTTTCAGGTTCTGCTGGATCTGCAAGACAAGTGGCCAGTGATGATTTGATATTCAGTGGGCACAGCTATGACAGCAAAATACTTCTTTCCTCAGTCCTCCCTCGTGTCCTGCTCTTCCCTTTCACAAACCACTCAGGACATGTGAGATGTCCCATAACCCCACGCTAGGAGCCTTTTCTCTAAGACACTGCTAATGCCTCCCATCTGCTTAGCTTTAGCTCAGCTCCCCCAAGACAGACAAGGTAATTTAGGAAAAGCAACAGAAACCCCAAATAAGCATTTAGGTGACAAAGAGTGGATGGGCTGGGTGCCATCCAGTGTGTGACTGGTAGGCATAAGCCTGCTTATGGAGCAGGCAGCAGGGTGAGCTCTATGCTCACTGTATGCTGAATCCCAGAAAGCAAGACTTGGGAGCACACGAGTCTAATCCCTTCTGGACTTGGTGTTCAAGCTGCCCTGTTTCTAGAGGCAAGTTACAACCCTTGGCTGGTCACATCTGTTTCTGCAGTGCCTTTCTGCACCAAAACACCATCACTGTGAACAGGCACCCTGCAGGGCATCAGCATTAGGCCTTGGATTTTGACCAACACAAACAACTCAAATGCTGGCTCATCATGTGATGTTAACAGAAAATCCCTGGGATGAAGAGCACAATGTGATCTCTAAAAGCTGAGCTTTTGGGGTATAGCATTTGCCTTTCCTTCCCATAACCATGCCCAGGCTTACATGGCTTCTTATAGATTCTAGGAGATCCCTTCTGAGCTCACTGCCACCAGGAGTGATCCAGTCCTTGTGTTTGATTTCAGTCGTTACTTCAAATAGCACATCTACCAAAAAATAAAAATAGCTCTGAGCAAGTGCAAGCCCACAAACAGGCTTAAGTGAGCTAGCCCAGGATGTCAATGGCAGCAGAGCTGCTACACAGGGAAATCTAGTCAAGTGACATGCAAGTGTTCCCAGGGGTTGTGCATCAGGCAGAACAAGTCATTGACAAAAAGCAGAGAAAATCTTGCTGATGCTCCATCTTGAATCCTGGAACTGATCTCTGAACAGAGTACACAAAGCATTAACGTACATTCAATTGCACTTCCTCACCAATTATCTTCCTAAAAGGTACCACCGTTGTTTGTGATATCCTAGAAGCCTTCATCTCTCACCCATCTTTATTTGGAATCAGCACAAACGGCTGGCTAAGTCTAGGCTGACATACACTTACCAAAATCTGTTGTTTAAAGCCTATTCATTCATCAGTCTCTCCCCTGTTCAAAGATCAGTCCCCTTCTGTATTGAATCCTTTTCACAAGCCATTGCTGTGGTTTGCTCTACCATACAAACCCAACTCTGCTTAATTGCTGATACTCTCATAAGCAGGTTTTTCTTCTCCTTAGTCTGAAAAGCAAAGCTGAGGAACCAGACAGTCCTGAGACACTGTGCACATGTATTTAAGTAAGGATAGAACTCCTTGACAAAAACAGTATTTAACAGCCATCGAGCAATAGTGGTGCTCCAGCATCCCAGCATTTATGCCAGATTGAGCATATGAACTCTGGTTTCTCCAGGGTAAGGGCAAAGTACCTTCCAAATGGTCACCAGTGAGGAGTGCCCTCCACTCTCTTGTGAAGTTGATAGGCAAAGGATGGCCATGTACAGCACCAGCCAGCACCAAGGTGAGGGCTGTGCTTTAAGATGTGCTCAAGTCTTTGCATTGCTTACCTCCGGGGTGGTGCAGGGTCTGCAGTGCTGTACCATTCTCCAGAGATGCCAGAATGGAAGCCAGATCTGTCAGAGAAAGGAAGAGAGATAGGCTGCTGATCTCTGCCTCCTGACAAGGGGCAAGACACGCATTAGGTGTGTCAGTTCACAAGAAGAATACCAGCAATGTTTCACACCAAGATGGTCATACACAGCCCGATTCTGGTGTAAGTTGTGGAGGAAAGGCTGCTTCCTTCAGAGCCCTGGGATTACAAGCCAGTCTCTCTCTTAAGAGGAGCATTGTCCCGTGGATACCCATGAAATAACATTGTAACCCTATATCCACTCCACCTCCACCATCTTGGATGTGGTAGGAACTGGGTGCCAACTGAAGGAAACAGCAGTATCTTCAAACAAGACCTCTACAGAGCACTTCTTCTCCAGAAATGGCTATTGAATAGCACTGAGCACCAGTTCAGCCCTAGATAACCCAAAAGACAACTCACCAAAGAGATCTTCATGCCCTTCTCCTGGTGACAGCACATCTCCAGAAGGCACACCTTTGTCACCCTGGGGCATCGCCTCTGAAGCAGGGACATCAACTGAGTAGGGTGAGGCTGTGCTGACTGGAGCAGGCACCAGCTCTACATCCCCCTCTGCAACCTCCAAGGCAGACAGCTCAGCTTCAGGCCCAGCATCTCTTCCAGATGGAGCCTCCAACACATCCTCATTGGGTTCCCTCCCCTTAGTGCTGCCATATGTAAGGCTTCTTTCCATCTCTGTTTCACTCTGCAGCTCACCGTGCTCCCCCAGGTCAGCACCAAGCCAAGAATCTTCCACAAGATCAGGGGGGTGTTGGTCCTTGTCCTCTGAGCTTGCCACCTCGGCCTGGATCTTGCCTGCAGTAGGTGGAGTGGATGGGCTGAGGGAGGCTCTCAGCATGGGCAGCAAACCTTGTGTTACCCCCTTCCTCCAGCTCTCTCTTTTAGAGTTTTCCTGAAGGGGCTCTCGGGGAGCTACAGTACCACCTGAAGAACTCACAGCTTCATAGTCTCCAAATACATAATACTGTCCTTCAAAATGTTTGTATTTGCTGGTTAGGGGGCCACTTCTTGACAACAGTAACACATGGACTGCAGTGGCTTGTGCAGCAAAGATCAGAGTACCTTGGCTGTGACAGGCATACACGACCTTAGTTTCCACACGTGAGAGGACTCCTTGGAAAATGATCTTGTCCTGGTTCTTACCACAGCCTTCACTACTCTGGAACCCCTGAATGTAGATGACAATGTGCTTCTGGGGGCCTGCCCAGATGGTCCAGTTGCACCAGACGTGGGCCTGGATGTCACCGTACAGCGGGAGGTAGAACACCCCAAACCTGTCCTGAAAGATGGCATGGCAGCTCCTAACAGGGAAGTACTCCATCACCCAGGGCAGTCCAAGCTCTGGCACATCACAAACAGAGAGGAAACACAATCAGTGATCAGTGCATACCCCAGGACATAGATACCCCTTTCCAAATCCTCTACTGCTGCAGAATCCCTGTGGTTTCAACCCCCAGACTCAACTCCCCGCTCTGGGCCTGGAGCTGAGCCCAGGGACCCAGCTTCTCTGCCAGTCTCTGGGGGCTGGAACTGCGAGCTTTTGCTCCCAGAAGAGGTTTAGCCAAGACCATCACATTTTTGGAAGTCCACCCCTCACCAACAGCCAGGGCCACGCTTGTCAGGCTGGGACTGCTGGTGGGAGTGTCTCTCATCAATAAGTTTTACCTTCAGAAGATGGCTCACACCAAAATAAGAAATATTTTGAGACCCACCAGCATGCTTCTGTGGCTGTCCTGGCATCTCTGTGAGTCTGGATACAGGACCTTTGGCAGCCTCCTGGAGTTCCTGGCCTCTTGGCACTGTTTGTCCCCGCTGGACTGCTGGAGGACCAGAGTGGGCAGCATACAAGGAGGAATTTCCCTGCTCTCCCACACCCCCCTGGAGACTTCCCATGGTTTTCTGCATTTTAACTGCCCCAGGGAGCAAGGCAGAAATCATTTTGCCACTAGTGGCCATGCCTGGTAGCAGCGGAGCTGGTGTCACCCCAGAGCCGTGACTCAGGGTGTCCTTGGCCCTGTGTGGGACCTCCTCAGGCCTCAGGATGGAGGTTGGACATGGACCACTCACAGGAGCTGGGGTTTCTCGTTGGTGACCACCCTCTTCCAGCACATCCTCTCTCACCCAAGGGCCAAGGTAGCCAGGGGACACATCTGCACCCATTTTGGGGGCCACCAATGGATGGTGAAGAGGCAATGGTGAGGCCATCTCCCGTCCTCCTGGTGAGACGCCTGCCCTTCTCCTGAGGCTGACAGAATCCAAACCTAAAGCTGCCAGTGGGGAGGGGACAGCCCTGGACATGGGCTGTTCTCCTGGGGGAAGAAGTCCTTCGGGGGCAATGTCAGCAGAGCCAAAGCCCACAGGAATCAGGTCAGAGTGAGAGAGCACTGGTGCAGGGATTATTTCCACTCTGCTCATGGAAGCAAGCTCTGGACCTATTGGCCTAGGGGATGCCACCAGCCACATCCGTGTGGCTGTGTCACCCTGGTAGCAGCAGCTTTTTGTGTTCCAAGAGGACCCAGGAGTTTCCTCAGCAGCTGGACAGTTGCATGCTTGAGTGCTTGTGTGGAGGCTCCCAGGGTGCACAGGGACTGCCTGCAGGACAGGATGTCTCTGGTCATATGAACGAGGATGCTCCTGGAGGATGTCCCATGGTGATGTGGGACATGGCACCACTTTCTCCTCAACACCACCCCTGGAACTCTCCACGGGGAAGATATCCATGAGCTCCATATGCTGGAGGTTGGTTGTTCCCATCCTGGGCTGAGTCACAGGCAAAGCCCCAAAACTGCTTCGCTCTCCCTCAGGCAGCAGCTGTGAGTGATCCCCACTCACCACATCATAGGGGCTGCTCAGGCTGGGCATCAGGCCCCTTGCAAGGCCAAGAGCATCACCACCTGCTGCTCCATCAGCTGGGATGCTCAGCTGGGCATGGCTTCCATCCTTCCTTAAATCCAGCCCCTGGGACACAGTGGTACTGACACTCTCTTGGCTTCCTCTTCTGCCAGGAGAGGAAGCCTGTGAATCAGCAGCCAAGTCCATGTGACTTGTGCGTGTTGGTTTAATGGTAAACTGGAGGTCTTCCAAATCTTCCAGACTCAGGGAGGTGTGCAGTACAGACTGCCTGCTCTCCCAGCTCATGCCTGTGGGCTGCAATGAAGGCTCCACCACATGCAAGGCTCCAAATAAAGGTGTTTCTAAAAGCGTGCTTGAAAACCCACGTGTATAACCTAAACCTGGAGCAACACCTCTGCTGGTGGTGCAGCTCAACCACTGGGCACCCCCAGCTACGCCTTCCTGTTCCTGGCAGACCCTTAGCCCCGTCTGTGGCTCAGAGCCCTGAGTGCAGGCAGCTGGCATGCCCAGCAGCTGTGTACTTACACCTTGGTATGGGACAAGCTTTACTGGACTTCCCATAGGCATCAAAGTTGCAGAGCCTCCAAGGTGGTCTGTCCATCCAGGCTGGAAAACACCATCTTGTTTAGATGGCTTTGGAGCAAGAGTTTCAGGAATCAAAGCACCTCTGGAGGGAGATTCGCATTCCTGGTGCTGGAAGATGTAATACTTGCCTTTAAACTGGGTGTCCCTGCAATTTGGCAAGTACCTCTTCAGCAACACAACGTGCACAGCCTGAGCAAAGGTGGCAAAAACATGCATCTCCTTCTTCCAGCAAGCATAAACTACATCATTTTCCACCAGCGAAGAAACTCCTTCAAAGAGGATTTTGTCTTTATTTCTGTTGCAATCCTCCTGTGTGATAAAGCCTTGAATATAAACTATGATATGCTTCCTGGAGCCTGCCCAGATTGTCCAGTTACACCACAAGTTGAATGAGGAACCACTGTGATACTCTGGAGGAGAAAACTCCCCATGTGTGCCCCTCAAGACTCTGTGGCAGCTTCTCATGGGCACGTATGCCAATATCCAAGGAAACGCCGTCCCTGGAAGACAAAGAACAACCTTAAGTTCTCCTTCCCCACCTTCCAGGTAGGAACTAGTCCTTCCTTCCAGAAATTGCCTTCAAGCTCTCCTATCTCCCATTTCCATGAAACACCATCAGCAAGAGAACATGCTGCTGTGCCTGCCTCAGGCCTGGGGTCAGGGGAAGGAGGTCAAAGGGTGCAAGCACACACACACACACACACACACACACACACACACCCCAACTTGGGATGCTCCCAAATGTGCCACCCCTCCAACAATAACTGTTTCCACACAGACCTGTTGGCAACTCACCCCAAACCTCCTCCCACCAGCGCTCACCCCACCAGTGTGCACACCTCCACAGGACCTCGGGGCAGCTGGAGAAGCCCTGGTACCACACCACACACTGCTGATTGCAGGGAGAGCAGTAATGGCCCAGCAGTGCAGGAACCAGAAAGCAGCTGGCAATTGCTCTCCTTAAACACCCCACGGGAACTGCTCCACACTCTCAGAACACAGTGCAGAGCACAAGAGCAGCAGGAGCTGGGGATGGACACTCACACACCTGCACAGATAGCCTGAAGGCTGCATATCTCCTTCTTGCTTCAAGGCTTCAGCCAAGCAAGAAACCCCTCAGCAGGGTGAGAAACATCAACACTCCACTGTGGTTGAGTTAGTTGGGAAGTAACAGTATTTTCCAAAAATGCTACCTCCTAGCTAGAAGGCCCACAAGCCAGCAGTGAGTTTGCCCTACAGGAAGGCTATTATGGTTTGGATTGTATTTTAATTGCTGCCTAAAGACAGTTTGTTGCAGCCAAATCTCCTGCCTCAGGGCCCTCCCATCCCAACACTCTATACCAGTTCTGTCCCTCTTCTTCCCATCCCACAACCAGGTGACTGCTCCAGGCTTCCCACACCAGAGATTGATGTGCCCAGCAAAACTGGGAATGGGAAGAGAGGAGTGGCACAGACAGAGAAACATTACTATGAGAATTAAGCCTTACCTGCTTTAGCATCCTGACGTTCTGAGCGGGACCTGCACGCCTATAAAGAAAACAGCCTCACTGCAGACCTGAGCACCAGCATCTGCACTAGCACAGCCTGAGATAGGTGAGCAAGGACCACTGACACCACCCCCTTCATCACCTCATTTTTCCTAGCAGGACTGCCCCCTCCCCACCTCCAACAGCAGCAGTGTCACCCAACTAATGCTGTAAGGGCCACAGCCAATTCATTACCACTCCCAGAGTGGTCAGAGTATCCTCCCCTCACTCACCCCCATAGCCCTACAGCCAGGATGCAGCAGCCCTGGTGCAGGGCCCCACACCAAGGGCACCAAGAGTAGGAAAACCGGAAGGGCCAAAAGCCTCATGGTGGGGGCTCACACCATTAAAACCAGACCCAAATGCCTCCTGAAGTACCACTTCCTCCCTAAAACAACCCAGCAAGCTTCCCCCAGGTGGATTAAATACCCCACCCTCTTGCCAATATATGCACCCATACATTGCTCAGGTACCCCTGATAACAATTAGTTTATCATGAACAAGGACCAGCTGTGCTCATTAGCCTCACAGCATCCTTTCTGCCCTCCCTGTTTTGGTGAGCAGGCTCCATCCATCCAACCAACTAACCAACCAACCAACCAACCAACCAACCAACCAACCAACCATGTTGTGCTGGGAATTGGAATTAAAGCATTGCTGATGTTGTTGGTGTGACCTTGAAGCAGAGCCCAGCTTGCTTTTTCTCCCCACTCTCCATAAAACAATTTAAAAATACCCCAACATATTACTGTGGGAGAGCACCCTGGTGTACAGTCGAGTGTTTCCATTACATTTGAACCAGCTTTGGCTGGATGCTGTGATTCCCCCAGCACTCAGTGAAAGGAGGGCTCCTCCCCATGCCGACAAACTGCAAGGCAGTGAGCAGCCAGCCCAGGTGATGGTGTGCAAATTACCAGATGCCAGCAGCTCTTCCAGCAGCAGTAGCCTAGCTTGTCATTAGGGGCAACACAGAGAAGCCAATTAGGCTGCCTGATGTATGGCTTTGACAACGTACCCTTTAACACGTCAATCATAATTCAGTATAAATAATAATAATAGTAAATCCTTTCTTCTATGTTGTCGCAGCTTGACAGGCTGTCAGATGTTCAGTGACAAATACTTTTTTTTTTAAAGCTTTTCTGCCCATCACCACCCCAGGGCTCAGTCCTCCAGCAGCCATGGGCTCACCAGCCCCTGACATCTCACCATTAGGATTTAACCCGGGGTGAGGAGGCCTGGAGGGGCTGAACGGCATGGTAAAGCTCTGCGTGTTGTTCGTGTGCTGCTACATAGATATCTGGGGAGCTCTGACATGCTGGGGTTAGGTTTCTTTGCCTGGTAGCTGTTTCTATATGAGTATCCTCGTGTAAATCTACCTGCAGCTACGCTCCCGCAGCGTATAAAGCAGCGTAACTTTGCTGAGCTCCGGGTAAGTAAATTTAATTCTACCTCCCCCTAGTGGTTGCATCGATGCACGAAGAGAGAGGAAAAGCCAAGCTCAGCAAAACTTCTTTATTCACTTCCAAGCAAACAAAATGCATATCTGGGGAGCAGTGCAGTGATGTTGAGAGAAGAGATGGTAATATAGTCTGTACGGTCCAGATGTTTGTGCCTACGTCCTGTTCTCTAGGGAACCTGCTTTAGCTGGGGGTTGGATTAGGTGATCTCCAGAGGCCCCTTCCCATCCCTATGACCCCATGGTTCTGCAAAACAGAGTAAAGATTCCCAGTGGTGACTGTAAATCACATCAGGTGCACTGGGAGTGCCTGGCTCTGCACACAGCCAGAGCAGTGCTGGCTCTGTGGCCGGCAGCACACTGCCATGGATCCATGGCTTTGTGTGTAAGACTGGGCTGGTGCCATCTGGGAGCTCCAGTGGGCTTTGCAGGTGGTTCCCCCAAAATGGCTTCCCTGTCCCTATTACAAGGGCTGGGGTCTGGTCCCACACAGCCTCCTGCAGGGAAAACGTTGCCTGCCTTGCCCCGTGGTCTGGGAAAAACAGGGATGACAAAAAAGACAAAGATGAAGGTAAAAATGAAAAGAAGGAAGAAGGAAAGAAGAGGAAAGAGTGGAAATGCAAAAGGAGGAAGAGCAAATAGGCTAAAAATGGTTGGGGGAGGAGGGGGAGAGGAAGAAGAAGAAGAACAAAAAGAAGAGGGAAAAGAAGGAGAAGGAAAAGAACAGGGAGAAGAAGGACAAGAAAAAAAAGGAGAAGGAGGAAGAAAAGATGGGGGAAGGAGGAGGAAGAGGAGCACTGTACTGCTGTGCCTGTGCCAGGCAGTGTTGCTCAATGTGCCCAGCTCCACTCCCATTTGATGACAAAGCACTCCAGACCCTGCAGCACTCAGCAGCACCCAAGCAAACCCCACTGCCTCCAGCACCCCATTAACAAGCAACCTCGGAAATCCGGCACCACCGCACCCTGACCTGTTTCGTGTCTCAGAGGTGTTTTCCCACCCATACCCCACCATGGCCTGGGATTTCCCACAGATAGAAATACAGATTTGCATAAATATTTCTTTTCAACTCATCATTCCCCGTCACTACTGTGGCCAAAAAAAAAAACAAAGGCAGAATTTGGGGGATTGATGCAGGAGCGCAGTGTCTGTCCCTTACCACCTCCCTTGGTGGACCTGCCTGGAATCCCCAACCATGTCAGCCTAAGGGGTGGCAGCTCCCTTCCCCCCTCTCCTCTCTACCACTATTTTGGCTAAAAAACAAGCAGCAATGACTGTATGAAACAGGGAAGAAATCCAGAAGGTGACGCAGGTGGCTCGAGAGCTGCATCATCCCCCTGTTTTGGCAAGAGAGTGCTAATTGCACCATGCGGGAGCTGCGTGCCTGTGGTTGTTTTTCTGCCGGTAATTGCTCACGGGGCCACATCCTCCCCAGGCAGAAGGCTTCTTCTGGGTAGAAGCAGAAACACCGCAGGAGATACTGACCAGAGCCCCATTTCCTCTCCCGCAGCTACGTTCCAAGAGCTGAAAACAAGAATAAGTACTTGCCGCTCCTCTGCAGGCATGGGGAGGTTGCAGGGAAGATGCAGCCTTGCATCTGTGCTGGCAACCCAGGGAAAAAAAAAAAAACAAGCTACAGGGGTTTTCCCAGCACAGCAGAAAAAGCTAACTGCATTGCTTCTTCTGCCCTAAAACAGCCCAGTCTGAATCTAGAAAAGCAAATGTTTTTCCAGGCCACCCTCATATCTCTTTTCCACCACTGCTTTCCAAATCCAAAAGAAGGGTTGGCCACTTCTCCCAGGTAACAGGAACAGGATGAGAGGGAATGGCCTCACGTTGCACCAGGGAAGGTTCAGGTTGGGTGTCAGGAGACATTTCTTCTCAGAAAGAGCAGTGAGGCAGCTGCACAGGCTGGCCAGAGAGGTGGTAGAGTCACGGGCACCAGGCCCTGCGCAGCCGCTTGCTCCAGTTTCCAGGTGCAGGAGGATGCAGGCGGATGTTGGTGGTGCTTGAAAAGAAACGGTGCTACAAAGAAATGTGTGAACGGAGGGCAGCATTGCAGCCAGGAAGTGGTTTGAGAAATGGCAAAAAAGTGAAGATTGAGAACACATCACCCCTTTCTCCTTCAGTGTCTCTCATTGGGTGATTTTGGGAAAACCATGAATTGCGGTACAGAGCTACTGTTTCCTGGCCTGTCTGGGGGTTTTGGCAATGAAGGGAAGAGAAACTCAAACAAAGAGCCATTAAGCCAACAGAACACAGAACCCAGCTCTGGGAAACCAGGGGGAGTGCTGCACCTCCTGCATACACCTGCGCAGCAGCTGAAAGAAAACTGCAAGCAGCTCCCACTCCTCCCACAGCACAGCAGCACTTAACCAGCCCTGAGCATCCTCCAACAGCAGGCTGCACAGGATGGCAGAGGGGAATTTCCCTCCCTACAGTCTGAATGCTCTTTTGCTTCTGCTAACAACTTCACCACACAGCAGTGTGCGTTCGGTGCTGTCTGGGCCAAAACCAGCACATAGGAAGGGAGCAGCACGGTGCTGACTCGAGTTACGGCAAATAGTCTTGTGCACTGTGATACAGGGGCTGAACACAGTCCTGCTAACGGCGAAAAATACGCAGCCATTGCTTCTGTTGTGCGATCAAAAGGCACGTGTTGGACAGCCAGGAGATCAGGCCCAGCCAGCAGGTCCTGCTTGATCAACCCAATCTCCTTTGATCAAGAGACCCGACCCTCCTGGTGGATGAGGGAAAGGCTGTTGATGTAGTCTATACCTAGGCTTCAGCAAAGCCTTCAACACTGTCTCCCACGGTATTTTCCTGGTGAAGCTGGCAGCTTGAGGCGAGGACAGGTACACTCTTTGCTGACTGGGGGACTGGGCTCAGAAAGTGGTGGTGAATGGAGTTAAATCCAGCTGGTGGCTGGTCTCAAGTGGTGTTCCCCAGGAGAAGAGGCAGCTCAGGGGAGACTTTATTGCTTTCCTGAAAGGAGGTTGTGTTGAGGTGGGAGTTGGCCTCTCCTGCCAGGTTACAGTGATACAACAAGAGGGAATGGCCTTGAGTTGTGCCACAGGAGGTTCAGCTTGGGTATCTGGAAACTTTTCTTCTCTAAAACAGCAGTGATGCAGTGGCACAACTGCGCAGGGAGGTGGTGGGGTCACCATCCCTGGAGGTGTTCAAGAACTGTGGAGGGACTGTGTGGCACTGAGGGACGTGGTCAGTGGGCACGGTGGGGATGGCTGACAGTTGACTAGATGGTCTTAGTGGTCTTTTCCAACGTTAATGATTCTATATTGCATGAGAATCAAAGCATTACTGACATAAACCTCAAGGATTTGGCAGACAAGAGAGCAAGAAGCACATCCAGTACTAAGTACCACCAGCTTCATCTTTTTCTCCACTGGGTTTTTCTTGGTCAACATGTTGGCTGCAGACCCAGAGTTCCTTTGGCTTGAGAAGCCCAAGCTTTAGGGCCATAATTTGGGGAGTTTCATTCAAACGAAGACAACAAAGTCTTAGTAAATGAGCAGTGCCTACATGCAATGGCTTGTTGTGAAAGCGGTGGAAATAATTATCTTCTGCGCAGTTGTTAGAGCGTCGGTGTTTCTGCGTGTTACGCTGCCAGTAATTGCTGGCATTTTGTGTGTGAAGAGAGCAAAGACTTCTGGGTTGGCTCCGGACAAAATGTCCAACCAGGAACAAGGCAGTGGGTTGGTCCAATGTTCCAAGCTCACTGTCTGTGCCTTCGCAGTGGCCACAAGCAAACAAGCAAGGAAAAGCGAGGACAAGACAAACACGTGAGGAATTTACCCCCCAGTACTTTCCTGCCTTCAGCCCTTGGCAGCCCAGGGGACTTCCTGAGCCAGCTGTGATCCTCACTCAGTGGCACCCACATACCACGCTCCTGAGGCAGGTTCCTTTTTCAAGTACTTGCAGAGTTTCCCCTTGAGCCCATGTAAATTTTAGCACCCAAAGATCATCAAGCAGGCCCATCACAGCCCAACTGTCTGCTGCGCAGAAACCCCATTTGCTGGTTTGTTCTCAGCTCCTAGTGGCTCTGTAACAGACCCCACTTCTTGCTTTTCCAAGCCACTCTCCCTCCCCTCTTCTGTCACCTCTTTCCAAACCCAAGAGCTGACCCTAACACAGCTGTTCCCAAAACAGAACCCTGTTTGATGTGGATCCTTGTGGTCTGTTTCTGAAGTATTTGCTCTTCTCTTTTACTCTTTTTAAATAAGAAAACTCAAAGCGTGCATACTAACGAAGATATGGATGAACCATTGACTTAGCGTGGCATAAAGATGTACCCTGTGCCTTTCCTTGTCGCCTTCAGTGTGTGATTGGCTTTGACCACTGCCCACAGCAAGCTCAAGATCTGACTCCAGGTTAGGCCACATCTCCACTGCTGTCACCTTCCTTCCGCCCAGCTTCTTTCACGTCTGCCTGAGCGGTCGGCAACAAAAAAGCTTCTCACCACATCTTCACATCTGTTTGAATAGCCTGGTCCTGAATTTCAGAGATGATCCTTTTTCCCTCAGAAAATGTCAGCCTGGGAAGACATGACGCAGCTGGTAAGAGTTCTGAGATCTTCTAATTCTTTATCCTCTTTAGTAAATACCAGAGTGTTTTCCCTCCAAAGATGTGTTTATAAAGATTTTCAAATCTTAACATGAACAAAAATTCCCCAGAGCTCAGGCTGGAGTCACGCCATGCTATGTATCATCATAAAAGACAAAATCCAGATGCTGGGACAGCCAGAACAGACCAGAAATAAAAATGGAAGACAAGGGGAATTTAAAGAGAAGTGGGTGGAAGGGAAATTTTAAGAAAGCCACTCCAGTGTTTCTGCGCATCAGTTTTGCAGCAGGTTTTGGCCTCGGGGTCAGGGTGCAGGAATGGTCCGTGCCTCCTGATTTGCCTCTTTGGAGGCATGGAAGGCAAAGGGCTGAATCATAAAGGTGGGGAATTAAGAACTGTTCTAATTATCAACTACCATTAAAAATTTCAGTGCAAAACTTCTGTGTAATTAGGTCACTATAAATTACCCTGAGTGAATGATTCAGATCTTCACGTTAACCACCAGCTGCGTACAACATACAGCATAAAAGAGGGAAAATCCACTACAGACCACCTGCAAACAAGCAGAAATAAACCAGGGGAAAGGGTGTTACTTTCATAAGCGTCCAAGTGAAAGCAGAACCGGGAGGCCTGTGCTACCTCCTGCTCTCCGTGCTCTCGCTTGCTCTAAAACATGCTCCAAATGGAGACCTTTCAGACAGCTCCAGCACAAAAAGTAGGATAAGGGACTGGACATCATCTGAGAGTTACAACACTGGGTCCGTGCCAGTTCATCCTCCTCAGACACAGGCACGTGTTCCACTTCTCCTTAAGCGGGGACAGCTTCCAGCAGGCAGCTGCAACTGCAGCACACAGCACTGCTCTGGCAATGCTCAAGAGCTAGGCCAGGAAAACAGCAAAGAATACAGTCTTGGTGCAACAAACGGTAGGAAATTAGCTCCAAAGTTAAGACTGAGCACGAATGTTTTGAAGGTATTTGAGATGCTCAATTAGAGGTCCAAAGTCAGCTCCACAACGACGCCCCTCAGCTCCCAGAGCATGCAGTAAGTTCCTACTGCTCAAGTAAGCCCTGCAGGCTTTCAGGCATAGATGTCTGCTTTGATAAGGAAGGGGGGTGAGCAACTGCGTCCACTCAGCTGCGAGGGCAGGAGGAGACAGCTGACGAACAACCACCTCATTCTTGGAGTTCCAGATACTGGGTTTTCACACAGCATGTAATTATGTCGCAAACCTCTTTGCCAGAGCACGCAGAGAGGTTCCAGGAATTCATCTCATTTTTTCCTTGAAGATAGCTCTGTTGGCTCGTCACCAAGCACTGCGGTCTCAGCACCACGTCAGGGTGAAAGGCTCCCCAGGCTCTCAGAGGCGCTCCGTGCTTCCTCCGATCTGTAACACTTTAAGCATGCGCTATCAACCTCTGTCAGTGCCTGATACTGAAGAAGGAACCAATGGCCAACCTGGCCTTTATTTGGCCAAATACCAGGCCTTGCTGGAGTGTAAACAAATCAGAGCTAGCCAGGTTACATTTATGCAGAGAACCAATGACAGATCGCACAGTAAGAGCAAACCTCCACACCCACTCCAGTAGGGAACCTGTGTGAAAAGCAGAGCGTGAACAAACCCAGACTGCACAGCTCTCCTCTCCTGAAACCCATCCAATCTCAAGGTATTTTAAAGAATCGCCTGTACTTCAACCTCTATGATATTCATCATTATCTTCATCTAATCATCATTAATAGTTTCACTGAGCAGCCAGGACTGTATCAAAACCACATAGGGTGGATTTACGAAAAATGGGATAATTCACTGGTCTGTCTGATGTTTGTTTTTGCCTGAGAAGTGGTCAGCAACTAACAAGATGATGGATTTTCTCATTATTAGTATTTGTAACCACTCAGTTTTCTTATGCAATGGGCAGACCGAGAGCAGAAGCCTGTTTGCTCATGTACCAGGATGACTGAAAGGAAACAAAAGCGGGCAGACTCCTTTGGTTTCAGATCTTCAAAGATATTCCCCCACGCTTCACACAGTGCGTAACAATGGGCCCATTTTAGCAATGGGTTATTTGTTCCTTCAGATCAGCCTGCTATTTCCTACCCTTTTTTTTTTTTTTACTTGCAAGTTGTACTGTTTGCAGTAGGGATTTCTGCCTCTCCCCTTCCCTGCTCCCAGTCATTTTTGTGCTTGAATGCAGGACAATAAATGCAAACGTAGCAATGAAGATTTTGAAAAAGAAAGGCAAAAGGAGTGTAAGCACGCTTTTATTTTCTTCAGTAGCATTACTGAAGTATAGTATTTCCATTTCCAATACAATTTTGGTCTAAAAGCGGGTATTTCTAGCCTCCCCTACACACAAGGAGAGCTTTCAGTTTTGTTTTCTGGAAAGAGCTGGCAGACTTTGGCATCCCTACTGGGCTGAGTAGTTACATGTGCAGAAAATGAATCCCACACCTTTCCTAGCACTAGCACAGCAGCCCACCATTGAATGGTAGGGGATATCAGGGTGGGGGTGGGGAAAAAAAAAACAACAAAAAAATGTAATGAAAACATCAGTAAACTGGGTGATCCTGCAAGTAAAAAAACAGGAAAGAGGTGACTTGGAGAATGATGTTGTATTCTTTAAGCTGTAATTCAGATTCGTGGTGCCAGCGAACGGCTTGTGTTCTTGGAAGGAAGTCACAAGTCTTATGGAAGAGTTTCAGAAGTTCATCATGCGTGCGCTAAGCTGGCAGACCAGCAAGGACACATTTGTAGTATCCACAAAAAGAACAAGGTTCAGCAAAAAGCAGAGTTCTGTCAAGACTGTGCCAGTGGGATAGCAAAAGGACACGAGAACACAGCCAAAGCCAAACTGCAGCTCTCGGCTTTAACAGCTAACTTCAAAAATCAGAAAACTTGCATGATTTACAACTCTGATTTTTTTTTTTTTGCCCCACTTAACCCTACCGTTTGGAACAGCCTGAATCAGGCTTTGACGGAAAGCATGCCTTCTTAAAAACCTGAACTCCCAAAGAACACTGTCTCATCTCTCCCACCCACCCACGGGCTGTCACTGGACATGAATCATTGAGCACCTCGAGACTGCTCAGCATGTGGAAGTGAAAAACGCAACTGCAGAGTGGAAAATCCATCCATTCCAGTGAATCTGAAGAGTTGTTCCTGTCCCTCGACTAACTTTGAGGTTTACTGGAGAGCGGAGAACTCTACCAACAGCTGTAGCAATATGGGATAGAAGGAACAAAGACAGGACAACAACGTGGGAAGAGATAGGGATGCACTTAAATGGGGAGCTGTGCAGCAGAGACTGGGGAGTACGATACAGGTCGCTAGCTGAACAAGCAGAGGTAGGCAAGGAGCCTAGGCTGATTAGGGATCTTCCAACATCTGTGACTGGGGAAATCTCAATCTTGCTAACTCTTGTCTTTCAGGGCTCAAGGAATTCCCTTTGTGCTAGCTCAAGAACTGACTTCTCAATACACCTACAGACAGAACTGAGTCACACCTGCCATGCCTCTGTGATCTTATCTGTCTTAGTTTCAGTGGGAAGGAATTGTAACACGTACCAGACGTGTTACTCCTGGCCTGATCAGAGCACCTGGGCCATAAACTTACACGTGGAAGTTCTGAGTCTCCCTCCACAGTTTTTCAGAAAGCAAAGATATCGCACATTACCAAACAGCCCTGCAGCAAGGAAGGATGCTGAGCTGGTTATAAGCAGAGAGTTCACATGCCTAAGTCCTTGGGCTGCAGGGCAATTTGAAAAAAAAAAAAAAAAAAAAAAAAAAGAATGAAACAACACACAAATACAGAGAACAGAAAATTTTCAGGTCACATAGACCTATTGCCTCTTTTTTTGTATACAGACATTACAGGGTTGTAAGCACACCCTAAAGTTAAAGCTGATGCACCAAGACCAGCTCTGTGATTCTTCATTCCCATTCCTTTCTTGAGCAAAGTACTAGCAGCTGTCTCTTTTTGCATAGCATGCTGTTTGCTGGCCACAACGAGGCTTCCAGAACTGAGCTTGCTTCAGTGTTTGCACTCCCACTCCCATCCTTATCTTCATCCCACAGCGAACTGGGCAACAGCCTTGAAAAGTTTCAGGAAGAACCTGCAAGGAATTGGAAGAGCGATGCTTTGTGCTCATGCTGACTGACATTCCTCTTCTCAGGCCATCTCCACACACGGTCTCTAAACAGAATCCATTAAGAAGCTCCGTGCCCTATTTCCTTGCTACGTTGGTTTGCTATTATCCTGTGAAAAGGAAATAGACGTGAACCCATTTGGATTGGTGCCCTCAGGCAAAACGCAGACCAGTGACAATCTTACATATGTGAGGCATAACAAGCCGGAAGGGAAAGGCGAGCAGATCTCAGGGAGCCGTTTGAAAGCCACACCAGCACACGGTGAAAGCTGGATTGCTCATCACCACAGCACAAAGTCCCAGACGAAGGATTACCTCATGAATCCTCAACGAATCCTTACTGAGTTGCTTAACACAAAAGTTCCATTAAATTCTAATCTGCGCCTGTTATTCTCCAGCCAAAACTTCTCAAGTTTGGCTTGCGGTGCTTTCAACAGTACGCTGAAGAACAGAAAGGATTGTCAAGAATGTTCTTATCACCAATCCAGTCCGGTGTGACACTTCACCCATATGTAAAAATATGCACACCATGGGGATGTGCAGGGGAGGGAGTGGGGTGGAATTCAAACACGAGGGTATATACGTTCCAAGTCACAGAAAATTTGTTTAGAGGAAAAAAAGATGACTTCCTCTAGGAGATAAACGTTGTGATCTGTGCATTAATTATAGCTCACTTACCTTCCTCATCCCAAGGCTCGTTATTTCCTCCTCCCAATTGGACTGGGAAGCAAAGGCCTGAACCTCTACACAAAGGAGCCAATGCATTTTAAAGGCTTAACCTGAGGCAATGTCACTTAATCACTGAAGCACTTCATTTTCCCTGCTGGATTCCGAGAAGACTTCACCCTCATTTAAATCGAAGAGCCGTACTCCATTTATCACAGCCCACTATTCCCATTACTTTCATTACAATCAAGTTTCCTCGCACCACCTTAGCAGACTCTTTCTTCCCCCTCAAACTAAGCAATCCACCACAAAGGTCTTTACATTCCCCAAACCATTTCTCACTAAATAATCCCAAACAAGTCACTGCTACATTTGATAATCCATCAGTAAGAATCAATTGTCACTTGGTTTTCTCAACTCTAAATTTACTTCATAGAAAATCAATTTATATCCAAAAAGTTACTGCTTGTTTTTCTTTTCAAGCAGCTAGGAACCACCAATGCTCCAGCAAAGCAGGAACCTGCCAGCCCCTGTATGTATATCCTATGTAAGATACAACATCCTAACACTCTGCTTTTTAAAGGCTTGCCATCTTCCATTCCCAACTGTTCCCAAATCCCTACGTCCTTGATTACGTTCCATAGTAGACACCCACGTTGTACCTTCCTGTTGCAGCCCATTTCCCTACCTTTGTTCTCAATCTGCTCATTACCTCACCAACTCCAGCTGTTTCCAGGAGAACTGTTTCTCCATGGGAGCAGACAGGAGGAGGCTCAGCAGCAAAGGGCAGTCACTGGCTTCTCCTCACCTGGAGGTAAACACGAGCAGTCGGCCCAGTTCCCTCTCCACTGTTTTTTACCTATAGAGCCAGTGGGACTACTTGCTCAGCTTCCTCCTCTTCCCTCCTTTTCCTCTCTTGCATCACTTCGAAGCTGGGTCGATGCCTCCTCTCAGCACTTCCCCTGTCCAGTATCACTTCAGCCTGTTTTTCTTTACTCGAGTCCTACACAAGAGGCCTTTTTTCCCACCTAATGGGTATGGAACGGTGTAAAGTAGTGGGTTGCCAGTGTTAGTCACTAATCCCACCCATTTCACTAACTGGTTAGTATCACACGTGCACTCCACCCCATCTTACTCTGTAAGATTCATTTCTTCCTCTCTTCCCTTCTCCCTTTGTTTGTGCAATCCACTCTTTGATCCTTCCTTAGAACTCACCACTAAATGCATTGCTCACCTGCCTACCCTCAGGATTTCTCTATCACTCGTTGCTCATCTACTGCAGCACCTAACAAATCCAAGGACAACTGCAACAGCATCTTCTGGACAATCTACTACCTAAGTGCCAAAGCTGCTGAATAAACCCTTGTAACTCCTGAAATGCGTTGCTGAACGCCATGCAGCAGAGTGCAATTAAGTCAATACTGCGTCTGAAATGAAGCACTGCAAGAAATACTTAAATCACATTTTATTTTTCAAATTCAAAAATAACAATTAGCTTTATTGAACATTACACATCTCACAGGTTTAAAATATCATGCTCTATTTAAATATCTGAGTGACGACACTATACAAATAAAACGTTACACAAAATATATTTAAGAAAATGTTTTGGTCTTCCATCTGAACAATAAATAGACAGGCACTTCTACATATACAAAGGAAGCAATCACTATTTAGAATAGCTCTCGTAAGCAAGATGTGGAAATGCAGAAGAAAATCTGAGATTTGAGAACATGTTTAACTCTACATGAGACATCATGCAACTTCAAATTTTATTTCAAAATTCAAACCTGTAAGGAACTGCACAATCCTACACCTGCTACCGCTTTACAGGAGATCCAAACCATGCTCTCAGAAGCAATGTGTAACTTTGGTTATTTTTACCTAATCAGCTACCTGATCGCTTTTAGTGCCAAAGCGGATGGATCAGAGTAGCTTTCACATAGATACCGCGAGTAAGAAAGTCAGCATTACCGCATATGTAAGCTCAGGGTGGGCAGCAGAACTGTGCCTACTGCCCAGCCACAAACAGAACTTGTTCCTCCTTTCCCTTACACATTCAGATCTTTCATGGGGTGTTTGAAACCATATTATATCTTTTTTTTTTTATTAAAAAAAAAACCCAGCACATCTAATAAAAGGGTAAATCCTTCAGACACGGGCACTCTTTGCACAAAGGACTATGTGTAAAGGAGAAAATACTGGTCCGGGGTGCATAAAGACTGGAAACTATAAATTAAAAAAAACCCATATATATCGATAGTTGAAGTTTCATAAAAGTGTTTTATAGAGTAAAACAGCATTTCCCCCAATTGGTAAGCTTCAAGTTTACAGTGGTCTCCACACACAAACACTACTCAAGGAAAAAGAACGTATCTGCTACCGTCACGATTAATGAAAGATGCTCTGCAGCAGGCATCAGTAGCTGACAGTCAGTTACTTCCAGTCCTCTTCAAAATTTAGACTGCTACTGAAACATAATGACCACCAGGACAGTGGAAAAACGGGACCAAGTCTTTGTGCCATCCTCTCAGTGTGACCACTGCCACTTTTCTGAAGTACATGAAGAAGGTTTCTGGAGAAAATTTGAAAACAGATTAAACAGAGCTGCAATGGTTCACCAAGAAAGTCAGACTCTAACTTGGAAAGCTATTTGGACTTAAGGTATTTATGTGCATTGCTTTAGCAGTTTAAGTGTGGATCTTGCAAGCTTGTCCAAATCTTAATCATTTCTTGAGGATTCCTACTATGCACTAACATTAAATTTGTGTAGGAACATATGTTATTTCTGTATTTCTCTTCAATATCAAATGTTTTGAAACCTTTGTGTTTTTCCGGAGCAAGCCCAAGCTTCTGAAGGCACATTCCAGTATAAACATCATCAATAGGATACAGGAGTACCTGGTCAGATGCATTATTCAGTCTTAATGCCAGGTCACCAGAGTACAGAAACCCACCGCCTCCCGCATACGGAGGATATGAACCTTCATAAACACTTTCCGGGATGTAGTACTTCAATTTTTTTTCTCTATGAGGTCCAGCATCTTTGATCACATCACCTACAAATAAGTCTTTGGCTTTGTCCTTTGATAAACTCTTCAAGTAATCCAGGATCTGATGGGTATTCACAAAAACATCGTCATCACCCTTAAAAATAAACTGGACATCCGCACAACTGCTGCTCACCCACTTAAGAAACAGTACCTCTTTCAGAGTCAAATTGAAGAAAGTGTCTCTGTAGTTCCAGAGGAGAATGTCTTTGTGAGTTTCGCTCTCAAATTTTACCATGTCTGAAAGGTTAGGAAAATGATCCTCCGGTGGGGTCTGCCCAAGCAAGAAGACTCTTTTGACCGTTATATCTCCCGATTTTATTTCCTTGCCCCAGGATTCCCTAATCGCTTGCCTTCTATCAAAATGTGGTATAAGTGACTTAATAGCCAGCAGCAGAAAAGGTTTATGTTTGCACTTGTTTGGCTGATCCATTATTAATGAGTAATTTCTACACCTCAAATAGAGGAGAAAGTCTTTGAATCTTTCTGGCAAACTCGCAAAGTCGCTAACCTCTGAAGTTACCCACGGGTCGGGGTCACAGGAATTGAGAACGCTTGAGTTCAAAATTAAGTTCTCTTCCACAGTCATATTGGAAAGCAGACTCAGAATTGGGTTGTACAGCAGTTCAAGCTTCTGTTGCTGCCTGTTCCAATAGGCTTTGTGAGGAGTAAATTTTCTCCAAAAATTGTCCTGTGGTATAATAACACGGCCTTCTGCATTCTTCTCTTGGCTGCCACTTTTTGAGACTTCCACAATCACATAGATAAAAATGTTTACCATCATCAGAATTCCCAGCAGCTTTAATCTTCTGCGTCCAACACTCATTTCTCATATCTGAAAAGAGAAGAAATGACAGATTCTTAGCGTTCTTCCTATCAAATTCCTGCTTTCATAAAAATGCAAACCACTTTCACATTAAGTAGGGGCCACAAAGATGATGAGGGACCTGGAGCATCTTTATGAGGGAAAGCTGAGAGACCTGGGAATCCCCAGCCTGACAAAGACTGAGAGGGGATCTTTCCAATGCCTATAAACACCTAATGTGAGAGAGTCAAACGGACGGGGCCGGGATCATTTTGGTGGTGCCCAGAGATAGGACAGAGGCAGCAGTCACAGATGGGAACATAGGATGTTCCATGACAAACACGAGGAAAAACTTCTTGTCTGTGAGTGGGACACAACACTGGAACAGGCAGCTCAGAGAGGCCGTGGAATGTCTCCAGAGGAGGAGACTCGAAACCCACCTATACACTTCCCAGTGCAACCTACTGTAGGGAGCCTGCTTTAGCAGGGGGTTGGACTTGATGATGCACAAAGGTCCCTTCCGACCACCATGATTCCGCAAAGCGTGTACGGAAATAACCTAAGGACAACGTTCACCTACAGTCAAAAAAAAGTAGAGACTTATCTACCTCCAAATATGTGCACACCTGCAGCCAGTCACAGGCAGGGCCACCAACCTCCAGAACCTGAGCCCTCAGCTTGGCAATGAGAGGCAGAATTTTGTTTTGTTTTGCTAGCAAAGCGAGCTTTTAAAGTACAGCATGAATTGCTATACAATACAGTCGGTCCTTTTAAAATTGAGTTTCAAGCTTTTATACTTGTATTCATTGACCCTCCAACTACAAAATTAGCAAAGCTGAGTTTTCAAGCATAGTTTGTTTCCATCCATTTCACTTGGCTGTTCTATGGGAGAGAGGCTGACAAAACCAAGCAGCTGCACTGCTGATATTCAGAACTCTGCAGACAGAAGATACCACAGACTCTGACTTTTTTCTCTCCCGGTAGAAAAGAAAGAGAATGGCAGCTGAAAGCCAAGTGTAATCACTGCTACAGAAGAAAACACAACTGAAGAGACTTAAATTAAAAGCAGAGGTTCCCAACATTTGTAAGACCAGGAATAGTAAGGGTACATGTCTTCGTTGTAACACAAGCTATTCTGAGACCCACGTCCAGTTCTTACAGAGAAGCATCAACTCCTCTCCTTCGCAGCTGTCAAAACGAAAGACAGAGAAACAGTGCACGAAGCAACCCAAAACAGCATTCCTCTAAAATAATGCTAAGACTGTTTACCAGCCCAGGGGGTAGAGAACCAATGTAAAAACCACAGAAAGATTTAACAACTCATTCTAAATTCGGAAGCCAGACTAGAAAATTTAGGATGAGCAACAGTTACGTTAAGGCTCCGTTTAAGATATACACAGAACTCAGCAAAGAAGCTTTCACTCACCACAAGTACAGGAAGACCAGAAAAAAAAAAAAACAAGTGAAATAACACAAAAGCCCAGTTGTAGATGTTGGCTTAGAAGACAGAGAGCAACAGCAGTCAGGAAGGCGCACCTGAGGAGCACACCGTGTACTTACTTGTCTCTTCACACAGCAGATAAACCAGCAGTTAAAAAAAGCACCGAAAAAGAAACACCTCCTAGAAACCAGAGAGAAATGCCTGTACTTCCTTCATCTGACCTCATGTTGCATCTGTACACGTATCTTCATATGTGCTCAAGCCAGATTTACTTCACTTCACGTCCTGCTCTCAGCCAACTCTGAAGTCTGTCGTCCTAAGTTTAAAGTCGTTTTCTTCCATGCCTCAGAGACAAAAACGTACCTGTGGCGAGTGTCACCATTTACACTAAATACCTGAACTGTGAAAAGCACTGGCAGCTTCAGCTACAACCAGGTAACAGTTTTGCCCACTCTGTCCCAAAGCACACGCTGGAACACTGGATGGCAAGCAGCACTCCCACGTCTCACACCACTCCCCGCAGCTCAGCATGTATCAGTGCTCACAGCCCTTGTCCTCCGGTGGTTTTATAGCACTCTGCAGCGGAACAACAAATGACGTGGTGCTTTACCTATGATCCCTGTGCTCCTGAGACAGCAGGGTGAGAGGCTCACCCAGTGATTGCAAACGCAGGACTGCCAGGAGCTCAGTCACAGCCTGATTTTCCAGAATATGTAGCACTACGCAGCTGATCTGTTCACTGCCCCGAGCCACTAAACCACCAGCATTCAACACTTTTGCAATCCATCTTCTAGACCCTAAGATCATTTCCAATACAGTGACACACCACTGACACAGCCCATTTCAATGACAAAACAAAACCTTTCCAATCTTTAAGTTTTGGGGTAAGCAATCAAATTCAGTACCTACAAGATCTTCCTCAATCTCTGTTTTATTCCCACTCCTGTAGCAATTCCCTGCAGCAAATGGGACAGCAAGACCTCCATTAGTTAGACTTGGCACAATGTTTCATGACAAAAACAGCCGTCTAGGGAAAATCTCAGTAGTTCTGTCTGATGATGTTCATGTTATCAGTCCCACATACGAGCACTTCCAGCATCACTTTCAGTCTTGCTTCCTAAGAAAGTATACAATATTGCTGATAAAATGTCTGAGCCAAGGCAGGTAACGTGACATTAAGTATCAATACAAGGGAAAGGAATAAAAGCTGCTATGTTGAAAAGGCAACCTTTATCTAAATAAAACAACAGAGAGATTGTGTTAAACACTTGGAGCACTAGATTGAGCTCTTGAACCAAAAGCAAGTTGAAGACAATCAACAGACACCCAAAAGGCTATTTCCATCAAACATGTTAAGCCTGCAGTTTAATATTAACTTGAATCGTGTCACCTGAAGACGGAAGCAATAAGATGATGCCAGTTGGGTCATTTCACATCAAGGGAACGGGATTTATCATTGAAGCACAGTATTACAGTCCTCATAAAAACTGGGGAAGAGGAAGTGGCATTTTTAACGCTGTTACTGTTCTCTGTTCCTCATCTGCTTTGCTGACACAGCAACGATTGACCGAAGCACGGTGGCAGTGCAGATCGTGTGCCCTAAGCAGCTTGCTATGGAACAGCACCACGGGGTATATGAGGGCACCCATCTCCCACTCACAGCTTACTGGCAGCAATCTGGGCAGATCACAAGCACTTTTCCTATTCCAATAATAGCTTCTTCCATCACCACTTGTACTATAAAGCTTCCAGCTGCCCTTCCTTCGACTGATGAGAATGGAAGATCTGCTAGGGAAGCCAAAAAAAAATCCTAAATGTGATTTGGTTCATAATTAAACCTATCCAACAAAACCAGTATAAAGAACTCACTGAAGAACTAAGAAGCACAGTACAAAGCAATACTTTACTTGAAAAAAATCCTGCTGTTTTTGCTTTTAAAAACAGAAAAGGTGAGTACGTGTAGCCAGTCTGCACAAAGAGTAAAATACAAGCACATACTATATACTGGTAAAGCAAAACACAGTATACAGAGCCTCAGGAACTAAGATATCCTACAAAACCTTGTTCCAGTTCCAGCTGGGACGTGATACCTACATTCAAAGGTGACCTGACACACAGGTTTTCAATGTTTGCTTTCAGCTTCTCAGCTACCCTAATCTGAAGACAGTTCTAGCAATCATTTATGGTTAGTATAACTCCTCACATTTCTGCTTATGCAACTTCCAGCAGCGCAGTGGTACTGACACAACCGCACACAGCATCCATTTGTTCAAAGCCTTCAGAAACATCCACGTGACAAGAAGAAAGGGCTTAATATTAACCATACTCTAGGTAATACTCGAGGGCCTCAAACTCAAGGGCCTGCTGCAAAAACAGTACTCGAAAAGATTTATTCTGCATAAGCTGGGGGAAGAGGGCAATGGGACATTTGCCTCCTTCAGCTCTAATCCACTTCAGTCAAACTAAGACATTGACAGAAGGAAATACATTTGTGAAGCCACAGAAGGAGCAGTGGGATCAAGAGATGGACGGGGAAGCGGAACCTGAGAAGACAAGCAGCATCACTGTGGGACCAGGCAGTGAGTCACCACACTAGTGAACTACAACAGAAGAAAACAGCTATTACAGAGAAGCCATGAGCTGCAAGAAAAGATTCTAAGCACCCCAAGAACTAAGACCACATAACCTTAATGCAAAATGGTCAGAAAAAGTGCTCACTGATTGCCTTAAAACAGCGTTATTTTGTGCTTTATCTCATGAGTGAACATATTCCAGGAGCTTGTAAGGGACCTATTCAGAAAGTTACAAGAGTTGGTATAAAATGAGCAAGTGCACTTCGTTTCCAGGAATTATACAAGCCACTCTTTCTTGGAAGCAAGAACTCAGACAAACAGGACGCTGTGCACCCCCAACAGAAGGGCCAAGCTCAAGGTCAAAACCAAGAACAGGCACCTCCAAGTGTACGCTTAAGGCCATACGCGATTCATCGCATGAACTTCATACACCACAGCTCAGATACTGCAGATGAATTCTGATAAGCGCTGTTACAGCATTCTATTTACTGTAATCACTTCATAAAGCTGGCACACAGAACATATGACAACAATTTGCAGCATTATTTGTTATCTGAGTGCTATTAAAACATTGCTGTGCAAAGTCTCTGAGGCTTAGCTGTAGGAAAAAGAGGCAGGCGTTGCAAGGAAGCAGCTATAAAAAAAAGGCTTAAAAGGCAATCCTGTCAGATAAAAATGAGGAAGCACAATGGATTTGGAGGGTGTGCTAACTCTCCTCTGAAGCACCAAAACACACACCTGTAGCTAAAGACAGCAAGTGCAGCCCCATGCAATCAATCCACTAAGAAATGTTCAAGGCTTGAACTTGCTACAACACTGAGATTTTGGCAGGTTTTGCCCTACCTCAAGGTGGGACAGAGAAAGGCCTCTTTCAGAATGCCCTCATAACAAAGGCCATGAAACCAATGGGTAAATGGACACACTGACAGGCAACCCTACCAACCTTACTAATGAAGCAAGAAACCTTAAAAGAACTCCCTTGCAAGTCAGACCAAGTTTGCATAGTTCATTCTGCATATATTCAGCCAAACACCTACTGACTGTTAACAATACCAGAGCATTAACTACCCGCATGGTAGCTGAGATATCACGGCGCCTCCAGGAATATAACTTTCAGAATTAGTAGAACTGGCTTTCATTTTACTACAAGTTCCTTATTAGCAACTCTTGTCTCAGAGAGTCTCACATTCACACACCAAGCAGTGACCATATTTGTTAATTACTCCTGATGTTTAAGTTGTTAAACAGCGGAGCCTCTTACTGTGAAGCCCAGTTGTGATGCTCAAGTTTCCCCTGCAGCTCTCTGCAACTGCCTGTCTCTGCACACAGACAGGCTCCCATCCCAAGCTGCAACCTTGCAGTGGAGCTCACGGCGTACTTCTAACAGGAAATTGAAGAACAGGTGATACAGAAGTGAAATAAATCATTATCTTACATATCTTAATAATGACAGAAAAACACAAGTCTTCTTCCTTGCTCTTGCGTACCTCAGCCCATACCTAAGGCCAAAATAAATTACGCACTGGACAGATAGTTGGCAACTGTTTAACACGTAAAATTAAGAATGATTACTGCAAGTGGGCTCCATCATCTCCTTTTCAAATAAAGAGCTAACCCGTATGAAAATCACCACTGGGCACAATGCAGTGCAGCACCACACTGGAAGCAGCTCCCAGCCAGCAGGCAGGTTCACAGCACAACCGTGACGTGCACGAGGGCATTCACCTGTGTTCATGATCACAGCTGTATTAAAGAAATCAGTACTCCTTCTAGACATACTGAACATTAACTTCTTGACTTCAAGACCAGCCACTTGCTATTAAAACATTCCTCCTTTATGCTTTTACTTACTTACGATATTCTCTGATCTCAAGCCTCGACACGTAAGCTCAAAAGGTGCAGTCAAAACAAAGCTGTAATTCAGTTTTCTAAAAGCCTTCCACCTTTTTGCAAGCCCTTTGTAGAGAAGAGCTGCAGCAGGGCTATGGCAGGCTGATCTCAACACGTAACTTCATTCGGTAGCCTGGTATTCCTTATGGCAGTTATACACACAGCTTCTGGTTCTGTTTGTAATAGCAGCACTACAAGTATAATAAAAACACATTAAACGCATCATAAGTTATGTACAGTCCCTCTGCCCTCTTGGGAGATGCACCAGGTCTTTTATACCTCATTTCTGTTCAAGGCGTGAACAGCAACAGCTTCGGAACGTAAAGAAAAGCTTAAGATCCCTGACCTGTTATTAAAAAAGCCTGGGTTGCTTCCAACTTTAAAAGAGCCATTTATTTTTCTAACTACACACAATTGTATCTCAGAACTTCACACAAGCCCACTTTGACACAACGCAAACAAAGAACATGTGAAGAACTGGCATGCAGTCAGCACACACCAGCATTCTGCTTCTGCAGAAGTGAGCTGTATTGGCACCACTGAGTAACAGCCAATATTCTGTGTTCCACAAACACCAACAGCATTCTGGCTGGGAGAAAGTTACCAGAACAGTACATTCCAAGGAAATTCAGAGCTGCTGATGCTTATTTTAATTTTCATCAGTTTCATGCACACTTTGAACTACCTTTCAGTAGACTACTTACTTCTGGGAGAAACTTCTGGGATATACTTTAATATCAAAAGTCACCAGCACAATTTAATAGCTTGGGGTAGCAACGGTAATGGGAGGATGGTTGGACTACATGATCTTGTAGGTCCTTTCCAACCTTGTGATTCTATGAACCTGGGTGGGTGTGGAGTTGTGCAATCCAAAAAACAAAAGGAGACAGGAAGATACGCTGGCGTTGGCTCAGAACAGCTCAAGGCAGAAGGAACTGCAAATAATCTCAACTGCAGCCAATCTAGCTTTACATTCTGCTTCCTACTGGTTATCTTCAGCACAGTCTCAACATTCTGCTCTCAAAAAAGAAAACCCACCAGCAAGAAAACCCCAATGCTAGCACAGTGAGGCATTTCTTTAGTAACACTCACCTGGTTTGCTGCAGTAAGGTATGTGAGAGCTTTTTGGGCCAGAACTACCTCTGAACCATATTTAACTACTGTTACTGAAGCTCATTTCACTTTGCCTACTCCCTCTTTGAACCCATTTACATTTTCAACTGTATGAACTTCACTAGCAATGAGTTTCTCAATTCTTCTTACAGAAGAACTCCAGATGACTTGCTTTCCTATTATCAGGCAGAAGGAAAACTCTTTGAAAGCACAATAAACAGAAGATTTTCAACTATTTTCCCTGTGTGTGCCATACTATCTATACAGCAAACCCTTACACACCCCCTGTTCCTTCTTTGCAGGGTGAATAGCTCCAGCCTCGTTATTTCTGGAAGCCTTTTGCGTCTCTGAATGTCTTTGTCATTCTTCCTCAGCCATTTCTATTAAACCATTTTTGATATGGCAACCAAGAAAGCATTTAGTACTTTAAGCTCATAGGAGTTTGTGAAGGCTCTCATTAGAGGCATATATCAACAGTACTTAGTGTAAGAGATATCGTAGTCAGCCTTGCTAAACACAATAACACAAGAGAATTCATTCAAAAACAAGCAGACTTTGAGAAGTAACAACTCCCCACAGACATCTCTGCATACTCCCATCAGCTGGAGAAGCTTTCTCATTTACAGTAGGTAGGCCAACGCTGAGCAGACCAAAGTCTTCAGTTTCCATCATTAATGCCTTTATGGAAGGCCACTGCTGCCTTGTGACCCATGGAACATTACATGACCTCAATCCAGTTTCTAGCATCCACAGGTTATCACCAATCAGCACTCATTTGGGCTGATTAAGTGGACCCGAAACCTCAACAGTCCCAGTATTACTCACTAAACCTCTTACTCCCAGACCACACCCTACAACTTCAGGAAACGGAACATACCATGCGCAGAATCACAGATGGTTTATCAGCTTTGTACTACATTTAATATGTTATGGCATGGATAAAAGGAGTAAAGCAACTCCTTTCCCAAACCAGCTCTCCTTCTGTCTTTTCTGAGGCAGCACTGAAAACAGGGAAGTCTTCCTGAACATGAAAATTCACTTGAAACTGACAGCACCAAAGTAGGACTGTTAGGTGGCCAAGCATTTCCATGCCACAGCTGTGCTGCCTCCTGCAGAATTACTATGAGCTACTCCCTCCAACCCTGACCCACGCGCTCAGCCAGCTCACAAGCGTAACTCCACAGCAGCTACAGCAATAAACCTGGGCCATCTCCAGCTCCACAATGGGTTTACCTTACAGGTGGCATGCTAGCTTTTGAAGTCTGAAACTGGGACAAAAGAATTGAAGCTTTATCTCCTTCCTCTTACATAACAGAAAACACCTCCACCCACAGACCTCAAGTTCTGGAACTACCCCAGTGACAAAGCTCTTCATCATCCCTGCTTTTCCAATAGCCAACCTGAAGCCCTCTTCCTACAGAAGGGCTTTCCAACAGGCTCTTGTTCTTGCTTTGAAGTGAAGCCTCTTGCTGTCAAGCAGCTCTAAACTGCCCCCCCCAAATTGTAACAAAACCTCCTGCAGCAGCAACATCGGAGCCACTTACAGACTTCAAGAAACAACTGCTCCATTCATTCTCCATTAATTCAGCAGCTTACATTTGCAACCAAAGGGAATAAAAAGCTTTGGACCCATCTTCTAAAAATAAGGTGAACAAACATATGCCTGCAAACAGATGGGTGAAAATCCCTTGTTTCCAACTGAAGTGTTAAAAAAAAAAACAACCCAAAATAGGAAGGAAAGATAAACTGTCACAACTTCCCCACACAAAGATCTCACTCCATGTGGCAACTAACTCAGTATGTCACAGGAATGCTTCCCTCCCACCTCACGTAGTTCATACACTCCAAGCTAATCCAATGCTCACGTACAATGCAGTCCAATGGCAATTTAACAAACTCGGCAAAAAGCCTTTAAAATTCTGTACCGTGGTACGCACAAGGCCCAGTCTTTCAGTTATCCAAACCAGGCCTGCAAACTTCCTGCAGCAATCCAAGCCTTTGCTATCATCCAAGGAAAAATCACCACAAAAATGAAGGAACTTCTTTCCAACCTCTGGCTGACTTCATCAGGCACTAAAGCAATTGCCTGCACTTGCACGCACCTCCTCATCTGCTCTCACAGCTCCTGCTTTATGAAGGTGACATTCTGAGAAGTCTGTTTTGTATTACGTTTCCTGCAGTAGATGAAACGCAGCAATAAAGGGGCAGCCTCAAACAACGTGCGAGTTGGAAATGAACACTGCTGTTGTATTTGCTACTCCATAAATAATTTTATGAAAAGCATATGAAGGTAATTACACGACCTACAGATCTGGGATATGTGAGAGAATGAGCCTTCAAAACACGTTGACAGAATATTAAACGCAGCATTTTCTCTAAATAAAATCTCATATAGTACATCACAGCCAGTTTTGTGAACCTCAGCTGGCTTACAGAATAAACCTCACAATTCTCACTACAGAACGAGTGAAAGATTTTCTCCACGCACACCGATAGTGACCATGAAGCAGTCTTCACTTGCTATAAAAACACCCACGTTTAATCCCTCAGTGTTTGAGGGCTTACAGCAGGGAGAGCGACGTGTTTTTCCCAGCCCGGTACACAAAGGCCACACGTTGTTCAAGGCTTTAGAGTTATGAATTGTGACGTTCGTCAGGAATAACCCAGAGCTGGCAGTTCCTGATTCACAACCTTCAGTTTGTAAAATGCCCCTGAGAAGGCTCCATCTTGGATGAGCGGTAAATCATAAACAATTCAGAGAGGAGGTTTAACTGGATGGGAAAAAAAAAAAAAAAGAGAAGTAATTCTTCAAAGAAAACCGTCATTCATCACTTCAGTTTCAGGTGGGGTACAGTTCCACGGCAGCTTAAAGCAGCGTCAATCACAGCTGACGTACTCCTGTTATTTATTTCTTCCCGTACCAACTGCACAGTCCCATCTCACCCTTCACCCAAGCGACTGGGCTGCGTCAGTTCAGGGAACTGAAGAGGCTGAGAAAAGAACCTAACAATAACAGGGCAATTAGCTCCCAGCTGGCTCCCGTCAGCAGGTTCACTCACCGCTGTGCCGCACGCCGTACCAGCACAGAAGAGGCAAGCTGAGACCAGAGCAGATCCCATTATTTACCTGCTTTCACATAACAGCACTCCGCTGTTCCTGCTCGTTGCCCTGCACGCAGCAAGGCACCTGGCTGGCCAGGCAAGCGGCAGCACTAGGCCACCAGAAGCAGCTTGCCTTTGGGTTCCAACCACTAACGCTTCCCCTGCTGCAGTCGGTGAGCTCTGCTCCTTCCACTACTTGCACCAATAGGCCGTTATTCACTGCAAGCGGTTAGCTCAGCTGCAGCACTGCCCTTCCATAGGTGCTGGAAGGCAGTGGAAGCAGATAACCACCCACACCACCTGCCTCCCCAACACCGAGCACCTGGGGCAGTGCTAGCTGTCAAAGCAAAGGGGTAGCACTGCAAGCCTGCCTGCTGCATTCAGCAGGTACTTAACGTCTGTTGGACGGGCACTGTCCTACTTCACACATTTATGCTGGATCAGTAAAAATTAAAAAGATGTAGCCTATCTACCGAATACGCAAATAACTACAGAATCCACAAACAAACCAGATCACCTCCTTAGCATCTCAGCCATCACTATCTTAAAACCAGTAATCATTGCTGCTGTAGCCACATTCCAATCATCTTTATGTCTGCACACACAGCGCTGATCATTTAGCATTTAGCCAACTAACAAAACCATTAAGCACTATGCTTCGCATCTAAAACGTTACTCCCACCATATCTTCTTGCCTGACACACGTAAGCCACGCTACGAAGAACCACATTTTAAAAGCAAGGTGCTGTAATTCGGTATGCCTGATCAGGTGATTACCTCTGGACCATCCCACTCCAGGGTTAAAAGAGACACCCGTTTCAATTCAGTCTCCAGGACTTGCTGTTTCTGCAGCCAGCAACCAGGTGATGGGACACTGCGATGCTGACAACCTTCCCAGCCATCTCAGGCCACCTCTCCCAGCCTGTGTAAGTGCCACACAGTTATTCAACCACGTGCCAAATCAAACCAGATCAACGCACCTGGTACCTGCACAGTAATATCAAGTATCTGCTATAACTGACAGTGGTTTAAGTCACCAATTTCCAGACGTTTTGCATCTTTTTCAATTCTCATTTTTACTCAAAAGCAAATCAACAGGTCGCAGTAACATCGTCCAGCTTAGAGACCACCTTCCACAACCACTGACTTTAACTGATTTTAAAAACTCGTTACCCAAGTAAGGTAGAACAGCACAACTTCCCAGCGTGGTCTGACACCCAGAGCTCCTTGCACTGAACAGCCTTTCCCACATTTGCATAGCTAGCTGCGTTACATCACACAGCACTGAAGATGAGCGAGTGGGAAGGTTATTTCCCAACCTTATCAGTTCCTCAGTACGGCCCACGACACAGCTGCACACAGCTACCCCAGCACCACAGGAGCACTGCTGCTGCGCCTCTGAAATTCAAAGTGCCTTCGTGCACAGCTGGAAGGGCTCACAGCTTCCCTCTGCCAGAAGGAACATTCACAACACAGGCCTGCGTGTGGGGAGCAGCCGCAGGAGGATGAGCAGAGCAGCAGGCAGGCGCTGGCCACAGGAAGCAGCACCGCAATGCTCGGGCCGGTCTCACACAAAGCTGTCGCCGTATCCCCTGCTAGCACATTACCAATGAGAATTCACCTCTTACAGAAAGAGAAGAACTCAGTCATTCACTCAAAAAAAAAAAAAAATCAAGACGGCTTGCTGATTTGGTTTTGCTAGCTGCCTTACGATTGAAGTCATTTATCAACTGTCAAATTTCAGAACTCGTTTGCAAAGATGAGCATAACTAGCTGGAAGTTGATGTTTTTCATCCCTTGCTGTTGCATCTCCCTCAAACAACAAAGCTTTCTTAACCACGATGAAACTTCTTCATCAACTCTCCCTTTAAAAGTCTCAGCACCACACCCATCGCACACTGGGATTCCTTCCCTTATTTAAATGCTAATTGCTCCTCATGAGACATCAGCTCAGCCGCTCTTCAGCGCGGCTCACCCAGGACGTTTTAACGAGGCCGGCTTTTCATTGTGTTTTACATCATCCGGAGACTTTGGGGGAGGGGGGGGGGTTGCATATCCATATTTTAAACCCGAAGAAGCCCAAGGAAATCAGTAAAAAGTAGAAGTGCAGGATCAAGCTCAATAAACGCACAACACCTCATCTTCACTCGGTTGTTTTTGCTGCGTTTCAAGCAGCTAAATATGGCAGATTTCACCTTCTCCGCGCCAAGCGCTTCTCCGAATGCAGCCTAGCAGGGTAGAAACATCAAACACTCCTCCTGCCTCTCCCCATGCTCAAAAACATCACGACCACACCTCCTTCCTCCATACCTGTTACTTTTTTGGTTTAAGAGGGCTTTCTTGTCTTGCAAACAACCACTGGGGGTTAAATGTGGGTGTATCTGAAAAAAAGTGTTCTAAAAGTTTAAATTAGAAAAGTAAATGGATGCCTGCCCACTTGCTTCAAAACCAGTTACGTACTTCCACCACATAGCAATAGGAAAACAGACAAATAAATACACATGCTAGGGAAAAAAAAAAAAGGCTCAGCTAGGGAGGTAACAGAAGAGGCCTGTTCCAAGCGTTTGGAAACTGGTCAATTCTAGCAGCCTTCCAGAAACAGCAACGTGAAAAACAGACGTGTTAAAAGCATCCATATATTTTAAGGAAATTCTTTTCTTTCCCCCCCCCCCCCCCCCCCCCTCTGTGCTTACTGTAAAGATACAGCCATCAAACTAAAGGAAACGAGCCGTGAAACCTTTGCTGAAGCAACGAGGATACTTTCGACAACAGCTTTTTCGGCTTTGGCTTGACTTTTCGGCCTATTCTTGACAAGTTTCAGAAGGACCCATTTCAAGAAGCTTTGTAAGAAGCCTGCCAGGCCCTAATATTTAGCACAAAACATGCTCCATCTCAAAAACACGACAACAAGCAGGATTTTTACAGCAGGAGCAGTACAGCACAGACCTGGCACACCATCCTTCGATGCATTCAGACAGAGCTGCTCCTAAGTTCCCTTGCCGTCCCAAGGCAGAGGTAACACAGCCAGCCCCGCTAGGAGAGCCGCTGCACCAGGTGGCAGCACAATGACGATCGCTGAGGCTCCGGGCACGTCCTTGCAGCCCTGCTCCTGTGAGCCTCCCTTCTCCAAGGCAAGGAGATGAACGCTCCAACCCCGCAGCTCCCTCCCCACGCACAGCACGACTTACGCAGAAAATGACACCTGTTTGGCAGCAGGGAATGTAAAAGCATTATATCCTCTTCTCGTTCTGCAAAGCCTGAGGAAGCGCTACTTCAACGCTGATTTCCTCAGCGGCATCTTCGCCGACCAGAAACGCTGCGTAATGAAGAAAGAAGCTGAGGAGCTTGCAGGCATCAGTAACCAAATGAGCGACCACCGGTGATGTCCTATCGCAAGGAGCGACCCGCAGAGCCTGCCGAGCTGCCTTATGGCCACACAGGGCACCAGCACCGCCAGCCACCGAACGCGTGACCTTCACAACAAGTTCCTGCAGCAGCACCTCATTTTTCTCTTCTATTTATAGCACGTGGGGACAAGAAACAGAAAAACTCAAGCAAAACGAGCCTGCAGACGACAAAACCACTCCAAGCAAGTTCTGACCGATCGCTGACCAATTCGGCAGCGGGCCGGGGCTGCCTCCGCGGGGCCGCCGGGCGCGTTGCCTCCACGGTGAGCGCCGGGAGCCGAGGCGGGGAGCAGCAGCGCTCACACGCTTGCAGTGCCATTACACGCGCGCATCCTTCGCACCTCCGTGAAACTCTCAGGGTTAAAAAAAGAACGACGGGAAAAACCAACAGCTGAACCCTCCTGTTCGGTTTAATGATCAACCCCGGGAGGTCACAAGCTGAAGGGCCGCTCCGCTCGCGGCCGCCGCAGCTCTTTGCAGGCTGACGGACGCATCGCGAGCTGCACTTTGGCCGCGACCGCAGCCGCTAACCTGACGTCCCTTCCCGGCGGGGCACGGGGCGACTCGGAACTTCCTGAGGGCTGAAACGCGCCGTGCCGGGCAGCGGCTCCCGGCCGGGCCCGCGGGGACCGCAGCGGCGCCGGCACTGCGGTAGCGCAGCGCCCCGGGTTGGGCTCGCGGCGCCGCGCAGAGCCGGAACCGCGCGGAGTGGCAAAGCGGCCGCGCGCCGGGGAGAGGCCTGAGCCCGCCCGCCCTCCCCGCTGGAGGATAACCGCCCCCCGGCCCCGCAGCGCGGCCCCCCGCCCGCACCTCGCCACGCCGCCGCGGGGCTCCGCCGGGGATCGCGCCGCCGCCGCCGCCTCCTCCACCATGCTTCAGCACGGCCGCCCGCGGGTGGGGGCCCTCCGCCCCGCTCGGCCCCGCTGGGGGGCTCCGCACCTGAGGACGCCGCCGCTTCCCCCGCACCGTCCTCGAGAAATCACGGCCGCGATACGCAGCGAAAGGCCGAGCGCGGCCGGTTAGAGGAGTGCGGGGGGAGGCGCCTCACTTGTTGCCGCCCGCCTCCGCCGAGACGACCGCACGACCCCCCGCGGCTCGCGCACCGCGGGCGACACCCCCCGCTGCAGCCCCGCCCCCGCGCCTTGGGGCCGGGTGGGGCGGGCGGGGTTGGGGGGTGGGGGGGGTCTCCGCGCCCCTTCCCGCCCTACCGGTCGTCTCTGCGGTTGTCGGATCGCTGCGGCGCCCTGGAGACGGGCGGGCGGGCGGAGAGAGCGCGGCGCTGCCTCGCCGCCCCCCGCCTGAGCACGGCGCAGCCTCCGCGCCGCGCCGCCTCCCTCCGCCCCGGCCTTGGCGCTCTGTCCCGCCGGTCCCACACCCCGTCGCACCGCCGTGGTGCCTGCCTGCCTGCCTGCCTGCCTGCCTGCCACGATCCCCTCCCCGGACGCCATGATGCGTTTTGACACCTCACACCTTCAGTAAAAAACAGAAGCCCTCAGAAGGGGAACTCGGTGCCCACAGACCGCCGCTACATCCGGCCGTCGGCAGAGCTGGGCCGTCCCCACAGCACGGGCCGCTGCCCACCTCAGGCGCGATGTTGCGGGGCAAGAACGAACGCACCTCTGCCTCGCCCGCTTTTCTTACAGGAGGAGGTGAGATTTCACCTCCTTCATACAGCAGTAAAAGGGGTTTTCTGAGGGGTACGCCTCCTAGGAATAGCTTTTCGCAGTGGCAACCTCTGTAGGTGTGGGCTGCTGACCATGGCAGCAAAACCTCCCCGTGACAACGTGTATTCCTTCATCCTTTCAGTGCAGCACTGAGCAAAAGCCCCAGGCCGTGCTGCAAAGTGCTGTCACGGCAGTGCGTTGTCCAACAGGCTTCTCCTTTCTAAACAAGAAGGTATTGCGTTTGGCTCAGGTTTATCAGATGGCCCGCAAAGCTTCTGCCAGATCTCGGTGGGAAGAAGAAAAAGAAGGGTTAGGTCACCAGTGCTTCCCTCAGAAAGGGAGCTCCTGAGAGCTCCACGTTCTGGAAATCTGCCCTCCAGAGTTGCTGTGAACCGTACATGACTCACTTGTTAGTAACCCTCTTTATTATTTTTTTTTTCCTTTTTGCTTGCTTACCTATTTGCCAAGTCGATGAGACTACAGATCCTGGCTGAGCCGTCTTGATAAGTGGAGAAACCTCCAAGCCCCTGGCTGTTTACTAAAAGAAAACACAGAGATGTGAGCTGTTACGGCACGGAGAACAGCCCTCGATCCTGTCACAGCAGACCCACAGCCCCCAGCAGACAGTTACGGCTCCCGGGGACTGAGAGCCCCACGTCTTTTTGTCCTGTCCTGAAAGAAAATGAACACGTGCCGTTTGCTTCTATTTTAAGCACCTGCCTTCTCAATCCACTTTATGGAGAGGCCCAACCAAAGCAATTATCTCAATGTCACCTGGCACAGCCACATAAACACGGCCTGCGCTGCAAAGCGGGAGTCTCCCCGAAAAGACACAGTTTATGCACCGTTTTTACAAAGGCTGATGTGGTTTGGCAAACAACACGAGTCCCCACAGCACCTACCCGGCTCCCCATACTCGATGCCTTTAAACGTTGGAGGCCGTAGAAAACCTGCAGTAAGTTTCCTGGAGAAGTCTCTTAGGCTGCTCCAAAACCATGTCCAGGAGTCTGAAAGACGTCCGTGATGCGTTCAGAGCGACAGTGCATGCTCCAGTCTTCTTCAAATATTTATAGATATGCCTCGTGTTTGAGTAAAGCTGACGTTACTGGTGAAGCAGAAGGATTACAGCAGGGGGAGGAATTACCCTAAATCGGCAGGCATTTTTGTCCATTAACTAACACAAGGCTAAAAGGAGAATTAAGCATCTGGCAGTCAGGAGCTCTCCACTGCAAGGGAGATTTCATAGCAATACGCTTCAAGATCAATTACCAAAACAAAAAAAGGAGAACAAAAACGAACAGTGTGCTGCATAACACTAGGTGCTAAGGAGCCTGGAAAAAAACACTGAAGCTGGAAGGTTTGGTCTTTAAACGTGTGTGATGGCCTGTTGTCTTTGAGGAAGGACATTTCTCCCTCCTCCCGGTCCCACACCCAGAGCAGCGCCTGCCTTGCTCCGACTCAGCTGGTCATGGGGCTGTGTTGTGAAACCTCGTGGGGAGGTGATGGGGAGGAAGGGTTGTGTAACCCAAATGCATTCCCCAATCCAGTTCACAGCCAAGCCTCATCAATTGGCTGAAGTGGGGAGAATACCCAGAACCGATCTTTCCACCAACACAGCATATTGTCGTCCCGCTGCCTAACTGCAATGCCTCTGTCGTGTTTGGGGCAGCTGCACCCTAAAAGCCTGGGCAGGGGCTAAGGCAGGAGCTCTTTTTCCGGCCCCACTCCCCTGAATACAGGCAGCTCGAACTTCTCCATATCTGCATGTCATGTGGGGCAAAGCGTTGGGTCAGAGAGGTTTCTTACCTGGCACTGCCAATGAGCTGGTCCCAGCAGGAGTAAGGGTGAATGCAGTTCTCTCCTGGGGCTGGGGCTGCAGGGCTTCAGTGCTCCTCAGCTGGCAGCAACTGCACGAGAACTGCTCCCGTGCTAAACCCAAATCTCCTCTGTCAGTCATCAGGTGTAATAGAGTCTCATTAGCACAAAACAATTCCACTGAGCAGCGCTCCCCTCTGTGATGCCCTCCCTTCAGGCTTCATCCCGTTACCCCACATGCTCTTGCAGGGGACAGGACACATCCCTTGTTTAGGGGTGAGATGAGCACTGTGGCTAACACAAGCTAACCAACCCCATGGCAAAGTGAGGGGGACGGAAAGCCCACATCCAGCCCATGCCAAAGGCGGTCTGCTTAATTTAAACAAGCCCCCTTCCTTCCTTACTGCCTACACCAGCTAGAGCAGCATCACGCTAGGCCCACACAAGCACCTGGTATTGTTTAAAAGTGTCTTGGCCACTTTCAGATTTCTATTTATTTGATTTTACCTGTATCTCTTTCCCCCTTTGCAGCAGGCCCTGTTGCTTACGGCCACACAACACAGGAGAAAACAACACTGTCGAGAGAAGCCACAAATCCACCTGATCCCACACCATCCAGTGCCATGACCTGATACAACCTTATCCATTAATTAACGGGAACCTGTTCCTAACAGCACCTAGACACGCTGTTCCCAGGCCTGCTGTCATCATTGGTGTTGTTCCTTTGAACGCACCGTATGCAGCCTGGCAGGGCCTGCTGGGGAAGAGGATTTGAAATACAGCTGTTGAGATCAGTAGTGGAGTGGCAGAGTGATGACTAACCTTATAAAACACACTTTTTGAAGCACTGATGATGGAGTAGACACTAATTACGCCTGCCAGCATGGCTGCTGGGGAGCGCAGTCCCATGGCCACCTTCAGCACACGATAGCACAAAGCAGGATGCAAAGGGCGGCAATTTAAGCACAGTCACAGTCAAGTTGTCTTCTGGACAGCTGATTGTGGTTGGGTAAAACTTAACGAAGCTCTGAAAAATTTGATATTGTAATTGTTCTGCAGGATTTTCATGTTTTAGGTCTGCAAAGCTGAGTTTTCTCCTTATAATTATGATAGTAAATTGCTGGTGTTTTTTTTTTCCTGAGAAGGAGAGCAAATGCTTTTGATTGCAGATTGTCAGTGCCACGTATAACACTTAAACACTTAAATTTAGTCAGAATTGGGAATAATTCTTTTTGCCTACGTATCAAAAATGTGACCTTCCCTCACCAGCACCATCACCATGCAAACTATTCAATGCAGTGTACGGCCCTTGCCAGCAAACTGCAGAGCATCAGACTGCTCTCACGGGGTGGTTATGGTGAAGCAGAACACCCAGGGCACTGCAGCTGCATCAACGGGTGACTCTAATCCTTGAGCTTTTCCACTGCAAGTGTGATATTCACAAAAGCCAGGAAAGAATGTTTTCAAAAGATTCAACTCTTCACTTTTGAATGAGTTTTAAATCAGTTCTATTTTTTTCCGGGCTATTTATTCACTGCTGTCATAGCAATTGGGTGCACCGTAATAAAAAGTTATTTTGAGGGGCTACTGCTTTTACAGCTGAGCTATGTACGTTGGCCTTTTCTGTAGCATTTGCTTTTTAATTAATAATTGGAACATTGCCAGAAGCAAAAGAGAAGTAGGAACAAGTCCTAGGTAATAAAATTGTCAAGGTTATCTTGCTCTTCTTGTTTCACTGCAGCAAAGTAAGAGGGAGAGATGTCAGCTGCAGCCAGGCAGCAAGAAAGTGCTGCTACTGCGATGTGGAGCCATGACCCTCAAGCTGCTGTTTCATGGTACCTGCCTGCAGCCACACTTGTGAGCATGGTCAGGGCCTCCTCTCTGGCCGAAGCCCCCCAAAAGGGAGCAGAACACCTCTGATCAGAAACACTGACTGCTCCCACGTGCAGCACCTGTAAATCCAGCACAGCAGGCAGTTATGTTATCACAGAACTGTAGGAGTAGGAAGGGATCTCTGGAGATCATCGAGTCTAACCCCCTCCTAAAGCAGGTTCCTTGCACTAGGTTATATGGGAAAGCATCCAGCTGGGTCTTGAATATCTCCAGCAAAGGAGACTCCACAAGCTCTCCAGGCAGCCTGTTGCAGTGCTCCATCACCCTCGCAGGAAAGAAGTTCTTCTGCATGCTTGTATGGAACTTCCTGTGTTGTAGCTTTTGCCCATTCCCCTCGTTCTGTTGGTGCACACCACTAAAAAGAGCCTGGCCCGATCCATCTGACTCCCACCCAGTAGATACTTATCAACAGTGATAAGATCCCCACTCAGTCTTTTCTTCTCCAGGCTGAACAGTCCCAGGTCAACCAGCCTTTCCTCATTCAGGAGATGCTCCAGGCTCCTCATCATCTCCGCATCCCTCTGCTGGACTCTGTAGAAGATCCCTTTGTTTTTTGATCTGAGGAGCCCAGAAGTGGACACAGTACTCCAGACATGGCGTCACCATGGGCAGAATAGTGGGGGAGGATCACCTCTCTCCACCTGCTGGCCGCATTCATTCTGACGCACTCCACTGATACCACTGGCCTTGGCCACAAGGGCACACTGCTGGCTCATGGCCAAAAACAAACCATAGAAATGACAACTGGTGCAGGACCATCTCAGTTCTTCCAGAAACAAACTTGTTTTTCCCACTCAGAAGGTTATAGCCTGGAATTCAGCCAAGCAAGGCACCTCTTCCATGGTAGGCAAGGTTTGTCAGCAACACGAACACAAGTAAAGCCTTTGACTTTGTCTCCCACGGTGCTCTTCTGATGAAGCTGGCAGCCCATGGCTTGGACAGGTGTGCTCTTCACTGGATAAAAAACTGGCTGGATGGCTGGGCCCAGAGAGTGGTGGTGAATGGAGTTAAATCCAGCTGGTGGCCAGTCATGAGTGGTGCTCCCCTGCATTGGGGCCTGCCCTGTTCAATATCTTCGTTGGTGATCTGGAACGAGGGCACTGAGTGCTCCCTCAGTACGTTTGCAGATGACACCGAGTTGGGAGGAAGTGTGGATCTGCCTGAGGTAGGAACGCCCTACAGAGGGATCTGGACAGGCTGGATAGCTGGGCTGCGACTTATGCATGTGAGGTTCAACAGGACCAAGTGTCAGGTCCTGCACTTTGATCACAGTGATCCCATGCAGTGCTACGGGCTTGGGGCAGGATGGCTGGAAAGCTGCATGGAGGAAAAAGGTCTGGGCCTGTTAGCTGGCAGCTGGCTGAACATATGTAGTATTGCATCTTGCTCTCACAGGCAAACCAGAGCAGGATAGCAATAGCGGAAAGAAACTTATCCCTGCTATGTTGCCTTCTGCCATTTGCAAGCTGTGGGCAGGGCTATGTTTTACTTGCACTGATTCACATTTCCATAGAATAATTACTCCCTGAGCTGCTTGGATTCAAGTAAATGCTCTAGAAGGACATAGCTGCCTTTTGCAGGTAAAGACTGCAGGAACTAACCGTGTTTTCCTCCCAGTGAGGTTCCCCTACAGCAGCGTGCTCAGTGGGACAAGAAAGAATCTACTTGAAATTCAACTTCTGTATCAGTAGAAACTGGGCGATAATTATTTTGCAAACAGTGAAGATATGTACAAAGCATTTTTTTGTTCCTGTCCTGGAATTGTGAACATCTCACCCATCTCCTTGCCTTACATCAGAGGCATCCCACAGCATTTTGTGGCAAGCTGAAGAGCTGCAAACCTGGAATCTGCCAAGCAGCATAGTCTCTTCACTGGTGGGAAGACTTAGGAACACATGTACTGGAGCAGCTTCAGCTGAACCTCTTCCATTTTGCTTTTATTTTTTTGCAGATACAGTTTTAAGCACCAGTAAACTCCCAGCTTCGGGAGCACTGCCAGTCCTCATATATAACGTAGATTTTGAAACCATCTTGACTTCATGCCTTCGCTTGATGAGGCTCTGCTGCATGACTTCCCTTGGACTCTCTCAGAGCCAGCTTGGGTAACCTAACTCCAGTTAAAGCCATTCGTTTTGTGGGATGGGTGCTGACATCCAAGCTGGCTGTTGTCTGGGCAGCGTGAAGGCCTGCCAGTAAGCAGAGGAGACCAAGCCAACACCATGTGCAGGAGGTTTCTCAAGACACTCCCAAAGGTTTGGCAAAGAACTTGCAGCCATGGCAGGAGTGGCGTTTCACTCAGCCCACAGCCATGCAGGGCACAGCGGGCGTTTCACCACCAGGCTGGGAATGGCACGTCCCCAGTGAGATGGAGAAAAACTGGGCTGTTCTGAAGCTCCCTTGGAGGCACTCATCAGGCTTGATCCCAAAGGAAGTGCAGGGCATCCTCACTGTGCCAACTCCCCGGGGACCCTGGCAAAGCAGCAGTTGCAAGTTGTGGTTTCAGTCCCGTTGCTCTGGCTGGGAAACTCCTGCCCCACACCCATCACCAGACCCCGTGGATCTCCTGTAACTGGTTCCCGTGGTTTTGTGCTCATAAAGCCTTTGCTGGAGGCCACAGGCCATTTGTCTTGCCACACTGCTGGGTTGCATGCGGTCAGTGCCTGCGCCTCAGGCTCACAGCAGCAAGCAGAGGCCAGCGGTACTGCTGGGGTACAGGATGTGGTCCCCAGTGCCCCTCATGGGGCTCCCAGAGCTCAGAGTCAGTTGAGGCGATGGTGCAGAGCGAGCAGAGGTGTCCAGCTGTGTCAGCCCCAACCCCCTCCCCACCTTTGGTGAGGGCAGTTCAGAGAGAGACAAAAAACGTGCCTTTTCTTCTGCGGCAGTAGGTACACATACCAGAGTTATCAAAAAGCTCTTATCTTGCTATTGTAGAACTCACTGATAAACTTCAGCAATAATAAAAACAAAAACAAAAAAAAAAAAACAGGGTAAGGGGAAATGAAATAATCCATGCATCTCATTTTAATATCCAGCCTCATAGCTACAGGTTAATGAAAAATGATGACATAGGGAAGATGAAGGCAAGATGTGCCTAGGGACTGAGATCAGCAACGTCATCAGAGTAAATAAAGGGTTTTCTTCTTGCAGCTCTGTGGAGAAATCCCTCTGACATGGATGTGTATAAATAAATAAAACTTAAGAAGCCAGCGCACAGCACAGATGAGATCTGGCCACGTAAATTAGTAAACCACTGTCTCACGTATGAAATCACTGCAGGTTTTGTGCTTGATCCCGTATGCATTTAACCTTTCCCATGTAAACAGTCTTCCGAAGTTAATGGAGCTGTAGTAATTTGCAATGGCTGGGGATTCAGCCAGAGGGTTTAAGCACTCCTGCTGGCTCACATTGCAGCACACTGTAGTAACCAGGCTGTAGGATGACTCGGAGATGTTCCTGCTCTGGCACAAACATCCGTGGCCATTGCACCACGTCGCTGGCGGCGTCACTGTGTCCATGGGCTGAGAAATGCAGCTCTGGCCCTGCAGAGGAGCGTGCAGACATGTTGTCAGCCACAGCAATGTAAAGCTCATTCCTTGCTTCCTCTCATTCTCACTGGGGACGTGCCAACGCTTTCCAGAGACCGTTTCATTACTGTTGTGCTGCTTACAAGCATCTTAATTTAAATCACATTATAGATGCATTGAGGCAAAATGATCTATCCGCAGCCTAAATAATGAACCGGAGTGAAAACATCCTTGGGCTGCGAGAAGCTAGAACAAGCACTAATTGAAATATATAAACTTACATAACATTATTTATAAAAAGGAGCTCGGTTGTCAAAGGCTGGAGCATGGGAATGTTTCTCTCTGCAGAGAAAAATTAATTACATAGCTTTATATATTCCAGTTGTTTTGGTTGCTCATCTCCTAATGTGCCTAAGGACTACTTGAAAGGTATTCATGGTTCCCAGCCACTGCTTCTGGATGGTGTTTTTTAACGTAGCACTTGTGCGCATCATTGCCTCACAGGATATTGCAGTGGGGGGGTAATTAGCTTTGTGCGCCGTGCTCCTCAGCTTTAAAAGAAATGCAGATTTGCCCTGAGGTTCTGCAGTAGCGAATGTAATTTAGAAGATGCTGGGAGGAGGCCAGGGCTCACCAAGTCACCAGATACTTGGTGCAGGGCGGTGGGGTGGCTGCTGTGTCTGGGGGTGCAGGCAGAGCTCTGAGGTAGCTGTAGTCAAACACACTCCTCTCTCTGCACGAGCCTGCTGTCTCCTTTTATCATGGCTTTGATTCATTTCTGCTGCAACTGCCAGAGAGACGCTATGATGACCCAGTGAAGACCCTTAGGCATGGCTGGAAGATCCATGGAGTGGCCAACGACAACCCAGCATGGGGCCAAACATCCTCCAGCAAGCACTCCAACCCAGCCTAGGTAAATATGGCAACATCCATCACCTTGCATGTGGGCCAGAGGTTTAGCAGGTGATTGTTTGTGGTGTGAGCTTTTAATGACTGTGCTGGGAACCCCATGAGAAGTGCCAGAGGGACAGCCTGGCAGTGCCATGCAGAAGGGAAAGTTGCTTCCCACATGCCACACCACCATTGCCCAATGGCCATGGCTGGCACTTTTGGGCCAGGAAGACAGGTTCCCTGGGCCCTGCCCCTGTGTTTCTGGTCTGTCTTCTCACGGCTGCCGTTGCTTTTCATCATGGAGAAACTCGCTTATTGTGTGTTCTGTTGCAAGACAGGAAGTGTGCCACTTATTACAAAAATGCACTGTACAATTTCCTGGTAATGCTGTATTTGGCCAGGGCTGCCAGCTGGCTGGAAGGCACAGAAAATATGGCAGAGAAATAACATATAATCAAACTTGACTGAGCACTGTTTCCTCTGGGGTTCTGCTTAGAGCTGTGGCTTTGGGGTTTGTGCCGTGATTGCTGATTTTCTCCCCAAATTTGCAAGACTTTGCTCCTGAAGGGTCCAAGATGCTCGCCAGCATCCAAAAATGCCATTTATTCAATTATCTGGGTTTACATATTCTCCAGAACTATCTCCTGATGAAAGCTAGCAGCTGAGTGCTGCAGTTTCAGCCTGGCTGGCTGCTAAGTGAATTAAAATGCAAACTCCAAGTTACTTGCACTCCAAGGAGGTAAGAGACATGGAAATGCCTTTGGATAAACACCTTGTAGCTCCCCGCTGGGCAACGTCCTCTGGCTGTGGAGCAGCTCAGCATTGTGGTGGTCTCCCCATGGAGGCAGCCCCAGGCATGCTCTGCTTGCTTCAGTAAAGTTAATAGCTACCTGCAAAATGCCCCGGCGCAGATGCTCCAGGCAGGCTCTCCCGACATCCTTTTAAACCTGTTTTCCTGCAATTTCTCGCATTTCAAGATCCGCTTTGCTACCATTGAAAGCAAGGAGGAAGGACAAGGCGTTTGGGGTTTTGACCACAGGGAAAACTTCCCCCAGGACTTTGTCTCAGCTGAGGACGAGGGCACAAGATGGCTTTCCCCCAGTTTGCAGATCGCCTCCCAGCGCCAACAAATCTCCAAACTTACCTCTTAACCGGAGGTTTTTTTTTGCAGCTTGGTTCCTCAATTCTCATTTCTCAGTTTGGTTTCTTTCCTGAGAATGCCTACACAAGGAGGAAGTTGCAGCCAGGACAGTTGTGGTGCAGGGGCTCCCTCAACCCCTCAGTTTCTTGGGGCGGCAAAACTTGTAGCTCGCAGCCTGGCCTCCGTGTTTGCTTAACAGCACTCTGAGCCCTGGGATTTTGACAGACCTGGTTCCACAGCAGTGAGTTGTCATCTATTTTTCCAGGCACAAACCACATGAAAAGTGCCGCAAACAGTCATCAGTGGCTGCTGCAAAGGACTCTGTGCCTCCCTGGCCAGGCTGCCTTAAAAAGGCACTGTCTGTACCCAGCACTGACTGAGCGCCTTTCTGTAAATATTTGGAATAAATGAATATTTGGAATAAATGAACCATTCAGATTCCCCAGAAGGGGAAGAAAACATTTCCGCCACCAATGTGGAGCAAGCTGAGTCATCAGGTGAAGCTTCTCAGAGACCTACACGTCCACAGATGTTCAGTCAATACATAAATGAAGAAGCATACTCAGAAAGATGGTATGTGATTTATTGTATTGATAGGTAACAAAGAAGATAAAGGACCAATGTACAGAAATGAAGATCTCTCAAAATGCCCAGAAAAATGTTCTGTGAATTAAGCAATTCTGGGAATACGTGGGCTGAGAAAAAAGAAAATTGCATCGAGAAGAATCTTTTTTGCAACCAGATAGCAAATGCAAGCCTTGCAGATTGTGCAATGCGTGATTTAAGGTGGTGGCACTAGGAGATAATTTGGGGAGCACCAGATCATAAACAAGTGGCAACTTGGAGGAATTCCCAGAAAACAAGAAGTGATTGACTGAATAAACTGCAAGGCGTATTAGTGATGCAAAGGGTGACACCAAAGGAAGAACGAGATGAAGGTTGCGACAACACATGGCTGCCATTCACTAATTACAGGCCACAGAAAGCATCAGCAGATGTTGGGATGAGATGCACCTCTGGAGGTGCACATCTGAGGTCATTGTATATGGTGCCAGAACTACAGCTACGGCCCCATCCCACTCTTGTTTGCCATGGGGTGAATCCACCACGATTTTTGGGAGCCATCACATGCGTCAGTAGGAAAGCACCAGCAGAAACAGGACTGACTGGCTGCTCTGGGCAGTGACAATGCTGATTTCATTCACAGTGAGGTGGAAGGTTTCCTGGATAAATTCATCCAGGGCTTTGTATGGCTGGAAACCTCTTATCCCCAACCACTGAGCATGTTGTGGAGGGCAGGAGTGGTAGTCACAGGGCAGGAAACAGGGCTGGTGGCCAGCTTTCACTGCCACCACTGCAAAGATAACAGAAACATAGAATTATTTGAATTGGAAGGGGCTTTAAAGGCCATGCAGACCAACCCCCCTGCAATGAACAGGGGCACCTACAGCTCCATGAGGTGCTCAGAGCCCCATCCAGCCTGACCTTGGGTGTCTTCAGGGACAGGGTATCCATCACCTCTCTGGGCAACCTGTTCCCATGCCACACCATCCTTATCATAAAAACTTCTTCTTTATATCCAGTCTAAGTCTTCTCTTTTAGTTTGAAACCATTTCCCTTTGTCCTGTCACACAGGCCCTGCTAAAGAGTCTGCCCCCTTCTTTCCTACAGCCCCCCTTTAGATACTGAAAGGCTGCTCTCAGGTCTCCCCGGAGCCTTCTCTTCTCCAGGCTGCACAGCCCCAGCTCTCTCAGCCTGTCCTTGTAGAGGAGGTCATTTTTGTGTCCCTCCTCTAGACGCACTCCAACAGGTCCATGTCTCTCCTGTACTGAGGACTCCACATCTGGACGCAGTACTCCAGGTGAGTTCTCACAGCACAGAGCAGAGGGGCAGGATCACCCCTCTCACCTTCCTGCCCACGCTGCTTTGGATGCAGCCCAGGATCTGGTTGGCTTTCTGGGCTGTGAGGGCACATTGCTTGCCACCCACCTGCACCCCAGGTTCTTTTCAGCAGGGCTGTGCTCCACCCTTACATCCCCAGCTTGTACTGATGGCAGGGTTGCCATGATCCAGGTGCAAGACAGCCTTGCACTTGGCTTTGTATTTAGTACATTTAGTCTGTTTAGTAGGATCACTGATAGCAGGTGAGGTCCATGCATCCCAACAAAGAGCCTAGGGTATTCTGGTCCTTCACTTAAGGAAGCATAGCAGAGCTGCATCCGAGGCCTCTTCTCCTCCACCACTCTCAGCTGAAAGCAGGCACAGTCCTGCTCAAGGGGGAAATCTGTTCTCCTTGCTCAGTCTGAGAAAGCACAGCATCCTCTGCCTGCCCATGTCAAAGCCTGTGAAGCAGAAATGATTTTGCTGTCCAGTGACTCCAGTGTCCTTACCAAGGGTTGAGCAGTGTGGTCCCAAAAATATTAAGCATTTTTTTTCTAGTTTTTGCCTGGTAGTTTACTAAGATCCACCAAGAAGGAAATGAGGAAGATTCAATTTAAACATCTCACCACTACTAGGAAAGTGTCCAATGACCCCATCTTTTTTTGCCTCAGCCTCCTTGCCTTGCCTTGCCTCCTTAGCCATTTCATGTATTTATTATTCTTTGTATGAAATAATACTTCCTGACATCTGTTCCCAGTTTGTTTCTCTTTAATTTCCATTTATAGCACATTTTCCTATCCTCTGCCCATGTTAAAATAAAACAATAAGTATGTTTGACGCGGTGCAAGTTACTTAAGATCGTGATCCTTCCCTGACCTTGACTTTTTTTTTTTGCATGTGCTAAAATGCGGAAAAATAATGAAATGAACATTGAGAGGAGGCAAGTAGAAAGCCAAAAGAATCAGCAACCACTCAGCATTTCACACCCCTCATTATTCAGAGACTGGTGCGAGGACCAGGCTCAGCAGTCCCCGTCCTGTTCCACTCTGACAAGTATCAGCTGCAGCCAAATGGGGAAAGTGAAGAGCTGGGGCTGCATGCTCCTTCCAGATAGAGGGGAGAGCAGGGTGGCTGTAAGCGTTGAGCAGAAGCATAGGAAAGCAAATGTTAATTCCAAGCGCAGTGATACAAACTGGCTTGGGTGATGCTTTACCTCCTGACCAGGCAGATGGGAAAAGGTGCCCTTTCCTTGCTCTGAAAAGAGAGTGTGCGCTTCCAAGTACAACCTGGCAACTCTACAAGGAAAAAAAAAAACATGTGGAGAACCAGTGAGGAGCACTTTAGTTATGGCATCTATCTTAGTACAGACAGCCAATATAATTTTTGCTCAGGAGAAAGTTGCTTATGAAGCTAAGGAAGAACCAGTGTAGCCTCCAACCAAATGTGTAAGCATGCCTTCCTGTTAGTAACAAGAGCAGCACACCAGGGTCGTGCTCCACCACTATTCTATGGGCTATCAGGAAGTTCTCGCTCCATGCAGCTCCTCCATGTCATCCTGCACTGGGAAGGCAGTAATTATGGTTATTGCTCCTGTTGTGGCGAAGTGGACAACCCCTGAACCGAAACACGTGAAACAAAACACCTCAACTCAGTCCTGCCTGGCTGGAAGGACAACAGCTGAGCTGCAGTTCTGTGTTACGGCCAGGAGAAGCAGGTTCCTGCGCCAGCCAAAAAAGCCACAGCTCAGTTCCAGTCATGGTGCTCTGTTTGTATCTTATCTGGTTTTGGACGTTTTCTTCACACAACTATTTTATCAACAGAGCTTTATAATCTGCACGTTTGCCAAGAGCATTTTCTTTCTGAAGATTCGTAGCTGAGCACACCCACACTACAAACTCTGGGTTTAGCCTGGGAGTTTTCAAGGTCAAGACAAACATCATGGCAAAGAGCAGCCAAGTTAAATCGTGCACTGACAAAGTGCTGGCCTCTCAAACACACCATGCAGCACATGCCAGGGCTGTGCCACATAAGGTTCAGGAGCCAGAAGGCTACCAGGGGCAGCCAGCCTTCATGGAAGCAGGTTAGAAGTGGCTTTGGAAGCTTGTCGCTACATCAGGCTTTTGGGAAACCAGTGTCACCTTGTGCTGCCCAAAAGATGCTCCCATGGCCATCCCATGGCTCTCTGTGGCATGGGGTTCATCAGCAGCCAAGCAGGGACAACTCACATGCTTGGGAACCATTTACTTAATCCTCAGCAGCACAGATGCTTGTGATTAGAAAAAAGTGTGTTTGTGACCCTTCTCCTTCAACTCTCTGCACTTCATCTCCTGTGCTCCAAGCTCTAGGCAGGCAGAGTTTGCGTAGGTAGATTTGTCCTACATAGCCCATGGTTTGGAAGGATAAACACAAATCCCCCTAGCCTGTCTCTTCCTTCTGCTCATTTCTCCCCTGCCACAATTGGCCAATTTACCTTCGCTGTTCACCCGGCGCAGCATTTACAGCATCTGGAAGAGTAAAAAACTGATGGATAGGGAAAAAAAAAAAAGAGAGAAAAGCTACTCTAACCTCGAAGGGATGATCACGCAGAGCTTTATACAAGCAACATCACTGCTGCCTTGGAGAGCAGGCCTGGAGGAGGGGCCGGAGAGAGCTGCACAGCTTAACTTCACCCACGCTTTGTTCTGAATGCGTTGTACAGTTATAACTGGTACTTAACTATCATTACCTATTTTATATACAGGAACAGGCACTATGAATAAGTACCGAGGTCGTTTGTTTTTTTGAGTTGCAATCTCTTTATTTTCTGTGAGTCAAGTGGTCTGAGTCAATGCAGTCATGCTCTCCTCTATTTCTGAGAGTTTCTTCAGCATCTGGCTCACCTTGGCCTCATCAAACTCCAGGCAGAGAAATTCAGATTCCTACAAAACAAAATGGCAAAAACAGGAGTTGAGAAAGATGATAATTTTTCAGGCATACAGCAGAAGAGGAATAGTGCATTCTGCTTTCCTGCTGATTTATATCTTGTATCTCCTTTACTCCTGGTGAAGAGGAGGAGGTTTTCTACCTCCCAGAGGTTTGCAACCAACGTACCAAGCAAGAGCAGTACACGCTGGAGGCCAGCCTGCTGCTGCCAAAGAGGACAGACGTCAGCTGAGCTCCACTCTAGCATCCATTTAAACTCAAGCTAAGCAGCAGCACTGATTTGTTACTCTCTGAGAGGACGGGTACTGGGGTGTAGTAAAAGAGCTACAAGGGATCTTATCAAAGGCTCAGAAAATAAAGCATATATATATATAAATTCTAATCATGCGGTACTCATTAGTAAATACAAATGTGAAAAGGCCTTCTGAGATCTCCAGGCTTTTGGTATTATCCACTGGTATGCCTACAGTTACTAAGCACTTCCTATGGTGATTCCACCAGAGGAAATGTTTGAGGCCACAGGGAAGGCGGCTGCATAGCAAAGGCCACTCCGGGGAAGCACTGTCAGCGGCAGAGGAACACTCTAGAAGTATCTGAAACGAAAGTGCAGGCAGCAAATATGAAGGGATGTTTCCTTATGAGAAATTAGAATAGTTTTAGCAATCAGAAGAGCTGAACGCGCACAGCATTTCTGTACGTATCACAGATGCAGCAGGAGAGCACCTGCACATCCCGCGTGGTTTCGAGCACACTCACTTTCTGTCATTATTTTGAAATATGTTTTTTCGTCTGACAAAACCACTTGAACATCATTTGCGTTCATAGAACAAATAGTTTATATGCAGGAATAAAGTCAGCAGACAGATGCAAATTAAAACCATCCATTTTTACAACCAAACCTCTCACTAGATTTCACGAACGTTCTTTTTCCATGGACATCGGCCATAGTTCCACCTTTTACCTTCTCTCATCCTCACAAGGGTTATTGGGTTGTTCTGTTTCTTGTAAAAACCAAACCAGCAAGCGATAGGCAAGCCGAGACACTGACGGAAGAGCCAAGGGAGAGGTCTGTGTACAATAATCACAAAAGGCCCAGCCAGAAGAATGCTAACAGGAAAGAAGTAAGGCAGCAGAAGTCACTGACTGAACACGTGGAAGTGTGTGCAACGGCCGTGCCAGGATTCCTTCCTGACATCACTCACATGGGGAGCTGCCACAGTTCAAAGGAGAAATCCAAACAGTGGTTGGAAGCTTGAAATGGAAGAGATAAAACGACACGCTGACACCAAGTCCCACGCTTTAAGAAAGCAAACCTGGCAAAATGAAAGCATTGGGCACCTTAAATGTTTTTTGCCTTCAAATACGACTGTATATCCCTGATCCTGCTATTCAGACACGGGAAAGACCCTTCTCATAGCTATACAGGATGTATCCATCTTCAGGAAGTCCGTATTATTTCATCTGCTAACTGCCAAGGAATCCGACAGACCAAGTGCAGAGATTACAGTATGTACTTAGTATGAGAGTACTTCTGATTAGGAAAGGTTTCATGGGATTAAAAGGAACTTTGCTGCCACTTCACTCAATGACAATTCAGTACGTCATGTAACTGATGCACATCAGGTTGAATGCACAAATGACTGTTAGGGCAGACCTCAGCCGTGGCAAGCAGTTATGCTCATATAAAGTATGCTATTGGAAACTCTCACTCTAGGCTGTTCTTCTCAACTATCCACCCTTATAATACTACTCAGAACAGTCCACCAGAGTTTCATTAAACAACTGGGACAACATTTGGGATCAATAACAATGCAGACAGGACGTGGATGCAGCGGCTTTCACACTTTCTTGTCTTTGACAATGGCTGTTGTCACGGACCTCAGTGCTACAGTCCACATAGCAAATACACAGAATGCCTCCGTAGAACATAATTACAGCTGGACAACACGCATAAACAAATGTTTGGTGAGGATTTTCACAGCTTACCTCTATTTGGCAGTGGGCTTTCTTGTAGATTCCTGTCTGATTAAAGGTTATTAAAAATACAGGTCACATCTGCCAGAAGATGTGCTTGCAAACTTAGGAGAAACTTTGAAATATCTCCCAATATGTTCCTTGATTAGGAAACAATGGCAAAGTCAAATCTCAAGCCATCAGTCAGTTAACAACCTGAGGCTCTCGGAAGCATCAGACTGAACCCACATCACATTCCCATGCTGGAGTGAATCATTCTTACCAAAATGACCAGAACAGGGCAGACCTTTTAGGAAGGACTGATGGCACCATGCACAGCCCTGGGTCACAGCCCTCAGCAGGATGAATCCAACTCCAGACTCATGCTGAAAAGTTGGATTTTCCGGTCACAACCGCGTACCTCAGGTCATGTGAGCCTGTATTCCCAAGCAGATTTCCCCAAGGCAAGGTCTGCCCATGCAGCCCTTAAGATCTGCATCAGCTGCTTTTACAGCTTAATCACAAGGTGAGTGCGAGCGGAACCAAGCTCCCCATTCTGGTGGAGGTGGTTTTGCATGAGCCTAAGGCTTAAGTCAGCTTTTTTCCCCACTTCAGGTTGTGTCAGTTGAAAGAGAAGTAAACTGAGCAAAAGGACATTCCTGCATTATACTAAGACTGTGCATGCCACCTTACGCAAGTCAAAGCGTAGTCGTAAAGCACACTTTTGTCTATAAAGCAGCTAAAAGTTGGCTATAAGTATGGGAAGATGGCTGTGTAATTACCACATTCTCATGTGGACTAACCTGAAATGTGAAGGAGGGGGCGGTAAATCAGGCTGCTCAGAGCTGGGTTTAGTTTCATGTAACACTCCGTTAGTTTAACATAGTCCACAAAGTTCTAAAGATAGATAAAAAAAGAAAGAAAAAGAAGGAGCTCTGAAACTCTACATCACTCGCCTGAGCCATCCTCCAGCAGCAGGAGAGATTTGGGATCTATGCTGTTCCTCATGAAGAAACAAGGCATCCTTTCTGATATTTCTGAGTGCTATAAAAAAATTTAATCCCATTTGGATGCCTTGCAATTAAACAAAACCAAAATGGAACAAGTCATTCATTAAAAGCAAAGCCAGAAGCCACCAAACAGGAAGATCACCAGACTACTGAGCAAGAAGCTGACTGCTGACCTGAAGCCACCAAACACGCAGTGACAGCACCGTGAGTCCCTTCATTGGATGGGAACCCGCAGCAGTCAATCTTGGTACCTGCAGTATGAAGTAGTGGTGCCGTGAAGCTCTGAAGCATGGTGCACTTGTTTGCAAGCCAGAAACCTGGCACTGGCTGAGCCTTTGTGGGGACAGAAGAGGTCTTCTGTCAGAAGAGGCAGGAGCGTACGTGTATGTCAGTGGGACTGCTAGAGCACCACTGTGTGACGGGAACAGCATGTGCACACCCATTCTCAGGCTGGAAGACCAAGCTGGATGTACACAGAGAACCCCACTGCTCTGCTACTGTCAAACTGAGCCTTTTGGGAAGGTGTGGGCTGGGCATTCACTGCCTGCAGCCCTCTTGGTTCTCTCCTCACACACCATCCCACCCCTCCTCCCATTTCCCTCCTGAGCCTGGGCTATAAAAAGGAGCTGCAAAACTAACATCCACAGAACACGCCCTCCCCCAGCCATGAATCAGGTCTGCCAGGTTGGTTTGTTTGTTTCAGTAACAACAGAGAGTAGCAAAAATATTTACATAAGAGAACATCTTTGTAAGCACCAGCATTCTTGCTATCTTCTAGAAAAATACTCAGAAGCACAACTGCCTGTATCTCAGTAACTACGCTTCAAAAAAGCCTTATTTTGAGAAAACCAATTCTCAAGCACTAAAAACTTTAATATATATATATATAAAAATACAGCTGTTCTCCATTGCATCATTGACCCACTCATCAAAAAGGTTCCCATTAACTTCAACTCTTCTTAGCGCTTCATGTTGAAACGTTTGAGCATTTGATTTAGCTTAGATGCCCAGATCCTGGACCTGGGCAACCTGATCTAGCTCTGGTGCTCCAAAAGTAATGCCTCCTGTTTTATTTTGCTGGCCCACAACGTCACAGGAGGACGCTGGTGGGATGGCAGTACTGATTGAGCCTTCCCATCAATATCCCGTTATGTTTTGTTGCGGTGTTGTTATGGCCCTTGCTAGGGAGGGAACGTTATCTTTATTAACATTTTTTGATATTGTGGTAATTAAAGTGCCTTATTTACAAAGGCTTTTTTCTTAAAGAATTGTGGAAGCCACATCTTCAGTGCAACTGAAGGTCTTGAGATCACCAGTAAGTGATAAGAGTTTAGAAGCGTGGCCTTTCTGGGGGGGGGGCTGAAGCCCAACTATTCAGCAATAGGTGACTGAAATCAAAAGTAATTCATTTCTCAATCAGATATTTGGCAGACTGAATCGAAGAAATTCCTGACATAATGTTTCCTATGGAAATCAATCTTGCTGCTTTCTACAGACCTCTTAGTTCCTCAGGGCTAAGCAATAAATAACAAGTTCTTTACTTCTACGTGGCACTTCTTACAGATCTCAGCATATTCTGCAGCCAAGCAAATCTCCTACCTCCTCTGTTAACCAGGAAAAATACCACGCAGACATTACATAAGTAATTAAGTGCATTAAATAAAGACTCTGAAGTCACGACGGTCAAACTTCTAAGCATTTTACGTTAGCTTGGAGAGGAAGAACAGCAAAGAATACCTCCAAAACACTGAAATATTCTCTGATACGTCGGGATAAAGCTCCATGAAGTTTTCCACCTGAACGCCTGCCCCGGTCACCTCTGCATGGGCCAAAGGTAACCTTCACACAGCGCCTGGCCTGGGCACCACCAGCCAAACCCTGCAGAGCACAGGGCTGAAGCATGCAGCAGCTCTGCAGGGAGTCACAAAGAGAGAATACGAGCCCTGCTGTGCCCTGCCCACCTAGCGGGGATATGTCGTCCTGCAGGGATGGGGCTGCAGGGTGAGGTGCCAAGCACGGTGCCCAGATGGTTGTGTTCTCTGCAGCAGGAACAGACAGTTCAGTACAGAGAATGAGGCAGCGGCACAGGCTGCTCAGGGAGGGATGGAGCCACCATCCCTGGAGGTGTTCCCAACCTGTGGAGATGTGGCACTGAGGGACGTGGGTTAGTGGACATGGTGGGGGTAGGTTGGATGTGATCTTAGTGGACTTTTCCAACTGTAATGACTCTGTGATTCTGTGACTCTAATCACAGTCTTTGTTTCCACCAAAGCAGGAGGTCTGGGGTTCAATCAGTGGTGTCTTAACACCAGGTGAATATTGTGCAATTTACCATACAAGCAAATTAAGCTGCAAATCAACAAGCCAGCTGGGGGTCCCTTCCCAGCAAGTGGGAAGAGAGCTGTCCTGGCGCTGCCCTTTTTTATTCCTTAATCATTCAGAAGTTCTAATTGTAGTGGAAAAGAAAGCGGCCGGAAACAGCCAGTGAGGAAACTTAAAGAACAAGAAGAAGGGTGGCACTGACCTGACAGCCAGAATAGCGCCCAAACTCCACAGGTAAGGAAATCACAAAGCACTGCAGTTCTCTGAGTCCTGTTTTAGGCATCACACAGTGTGCCCCAGCTGCAGCAGCTCCCCGTCCCAGCCGGGCAGTTTTAATGGCCTTCAGTGTATTGGAATTCTCCCTCAGGCAGAAACAGTAAGATATCAACCTTGAGGTTTAGAAAGGACCCATTTAAAGACTTGCATGATAAAGAAGTGCAAATCTCAGGGGAAAAACAAAACAAAACACAACACAGCACAAAATCAGTGAACATCAAAACAATTCCAAACAATCCTACATCCCCAAGAAAAGTAACAGAAAAGAAATAAAATCCCAGTCCAACCTGAAATCAGAACTGGAAATGAGACGCTTTATAAAACAGTGCAAGGAAGCTTTTTTTTTTTTTAAAGACATTAAGCCATTTTTGCAATGATGCCTGGTAGCTCTGCTACAGAATCCTCCTCTCACTACAGACTAACTCTTGTGTGATATTAGTGTGAGAATTTCCTACTGCGCTGTCAGATGGCAACAAACAATCCCTCATAAACAAATCTCAATGAAGTCATCTTAATATCATCCTTACTATTCCAAACTCTTCTACCAAGAGGGCTCTCCTTGACACCCAGTGCACACAATGTAAATGTGACTCATGTTGGCACTGAGGGTCTGGATGCTTCAAGACAGTGGGTTTACTTCTGCTCTGGATGCCATATTGTCTCTTCCATGCAAGCATCTGTAGTACCTGCTATATGAACGCCCCAGCATAAGTGGCAGAAGAGGGAGCCAGAAATGACCTGCATTATAATTCAGGCTACAGAAATATAAAAGATAATGCATGAGTTACCATGACAGTATTCTAGAAAGTACGAAGAGATGACCCGAAAAGAAGGGAAATATTGGGTTTGAGCTTATTTTTCTTCTGTAAGAATCAAAGTGACAGCACACTGAACTGGGTGATTCATGCTAAGAGGAAATATTGATTGTCAGATGTTTATGAGAGTGATTTACTCCTGCTGCTGAGATTCTCAGATCAGGAAAATTTGGAGAGTGGAAAAAAACCAAACCTGTGCTGCCACGAGCCGAGCCAGCGTGATGAAATAGGAGAAGCTGCAACGAAGCTGCCATCACTTTGCATCAACGGTGATCCTATTGCAAACTTTGGAAGTTATTTTCAGATCATTAACGTAGGTAATTCCAGACAAATTGGAATGGGTGGCAATGCACTGACCTTACAGAACCATGTCTGACAATACTAAGTTCGCTACTTTTAATCAAGTTCAGAACTACTTTTGCAACAAAACTATAACCGCGGCCTTCAAAAACACTGTGGTAAAGTGTAATTCTTTTCCATGATCCGGCATAAAATAATGCAGAAATATTTATTACCGTAGCAGCCTAATTCCTTTGTGTCATTTTGGTACTACATGAACCAACAACCTCTTCAACTAATGATTATTACATCAACTCAGAAAAAAAAAGTTTAACGCCATGCAGATTCCTCTTTAATTCTTTTAATGTAAGATCAAGCCTGTAATACCACGGATTAAATAGAAAGCATTGCAGCAATTGGAATAATCCCAGGCGCTAAGACCAGTTCTCTGATACTGCACAGCAAATGTGATGTCATTGCTCATATGTTAGCAACCTGCTGAAATATTCCATTCAGCATTTTGAACCCGAAATGAAAGATGATTATTTATGGATGCAGACACACATGGTTTTACCCTGCTGGTGCTTATGCCTTTTGGAAGCACAGATTTCTTATCAGAAGGTGTTATGGATAAAAAATATTAGTGAAACTAATTGGAAGGAAGCTTACTCTGAAGATCTTTCATATTTCATGTCATAAAGAATTACTGAAAGACAGCTTAATACCTTTATGCAAGGTGTATATCATCACATATGGCTATGCTGTTTTCAATCTGGTGATGCTACCCCGTATTTTACCTGTAAGCCTTCCAACTTCCTCTCTCTTCTTTTTTTTTCAGTCCCTTTGATCTGTGCCTGCTTCCCTACCTGAACCTCATGCAATGCCCACATCCCTTTCCCAGAGCATCATCCTGCCATGTGCTCTCCCTACACAAACTCTTCCAAGGGCCGCTTATGTACACTCCCACCTACAAACATGATACCACCGTGTATAAATACAGTCTGACACAGCCAAACTGTCTGTGTCTCACAGTTAATTATCCCGCATTTGTGATTAGCAATCTCACATTTCGTCTCAGCGCTGAGGGAGCACTCAGTCACAAGCATGGTGTTCCAGATATTGCTAGGACACTGCTCATTCATTATTGACTCAAAGGAGCTGAAACCCTCTGTTGTTTTACAGAAATAACACCACAAACATCTCTTCTAAAAGCACAACGTAACAGTTCTGACGTGTTGAAGTAATGTGAATGCTGAGCCAATTCATACGGCACCTTGCTGGGGAGGGAAGGGAAAGGTTGTCCAAGTCCCTGCTCTGCCGGTGCTAATATGATTCGCACAAAAATATATCTGTTTTGGTTGTCAAAATGCAAATTTAATTCTCATTTCCAGATGACTTCCTGAAATGTTATACCTGCGACTTTTTATTTGGGCATATCTGATCAACGGCTACTTGCTTACCTGGCTCCTCTGTTAGCCTTTTATAACACGCTGATGTAGTTGAGAAAATGACCGCGTAAAATGCCTTTCTAAACATGTTGAGGTCATTGGCTGTCACGGGAGGTAAAAAGGATGGAAACCCCTTCAGCTGTCCCTCGCTGTCTTATGTCTAAATGTATGGAACGTGCATGGCTCTGCAGCCTCCTGCCTGCTGAGAGTTCAGGTCTAACCATGGCAAGGTCACTCTGACTGCATGACACAGAGAAGCAGGGTCAGACAAAACTGCCAGGAAAGCCCTTCAGCTGAGTCTCAAAGTTCAGAATGGACCCCTTGATCAGTGGTTTATGTCTGAAAGATTATAGGTGCAATCAGTCCTTTACATCACTTAGCTAAGAGCACAAAATATACTTCCAGTAAACCAGAAAAGATGCAGAACCCACAATCCATCAGTTGTACTCACAGTCTGGGATATCTACCCCCTAACCTTTCAGAAAACGTCAGCATTTCTAACAGTGCTCCACACCTTTTCGACATGGCTCCAACAAGCTTTCAGTATAAGCATGCAGTTGGTGGATTTGTCCACTTGTGCCCCAAAATAGGAGCATCTTCCTGGGAAAAGACTGTGAGAGACTCAGAGCCGGCTCCACCAAGCCTCAGAGAGGGGCTCTGTGGACTGAAACGAGGCAGGAGGCAGCAGGAGGCTTTCTTCTACCTGTACCCTGATGTAGGGGAACCCCTACATCAACCCTAGCACCTTGATAAGCCATCAGTGAGGGAAAGCTGAATTCAGGGGCGCTCTGGAATGTGCTGAATTCGGGTCAAGTTCTCTAGGAGCTGAGCTTCCGCATAAAATGCCCACCAAGAATGCACAAACAAGGTTTTGAGGGGCTCCTAGTATGTCTGTGGCAACTTTTTCATAAGGGCACCGAAAGATGCCTCCCTGACCTTGCTGGAAGACTTATCTTAATATTTCCTTTCCTCCAAAAACAAAGTAGCACAAGTACCTCCTATACGGAAAGATATTTAAAGAGAAATTCTCCAAACGCTGTTCACCTTGAGTATTGATCCTGGAAACAAACCAGTGTGGGGAGGGATTCCTCCAGACTCCAGCCTGGCACAGGAGATGCTGACCTTGTAAGCTGGTCAAAGCTGAAGGCTCCTGAACACAGGGCTGGGTAATCCTAGCTACAGGCACTGCCATCGCTGTAGTCTTCTCAAGACAGAAATGAAGTCATGGCAAAAGAACAGAAAGCATTATGGTTTAATTCCTGGTGCAGAAATGAAGACACGCTCCTGTATCTAAACCAAACTACCAACACTATTTTGACACAAAGCATGTCACTACTGTTCTCTGGTTTTGCCAAATCAAAGCATCTTTGAAAGCAAGAGCTGAACTCAAGGCTCTTTCAAGCCCTGCAACAATAAGTGTGGGATGGTTAACCTTCAACAGGGCGTTCTTCTCCTGCAGCTTGACTGGCTTGAGATAAATAGGTGCAACAACACACAAAATAAATTACCACACCTCCTGAGTCCACTGACACTTCCTTGGTAACACTGGTACACAGCCCTGGGAGGGTCTCTAACCCAGGTATTATGCAGAAGAGAAGGCAAACAAAGAGTCAAAATCACCAGTTAAGAACTCTTGGAGTCTCGCATTGTCTCTCCATTTGAAAAGAGCTTTCAGGGATCCTATGCAATCCCAGTGCCTGTCATAGGATGAAATCTTCAAGGAAAACATAATGAATTCTAGGTTTAACATTGGTATTCACCTTTCTCCATCTGAATGCCCTGGAGCATACTTACAGGTACCCAGCAGGGCTTAAGAGGTTTTAAAAGGAAAAGCAATATAGCAACATCCATAAGTTTCACCAAACTGTACAGAGAAGCGTTAGAGACAGCTCTAAAAATAAAGCCTTATTAAATTCCCTTTGTATCACTGTGACATTTGAATCAATACACGTATTTAAAAACTACAGGAATGCGCTCTGTTTCTGGCAGAGCATCAGCTTCTCGTCTTACTTCCCAAAGCCATCTCCCTGCAGCTCATCCCAGCTGCCCCACCTGGGAGCTCTCCCACTGCCAGTGCTCACAAGGGTACCAAAGAACAGAGAGCTCCATTGCAGTGTGTGTGAGCTCTGCTGTGTCAGCTCTCCTCTAACAACAGGGCTCTCAGCTGTACTGCTGCAAGGTTATGTGCTTTCCTTGGGAAGTGGCCTGTAGGGGACCTTCAGGGGTAAATGTCTCTCCTCACTTAGGATCACTGTCTTTCTGTGCTGATCTATATTCTTTCTCTATCCGCACCTGTTTTCTTGCACCGTACTTTTGATTTTCTGTTTTAAACCTGATGATAAGACTGAAATATCCATCTACATCTTTCTTTGTGTGTGTTTACGCTCCAAGTATATCTTTAAGGTTTTGTAGTCTCACTTTATTGCAACTGAAGAGCATTATTCTCAAAAAAGAGAAGGAAAACAGGACTGAGCAGTGAGAGTTACTTTCATATGAACTATATACACTCAGCTTAAGTCATCTGCATTTAGAAATACACACGTTATCAAAGAATACGGTCAAAAGCTCAGTAAAGGAGCTAACCTTTAAGAGGACCCTGGCACGTTCTGGCTGAGAGCACTACCAGCCTGCATAATTACCAGGTTGGTAGCAGCCCCCAAACCAGATATCTTCTGTTCCCTCATAGCTCTTTAATGTTTTAGTTTATCCATATTATATAAAGGCCTCAACTACCCATTAACGTCCTCCCTAAAAGTATTACACTGAAAATAAAAGCTGACTGGAATTGAACAGTCTCAGGCTGCTCAAGTGGCTGTATTTTCCAGGGTACCAGATGCTGCTGACTCCTGTTGGAATGAGCACTTTGGAATGAGATGTGTTGAAAACCTTCTTTTCTGCCCCCTTCTGAGTCATGCATGCTGGCACTGTAGTCTAAGAGGTACCTGGCTCTGCTGAAATAGAAGAACAGATGAGGGAAGTGCAGAGCACAGTGACAAAACATTTAGAAATACAGAGCTCAAACAAAAATCATAGAATCACAGGATGGTTGAGGTGGAAGGGCCCCTAAAGCTCACCCAGTCCCAACTCCTGCCATGGGCAGGGCTGCCCCCACCAGCTCAGTCTGCCCAGGGCCCATCCAACCTGGCCTCCAGGGATGGGGCACCCACAGCTCTGGGCAGCAGTGCCAGGGCCTCACCAACCTCTGAGTGAAGAATTTCTTCCTAACATCTAACCTAGATCTCCTCTCTTGCTCATTTCACAAATGGTTATTTAAGGCCACGCAATGCCTTTGTTCCCTGAGCAGCGAGGAGCTGAGTCCCCCAGAAGTCCCGTCCCAGCTGGACTCCTGCACCTGTACGTTGGGGATTGGCCTGACTTGGCTAAAACAAATACATCCGTGTCCAAGAAATAATGTTTTTCATGAGGAAAGTTATTTTTTCAAGGGCCTCTTTACTCACATCCATCCCTGCTGTGTTTAGAGCAACACAGAGAGCCAGGCATTAATTTTCTCCAGGGTACATGACTACCTAGAGGGGAAGAACACGAAGGCTGGCCCAGCAGATTCTGGTATACGCAGCAGTGGCAGCAGCATCACAGCCAGACAAAACATGGAGGTTCTGTCATAGCACACTGTGAGTCACACAGACCCAGAATGACACATAAATGGGCCACTAAATGGAGAGTGAACCATCACTCTAATTAGGACAGAAGGGCTCATCTGAAAGCACAAAAGCAGTGTTACCACCAGCTTGAAAACAGGCCTGCAGTTCAGCTGGGTTTTTTGTGATCCTTCTTAAAATACATAGCACATTTACTTAGGCCAAAGAGGCTTTTTTGTTCATTTGTTTTTGGTGTTTTCAAGACATCTATCTACACTCTTTCCAATAGTCTGAAAATAGATTTTCTGGGGACAAGAGGGACTACTCAGGAGTTCTGTTGCCACTGCAAACATGAATACTCAGTGGGACCAAAATAATGACACTTGCTTCGCTTTAATAATTTGAATGCATGAGCTTACAGAGGAAAAATAAGCCAAAGTGGAAAAAGAGTGGTTTTATTTCATTTTTGATAATCACTCTGTTTTCTCCTGATTACTTTCAGATTGCAAAGTGCTCTCTTGTCATTCAGCAGGAGAAGCCTGCCATGAGAAGCAGGACAGCCTCACATTCAGTGGGACAGACCTCGCACTCAGACTTACCACTGCAACAGCAGCTCCTGCTGAGCGTGGCACAAAGCCCACTAAGGTTAGTGGGAATAAGCACTGCTTCAGTGACCTTTGGTTCCAACGCACTGAAACAGTGGTATCGTGCGCAGGGAAGGCAATGCTGACAGAACAGAGCTGAAAAAGTGCAGAAGCTGCAGACTTGCCATTTGCTTTCCTTTTTTTCCTTTTAAACACAGAGTGTGTGCTTGCTAATATTTGCTGCATGATGCTCAACTCCTCTTTTCTTTCCCTGCGTGAGAGGAAAAGCAAAGGCTCATGATGAAAGCTGAAGCTGCAGCTCCAGCCCCTCAAAGCTCAGCGTGGGAGGACACTTGTGCCTGCACAGAATCCCACTGAAGTCAAGCAGCCAAGGCTCTGCCCACACAGCTCCCTTTGCTCAGCTAATATTACAACTCTGCTTTATTGATGCTGCAATTTCCACATTCATCCCTATGAAGAGAACGCAGGAAGAGCTAAAATATGAAACCTGCATTACAGTCACATGGCTGCATCTTTCTGAAAGACTCATCAGGAGAGCTCAGGACAATGGTTCTCAACACATTCACAAAACCAGCCATGCCAGAAGGACTGTTTTGATGCCCAGCACTTCACAGCCTTCTTGACAGGCATTACGTTGAACCACCTTTTTTTAGAAAGAGAGAAGATTCAGAGGAAAGTTATCTAATTTTGGTTGACCTCTCTTTCTCAACTCAAGGGCAAGCGGTGCAGAAGCAGGAATCATTTCCATAACTGAATTGCAGAGCAGCCATTTAACAATTAACGTGTGAACCACTCAGCATATGGAAACTGAATGTAAAAATAAGCATGCGGGAATTGGAGATACTCCCGCACAAAGAAAGGCTACAGCTCCTCCATGCCAGATACTTAATTGGCTATTTCTTTCTTTTCTCCCTGCGAACAAGGGAAGGAAAGGGCTCTGTGTTATAGAAGAACATAACCAGAAGAAAATGGAGATGATATGAATGACTCATTGAGCTTTCTGCGCCTTTGATGCACGGCAGAATTCTCTCTTCTTTTTATCCACAGCAGCAATCTTACTTTTCAGTAAGCACTCGTGGTTTGGACATCAGCACGTAGCTGAGGGGCCCGTGGCACACACATTTCTCACTGGCAGAAAATCTGTAATGCCGCAGCCTTGTTCTCCTGCATCAACAGAACCTCAGTTTGTAACCAGCTCCCCTGGCAGACGTAAGGTCATCGCTCTTGCTTTAGGGCTGCGAGGAAAAGGATGCATCCCACATCCTCCCCATTTCTGTGAGAGCTGTAATACAAAATCTACAGTCACTCCCTCTGTAAGAAAACAGGAAGAAGAGGAGGATGTGCAATAGTGAGCGCTGGTGCCTGTTTTTAGGCAGCTGCACTGAAGTGGATATGTAACGTCTGAGCGGGCCAGCATCCTCAAATGCGGTTCTTCTCCTTCCAAACTTGCAAGCCTATAGGTTTGTGCTGATTGCTGGTTGACCTGCTGTACCCTTCACCAAAATATATGGACAGAAACAAATTTTGCAGATCATCCGTGTGCTGTAGTAACAAAAATACTTGTTTATGGTTTAAATGACTTGCTTTTTTATTTTATTTTGTCCAGCTTTATTTCCTACCACTTCTCTCACTTGCTATCATGGGATTCACCGTTGGAAACCGAATGGGGATTTTCAGTGACCATTCAGTACTCAAACCTTTTCTATCTCCTGTGAACTTTCACAGCTCAAACCTCAGAGAGATTTACAAGATCCAAATGACTCCTTCTCAGCAGCACCGTTGCCTCCCCTCCGGAAATTGGAGAACTTATCTTGGCTAATATTAATTACAAGGCTGGGTTCAGCCCACGTTAGCTGTTGTTTGCATGTACCACAAAACCCACACTGATTAACTTCCACCAGTCTGCCAAGCCATTTTAGGGCAGAGTGCAGGACTACGCATCAGCAGTACTGCAGATGAAGAGAGAGGGGCACTGGCAGGACTGCACAGCAAACACTGGAATGAGCTTGCCTATTACGCAGTGTTTCACTTCTAGGAGGGCTAAATTTGCTCATAAATTTAAAACAGAGTTTCAAGAATAGCTAAAAGAGCTCCAAGAAAGAACATTCACAGTGGCACATTGGGCTGTATTGCATTCATTCTGATCTGCTGTAGACTTGGTAATGTGCCACTGGCCACTACAAAAACATACCTTAATTTCCTTGGATAAAAGGATCACCCTGAGATCAAGTATGCTGGGAAGTAGCTCTACATGCGGAACTGCCTTCATCCCCACAGGCCCAATTATCAGGTTTTGAAACAAATTGTGAACATGTAAAGAAAGTTTTACTACAGTGGTATTTTCTAAAATATCAGCATGGCTTATGAATAGGGTGTTCTTGCTATAATGAGCTGCTAAAATAATCAGGAGACAAAGATGGTATTTTTCTCTTCTCCAATTGATTCTCCAGTAAATTGTGCTCTGGATCTGGAATCAACTTTCCCATTTAATGGGGTTGGTGCTACTTTTGTACACAACCACTTAACAAAGGGCTATAATTAAGCACTGATAAAATACCTTATATTGACATCACAGAACTCAGCTCCTCACCTCAAACTGCTGCAATATTGATGATGGCTTTTGCTTGTTTATTGCCATTGGGCAGCACAGCTGGGGCAGGACACGGGCACCATAAGCACTTGCTGTACCACCTTCCACAAAGAATGAGGCTGTGCTCCTGCCAGCTCATGGCCTGGGAGTGACTGAGGATGGGCAACAGAACCAAGCTGCTGAACCTGACCCATTTTTGGCACATACAAAACCAGGACACTTCATCTCTGCCAAAAAACATCCCATAGATGCTTTCTGAAAGAAGCTCTTCTGACTCACAGTTGAATGCTGTGCTATTCTGAAGGGGTTAATATTGATTTTAGCACACTGATGAATTCTGAACAATAAAATGGTTGCAGACAACTTCAGACTTGACTTGTTCTTCTGTAGACTCACTGGGTTTATCCTGTTCTTCTGTAGACTCACTGGGTTTATCCTGCCAGGCACAATGCAAAAGATAGATGGAAGAGCGGACAAACTGTTCAACAGTTTTCTTCGAATTTCTCTTGGGCAGGTATGCTGATAGGGTTATCTTGGTATACAGAAAGTACTGCCTGAGCGGAGTTGAGGAAATTCTGACTCAGCAGTTTGGGATCTAACTTAGAAAAATGACAACTCCCCAAGCAAACACAAAAGTTCAGAGAGAGGTGAACTCTTAAGGAGGAATAGCAAAATGTCAGCAAAATGCTGCCTGATCTCTCTTGTGCCAGCAAGGAGCACTTCACTGACCTGGGGCTGCTGCATCCTCGGCTTTAATAAATTTCACTGCACCACCAGGTAGTCTTCTGCAACTTGCTGGCAATACTGACCTTACAAGACTTGAATGCTGGTGATGCTGAAATCAGACAAGCTGGGGAGATGCCTGCAAGGGTGACAGTGACCTCGCTTCGTTTCACCCAGGCACATCAGTCACCAATTTACTCACACAACATTGTGTTATGCCCTGCATACATTCTCCCTTGTCATAGCTCACTGGCCTCCTCAGCACTTAGATGTCTAGCCTGTATTTCGAGGTGTCTTAAGAGCTAAGGCTGACAAAGACCGAGCAATGTGCATGCGCGCGTACTCACTTTGTCCACATATGCCTTTGTATATTTGCTCATACGGGCACTGAGTTCGGTTCAGCTCAGTGTGGCAGGGCATCAAACACTAGGGAGACGTTTCCTTTCCTCTACTTCCAAGTTTCCATCATGCCAGTGCTATCTGCAAGAAAAACTCCAGATCTCCTCTATTCCAGCCACAAAACAACCTCCAAGCTTCATCCAAACCGTGCCAAAGCTCTCAGCCTTCAAGAGGACAGAGCTGAAGGATGACCACAACAGCCTTGACGTGATTTGCAGTCAGCGTGGACAGTGGGGAAATAACAACTGTATTTAGGATCAGGGGAAGAATGGGTTTAAAATAGCATGTAAGTGCTGCAGCGTGTAGAGCACCTTCACCTCTGCTCAAATTACAGTGACAGGAAACAAGTCCATGAAGGGAATAGAAGCTAAAGGCTGGCTACGCTTTTTCTATTTTAATCACAACACCAACACATCAATAGACTCAGGAGCTTCAAAAGGACACGCACAGAGTACACAGAAAGGAGACACGTTTCAGTAGACCACAAGCCCCATGGCACCTGAGGAGCCAGAATTTGGAAGAGAAGTTAAGGGCTTGTATGTCATAGAATCACGAAATGGCTTGGGTTGAAAGGGAACCTTAAAGCCCATCAAGTTCCAACCTCCTGCTGTGGGCAGGGCTGCCCCACACCAGCTTAGGCTACCCATCCAACCTGGCTGTAGGTATCTCCAGGAATGGGGCACCCACAGCTCTCTCTCTGGGCAGCAGTGCCAGGGCCTCACCAACCTCCGAGATAAACATTTTCTCCTAACATCTAATCAAAATCTACCTTGTTCTAGCTTAAAACCATTTTTCTCTATCCTATCAGTATCAGGCCACGAAAAAGATTGGTCTCCCTCCTGATTCTAAGCTCCTTTTAAATACTGGAAGGTCACAATGAAATCTTCTCAGAGCCTTCTCTCCTCCAGGCTGAACAAGCCCAGCTCCCTCACCCTTTCTTCACAGGGGAGGTGCTTCAGCCCTCTGAGCATCTTCATGCCTCCTCTAGACTCATTCTATAACAGCTCCACGTCTTTCTTTGCTGGGAGCTTCAGATCTGGACACAAAATTCCAGATAGGGCCTCACAAGGGCAGAGCAGAGGGGCACAATCCCCTCCCTCACCTTGCTGTTACCCCTCTGCTGATGCAGCCCAGGATACCATTGGCCACCTGGGCTGCAAGCACACACTACTGGCTCATGTCCATCTCATCGTTCACTAGGACCTCCAAGTCCTTCTACGCAGGGCTGCTCTCAATAAGCTCTCCCAGTCCCATGTGTTCAGTTAGAGGCACCCAGTGCCCCATGGCATGGAAAGCAGGACTGGGAGATCAGCAGACATCACTCTTTGCAGCCTGCACTGCTAGCAGAAGGAGGGCCAGTAACAAATCTTGACCAATATTCATAGAATCATACAATCAGTCAGGTTGGAAAAGACCTTAAAGATCATCGAGTCCAACCATGACCTAACCATACTACCCTAACTAACAACCCTCTGCTAAATCATGCCCCTGAGCACCACATCCAAACGGTTTTTAAACACATCCAGGGACAGTGACTCAACCACCTCCCCGGGGAGCCCGTTCCAGTGCTTAACAACCCTTTCTGTACAGAAGTTTTTCCTGATATCCAACCTAAACTTACCCTGGCACAACTTGAGGCCATTGCCCCTCATCCTGTCACCTGTCACCAGTGAGAAGAGACCTGCCCTGCTCTTGCTGTAAGCACCTTTCAGATACTGGAAGAGAGCAATAAGGTCTCCCCTCAGCCTCCTTTTCCCCAGACTAAACATCCCCAGTTCCCTCAGCCTCTCCTCATAGGGCTGATTCTCCAAGCCCTTCACAAGCCTCGTTGCCCTTCTTTGGACCTGCTCCAGCACCTCAATGTCCCTTCTGTACTGAGGTGCCCAAAACTGAACACAGTACTTGAGGTGAGGCCTCACCAATGCCGAGTACAGGGGCAGGATGACTTCCCTAGTCCTGCTCACCACTCCATTCCTGATACAAGCCAGGATACCATTGGCCTTCTTGACCACCTGAGCACACCGCATTGAGACTGCATGTGAAGTTCAGGCAGCATGAGGCTCTACAGAACTTCCCCTCAAAAGAGAGAAATGAAGTAGTGGTGAGAACTAAACTGTCTGGTTGCTGTTTGAGGGAAGCAATGAATGACTTCCCTTCTGGAAGCCTCTCCTACACGTTAACTAACCAGGGTGAATTACAGTCCTTCCTCCTCCAATCGTTCTCCAGGGTGGCTTCTGAAGAATGCATGTGATGAAATCTCCAACATCCTTCCAAAAGAGTCAGTGACCCTGTAAGGGACTAAATGTAGTGTGACCACTGCAGAAGAACCTGAAAACCAGTCGTTGTGCAGGAGAGGCCGTGGGGTCACTGTCCGTCACTCTTTCACGGGACAGAACAAAACAAGCTCATTTTCCATGTGGACCTCCGGTGCAATTCCTTTTTTTATTACTTGTTTTTGGATGCCTGGGACTGTGTTTCTCAAAATGGTTATTAATAGGAAAGTTTAAGCAAATGCAACATCTCCACTTACTCCTACAGTAAGTGATATATTCTTTGCAAGCAAAACGATGTGGCCTTTTAAAAAAATGTGAGGAAGCGTATTTTTACCTGTTGTTAACCTCATGGTGAGCCATTAATTATCTGGGTGCCTCAGGACTGCACTGAACTTATCATCACTTATTATTCAAGTAAACCATCAGTCAAAGTTAAAAATGAAGCCCCAGAGCTTCCAGGAACTGGATACTATTCTTTGAATCATTCATGAACGAGATAAGGACAATAAAGGCCGTCTAGACCATCGCTCACCCTTTGTAATGGGTATAATAACTCAAGACATTTTTATCAGTACAGGACAATAAAAATGTAGATCCCCTTCAGAAGCTGTTGACACACAGGATGAAGGGAAGGCAACTGAAAAACAATTCTTATTTACTGGCTTGACGGAGTTAAACTCAAGCTACGTACATTAAAAAAAAACAACAAACAAGATGAGACTCCAGTAGCTAAAAATAATAGCTTGAGAGGAATACTTACTTGGAAAACCAAAGAAATAAGTTGTAATTAGAAAAGATCTAGCGTTTAAAACCAGGGTAAGACTTTTTCCAGACAAAACATTTAGAAGAGAGGGTATTACCAGAAACAGAACTGAGGTCATTTTTTGTCATTAAATAACAAAACATGATACTTTGCTCCATCTATAACCCTTTTATCTGACTACAACGAAGAGCCAGCATTTATGTTCTGGTCTCCACAGCCTCACCCACTACAAGGGTGAGCAAAAGGACCCTGGTACCTGGGTCCTGAGAGCCAGGAGCCCTGCCTGAAGTCCTTCTGCCTCAGAACAACTGTATCCACAGTGACACATGATGCACTCTGCTCAATGAGATTTATTGCTGCTAAGTAAAGTGGCTAGAAAAGCAGCTTTAACATATATATTTGGAGCTTCATTTACATCACTACCCTCTCATTCCCTCGCTGATCATAGAGACTTTCTGTTGTACAGACCTTACTGCAAACAGAAACACACACCAACAGCTGACAGCTCCCAGACAAAGCCAGCAAGAAGCACAGCTGCTCACGCAGGTCTGAATTTACTTAATGAAAAGCTTTGGTTTATTCCTGCAAGGAGGGTTAGGGAATCCGGTCTGTGCAGCCTATGGGATACTTTTCCTAAACGTACTTCCGAATTTGCCATCTCATAGAATCAATTGAGTTGGCCTGTAAAGGCCATCTAGTCCAAACCCTTGCAATGACCAGGGACACCTACAGTGCTGAGAGCCCCATTCAGCCTGATCATGAATGTCTCCAGGGACGGGACATCCACCATCACTCTGGGCAACCTGTGCCAGTGCCTTACCACCTGTAGTGTATAATATTTTTTCCTTATATTCAGTCTAAATCTCTGGTTTGAAACCATTTCCCCTTGTCCCGTCACAATAGACTCTGCTAAAGAGTCTGTCCCCTTCTTTCTTACAGCTTAGACTGAGCCAGCCTAGGCTGAGCCTTGAGCTTAGTCTGTGATCTACCCTTTCCTTTGGTCACAGATTCTCTCCTTGATTGCTTGTCCTCAAATGCATCAGAGCAGGTATTCTGGGACTTCCACTGAGAGCAGGAAATGCAATTTGCAGCCATACAAGAGGGAAAAGAAGCACCCTCTAGAGAGCTGAGTTTTGCACCTCCTCTTCACAGAAGAGTCTGCCCCCCAAACAATCATTTTAATATGGTAGATTTGATTCATATTTGAAACACCAACCTCAGTAACATCTTTACCATTGAGGTAATGACTGCACAATTGCTGACATTTTGTAACAGCAAGCAACAGCTCTAATGCCAGTGTTAAAAGCCCAGAAACCTTATAAATACATAATGAAGCATCAGAAGAGCTGCTCACTGTTCTTTATGTTGACTTAAACATCACACTTTGCTTTGCAATCTAGAACTGAGTTTAACTAAGTAGCTGGTTGAGGATTAAAATCCAACATTTCAGATCACAAAAACAGCTCAGAAAGGGGAGAAATGAAGGAAGAGAGCAAGCACTGCCTTGGGCACTTATTTAGCCACTCCGTCTTGCTTCGTTCATTCCCATGCTCCAGGTGTTCCTGACACCGCTTAAGTGGCTGGGCTGTGTGTTCAAACATATGGATTTGTGCTTCTTTCCCATTCTTCCTCATTCTTACCCCAACCCAGACCTGTATTCTGCAGGTTCTCCTCTATCTCACCTCCCAGGCTGTGTGCAAGAAATTCAGCTTCCCGTTAACCACTTCAGTCTCTACTTCATGTCATCAATACCACAAGCTTCCCTCCCATAGATGACCTCATTAAAGCACCATCTCCCCACCTGCTCAGAACTGTAAGTGGTGAACATCACTTGCCATTCTGCTTACACTACTCCTTCCTTAGGAAAGCCTTGGGTACATGTTTTGCACTGACTCAGATTTGAGATTTCTTCCCTTTCCGTTTCCCACCGATGTCTCAGCCATGCAGAGCTCTCTCTGAAATACCTAGGAAACCAGGAAAACATCTATACTTTTTACATTGTAATGTAGCATTTACTCCTACCATGACAGCTGTGGGATTACAGCAATGACAGCAGAAAGAAAAGCCAAACAGAGAAGAACAGCACTTATAATGAAAAAGCAAAAAAAAAAAAGTTCTTTCTTCCTCTTAATCTTCCCTCGTTGCTTTCCATTAGCAGTCGGGTAGCTAGAGAAGAGAAATGTTATCAGCATGCCTAATGGAATGGGTTTTATTCCGGAATCCCTAAAGCACTTGCAAGAGATGAGAGAAGAAGCTAAGAAAACCAACCTCACGCTTTTGCTCTGGAGCATCCTGTGTGTGAAACTTCCAAAGGCTGCTTGGAAGATTCCTCTCAATTAATCCAGCAAGCTCAAGGCAAGTGCCCGCAGCTCTTAGCAAAAGCACAGACAAGAAGCACATACACTGCACCCCAGAAATTGGAAGAGGAGGGTACAGGCATATTTTAATTGTGTAATCAAGGATAGACTTTATCCCCAGAGTTTGATATTCTGCAGTATTCATACGTACTGCAGAAGATGATAAACACCCCAATCTTGATAATGTGAATACAGCCATCATTTGGGAGCTAAAACAACAAGGAAATTCCCATTAAACTTTGGATTTAGTGCCTGAGCCAGTTCAGTTATTCAGAACAGATGTCAGTCCAAAGGGCAAACCTTTAAAGTTTCAAAATCAGAAATTCAGTAATCCACTAGCAGTCAGTCATCTTCCATTCTATTCTAATGCCCTTACTGGTCTGGTCATGGATTATCCAGCTCCTGCTTTAAAAAATTTACGCACAGCATCACGCTCCATTACATAATGCTGTAATGCATTTGGTGAGAACAGTTTGGCTAAGATGCAAACCTGTTACATAAGCTTCAGAGGAAACGGGACTGTAAACAGATTTCACCACGACCAATCTGCTCTGAACTATAATCTAGCTTCCAAAAACATTACTGTGGTTCCCACTCCGTAAAAGAAAGAACATTAAATGTTTGAGATGGGCTGATGAGAAAGTAGAGATGCTATTTGCAATTGGCAATGAATGAACGTTAGCATGAAAGTTTTTGCAACACTCGCTTTTTCCTTCAGAGTGAGTTTTATATTAATTTTGTATGTATTCATTATCCATTAATGATGGCAGCTATCAAATCAGATTGATTTCCATTAAGACAAAAAGCCACAAGTTCCTTTAGGAACTCCAGGAAGCAGGGAGGAACTGCACAAATCAATGGGCTTCACCAGATGACAAAGACTGGATTTGTTCCTAAGTCACAGCTCAGCGAGGGGCAACACAAGCGGACAACAGCAGCTAACGGACAACTTCAGGCATGGATTAATTTTCGTATCTGCAAAACAGGCTTTGCATCTGAAAACTTGGAGGAAGGTGAAGAGATGTGAAAGACCCAAGATTAAGGCCAAGGAATCTTTCTGATCCTCAAACGCACAGATGAAAAACTGCATCCAAGAACTGCCTCCAAAAGCCTGGAAGAATTTTAAGTCCCTTTCACTTACATTTGACTTTTGTTTTTCTTACGGCATAACTCCTGGTGGGGGGGCATCAAACTTCATGAAGAAAGCTTCTGACCTTACAAAGACTTTCCTCCTGCTTTATATAGGGTTTTTCACAGTGTGTGCTTTTGAAATTACACCTTTAATCCAAGTGCGGTTTCCAAATTCGTTAGAAGCAGAAAAAAAGAAGAAAAATAAACTGAATGCAAACCTGAGATTATAAACTTCTACTATTACTTCCAGCAAACTTGATTAATTTGAGACTTGCATATTCTCTATAGAGTAAGCAAGTGCCAGTGTAACGCCTCAGCTGACGTGTAGTGCCTTGCTCCAGTGCATTTCACTCCCATTTGAAGGCTTCAGGAACAAGAAGGTTTGAAGCTCCAAAGGCCTGTTTTTCTTATACCCTGAATTAGCAGCCAGTACTTTTTTTCCTCAAAAACAAAAAACAAAACCCACGGCAAGAGTACGCTCATTACTTGTAGATCCTGGACAATCTAGCAGGTTAACGACTAACAGAGTGAGGCACACCGTGCTATAATCAATGCAGCACCCAGTGCACTAGCTTTCAAAATTCTGCCAGTGAGCTCAGCACGAACCATTAAGCCTGGCAGTCTCAGCAAAATGGGTTAAGGAGTGTGTAAGGGAAGAGAAAACCACGGGTTCATAAAAGGACAGCCTTCGGGCTGCAGCCTACTGGGGCTTCTGCCGGCGCTTGGCTCTCCCGTGGCTGCAGCCTTCTTGACTTCTTCCTCCCGTACATATGAAATGAGCTTAGTATGACCTAAGAGCTGGAGCCTTTGTACAGTTCTATATATTTATGCCTACCTAGATATTCGTTTTTAAAAAATTAGGAAATGGAGGTCTGTGGAATTCGCTAACAGAAGGTTTATTACATTAATTAGGGCTGATTTTGCATCTGGATTGGGTTTATTCATTCACGTTTTTAAACAGATGACCTACTGCACTATTAGCGAATTCTACAAACCAATCAATATTCTGTAACATAAAAAACAAAGTTATTTTGGGCAGTAAACGTGAAAAAAAAAGGCAGGACACATCTCCCCAGCCCTCTCAATTCCGCTTCCTTGGTGCAGAGTACATTTCCCTTGGTAGCTTCCCTGAATACTGACATCCTGCGTCTCATCACAGCTATAATCCACAAGAACACCGGTAGGGCATTTAAACACAAATTGCAAGAAACAAAACCAAGCCCTTCACATTTTCTCGTAAAACAATCCATACTGCTGTCTGAGCAAGCTTCAAAACACCTCTGTTAACTCGTGCCTCAGATAAGCTCTAAAAATAGCTTGCCCTTAACAGAGTTTCGACCAAAACAAATTATCCAGTTTAATAAGCATCACTCCCTCATTATTCTCAAAACTTCATGCTTGCCAAAGGAATTGGAAACAAAAATAGCACTTTTGTATTTGTGAAAACTACCGAACCTAAAGGGTCCTTAGCAGAGGTGCAGCTGGGAGCAGTGCAAGAGCCAGAACTAAGCAGCTTCCAAAGGGAACACCAGCAATGGTCAGTCAGCCCACCCAGCACCCTGAAGGGTCAGAGGACACACTGCAGCAGAACAGAGCAATCCTATCTCAAGTTCAACCTCAGCTCCTGCTCATGGGCTATCAGGTGTTCACACTGAAGGCCTTTAGATCAGGGAGGTGGTGCAGTCACTGTCCCTGGAGGTTTCCAAAAGCTATGGAGACGTAGCACTGAGGGATGTGGTCAGTGGGCATGGTGGGGTTGGGCCGGTTGTTGAACTCGATGATCTTAGTAGTCTTTCCAACCATAACGATTCTGTGATTACAGGTATCATTTTTGAAGTTAGCATCGTGAATAAACTCCAGAACAAGCCCCAGATTGCAAGTACGTAAGTAATAGAGGCTGTGAAAAATAGAGAAGAAACGCATGAGAAGACCGTACCTTTCCAGAAGGCTCTTCATAAAAACACCCACACTTGAACAACCCGCATTTATCCTGAATATTGTTCAGTGTTCACATGAAATTCCATGTTTCAAAGACTCCCTCTGCTACCACCAGGATATTTCCTGGCAATAAAATCTGATGCTCTGTTCACACCAAACATGCCACGGGAACCTTTGTTAGAAGTGTATTACTCCTGCAGGGCTGGTGTCACGGTCAGATTTGAGCACCTCACCCAGAACAGATATCCCAGCCCTCAAAATCCTGGAAATCAACCTCAATTTGCAGATTACCAGCCTACTGTGTCCATCTGCTGCACTATTTTAAAGCAGCTCATTTGTTGACAAAACTTCACCTCCATGTTCCTGGACTTGCTTATTTTGGACCCAAAGCTATTGCTTTTATTGGACGACACCAGTGAGAAATACTCTTTGTGTATGCAATGCGTTTCCACCTACTACACTGTCAGAAATAGAAATCGTTAACAGAAGATTCTTAACATGAATTTATTGCAGTGTTTTTAATTCATCTCCGCAAGCAAGGGACGAGTCATTCAACCTCTCCAGAAAGAGCCTGAAAACTGGGAGAACAGCCAATACCTGAAGGGAGAGAATTACAGAGAAAGAGGAAACACTTGCAATTAAAATGATGTAAAATGAAGTGTAAGTGGCTATTTGCATACAGTTTAAGAACTCACGGGAGCAGCAGGAAGGCAGCTGGATAAACACTGAGCGCACCAGTGTCTCCCTCCTTGAAGACAGAGGATACTCACAAACAATTTTAAGTATCACTTGAAGGGGTAAAAAATACTGTTGCTGCAAAGCTTAGTAATAAATTCCGCATAAAACATTGGAATATTTTTCTACCTTTGTAATGAATTTCAAATTTCCTGAATAAACATAATCATTAAAGACTTCTGCATTCTATAGGTTTCTCTCTACAGTAATAAAGTGCATTCTTAGAAAGAGCTACTTTCATTCCAAGCATATTAAAAAAAAAAAAAGTGCAAATGCCAAAGTCATCGTTTTCTCTTTAAAAGGTTGATGATTTCATAAGATACAGCTTTTGCTGGATCCAAACTATACACAGGCTACCTAGCTGCAAGTGCTCTCTGTTCACAGAAGCATCCTACAACTGCAGCACTGTTCTGTGTTGCACCCTGTCAAGCTCACACAGAGCCAAACAGGTACCAAGGCCCAGCAGCAGTGAGCACACTCAGTGTATGTGTTGGAGGATACAACCAAGCCAGCAACTCCATCGAAGCTCTGCTGTAGCCAGTGGTCAGAGTGATTTAGCACCTTCAATCTCTTTGGCTATAAGAAGAGATGAGGTTAATGCTCTTCTCAAGCTGTTACTGAAGGCAAATAAAAATGAAACTCACCTGGCTGACAGCACGTTCTTAAGAGAATAATGCAGGTGAAGAACTTCTGAGACATCCATAATTGTGGCTAGGATGCCACAAGAAACCAAAAACATTGGAAAGCATAGGAAGGTCCCCAAATGTATTCCAACCCACTCCCAAAAGCAAAGTCCATCACCCTGCGACATGTATCCCATCTGACTGGGTATGCAGGGATGCTTGCTGCCCACAGGGTCTGCCTGGGGAGTGCAGCCCCCACACATGGGACTGAAACCAGCGTGATGCTGAGAGCCCAGCACTGTGCTGTCACCGGGCAGGCTGTCCAGGACTTGGAAAAAGAACATCAAGAGCTAAAAATAATTTGTAATCTTTATTTTTAATGCTTGCCACTAACTTCCATGACACAAACTTTCCCAAACAGTAGTCGGATGCATTTTTTGAAGGAGATATGTCCAAAGTTTCACTTTCTCAACACAAAAATGAAAACGTAAACATACACAAATGACTGGAGAGGGTATGAGAAAGTCTATCTGACCTCCAGTTGCTCTTCCGTGGTTTATAATACACAGGAGCAACCACCCCAGGACAGGAAGGAAACACAGCTTTAGGACATGCGGCATCTTCGAACATTAAGAAGCAGAGCAAAAACATGCATGAGAGATGTCAACACAGCAGAACCTGAGGAAAGAGCATCACTGAAGGAAAGAGGCTGCAGACTTCTCGAAGAAGATTTCTAAGTGAAGAGACCAGAGGCTGCAGCATCCACAATTTCTCTGGATAACAGCAGTTGCTGGGGACAACACGGCACATCCAGTGCCGTCACTACAGCTCGCCTCCTGGGGCTCCATCTCCCACACCTCTTGTTGGAGACAAAACCCTCCTGAGATTTCTCACAGTGGTGCTCTGGACCTCTCTTCTCACTTGTGACCCAATTTCTGCCCAAGGATGTTATGGATGCCTGTCCCTGGAGGCATTCAAGGCCAGACGGGATGTGGATCTGGGCAGCCTGGTCTGGTGGTTGGCAACCCTGCACATAGCAGGGGGGTTGAAACTGGATGATTATCGTGGTCCTTTTCAACCCAGGCCATTCCATGATTCTATGATTCTCCATTTTGGAGCACTGCTGTGCCTAGGTGAAGTTTTAGTAACATCTAGAAGGTTTCAGTACTATTTAGGGATATTATTTAGTGTTGGTGTGTGAACTCCAATGAACAAGAAGGTCACTTCCACCTTCACATACCAGGAGCTGTGCAAATCTCACCACGTCTCTGTGCAACCCTGCAGCCTAAGGAAGAGTCCCCAACACTGCCTGCAGCCACTAACTGCACAAACAGTACTAGCTGTCCAAGAGGAAAGGAAGCACTGGTAAAACAAGCCCTCTCCCTGTACAAATACGCCCTACTCCAAAACATTTTCCAAGTAGCAGTTTGTAAACCACCACAGGCATCAGCACTATGACGGCTGAGTCGGCAGGACATTGCTGGGAATTGCCCCCATCAGACACTACCCTAACCCTGAAAGCACAACGTTGAGCACCAAGTGTGCCCAGCTGCTGCCCGGCTGGCAGGGTTGGGCTGCTTGCCAGGGCTGAGCCTTCCCTGCTTCGTGCCAGACAAAAACGCCTTTCTTGGGCGATGCGACTTTATAATCAGGCGCTGGAACAAGGACTTCAGTTCAGAGCCAAGAACACAATAGAAGGCCCCTTCCTTTCCACATAAGCAGGATGAATGCTTGATTTATGCAGGTCACTGTAAGGCAAGCTAGGTTTCAGAGATCAGGCCTATCTTTTTCGTGTAGCACAGCCAAAAGGCACTAAATTTAAATACCACAAAGAAAAGAGGCACTGTTCCAGCTCTCCACCAAATCCTCTTCACTGCTGCTCTTCCTTCAGGAGGCACCTCAAGATGGAACAGCAGGAGAGCAGCCGAGCTCTGCAGGAAAACCCCTCTTCCCTTGCAAAGAGGCCGGTGTCTGACCCACAACTGGACACACACAGCCAGGACTGGGGAAAGCACTTTTTCCTCCTTCCAGGCTTTATGCCCCCGTGCACACCCATGTTTTAGAGGGCATTTGCAACCGATACGTGTAACCACTGCACGTTACCAAAAAAAAATCACTTTGCAAAATGCTTTACCCTGAGCACTAAACTAATGTTCTTCAACTGCAAGAGCAACGACAAACTGCAGCACGTGTGACAGCAGGCAGAACATCAAATGACAGAAATAGCACTGCCTCCTTTATTGTTTTCCTTCAGCTTTTATTTAAAGCATTTTATTTAAAACTTTAGAGACAAGCAGAGACTTTTTTTTCCCCCAGGTCAGATACAATGAACTTGTCCTGAAAGAATGTAACCTCACTTTCCAGTTGTCCTCCAGGCCCACTACAGAAAGCAAAGCTTTGGGCGTGCTGGGAAGAGCAAAGACAAAAAGCAAAGCTTTAAGCCATAGCCAGCAGCGATCCCACCAGCAAGCTGTAATTCCCTCCTGTCCCAGTGCCAAACGCCAAGAATTTGCTTTGCTCACCACGCAGGGCCGTGCTGCTCAGCAATCCCCCATTACCTCACCGCCTTTTTCCAGCGGGTTTGGGTTTTTTTTTGGCCACGCAAATACACGCATAGCATGACAGCGCAGGTTAACTTCCTGCAGCAAGTATTCACTGTTAAACTGTTGATGCTGTATTCAATACAAATTATTCCATGCTTTAAGACAGAGATAAGTACTAAAGGTAAATAGAGACGTAACGATCTCAGGCAAAAGAAATAAAGAGAAACAAAAAGAATTGAAGAGCCTTAATTGTTTTCGCAGAAGCGTTCGCATCTTTGGTTGCAAGTTTAGAAAACTACTTGGAGACGCACAGCAATATTTTGTTGGCATGTAGGGACGGGCTTTTGTGTGAAGGTTTTGTTTCCTTTAGAACATTAGAGGGACGCATTCTTCAGCCAGCTCTTTTCTTTTCCCCTTCGATAAACAGAAAAGTATTTTTCCATTGTTTGTATTACTACAAATGTGCTACCTTTATCACAAAATTGCGCTCATTGTGAATTTCCACCTTGTTCTAAAAGCTCTCCGAGCAGTCAAATGTAAAAGACACACTGATGCACCCGGGGCAACAATGGGCAAACACCCTGCTTTTATTTAAGGATGATGTTACAGGCACAGCTCCTACAGCGTCAGCGAGAGAACACAAAGAAACACCTCACTAAAAGCTCCTTTCAGAGCCTTTCTTTCAAGCCTCTTCCTACAGCCAGCAAACAGGTTACATACGCAGCGTGACCCTCTGAGGAGCAGTGGGGAAATGCTTCCATAGGAAACATGAGCACTGGTGCATGTGGGGAGAGATGGGACAGGAGGGGATAACCGGTGGCCATCTCCAGGGACATACAGGTACGTGTGAGCAGCACCAAGGAAGCGCTCTCTGTGCCATGCACCAAGCTCTAAAACGTGGAGAAAAACGAACAAATCCCATTCTTCAGCCAAGGGAAACAAACAAAAATCCAAGCATTTCTATTCGATTCACTGTAATTCACATTTTCAGACGATAGTGCAAGACTTTGGCAGCAGGAAAGAGACATGCGGTGTGGTGAGACCAGCCCGGGGAAGATCAAGCATCACACAGAGAAGCGAGAATGAAAGTCCTCTTGAAAGCAAACACATCACTGCAACGTTTTCGAAATTTCTGCTACAGCAACAGCTCTCTGCACAACTGATATTGCCAGAATGCAGCTACGCCCTTAGCGGAACACAAACCAGCAGTACCGTGGACTTGTCATTTATCAGCTGGAGCGCTCTGAGGAAGAGCAAGGACAGGCTTACAGACAGAGCTTTAACCAAAACCCGGCCCAGGCAGGTGCTGCGTGTTCTGGCGCAGGAGGGGTGGCTGGGAAGGGCTGCAAACACCTCCGTACCACTCCACATGAGACTACTCTCCCATGAAGCTGGCACCCATTTGATACCTGACACACTCCGTTCGCCATGTTGCATCCAGCACTGTCGTGTCACTGAATGCAGTGCCTTCCTCCCGAGGCCCTGGTGTGACATGTGCCATCAGCCCTGGAACAAGCTCATGACCCCACACACTGCCACAGAGGACCAGTAAGGGCACAGCACTCCTTGTCTTTCATGTGTTGCTACATTCCATCAGCTCCACGTATTTCTAGCAGCTGATATTTTTTTTTTTAGATCACTCTTAAGTTACATCCAATTATTGCCAATATGACTTAGCTTCCCTCTTTCAAGCTCCTTATAAAGCCATGATGAAACAGAGTCCTTTCTGTTGAAATTCAATAGAATCACCTTCCTCAAACCCATGGTGACATACCTGTGGCTTTCTTTTTGAAGGAGTGGGAAAAAAAAACAAAAAGCCTATTCTGAATCTTAAATCCTGAGATTAGAGACAGGTAACTTCCCTCCAAACCAACAGAAGACCTTTCTACATTACATACTGAAAACCAGTCCCTGTCAGGCCAACATGACTAGCTGTGTAAACACAGAAGGAATCTGATTTTCTGCATTTCAATGCTTATGTCCTCTGCAAGATCCCAGGAGAAAGCTATCCCACTCAACTGAATTTTATTTGGTAGTTTCTCCCCTTCCCCTCTGCCCCGAGACCTCCTACCATGCAGTAAAGTTTATAGTGCTTCTTGCCTCTCGGCCCTTATGTGACCCACGACACAGAAACAACATCATTATGGTATTACAGTATGCTCATACAGTGTATGTTCTCATTAAATTGTTTGTTGAGTTTACCAAACTTAACAGTTTGGCCTCCAAATAAATTCTTAGCTTATTGTGATTGTTGAAACCAACGTGTGTTTCGGATCAGGAAGAAGTCATTGTGCTGGTTCCATGAGGGCCACCCAACCCATGTGGTTGCTGACCCAGGGCCATTACAGCCAGCAAACAGCAGCTGCAACAAGCTTCCAGCGGAGCTCCCTGAGCCACACAAGGCAGCCAGACAGAAGTCTTTTCCCCTTTCCAAAAAATCCTCCAGAAACACAAGCAAGTCTCTCCCAGCTCCAGCCCAGAGCCTCATACAAGTCATTGTTCCCCTGTGCCACCTCTAGGAATCACTGGGGACTTCTATGAGCAGATTTTGCTCAGTTATCTGGCAGAAAACTCTCTTTGTGAAGCAAGCAAATGGCTTTCTGGGAAAGGAGAAGGGAGGGGAAAGGGGACTGAACCCTCATTCAGCTGTGGTGCTGCTATTAGGAAGCCCCTGCTGCCCACAGAGAAGTTTAAACCCAATTCTGAAGCAGTTCTGCTCTCATGGCTGTTGTCACAGCCTTAAGGTCCGAACACAACAGATTCTGCAGTATTTTAGGAAATACTGTCTTGGTTTTCAAAACAAAATCATTAGGAACTGCTTCCTGAACAACTAAGAAAATGGTGAAGTTGGGACAATACTGTGCCATTTAGTATCTTTACTTTCAAAGTAGAAGTAGGAAAGAGTTCCTTACCAGTATGCTGTTGAAACAAATTCCTAAAAGAAGGGCCCACTGGTGTCTCAGTGAGCAATGCTTTTACACAGGCAGATTCCTATAACTGTCACAAGTTGTTCTCCCTGAAGCGAAAGCAGTAAAAATATGACAAAAAGATGTTGACAAGCAGAAAGCAAACCGTTAAAGATGGATTTCTTATCAGGGAAGTAGCATGGCATTGCAGTGGGAATTACACACGTTTGTTGTTTAATCATCTTGGAATCAAAGCAATGTAACAGAAATTATTTGACAAGCACATGCAGGTGATGTGGCAGTGTTTAAGATCACCATGGTACCTGACTGCAGTGCTGTCGCAGTGACAGCAACCCAGGAATCTGTAGGAGTTTCAGACAAGACAAGCTCTAAAGCTTGTTTTTGGATTCTGATTCTTTGCCTGGAAGAAAACAATGAAGGTTGGGTCAGCAGAGCGGATGGAAGGATGGAAGTGCCCAAAGGAAAACACTCCTTCCTGTAAGGGAAGAGATCCCGCAAACTGGGGAAGAAATATTGCTATTTCCTTTAGCACTCTGAAAACCTCACGAAGACGACTGGCTTCGAAGTCCACAGGGACAAAACAGTTCTAGGGTGATGCAAGTTATAAGCAGTTTGTACTACCCGCATTTTAAATACAACATTCCCTAGGTTTAAGCCACCTGCAACAACAAAAAATCTGAAATATGCTAGAAGAAAAATAGAACCTTTGGCAGATTGGGTTGGATCTAGATGATAGTTATGGTCCCTTCCAACCCAAACCATTCTATGATTCACAAATACACCCTACTATGGTATCTGCATAACGAGGCTGGCTGCTCACAAGCAAGACGTGTGGGACTGATCTCTCCCACATCTAAAAAGAAGTGAAGGGTTTCCATTTCCCTGCTCACCTATGTGTAAAGAGACAAACAAAAAGAGGAGTGACAGGTAAGAGCTGCCACAGCAACCATCTATGCAAAATGCACTTTCCATAATGAGCTAGCAAATGGTTAAGAGCCACACTGCCGTCTCCATGCTCAGCACAGAAATAGCTGTCCCTATCCTGGTCCTATGCTGGGACCTACGCACCACATGGAAGCTAGTAATCACACGTGTGACATTTTTTATATGAAATAAAAATAAATGAACAGGAACGCAGCTAATGACATGAGTGAAACAGATCTCTGCCTTTCTTTCCAATGGCTTGGATTTCCATTGAAATTACTTGATTCCTAGTCCTGCAGGAAGCTCCCTGGCTGTCTCTGGCACCTTCTCCACCCTGGAAATCTCCCTGGGTGCCAGTGGCTGCTAACTGGCTCCCTAGCACACCTACGTGCAGCAGGTTGCTGCCTGTGCACCAAGCTGGCAGGGGCACAGCTTCCAAAAGGGACGAGCTATTGACTGCTTAAATGCAGGTTTCCAAAGATGATGAAAGTCCGAGCATCAGCAGGCATGTCTGGTTGTGAGCAGGTGAGTTACAGGAGTAGCCAATGCACTGCAAAGATGTGAAAAATTCAGAGATGAGAAAGTAGATGGGGAGAAATGAAAAGCAGGAAAAGCCAGGATGGCCTGTTACTGCCAAATCTTCATGCAAATAAGTGCCTGCATATGAAACAAAGTGTACACAGAGTTGATCAGCTTTGCAAAGTATAACATTTTCCTCCCATGAGCACACATATCTAACTATAAAGCGCATCGCCCCCTGTGCACAATGTTTTAATGATGTCACATATTCATAACTGTAGAAGATACACCTTTTCTGTTCAGGTTTTTACACTATCACTTCAACATTCAAATACATGTCCTCCCTGGAAACGCATGACAAGTCCTGCTTATCCAGAAGGATAAACTGCATACGTAGAGCACTTTGCAAAGATTTGGCCAAATCTTTTCCTCAGCAGCTGACTTACTGCTTTCCACCTAGTCTGTCTCTAATTAGCACCTGCCAAGTCTATATGGCAAGCCTGAGAGATAAAGAAGCATTTGAACAGGGGAGAATGAAACGAGACAAAACGTGTCTTAAGCAAAACAGTGTTGAACATGCTTGGTTTCAGCACAAAAAGTGACGTTCCATCCTCTCTGCTGACCCAACCTTCATCTCTCTCAAAAATACCATCGAGTGTCAACAGGATGCTGGGCAGGCGCTTGGCATTAACAATGCTTGTACTGTGAATTATGTTTACCACTGGGGGAATGGGGAAAAAAATAAATCTATTTCAGCATGCAACATACAGAGCTAGTCTTCTCTAAATAAATGGACCCATTTGTTCATACATGTTGATCTTCAATCCTCAGAACTTATCTTCAAATAAGTCCTTTTTATTTGAGAGCAGAGGGCAAAAGAGGAAGACCTTTGTACAGGCTGCAAGCAGATGACAGATGAAGTCCAGAGGAAAGTAAAATAAAATTAAAAAAAGATTATGATCCTCCAGTTAGCTAATGTTAAATGAGACACACAAAGACCGCATCCAAGGCACACACCAGCAGTTCTCTCAGTCTGGTAAATCTATCCAGCCCTTTGATGGCACCCTGCTTAAGCTGAGACTGCCACATGATCCACTAGTCCAAAGAGGGAAAAACATCAGAAAGAAAAAATTGTCTCCTCACGGGCTTTACAGCCACGTGGATCCCTAGTATGCAAAATTATTTGTATAGTCTGATGTCTCATTTTAATTGGTTTGCATCCTTCATGGCAAATGCAGCTCGCTTACAACGCAAACATGCAAAGCTGCACTCTGCCCAGCCCCAGCACTGCCGCTAGTGAAACCTCCAGGGTAACAAGTCTGGGTTTTGTTTGTACCAATCCCAAGGACAAAGCTGATGCTCACTTTAAGCATCATTATGTACAAAATTATACAGCTCAAATGCACAAACCTACCTGATAAAGCTTACTAATAGAATACATCGGAGCATTCAGTGCCAAGTAATCCCTATAAGCTAACTGCTTTATAGTGTGCTCCCAGCTTGGCTTTCTAACGTGGCAGAATGCTCATTTTAGCCAAGAAAAGAGTGACAGCACCTGCCCAGGGTGGACTTCTGGTGCAGCTGGGCAGCCTCAGGTTTCAAAAAGCACCATTGTATTACAGGTATCCTACTACACCAGTGTAATTGCTTTTCTCCATGGTTACCTAGTTATTTAGACCACAGATTCACTTCACCGTCCACACCGCATCCAGTATAACCAAGGTTACATTTCACTACGTATGAAGCATTATTGCTTAGCACTTCCAAGCCTGGAAAAAAAGATGTTAGGAGGAAGAGGCTGTATATTACATACACTCACAGGAAGCACAAGTATCTAGTATCTAGGGAAACCACTTGAGATAAAAGCACCATTTCACTTGCATTGCAACAAAAGGGAAAGAAGAGAGAGGCACTAAAAGCCCTTTCCCATGTTCTGGACAGGAACGCATTGATGTTTTGCCCTGCTGCACCTCCAACTCAGATTTTCTTTGGCTGAAAGAATCCCAGGAATATTTTCTCCAGTGGCTTATGAATATCTTAAGTGTTCTGCCTTTATTTGCATGTAACCATTAGGTAAACTTATTTGCTCACGGGTTCTTGCATACATAGGGGCAGTCAGAGCCAGGACTTTCTGCACATCATCTTAAATTCTTTTCAACTTCCTCCCTAATGTGAGTTAACTCAAAGCACATGAACTCTACAAAACAAAATTCTCAAAACACAGAAAACACTGGAATTAGAGTTGCCAGGCAACGTTAAACAACATTCTGCCCTTTGGCACATGCACTGCAAGAGTCTGTGACAGCCAGATCCCACTAATCCATGGTGTTTGGTGTGCCAGAAATGAAACAGGGCTGCATACTGACGCTGTTCTCTGCCTAGGTCATTGACTGCAGAAGCTAGATAGCATGGGGCAAGGCAGATGGGAAGCTGCAGGAAGAGAAAGCTTGCTGAGCAGCATCACACCAAACATGCTGTCACAGCTGCAGGTGTGCCATCAGAAATGTACTCTGGCCACACTACCACAGTCGGAAGCTCAATTTGAGTGTCTTCCAAACTGAGTGCCAAAGTTAGTGGAAATCTTTGTAGTTGCATCTTCTGTTCTCAGATTGCACCTCTGAAATAGGAATTGCAATACCATCATAGCTGATTTGTATGAGATTTTCACGACAGTTAGATGGCTTGCCTAGGAGCCTCCCCAGTAATAAACATTATTACAATAAAATATGAAAAAAATCAATAATTTTGTATTCAAAGTACACTGAAAAAGAACGTTCAATAAATAAGAGGGTACAAATGAAGACAACAAGCTACTGAACAGCACCCTTTCAACAAGCCCCTTATTATTCTGGGCAGTGAATGAAACGGTGACGGTGTGGGAGTGAAAACAAACACAACCATAGCCAAGCAAAGGGCGTCGTGGGAGCATGCAGAGGAACTGCATTCAAGCTGGGTATGCCAGATGGGGAAAGCAATGAGACGACAAGGGAAGAGCACTACTGACAGCTCCTCGCCTGAATGAGAAAGTCCTGTCCTGCAAGCGAGTAGGGCAGGGAGAGCTGCTGCACAGTGCATCCCTTTGGGATTTGCAGGTATAAGTACTTTCAGTGCTCAGCCCTCTACTCTAGGGCTCTGCAAGGGTATGGGTCAGCATCTCTCCCGGGATTGCCAGCGGGAGCTGCAGGGAGTACACAAGAAAGGCGCTGAAAAGCTGAGGTTGTATCATGGTCCCGGAGCACAGCACCGTTCTCCTGCTCTCCACATGGTCCAAGCTGCAGCCCCTTGCATAGCAAGCTGCCACTGCAGGGAGATTAGCACACCTTTAGCTGCAAAAGTGCTCTTCCAGTATGTAGTGACTAAGACAAGCAGTGTCTAAAGCATTCTCTTCAACCCCCAGAGATAGAAGCTCAAGGTCTTTGAAGCATATCTGTTTGTCCACACCCTCGTCCTTAGCAGAGGGCACTGTGCCTGCTATCTGCTCTTCTCTGGTATCCACCAAGCTCAACTGGAGGTGTTTGCAGAGCAAAGTGCTATGACACAAAGCAGCTAGGTCATGCACAATATTCAGACAATTACAGTATTTCAGCACAGCTGGATTACTGCTTATCAGCACCATAATTGTCACGTCACATGCCACAGTGTTTGGCATGCTTAAACTTGTAAGCACCTCTGCTCTGGAAGTCCAGGTTTGTTTAGTATGGCTTAAGAAAAACACCCATTTATTCAAATAGGTTTTCTTTATCCTTTCATTCATATTTTACATTAATTTTACTCCAGCAATTGCAAGTTAAACCAAGCCCAGGTTGCTGTCAGATTAACGACACTGACTCGAGCACTTCCCCCAGGGTTAAGCCCCTCTCTTCTGCTTCCTAGAAAGAAGGCTGGGAAAACAGCCTGCCCATCTGGCCCAAATTGAACTAAGCAACCAGGTTGTGCCCACAGTGCTCATCTGAGAAGGGTGGATGTTAACCACCATTAATCATTATCCAGTTCAAAGGGTAGGATTTACCTTGCCAAATGTCAGGCCCTATAGCTAAGGCAGTAATATTTGCTTTCTTCTGGAGTCCATGAAGACACATGCTCTTTGTACAAGGGAGTTGTTCAGCGCAGAAAGTTGAACGGAGTCAGGTTTCACCTGTACATTTCAGTGCACATGGAAGTCTACTGGTTTCAATCAGCATCTGCTGCTTCTGTGGAAAGAGGCAGTAAGAGAAACACCAGAAGACACTGTTGCACCAGTGCCTGCACCAGTAAGACAAGAGCCCTTCTTCAAGTCCTCACAGCAGCGGGTAACACAAAGGCCAATTCTGTCAAGCATCATATTTGTTCTCGTTGGATAACAGAGATATTTGAAGGCAGAAACAGGCCCCAGCCTAATTAAGTTGGATTGGGCTTCAGCTTTTTCCCAGGCAGTCATACTTTACAGCAGCCTGTAAGCATCATGGTGATATTTATTGGAAATGTAAGCACTCCATTTCCATAAAAGCAGGAAGCTTAAAATTAGCTGCAGATAATTCAGAATGACTGCTCAGAGCAGAAATGTAATTTCCTGAAAGAGGTTATTGGTTTGAGCATGATGCGCTGCTCTCACGCTGTCACGCCTCATTACTTCTGACCAGGTAAGCCAGGCTGGTGTAACTTGACCATTAGAGACCCTCCCCAATGCTGGCTTCTTTCAAAATGCCACCTTCCAGGCTGAACACTTTAAAAAGAAAAAAAAAAAAAGAGAAAAGCTATTATCAAACTAATTTTCTCAAGTCCTGTGGCATACTTAATGATTAAATTCAACCTTTTTTTCCTTAATAATAGCACTTAAAGTGCAGCTCCGCTTTTGAGATGGACTCAATAGAAATGAAATCAACTGACTTGAAGTTTACTGCCTGTAAGCATTCAAACATCACATCACAGGCTTAAAGAAATAGTTATTTTAGCAGTCCGGCATATTCAATGAAGGTTCAGAAGCTGTCAGAGCATTTACTCTAATTTCAGTAGTAATTTGCCAATATCTCACCTGGTTAGGCCACTGCAAGATACTGGGAGGGAACATCCCTGATTTGTGCTGGTGAAGCTCTGTCATACCCAAGCACAAGGAAAATCTGTTCTTTCCATCCCATATCTGCCTACCAAGCTCCACCTAACATTGTAAGGCACCCAATTACAATGTGATAAACTTCACTATAACTTCCCCCTGGTGCCATTTATTGCGATTAAGTCGCTAGACATGTGACCAGGCACACAGTGAGGACCAGAATTAAGCTCATAGGCTCTCTGGTTGGGCAGGGTGAGGGTAAACAGCACTTCTGTCACTAAAACAAGGTGACGGAAATCCTGAACGCATTGCATCATTCGTAGGGACTATATGTCAAGCATTTATTAACTAAATCACGCAAATGTAATTTAAATTACACTTTCCTTGTCTTATTAACATATTAATGAATATGCATCATGAAGTGGAACTAAAAATACATCACAGATTTGCATGTTTGATTGCCTCTGTAGAGTTTTACAACCAACAATTTGAAAGAAGGACAAAAAAAAAAGAAGTTGTGTCAGTGTCTATGCAAAATCATAGCTTAGAGAGCCTTCCTAATCAACAGCTTGGTTTGTATCTTTTGTAAATTAAAATCAGAATCTCCTTTTAATTAAAGAGGAGTTGGTCTTAGAATGATGCTCCAAGTAGTCATTCTCTGAACGTCTAAAGAAGTAAACAGGACAGTGTCATAACCAAAACACCTCAAGGATCTCCTCCTGTTTTCTTGCAGAGGAAATCAGGCAAAGTTGCACTTCAACACATTGCTCCAGTGGCATTTTCAAAACAAGCAAAAAGGAAAAGAGGCACGCAAGGAAACAGGGAATGCTATTGTTGATGACGAAATCTTTGACAGCGATCAACTTATAACAGCAAATGAAAAGAAATTATTTGTTAAAGCTGAGACTAAGTTAAGACCCACAGGGCTGCTCAGCTCTCCTCCTTGCCGCTTCTGTGCTTTCAGTATCAGTTCATGCAACTCAGCCAAACCAGGGGGCTCAGCTCACCTCATCTCCCACCTAACAGTAGAGAAAACAACTGGAGAACAGGACAAACATTTCAGTCCTATTTAGTATTAATGACTCCTGTGAATGTAACAAAGAAATCCCCTAGAAACAAAACAAACCAACACTGCTGCCTGATACACCAAGATTCCATTCTTACTGCAATTTTATGAGGTTGCAATTTGAAATTGTTTCCAAACCAGATACCTGTCCCACACTTCTCCAGATTCAGTCTGCAATACTGAGCTCACATTCACGTATTCACCTGCTGTTAGCTATCTGCACACTTTAGGAAAGGCTGTCACTACCAAGAGGCTATCCCAAGTGCTCAGAGGAAGCTGCTTTACCTCCCATGTTCAAGAAGGCAAGAGAGTGCTAGCAAGTATTTAAATGGATGATCTTTTGAACATATGTGACCATAAGAGCATTTTTCAATTTCTTCAGCTCAATTTTGCTGTAATTTTCATCTCTCGGCAAACTGACCCAGACTAAAAATAATTTGGGAAAAAAAATTAAAAGGATGGGGCGAGTAACCAAAAAACTTCATTTGAGATAGACTCACTCAAGCATTTCACTTCCAGCTCTGCAAATGCATAACTAGTGGATAGCACTATAGTGAGAACAAGTCACAAACGTCAGAAGAACTAAGTCCATAATGCTGCAAGGGAAAAAAAAACAACCCACATCTGATCTGCGACTTCCAGCTGAGATTTATATATGATTTTCACTGCAGTTCTATTTACTGGCTTCCTCTCAATCAATGTCAGCAAAGTGAAGCAGACCTGTGTACTAAGGAGCACCTGTAAGACGAATCCATTTTACGTACGTGTACAAACAAGGAAAGTCCACCTGCAAACACAGATGAAACGTTTGAGCTTCTTCAGTGCAAACACCCACCTACCATCTGCTGAAAACCTAACCTATACAACACAGAAGTCAGTGTCTGCAAGAAGAGCCTTGCTTCCTACAGTTTTAGTTCACTCCCTTGGAATGGGACACAAGCTTCTCCACTTTTTATTATTTTTTTGGCCAGCAGTGAGAAGCGCAGAGGTAGTACTGCCAGGATGAGGAACTGACAGCAGTAACATCTGCAGAAGGAATGAGAGTTTGCTTTTATACTTATACTGCGTTTATTTTCCAAGAACTTCATACGTTTATTAATTGCATTGCTGTACAAGGAGCCCTTAACACCCTACCATCGATGCTTGGGTACTTGTTGGTATACAATCCTGTCCTTGGCAATCAAGTCCAGTGGCTGCAACTCAAATCCTTCAGTTAGCAACTTGGTAATGAGAAAGCTAACTGGGGGGAAAAATTATGATTTTTTCCTCTAGTTTTAACTGGGACAAGATAGATAACTCTAGAAGGACAGAAAGCCACAGCTTGCTACAAATTAGAAGATAAATATCTCCTTGATAAAAAGATTACACTGAGAACTGCCTACGAATCACATACTCCTGCTGCCCATGCCTTATGCTGCCCAATTTATTAATAGAAGTCTCTCACCACATGGGAACTCAGTTTGTGAACAAAGGTGAAAAAAGATAAGCTGCTGGCAAATACCAGACAAGCTGCTCAAAAGGAACGACACAGCTTCACTCTTCCCTCAAAAACTAAAAGATGTAGAGAAGTTCAGCAAGTTAAACTGAACAGTTGGCAGCAATTTTGCTTTGCTATTGCACATTTTGGTTTTGGACTAATTCTCACACAGCCAAAGCTTTTTAAAGAGGACGTACACATACATATGCATGTATATAAAACAGAATAAAATGAATTCAAAGGGTTAAGCAGCAAAGAAAGGTGTGAATTACAAGTATTTCACACCAATGATGTGCCAGCTTTCCAGTTTTCTATCTTCTGACACTTTCTTCTGCAGCAGCTCTTCCTGATTAAAATAAACTCATAAGAACCTTTTCTTACTTACAGCCCTGTATGCAAATATTCTGGGATCTCAGGAGAGATCACAACAAACCTGGAAGGATCTCCAAAGAGCTTTACAGTGGCAATGTGGCACACTGTCAAGAGCGGGAGGGCTGGCCAACTGGCAAAACAATTCTGTGCTTGGCCAACCAAGGCCTGTAAAAACAAGACACTTTGTCAGCTTTGTCAGCCAGTGCAGTGGGCACTTATATTCATTACAACTCCCTTTTTTGCTGAGTTTTCTAAGAACAAATTACTTGCTGCCCTTGACATCCAAGTGCTCTGAAGAGTGCAGATGGCCAGCAATGCCAAAGCCAAGGCTAATACACAAAGAAGCCAGTTGCTCTGCTGTACAAAAGCTATCCAGCAAAGAAATTCTAACCCCTCCCTGCCTTTTTCTTTTGAGGATCAAGAAAAACTTTTGACTTTCATTAAAAATAGGCTAGCAGAGATTACTAATTTTGGTTCTTCAATCACGTTTCCCTTCACAAAACAGAACACACTCACACCAAAATCCGTGCGCTGCTTGTTTCACAAATGGTGCATAGTGCCAAACCTAACGACTACCCCTACACTGTCCCTTGGGAGGCCTCAGACCAGCAAATGCTCCCTGGGTCCACAACAGGTGGCAACACAGCAGCTGATGGACATCATCTTCGCACAGTAAAGCTGCTCAACTTCTACCCATCTTCATGGAGCTTCTACTAGATACATTACGAGCCCACCCTTCTAAGTTTTATATGAAGTTTGGTCACCATTAAAGCCTTGTTCAGCTGAAACAAGGGCAAATCTGTAGCTGGCTGCTAAACATGGAACCCGCAGAATCGCTTTCCACCTTACAGCAGTGCCCCAGGCCAGGGAGAAGCTCTGAGTGAACTCACTGGTCATGCAGCCACGTGGTTCCAGCCTGCAAGCAGCACTTCGTGCTTTGATTTGTGCATCTGCCATCAGTCTCTACACAGCCCTCTCAGTCTGCTGAAACTGAACTCCACATCTCCTGACCTAGAAGCTGAAGCAGTCAGACTGAACCAGAGCACGTGGTACAAAATCAACAGAAACACTCTCTGGTTCAAACATGCAAATAAGGCTAGTAAACAGAAAAGGAACAAAAACTCATGCAGTGACTGGATTAAACCAAGAGCAGTAAAACACCCAGTTCCACCTCAGAGACTGCAGACTGAATGCTGGGGTCAGTCGTAGCAGAGACCCTGACGGCATGTCTGACTGCAGGGACTTTGTCCAACTTCACAGGTGACCTTAATACAGTTTTAAGAAGGTAAAGAATTTCAAGACTCCACGACTGAACTGGAAGGATGGATTTGTATGTAGCAGTAGCAGAAGTTGAATTATGAAAAAGATATATTAGAAATACCACAAAATATCATGCTAATACCAAGCCTGGGCCACACTTAGCGCGTGTGATTGATTCCTGGCGTACTAAAAAGCATTTGGGCAGTTATTTAACTAATATCTCAGTCTAAAGCTCTTATCTCTGTAACATATAACACTGAAAAATCCCAACATCCACAAATAAAGTTCTGTTCTCATTCATCAAATTTCACTTGCTTTTAACAAGAGGTGACAGAAATTGAATCGATGAAGCAATGGACTGCAGAGAGTACCATGCAGAGGATTAAGGAAATAATCAAGTTAAGTAAGCCAACTGTGCTCCAGTTTTCTCCTATGCTGAGTGACCCATTGCCCTTTATGGTTTTTATTTGCTTTTCTCTGTACTGCGTTATGTAACTGTTCCCTCCAGCTGATGAATTTCCAAGGTGAACAAAAGCTGAAGTGATTACATTTGTCCTGGTGGCAAAAGGTGATTTTTTCATTTACTGGGTTTTGTATTTTTAATCACATAAAAATATTGAGCCTGTTGGGGTTAAGTCTATCGATTCAGACCCTGCACTTCCCACTTCTGGCAGGAACAAATGTTCCAGTAATGTTCATAACTACAAAGATTAAAACAGACAAAGGCTGGAAAGAAGAAATGGTTTGGTGGTTGCTCTCCCTTCCACTTTGCAGGCCGCACTGTCCTTATTCTGTAGTGACGGAGCCTAGACCTGCTTTTTATTTCAAGGAGCATCTCCTCACCCACACTGCTGTCCTACAAAAGGAGGGCTGTCTTAACAGAATACATCCTACATTAAAAGGACTGCAAGCCCACTGTCTGAAGTTATTTTCAGCAATAGTTATGAAGCAGCCTGATCTGAAGCACTTACACCTCACACCCAAGGACAAGAGCCAGGGCAGATACAGTGCCTCCTCCCTACAGCACAAGCTTACCCACGACATCTTCTCAACCTCATCTTACTTCAGTGGTGAAAGCCATTGCTACAAATGACTACAGCCTGTGTAGACCATTGTCTTTCACAGACTTATGCTTACAAAGGTGTGCCAGCAGATCCTCAATGGTATTCAATCTATAATCCTGGTATAGTAATAAGATTTACAGAAGATTTATTGGTTTTGGAGGTGAGAATTGGGCAAGAATTGCCCTTCCCACTCTAAGTGAAGATAAGGTTTATGAACACTGGCGGAACCTGAACACGCAAGTCTCTGGGTCCCAATAAGATGCATCTCAGAGTCCTAACAGAATTGGCTGATGTAGTCACCAAGCCACCCTCAATTATATTTTAAAGGCCACGGCGGTCAAGCGAAGTCCTTTGTGACTGGAAGAAAGGCAACGTCACACCTATTTTTAAGAAGGGTAGAAAGAACGACCCAGAGAACTACCAACCTGTTCGCCTCACCTCTGTGCCAGGGAAGGTCACGGATCAGAACTTCCTGAAAGCTATGCTTGGGATGGAACACCTCCCCTATGAGGACAGGCTGAGAGTTGGGGCTGTGCAGCCTGGGGAAGAGAAGGCTCTGGGAAGACTTGAGAGCAGCCTTCCAGTATCTAAAGGGAGGCTATAAGAAGGAAGGGGACAGACTCTCCAGTGGAGTCTATTGTGACAGGACAAGGGTTTCAAACTAAAAGAAGGGACATTTAGATTGGATTTAAGAAGATTTTTACACTACTTGCACAGGCTGCCCAGAGAGATGGTGAATGCCCACCCTTGAAAACATCCAAGGTCAGGCTGGACGGGGCTCTAAGGTATCCCTGCTCATTACACGGCAGTTGGACTAGATGGCCTTCACAGGTCCTCTCCAACTCAAAAGATTCTATGATTTTATGAAGCTAAATTCCAGGATTTAGGTTACACTGTGAAAGCATATTCACTTTTAATATTTGTGAATGTGTGTGAATTCAGCTCATCATATACCTATTGCACAGTAGATGCACAGTTTTCATCTAAACTTCTTTAGAATATAGAAATGACACCAAAACAATTTCACTCTTTCTCAAAACAGCAAAAGTAGTAAAAAGTCAGAGTCATACAAACTAAAAGTTGATCAAATTCCAGGCTTCAGAGCATAATCTTTTGACCTTTGTAATTCTAAGAGCATTTCACCTTCCACGTACAGCACATGACAGCAGTCTGTGGTCATTACAAATTCCCTAATTTACTCTGAATTATCAGGTTCTGGACCCAGCCATAAGCGGAGAACATGATGTGACAAACCTCAGGTAAACCACAAGCTGACAGCTCTTACCTTTTCAGTACCTTGTAAACACTTGCACTGGTTAAGGGTTACTTATCTGTTAAGTCCTTTTATCGGAAAATATTTATCTCACTAGTGAGAATTTAGTGTAACAATACAAATATCATTAGATCTTCTATTCATCAAAATCTGTTATTAATGTTTGCCTGTTCTGTATGAGAATTATATGCTTGTTTTATACGAGGGTTTCAGTCTTCAGAAAAACAATATGGCATGTGAGGCTGCCATTTACCCTTAATTTTGAAAGAAATTATTCTGATTTCATAATATGCTGCAGCATTAAGTATTTGCTCTATAGTACTATTCACCATCAGTACCCACATTAACTAAGTTTTATGACACATACGCCAGGTGGATACAACCACTTTAAAACCAGAAATGAAGAAATATACAATGCTTTGGGGAATAAGGGAAGTTTTGCAAATCCCCAAATTAGTGTTTGAGAGAGTACTGAGGAAAAAATCCTCTGGGCCATAATCCTGATGCTATTTCCTTAAGTCTTTATGGAAATAATCCTGCAGTAGAATCCCTGATTTCATGTGAAAGTAAGCACAGAAAATACTCTGCATAGCTCATGATTGTCAGGAAAGCATCAGCAGAGCAGTTCCAGCATCTGATACACATCATCTGCGTCAGTGCCAGTCCTGCTGAGCTGCAGGGGTAAGTGACATGTGACATCATGAGTGACAAATTCTGGGTAAAATATTCCTATTCATTTCCAATTGCACACAGCCAACAAAAGTCTGTCAGCAAATCATGTTACCAGGAGGAAGACAAGAAAAAGAATGTGACAAAGTTTGTAAAAAAAAAGAAAAAATTAAATCTCTCTTACTACCACAGTGCAATTCCAATGTGTTGGTTTTTTTCTTAATATTGACAAGGTTGGATATAAATCTGTAACTGGAAAAGGAGCTTCCTGACGGGAAGGACATGAGGAGAGTGGCTCTCCTTGCTCGCCTCTCCAGCCCTCCCCACACATCTGCATCCTGCTGAAATTTCGCACACAAAAACACTCGGAGAAAACAAGATTGAAAGGACACAAAGTGGGCAGGGAGCTATAGATGGTTTTAAAAGTAAACAAGGTACAGAAGGCTGGAACCATTCTGAAAAAATAAAAAGAAAACAAAACAGATGGGTTGTTCAAAAAGGAAGAATGGTCTGGCAGTGACGAGCACAGAATATCACCTACTGCTAATGGAAAATGAAGGCTAAAGTGCAATTACTTAAGGTTTCTTTTGGTCATATTGTCAAAGAAGAAAGGCTTTTAAAGCAGAGCAATCATCATGGCTAGCTTGTTCATCTCCCTTTAACCAGGATGTATGAAGCATGCACCAGCAGCATCAAGGAGACCTTAAATGTCACTGTAAAATCTTTACTGGTGAACTGTTTTTAAAAGCACTAAGAAGGGGCTCGTTCTTCTTCTAAAGGATAGCAAAAATTAATTCATTCAGGTTGTAATGAACTCTCAAAACCAGAAATATCTTTGCCCCATTACAAAACACAGCATTGAACATACTGCATGTAAACTTGGCCTATTAATAAACTAGTTACTTAAAATTCCCCTTTTATAGCCATATTAAGTCTTGCATATAAATTCTTCCTTCCCATCATAGAAGAATTGACCAATGACAATTCAGAGGTGTAAGAAGAAAGTGTTTACTCACTGAAGCAAGTGAGCATTCACCCCAACCTCCCGGCCTTCTGCTGGGCACTGACCTAAACCCAATCCAGACAGAGACACTGAGAAGAATCAGAGTGACTTCAAAAGCTGGGAAGGCATAGCTCCTACAGAGGATTTCTTTGCTTCTGTTGTAACATAAAATATTCATGTTAATTCACTGCACATCAATGCAGTTGTATACTCCCCTGCTTTCAAACGTCCAAATGAAAACTGCCTATTCTCTTGAATCAGTCAGCTTTCTTGTACAGGTTCTTATCTTCACTTGTTCACCAAATCTATGACTGACAGTTTTTACCTTTCAGAAATGCCACTCTCTGATATGTTTCAGAAAGATATTAGCATATGTACTTTTGATGTGCTACAAAACTGGCTTTTTAGAACTGATTTAAATGTGCTAACGATCTAGTAAAAATACATAAAAAGGCTATAAAACCTGATGGAGCGTTTCAAGTTTATGGGCTGGATCCAGCATGCAAGAACAACTTGCTCATCCTCCAATAGCAGTCTCTGCTTCACCTTCCCAGGAGTCCCCAGATACGTGGGCAGAGGCTGAGAGCTTGATGAAGCAATCTCACAAGCTGATTGCTACTGTTTTGATCCCAAAGGTCCCACAACTCCCCTGCCCCAGCCCATCACACAAGGGTGCATCCTGCTGAAAGCTTTTCAGCTGGGAACTGATTCAATCCACAGCTGGAGGCTATGTGAGACAGCAGCTCCTTAAAGATAAGTTTTGACTCAAGTGGCAATAACAGTAATTATCCCACAATTATTTCTGTAAATACAGTCTCTAATACCCTTTTTGCACCAGGCATCAGGCTTGCTGACAGCTCACTGCTGCACTGTCCTCAGCAAAGATGTTACCCATTACAACCAGTGGCTGTTCAAAATACATTCACACAACCGTTCTTGGCATGTTTGAAATGACACTGCACTGCTAAATTTGTTCATTCTGGTTTTGCTGCAGTGCTCTTTGTTACAAGAAACGACAATGCTTCGGAAGTATCTATTCTTGATTCATCTTCACATCCCCTTTACCTCTCTGCACAGGGTGGGACAATTACAAATGTACTGATTGATGTTACTGTAACAATACATTACTGGGGAAAAGCAGCTTCTGAACAGAAGTCCCTAACTGCGTAAGTCCCTTATGAAACACAGTGGTGGTTCTGAGTTGAGTTTTCTGTTTGTTTTTAAACAACACAGGTATTCTCAGTTTGCTCACTAATTAATTCTGATATACTTACTATAATCTTTTTTCTCTCCTCCATTGGAATGGAGGGTAAAAAAAAAAAAAAAAGACTGAGAGGAAAAGTGGATAAAAAAGTACCTTCAACAATATATAGCACCTCAGCAGGATCTCAACTTACTTGTACTTTCATTCTAGCCTTGGTATGGCCAGGCAGTTCCAGTAAAACCTCTGAGTCTGCACAGGCACATTCCATATCCTGTAAGCTACCAAAATACTACAAAACCCAAAGGAAACTCACTCAGTGTTAACCGTGAACATCAAAACTGTGAACATCAAAGCCCAAGTATGCTCACAGTATGGCTTGCACTGGCTACTGTTAAGAACTGAGTTTTAAGATTCACTAATGCCCTGCAAAGGAAAAGTATACCAAACTGAAAAATACATCCTGCCAGGAAAAGAAATTTGAAAAGGGGAAGCCATGCCTTCGGATGTTGGTTACAAAGACTAAAAAGAAATTCAGAGTTCAACACCAATAGAGCAACATCTCTCTTTCTGGCAGTGAAGACCAGATCATGTAATACAACCAGTTATAAAGATCTATTTGTAAGATAAAAATGGGCATTAAGTAAAACAAAGGGAAGTCTTCCCCCTCATTTGTCCTAAAATGTGAAGATGCTCAATCATTTTTGACGTGTGAATCTCATTGCTTTCCAGCTTCCACTTGGCAGTTATTATCCAATTTTAGTATTGGACTGGTTTTGTTGTTTGTTTTTAAAGATTACCAATTGACTTTGACTTTGCAGCACAGGGAATACAAATTTATTAATTATAAGTTTAAATGTTAATATAATTGCTAATATAATTAATCTTATAGTTGACTTTTGTGTTCTCATATTTTCCAAGCTTAGAGTAAGGAGAGCCCTAAACATAAGTACAAAGATAAAACAGACGCAAAAACTGCATTCACCACAAGGATACACCTTTGTGTCCAAAGATGTTTCAATGCCAGTGTTCAAGAACATTAAGGGCCCAATGGCGGGAAATTTACTGACTTGATTTGGAGGCAGAGAATTCAGCAATAGGCAAAATATCTCAGCGCAAACATATCTAAGTTAGGTTAACGTATGTCACAAAATAAAGCTTACCTGACCATTTTTTCCCAGTTCCATTTCAACTATTGCAACCGGAGTATTTATCTGATCAACATGTCTTGACTGTGACTTCAAATCCACTCTCCAGTTCATGTTTTTCAAGACGTTATCCCAGCAGCTTTGATTTACCAGGCTCTCATGGATCTTCACTCGGTGGTTTTTCCAAAATTTGGCAATGACCGCAGCTTGATCCGATGTGATGCCACCTTGCTTTTTTGTTTGGGCAGTGAGAAAAGCTTCCAGCTGATTCAAATCCATGTCAGCTGAAGCAATTGACTGTAGGGAAAACAGGAGAAGAGAAAAGGAAAAGCCTGCTTACAAGTACTCTTTAAAATTCTAAGCTGAAGGTTATACCCTTAGGGTTTTACGAATATTTTTTTGAAGGACAGCACAGACAACTCTCAGTCACAGAAATAACAACTTCCATTAGAACTCATTTTGCAAGTGCCTACACTACTTAACCCATACTCCTGCCTCAGGACAGGTGGATCTCTTACAGCAACAAGGAAACCAGGAACATCCTTGGGCACAAAGCACAGCGTAGCAAGAACACTTTCACTGCAAGCTCAGCCCTATTTCCCAGTATGCCCTAGAGATACCAAGTGGTCTGTATTGGGTGGCTGGGGTGGGCATCTGGTGTGATACTGCTGTCCTGGTGGTCTGTTAGACAGGAAAGTGTGGGCATGCCTTCGGCCAAGGCTGGGACAAAGTGGGAGAAGCCCCAGCTCATTACAATACTGACCAGTGTTTCTAAAGCTGACAATTCTATACAGCCTAAAATTTGCATCACTTAACTTACAGTGGTTGCTAAATACAGCTCTGAAGAGAGGAGAGGATAGGACATGAAGGGAGGAAACTGTGGTTAGGTTTCTTCACTGTAATTTCAAGCAGACACTTGTTTCATACTCAAACAAAATGGATGTGAGTCATCCTTAACGAACTCGCTGCCTCCAAGCACGCATGGATACAGAGCACAGCAAGGAGATACAAGGCTAAAAATCTTGGGACTTGTATCAATTTAGTTTTTCTTGATGTTGTATTCCTGCTGCTGTACTATCTAGGTTACCAATGCCAAATAAGGTACAAAGCCCCCAGTCTGAAATGCTCCTGGTTTAACACAGTACCACAGAATATCTTGAATTGCAAGGGACCTACAAGGATCACCAAGTCCAACCCCTACCTCCAATCTGCACCACCCAAACCCAAAGTTTGCGACCAGTGTCTCAATGCTCTGAGTCCTGGCAGCTCGGGCCATGCCCATCGCCCTCTGGGGCAGAACCTTCCCCATAACCTCCCCCCAGCACAGCTCCATGCCATTCCCTCCAGACAGCAGAGCTCAGCGCTGCCCTCTGCTCCCTGTGAGGAGCTGCAGCCACCATGAGGCCCCCCCTCAGCTCCTCTGCTCTGTGCTGAGCACACCCAGGGGCCTCAGCCACTCTGCACAGACCCTTCCTCATCTCTGTAGCCCCTTAATCCAGCACTTGCTATCATTGAACTTCATGCAGTTGGTTGATTGCTGGCCCTCTAATTTGTCTAGATCTCTCTGCAGGGCCTCTCTCCCCTTGAGGAATTCAGCAGCTCCTCCAAGTTAAGTATCATCAGCAAATTTGCTCAAAACCCCTTCTAGTCCTACATCCAAGTCATTAATGAAAACACTTAAGTGGCCCTAAAATGGAGCTCTGCTGAACCCCAGCAGTGAGCAGCCACCAACCTGATGTAACCCATTTATTATAATCCATCAGCCAGCTGTTCACCCACTGCATAATGGTTTTGTCAAGCTGTATGCTGGGCATTTCCTCCAGAAGGATACTGTGAGAAACAGTACAAAAGCTTTGCTGAAATCCAAAAGAGATTATGTCAACTGGCTTCCCCAGTCGGTGAAGTGGGTAACCTTGCCATAAAAGGAGATTTAGTTGGTTAAAGAGGACTTCTCCCCTCATGAACCCATGTGACCGATGGCTGCACTGTCTTCCCAGTGTTTTTCAGCAACTCCCAGAATAATCTTCACCACTTTCCAAGACAAAACGTGATACATCTGCACCTTTTAAAACTGCTACTCAAAATGGGGCCTAGCATGGAGGCAAGACCTGCATGGTGTTCAGCAAAGTGCCAATCTCACTCCCAAAGCCTCCCAGGAGCAAGGAGGTGACTGCGGCAGACAGCCAGCAGAGCACAAAGCACACAACCCTCATCATATCAAGACGGTCTGAAACACAACAGTGGATTAAAAACAAGAACAAGCCCCAAACAAAGAGCTCACACATCACGCAAGTGGCAGAGAACAGCAGCAGGTTTGCTGCTTGGAAGCAACTGAAGCCAACAATAACACGCACTTATCTCCAGCAGATACACCACATCCTTTTTACTGTGAGTTTATTCAAAAGAAAAGCAAATCAAAAGCAAATCCCCCTCCAAAACACAACACGCACCTTGTGATGTGCAACAGGGTTCAGCCTTTTGTCACCCAGCATAGGATCAGCCTCCTGAAACTTGGGTACTGCTTAATTTAAGATGGAAGCTCTGCTTTCCCAAAGTAACAAGATGGATCAGCTGCCATCTGTTACACAATTAAGAAAATAAACAGCTACCTGTACTTGAAACAACTGCTCTGCTCTATCACAATTCCAGCTTAAGTAGAGCATTTGGCAATCTATTTTAAAATTTGACATGTCTAACATACCATCCTGTGTATTTCAGTTTGCTGTACCTGCATATTGATTGCTTTTATCATGAAGATATTTATCTGGAGGAACATTAAAATCTAATCATCCCGTAAGTGAGAAAAGCTGATCTGTACAGGAGTGGCATGTAGGCTCTCATTTATCGCTTGGGAAAATACATTGCTAATGGTGGTGACTGTTGAAAAACAGTGCTTTGTAGCTGAGAATGTGCTCTATCAAATATTGTTATGCTCCTTGTAGATGTTGTAGTTTCCATGGAAATAAATAGGAGGCCTTACTTCCTGAGCAACCTACATATTTTGTTATATTTTTCATATTACTGCATCTGTACATAGACCTGCTTGTGTGTTCTGATACCAGCTTTCCTTTATATAAATATTTCATGCAGGTTACAGGAGTGAGGGGAGGAATTAGCTGAATAAACAATCCCAAAGCCCAGCACCTTCTGTAAGCCAAGTCAAGACGAAGATCAGCCTGAGATTCAGTCTCCCCTCAGCTGCGCAGAAAACTGCCTTCTGTTTTATTCCTACACAGAAACCAACACTATAGAGCATGTTCTCTGCACTGAATGCAACAAAAGTGTCATGAATTAATGGAGAATCAAACAACCAGGTAATTCTCGTGTGCTTGATTTTACAACTTTCATATATGTCACATATGTAATTTGTGGATTTTTTCCCCCCCGAATTCCACCACCTCCATAACAACTCTTTGCAAAACACAGCAAGATTTCTAGCAATACTTTGCTAAGCTGGTAGAAAAGTAACAAACCACACAGAGTTCCTTATTTTGCTTGACACATGATATAAATTTGACTTCTAAGTGCAACTAAAAGAGGAAGCTTACAATCAAGCTTGCAGTTTTAAGCATAAAGATGACAGAAAATATAAGTAGGGCTTGTACAGGACAGTGAAACCTGCCTGTTTGGCAAAGATCATCAAAAGACTGGGAGTCGAGATGCTCTGAGACTTGCATTTAAATCCTCCATACTTTCATATAGAAAAAGTATACTGCTATATATACATACTTGCAACCAAAATACTATCACATCAGACATAGGAGGAAGCCACGTGTCAAAATAAGCAATCATTCAGACCTTTTTCTCACAGACATGAGTGCGCACACACAGATAACAGAGACTGTTTACTGTTATAGGTGTAAGAGGTGTAAGCTATGAAACCATAGCTGTATTCTGATGGGACATATATCAGATAGCGTATGCATCAAATAACACACCAACACAACCCACTGTTCAGAACAGAATATCTCTCAGCTTGCAAACATGACTACTATCTAAAAGTTCATTTTAAAATAAACGAAAATCATATTAACTGGAAGAGAGTACAATCAGTCAATGAGTTACACTTCAGTGTAACTGCACAAAGATATGACTGAAGACATTTTCTTTGAAGTTCCACAACAAAGCCCACCAGCTATAAAGGTTCTCAAACAACTAAACAGCAGCAACTCATTGTAATATTCTTCTTCATCCTAACTGCGAAACATTTCATAATGAGACAGAGAACCAGATATAAGCTACAAAGAATGACAACAGTTACGCTCTTTGCTGGTCTTCCATCTCTTGTATTGTACAAAGACACAGCTCATTCTTTGAACAAGCACAGTTGTACTCTGTTGCCCAAATGAATGTTGACAGTCAATTTTATTCTTTTTTTTTTTTTTTAAACTTGAAGAAATGTTTTGATTTAACTTGGCTAAAAATTATAGTTCAGTTATATTCTGGATAGTATTACAAATAGTTCTTTCCATTATTTTTAACAATGCTCCTTTACTGCACAGTCAGAACATCAAGTTACAGAGTATACATCCTGTTGATATTTCTAGGGATTTTTTTTAAAGTTAAAACATGAGTCGTTCTTCTGTGTTTATAACTAAGGACAGATAAAACCTATCTGATTACAGGCCTTCCCCTCATGCTTTTAAGCACTCGGAGCTTAGAATCAAAGAGGTTGGAAAAGACCACTATGATGACCAAGCCCAACCCATCCCCACCATGCCCACTGACCACATCTCTCAGTGCCACATCTCCACGGTTCTTGAACACCTCCAGGGGCAGTGACTCCATCACTGACCTGCCTGGGCAGCTGTGCCACTGCATCACTGCTCTTTTGGAAATGTTTTCTAACACCCAACCCAAACCTCCCTTAGCACAACTCAATGCCATTCCCTCTTGTCCTGCCGCTGTTGCCTGGGAGAAGAGGCTGACCCCCACCTCGCTACACTCTCTTTTCAGGGAGTTGCAGGGAGTGATGAGGTCATCCCTGTATATCCTGTGCTGTAGACTGCACAATCCCAGTTCCCTCAGCTGCTTCCCAGAAGAGCCTTCGCATCTTCATTGCCCTTCCCTGGACACACAAGAATGAGCACTGAGAATGACCAGGACAGTGAGCAGCTGTTGTCTGTTCCCACTGCAGTGATGCTCCAGAGATGCAGCGTTCCACTCCCTGAGAACAACAACGCACAGATTTCAGCATCATTACTGAAAATTCCTCAAGAATCCAAGGTGTTGAAATCATTTTATCCACCAGCTCCAGCAGCTGAATTATTTCCAGCACTGGTTCAAGAGGGATATATCACACTACTGCCAGTCATTTAATCCAGATAAGCCTTACAGTGCAGGATCTACCAGAGCCCCACCTCAACCACACGCCAAGAAGTGCTGTGTTAGAACTGTGGCACCGAGGGAAAGAACCTACACAGGATCCAGTTCCAGTTTGTATTGGTTATCACAAGTCATTTACTACTTCAACACACAAACCTTCAACTAACACAGAGCAGGAAGGTTTTCTAGGAACATATACCTGCTCTTCATCAGCAAATAATTCCTTTTACACTACTACAACTATTCATTGAAGTGACTAAGGCACCGTAAAGCCTGTTTTCAGAAGCAGAGCCTTTATGAGACCATTGCGAGACATCACAATTCTCCTCATGTTATATATCCTGAGATTTGATATAACATGCATTTTTTCCTGGGAAGCACTGCTAAGGAGCATCATACAATGAGCAACTGACTACAGCTTTTTTCCAGAGGCTGGGTAGGTGCTTTTAAGCAACAAGAAACAGATGTGGTCACACTGACTTTTCCTTGCATTCATCTTCAGTAGAAACCCATTATCTCTTAGAACATAATTCAGCCAATAAAAACAAGACTTCAAATACTATTTCCTTAATGGAACAATATTTGATAACATTGGGATTTTTGTGTTTGCTTAATTAGATCCATTTGACATGTGCCTTGGTACACAGAGCAGGAAAACAAAATCATTATCTCTTCTGAGAAACAGAGCCGGACAGGCATGCAATGCTAGTGGGAAACAACTGGTAAAATCCACTGGGAAAAAATAACAACATTTCATTTCCAGAAATAAAACATTATTTGTCAATGATAGTGGAAGAGCTGGCTGTGCCAGTACGTGTAGGCATTTATTCCAGGTGACCCTCAAAACTGCTGCCAGCCTGAGGCAAGCAGGGACCACAAGCTCAGACAGAGGACACGGTGCCAGGCTCCATTCTAATGCACTCACCTCTGCAGGCTTTGCTAGGTGGGGGTGACAGGCTACTGCTGCATCAGTAATGCCGCCATTTGGATGCTTTTTGAAGTGCAAGCTTGAAAACCTCCCAGATACCTGGGGCACATGTATGAGGTAGGAGACTGGCTGCAGGCAGGGATAAACGTGAAGCAGCTCTGAGACCTGCCTGGCCAAAAGACATGGATCACCCAGAGCCAGTACCAATTAACGTAGGGCTCCTGTGCATATTTTTTTTTCCAGTTAACATCTTTAAAAAAAGACAGAAACAACCCTTTACTGGATTTGGGGCAAATGCAGGTTGCCTCTGCTGCATGCAGCTTTGGGAAGTGCAGCTTCTTCCTCTATGTTTAAAAAAAAAAAAAAAAAAGGAACCCTATGAAAGCAGTGGGAACAAAATGCCCTCAGCACCTTGAGGTGCAATTGCATGCATGGGTCTTAAAGACACCAAACTACTTGTGAAGGCCACCTAATCAACGTTCTGTGGCAAACAGCAGCTTCAAACAGGACTACAAGGACATCTCTGCAGCTCTGTGGTTTCTGGACCCTCCCTCCTAAGCGTGCTAACCAGCACACCTCCCAGTGCTGCAGATGCAATCAGTCCCACAGTAGATGAACTGTTTTTACAGACATTTCCTGGATGATAAGCTGTGTCCCACCAATGCTCTTTAATAGAGTCTCAGAGCTCTCCTGCCAATTAGAATTAAGACAAAAATCAGATGCAACAGCCTGCTCACCTGCATTTGAAACACTGATCTTCCAAAAAAAAAAAAAAAAAAGCATGGCTAAAGGCCTGTTCAGCCCAACAAATTCATAATTTGGAAATCCCAAATGACATTAACAGTACTTTCTAATCAAAGTACAAACATCTTCATTAAAATCGTTAAGCCTTCACCTAATCCACAAGGGTGGTCTTTTATTCAAGTCCCATACTGCATCCAATACTACTTCAGTTTATGTTTTATTGAGTTGTAATGCATCTGAAGTGGGGATGAAACCGTTGGCTTACAGAAAAGAGATGTCAATCACTGAGATGCTGTAATACATTTTACTGATAAGTCTGCAGTTTAACGTTTTCTCCAGCGTGTAACAGATCATCTTTAACATCATTCTAACCTGTAGAGCCTTTGGAGTCATCGTCAAGGAGATACTAACCAGGTAGTGGGCATCAGCGGATGAATAAATATTTCCAGGTTTGGGTTACTCTGACTCCTGCTAAACTTCCTGCTTGGACAGGACTCACAACACACAAGTGCCGAGTACATTACATGGCTGCTACTGCGGATCAGAAAATAAATGTATGCATGGTGAAGTTTCAGGCAAAAATCACATCCTTTCTGCATTTCTAATCTTACTAAGCTTGATTTCACATAGACTTGTCCAATGGATTGTTTCCATCCTTCTCTATTTTCTTCCCCAAGCTCTCTCCCCACCAAGCGAAACCCCAAAACCCAGTATCTTAATTTTTTTCACATACAAATCCACAAAGACCAATGTTGTCTGCTAAAAATCACGTTCTCATTTGAACATGAAGTCCAGCAACAATTGCTGGGGAGGGGGGGAGTTTATATGCAGTTGTTTTTGTTGTAGATTCACCTGAATGCAGAAGAGATCCTAGTATTCATTTTTAAAAGCTTCTGAAGTTACCAGAATTGTTTTCTCCAGCCTGCCTCCACCACCACAGCGCGTCTGCCAGAAACAACAGTTTGGACACATCATTCCCCAACATACCACTTCCTAAAATAATTTGCAGGAGGTGTCATTTTTCTGTGGCACGAAGGCTCATCTGATGACAAAGGAGGATGAAAAGCTGATTAAAACAGCCACCAGATGAACCACAACCCCTGTGATCAGATAGCACTTCCTGCAAATCTACAGCCCCGAGCCCAAAAAAGCAGCTCCCCCACCTCATCCCATCCTAAAAACCACCTCCAGCAGAAGGAAAACTGAGAATAATGGGGATCATTCTGTCTGGCCCTACTGAAAGGCTCCGTGCTTACAGAACAAGAATGAAAACAGAACAAGCTCAATCACTGATAACATTACTCATAGCTACACCTCCCGAGTACTCAGAGTGTGAATAGATTATAAAAACTCGGATTTTCAGCAATAAGCATAAAAAAAAAAAAAGTGCTGTCCCCTTCCTGAGTAATAGTTTCCAAATTACCTACATTACTTAAAATAGAAAGAGGAAGAGATGCATAAAAAGAGGCAATGGAAAGCACTTCTCAGAAAGCACAGACAGGCACCGGACAGGCTGCAAAGAGGGGTGAGAAACAGAAAAACTAAGGAAGTATTCCACTGGTAGCGGACATGCTTGCATCTATGCGGTTTATACACAAGGATTTAAAATACAAATAAATTGTCCATTTGGCCTTCACTCGAATTATATCTTTTAAAAAGTCTTTTCATATAAGCTTTTCTCTCCTCTTGAGTCAAACTCCTTGCTATGGTTTAGAAAACGTTTTGCCACACAGGGTGGAGGCAAAGAAATGTTACTTTTCCAGTCCTTCTTAAACATGCAGCTGTGCTACAGACAAGTTTGACAGGTTCAACCTTTTTCAAATGAACGCACATATTACACACGTGCCCCCTGAGATAGCTCCAGTAGAGACAAGCTACCTTCTGTAACAGCCTATGAATCCTTGCAGGTTAAGTTATTCAGCCTAAAACGGTTTCTTCTTCATCTCTCCCAAAGGAGCCAGATTCAGAAACAAGAACCTTCAAAAAATGGAAGCCATTTAATGCAGCACTGCTAAAAAAAGAGAGGAAAAGGAAAGAGAAATCCAGGTAGGACAGAACAAATACCAGATGGCAATACAAATTAAATCGAGAGAGAGAAGAAAAGAAAGAGAAACAGACAAAGTGACAGCCCCAGAATTGGTGGCACGACCTGGCCTTCTCTGAAGGGAGCATGTGATTGTGATTTTTTTTTTTCTCCTCCTTCCTCTTGCAATACAATAAATGAGAACGGTGTTTATCAGGTTTCTCCAATCACTCTGGGAAAATTACCTGCTGTTGTGGACTATTGCTTCGTATGTAATCTCGTTTCACTTAGGAGAGTGAAAAACAGAAGTCAGATCAGCTCATATTTTGAGGGCACTCAGAAGAAAAGTTGTAGCCTTACCCTGAATGCAGAAGGGGAGAGGCACTAGCCAAGCTTACTGCAGTACTCTGCAGGCAGCTTTCTTGTAAGCAAATCAGGCCGTGGACTAACTTGCTTTATGAAGAACCAAGCACAGAAACAGAAGTCACATCATGAATTCATCTTGATTTTTTGCTGACTGCATCTTGTTTGTTTGCACCTTAAAATTTCGTTAACTCTGCTAAATTCCCCAGTTATATTTTGGAGATTAGCTTCCTGTAAAGCAAGGCATAGGTACTCCAGCAGCAAACCACACGAAATATCTGAATCATACCCTTCAATCGTATCTTGCCGTATATTATGATTTGGAGCCAAATTCTGACTCAAGGCTCTGCTTTCCTTCCTTTCACAGCACTATTGTATGTTATCTGCTGTGTTACATTCTGAGCAATAGGTGGAGTTGCGTTTTCCTACCTGGAAGAACAGTTCCTGTAGACATAAATCAGGCACACACTGCCCCTGCCAGGATCTGGGAGCAAACAGCTGGAAACCACTGCAGCCCAACTCTAATTCCACAGACACATTTAATAGCAGCAGAGAGATCAGCATGTAGAGGAGACAAGTTTACAGACTACACAGCTTGAAGGGATACAGAAGCAAGAGTGTTTTACCATCTGGTCATTCGTCACTATTTTGACAAGTCATGCTACACACTGACAGTCTGACAGTCTGACAGTGAGAGTAAGCTTCCAGGCCTAGGGTACCAGACGGCAGGTCTTCCTCTCAGCATGTCCTGAAGGAACAAGCTGATGTGGTTGCCAAGCCACTCTCCATCATACTTGAAAACTCACAGCTGTCAGGTGAAGTCTCCAGTGACTGGAAAAAGGGAAACACCACTCCCATTTTTAAGAAAGGGAGAAAGAAAGACCGAGGGAACAACAGCGAACCTCATGTCCGTGCCTGGGAAAATCATGGAGCAGATCCTCCTGGAAGCTATGGTGTTAAGGCACATGCAAGCTGAGGAGGTGATTTGAGACAGTCTGCACAGCTTCACCAGGAGCAGATTGTTGGCTCACCAATCTGGAAAATTCTTGTGATGGAGTGACAAAGGAAGGGCAACTGATGCCATCTGCCTGGACACATGCAAGGCCTTTGACACAGTCGTGCACCACATTCTTATTTCTAAATTGGATAGATAAGGGTAGGAAAGCCAGACTATTCGGTGGGTAAAGAACTGGTTGGACAGTTAAAGACAGAGGGTTGTGGTCAATGGCTCCATGACCAGGTGAAGCTCAGGCACAAGTGGGGGCCCCAAGGGATCCATCTTGGGCCTGGTGTCCTTAATATCTTTATCAGTAACACGGACAGTGCAACCGAGTGCACCCTCAGGGCTTTTCCTGATGACACCAAACTGAGCAGCACACTTAGAAACATAGAACCATTAAAGTTGGAAAAGATTACTAAAACCATCAAGTCTAACCACCAACCCATCATCACCATGCCCACTAAACCGTGTCCCCAAGTGCCACATGTCCACATACCCTGAACGTTCAGTCTTCCTGCAAATGTACTGAGTTTTCACAAGAAAGAATAGTTTCATTAGTCATTAATTCCCTGGATTCAGAACAAGACTCAAGCCCTTCCTATCTGGAACGCATACAATCATTTATCAAAAGCAGCAGTTTCCAACCACAGTGATGTTTCTTAGAAGTTATTTGGGGGAAATAGCAGGCCTTTAAAAGCAGCACTGTGTTTAGCAGAGAGAAATCACAGCAAGTCACACAACAAGGGGAACTTAGTTGGGGGCAATTCCAGATAAGTGTACATTAGGAGAACAACTCCTTGAGAGCAGTTCGGTGGAGAAGGACCCAGGGGTCCTGGTGAATGAAAAGCTGGATGTTGAGGCAGCAGTGCATTTGTCACCCAGAATACAAACTGTATCCTGGTCCGCACCAGCAGAGCAGTAGCAGCAGGGTCACGGAGGTGACCGTCCCCCTCTGCTCCGTCCTTGTGAAGCCCCATCCAGAGTACTGCATCTAGGTCCGGAGCCCTCAGCATAAGAAGGACGTGGAGCTGTTGGAATGGGTCCAGAGGAGGACACGAAGATGCTAAGAGGGCTGGAGCACCACTCCTATAAAGAAAGGCTAAGGGAGTTGGGCTTGTTCAGCTTGGAGAATGCTCCCAGCAGACCTCACTGCATCTTTTCAGTACATGAAGGGAACTTATAATCAGGAGGAAGTCTGACATTTTACATGGTTTGATACTGATAGGACAGAAGGGAAACGGTTTTCGACTAAAAAAGGGGAGATTTAGGTTAGATGTTGGGGGAAGTTTTTCCATTAGAGGAGCGAGACCCTGGCACTGCTTCCCAGAGATCTGTAGGTGCCCCATCTCTGGAGATAAATATTTAAGGCCAGGTTGGATGGGCCCTGGGCAGCCTGAGCTGGTGGGGGGGGGGGGCAACCAGCCCACAACAGGGGTTGGGGCCGGGTAGGCTTTAAGGTCCCTTTCAACCCATGCCATTCCACATATGACTGTGTACAAAGTGGGTTTTCTTCCTGTCAGCTTAGTGAAACATAAAATATGTTCCCCAAACCATAAGCAGTCATTCTAGTTGCTAAAAACAGAGCCTTTATGAGGGCAAGAGAGCAGCAAGCCAAACTCTGCACTGTGGGAACGGTTCTGTATGGGTCCCGCTCCCACCATGGTGCTGGAAACCACCACCAGTGCCTGGAAGCAAAGCCCAAGCTGGGATGGCTCAGCAGGAACCACTCCTCACTTTCCCATAAAGACTTAAATATTATGTGCAGTACACAATTCTTAGAACTAAATCTAATAAATGATTTCAGAAAAAGAAAAGCTAAAGACTTACTGAAACAGGCAAAATATCAAAGTGTTCTCCAATCAAATCACATTAAATATTTACAACTACTTTCATTAGCCCAGAGGGAATTCTCCATTTCAATGAAACTAGATCAAGTCACCTCCTGGTAGAGCTGGCCAAGCAATCAGGTTTTCCAGTCAATCTGCAGGAAAAGCTCTCCACTGCTGTACCTCCACGGACCACTTGCACTGCCCTCGAGAGCAGGACGTGCACAGCAGTGGTTTCCAGAGCTCACAAATACATAACTCAGTCAGAACTGTTGGCACTCTGCAATGGTTAGCTCTGGGTTTCGCTACCGTAGGCCCCGACAGCGAGATGCTTTAACACTCAAATGTTCCAAGATAGTGCAGTTCATGTCACCAAAAAGTAGGAATTCACTTTTCCCATGGCTTTTAGTCAAACAGGGGCTACCTTATATTAACAAGCTCCTTATCATTTGTCCACTTGTGCTAGAAAATTTCACCAGTACTTATGTTTCATTACAAGGCTGTTTAGAGATTTCCTTGACATGTCATAAAAAGAATCCAGTAAACAAGAGCACTTCTGCTAAGTGATGAGCAACCAGCATTCTTCTAAGCTTGCTCTCAACAAGCCACAGTCAGATCCCTTGCTTTCTCTTCACCTTGTAGACACACCAAACAGAGGTACACGTGGCACACATGCAGCCATACGTCACATAAGAGGAGACAGGTCCAGAAACCCATTCAGGCATCCCTTCTGGTTTCTTATAGCTCTCAAGGTGTGACATGCAGTATAACAGCCTCCAGCCTCAGGGACCTATCATGTTGCAAGAGGGCAGGTTTAGATCAGTTATAAGGAAGAATTTTCTCCTCAGAGGACAGTGAGGCCCTGGCAGTGCTGCCCAGAGCTGTGGGTGCCCCATCCCTGGAGGTGCCCAAAGCCAGGTTGGATGGGCCCTGGGCAGCCTGAGCTGCTGGGGGGTAGCCCTGCCTACAGCAGGGGTTGGAACTGGATGGACTTTAGGGTTTCTTCCAACCCAACCCATCCTATGATCCCAGAAAAAACAAACCTGTCACTCAGTTGTGTTAGTAGGGCACTAATTTCCGACCCTCCTCTTTTCTCATTTCTGTCTCTGCACAAACATGGACACGTTCAAACTACACACTTCACCACCTACAAGATTTATACCACGCTACCTACTTGTGTGGTTTCTTAATTCTGTAGAAAAAAGGAAGTTATACACATTTTGTTTGCTTCAAAAAAAAAAAAAAAAAAAGCAAAAAGCAGGTTTAATAAAGAAATACCAAACAAATTACAACTACTTCGAATATATAAATATTTCTACAGTGTTTGAAGATGTAAAACTAAAGAGTATTTACATACAAACAGTACATCAATCACACTTGAACCAGAAATGGCAAAAAGAGCACGAATGAATCACACATCAGACACGACAGTCTGAAGAGACACAGCGGAGTCATGTGCAAACTTCAGACTCAGAGTAAACACATCTGTTGCTCTCTTGCCTTTTACCAAGATTCTACTTCAGTGCCTGCATGTATCTTAAAAGCACATTTCACAATCCTGACATCACAGTTTATGGAAACCGCAAAGCATGAAGAGAAAACATACCCACCATGCTGAGGTAGGAATCTTTTGGCAGAGATACAAACACGTCTCAACAAGAATAAGAGTTTAACCTTATTTAGAAAAGTAAGGAATTTCACTCTAACTATACCTGCATTGCAATTATTGCTGTTAGAGCTGAGAGATGAAGAAACAAGCTTTCTAAAATACATTAACATCCCAAGTGAAAGAATTATGAAAATATCCTTCACAACTGGGGCCTTCCAGTTTCCAGTCTGCTACGACATTAGAAGTATTTAACAAATATGTGGAGAAAAAAGTTACTGTGTTAAAAGTATTTATCATTACTTATAATAATTAAAAAAAAAAAAAAAAAAGTGAAATATTTAAGGTTTCTCCTTTAAGAAAGTCACTCATTTCACCTTGTCCTAAAGATGAAGCTCCTCTAGGGATGAATCTGAGGCCTTTTTAGTAAGCTGTAACCAAACCTTCCACCAAAGGAGAAGCTCACGCAGAGCACAGAAAGGCCCCTGTTTTGATTATGCTGAAATTCATTAGTCCAGCCTGGCTGCTTTCCATTGGCCTTAGCAAGAGTCCAGTCTGACTGAAGACTGAAGAGTTGGATCCTGCTTTTGAAGTTCATTACTACAAATTAAATGGTTCTACTTTTCTTAATTAGTGTTTGTCAAACACTGATGCTTTTTGGAATATATCAGAAAAGGAAAAGACTCCCTTAGGATTCACGTGTAGTTTTATGCCTTTATTTCAATAACACTTATGCTCCATTTCCTATTCCCAAAAGAATGGTGGAAATGCTGAAGAGGATAATGAAGTCACTGCCATCTTTTCAGTTCCAGTTGTTTCCTGGACTAACATTAGTTGCCTTTCTACTATAACTCAGCCCATGAAAAGGGGGAAAAAACATAGGTTGTCTCATTTTCCCTCTATTTGATACATTAGTAAAAACCAAAAGAAAACCAATCAAATATCCATGCTGTAATTGAGGAAAAAACAGACTTATTTTGAGCAATACAAAGCTTAGCACACCTATTACATCAACAATGCAAGTTCGCCTCCTCCTTTTAATTTACCACTTGGCCATAGATAAGACCTTGATAAACTCAAAAGGTGGGCCCCTGTGAACCTAATGATGCTCAACAAAGCAAAGAGCAGTGTTTTGCAGTTGGGTCAGATACATATACAGACTGGAAGAACTCCTGGAGAGTAGCCTTATCAACATGAAAGAAATCAACTTTTTTTTTTTTTTTTTTTAAGATAGATAATGATAAGACAAGGGTGAAGAATGGTTTTAAACTAAAGCAGGAAAGATATAGATTAGATGTCAGGGGAAGTTTTTCACTGAGAGGGAGGTGATGTGCTGGAACAGCTTGTCCAGAGAGGCTTTATATGCCTCATTCCTGGAAGCGTGCAAGGCCAGGCTGGATGGAGCCCTGGGCAACCTGCTCAAGTACTTCACCTAGTGGTTGGCAGCCCTACTTACAGCAGGGGGGTTGGAACTTGATCCTTGACGTCTCTTCCAACACAAGCCATTCTATAATTCTATGAATACAATACACACATGAAATAGGTCAAGTAAACCATTAAATACAAAGCATGTAATTTCCAGTGAAATTGCATGTTTCTGGTATATCAGCACTTCAGAGTCTCAAATTAAATGACTCTAGGATTGGTCTCATTAGGAGGTGATCTTTCACCCCATCTCAAACCTTGAGTTACAGAAAATACTACTGCTTAAGTGAACAATGCTATACCAGAGTCCTTGTTTCCACCTGCTCTCAGTAATCGCAGTCATCAACACACAGCAGCAGGAGCATTAAAAGGTTATTATTCCCAGGTGGAAAGGAGAATCGTCACCTATCCTACTTTGTCTGAATGACAGCCCAATTTGTAGAAGTCTGCTTACAGTACAGATTCAATCACCTCAGCATCCTGTAGCACCCAGCAAAACCGTTGCCTTCTAAATCTCTTCAGCAATTAAAATAATAATGGAAACAGAATGTGAAAGGTTTGAACTTAATAAACCATTGAGTTTTACAATCAGAGAAACTGAAAATGATGAATACTAAAAAAAAAAAAATCCAGAATGATGAGAGCATAGTGCTCTTATTAACTGGCACATACAAGACGACGCTGCTCCAGGCAGCAAAGCACCATACAGCTACTTGAAGTGTTCTCCAGCTGCCTAACAGCCTATAGCCAGCCCTCCTCACCGATTCCTTCTTTCAAAGAACTTCTCTCCACTTCAGAGTCTTTCCTGCAACTGGCAGCTGCACCGGCCCTGATCTGAACTGACTGCACGTACACAAACTGAAAGCAAAAATAACTTTTTTTTGCTTTTTTTTTTTTGTCACTGCAATATAGTAGAGGGCATTTAAAGTAAACATTCAGCTCTCTGCTCTTCTCTGATGATGCTGAATTTTTCTTTTTTTAAAAAGAGATAACATTAGGCATATGCAAGAACAGAAAATGAAGGAGTGGTGGCCGAGCTGCATTCAGATTAACGAGCTCTGTAACAAGCGTGCTTTACTGAATTAAACAACTAAACAAAACTAAAAAGCCCAGGGTTGTTATTCAGCTGTCCCAGGCAAGCGGCAGTTTAGTTCACCGTTTCTCATGAACATCCAGTTACAACACAGTAGATGCAGCTTCCCTTCCTCACTAAATTTTGTGCTACCTTATTGTTAGCACATTTTTGCATAGCCCAGTAACAAATGAAGTTGTGCAAAATAAGCACAGCCACTAGAAGGAAAGGTTTGAAACTACGTAACAAGCTAACTTGGGTAGAATGTATCTGATATGGACAGAATACTTGCTGATGCCATTTTACAAGTTAACTGCTTACTTTCATCAAAACTGATAAGAATAAGCATATGTCCAATGATCTCTTCTTCTCAGTTAGTAAAAGCATGCACAACAGCAATTCTAACCATCAAAAATGAAGCTGTTTTTCACATGAACTTTCCCAAAATGTTTTATCTCAGCCTTTGCACTGAGGCTGTTCTGCCTCCAAGCCTTGCAGGAGATTAGACTTGCACGGTAACTGTAAAGTACTCAATAAAATGAGTCCATGACCAACCCCATGTATCTCTCACTTACTGAGAGAAGGAAAAATGACAGCTTTCTTGCCATATTACAAGAGGCAAGAAGGCTGTTTTTTTATCCCCTGCCACCAATGGCTGCCAGTAGAAATCCCGAAGAAGACACAAAGGCCTTTTTCTTCCACAAGTGAGTAAATTTCACACCTACATTTCTGCTCTGACTTGTCTCATAAGGGCAGCCCTTTTTACGAAGGCCAACAGCTTCAAGGTGGGGCTTGAATAAACAGTATGCTAGCAGCACTGCAGAGCCACGCTGCTAAGGTACCATCGGCCTCCTGTCTGAATAACAGTGAGACGAAATAGCATGGTCACCAGAAAAGCTGGTACAAGTGTCAGCAGTATTGCTAGTGAAAACAAGAGAAGGAAGAGGGCTAGTGAATGTTATGTCATGTATACACAGTACAGATGCATTTCATATGTTGCGTATCAAACATCAGGTTGACACATGTTCCTTATGTACAGTGATTAATATTTTACCAGTGACATATTGGTGTGGTTGTTACAGACGGTAACACGCTCAGTATTTGTGAAAATATATATTAATAATCGAATATAATAACATATTTAGACTCCTCTCTGACTCTGTGCTCGTCCTGAAGCACAGCAGGGAGCCAGGACGCCTCCAGCACAAGGAGCACTCACAGTAACCCCAGTAGCCTGCTGCCACCAAAAGGAAAAGAGCAGAATTACTGCAGATGTAAAGGCATAACTTCTACTGCCACAGGAACTAACTCAGCAAATTCAACTTGCATAAGGAAGACACAAATTCGGTATTTTCATCAGGGTGAGGTCTTTGAAAGCCAAAAAGCTGGAGGTGAGAACCTCCGGGAGCTGATCTCCCCCAGTTTCTCAACGCTTTTAAGTCCGATGGGATAGGAGGCTGGGAAATAATACGCAACTGAGATGCTACAGTTCCCCAAGGCCAGCCTTCCTGAAGCTTTGTTCTACCTCCTAGGAAATACCTCACTGCTTTTGCCTCATATGAACTTCTTAAAGAAATCTAATTTCTTGTGTGGTAACATGACTGCTCCATGAAATAACCTTACAAAGAGGTCAGATTATCATAAACACTCTGCAGAAAACTACACAGTTCTACGGACAGAAGAAATGGGTCATTAAGACAGCTTTTATAAACAAACCAGGAGCATACAGTGATCTGGGAGGATAGGAGGGGGCATTTAAATACTTATTGCTGCAGTAAATTTGATGCACCTCCTTGTTTTTCACATGCTTCAGAAGTTACCATGCTTTGCACATATGGGATGTGGGAGGGCATGTGGAAGCCCTTTACCTTCACCAAGCCCTGATACAAGGAAGTGGTTGATTTACCATACTGACTTCTGATTACTATTTAGACGACACTGAGTACTACAGAATTTAATAGCCACAAGGGCAACAAAACTTTCTGCTTCTAACAGCGAACTGACCGATCAGGGGAAAAAACAAAACAAAACCTCACCATCCCATCTAATGTAGGTGTTCACATCCCTACAAGGTCAGCAAAAGTCGATAAAAGACATGGAGTCGTTTCCATACTAGCGATACAAAGGACCTCGACCCTCCCTTCTGGCTGCTCAACACCGCACCCGAGCGCTAAGGACGCCCAGCCAGAGCTGCGCTCCCCCTCACGGCCCCGCCCGCCCGCCGTTACCTGCAGCAGGCCGCCCATCTTGGCGCGCAGGGCGCGGAACTCCTCCGGCGCCGCCTCGGGGTAGAGCTGCCCGCGCAGCAGCTCCTCCGTGATGTCGGCCTTGCCGTAGTAGGCGGCCTGCGCGATGCCGCCCAGCAGCGCGCTCAGCGCCTTGCCGCCATCGGCAGCCGGCGGCTGTTGCTCGGCCGCCGCCATGTTGCAGGGGCGGCCCCGCGCCTCAGTCCCCGCCTCGGAAAGGGCCGCCGCCGCGCCGCCTCCCTGGGCTCGGGCCGGCTGGGGCAGGCCTGGGAGCTGAGTCCTTGGGGCGGGAAGCATCTTTTGAAGCTTTAAAGCAACTGGAGACCGGTTTGGATAAAAGGAAGTGAGGAAGGCAGGGGTAAGAGAAGAGCAGGCAACGTTCTGCCTAAACTGCAGAACCGCTATGCACGGCCCTGTATCACCAGCTACGGCTCACACAAGGGTGGATCTACCGTGCAATCCTGTCCTAGGAAAAAGCAGCTTGCTGGGGTGGTGATCTGGTACAGCCTTGAAGAGCATACTGCTCACAAGCCAGAGTAACTGCACAAACGACAGCGGCAACACAGGTGAGGGATCAGCGATAGCCCAGGTCACTTTACACATCATCCTTTTGCTGCTCAGAACTTCTGTCATCACTTTCACATCTCTTCTGGGCAGTAGCAACAACTTCTGGCTATAAAGATTTGGAGAAAGGGATGCAGTGCCTACAGATTTCCCCAAACAAGAAGAAATGTGTTCTTCCGAGGAAAAAGACTGTTCCTGATGTTGCCTAAAATATAAAAGCAGTTCACTTACCTCCTGCTGACTCTTGGAGTTTTAGCAGTATCTTTTTTTTTTTTTTTTTCCTACAGAAGACAGAGGTTGTATTAAGACACTGGAGCTCCTTGCTAGTCAGCCTTACCACATAGAAGCAGCACTACAGCATCCACCCATGCCAACCCAGCAGATGCAGCCTGCCTCAGGTGGGTGAGAGGGGATCTGCTGTGGGCACAAGAGCACAGCAGCCTCAGAGGCAGTGAAACAGCCTCTCCCCACACCTGTATCAGGGAAGTACCTACTGACAGTTTTTCAGTCCAGCTCTGAAAGAGGGTTCCATTAAATGCTCCCCACTCCCAGCTGGCAATAAGCACCTACAGATGCCATTGCCAGGTGATCTGTAAGCAGGCTAAATCTGTAAGTGGCTACCATGACATAGCACAGCTTGGCCCAGCACAGCTCAGGTTGGCCAGCAAGGCCAAAATAATCAAGTCTTCCTAAAAAGCTGCAGAGCTGAGAAAAGACTGAGCTGCCATGTTGGAAAACCAAGCCCAGGGCAGGCTGCGTCTTCAGTCCATCCTCTGCACCTTTTCGAAGTTCCTCTGGAGAAAAGAGTGCCATCAGGGGTATACAGCACAAAGCATGGGAACTCACTTAACTACCAACAAGATAGCTGCTGTATTACTTCAAGTAATACAAATGCTTTCTCACCTGTTATGTAGAGTTTTTCTAGACTGCAATTACCAAAGGCGACAGTGTGCCAAGGAGGACAATGTCTCCAAGAAGGACAGGAAGCATGGACAAAATGGGTGGGATGGAGGGGGGCTGTGGGCTCTGTGATGACACATAAGCAGAGCTACCAAGGTCAGTGACAGCTCACTTGTAGCATAAGTCCCACCCAGCTTCTGTGCCACTTAGACAAAATTCTTTCTAAGGCATCATCTGTCCACTTTGGCTTCTCTGCTTTTCAGTCTTGCTGAACTCCCCCTTGCCTCTTAAAGAGAACATGGAGGGTTGTGCTTTTGTAAATTGCTTTCATGTGTCCTGATATCTTCTCTGACAACCAAGCAATCCTGACCTGCTATATTTGTGGGAAACATTATTCTGGATGTCCGCATTCGCAAAGGAAGTGTTTGACAGTTTCCCTACAAGTTAATGCCATTACAGGACTCACAAGGAAAAAAAATAGTCTTAGTTAAAAAATCAACTCTATGTTGATTATCTAAACTTCATAAAAAGTAAAATCAAACGTCCCATTTGGTCAGCCAACTCTTTCTTCATGAGTGCTCATCATTTCAAACCAATTTAAATACCAGTTGGCAAAACTATGCTCCCACTGACTTTTACGCTTACAGTACATAATTTGACCGTGTGGTTTGTTACCTACCTCTTTCTGATAGAATCCTGCTGTTGTTCTCATTTCCATCTCAATAATATGTAAGGGACAACGATGTTTATGGGGGCAGGATGCTGAACTTTCTCTGAGGAGCCTGCCGTTGTGTGCATGTGAGAGACCTCTGTCTCATTTTGCGCTACTAAACCACAGCAGCGGGAGGCACCAGAAGAGGAGTGATAGTGCCAAACTCACTGCAGCAAAACTGTGCCTTGCTGCCACGGCCATCACGGAGCTTCACCATCAAATCAGACTCTGTGCACACATGAATATTTGGAGAGAAAAATTAAGAGGATTTTGCAGAATTACATCAGAGAGCAGTACTCTAATATTTAGGATTCACTACTTCCAAGATCAGACTGTCCTGCAGTAAATTCACCTTCCCACCAAGTAACTGTGCAATATAAATCCAAGCACAGATTAGATTTAAAAAAACAGTACTGATAAACTGATATTTCTGCTCCAAACTCTGGCGTTTCACACATTGGAAGTTTAATTAGGGCAAACAGAGCCCCTTCTTAAGAAACATGGTTTAAATTCACTGCTGAGTAACACCGCAAGTAGTAATAGAAGTAAGAGATGCAGTGTAATGAGCAAGCTTCCTTAACAGTGCTATCTAGCCTTTATAGAAGCTTGAGTGATCAAAATCGTATGTGTGTCCCTTCCTGAGCTTACTTACAGCTAAACAGGGGGACTCTCAAATATTTCAAATAGGTATTGCGAGGAACAAATGCTGATAAACTAGCACACTGGAAATGCAAGTAAGTGCCTACACATCTCATATCACCTCCATCTTGATGCTGAGCTAAGGTTTTTTGCAAAAAAAAAAACCAAACAAAAAACAACCCAACACCTGCAGATAAAATACCCTCAAATTATTGCTTGAGATGTTTTTGTTCTAATAGATGCTTTCTTCCCAACACTCTTAAAAGCACACTTTTACCTCTGCCTTTCAGAAAGGACATAAACAAAAGCTTTTCTGGATGCAGCCACTGTAAACAGTAGCAGCAGTGAAGAGTTTGATTTGAATCACAGAATTATACAGATAACCAGAGTACCTACCTTTACGGCCAGATCCAAGTTCCCAGAAGACACAGCTTCAAAAAACTGACAGAAAGCAGTGAGCTCCCAAACGTATTCCCAGCAGTTGAAGTTCTATCTGTCTTAATTGAATGGCTAAAGAAAGTAAACGCTTCCCAACCCTCGTATCCTCTGGAATGCAGTTCTATTCAACAGGATGCTTGTAAGCTGTGCAGATACTCCCCATCTCTTCTCCCATTTCATGACCACATCCATTTTGTCTTTAAAAGGAAAGAACTTGAAACAGCTCAACAGTTGTGCTTGAGCCAGAGAAGATAACTTCTGCCACTGAGGAAGCAAGAACTTCTTTACGGTGAGGGTGACAGAGCACTGGAACAGGCTGCCCAGGGGGGTTGTGGAGTCTCCTTCTCTGGAGATACTCAAGACCCACCTGGATGCCTATCTGTGCAACCTGGTGTAGGGAACCTGCTTTGGCAGGGGGGTTGGACTCGATGATCTCTAGAGGTCCCTTCCAACCCCTACAATTCTGTGATTCTGTGAAGCACAAAGGCAAGAAGTGCTGACAGGGAACCAAGTGCACTTTGCACACCACAGCACTACGTGCAGAAGTTCAGGCTCACTCAGACAAACATCCCCCAAGCAAATGAGCACTAACTAAGAGTAATCAGGTCTACTGCTTCAGGTCACCTCACCGGGAGAAAACCCTCAACTCCCCACCACAGTATGACATTGTGCAACCCAGGCATAAACAGAACTAAGAAAAAAAAAAAAAGGCTTTGTTTAGTTGATTTTATTGTTACATATTGATAACACATTGACAGAGCTGATATCAGAGTAAACCCTTATGGGACAACTAAGTGCCACAATGCAAGTTACGGAACAGAAGATCAGTGTGAAGTGTGGAGCACCACAACATCTGGTTTAAATAAAAATGAGTCAGATGTCATGAAACCGTGTGTTATTAGACTTCATTTAAAGAGTCTTGAGAGGCCAAGAGATCACAAGCTTCCCAAAGCACAAGAAAAGCCACGTGCAGCTCCTTGGTCGACCCATCAGGACTAACCCTATGAGGGACTTTTCACAAATTCAGTGTTTCAATGTTCTACGTATTTTATATTCTTCATTGTAAGAGCACAGTAAGCTGATCTATTCTACACACACATATATTGCTTCACTCTTTTGGGGCAAAATTACGATCACATTTTCCTATAGCTTTTAACAGCTATTTCAACCAGAATATATACACACGTATACAAAATGCCAAAATTAGGGCTTAAAGCAATTTCAGAGAAGTTTCCCAGTTCAGCTATTTGTGCTCTTTATTTCAAAATCCAAAGTGCCAAATACAAGTAGCAAGAGTTTCCACTATTGCAATCTAACAAAAAAAAAAAAAAAAAGAGGGGGGGGGATGAAGAACGATCCCACTTATCCATGGGAATTTAGAGAAATCATTTAAAGACACACTTGGATTCATTTCAGAGGGCAGGAGTACATTTACAGTAGCTGCACAGCTCACGTGGCCAAAGTTTCCAAATTAATCTTTAAACTGTCATTAGCGAGAACTGAACATACAGCTGTTGACAATTTAACGTAACTCAGAAACAGACAACTACTGCAGTGATACCAAATTTCTTAACGCATAACCATATTTGAAAAATATACAAAAGCTGAAGTTATTACAGGAAATTAAAACCCAGTTTTAAAAAGTGCACAGTAAAAACTGAAGGTAATTACAAATTATCCACAGAGTGTACGTGTCCTGGTTTAGAGACAACACCAAGTTCTACCTGCTGGAAGTGCTAAATATTTTAAAGCCATGTACAGCACCAAATCAGTTCGTACGAGACCCAACACCACCCTGCTTTCCGTAATAACAGGCACCAGACAGTATCCGCACTCTTCAGCAGCAGCCTCCACACCATAGCCAGCTGATGAGCTGGGAGCTATCGGGTTTTGTTCTTTTTAGAGTTTCCCTGCAACAAGAAGAAACTGGTGAACACAACATATAATTCACCTAAGAACATCCATACAGGAAACGTACGACCCAGGGTCTGACAATTTATGCCTACAGCAAGCAAAGAAACACAGTAAAGCTGAAGATAAATAGCACTGCCTGCAAGTGCCTGCTCTGAAAATCCTTCTGTGCTTATAGACATAACACAGGAGAGTACCAGAGCTTCTAAACAAGCACAAGAGAACCTTACTTCAATTGAAAATCATGGAAAAAGACGGAGTTACATCCCACAACGCTCAACTGTTTTAAAACCATTCACATAGCAAGACAGACCAAAGGCAGGTCCAATCCTAATTTGACCTTGACTGGTATTTCAAATATAAACCGTACAGAATCAACGCGAGGCAATTATCCTCCACCCTCACATTTTGTTCCAAAACAAATCTAACTTTAGCTTGGAACTTTAAGTCTTTTTAAGTCTTCTTTTTTTTTTTTTTTAAGACTTTTCTTTCCAGCTGGCCCAGAATAGGAACCATAGCTTGTGGATTGATTTGTGAAAGGGTATTACTGCAGTCATGGCAAAGGTAACCACAGATCTCCCATCTATGGCCAGTCTAGTGTCTAGTGTCAACACTTGGCAACTTACCTTACTAGTCATCTTCAGTGTGTCAATCTCCTCCCTTTGTTTAGTTAAGGTCTCATTCATACTGCAGAGATGGTCACTCATCATACTTAACTGATCCTCATAACTTCTCTTTGTCGTCATCAATTCATCCTAGGGGGAAAAAAACAAGAAGTCAGAAGCTTGAAGCCTTTGTTCCATGTAAAGAAAATGGCTGCTTTGCTAGTTGGTACCATCTCTGCTGCAAGGTAAACGCAACTAAGCCACACCACTGAAACATACCACAGAAAAATCCATGGTCCCCTTTCACCTGAAGACTCGTGTACTGTATATATTTTGGTTGGTTTCCTTTATAATTTTCCCAGCTCTTTATAGCTCACATAAAAGTTGAACAGCTACATTTCCCAATATCACTTCTAGTCAAGTAACAAGTAAAATCTATAGCATTAGAACACCACATGTACATGAACAAGTGTGGCAGACGAAGCTCAAGGAGTCAGCAACTCATACGCATTTGCAGTGTGACTGTGTCTCTAGAATTAGAGACATGGAAGGATCCTGTGCATTACTAGAACGTAGCAATGACTAGATACTGACCATAGATACAGGCAGGATGGGAAGGGGAGGAGTTGCACTCAACACAAATGCATGGTTTAAACACGATGTTATAATTGCTACCTGTATATTTAAGCAATCCTCCCGTCACAGAGGGAGAGGAGGCTAAAACAATCCTGTGTCTACACATACAGAGAACACATTTTTTTTATAAAGCAGCCTTGACAATGGGCTAAAAACACAGGCTTGGCTACTACAACCACTTCCTTGCAAGTATCTTCCACTTCAAGTGTATTATTTCCACGCGCTCTCCACATACCACTATTTTTAACATCATATTGCTAAGTACCTAAAAAGCACAACTGTAGCTTGGAGATCTTCTCCTTCTTCACTTTCCCCTTACACACAATTACCTAAACAAGTACATCTATTAAATCACTTAATGTTTTACTTGCCTGTAATCTACTGATGCTTTGACTAGCTAGTTTCAGCTCTTCCGTGAGTGATTCCTTGGATTTCTCTGCTAAAGACAGCCTTTTGGCAAGTGCTCGACACTGGCAGTTACAGCAGGATGGGGGAGACAGAAGGGAAGAAAGTTAGTTCCCAAGTGTTGTCTAGTGACATCTTTAACTGAATGGTTTGAGTGTTTCCATCTTTCTGTAATTCTCAGATATCAAGAAACTCACTCAGAATCTGCACCATTTTAAACACAGAGATTATGAAATAATTAACAGTGAGCTTGTTTCTATTTTACAGAATTTCCATATTATTAAGTCTTCTGTTTTCATCACATAACTGCCAGGAAATATTTCATAGAAGCAACACAAACATCTCAGTTTATACATTACTCAAGTATCATACAAAGATGGCTTACTATGCCATCCACCATCAAAAATTAATTGTAAGAGGCTTCTGTTAATTTCACAAGAAATAGTCACTATGTACAAGAATTACTTCTTGACCTGAAATGAAAAGAGGAAGCTAAAGAGACCATGAATTATTTTGTTAATTCTTAAGTACAAAACAGATTCTCAGGAGAGCTATTTCCATTACTTCATGATACATTCAAGTATCATTGAATGTTCTCAGCATCACTTTAAGATGAAGCCAAAAATAGCCTGCGTAACTAAAACCAGCCATTTCAATTTATATCAACAGACCAATACACGATATACATTTTAATTCTTAAGTTTTTTTTTAACCTTACTGGGTGACATTTTTCCTCCTGTCGTTTAAAGTCTTTCTGTAAGATCCATTTTTACACATACAAGACCACAGCCAAAAAATGTACTGCAGAAATACATTTTACCTGGAGCATGTACCATAGATTTAACACTCGCTCATGGAAAATTCAAAAGGGGATTTCCTGTTTTTAGTACAAACATGACTGTATTCTCACCTCTGCATGAAAGTGTACTGATTTGCTGTCAGCAAGCTGTAGATGGGACGTAAGTTCTGCTATTCTTGCCATATAGTGTTTTTTAATCAAGTCTTCACGAGATTCAACATCCGGAACCTGATAAATATAAGTGACTGTTTAATTTTCTGTTTTAATGGACTGAATACTCACACCCCAACACTGTCCCGTACTGAGGCCTATCTGTCATATCCAAAAGCATTTATTCCACCAAATCACAACAAATGACAGAAGGTCAGATCAACTGACATCACCCCTAAGGGTCATACTTCCTTTAAGGACCAAGGATGTGGGAGGTTTGCTTCATTTAACATACCAAATCTGACAAAGGTGAAAACCCACTGCAGAAGTAAGCTCACTGTACCACCTTAAAAAATCCAAACACTTACCGGTTTTTCCCATCAAGGAATAATTCTTCTGCATCACTATGTTTCAGAAGCTACCAAACTGTAAGAACTATAACTAATGTCACATGCTCTACAAGATCATTTAAGATATGATATATTTTTGTTTTGTTGTTGACATTTTGTCTGAGCTGCTCCTATGTTTCTTTCAGAATACCTTCTGCTTTGAAATAGCCTGTACTTATGTGTTAAACACAGGGCAATTGAGCCAGTGACTTCCTCTCCCCCCCCCCCCCCCCCATCAACTTCAGCCCCTTTCTCAGGGATTAAGAATTGAGGCTTGGAATCCAATTCTGGTTTCTAAATACAGAGAGCAAGACTCTCCTTTAGCTACAGAGCACAGATCTGGACGAGCTTGCACTGCTCCAAGCTGCTTACATGAGTAAGAGCTACAATTCATGATGCAGCACAGATCAATTCATGAAGAAAATTTAGAACAAAAACAAACAAATATGATTTTAGAAACCTGAAAACACAGTACACAAACCACCGGAGTGACTTCTGTCATTGTACTGTTATTTTGAATAGTTAATTACACCTTTGGAATAACATTAAGTTTTAAATATTTACTAGATATATTTTGATACCATTTAAAAGAGATTACCTTCTTGTCGTCAGTAGTTATAGTCAACATCCCAATCTAAAACAAGGAAGACAATATGCATGTAGTGAGAACTGCAAAAATAGACGCCAGTCATTAAAGGACTTCCAACTGTCAAAATAATTTGTTTTTGATTGAACTACATTTAAGCATCTCTACCTACAACATAAGCAAGGGTAGAGCACATGAACGCCTTGAATAGAATTTAAGGTGACTCCAACTGCCCAAATACAAAATATCCCTTCTTCATGTTAGGATGTTTACAGGGTAATAGCAATGAAATCAAACAAGATCTAGTTCGCTTATCTGATTATACAGCTTCTAGATTACACACACACGAAAATCAGTGCTTCAGCATACTGAGATGTCTCTTAATTACCCAGCTTCAAGAGCAAGGAAATCCATCTTGGATCCATCTGGAGTACCTTCTGAATTCTTTTCTCTGCATTTTGATTAATTAATTACACTGACAGCTCAGTTTCACATACTCACAAAACTCTGAGTTGTATGTGAATAACTACTTTCATGTCTGAAATGCGTATGAGTATGAAGGCGTTCTTACATGTTCTCCTTGACCTGAACAGGACTACAGATTCATGTCTATGGGCAACGTTTATATGGTTTGCTGACCTACCAGTTACAGAAAACACCAACTAGAAAAAGACATTCTCCTTAAATTCCTGAAGGATCAAACTTAACACAACAGTTTATTTCAAAACCAGTTGGACATGATTACCTTATAGATCAAATCTTTTCCAACCTAAATGATTCTATGAAAACAACCCGTTAGTATTTTTGTGGGTTGGTTGGTTGTTTTGAGGTGGTTTTTTTTTTTTGGCATGTGTGTGGTGGCTTTCCTGTTTGTTTTTTTTTTGTTTGTTTTTTTAACCCTGAAGCAGGAAAGCGGGGAGGAAAAAAGATCCATTGAATGTTGAGCTGAACAGATTCTCATGTCTTATGGATGACATCCCTGTAAATACAACTGCGGAAGCAGTAATTCAGAGGAAAGGGCAACCCCTTCTGAACACTTGTACTAAACAGAGAAAAGTTATTTACCAACATACCAAGACAAGACAGAATACACGCCATATCCAAAAGCACTGCTGAACCCAAGCTGTAAGAACCCGTGAAAGTTACGTAAAATTAATGAGCAGTGAACACTGCAAACTTGAACGGTTTCAAGTTCAAATTAAGTTATACTACACAGACCTGCGCTTCATTAATCCGCTTAAAAATACTGATCACCTATTTCTGTTTGCTTTTACATAGCTATAAGTGAAGCACCACCAGAAACTCAGAGTCAACCTAAGATAGATACTACTTGCAAGGCTTCCTAGCTGCAGTCAGAAAAGTCAAGTCAAGCACTTATTATTTCCCTCTCAGCCAAACAAGTACAGAGCTACAAGAACGTTTCCATCAAGATCAAGTTACTGAACAAAATCTCAAAGTCAAGAAGCTCCAAACTCTGAGGGAAGTATCAGTAAGCAGCTTGGCAAATCAGGAGCTTAAGTGTGGCTGCATTTCAACATCAAAAAGCTTTCAATATTACTGTTCCATTGATCAAATAGTTCTGCTGTCAACTACCCTAGTTTTCTCTATTGAATTAAGAAGTCACTTACCAGACTAGCATTTTTGATAGGTTCCCTCTGACTCTTCTCTGTGGTTTCCTCCTTTTGTTCGGCTGTATTTGATAAAACAGAATGCTCTTGTACAGTTTCAGCTAAATGTCCACTAAGAGAGTTCTTCAGCTTTTGGTTTTCCTTCTCCAGTTTTATTTTTGCTAGTTGGGCCTCCAACATCCAGTGTTCTTTTTCTTGTTCAAGTTTTGCAATTTTCTCCAAACTCTGCTGGACCTTTTGGATGGAAGTTCACAATGCATGTTACTGAACAGAGGAAAAATATCCTCCAGGAGATGTTTGAAGACGGTATTATTTTTAAACTATTACACAGGTGAGCTAGTAAGTAGTAGGCTGCTATCTGTAGGTTTAACTGTGATCATGTATCAAAAATGACTCAACTACTCCGTTAGCCTGAAACAAGGCTTACCAATTGCTGCTCAAAGAGCCAAGGCCAAATTACATGAAAATGAGAGCAGGCAGAAGTTAGAAGAAACTCATGAAAACCTGAAAGATGTGTGCCTGGCACCAACATTGCCTTGTTAATTGCAAACAAGTCAAACATAATCCTTCCCTTCCCAAACATTCCACTCACACATACAGAAACCCCAACTTGTCCAGGTAAGGAAAGCTAAGGAACATCATATAACCTATCCCTCCACACATTTCTATTAGAAGACATCTCAACTAATATGCTCTGAGTGGGTTATTACAAAAAACACTGAAGACTTTCTTCTGTATAAGTTCAAGGCCATAAGCACAGCACAAACATTCAAGCTAATAGCTAAGTTTTAGTCAGTACATCAGTCAGTCTCACTCAGAGACAGACAGACTGCACAGGCCTTTTTAACACCACTTAATCTCTTTTTGCCTCACCTTCCAGGAAAAAAAAAAACAAACACATACTTTAAGAATGATAGAAAAACGATCTATTTAATATACTGTAAAACAGTTGTTGCTATTAACCAGTGTTCATTAATCCTGTGTAGTCCAAGAAAACCCAGTTTGCACTCAGAATTGTAAATAAGATATCTAGAGTCTTATTTTAAAACTCAGAATTTCTATTTACGTACAAAACCACACACAGGTTGACTATTCAATACTACTTTGCCTTTATAAACAAATTATTAAATATGTAAGTAAAATGTATACCAGAATACCTGTTGTGTGAGACCTTCTCTACTTTCTGTGGAACTCAGAAGAACTCTGCGATTGGCCAAAGCCTCCTCATAAGGCACTGAATCCACACGAGGCTGCAGAAGGGCAGATAAAACCTCAAAATGCATTTCATAGTAAATCAGAATAAGTATTCTACATTTATTTTCTTAGTACCCTCCTAACTTTACTAGAGAGAAGAAAAACATTTTCCAGTTGTTTACCAACCAGTAGAAAAAAAAAAAGTTCCAACTCAAAAAACCCACCTATTCCCTATAAAAATGCACACTTAATTAAAAGGTGCTACCGAAACTACGTGCTACTTAGAGATCAATAGCATCTTCAGGTCCACTTGACAGACATCAGAACATCAAAGGGGAGCAATGATAACCCTTAAGTACACATACGTCATCACTTGGACTTAAATTTTAATGGGAACTGCAGGAGATTTGGTAATGTTCAGTATTTCAGTTCAGACTATTTTCTCTATCATACTTATTTCCTAACGTCTGGTTTCTTCTTCACTAAGCTCAACTGCCTTCCAGTGAATGCAAATATAAAAATGATGTCACTCACTTCACATTCTTGGTGAATATGGGAGGAAGATTAAATCAGTAAATAAGGTGAGCTCAGGACCCTCCCCAGTGCAGAAGTTGCTCATGGAAATGGGTAAGAGCAGAACCATCACATACCATCAGTTTTGAGAGCAACTATGCTCGCAGATTTCTTCAATAGCATTATTTCTCTATGGGCCCCATTTTCTCCACCAAACGCTCTCATTGAGAAAAATCCTTTCCAATTACTGGAAACCAATGACTTGTATTCTCTTTGATATAAGTGAAGAGCAAGCCAATTATGCTTTCTCTGTGCAAGCACACGAACAGAACAAACCTTCTTCAGAGACTTCATATAGGCAACAGCCTTTTTCTTGTACTGCAGCATACACTCCACTGAAAGAGGGCTGATGAACTCTGTTCCTCCTTTTGGGCCATAGCTCAGTGAAGAAGTGAAGTGATCCAAGTTGTTGCTAAAGAACGAAGCAATCTAGACATACCAAGAGAAGTCACTTTTTGAATTAAGTTGAATAGAATGACTTGTCAGAGCAGTTACACTCTCAGGAAAAGGAACAGCACTTAGTCAAACTGGACTTCGCACGCTCAGACCTCACAAAGGCAAAACATCCTTTTCACAGCACCTACTATTATCACCTTCTGTTTTTAACATACAGCACAAAAATACCTTAGAATAAGTCTAAATACAGTTAGGAGTATCAAAGACATTTACATCTCAAATCACTCTTTTTTTATTAAAGAAAAAGCAAAACCAAATGCTCAAGTCATGGTATATATTTAAACAAAAGTTTCCATTACCTTGCCTACTCCATTTGTTAAAGACAAAATGGAGGACAAAATACAGTCATTTGTAGTTATGAGCTTCTGTGTGGCAGTTGGAACATCTTGTTCTAGTGTAGCTTTTTGACTGTAGTGCTTGGAAATGTCTAGAAAAATAGAAACATTTATGTGATTTATGTTTTTGTCCATTTAAGTGACCATTTCCAACTTCAGCTTGTGACGTTGAACTTTAAATACTTTTACCCTGCTTGAGTCAAATAAATGTTGAGTTTGGATACTTTTAGTTGTTCAGTAGATTGCCACAGATTTACTATTAGAACAGACATTGTGTCTGTTAGATGGCAGAATATAGAAACACATTTAAGTGTGCTCTGTTTCCCAAAAAACAGAACTATACAGGGAAGACAACCTCCCTCTGAACTAGCACTTTGTTTCCAAAGTATATTCTCCACTTCCACATACTTACACCAGGACACAAGAGATAGATATTAAACATTACTAACAATTATTACTAATGATATGTCTGAAGCTTATGTAACTTAAAAGGGTAGGGTATTTTAACTGTCAGAGCAAATCTAAAAAACTGCCAGAACTATACTGCATAGGAAGAGGTATTCTAAACTTCTTTCAGGCAAAATTAACCAGAATAGTCTTCTGAAGGTGGGGGAACAAACAAAGAACACCACCGCTGCACAGAGAACTTTCTGAAAGTAATTAACAAAGAAGCATTAGTTTCACAAGTAAATGTTCCACAGCTACAAAAATGAGAAATCTCAGGTCATCATCACCAAAAGTTTTAATTTGATGCAAGCTTAAGGAATTTGGGTTAGGGAGGGTAGAGAGAAACTACAAATCAAGAAATGTCTAATACGGGAGTCTGAGGTGTTGCAACATTTCCGTTGCTAACTAGTTCTGATGATGAGTTCTGACAGCTTTCTTCAGTACTTTCTCAGTCCTCTTTACTTCTTTTGTTAAGCTGATGTGACATTACAGAAACCATACTAAGAGGCAGAAGGTACGCATCAAATTCATCTATGCTGCAGTACTGTCTGCTTAGCAACTCACGGTGTTTGACCTACAAATCTCAAATGTAATCATTTAGTTAAACCAAGGATTCTACAAAATTAAGTGGTACTATTGACTTTACTACTAACAGATCAAAAAAAAAAACCAAAAAGCCTCGTTTAAATTAAGACCTCAATGTTTACATAGCTGACTGGTATCAAATCAGTTTAACTGTAATAATCACTCTCCCCAAAATAGCTACACAGGAACAGTCGTTACAGGATATATAGAAACATTACTATTTAAAACTCCACTGGAGTTTTAAATAAACAGTACTCCACTAGAAATGTAACACATCCGTGTCCTTTATATAAAAGAAGAGTAGGCCATTTAGAAGGAAGAAGCTCTGTTTTAATTTTGAAACTAACTTCCCCATCATCTTTGGTAATACTGTCATGTTAAAAAAAAAGAAGTGTAATCAACTTGAAATCTAAGAAAACTTCTATTTAGATGGTAGCGCCTGGTCAGCATTACATAAATAGGGAATACATACATTTATAACATTCTACTCCATATACATTCAATTGCAACGATACAGTTCAGAAACTAAGGTAACACAGCTCAGGAAGGTCTAGGGTGTCACAGTTTAACATTCCAGAAACTTATGAGAACTAAGCTAACGGAACAGAGTAGCAAAAAACATTTGTGGATGACAAAAACTGGTACTCAACAGATTTCATTTCACTCAATAAAGGCAAACCAAATCAGATTTACTATGTACTACACATTTAACATAGTAACAGAGAAAGTCCATGCCTGCTGTGTTGAAAGACTAAGGATGAAAACTGAAACCTACCACTACCCACGTAGGCTCACCTTTTAGGATGTCATGAGACCCGTGAAGGCTTGCAGCTATGTTTGTAAACACCAAGTTGTAATTTGTTCGCAGGAGTCCTTCTGGTTTCATACCTAAAAGTACCATGAAAAAAGAGAAAAAAAAAGTTAGAACTCCATGATTAATGAAAATGTTAACTCTAAAAAAGTTCACTCTAAAAATCTAACACTAGTTCCTCCTAGCCTCAAAGCAACTGAGCCCAACTGGCACTTACTTGGTAAAGCAAGAAGACTAACATATGTGTGTAGCTTCTCAAAGATCGCCGTCAGTCTTTTCATGTCTCTGTGTAGCTCCATATTTCTAGCTTTTAAAGCAGCTGTGCAAAGAGAAGACTCGCACTCTTCTTCCAAACTAGGAATATGATTTTTAGACACACACAAAAAAAACCCACAAATCAGCAAATATCTTACATAAGACTTGGAAGATCTTGGGGGTAGATAGGTAGTTCTTTCTATTGCTTCTTTGGACTAGCAATCTAAAGAGGTTATTCTACAAAAGTTAACTTACTGGAGTTACAGAGCAAAGGTACAAAGAAATCATAAAAAGTTCTTTCTTCTTCTTAACCCAAATCTTCTTTTTAAGTCTTCCTTTGCACTGACAAAGTACCTCCCTTTGACCAACTCAGGAGCACACACTTTCACTACAGAAGGGATGTGCATCCAACAGTTTTGCTATACATACAGAATAACAAAATCTTCAGACAGGCCCACGAAATTAACAGTTTCGGTATATAATACCTGAATAGTATCAATAGTACCGAGTAACACAATTAAACATTAAATTCTGTACAGCTTTTATTAAAGCCACATCTTCAAGGGGAAAAGTTTCAAAATAAACTGCTTCAGTTCTAACGCCTACTGGAAAAAATGACAAAAAATGAAAAAGCATAACCTAAAGGCTCAAGAAACAGCACGCAAAGAAAATTTCTGCCTTTTAATCTAAGGTGCTTTAAGGTCCGACCTAATATTTGAGTTGTAGATGTTGTCAATGTTGCAAATCTGACAGTGCCCCTTCAATTTGATTAAACTGGAAGTACCTTTTTAACTGATAAGGAAGAATCTTTCTTAAAAAGCATAAGTATGAAGCTAAATGTTCTGAAAGGGCCTTCAATTTCACAGTTGTTTCCTGGAAAGAAAAACAACATCAGTACTTCTGCTCTGTAAAAGTCTTTTTCAACACCAAAAGTAAGAAATCTTACCAGGACTGTCACAGTATCTTCTGTAATACTCTCAAACAACTGAAGCATTCCTTCCTCCAGAGGGCGAACATATAAAGCATTTTCATGAAGATACTGTGAGAACTGAGTACAGAGAGATATTTGAGATGGTGCTTGCTGAAGACAAACTGTTTCACATTTAACAACAGAAAAGTCAATTTTAACACAGTATCTGTCACTTTGAATGATCCCCAAGACATTATTAATAAAATAAAATCAAGTGATGTACAGCCCCCTTCTCCACATGGCACACAAACACATACCTTGAGGGAAAGCAAAGACAGTAATGGAAATCCAGGCAAACCCCTCCCATGTATAACTTTGCCACATCACCCTATCTACCTACACCTGTCATGCACTGTACACCTGGGTTTTTGACTATAAAAAACTTCGTGTTACTTGCTCAACTATGTCAAACTAAGGCTAGATCCATGCACTCAGTAGGTCACCAAACAAGCTGTGACAGCTTCCTCCCAGCTCTGTTCTCTTATCAGCCCTTGTACTATTAATCAGCACAAGCATTTCAACAGTTCTGCTGCACAAAGTAGTGAAGAACTGAACCGAGTTAGAACTGACAGCAAGAGAGAAGTTAGTTAATATTTTATGTTTTCAGTCCAGTCTTCCATGTGGGTAAAAGTATGCTTATGCCAGTGCAAAGGACTGAGCGGTAACTAAGCAAAGGGGGAATGGCTGCTGTCAGCAAATGTGACAGTTAAGAGAAATCCTGAAACTCTGGCCTCATTGCACTGCCCATCCTTCCTAAAATACGCTTAAATAAATTTCATGGCTAATTTACCCTTCAAAAAAGCAAGCCAGAAAACGAAAGTATTCACTCAAGCTCTTCAAAATAAACACTGGTGGTACTCTCAGGATTAAAAAAATTTAACAACGTAGATATACGTATCATTGTACTACAGAGCCTTTTCCAAAATTGATACTGGTGATCACAATTTACCCCACAGAAAGATACTTTCACCTTTGGTTATTTATACTACAATAGTAACTGAAGATCCCAGGCAAACGGTACAAGAATTTTTTCTTATTGTTATTGTTATGCTGCAGTAACACAGTGTTAACAAGAAGAGATGCCAAGCTCTTATGCACGCATGCATAAATCTAGATGGAATTATGGTCAGTTCCGAAATCAAAGAAAAAAGTGCCACATGCAGAAAGCTCCTGCCTTGTGCTGCAAGGAAGAGGACTGGAATTATCTGGCACGATGCTGAAGCCCCAGCAGAAACCAGCAATCCAATGCTTAAGGAGAAAAGGAATACTTGAACCTGGAAAGGAATTGTCCGCATCTATTTTGAGTGTCTGGTGGGGAAAATAGCTTGAAAGCGCCAGACAAGACCTGGAGTTGGGGAAAAACATATCAGCGCAAGTGTGCTACGTCACTGCATGACACTTGTCTCATTTTCTGCATTAAGGGAGGCTTCTGAAGCACTCAGTGGAGAAGCTAACACCACACTGAGAACAGCTGACAAGCAACCATGTATGTTAATTGAAGATACAGGAGCAACAGCAGCTTCAGTGAGTGACAAAAGAGACTTTGTTGCTGGGAAATCACCACGAAAGCTGTGAGGTAGAATGCACTAAAGCATTTAGGTCATGAACATACAAAGAATAAAGGTAGGCTACAAGAGAATTCATGACGACAAAACCTGAACAACTGTCCAGAGAGAAGAATCAAATTAGAGTTGTGATTATGTTGCACCTTTCAGCTGTGTGAAAGCATTTTTCTTTGCTGAAAAATGAAGAACTGTTGATTAGGACATGAAGACAAAAACATGCATGAGAAATGACGTCTGTGAAACCCAATTTATCTGACCAGGGCAAACGGCAGTAGTGTCTGTGGAATCCAATCACCACACTAGGCCACATAAACAAGGAGAGACAGTTTCTGCTCCAAAGAACTTGAAAGATAACAAAACCTCACAGTTTTCAAAAGAAGGATGTGCCATTCAGAGTATTATTAATGAAGCAAGAAGATACTATTCCCAAACTAAGATCTATGCTGAACCTCTGGAAAAGCTTATTCTTGATTATATAGGTAAAAGAACTGAGAAAATAAATTGGATAGGATTTCTCCAGCTGATAAATATCCACAAAAACATATTTGTTGCCTGTAAGGAGATTGAAGGAGGTCCTCCCAAGAACAGAAAAGTTTTCCAACAGTTCACATTTGCTTCTACAGGTGTTTCATGGCTACTCAATGAAAGAGATAAGATTTTCAGTCTGAGCCATACAAACTACTAAGCTGAAATCATCAGTTGAATCACAAAACACCGCGTCATCTAGCAACTTTAATGCTTATTTGTCTACTGATACTACTTAGTCAACAACTCAGATGTTTTACTCTGAAGCATACATACATGGACCTCCTGCATGAATATTTGTGCACAAGATTATTATCTATGCTTCATGGCACAGAAAGAAAAACTCAAAAGATCCAACTTGAGAAGTCTGGAAGGTACCCTAAGAAATCGTCCCATTGAGTTGCAAATTCAGAGTCAGGTCAGGTTTCTCAATGTCAGCATACTTTAAGTCATCACAGAATGGCCTGGGTTGAAAAGGACCACAATGCTCATCCAGTTTCAACCCCCCTGCTATGTGCAGGGTTGCCAACCACCAGACCAGGCTGCCCAGAGCCACATCCAGCCTGGCCTTGAATGCCTCCAGGGATGGGGCATCCACAACCTCCTTGGGCAACCTGTTCCAGTGCGTCACCACCCTCTGGGTGAAAAACTTCCTCCTAATATCCAACCTAAACCTCTCCATCCTAGTTTAAAACCACTCCCCCTTGTCCTATCACTATCCACCCTCATAAACAGCCATTCCCCCTCCTGTTTATAAGCTCCCTTCAAGTACTGGAAGGCCACAATGAGGTCTCCCCGGAGCGTTCTCTTCTCTGTGCTAAACAAGCCCAGTTCCCTCAACCTTTCCACACAGGAGAGGTGTTCCAGCCCTCTGATCATCTTAGTGGCCCTCCTCTGGACCCACTCCAAGAGCTCCACATCCTTCCTGGAGGGCCCCAGGCCTGGATGCAGTACTGCAGATGGGGCCTCACAAGAGCTGAGTAGGGGGAGGCAATCACCTTCCTCTCCCTGCTGGCTACCCATTTTTTAATGCAGCCCAGAACACAGTTGGCCTTCCAGGATGTGAGCACACACTGCTGGCTCATGTCCAGCTTCTCGCCATCCATCAGGACCCTCAAGTCCTTCTCTGCAGGGCTGCTCTCAAGGAGATCTTCCCCCAGTTTGTATAAGCACCTGGGATTGCCCTGACCCAAGTGCAGCACCCTGCACTTGGCCTTATTGAACCTCATCAGGTTTCCATGAGTCCACTTCTCCAGCCTGTCCAGGCCCCTCTGGATGGCTTCCCTTCCTTCCAATGTACTGACTGCACCACTCAGCTTGGTGTCTTGAAGCTTCAGAACACTTACAAGAGAGCTCTTCACACAGGCAGCCCAAAATAAATTACAGAGTTATTGGATAAGTGAACCGACTCCTTCATAAACCTAGCTTACATCCAGTTTATTTCACATTGTAGTCACGCCATTCAAACACAGGACCTCCTGTCTCAACACATTCCATACCCCAGTACATTTTCCTACTACTTGTCCAACTAAGACAAGCATCCAGGTAGCAGCACAATATTTAAATAATCAACTGAACTCTTCAACAACGCACTTCCATTTAACATTTCAAAAGCAAAGCTTTGATTTGATGACCATGCTGCTGCTCTCCATGCTGTTATTTTAACAAAGGCATAGAGGGAAAGGATTCTTTGCAACCATCCCTTTGCACGTGGACAATCCACCCAGCAGAAAAGACCTCTCATGCAAGAGAGTCTGCCTGTCAGGAACACATTTACAGCTCTCCAGTAAAGGTGGTAGAAGTTTCCATGACTAAGATCATTCACTCAGGAAAGTCCGTATTACTGAACATACATACAGCTGTAATCAGAAAATGTTACCTTCTGATTTAATGGCGATATAGTGTCTGTTGCAGAATCAACTGGAAAGATCTGGACCTTCTGCTCAGTATACGTATGAAAATTCAGAAGAGCTGTTACAATTTCTTGCACAAAAGACAATGCCTGGCCAGCAAGGTCTCGCAACTTGAGCTGTGAAAACAGTTATAAAAACGACTGCATGACATGAACCTATTTAAATACAAAAAACATTCTGTGTTTAGGTACAAGAAAAACGCTATGACTTCTTTCCTACTCGTTCAACCTAAGCACAACAGCAATCATTTATAACTTAGTTTAAAAGTGTTTTAACATACTACAACACAATTTAGAAGTACATGTTTTTCTTTGACAAAGTGTATTCCATACAGCAGATGATGCTTGCTTTTGCTCTACTGCTCGTACTACGGGTCACAAGAACAATGGCAGTTACCTATGACAGACTTCTAAAGATCAATAGATTAATTACTGACGACAGCTCAGTTCTGTAAGCGTGGCAACAACGAGATGTTTTTTGACAACTTTAAGGAAGCTTAACTAGTAGTGAAAAAACAACGGGATAAATGAATAAAAGGCGCCGGCTTATTCTGTTCAGTAGCACTCAACTCTCCCACCTGGACAGAACTGAGCTGCTGCTCTCATTAGACTGCTCTTTAGCTTTACTGCAGTAGGAAGGTATCTGAGAAACAAATTCAAAAAGGGGCAGTCCAAAAAACTCAAAGGTAATGAAGAAGGAAACCATGTTCTATTGTGGATATAGAAGACAGAATAGTATGACAGCACAAGCAAGAATGAATGATTCTTCGGCAGTGAGCTGGTACTATTCCAATGAAGTATTAAATGAAATGAATCTAAACTGTGGATCAGGTTTACAGGGCAATTAACACAGTTATTATACTCAGTTCATGTATGTCAATTTATTATGCAAGGAAGGAAAGCAGACCACTATAGTTTTTTTGCTGTCCTTTATGCTGCAGCCAGCTCTTCAACAGTAGAATGGCAAAGAGTCATAAAAATCTGTCCCAGAACGTTTGCAAAATTGCAGATCATTAAATGTGAAGTTCTCTCACAAAGCACTACCACACAACAGTAAAGGGATAATCTCTGTGCAGTTATTTAGATTTTTTCTAGTACTCAGCAACAGGCTGAATTAAGACCATTTCCATCACAGAACTGTACAGCAGGTTGCCAGTTCTCACAGCAGACTTATGAGGAACAAGGTCACCTATACACATATCTCTAAGGAAAGCAGAAAGCAGCTATCTGAAACCCTTCTACAAAGAAATGTGAATGCACTACCTCAAAGGTTCTAGTTATACAAGTTGGACTAACCACCTTCTCTGCATCATGGAGTCCATCCTCATTGACAGCGCAGCAGTGCAGTCAGTACTGACATCAAAGGATCTCATTTTCTCCAGTTAAATCCCTGATATGTTTAGAAATTCACACAAACCTATGGTGCACTTTTTGAATACAGAGCAAATCGCATTCCCAAGGAAACTGGTGATATTACAGTAATGAACTCAAACTGCTTGAAGTTATTTACTAATAGTTAAATGATCAAGAGCAATTTGACTGCAATAAAAAGTGATTTGTCTAGAAGTATTTCATAAAGTGTGGATGCACCTCACAGAGTTCTCAGAATTACATGGTTTATTCCTTGAAAGGACTACAAGCAATGACAAGTAATATTAACTAGCATAGTACTCTAGCGTATACAAACATTTCACAAACAAAAACATTCTTTGTAGCTCCAGTAACAACTAAAGAAGCCAACTTGGAGTGAAATGGAATTTAAAGTATCAAATCTTTCTTTTTCTCAACAAGATGGTTAAATCCACTCAACCAATGCATCTTTAAAAATAAAATGTTAAAGTTTTAACAATGCAGGTTGGCACTGTAAAAAAGAATATTTCATGCAACTTTGACTAAAGAAATATTTAAGCCTTTCTGTCACTCTTCCTATGGAGGTACAATTGAATTAAAAGCTACAACAATCACCACCCAGGGGTTAATGAACTAGGTCCAGGTCAGGGTGAGATGAGCAGTTAAGCATTAATAACCCAAGAGAAAAGCATCTTTAAGAATCACAGAGGCTTTGTGGATAGAAGTTTTCTTGGAGTGCCAAGATAGGCCATCTTCTGCCATTTTGGGTTTCCAAAATAGCTGGTTTTATTCAACACCTGTGTAGAAAGTTACTTCTTTATATACGAAGTCCCAATAAGTGCTTACCTGGTATCTTCTGTTGTGCAACGGTACATTCAGAGCGTTGTACCGATTAGATCCTACAGGGCAGAAATTGAGATATGTACTTATTAAAAAACTTTTTTTTTTTTTTTTTTTTACTGGTATGCAGCAGTTTAAATGAGAATTTCATTGCAGTAATATTACAGTTCATGTAAGTGATAACAAAAAATTGGAAGAATTGATTTAATGAAGTCGGACTAATCACTGTTATTCAAGAACTGTTAACGTGACTAAGAGGAGAGAAAGTATTTCCACGTTTGCCCTTTAGAAGTCTGATTTAATTACCTGTTTTGAGAGGAAACAAAACTCCTCTTGCACAGAAAAGCAGTATTTTTTACTATGTAAGAGTGAGAAGTCTCTTTAAAAAATCCTTACAAAATTTAACATCATCTTCAAATTTCAGTCAGGTCCCAACAACCGTCAAATAAAATCAACGCATTCTTCCCACTGTTTGTGTGCTCTAAAAAGCTCCTGTATCTACATGAATTGTTGATAGCTTAGAATAAGCTCTACTCTCCATATATTTCAGGCTTTGTTTCAGCTACAGAGCACCTGGAACGATTATTCAAATAACAAGTGAGCACACTTTTTTTTTTAAAGAGGTAGAGGGATATTTGTACCCAGAGAACAGCTTACAAAGCCTAAGTTCCTAAAGAGAAACAGATCCATTCTCAAACGCAATAAGCACCACTGTAGTTTAAATTGGCATATAAAGAAAACTTACAGCTTCCTATTCTTTTTTTTCTCCTGTTATTCACAATGGAATACATAGCAAACAAACATTTCCTAACTTTCTCTCATTCTTCTATTGCTTAAGAGCTTTCCATTCCTGCAGTGTTTTCTAGACAAGCAAGCATGCTATGTGATCATGGCAGTTGAGTAAGCAGATAACATGCATCAAAGCTCTCACTACAAGGACAACCACCTGCAGATATCAGCCAAAGAAGTCAGAGAAGCATAAACAAGAAGATAGTAGGCAAGTCTCCCTACTTGTGAGAGGAATATAGGGGAAAAAAAATAAAACAGATATCAACTCAAAGCACTGATATCTAAGCATATTATGCTGTATGAGGGTCAACATTTTCTGAAGAGAAGGATCTATTTTTTCTTTTTTTTTCCCCCAAGCCAAAACTCACGGGATTGCCAGCACAGAACCTGAACGGCTCATCCCTGCAGCACCCAGCCAGAACAGCATTTAGAGAGTGGAAGGCTACTTGGAACAACTTTCACATAGCTTAGCATGTCATCAAAATGCAAAATCTTCTACCAATAAAACCTATAAGACAGTCAACAAACAGCCTAGTTTTGCTTTTCCAAAGTATCTTACCAACACCAGCTTTTTCACTATTCCAGATCCTCCTACTCTCACTGCCAAAAGAGTAGAGACTGACATATGCTTAAGTACAACCTCATTTTCAAGCTATTGAAAACAACACCCAAAACTGATCCTGAACATATGATTTCGGTACTAAAATAGTCCTTCAGGTCAAAAGTCCCTGTTCCAAAAATCAAAGCATCTCTTCCTTGAAAATATGAGTGAGCCCAAGACAAAAGATGAATAAGTAGTAGTCTAAGTGTTTTCTAATCAGATGAGGAACGTGACAGACTTCCCACAGAGCACAGATCATTACTTAAACAATATATTTCCATAGCTACTAGCATATATTTGGTTTAGGGGGACTCTATATATGCTGACAGCAACATCCTTTGAGATGAAAACCTAAAGAAGTGGAGAAACTTTCATCTTCCACAATACTCTCTCGACACTAAGCAACACAGGCAGTAAGTTGCTCAAAAGCCTTTTAAAGTTTCAATTTTCATTTTAAATATAACATTTGATATTTTAAGATCACTAAACAAAAAGATGAATGTCGTCATAGAGTGGTTTGGGTTGGAAGGGACCTTTAAGAATACAAATTACAATTAGCACTAGGTGCCTGTTCAGATGCCCAACTTTTCTTACATCTAATGCATTTTAATTCTTGAAGCACACTTCCTCCAGATGAATACCCAAAAGTAAAGAGGGCTAAAAAACATACATCAAAGTAATACGTACTTGTGTCATTAAAAGGTACTTTTTCATTGATTATGCACAGGGATTCTTCCAGTCTACTGCCCAAAGCTGCTTGAAGACTCTTTAACTGTTGCTGACTAAATAACAGAACAAAAACAAACACACAAAAAAGCACACACATATACACTGTAAAACTTCAAAAGTTAAGCTGTTGCACCACCACCTTAGCTCACCCTAAGCAGCGCACAAGATACGTCTCTCTCTGATGTCAGAAAGAGTAAGAGCCACCCATTCTCCTTTGTGTCACATTTACGATATGCGAATGTATTTTAGTCATTAACGAACGCATTGAAAGATGCAACAAAGCGCTGCAAATCCCAAATTCCATTCTCAATTTACTTTAAAGTTGATCTTTACATTATTATTCAGTTCCACAGTCATTGCGCGCTGTATAAAAATACTATTTCCTACCGAAATTTGGATGGGAATGCAGAAGGGCCTGTATGTTAGCCAACATACACTAGATATGATATTTCAACACGCAAGTAGTGAAACGTTGACAATTCAGTAAATTGCCACATCAGCAGCAGCAGCATCTTGAGAGCCTTTCAAAGCCCTGTATTGAAGCATTTGTTCTCACAAGATTTTGCAAATTATTCTGAAACATTCTGAAGCAATTTTTCCCTAGATCTGCTTCACTTGCATCTGACTGCATACAGAGAGGCAAATCTGAGTTATTATGACTTATTAATGTCTAGGATAGAGATGAACAGTAAACTACTCCAGCATTATATACAAAGACTACTGAGCATTTTTCAGACCAGAATTCTACACCTTACCAAACTCAGGCCCTCAAAATCTTCAATGTTTTGTTTCCAGTTTGACATCTAGAACTCCTGCACATATATTGGAGGGTACGAGGAAGGTGTCAAAGCGATAGTTTGCTTTTTCTTTTAATAAAACATTGAAACACACGGAATTTTATCAGGACTGACAGAGAAGAAAAATCCAAATAGACAAGCAATATATGGAGAAACTACCCAGTAAGTAGCTCATACACATTAGCAAAGATCTTTCCTGAAGAACAGACCCCAAATTGCATAGAAACTGTATAGTATGAAATACAGTAGCATTAAGCATGACAGAAAAACTCAGACAAATTGTAGAAGTACAGACGTTTCCCTCTTATAATACAAAGGAATGGCTTATAAATCATTTGATAAATTTTGCCCTTTAATCTTCTAGGCATGCACACTGTCAACTATAATATCCCTTGCCTTTCTCAGGCAAAGACTTCATCTAAAAGGAAAATGGATCCCTTCCATTGAAAAGCTGGGGAAAATATAGGATCAATGCTTTCATGAAGGAATATTAAAATAACGATCTGTTGAGCACTGGACATAATGGCCGAAATCACTAAGTATCAGCCTTTATTTTTATGAGTCTCCCTTCTTAAATGGTAGAGACAATTCCTTACAGTGATTAATTACCCAGTCAGACACAACAGATACGCTTTAATTTAAAAGTAGATTAAGACAATACTTTTCCTTTTTAAAACAGCTCCTAAAATAATCCCCAAGAACTGCAAACAAGCTGCAGTAATACACAGCTTTCACCATCTTTTAGAAGTCATTCACAAGTGGATTCACACAGATTGTTTAATAAGAGTTAGTAGAACTCAAGTACCTTTATATCTACCAAAATAACACATACACTTTCAAGATTACTATTGCAAGGAAGTTCTTCATCTGACCACTGAGCATTACTATGCATTTTATCCATTATCAATAAAGATCTTGATCTGGCCCTCAGTTTAACTTCCCATCTTCTACAACTTGTCTTCAATACAGTAAGAGTATTCTAAGCTAGCAGTAGAATTCTTGAGCAAGAAAAACCCAACCGACAACAAAAAAAACCCAACACCTTCAAATATTCTGAGTGTTCTACCTGAAGAAAAAGCTACAGTTCAGGAGACAATGGGGTGCAGGGGGGAGGGGTGAAAGGCAGGAAGAACGAGAGGTAATTCTTAAAACTCTTTAGTTGGTTGTCTTGGTGTATCTTATGTAAGTCTTCTGAGGTTTTTTGTTGTTTGCTTGTTCCCCCTCCCTCCCCCCACCCCCAGTGCAGCTTTTATAAACTCCCATCTTAGTTTCATGCAAGTTCAGGAGCTCCTTTACAGTTTACAGTGTTCAATTACAAGCACTCACCTACTTCACAGCTACCTAAAACATTCTGGCAGACAAAATCACTCACTAAGAGCTGCCTCTGGACCTGATTGTCTGGCCAGCAGAATTAAGAAGTCAAACCTGCACCACATGCTGTTGCCTCATATTTTCTGCTTACCAACTTTTTTTTTTTTTTTAAACATTATTACTCTTTAAAAGTAATCAAGTTAATCTTTTAATACAACGACAACTTGATTTAAATGAGAACACTTACCATTCTTCGGTTCGAAGCCTACAGTCCTTAGCTTCTCTTTCTAGAGTCTGAGACTTGATCTTTATGCAAGAAGATAATCTCACAATGTAATTACTGACAGAGCAAAACATTTCAATACTTTTTAAACTCGTCACGTAACAGAAAAGCTTCTTACTTCCAATTTGGATTTATCATTCTGCAGCTTTTCAATGGTATCAGTGTATTTTCTTGTCAAGCTGTCCACCACAGCTTGATGCTGGGCAGCATCAGCTTCCAGAACTTCCAGTTTAGTTCTCAGCTCTGCTTCTAAACGTTTATGCTGCTCATCTGCTTCAAAGTACTAAAGCGAGAAAAGAAGATCTTGCATAAGTTTCATTTCACTGCAGAATCTAGTTCTGAGTTACAGTAATGTTTACATTCAAAACAAGTACAAGCAGAAATTCTATGTTGTTGTTTACAGAAAAAAAAAAAGGCTCAGGAGCCGAGTACTTTCTGCTTACCAAAACATCTGTAATATCAAACACTTAAAATATTACTGGCGCAATTTTGAGAAAATAAACTTGAACCACAAGGTCTTCTGCTCATGATTTTTAAAACAAAGCGAAATGTATTCTTGACTCAATGATGGCAATTTGCAGAAAATACATTAAACTTCAAAGCAGCTCCAAAACTGCTAGTGAATCTAGGAGCTTCCAACTCAGTACGAACTCCATGCGTACTTCCAGTAGATTTTCAACTTTCAGTGACAGCTAATTTAAGCGAGAAAAACATCATTACATGAAATATTTTACACATGCTCTTAAGAACCTGAAGTGAAAATACTTTCTCGTTTGACAGGGGAACATATTTACAAGCAATACAGTCGGATCTAGTCTACTATTCCGTATGCAACTAAATGCCTAAGCACACTAAGTTTTAGGTGCTGTTTTATCTTCTTCATCATTGTTTGTGACCAGTTTTATCAACTAAAAAAAAAAAAAAAAGACTAAAATCTTACAAGTATATGCAGTCGTTCGTTCTCTGCTATCTTCTTCTGAAGATCTTCATTGAAGACACTTTTCTGCTCTTGACTCAACTGAGATGAAGATTCTGTGCTTTTCTAACAGAAAACCGACACACGCATTATCCCCAAGTATGTGTGCTTTGGGATACCCCCAATCTCAGGTGTCTGAAAACACATCACAATCACTGATTTCCAACAGAAGCACATGAATATGTATTCCACGGAAATGAACATCTCTATAACACCACACAATATTGCACACAACATTAGCTTAAAAGCAGCACTCTTTCCTTCATGCTGTTTTTACTGTACTGTAGCAGAATGTTCATTTAGTGAGGGCTCGGGAAGCCTCTCTACACAGACTTCACATTCACTCTCATGAAATGGCTTCTATAGGCAGGTTGAGATTTGACATTATTTGAACCTTGCATGATTCCAAGCAGTCAGTAACATTAAAATCTATGCTTACGTAGTTCCAGGAGCTACATATAAGGCACATATTTCCCCCATCAAGCATCCATGTTTAAGCTGGCCTGGTCGCATAAGAGATGAGGAACAACCACAGGAAGCACTCTACACTCTGCCACTGAATATTGTGAAGTGGCACAGGAGAGCACAAGAACTATGAACTAGGACACCTGAAACACAGGGGTATGCTCCCTGCTTTTTAAAAGGGCTGCAGGTGACACAAATTATCCATCAGAAACAATCTAAATAGAAGAGATGCAATCTACTCAGTCTCCCATCAGCAAGAATCACAAGTAAGGATGACATGGAATTTAGTAGGCTTATATTCAATAGAATGTACTCAGCGAGACCCTACAGGTAAAACTACTTTTTAGGTATGTTCCATTTAATATAAAGATGCCTTAAAATAATATAGAACTAGGCATTCTGGCAGTTGAATATGAAAGGAAAAAAAAGAAAAAAAATCAGCAGTGATAGCTCACAAAGCTCCTCAATCCAGGCTGAGGTCCTTCCAAATTTGGAAATGTCTAGTGAAGCTACAGGTTACATAACTTGAAATAAGAAAAAGACCAAAATGCACTTTGAAGAGTCTACTGTGGTTAATAATGTAAATCAGAGGCACTGCACTTGTCAAGCAAGCAGATAACAATGCACAGGTGTTTAGGGAAAAGAAAGGAAGATAAGCCTATCATTAATCAGTTGAGTGACTTCTTTAACATCAGTTTTCACAGCTGATATCACACATTTTGGGGGATGCCCAAATTGATTCTTCCTGAAAAGAATCATGACAGTATCAAAGCATGTTTGAGGAAATTGTTCAAGTCCAGACACACCACTTCTGAAATTCTGGTATTGCCTACAGAAGACGTAGCCAGTCTTAGACATCTGAAGAACACGCTACCGGACTTCGTCAGCACACATTCTGACAAAGAAAGATCTCAGCACTGAAATTATTCTGCCATTTTAAAACAATATAAGGAGAACCAGCTAAGAACTTAGATTTCATGTATGAGCCTATCACAAATTCTACAGTCTGAGGCTGAAGAGTTATACACCAAAATGACAGTGCAAAGAAGTGGGAAGCAGAGTTAGAAAAGACAGCCAGTTTCCTTCATAACGGTAGATCAATCACAGAGCACCAAGATCTTCCTCAGCCATTCAAACGCTTAACAAATATCTCAGAAGGGAAACAGCAATTCAGCATCAGCTAGCAGACACACCAGAAAGAGAAGTGAAGATCTACTTCACATATATGTATAACTAATTGTAGAAATGTTCACTAACGTGTCAGTTAACAGCTAAAGTTCTGACAAGAACATACAGCTAAAGTCCTAATATAACAACTGTTGTTAGAAATCAGGATAAAACTTTGACAGTCGATTAAGAGATCTGCTAAGCAAACTGTTTGCATCTTTAGCACGTACCTTGTTCTTCTTGCCCCTAGTTTCACTTAAGGAGAGTTCATCTTGAAGTAACTCCACCCGTTTGGCAAGCTGCTGATTTCGAAAGGTCAGGCTGTCCATTTCTTGTTGCAACTTTCTCAGCGATTGGTCCTTCATCTTCAATTGCTCCTTGGTGACAAAAATGTTCAAAAAAAAAAAAAAACCAACCCCAACCAACTTTCACACAGTATTTTAATAAAAAAAGCATTGAAAGAACTCCTTAAAAATAGTATTTCTTCCATATTTGAACAGTGACAAGATAAAAAAGCACTGCTCCTAAACTAAAAAACATTCTACTTCCTTTAGCTGTCTGTAGATCACTCTCAAGTAGATACTTAACTCTATAAATGAATCATTAAGAAGCAACCTTCCACTTTTACAATATCAGCACCCACAGAGAACAATGAATACAGCAGCCAGTTCTTACTAAACTAATATCTTTATTTTCCTCATCATAATACCAAGTTCAAAAAACCTTCCATTTATCTTTTTTGCCACAGCTTAATACATTTGACATGAGCAGTTCTTGGAGATTACCTTCAGAGATGCAGAGTTCGCTTGCTCATCTACAACCCCCTTTTTCAGTACTTGGTTCTGAGCTCGAAGCTGAAAAATAAAGAGATGCCATTAACCATGCAAGACAACCAAACAAAAGCCGCTTGCTAGAATGTGCATAAAACATCATATACTTTCATGACAGCACTACATGTGCACGCTTCTTAAAGCATTCTGTTCAAGAAGGTAGTTCCAGGCAGAAGAGTTGTACCAAATTCGTATCCTGAACTGACAAGAAAGAAAATGTTATTTTACCAGCTGAACTTCCTGAGTCAAGTACAACATAATGCTTACTATCATGAAGATTAGTTATTAACATACGGTTAAGGTTTCAAGAACTGTAAACAGCTAAGGAGAAGTTGCAAATCCTTGCTCAGATTCATTGCTACTTCTGCCTCTTCCTTCTTCTCCCCATAGCTGTCTGTGACTGGCTCAGGCACATTAAGAGAATAAACACTTAAAATCTCTTTCAAGAAGAGCTTAGCTATACCTTAAGGAAAAATACATATTACCGGTAGCAGCAAACAATCCAGAGAGCAGCTCAACAAAAACCTGAGGAAAATATAACAAAGCATACAAGAAGTCCTCTCAGACTTGCTTATGAAGTTCACAGATCTGAGCTACAAGCCACTAAGGTGGAATATAACAGAGGCTTCTTTCCCAGTCACTTCACGGAGTACCTCTACCCTGTGGCAGTAAGGATACCAACAGCGTCAGCTTCCCATTTCTTGATGATTGCTTGAATCCTGGTTTCTTCCTTCAATGGTAGTTTGTATTCATTTGATATGTTTTAGTCCAGCTGTTACAGATACAAATTAAAGGGGTTTGTATAGTCTTTGGGAACACCTCTGGCAGAAGCATAAAAGGCAAGATTCAATGTGAATCAGCAACAGCAAACCTTTTCTGATGACTGAATATACTTCAGCAGGTCAAAACCCAGTTGACATCACTAAGCACAGGCTTTCACCCTGCAGTATTCCCACTGTGTTGCTAAGGTATCACAAAGTTAAGAAAAGAAACTTGCAAGAGCACCAGAGACTTCCAAGCACAGGGCGTCCCAGCAAGAAGCAACGCGGTAGCTTTCAATTCCTCTTTCTGACACAGCCACTAAGGCAGCAACATGTAAGATGCAGAGATGAAACAGAATGAACTAGCTCAACCGTGCTGCATCAAGATCCACCAAAGGCTGTCACAGGTTGAAAGCTCTCCAACTACTGCTTCAATTAGGGCTGTGTGAGAGAGCAAGAAGCTGTAACTCAAAGGGAAGAAAAGTTTGAGAACACAGGCCCTTCTTCTGGACTGCTCTGAACTGAGAGCGAAAGTTATCCTTTGCCAGATACTTCCCTTATCACTTGCTGAATCTGTTAAGCTCTTTTCTGCCTCATTCCCTGGCTTCCACAGCACAATTAGTGAACAGACGCACAGCCTTACAGGACTACTCTCCTTTTTCACCCGCACACAATAAGCCACCTACTCTCCAACTGATTACTTGTGTGAAATGAGTTATCTGGAAAGGTGATCTCACAGTGATCCGGGGCTGCTCGGCAAGAAATGGAATAAGAATAAAAAAAATAGTTCCCATAAAGAACCAGTGGAACATTGCAGGCTGACAGTTGCAAGACAAAGCTAAAAGAATGTTTCTGGACAACGCAATTTTAGAAGAGAGAGGATCCAGTAGCCAGAACGTTCCGAAGCTATTGTCAGAAGGTCCACATAGCAAAGGAATTAAGCAGCAAAGTCCCTCAATTACCTTATCCTGAGCCATATTTAATGTCCAAGGTACAGCAGGACCACTGTAGAAAGCAACAAGAAATATGAACAGACAACAGCTACAATAAACAAAACCTCAAATTCAGTTCAGTTTCCTTAAGTGTTCCCACAAGATGAGTTTAAGAAATACATATGTATCTGTGAACAATTTAGACTCTGTACAGTCATTTAAAGCAGTTCCAAGGAGAATAATATTTAATGATTTGTTATTCAGTAATTTTGAGAAAGGTGTCAAATACAGTCAGTGTCTTGTGCCAAGCTCTTTTTGATGTGGAGGTACACAAAAATTAAGTGTTGGCTTTCTTTCTCGAGGTTGTAAAGAAACTATGACGTTCAAAACCAATCATCTTCTTTTCAGTGAGCAAACAGAAGGAAGAGCTTTGGATTAACCATGACTCCCACCATCCAGGAAATCATTTCAAATGCACTGGAAGAAAAAAGCACTTCCTCCTGTTGGACAGATGCCTTTGCAAACATTTCTTTAAGCGGTACAAGAAACAAGAAGCAATCAGTCACTTCAGACAGCTGCAGAAGGATGGGAACAGGGTTAGGACAGGTGTGAAGTCAAGCATCCTCACTGCCAAGAGGCTGCAACAGCCCTGCAAGTACCCCTACTACCCCTGACATCCACATCCACCAGTCCGAGCAAACTCAGTGGCTGAAGGTAAGAGTAGCACAGACACACAATCAAGACGACTTAGTGAGGCTAAGCCTCACACCTGACTGCGAAGTGAAAAGCCAAGGGAATGCACAACTCAGCTCACTTCCCCAGCAAAGCAGAACCACCTGCTTGTCCCACAGATGCTTTGCAGACGAGGCCAGCTCGCCTCACTGCGGTTTGACCAGCCAGCAGGCGGCAACACCACGCTGCGTTCATGTCTGCAAACCCACACCCCTAGGCTGCCCAAGTGTGCCCTCCCCTCACAAAGAGGCGATCTCCGGGCCCCCCGTCACCTCGACCCGCACAAGCATCAGCCCTTCAGACCTGCCCCGCCGAAGCCAGGCGGGAGAGCGCCGAGCAGCACCGGGGCTGTGCGGGGAAGGGCCCGCCCGCCCCCTCAGAGGGGCAACCGTTAGGCGGCGGCAAATAGCGGCGGCGAGGGGGGAGGCTGGAGTTGGGCGGCAGCCGCTGCTCGCGGAAGGGCTCCTGATACCTTGGAGTATTCCTGAGCCAGCTTCTGGTACTTCCCCTGCAGCTCCGCGGTGGCCGCCATCCCCCCGCCCCGGCACAGCCGCACCAGCGCTAACGCAACCTCCGACCCCGCACGCCCAGCGGAGAAAGACGCACTTCCGGGTTCGTGCGGCGGCAGCGTGATGACGTCACCGCATCACCTCGTTCCCGCGGGGACTGAGGGCGGAGCTTAAGTGGCGGGCGCCACCATCTTGACGCAACTTCCAAGATGGCGGCTCGGAGGCGGGCGGGAAGGCGGGTTGGGTCGCGTGACCCCAGGGAGGCGGTCCCAGCGGCCGCTGTCGTCATAGCAACAGCCGCCGGGCCCTGCGCAACGTGAGAGCGGGAGGTCGGGCGGGGGCCGTGAGGCGCCATTTTGGCGTGGACCGGCGCGGGGCGCTGCAGCGCTGCCGCTTGCCCGGGCGGGGCGGCGGTCCGGCTGAGACACGGCTGGCGCTAGGGGGAGCCCCGGGCCCTAGCCGGCGGCCACTGGCCCCTGTGACTGACAGGGCTGTTCGACCTACAGAGCGCTTGGGTCGTCCCGTGGGTCAGGGCGGTGAGGCTGCTGCAGTACGAGCAGTTTGCTCACAGCCCGCGGTTTCCGGGTCCATTTTCAGTATTGGCAGCCTATGGTTCCCCAGAGCCCTTCTGTGCCACCTCGCAGGTCCCTTTGTGTCAGAGCTGAGCTGCCGTTTATCCTCACATTTGCCGTTTGCTGAGATGCGTGTACGCCATCAGCGCTCCGCCTCACAGCCGGTGCATCTCTCAGAAACAATTCTGGTTTCGAAAATGCCTGAGAACGGGTGTGCAAGGAAGAGAAACGATGAGGCAAAACTGTAGTGGTACTTCACTGGCGTGCTGCGAGCGCGTGGTGATGCGCAGGTGAAGGGCTGCCTAGTTGAGGACAGAGATGTAAAAGCAATTCATCATTTTTGCGTAATTTCGATGGTATCGTTATTTTCCACTAACGTGGTGTCTTCATAGTCCTTCAGCAGCAGGCAGTGCTAGCAGTGCTAAGTGGCCATTTTCATACCTTCGTTTCTATTTGCTTCCTGGAAGAAGGAAGTAGTCACCCACAATGGAAGCTGGTCCTTCTCCGTGGCCTTGAAGCTATGATGGTGTGTGCTGCGGTTTTTCTCATCACAGGAGCAGTGTTGTCAAGCACTGGGTAGGGCATGGCACTCTGATAAATATCTTTGTATCTCCACAGGAATCCCTATGTTGGAGGACATGTCATTGATCCATATTGCCATGAACAGAGACTGCACATTTTTAGGAAGTCTGAAAGAAGGCAAAGCAAAAGATCACTATTCACCCCAATGATCTTGCTGCTGCTCTGAATGACCACAAGAGCTCAAATAGCTACACGGGAGTAAAGAATCTCTAACATTTGACAGTAGACTCATATTACACCGCTACTCCATTTCACATTTCTTACTGAAGTTCCTAACAAAGTACTTGGAAGCACACTGCAGTTGCTGTTCAGCATACAGGGGTTAATCACAGCCCGCTTCATGTGGCACATCTTAACATCTCACTGTGGTAAATGTTATACTGGTGAATTATTGAAACACTTTACAATTGATTCTAAGCCTGTGTTTTCAGGTTTGATTTTCTAGGATGTATCTTTCATGAACTGTTAGGCTGAAATGCTTTGAGCGTATGTTGCAAAATGTGGCACTCCCATTTTGTGATGCGTTCAAAGATGCTTTTGTGATAGAATTTTCTCCTTATGTCTGGTGCAGCGAATGCTGACAGATAGGTTTCACAGCTGAAAGCTGGAAAAGGGAGCTGAGGGACATAGAGCGCGTAGCTGTAGTTGAGTGAATTGCTTCCCCACTGACTGCAGCAGTGACTGACTGGTGGAGGAACATGGACTTTATTGTCTGCATCCATGTAGAATGGCAAGATCTAAACATACGTTCTGTTGTATAGGGTATTTATCACAGGAGGTAATACCAGTTTCTTACAACATGAGCAGACTGAGTGGATCAAAAGATGGGTGGTCTTACTGCTGAAAGACTGTTAGGCTGAGAGCTGACTGTGAGATTTTTAGGCTCATCAGAAGCAGGTCTACTTCAGGTCTACCTCATGTATTTCAAAATGGTGCTGTCTCTTAATCAGCTTCTCATAGATCCTGCATGAGAATAGTGCTAGCAACGTATAGTGTAATTTATGACTGTTCCATGGTGGTGCTTGGTAAAAAGGTCAGGTCAAAGTTCCTCAACCACATACATAACAAAAGTTTTATTTTTTTTACTTTCTCTTAGCAGATTGTCAGATTTATCCTTTTGATTTTGGCATTGCAACTATTTGCAATGCTATTTCCCCTTCTTGCAGCTTTGAAAAATGTCTTTGTTGTGCTATTTCCTCTCAGGCACTTCCTTAATACTCGCCTCCCCCAGAGAGCAGGGCTGTCCAACCACCACTGCATTGGAGAGGTGCGCAGCACGTGTTGCTGCAGTCCGCCAGCGATCCAGAATGTAATTCTGGATTCCTGGCTGCGCCAGGGGAGGTTCAGGCTGGACATTAGGAAGTATTACTACTCGGAAAGGGTAGTCAGGCATTGGAATGCACTGCCCAGGGAGGTGGTGGAATCACCGACCATGGGAGTGTTCAAGAAACGTTTGGATGTTGCGTTGGGGGGTATGATTTAGCTGGGAAGTATTGGTAATGGTTGGACTGGATGATCTTCTAGGTCTTTTCCAACCTCGATAATTCTGTGATTCTGTGAATTGTGTAAGATTGACTCTGTCATCATAACATCAGAGCCAGAGAGGTCAACTGGGTGCAGTGCCACGTAGCGTGGTGTGGTTGCCAAAGGACCCCCAAAATATTATCTTCTTCAAGTCCACCCACATGAATAAAAGAACACATTACCGCAGCAAATCTTGAAGCAAGCTGAAGCATGTTGAACAAAATAATCCCTTACAAGGGTCATAGCATTTGTTCTTGTCTTGTTGGCTCTCATTGGAGTGAATAGAGAGCCAAGGATATACAGTGGATCAGAGGTTGTCCTCCTCTTGCCTCTGCTCCCAGCAGCTAGTACAATGGGTGCTGAATTCTAGGCGGTGTCTCAAGACGGATAATTTATTTAGGAATTACAGCGATTGTTAGGGTATGTTCTACTTTCAGGCTCATTTATCCTCCACGCCCTGTTCAACAGTGCTTTTTCCTCTGGTTAATCAGAACTTGCATTTTGCTTATCCTGTGAATAGGTGCATATAAAGAAATAAACAAAGAACGTATTTTCAGTCACCCAGGATGTTTTCTGTGCTTTGGGAAATAAACTTCATTGTCATCACTTACATGCTTTCAAGTATTCACAACAAAAGGGTTTCTAAGGTCTGGAAAAAATTCAAAAACGTTTGGAAAGGAGCCATCTTCAGTCATCAGACTATCACAAGAAATGCATAAACCACATCCTCAGAAGCTGCAAACACCCTAAACTGGTGTTTTGTTTCTGTTATCTTAGCAACGGCAAGTATGAACAGCAGGATATGCGCTCACAATATGCACTCGTTATTTCTCACAATGACTCCATAGCAAGCCTTTTGTTATATGCAGCCTTTCACCTTGTTCAAAATCCCGATTATTCTGATAAAATACAGAAAAGCCAAGCACTCAAAAAAGTATGACATGGACAGAAATGCAGTTCACAGAACAGTTTCATTATCTGTAGTCTTCACTATCATAATTTCAGTGTTTCCGTACCATTTAAAAACAGAAATGAAAACAAGCCTCTGCATCTCGTGCCCCTTCCCAGCCCATAAGATAAGCAGCCTGAGTCATCTATAGGGTGTGTGTGCGACCATGGGAGCGGTGACTTTGCATAGAGAGAAATTACTGAGAACAAGAGGACGGGAAACCTGAGCAAGCAAGGTGCCTGGGATAGGTCAGGGCTGACCTTGCAGCTCGTGGAAGTTCTCTTCACACGCTCAGAACCCTTCTCCATGGGGATTGGTTCCACTGCAGCACAGCCCATACCAGCCCTTGGTGCAACAGCAGCGGCTTTGGTGTCTTTGCCAAAAAAGAAAAGCCATACTGACATATGCTCCATTTAACCCCAGAATTCCACAGCAGCTGAGAACGTTTTGCTTCCATTTTTCTCAAAGTGGAATTTAGTCTCTCCCAGACAAATGACACCTCTTCCCTCGCTCTGCCATATTTGTTGGAGCTCTACTCATGCTCTACAGTCTCATTTCCTGCTTTTCTTCTGTTTGGGGGGGGGGGGAAACATTGACCCTAATAAGTCCTGCTTCACTCACATTCTAACATTGCACTTTCACAGGAGAAAGAAAAATGCAGACAGCACGCCTTACTTTCAGTGAGCCAAATTAACTGATTTCATAGGAGAAGATAAAAGAACTGACGAGGAGGACTATGGAGATTTCAAAGTGAGAAGTGAATGCTTTTTCTTGTATGCAAGTTGTGGACAGAGACCTGCAAGCCTCTGAAAACAGCCCCAGCTAACCTATGTGAGCAACAGCAGCAAAGCAGGAGCCATACCTGCAGCAAAGGTGGCAGGGTTTGCTTTTGTTTTCTCAATGTCGCAGAGAGGAGAGAGAGATCCGGTGGATTTGCCGGTCATTTAGGGAACATTTTAATCAGAACTATTCCTGTTTATGAGGACTTGAAGTGTCACCACCAAAAATAGACTTTCGGAATGAGCGAAACGCACAAAAAACTACTGTGGAAAAAGAGATGAGGAGAAGAAGGGGACGTGGTTCCCCACTGGAACAGCCCAAGGAGAGCAAAAAGGAGAGAGCCATAAGTGGTTATTCAAACATCCCAGGCAGGGATGGGAAACACAGACCTGAAGAACCAGAAGAGGGGATCCCCAGGAGAACCAAAAGGCAGCAGAGGGGCATTGAGATCACACCAGCTGCTGGAAAAGGGGCTGTGGCAGAAGCGGAATTGTCCTTGCATGTTAGCATGAACTGGAAAGGAGAAGCAGCTCGGAGAGCACAGCCACGTCGGGTCTGAATCCTAACAATAGGAGGAAGAAGAATCTTAGGGGAGTTTACAAAGCTGAGATGGACAATATTCACGTTTAAGAAAATACGAACATTCCAATCGTTTTTCTTTACATTTTACTACATTTTATTTTTGTGTGTTTTCTTCAGCATTTTCCTTTCCTTTTGTGGTTATGATACTGAGCAACAGAAGCAGCATTTTGGCAGCTGAGTGAAATACCACGTGCCTCTAAGAAGCGAGCAGCAAACTGGAGTGCACTTGAAGGAGATACGTATTAATGGATCAAGGAATGACACCATCAGAAATAAGTTCATGTTTTGTAAAATACGAGAGTAGGCTTCCAGGGCTCTACCCTTTAGACAGCAATAAAATGCAGCAAGCTGTTTAAAAAATATATTCATTGGCACTTCCTAACGATCTGTAAATATTCTTTGTAATCTTTTAAGCTTGACAGCTAGGAAAAGAAAGAAAAAAAAAAAACAACCATCCTCCATTTCAAAACTCCAGCAGTGTGCTGGAATGGCTTTAGAGAAGACGGCAGGCTTCGGGACCTCAGTGAAATCCAGCTAATAGTGAGAGCACACATAACGCTGCTAAAAACGAAAGCCAAAGTGTTCTTGGCACCTTTCCACCCGTATGCATTCATTCATTTGAAAAATAGTATTCCTTAGAGAGGAACAAGCCAGCGAAGAAAGGCAGTCACGGAAGGACAGAGCACAGTTTTCCACTTCCAACTGCACCCACAATTTCTGTGTGCAGATCGGCACTGAAATAAAACATTGGATGGAGATCTGCCTGGCATGAGGTGCTGCACATAAAATTGCCGCACCGCGAGAACCAGGGTATTTCCAAAGCTGCAATTCGTCGGACACCAACAAGTAGGGATTAACAACCACATCGGAAATAATGAGCCTTGACAGATCTAGGGTTAAATACTTTAAAATTAGATCCTGCTGAAAGCTGAATCCTGTTGCTTAGCGACGGCTGCATGGGATGCTGCTGTCACTCCGCGGATGCTTCTCTGGGGAGTCAGCGCTGCGCTCACAGAAGTGGGTTATGATTGGGTCAAGGTGACATCATGAAGCACGGCAGCAATATTTTTTTTTTTTTAAGGTAGCATGGAGCACCATCGCACTCAGCGCAATAGCTGCGTAGCCACTGGGAAGCTTAAGGAAACATCTGGCTTTTCTTTTGAAAGGGCTCTGCTCTACCAACATGGTACCTGCCTCAAGGAAGGGCTTACGGACCCCATGGAGACAGCAGGTTCTTGTGGCAAGCCTGCCGTAGTCCAGCACAACAGGTGGACTTTTAATCTCTTCCAATTACTCACAGCCAAAAGAAAAGAGAGATAAAATGCCTGTAATTTGTGGAGGTCAGGCTGTGCATGTGGAGCATGGAATCCTCCACCAGCAGCTCAAAAAAACACGCACAAAGCTCATCAGAGAGAGGAAAACGCACCCTTCCAGAAAATGACTGAAAACGTGGTTTGCTGAGCTCATTTGAGCATCTAAAGCAAACGAGAACCGGCTGGATCTGAGAAAATACCAAAATACCGACTTAATGAAAGAAAAAAAAATATCTTGGAGACAGGAAATCAACTTTTAAATGTAACATCATATAGAATTTTCCAGAACACCACATGCTGGGTGAAAAGCACACAGATACCTGAGTGCTTCTGGGGTTGGGTTGATAGGGTCCAACTTGAGTCCATAGGCAAGGAAACACCCAAGTAATGGCATCACCACCACCTTTTTAAGAATGAATGCAAAAATGGTGAATCCAGTCCACCTGAGTGTGCTGCCTGTTAGGTCCTGGGCTGTCAGGAATCAATAGAAATGGAGATTATGACAACCAGCATACAAGCAAAGCTCAGCTAAACATGCGCAACTTTAATTAAAGTCAACAGTCCTTTGCAGATGCTGAAAGAGCACACAAGTACTTGGTTGAAGGTGGTCATTCTGATGACTCAGAGTATGACTACAGCAAATGTGGCATCTCATAGGAGCAGAGGTGCTGAGGCCAGGAAGCAGAGGCCAGCTTGCAGAAAGCACTGGCATTCCTGAGGTGCATCCGTAGCTCTTGCCATGTGTGTGTCAGCACGCTGAATGCAAACCGGGACTGAGCTCAAAGAACCAGAAGGGTGGCTACAAGGAATGCAGATCATGTCTTCAAATGGAAAGCAAATGATCTTGGTTTGTTTAGTAGCTCAAGAGCCTAAGGAGGGGGATGATTGCTTTTGTACTGAGGCAATGGGAAAATAAGCACTCATGTTTAACGAAGCTCTTTAGACAAACACTGGCAGGGGATAGCTAATTATGTTAGCAGGAAACGAGCTGTAGCTGCAAGAGCAGGTAGCTTTCAGGAGAGCCTGCTTGAAGAACAGGGAGAATGAGAAACCCCCTCCATCTGAAGCCTGAAAGCTTCAAGCACAGCTGATAGTGCTGTCATCTCAGATGCAAGAACTACTCACAGCTGAAAACAGGAGCTTCTACATCCAGATACACTAGGGAAAGCTCACAGTCATGTTGTTGGACTTTTACTGGTACTCCTATCTGGTTATCACGTATCCACAGGTATATGGAAACTCAACATCTGAGAAAGCATCAGCATATTCTGTGTCACATTTAGACAAGCATTGTCAAAATAAATCCGATCTAAGAAGCACTTCCTGAACAAATGCCCTTAAAATCCAGGTGGCATGCCTGGGTAATTGCTTCAGTGAATGCTTTGTTCCAGAAGCTGTGGCTCCACAGAGGGTAATTCCCAGCAAAGCTGTCACAGAGAAAAATGCTCCCTAACATTTAACAACAGTACTGTGAATAAAAATTGGACGTCATTAACACGTGATTCTTAGCTGTGGTTTTGTCCAAGAAAAGTAACTTCTATGTGAACTACGTTGAAGTGAATACTTACTTACACAGCTCTGCTCCCATTTCCTGATCACTCCGCTTCCCAGGCACCGGGAGGAGTTCACACGCATGTGCTCATCCAAGCAGATCTGTCCCATTGGCAGGGTGCAAGCTGAGACAGGTGGAAAAGGGATGGGAGCATTTTGCTCCTGCTGCTGGAGGAGGGTGCTGCCACTGGTATGCCTTCCATTAGGCCTTGTGGATAAAGATGCAACGGGCCCCACTGATCACGGCTAAAGGAAATACTGAAAGAGCATCAAGTGAGAACTATGCAGCTTTATCCAGGGATATGCTCTTACAATTATCCATCCCATACTGCGTTGCTGATCTCTGAGTGCTATACAAGCAGCTTAACTGCAGCAATACAGATATAGAACAAAATAATCGGGGAAAAAAAGCCCGAGTTCTTTGCCAAAAAGCAAAATAAACAAGGTGAGATGCCTCACATGGGGACAAAAGGTGTGCAGCACTATTCCACAAGTTTCCAAGATGTCAGAACATTCCTCAAGTTCCCAGCATTAATAGGATATACGTCAAGTATTACGGCCAGTTATGGATGAAACTGGCCTGAAAGCAAGTCCTGCTATGTGTTACCATACAGACTGCTTCCACATGCATGCGACGTTCTTAACCAAGTAGAGACCTACAGCAAATTACATTTGCTCTTGTTCTTCCAAACAAACCCGCTCTTGTGGAGCAGATGTAAAGGAAAGCGGGGGCTCTCGGAGCACCCTTTGGGACTGACACCACAATCTGTAGATAAAGAGAGAACGCAGCACTTTCTGTTTGCAACACCATTTATTTTATAAAAGCCCCTTTGATCATCTGAATGAAAAATGTGGGCAGAAAAGTCACAAATGTTATAAAACAAAGTTTATTCTGCAATATTTTGTCATAATGAATTGCATCTCTTTGGTAAAAATAAACTTTATAAACATTTTAATTAACAGAGATTAGCATACAAAAAACTAAACTTCTGTAAATATTCTTTAAAACGGGTAAAGGACTAAAGTGGAGGAAAAAGGGTTAGAATCGGTCACCTACGGGCAAAATTATCCTAACCAAACCCAAGGACGCTGCTTATGCTACATCAGAAACAAGCTAGAGGGAACATTTTAAAAACAACTCTGGTTCATTTGATCAGAAAGCATTCTTACAATTCACTTTTAAATAAATAATAGGTACAATGAATTGGCAATTATAAAATGTTTTATATCACTATATGGCAGCAACATAATACTTTTAATTATGCACTTTTTAGTTTGAAGAAATGTACACTTATAAAACAGACTTGGTAATGGCACTGGCAGTTAGTTGTGAAGAATGTGCTTTAAGATAGAATGGCAGGTGCAACGTTTAAAATATTCTACTTCTTCTTTTCAATAAATATTTTGACTACACCGTTATCAACACATGTGAGTGTAGTTTGCTTTAACCAAAGCTTTTCCTTTTCAGCCTAATGAGAAGCCGCAAACCAGGCAACCTCCATTTTAAAACTGGATTCTAAAACATTTGAGGCCACTTTCACAATAGCAATAATTCAGTATCTGGGTCTGAAAGACCAGTACAGGTTTGTACAGCATCCACAGCACAATCTACCCAAAGCAAAGCAGCCTCCCTTCCACACCAGTCCCGCGCACTTCTCCACTGTGTTTAAAGAAACGAAGGTGGTTCGTTAATACTTTTGTTGCCTTTTAACTGCTGTTGAAGGATATTTGAGTCAACCATTGGCATGAACATTTTACATATGTCACTAAAGAAAACCAACCCACCAACAGTCAAAATAACTTTTAATTATACTCCATTTATACTATATACACCAGGGTCTTTAACTCAGGTGGCAAACGAACCCAAACCCCATTCTAGCTATGGAAGCGAAAGGAACCACAGCTATTCTGACCTTCAGTTCTCTCCTGCTGAAAGCTGGGAGGATGGATGCAGCTTTCACTGTTAGCTGCTCACCAGCGTAGGTTTATTGCTTGTTGCATATGGTCATTAAACGCACTGGTAGCTTCCCAGTCCCATTCCTTCAGTAACACTGAAGCCATGATCACCTGCTTCAGGGTTAGTTGTGGCACAGCCATGCCCCTAATTCAGTATCAACCTCCTCAGGTTTTATTCAAGGCCAAAAGAAGCTCAGAACCAAACCCAACCACGGAGCTGATATTGGCACGGTTTCCCAAGCGACTGGACCTTGATCCAGCTTTCCTCGGAAGCCAGAGAAGAGTTGCAACCAACTCCAGCACGAGCCATATGGCACCCCTCTTCAACAGCACGCCACGGAAGCCATGGCGCTGAGCAGAACTCCTGACTGCTAACAGCACCTCTCTGTAGGTGAACCCTCATTTTCTGCACTGACGCAGACTCTGCCCTTTGCAGTATTCAGTCAAAACGCAAAAGCAAACCAGGAGCAAAAGGTAGCTTTGCTGAGCATTCACATCTCCACCTCCAAAAATCCCAAGAACCACTGCACTGATCTGTAGCTTTCTTTCAAACAGCGAGATTTCCCCTACTATCCATCGGTAACATCCAATATCGGATCTAATTGGCTAATGCACCACTCGTGATATCCAGAAGACATACACATCTGTACAGACGTTACAGGTGCAGACCAATGGCTGTTAACACGAAGTAGGAATGCATCAGAGTTCTTTTCTTCCCTTTCAAGAAATAAAACAATTCACTCTTAAAACTGAAGTGATTGGAAAAACAAAAAAAAAACAAAAAAAAAAAGGAAAGGACATGTTCTAGTGTTTGTGCTTTAAAAAAAAGTTGGCTTTGAATTCCAAAACATGCTACAAAAGAACCTCAGATATTTCAGGCTTGATCCTACAGCCATGAAATCAGTGGGAGCACCACTATTGTCTTCAAGAGGCACTGAACCAGGCCCTTAGAGCAACAGACCCTCAGCAGCACGGCTGTATTCACATTTAAAACAGACGCTTATGGCAGTACCCATGAACAGATTGACAAACAGAAAACACTGGTCTCTAAAAGGCCTCCAAAGAGCCAGAAAAAACATTCCGCCAGGGGAAGGTTACCTTTTGGCTGAACCCAGCAATGTCTTCAACAGCCCAAACAGCGGACGCTGGTTTCCTACTTCTAATTCTTACTCAGCTTCGCCCAAGAACTGCTGGAAACAACAGCTCAGCGTGTTAGCGAAAACCGTGATGGCACATCGCACTGCCCTTCAGAAACAGGAAAGATGACCACTTATGTTGCCTAAGATTCCGAAACATACTTAAGGCATCCTTATTGTTACAGCACAGTTAAAACCCACTCTAACAGCACTGAATACCCATCTTTGAACAGAAAACCTTTTTTCCTTAAAAACAACAACAACAACAAAATGACAATAAAAGATCAGAAACCATCAATTATATAAATTAAAGAGGAAAAAAATTCACCATACCACTAATTCTTTTTTTTTTTTTTTTTGGCCAAAAGACGTGTGGGAACTCCAAGGAGACTCTTTTATTGCAAAAATGAACTGTGAAGGAAAACAGAGTTACGACAGACATCCAAGGGGCAAAGGCTCGCCTTGCTTGTTAGACGCGCTGCGTGGGGCAGGCCGAAAGGATCCACCAAACAGAAGGCACGCTGATCTGGGAAACTGAGGGTATGAAAAACCCAAATTGCTTTTCCATGTTCAGTGATTCAAAAGGAAGCTATTTGGCTTTGTTTCAGGTTAGGGGTGAAAATTCTCTTTTCAGTGGTCATTCATGACCTAGACACCTAAAATCTCTACCTTACTTCCAATTTAACAGCACGAGCTGCTGTTCTTTATTCTCAGTCCATCTCTTCCACTGGGGAGCAAGGCAGCAGATGTGGCAGTGGGACAGCAGCAGAACTTGTGTTAACGCACGCTCTCAGACACATGGTCTGATTATCACGTGGTGCTACGTGGAGCCTGGAGTTGGACTCAATGATCCTTATTTGTCCCTTCCATCCCAAGACATCCCATGGTTGGACGACTCTACAATATGTTCAACAGTGGCAGTGATAAGAGGACATCAAGCTTGGCAAGTGGCAGCTTTCATTGCTGGCTACACCCAAGGTGTGTGCACATCTGCAATAAAGCGACCCCCAGCCTCTGCCCCTCGGGACAGTATGTCTTCAGATGGGAAAAAAACAACAGGTTCGGGAACCTGACCTACAGACAGCAGGGTGGAAGTGGGGGTACAAGCAGGAAAGAAAAATAAAGCAGAGGGTGGCACCCACCTCAGCTACCCGTTGTCCACTCTGCCTGGGAGGGCTGCACTCCTCCCCTCTGCCCAGGGTACTTACAGCTCGCTGAGAGCACCTCCTGAAGCGGTGCAATTTTCAGACACTGTACTTGATGGGCTGAAAACTGCAGCCACTGGGAGCTACCTCTGCAGCATTTCCACTGAAGAGAGGTGAGAAGAGCAGAGAGAGGGCGCATGGGAGGAGGTAATTCAGGCCAGAACATTTCTTTTTTTTTTTTTTTCCCCCTTCTTTCTTTTCTTTTTTCTCCTCCTTTTTAAATCTTTACATGGAAGTCAGAGCCCTTAGGGCAAAATTCACCTCTGCAGATGGGGCCAGCAGAGATGCCAACACGAACCACAACATGCATCTGAGCAAATATAACTCTGGGGAAAAAAAAAAACAAAGCACAACAACAAAACTATTTAAAAGAAAACCAAAAAGGAAAACAGTGATCATTCGGAAGTACGCTTTCAGGTTGTCACAAGTCATGCATCTCTTCTAATCTGAGAAGTTGAACTTTTTTTCTTTTTCTTTTTAGGCAGTGATTTAAAAATAAATGGCTAAATTACAGTTAGTGCCAAAAATAAAAAAAGCAATGAGTCCTCTTATGGCTTTGATCTCCCTTGTGAAGGGTAAAAGTAGAAGAGTATTGCCACAATTAAAAAAAATATATGTATATATTCAACATTGACAAGCATACTATTTTTTCCTTTGCTTGTGACTGTGGGTCTTTGCAGTACTTATTAAGGAACCCAAGCACGTTTGGATGCCAGCAAGGTGGAGCAGGGACCCCGCTGCTTCTTTCAGCTCCTCATCAATTTCTTGACATAACTCCTTGAGTGCTTTGTTGCTAGGCTGACTTTTCTCAGAGGTATCTACACAAGGTTGTGATGCATAGCCACTGTCTCCAAGAGGATCGTCTTCATAGTCAACGTCTGTATCCACTTCACTGTGAAATCCTTCACTGCCGTCACTTCCAGCACGGCTGTTCTTGGAGATAAATTCATACACCTCATCAACAGAGGACAAGGAAGACACACTGGACCTAGATGCACAACGCTGCGAACCCATGCTGCTAGCGCTGTAATTATGATCCTCCTTCGGATCAATATTGGTGGCTGCAGAATCATTTTCTATGGAACTGGAAGGATTAAACGCACTGCCATAACTCCTCTTCTTAGGTGTCTTCAGAGACTGAGGTTTCTCACCTATTAAAAACGAATTCCATCAGTAAGCATATACTCAGTGAGATCACTTTTGAAAAAGCCCACACTTTGGCTGCTGAGTGCAAAGAATAAGCTGGAAGTGAGCACTTAAGAGCTAGAATTTCTTATGCACATTTCCTGCCATCCACGGAAGACAATGGTCTTCAGCTAATCACAAATAAAAGATGGAGACACAGAAGTAGCTAAGAGAATCTTCTTAGCACCTAGTACAGAAAGGGCAAGGGAAGAACTCCGCACAAGAAAAGAAAGGAAAAAAGAGAAGGCGGTTCTATAAAACTAATGCTAGCAGAAAGAATGGTCAGAACAGATTTGCCTCTTGACTCTTCCTGCTACTGGCAAGATCCACTACTGCAACTTTAAAGAAAACGTTTAGCTACGGGGTGAAGGAAAAGCCAGCAAAACGGCTTATGCTTACAGTCTAGCATCCCTTGTTCAATGGAAGTATTCAACAGCATCATCGCAGTAGCAGCATCAATATCAGATTCTGCAAAGGAAAAAACAGCAAAACGTTACAACTTGGGTAAGACTGACAAAATTAGGTCTCTAGAATACACAAAGAATATATAAATCTGCATACACTGGTTTACTATGAAGAACAGCAGAAAACTGTGTAAGGATTCAGAAACAGCATGATTCCAATGCGGTAAAAAATTAAGGCACGGTGATCCAGAGTGGCACTGTATGAGCAACGTGGCTACAGAATGGCTACGTATCTCAAATATGATAACCCTACTAATGCTAAGCTCTTGCTGAATTCTTACTTAACTGAATTCACATAACCACATCTGAAGCCAAGAAACCGCAACGTTAATCAAACGCTCATATGATGATGATATTATCAACAAGTGGCTTTTGTTTGTAAAGGAAGATAACACGTACGGCAAAACAAGGCACCTAATCAGCTTCATACCCTCATTCTATGAATGACTGCACAAGACTGAAGAATGCTGTTAAACACAGCACTAATTCAGCACACATTTTCTGTTTTCTATTACCTCAGCGCAAATCCTGCCCTCTTTGCAGGATTTTTCACACCATGAACATATAAAATGGAACAAACAGAGAAGACAAAAGGGGAAAAAGAACAGAACCGCTCCATCTAGAAGGTATAGAGGTATGCACAAGAAATAGGCAATTGAAAAATATTCAGATGAACAGCATTTAGTTATTAGAACAGATTTAGTTATGGTGACAAACGCTACTTGTAAAATGGTGTCCTTTGCTGCACTGTGTGGATTACAAGCAGAGAAGCGGGGCTGGAAGACAATGTGCTGGAAAGCACCCGCATTAAGTGGAACGGTCTCAGCATCCTGCTCAGCTACTGCTGAGAAAGGAGCTGCTGAAGTGAAACATCAGCAATCCCATTTGCAGTCCATCCCCCACTCCACTACATTCATTAGCTGTATTAACAAACTCCAGTGGGACCGAATTTGGGGAGGGACACTGCAGAATTGCCAACCTGATTTCCTTACCTAACACAGTTTTTGATAGCCTCACTCCAGTCAAGAGGAGATTTGAAGAACACCATGTTGGCTTCTATCAACACGGGAAGTGAATGAGCTGCTGTTTCCAGTGCAGGTTGTAAGACATGCACCTTCCCCATTATTTTCATTTCCTATAATTTTTAAATCAAAATACTTTGAGGTCTTATTCCACTGCACTTGCAAGGTATTTTTATTCTCTGCTTTGTCTTTGGCAGCAACAGAGCAACTGAACTGACAAGTCATAATTCGCAATTTAGAGTGCAACTGACAAAAAGAAATAAAACCTTCAACAGTTACTTTCTTTCACTTTTCATAATAAGCAAATGAAATAGCCCGACTCCTTACTTGCCATCAGACTACTTCAAACAAACAGAGCTGGCACATAAAGACCACCTTGATAAACTGACAAGTAATGGGAGGCACTGATGAAACACTACAACCTGCAAGTTGTGTTTTTGAATCATTAAGGAAAAGACCTCTAAGATCATTATGTCCAATCCCAACCCATCCCCACCGCTATTACCCACTAGCCCACATCCCTCACCGCCACATCCCTATGGTTCTTGAACACCAGGGATTATGTTTGACTACACCACCTCCCTGTGCAGCCTGTGCCAGTGCCGCACCACTCTTTCAGATAAAAACTATTTCCTAATATCCAACCCAGATGTCCCCTGGCACAACTTAAGGCCATCATCTCTCACTAGTTTCCTGGGAGCAGAGGCTGACCCCAGCCTTGCCACAGTCTTCTTTCAGGCAGGCTCAGGTCTCCCCTGAGCCCCCTCTTCAGACCGAGTAGCCCCAGTTCCCTCAGCCACTCCCCATCACACCTGTGCTCCAGACCCTTCACAGCTTTGTTGCCCTTCTCTGAACATGCTCCAGGGCCTCACTGCCTTCCTTGTTTCCTTGTAGTGAGGGGCCCAAAAGCAAACACAATACTTGAGGTGTGGTCTCACCAGAGCTGAGTACTGAGGGACAATCACCTCCCTGGTCGTGCTGACTGCACTATACATTCTGCATGCTAGCATCCCCAAAGAAATGGGAAGGAGTTCTGCAGCAACTTCATTCGTCTTTTAGAATTACCAGTGCCTCCTGGTCACCATTCTTACGCTCTGGCTTCCTTGACGATTGCTCTCCTTGATAAAGAATTATTTCCCAAATCTGCCTTAGGACTCACCAGCAAAATCACTGAGAGGAGAGAGACCTCTTTTACACTACATAGAGCCCTGAGCACCCTAGGTCTGCCCAAGCAAACACATTCCTCCTTCAGTACTGCATGAAAGCAAGCGGGGGACATCCACCAGCTCTGCAACAGAAAAGGATGCTTTCTTACCACCACAGCACAGCCAGAACCTCTACATCAACATATGGTCGCTGTCACCTGTGGGACAGGCTCTGCCTTTAAAGCCTTGGCTCTGCTGCCCAAGCAGTGCTTCTGGTTTGTGGCTGAAAACTAAAAGCAGCCTCTCACCTCAGCAGCTGCAGTACAGAGCTGGCTGTCCTGCTGCTGCAGCCCTGCTTTGCTAATGGCATTTTATTACCCTTCCGGAAGAGCTCTAACAACAACACTACAACAAATTAACAATGCACACCTTTTCTTGGAATCAGCCATCTAACATTTGGGTATGATTCACTTTCCAGCATTTTATTCTTACTATTTTTGATGAGGACAAACCATCAGTAGATTAAGCTTTATTACTGAGGTACAAGACCTGTGCTCAACAGGCTGCTTCTAAAGAAACGTGGCGATATCCCAGCATGCTGCCTAGCTCCTTTCTGGTACGAAGGCCCACTACAACGTTGTAAAATGAGGAGAACTGTACAAGCGCATATGGGAAAATGAAGTAACCATCTTCTGCTCAGCAGCTGTTGCTACTTCTATTTGCATTTGACTGTCAACGAAAAACAGATTTCCATCTTAAATTCGCCTTTTTTTTTTTTTTTTTTTTTGTTAAATCTGATTCTGGTGTGCTGTTCTTCCTCATGGAAAGTGAAAGCAGGAGAAAAGAATGGCCAAGTCCTCAAACTCCAGCAGTCTTTAAAACCTCTAAGAGTAGGTAGATACCAGTGGGTGGAGGAGGAGGATACCAGGGAGACAGCAACACTGCATTCAGCTAGAATTCCCTGAAAATAAACAGTAAAACCCAAGGGATGCAGAGGCGAGCACAGCAGCTAGTTACAGGTGTAAGTTGCACACAGCCCTGAGTTCTGCTTTGAACCACGTTTCAGCAGGAGGCTGCTTCTTCTAGAGCTTCAGCAAGACACCTTCATCTCCAGGCGTTCACATTAAAAGACAATTCATTCCTTCTCAGGAGCAGCTTCCCTTTGGGTTTGTCTGGGCTGCAAAAGTGGCTACATGGACATCCCCTACTTAGCTTGCATGCTGCTGCTGGTGTAGCTGTGACCAGGGGTGCAATCCTGCAACTGCCAAAAATGACTGTACTGAACAATGCTGCATCACCTCAGGTCTCAGTGATGGCTGCAGCACAGACAACCAAGAGGGGTGGGCATGTTGTGGAATATCCTTCAGACATCTGCAGTTACCTGTGCTTAATGCAGTAGATGGGGAAATGGGTCATACTGTGGAGTTGTAGCTATGGTCAGAAGAGATCATAGAATCATCATAGGCTCAATTTAGCTTGGAGAAGATCTTCAAAATCACCAAGCCCAACCATCATCCAAGCCTACTGAGTCCCATCACTAAACCGTGTCCCTGCATGCCATGTGCTCACATCTATTAAACACCTCCACAGACAGGGACTCCAGCACTTTACTTGGGCAGCCTTGATAGTCAAGCAGTCAGTCCGGTGCTTGACTATCCTTTAGTTAAAGACTACCCTTTAGGTAAAGAAATTATTCCTAACGTTCAACCTAAACCTCCCCTGGCACAACTTGAGGCCATTGCCTCAGTCCTATCACTCGTCACTTGTGAGAAGAGACTGACTCCCACCTTGCCACAACCTCCTTTTCAGGCAGCTGTAGAGAGCAATGAGGTCTCCTCTCAACCTTCTCTTTTCCAGACTAAACTGCTCCAGTTCCCTCAGCCGCTCCTCGCACATCTTGTTTTCTAGTTCCTTCACCAGCTTTGTTGCTTTTTCCTGAATGTGCAACTCAATGTCTTTCTTGTACTGAGAGGCCCAAACTGAACACCATACTTTAAGGTGAGGCCTCACCAGGGCTAAGCAGAAGGTCACTTCCCTCATCCTTCTGGCTGCACTATTTCTGATGCAGGCCAGGAACCACCAGCCTTCTTGCCCACCTGGGCACACTGCTGGTTCATGTTCAGTCAGCCATTAACCAGCATCCCCAGGTCCTTTTCTGCTAGGCAACTTGCCAGGCACCCTTCTCTCAGCCTACACTCAATCCCCTCCACCAGACTGCTGATAAAAATATTAAACAAAACTAGCCCCAAGCCAGAGCCCTGGGAAATGCTGCTGGTGACTAGCCACCAAATGGGTTGAGCTCCACTCAGTATGACTCTGAGCCCAGCCATCCAGCCAGATCGCCTCTCCACAGTCATATCCCCAGCACAACTCAGTCCCATCCAGTCTTCCTCTCCCAAGCTTTGGTGACTGCGGTTAAAATAATAACTAGGCAATGAAAGCTCTTTCAGTTGTGGATGCGACTGTTGTGGTTTTTTCCTATACCTACTGCACAACTTGCGTGGTTGCAAGCACACAGGGATAAACTTGGTTACAGAGCAGCACAGGGAACTATGGAATCAAGAACTACGTGCCAAGTCAGTTTGCTAAACCCATTCCGTTCTTTTCTTCTGAGGACTAAAGGGAACAGTTTGCACTTTTTAAGGTGATGCCTTAACTACACTGACATCATACATCTAATCGGTTCATCAGCAAATTTAGATATTTCTACACAGCTACACTGGCAATAATACCAATTTGTGCTCAACTTTTTTTTTTTAAGCATAAATGGGTGAAGTGCCATCTGTGTAGCATTCTGACTCGTTCCTGATTCCTTTGTTATTACTGCCCAGCCACCTATACCAAACACCCAACTTTTAGGCACTACTGTGGCTACGTACCACACACAACAAAAATTTGCTGCCTTTCTGTCTTCGTTTGTGGCGACCAATAAAAACCTCCAACTGACTACAGACAGTCCCCAGTGTAGAGATGCAGAGCTTTCAAACTGGTTATCTACAGAACTGCTCAGTCTTAAAGTAGGCTGTATTTGATGTGTCTGCTAAATGCTTTGCTGGAAAATAACAAGACTCCTTTTACAATTCCAAACCAATCTTATGGATTTATGCTTAATACACACACCACTAATATAATAAGCGTGCATTCTATTAAATGAGTTTTGTTGCTTTTTTTTTGTAATCTAGCAGGCCCTCCAGAAAAGGCCCATATTAAAAAAATAAATCAAAATCAGCTGGGGTTTAGAATATGCTCGTGACTAGCAAAAGCAGCACAGCAGAAGGAAAGAAAATTCATAGTTACCTTTGAGAGATCGGCCATTACTCTGCTTAAGTACTGAAGATAAGTAGTGAGGAGAAGATGACCTACTGGAAAGAAATTCAACAAGTCAAACGAAACCTCAATTAACCAAATGACGTATACAAAGTGCATTAGACACAATATTGTTATCATAGAACAATTAAAAAGCACCCAAAAGACACCACAGTTTGGCTGATAAAACAAACAGGCAACGATTTCTGTTGCCCTCAGCGAAGTACTGGACACACCGATTGCTACACATTGTTCATATAACACAATGAGCCATCATCAGCATTGGGGAAACACCCCATACAGAGGAGAAGCCTTGCTGGCAATGCAGACTTACTAAAAGAAACGTATCTTTGCTTAACCCTACATCTGAGCAAAATGGTAGCTGATGCAGAGACACTTGGAATCCAGGAGAAGCAGCACGGGTAAAGACCAGTTGTGTTTGTTTCTTTTCCAAATGGTGAAAGGTTAGCAAAAATAAAAGATGCTTTGTGCAAAAAGCTGGCGAAGGACAAGAGCTATCTGCTGATTCCCACGTTCTGTGAAGCTGGGCTGCTCTGCGGATGACACCTGCATTCTGCCTTATCTTGGCAGCTTCCATCTGGCAAAGTACCACTTAATACACCGCAGAATACAAGCTGTGCTACGCACCCAACCCTAATTATTCAGTTCATTACAAGCGCGCCATCAAACAAATAAACACAACAGTAACAATACACAACTTTTCAAATGGCAAGAAACACAGCAATAAACATTTCTAAGATTCTTTCACCTGTGCAGTAAAAGGGCAATAAAGAGACGAGTCCAACCTGTAAAAGCTACCTCCCAGGATTAATAGAGTAATTTTATCATTAAGGTATGCTTACATTTTATATTTATCTTAGTTTGGCAGCTTTATTTTTGAAAATTAGCCAGGTATTTCTTCCTCTCCACTTCCCCTCCCCCCACCCCCCCCCCACCCCCCAGAACAAAGCTGCTAAGTATTTAATCGCATAGATTTTTATTTATTGGTCTAGATCATTAATTAAAACCAAACCAACTGCATCAATTATTAAAATACCCTTTTTAAACTAGAATATTCCTTCTTTAAGTTGAATTGTGCTGCTGTGGCTGCGCACACCTTCCCCAGCCTGCAATCAGCTGCTATGGGGGGTGGATGCCCTTCAGTGCTGCCACTGCCCAGATTTGCCATCACCACCGTGCCCAATCTCAACTTGGGAATGGTGACAGCTCCAAAGGTTGGTGCAGCGCTCACTGCTAACGGCAGGGAGAAAGCGTACAAACGGGAAAGCAAGGTGACTTGAAATGGATCATCTGAGCCAAATAAGGAGTTCTTGCTGCACTGCAGCTTGCCTGGCACTGGGAACCAAAGCTCCTGAAAAGGACAGCAATATTTAGCATCTCCCAGTGAAGTAGCCACAGGAAGAAAGATCAGCACAGCTGAGTGCAAACACAGCCTGTAGGTAAAGTGCACAAATAGATGCTGAATATCTTCATCCTTTCAACCGAGCTCAGACCCTTCAGGATGCACTTAAAGCTTTCCCACAGCAACTGAATGCTTAGTATTAGGATAACCTATGCATATGCACAAGGCATTTGTGAGATGAGGGCTGTGGAGACTGCGAGAAACGGGTGCTAGGAACAGAATGCAGCCAGGCGCCCTGCACCAACCTGCTGAACAACCTGTACGGATATAAAAATGCATCACAGATGTTCATCACCTACTACAATACAAGCTTCAGTTTGCTAGACACAGATTACAGCTTTGGAAAGCTTCTGATCAAAGCGACACGTTAAATGTATTTCAAAATGCTGCTGCATGACAGGTATATTCCCCACGAACACAGTAAAATAATTGCAAACACAAGCCGTCCCACTGAAAAATTCAAGTATTGCCCTGGAGTTAAGTTTGGATGGTCCTCCCCAGCTCCGCCCAGCAGTACCTCCGGGCTTCCTCTCTCCATCCACACACAAGGCAGTGCCTTGGGGCCCTTCCTCAGAATTAAGCCACAGTTTAAATCTCCATTCAAGAATTTTTAAATACGGAAGGGAGAAGAAAAATTCTTTTTTTTCCCCTGCCTATGAGTGAAAGTCCCTGTTTTACTACTCTTACAAATACAAGCACTCTAAAACTCCATGTTTTGAAGTCAGCAGGAGTTTTGCCACGTGCCTGTATTTCCTTGTAATTGCAACTGTTGGCAAGTGTAACTAATCCTTCAGTGAAGGCAAGTGGTTACCAAAAACCAGCAGCTTCAAACTGCAGTCTTGGTCCTGCAGGTACTTCAGGGTACTTCCCTACACCTAACTTGACTGCACTGTATTTATACAAACTAAACTAATCATACATTAATGCTTGTATCATCAGACTCATCTTGAAAACCTCGGAGATACTGAAAACAAAACTGGACAAGGCTCTGCAGAACCTGCCCTGGGCTGAGTCTGACTCCTTCCCCTGCCCCTTTGGCCGGGCAGACAACACCCAGAAGTCCTGTCCCATCTGCACCACCCCAACAGCTACAGCTTGCACTGGGTGTGGGATCCCAAGGTCAATGCCCTGTGAGACTCTTAGAAAGTTCTGCTTAATATTCAGTATCGGTTTCACAGAATGTGTCTGCAATCCCAGTTCCTCCTGGTTGTTAAGGAAACTCCTTGCAGTAAGGCAAGGCATGGGGCAATGTACAGACATCATAATTACCTCTTATCTCACCCCAATTGTTTGCCAATCTAGATAAACCAGCCACATGCCTACCTAACTCCTGATCCCATCAGCAGCAGTGCAATCCTAGTTGCTTTCCATCCTCCTACTCTCTGTGCCACCTCTAAGTGCTCGCTCTGACTGATGTTCCTCTTCCTGTACCAGGAACACACGATGATGTTTACTTGAAACTCTCCAAAATTTATTGCCTAATCTTAAAATGCATCAGATGAGGAAGCCTCATCGAGTGTCCTCTGAGGTGGAATCTGCTAATGGGAAAGACTGTTCTCACCCCCACCGCAAAATGTTTCTAACAGCCTTAGAGGAAAAATGCGCCTCTCTTAGACCAGCTTTTCCAGGCACTTCAGACCATAGAGAGGTTGACTGTTCTTGACAGCAGCATATGATATAAACATTTTATATCCAAATGCAGTAATTTACGGGAGAACGCAAACCTCCTTTCCAGCAAGCATCACCAGATACATCCCAGATTGGTCCAGGTGACCTGTGCCCAAAGCAGGATTTTGCTGCAGTTAGGGCCACCGCCTGCTCTCCGAAGAAATGGCACTCATGAGCACCCCACCAGCCCAGCCCCATGTCACCTCTTGGAAACCAGTGAGAAAAGCAGTGGCTGTTTGCAAAGCCCCATAACAAAGGCAGAATAAGCCTCAGCACTAACTGCTTGTCGGGGTTATTCCAGCCAGGACCCCTAGCAAGACACAATAAGAAGGGGAAAAAAAGAAAGGTAGAAGAAAGAAGAGAGAATATTCAAGAGAAAGCACTTCTTCAGATCATTACACTGATCCCAGATCCACTATCTGGGAAGCCTGAGCTTGTGATGCTCTCTGGTCCTGTCTAGCCAGTCTTCCTGGCCTGTCTACCCAGCTCACCAAAGTCCCACTCAAATTCTTTTCCCAGTGGAAGTCAGTCATCAACAACTGCTCAGGTATTTCCTGTGGTAGGTGGGTGAATGTAACTGCACGCTGCGCTTGTATGAGAAGGTTCACCTACCTTGGTGGTGATGCCGGTGGAGTGTAAAATGCAAGTGCTGAAGGAAAAGGCTGCTTTTTCAGTGCTTGAACGAGATTAGGCTTATATTCTGGATCGACACACCATAAGGAACCTTTTCCATTCACCTGCAAGAAAGAATCGTAGATGCTACAGAATTGATAATGCACATGGCAGAAGGGAGGGGTAGCTCAACACCTGGATAGGACTGTTGTTCTATAGGATTCTGAGAGATGCGTACCTACTTTGTTATCTCCCACTCCTGCAGTACCCCAGGCCTAGTGGCACACCCAAGAAATCAATGTGCTCCAACTAAAACGTATGAAACTATTAAAAGAGGGAAGCGGTCCTGTCAAGGCACAGAAAACAGTCTCAGAGCAAACCTCAAAGTTTGGTGGAACACCTGGCAGCCCACAGAGGCCACCTGGCCATCTTCAGCCAGCGATGAGGTGGAATACAATTTTACAGATGGATACTTCATGACCCCACAGGACCCATAAGGCACACAAGCTAGAGGTCCTATTTTAGTCACTGGACTTCTCAGGAAGAGTGGAAATATTTTGCTATTAACACTGAAAGGAAATCAAATCAGAGAGAGTTTCTGACTGAGAAATAAAGAGAGATGCTGCTCTGTAACTTCAGTTGAAGCCACTGCCCTTCGTACAGATGTCTCACAGCATCTCTCAGTTATTCATTTTTTTAATCTGAAGCTTCCTTACACCAATCTCTCTGCACTAAAAACGAGCACAGCCTGAGAAGTACAAGATAGGTATCAATAAGCTTACCCTTAATGAAGCAGCTGACCCCTGCTCCGTGGTGGCTGACAGGAGGCTGTAGCTGGCTGGGCACTAACAGGGTGATCCTCTCAGCTGGCTCCATCCATCTGCTCTGCACCAGACTAATGCCCTCATCAATTCCTGCATCTCTCCTAGAGCTCAGCACTTGCCCTGGCCAGCATGGTGTCTCACTGGTTGACCCCCATAAGAGGCCCAAATCTGGTTTTTGTTACCTTTCACAGCTTTGAGGCTCTTCCATTCACAGAGTCCTGGGAACTCACCCCATCCACAAACCACTGCTCCACACCATTTAACCTGTTATCTTAGGCAGGCACTCCTAATTCTGGGTTAGTGTGAAAACATATGGCTGTGCACCACTATTTACCCTAAAAGCAAACATTCAGCAAAAAAGATGACCCAGTGCCTGTGAAGCTGCTTCTAGTCCACCACTGCACTTGGACCTACTGCTTAACAAAAAAAGCCAACAGATGTGAAGCCAGTGCCATACTTCTGAAGGAAGCAAAACTGCAGGTAGACATTCCTTAAAGCAGTCAGAAGGCCAGCGATGCTTGGTGAGGATGCAGCTCCTGCCTCCTCACAACCTGACCCCCGCTGGTGGCAATTAATAAAAAATAAACATAAAAGATCCAAAAACCCACAACAGTTCAGCAAAGAGCAGTTGCCTGACACATCTCAAAGCAGTTACTCGCCCTTCATCACTCTTCACCTCACTAAATTATATAACTGCCAGCATGCAAAAGCACACAGCTTTTCAAATAACTGCCAGTAAGGGCAGAGGAAGAACTTCTCACCCACACCCCCTACAAAGGCCAAGGCCATATACGCTGCCACAGTTCCAAATTGGAGAGCTCGCAGGGGAACAGAAACACGTCCCTGGTGATCCAAACAGGCTGTAACCCAGGGCCACACATCCCTTGCTTTCTGCCCTTTAACCACACGACTTGGCATATTGACTCTACTGCTTTGCCTGCTTGGAGGGGAAAAAAAAACCAAAACAACAACAACAAACAGAACATATTTGCATGAATGCAACCTTTGACTTCTCTTCACCTACTCAGAAGCCAGTGGATTCACTAAGGAAGGAAAGGAGTGGGCAGTTCCTGCTGCCCTTATGCCAAGACATTTGGTGCATTGCACACCGTGAGGCTTCCAGATTTGGAGCAGATGAGCTGTAATATGCAGATCCACAAAGCAGCAAGTTGTAGACCAGTTTCCAAGACTTCCCTGCCCTTACGCTTCTCCTAGAGAAAGGTGCCCACTCATTTAAAGTAGGCACATGGAGAATCAGCATTCAGCCCTGCAGTACAACCCAGCCCTTCCTGACATCTGCTGAGCTCCAGGCCGCACATCAGGGACCTCCATCTCCACTGAGATGTTGGACACGCCAGGCACTATGTGCAGTTCTGATAACAAGCCTGCTACCACTTGTGCTGAAGTCCAACCATGTGGTTTCAGGTTTTGTTTACTGACTTCGGGGTGAGGGCAAGCATTGTTTCACTTTGTTTTGGAAGTCAGAGCAGACTCTTTGAGAAACAGGATGGAAAATGAGAGAGGGAGGACAGAAGTCAGCAATAAAATCATTTGAGCCAGTGAGCCATCTATGCAGAAGCATCCTTGACTTTAAGAAGTGGATCTTTACATGCAGCTTGTCTCGAGAAGGCTTTTTCATAGAGACATGCAGAGTTATAACAATACTGTTATGGCAGAGGTTAAAGCACCACAGTACATTAAGTGCAGGAATTAAGAACGTTTTTCAAACGCTAGAGCTGCGCTAACGGATCACAAGCGAAAAGCCAGTTTAATATTCAAGGCAACTTTCAGTTAGTTTGACCCATTTGTTTTCCTGATAAGATTCCCTATCACTGTGATGCCCCACGTCCTACAGCACGTGTATCCCAGTTACTTTTGTTCCTGCTGGCAGAGCACGTGTTCATCTTCATGTGGGTGTGGAGGTGGGAAGGGGACAAGAAGTGTCCTCAGGCTCCCCAGCTTGGCACCTCACACCAACAGCAACAACATCCCTACTGCCATGGCACACAGCAATACGCTCACTGTACGTACAAACTGCGGTGTCACCCGCTAGGCCGGTAGCCCTGCCCAACTCACAGAGACGGGCAGAGCTCCAACAACAGTCATCTGTAACAGGTTCCCTAACGACATATCCTTCCAAGCCACAAGGGTGCCCTTTGCCAATTCCAAACCCCACATGTGACACTGTTCCGAAAATCAGCATTGGCAAAAACTTAAATAATTGCCCTTAAACAAATGAGTTCCTTTAGAAAAAAAAAACAGACCACCACAAAACAAAGAATCAACACCACAAGACATCCTGAAATAGAAGTCTGATGTGTTTGGCTGAGTACTAGAGCCTAACAAAATTCTAAGTGTAAACAAAGCCCTTTACAATAAGGTTTGTAAAGGATGTACTGCAGGTGGCTCTAAGCAGCTCAGTACTAAACACAAACACAGGATCAATTAAGGCACTTAGACACTTGTCAGAAGTGCCATTTCCAAAATATCAACAGTTGTGAATAACGTGTCAAAGGACTTCAACATGCAACTGCTTCACACGTGGCGAGGGGAAGAAGCCCTTGAGAACAACAGGGTCTTCTTAATTCTCTTGTGAATTTCAAACCTTATTAAACACCCCCCCCCTTCCCCTCCACCCCCTGCCAAAGCCTCACCTTGCCATGGCTTCTCTCCACCTTCCGGAAACATTTATTCAAGGAGAGGTTGTGTCGGACAGAGTTCTTCCATCCCGTTGGTGCCGTGGCAAAGTAAGGGAAGCGTTCCAGGATCCAGCTGTAGATTTCTTTGACTGGGAGGCTCTTGTTGGGAGAGTGCTCAATAGCCATATAGATGAGGAGGCTGAAAGAATAAGGAGGCTTGGAAGTGGAAGATTTTTTTTCTGGATTCTGGTAGCAGGAGGGCGAGAAGGATGGCACGCTGTCACCCTCAATGTCGTATAAAGGGCTAACAATTGGAAGACCCTCACTTCCAAGGCTGAAGTTTGTTAGAAGATTAGTACTTTCATGCAGCCAGTTCAAGTTTGTGAGCTCATCATCCGCTGAATCGCTGTCCACTACAGTGGCCTTAGGCCTCCCAGCATCTCCTGCATCGGGCAGGCTTCCCATCCTGTGCGACTGTCTTAGCCCTGCAGCTTTTTCTGCTCCTGGAGTTTTAGCTTTCTTATCCGGAGTCATTCCAGTGACTGGACCCATTTAGTTTGATTGGTCTGCAACAAAGGAGACAGAAATCAATGAAAAACTTCAAAATCATGTTGAGAGGCAGCCTGCCAAGCCAAAAGAGCTCCAGGGGAACATGACACCGTACCATCCCCATACTGTGGTCATTGAGGAGAGCCAGGCCAAGCACAGCTCCTCCAGTAACCTCATGAGGACCTTTTAACTTCCCCATGTCTACAGCACAAGGTAAGCACATGGAAATTGCTCTATGTTTCTTGAAAAGTCAGTTGAGACACAGAAATAATAGAGATGACATCAACATCTGAAAAAGACTTCATCAGGTGGGACCTAAAACATTCACTTCTCACATTAAGTCTTTAATGATACTCATTATATCGTAAATTAATCCTATTTAATCTTATTTGGAAGTGTTTGCTTTTGGTTCCTAAAGAGGAAAAAATAAGTCACACAACTTAAACAGCATAAAGTGAATGGTGCAAATGGAGTCTTTACAACCCTCTGCAAATCACGAGCACTCCCTCCCACTGGGGAGGTTGAAACAGGCCAGCTAGCAAACTGTTAGCTTAACAGCTGCCTTTCCTGCTGATATAGTCACATTAGAGCCTTGCTGCACCCAAACTTTGGCCAACATAGCTGTGTCAGAAGCACAGCCCAAAAAAACCACTTTACAGATGTAGCCTGCTATGAACGTAAGGCTATCCGGCTCCAGATGCAAGTCCACCAGCAAAGCTGATGATCACATAAACTGTAAGAAGTAAAAAACATAAAAATCAGATTGACTTCCCTGTCCCTGTACACAAACTATCATTCTGGTTTCATGCTCTAGCTCCTACTACAACTGCTCAGTTGTAAGCCAGACAGCAGACGAGGACGGTTATCTCATCAGACAGTGAGATACAAGTTACTGGATGGGTTTTGTTGGAGCAGTTTTTGTACATTCGCTGTAAACACACGGCTTAGTGTACTCGTGTCTCTGCAGAGACAGCAGGGACAAGGCCCTGCTCTGCCTCTGTATGAGGGCAAACCATCAGATTACGTCTATTGCTACTAAGACTGTAGGCAGAAATTACCAGGTAACACAGAATTCACTCCTTCCCCAGAGAAGGCATCAAGAAATTTCTTCTCTTCATCTGCTTGCACTTTCTCCTGTCGACTATTGCGAAGCTCCCCTTGTAAATCCCAGTCCCCTCTTGTTAAATCATGCAACCCGGAGCAGCCGAAGACCCCAACTCACACAGGCAACCTGCCCAGCACACAGTGGACCAATTTCTCCACCTGCTCCAGCAAACAAAAGCTGTACTTACCCTATACCAATACTGGAAACCATCCCCAAATTTTCAGTCTATGTGCAAGGACAGGCAGGATTAACTATTGGCTCAGTCATTAAGTAAATTAAAGGGAAGCAAACCGCTCACATAGCTGGTCAAAAGTAATCCTGCTCTGCCTACAAATGATTTCTCCCCCAGACTACCAGAGCAGATTTACACTGGCAGTTGGTGAACACTGGCATTAAAACACAGCCATTCACATTGTTGATAATTAATATTCTACATACAATTCTTTGCAAACAATATATAATACATTAATATATTAGCATATATTATTTAATGTTAATATATAATAACATATTAATATAAAAAATAATAATACGCCATGTTTTTCTTAGTAGATTCATTACAGAAAGCCACTTGTGTTATATTACCTCCACAGTGCCTAGTTTACCACCTGACACATCTTCTACATGAACACATCAGCAGACGTTACGTATTTTTCAGAAGGTTATATAGGCCATTATTAGACCAGTATGGTCTGATCAATATTGGCGGAGAGGAAAATCAGTTCCTTGACTACCGCAGTCATCAAAGGTGGCCTCAAACGTAAGGGTCGTATGATTAACTGAAGCCATCGCTGCTGGGAGAAGGAAGGGCTTTGGGGACAGGGTTGATCCTGGGGGAGTATCACAGGACAGCCGTCCAGCAAAGAGCACGGAAGAAGCCCCACAGAGCAGATGCTGTGACAAAACCGTATACACACTTGGACCTCAGTGTTTTTCCTCATGTTTCTCTCCGCTGTCAACTAGGAAGGTCGATGCAAACAAGGTTAGAGGCAGCCAGTAGGACTTGCTCTCCACCATACTCCCACCCAAGCTGAATTAGCAGTACCAGCATAAAACAGGAGAGGCCAGTTACCAGCCTCTTCAGTTGGTAAACCAAATACTCAGAAACTTGCTGCTATTCCCATGGTGACAGCCCCAGCCCTGCCAGCCAGGCTGGAACCCTCCAGCCTTCCAAATGCAGGAATAACACTTTGATTACATCTCTGAACACATGAAGCAGTGCACCTTGACTCTGTGCTTCGCAGTGATATAGCATGCTGTCATTAACATTAGCAACAGAACGCAGAAATACTCAAAGCCTAATGGCATCACGTATCCAAATCCCAACCAACTCAAGCATCTATCTGCAGTGAGCACCTCAAAAACAAAGTACTGCAATGGAGAAGGCTGTAGGTGTATTCAGATAGGACAGAAACTCCAACATACCAGGAAGATATTCAGTGTCACAGGACACTGCACACAGTGCTGTTGCTGAATTAACCACTCCACACCGCTCAATAATCACCAGTTCATCAGAAACCAATGAGTTGCTAGCAGATGAGAGATCGTATTACGTACCAGAGACAAAATTTTAGCCAGGCACATACAGACTGAGTGCTTGTAGCAAACCTGGAGGCTGAGCACTGGCACCTGCCGCCTCTAACCGCCACTGCAGTTAGCACACAGAACAAGCAGGGAGGTTGCCCGTTTCTTTTCTGAGCAATGAATTTGCAGCTGGAAAATCCTCAGCAACCCCAATGCCAAGTTCAAGGAAAATCCATCTCTTCTAAGCACAGAGGACATTCCTCTGCATGGCTCTGCGTTCCCTGTGTGTCATTCATGGTGTTCATGCCCCACTTGAGACCTGGATTCTGCTTCCGCCTGGAAGCACAGTATCACCTGGTTTGAGATTGCTGCTATTCTGGAGAGCTCGGATTATTCATCGTAAGAGGGAAGAAAAAAAATAAAAAACAAATCTCAACATTTCTACAAACTAACAAAAAAAAAAATGCTTACAGAAGATGGTGGCTTTTGCAGTGTTCTTCTGAACCCACTGAAGGACTCAGTTTACGAAAGGCTTTGGGGCTGAAAGATACTCAGCGTAGCAGATTAATCCATGGTTATGCCAGGTTTCTACATCTCCATTTATATATATATAAATCATTTTTTTTCCTCCAGCTATTACTTCATTTTGATGAAAAAACACCGAGCCCTGCTATGTCCTCTCCCACTGAAATAAATACTTGTGAGCATTATGAGAACAAAAGTTCCTTAATTTCTGGCATACAGCACGTGCATGCACTCATACAAGCAGCAAACCACAACACGTTATGGCCATAAGCGAAGTCACAATAATGGTGCCACAGCATTTATAGTGTGATCCCCAGGCAAGCTGACACGACTCAATTCCCCTTTCCTCCTGCTCCCCTCTCCTCTCTCATTCTTGTGTCCAAGCATAAGATCCTACCCCATGACACCTCCAACATGCCAGAGCTTCACTGAGCAGGTGAGACAGAGGAAATCTTCCTGTCACACCAAACACACCCCCTGGGACAGTTTTCTGCCCTTTTACTAAGTTAGATGCCTAACACACAGCACAGTTTTGCCAGCAGTCCCAGATCCAGCAGACTCCAGCTGCCCTAGGTGACAAGGACCCTTCACTGAACCAGCAGCCACCACAGGTAACAATGCACAGTCATTGTTTTATTTCTGCAGCCACCACAGGCAATGCATGGCCTGACTTCCAAGCAGAGAAAAAGCAGTCAGCCTTTTGTTAAACAAGCCAACCAACCAACCTTTTCTGCATAGCATCGTATGAGCAGGGCTGCTATTTAACTCTTCTTCACTTTCCAGCTCAATGCACGGCAGCCTGAGATGAAAGCTGCCATACAGCACCCACGATGCCCCAGGTTAGGACAACCTTCTCCAAACATGACCGCTTGTTTCTACAGGACCAGCCAAGCAACCAGGTGACCTCAATAGCTATTTGGGAAGACCTGGAACCTGCTAACGGTGTAGCAATTTCTCTTGGAAGTTAAAAATAGACCATGCACACACTGTCTAAGGAACAGCGCACAGCTTTAGCCCAGGAGGTTTTTTAAATGGTGTCACACTGCCATCACATGAGGGCAGCTCTGTCACCACACTCTCGGGGTGTGCAGCCTTAGTTACAGCAGTGGAGTATTTGTGCAGTCAGCACACAGGTCTGTACCCACGCACACAGGCTCTGGGACAGTATTTAAAAACATCCATACATGCTTTTGCATACCAGCAGCTCTACTGGTATCAAACTGTTCTATAGATTTCTTTGTATTTCCTTGCAATTACGGGAGATGCATCTACACCAGGGACTATCCTGACTTAAATACACCAATGCATATGTTCTGTTCTTAAAGCAGCACAAGAAGTACATGCATAAATGGCCATTACCACTCACACAAGTTTGCAATAAGCTTTCAAGCCAGCACGCACACAGCAAAGGACCAGTGGCAAGTGCTTTGTGCATTAAAGGGAAAAGTAACAGAGCTCCTGGCGCAGCTAGTGAAAACCCTTTGAGAAAAAGCTGGAAGTGCTGAAGGTACAACACCCACAAGGCTGCAAGCATCCATAGCGCAGCATTGGACCACTTTCCCTGCACTGATCCTTCTCAGCTCTCCTTTGTCTCAGGCTCCCCTCACAACACCATCCACAGGCTGCGCAGGCCGGGACTCGGATTCAAATCCCCACAGCACTGCAAACGGCCTATATTTGATTATGAGGCTGCGTGATGTCACGTATCCAAGACAACTACAGCACCACAGTCTCCTGAGGATAAAACCACCTCTTGGTCACGGATCTGAGCAACCTGGCGAGCAACCGATCCCTCGCCTCCAGACCAGGCTGCCGTGCTCACCGGCAACACGGGACACAAGCACCTCCTGCCTTGCAAACCACCACAGAGTAATGATTGTTCAAGGTGGTTATCAACTCCTTAAAGCCAGCCTGCCACACAGGGAGCCCAGGAGCTTCGGCATTTCTTCGTCATCCTGCTAAAAGGAAACGAGGTTTCTAGGAGTAATATTTCCAAGCTTCTCCCCTTTTAACAATATCCTCCCACAGCCTTTCACCTAATTAGGCAGAAAAAAAAAAAGAAAAACAAAAAAGAAAAACCCCTGATTTTCCAATGTCAGGAAAAGCTACAAAAAAAAAAAAAAAAAACCAACCAAACCTCTGCATGATTTAAGAATGGAAGGGAAATAAAACCTTATCATAACCCAGGGAAGGGAAGGAAACGGGGAAGAGATTTCATCTGACATCTAACAGAGTGGTGGAATGGCTTGGGTTGGAAGGGACCCTGAAGATCATTTATTTCCAACTCCAAATGGCGTGGGGGAAAAAAAAAAAAAAAAAAAAAGCTAGTTAACCAAACAGACATACATATATACACGGGAGTTTTTTTTGTTAAAAGCACTTATTTTAATCACAATGATACATAAACGGAGACAGACCCAGGTAGCTGGGCCCTGTAGGCCTCGCTAGGCCCAGAGCCATTGGGTCACATCCTTAAGTGCTGCCAGCAACAGGCTGGGAATCGCAGGGCCGCCCCAAAGGCTGCATCCAGCCTGGAACCTGGCTCCTTGTGCCTCAGGTTTAACACGTGCACGTGAAAACAGTCTAACAGGGAAACTGGGAAGTGGGAAACAAGAAATAAGAGGGAAATCTACACCATTTTAAAAAGCCTTGGTGTCAGTGAAGGAGAAAAAAAACCACTGTTTTTGATTAAGAAAAACCTTCACAGCCAATAGTAAATGTATCTTGCAAAAACAAAAGGTACAAGCCACGTACCAAATTCTGTACACTGGTGAATGAACTGAAAATGCAAATAAAGAAGCGAGCCATTCACAAATGAGTCATTGGAACAAACGCCTGGCAAAGACTGCCTGATGCTAATTTCCTTTCCGGGATAACTGTTACACGCGTTTCTCTACCATCCCCTTGAAACAGAAGCGAATATCCCTATAGCTACATTTCAGCTGGTGTCAGTAACAATTTCCCAACACTTGAAACATAATGCTCCATTTTCCATGCAGCTTTTCAGCCCTCTTCAGCCTTAAAGCACCAGAACATCTACTTTCCAACTGAAAACCACCAAGCTGAAGCCTTACCTGAAGCAACCCTTATCTAAGATTTACTTTAAAGGCAACATGAGCACCTAACACAAAGCAGCTTCCACGTTACAGCTCAGCAATTGCCAAGCTTTCATTAATTGCTGTTTTCCAGTTACTGCTTCCCAAGTTCAAGTTTTCCTCTTACCCTTTAAGGTCTGGCTACACTCGGAGAGGGCTTTTCAGGAATTCTTGCAGCCCAGCAAGGACGGGAACTTCTGCACTGACACTTCATTTTCTTTTAAGCCATATCCTGAAAGCTCCATAAGCAGGAAACTACTAAAAAGGCAACAAAACTCAGCAGTCATTAGCATTGATATACCTTGAGACAGGCGAAAGGGATGAATAACACCTGCCTGCATCCTCAGAAACACTCAGGCACTGCTCACGGAGCTCCTGTCATCCCCATGCAGACACAAAGAACCAAAGGCAAAGCAGAATGACATCCCTGTCCTCACACTGCCCATCTCCCCAGCTGTTCCAGTAACAATAACACAACATCCTCCCCCCCGCTCATGTTACTGGCCATCTCTCCCTCAACTCAACTGTTTCATTTGGCTTTGTTTTAAAATCATGCCAGGATAATCCCTCCGCTCATAACAGTTGTGGCATAAAATGACAACCGCACACGGGAACAACTAGACCAACCGTGTCTCTTCCACAGAAAAGCCATCCAGTTTACCACACAGAACCCTGCGTGCTGAAGGGACATCTTCAGTGAAATGCTATGGATGATGTAAGCTTCTTTGTTCACAATGGAAAGGTACCTCTGGTAATAAGACGAGGCTATGGAAACACCAGGTGACACTTAACTTCTCACACAGCACGGTCAAAAGTCCAAAAGCAAACTGGCTTGTACTTTGACTCGTCAACATCCCTCAAACAAACCATGTTTCCAGATAGCTGGATAGATCAATCTACCTCATCAGCCTGAGGATGAGGGCCGGGTAACCACTGCTGCCTGGCCACAAGCTTCCCAGCTCGCAGCTGGGGTCTGTGCAAGTTTCTCAGTCACTGGGCAATCCTTGTGGACAGTAATAATTATCCTTTAAGCAACTACATGCTTGCCCCAGATATAAGAACAATGCAGAAGAGCAACAGACTGCTGAAAAAGGAAGCAAACAACCACATGAACAGAGAAACTAGAAGTAGCTACAAAGTGCAAGACTGGAATGCTCTAAAAACAATTTGAAAAAAAGAAACAAAGCCTGAGCATGGTATCAAGATAAGCTGCTCCTGGAGACAGGCCTTGGGAATACACCGAGTCACACCTTGCGAAGTCTACAAAAAAAAAAAAAAGAGAAAGAAAAGCAACTGCAGTTGACATGCTGTACACAGGTGGGATGCTCAGCTGGTGGGAAGGAAGCCAAATAATACAAAGATGGAGAAGTGCCTGAGTAACTCCAATCCAGCCCTTAATGGATGGAAAACAGCCACTCCAGCAGAGTTAAAGCTGCCCAGAGATGCTGCTGAGAGGCACACCGTGCTGTGCCAGTCGGTAGCTCTGGTGTGGACAGCTGGGTTCGATGCCAATGAAGAGATGGAGAGCACTGCTTTTCCTCTGCCTGCCACAAAGGGCATGGTGGGAAAGGGGTGATTTCTGCAGCAGCAGCAGCTGATTGAATAAATGAGTTCCTAAGGTGCCCTAACCTCTGAAGGGAAAGAAGATAAGTTGAACTTAATAGAAAAGAAGTTTGAACACATCAGAAAGAGGCAGAAATCCACATCGCTCACTGAGTTTTTGTATATACTGCCTTATACACATATAAACTGCAAAAGCTTTTCTCAAAATGAATCTGGTAAGTAATAGTTCTGTAACAGAGACATTTCCCCCTAAACACAGCAGCCAGTCCTCCCAGCCACCTCTGGGCCCTCAGCAGCTGTTTTCCAGAGCATGCTCCAAGGCTTGTGCTTTGGAGGCCATAACATTTTACAGGAAGAAGACAAAACAACAGAGGTCATAAGGATGCTATCCAGCATCAGGCAGTGCTTCCTCAAGTAATTTATCACTAAGGCACAGGCAAGCTGACTTGAATTGTCTTTTGCAAGTGCCCTGGAGTAGCACTATGTGCTTTTACACAGCACAGTAAGAGAAAGTTGGTTTATCACTGCTCAGCGTGCATGTGGAACAGCAAGTGCACGATATAACAGGGAATGAATAAATAAACATGTATGAAAAGGTCCATCCAGAGACAGCAGAGCATCACCTCAGACATTTCTTTTACTTGTGGCTGTCTCCTCTGGAGCCAAGAAAGCCGCACCTTTTCAAGAAAAGGCACACAGCATACACAAAGCCTAAGACAGAAATCAGTCCTTTAATCTATTACAGAGGGAGCTGGATGAGGTGTGCAGTTTGCAAGTGCACACTTGTTGAAAGCCAAAGCAGCATGTCTCCATGAGTCACGGAAGCACCAATGACAGCAGGATTTCTGCACAGGAAGTTGCACAACACCATCTAATTGTCTAAAGGCACACGAGGTAGACTCAATAACTGCCCCAGCCCCTACCTACTTCCTTCCATAAAGTAAATGGGTTACAACCAGCACCGTGACATCTCATGCATGAGCATATGCAGAATACATCTCACTACATGGGAAGGGGAGAAACAACCAGAAGAAAACTCAAGGAGCCCAATGGAATAAAACTGGTCTAAAGTTACACCTATGCCAGAAGGTAACAAGTGTGCCCTGCTCCATCCTTGCAGCTGACAGACTCTACTCAGGGGGCAAAAAGGCCTAAGGACTGCTCATCACTGATGCACAGCCTGGAAAGGAAGGCTATATTTATACAGCTCGTTTTACGCCCTGGTGGTGCAGTACAAATATCCCCTTGAAGAACACAGCATAAGAGCTGCACAGTGGCTGTGGCACACTGTCACCTCTTCCAACACCTGGTTCTGTCACCTCACGGGTTGCGATCCGGCTGGGAGGAACCCTGTGACACCAGCATAACAACTGCTCCTATTCCTATGGGAATCAACATTCCCATGCAAGAACTGCTTCTCTTTCTAATCACAGCTTCTACACAGCTTCTTTGGGCTCCAGATTATCTTGTTTGCCAAAAGAGTGGCCAACGTGATGGGTCTTGAGGCATTCAAGCAGAGCAGGCAGAAACTATTTTTAATAAAAATGGTAATAAATTAGAGATGTCTCTAAGCCTCTTTCTTTCCCAGCCACTACACTTGCTTGTCAGGTAGTCCTTCTAGTGCGGTAGTGCACATCCCTGTACCTGCTAAGTTGCTTACTGGGCTGGCACATTCCTACGCTGACAGCTGCTGGCAATACTGGCACCTTTCGTCCCATGCTCCCAGTGGTAATGGGAAAGCTCCTCAAGAAGAAAACTCCTGGCAGATGGAGCTCTTGAATCAACACACTCCTTAGTTGGTGTCTCTTTTGGGATAAAACATGTTGCTTTTGGGCTGAGCGATCCCTACAGAGCTTTGTCAGTACAGCCCAGCCCACAGCACATAAAGGGGTTCTAACTTCATTCTCTGGTCAAGATCCTGGCAACAAAGACATCAGCCAGGCTTTGTCCCAGTGAAACCTCCAAGAGTACTCGGAGCCACACATCTGGAAGGCCTCCAGTTCCAAATGGCTCTGCTCCTAAACACAGCACTGCAGCTGGAAGGAACACAGCATCCTCACTACACTCTGCAAGCAGAAAGGTGATGGACAGCATCAGAGCTCAAGCAAATCAACAAAACCAATCCAAACTAATTTAAAAAAAAAAAAAAAAAAAAAGTAAAGAACAAAGAGAAGTCCTACATACCTTTTAGGTAACTCAAACATTTGGTGTGAGAATTACTACCTCTGCCCTTCTTGTACAAAAGCCAAGCCACAGCTCAACACCCACCAAAAAGGACTTGGGGGGGTGCTGGTGGATGGCAATATGGGCATGGACCAGCAAGGAGCCCTCGCAGCCCAGAAAGCCAACTGGATCCTGGGCTGCATCAAAAGCAGCGTGGCCAGCAGGGTGAGGGAGATGATCCTGCCCCTCTGCTCTGCACTATGAGACCTCACCTGGAGTGTTGCACCCAAATGTGGAGTCCTCAGCACAGGAGAGCTGTGGACCTGTTGGAATATATCCAGAAGAGGGCCACAAAAACGATCATTGGGAAGGAACACCTCTCTATGAACACAGGCTGAGAGCTGGGGCTGTGCAGCCTGGAGAATAGAAGGCTGCAAGGTGACCTGATAGCAGCCTTTCAGTATCTAAAAGGGGGCTGTAAGAAAGAAGGGGACAAACTCCTTAGCAGGGTCTTCCGTGAGAGGACGTGAGAGGAAACGGTTTCAAACTAAAAGAGGGGAGGATTTAGACTGGATGTAAGTAAGAAGATTTTTACACTAAGAGTGGTGAGGCACTGGCACAGGTTGCCCAGAGAGGTGGTGGATGCCCTGTCCTTGGAGACATTCAAGGTCAGGCTGGATGGGGCTCTGAGCACCTGATCTAACTGTAGGTGTTCCTGTTCATTGCAGGGCAGTCAGACTAGCTGGCCTCGAAGGGTCCCGTTGAACTCCCATGGATCTGTGGCACACTGCTACTTGGCTAAACCCCTCATCTGAAACCCTGTGCCACGCTCATTGCTACCGTACATCTTTCAGCCCAGAGCTGCCGTGTCCCGCTGTCTGCTGCAGCGGTGGGAAAGGTCGGGGGCACCTGTTGAAAAAAACTAAATAAACACAACACAAAGCAGAAGAGCAAACAAACCAAAGCAACGCATAAAACTACCACAACTCTATTCCAAACATGGTGACATAAGGCCATGCCAGCTTCATTTATTTCAAACAGATTCATCATCACACCCAACTTCTAGGAGGGAGCAAGTGCCCAAGCCAAGAAAAAATGACCAGAAGTTGGCTTCAGTGAGTCACACGGCGGTACACAGGAGAGCCCAACTGCTCCTCAAGGCCACTCAAACACGCGTCCACTGCAACGTGACTTGCAGCCCGTATCGCTTAGCACAGGTCAAGAAAAGCGCCAGCTCCCAGGTCAGGCACCAACCTCGCCAAAAAGTTATTCCCACAGCACTCAAGTAAAACGTGAGTCCGTGTTTCCAACCTCCACGTGTTGCACAAGAGCTTCACCCCCGCCCAGCCAGCCAGCGAGGCAGGAGCGTTTGCCGGGCCCGACTGCTCCGCTGCGGCCGTGCCCGCAAGCCGTGATGCCGCGCACCCGCAGCAGCCGCCCGCACGGCCGCCGCGAGACCCCGCCGGGGGAGGCGGAGAGCGGCGGGGGCGGGGCCGCCCGGTGCCGGGCCGCGCTTCCTGCCGCACGCCGCCGGCCGCCCCGGGGACGCCATTTCGGGACGGCGGGAGGCGCGCGGGGCCCGGAGCCGGCACCCCGCAGCGCCGCCGGGCTTTGTGCGCTCAGCGCCGCCCGGCACAGCCGCGTGGCCGCGGCGCGTTCCCCGTTACGCGATGGCCGCGGAGCGCGCGCCCTCCCCGCGCTGCCACCCCGGCACCGCGCGCCGTTCCCCGGTTAAAACCTTTCGGATCCAACAAAAATAATTCTAAGAAGAGGAGGGAAAAAAAAATAAAAGAAAAAAAAAAAAAAAAAGCACCACCACAAAACGGAGAGGGATGGTGGGAAGGAGACGCGCCCGCCCGTCCGACCCGCTCACTCACCGCGGTCATGAAGCCGTGCAGCCAGGAGCGCGGGCACAATATGGCAGCGGGGGGATGTGTCAGGGAGCAGCAGCTGCGGCGCCTCCCTCCCCGCCTCCCCATGGCAACCGGCTGCCCGCCCGCCTCCCGCCCCGCCCCGCCGCGCCGCCTCCCGCCCCGCAGCGCTCTGTCGGGGGCAGCCGGGAGCCGGGGCGGCCCGCCCGGAGGGAGGCCCGGCCGCCTGGCACGAGTTTTCTGCACGGCTTCGTTTCCTAAAGAAAGAAAGAAAGGAACCAATAAATGAACGCCCCCCGCACGGCCTGCTGCGAAGTTAGAAACGTGGATCTTTGCAGTTTTACTTCCCTTTCCTCTTCCCTCTCATCCCTAGTTGCCCAACTGTGTGTTTTTGCCTCTTTTTTGCCTATTTCTTTTTTTCCTGAAGAACACAGTGCAGGGCTTGCCTTCCTCACAGATTAAATCCACTTCTTTTTTTTTTTTTTTTCTTTCCTTATGTCAACTGCACAAAGAATGGGGCTGCAGCGCCCGCACGCTGCCGTGTTTGCTCTGCCATGCCCTGCATTGTGCACGCCTGTGCCTTCTGCTCTCAGCTCCGCAGGGCTGTTTGCTCAGCAGAGCCCACAGGGCTGTGTGCACTCGTGGCTTTATAACATAACGATAGGAGCCGGGAACTCATTCACAGGAGGCAGGAACAAGTTTTGGTTTTCACCCATCTATTGCTGCAGAAAGTTTGTTCAGCCTCTGCGAGGCTGCCCTGCCTGCTGAAGGACACGGCCTTCCCTCTCCCCTGAGGCACTGCAGCAATTTCTTTTTTGTGAGGGAGGATGGGGAAGTGTGAAAGTTTCGAGGAAATTCCCCCACCACACATTTGCTGCAATCATATCTCTGTGTTTATCACAGAACTATGGGATGGTTTGGGTTGGAAGGAACCCTAAGGCCCCCTCAGCTGTAACTCCTGCTGTGGGCAGGGCTGCCCCCACCAGCTCAGGCTGCCCAGGGCCCATCCAACCTTGCCTTGGGCACCCCCAGGGATGGGGCACCCACAGCTCTGGGCAACAGTGCCGGGGCCTCACCAACCTCTGAGTAAAGAATATCTTCCTAATGCCTAACCTAAACCTCCCCTCTTTTAAATTTAAAGCCCTTCACCCTTGACCTATCACGATCTGCCCATGCAAAATTTGGTCTCCCTCCCGATCGTAAGCTCCCTTCAAGTACTAGAAGGCCACAGTGAGGTTTCCTCAGAGCCTTCTCTTCACTAGGCTCAACAAGTCCAGCTCCCTCAGCTTGTCTTCATAGGAGAGGTGCTCCAGCCCTCTGAGCATTTCATGCCCTCCTCTGGGCCCTCTCCAAAATCTCTATATCCTTCCTATGCTGCCACATCCCCACCTGACATCGTGTGGACTACGAGGCCCACGCATTTTTAGAAGTTCAGCAGAGCAAGCATGCTCAGCAGGAAGTCAGGGGGTGCCGGTTGGCCACCTGAAAGGGATACTTCCATGTATTTTGCAGGAAAGCACCACTGTTAGCCACAGAGAATGGTGTCCATTCTCACCTCCCTTCTTGGTGTCAGCACTGAGTTTCATCCCTGCTTTGCTATAAGTTTGCCTGCTACATCCTGTGGGCAATTTGTAAGAGCAAGAGGGAGCAGATGGTGGAGGGCCAGGAGCAGCAGCACTGGGCAGAGCCAAGGCCACCTGTGATGCCCTGCTACTCATCTGCTCAGCCATGATGAGCTGCAGCATGGAGGCTGACCCACCAGCCTGCAACAGCCTTGAAAGCAGTTTGTTCTGAAATTTAGGATTGAAGGGATTAAATCTTTCTTTGATGCAATTTGCCCTGTTCCACTGCCTTGGTCTCCTTCTCGCTCCCCCAGCATTGTCACAAGGACTGCAGAGCATGTTGGTATTATACTGCATGCTGGCAAAGAGTGAGAGCTGCTGAAGAAAACCTACAGCAAAGCAGTAACCAAGAAAGCCAGAGCTCCTCTGATAAACATAGCAAGGAAGCAGACTTTGAAAACAGAGGGGAGACGTGAGCCATGGTGCCTTCACACAGCTCCCCAGGATGCTCATACTGCTTCCTGCAGAACTCCAGAGATGGCTGCAGGAGGCACAGGGAAGGTGGAGCGGAGGAAGATGCTGAGAAAGTGGCAGGAGGTGCCCTCCACCCCACCTCCTTCTGCTGTTACCCACTCAGAGCTCAAGCAGACTGAAGAAAGGCTGCTGCTGCCTGCTGCCCTGCTCTAGGCCTGTCCTTGCAGGCACTGCCTACTCCAGGACAAGTCACAACTGCTGTGCCAGGGCCACTTATTGCCAGGTGTCCCCTTCCAGGCAGCATTTCTGCCTCTCCTGGGAGAAGGGCACGGCAGAGACTCTCTGTGGGCCTATCAGCCATATCTGATGAAGCACCTCCTTCCCAAATACAGCAGAGTGGGGCAGGGCCAGGGTGCAGCCAGCACCATGCTGATCTGCTGGCAAAGTGCAGGGACCTGGCAGAAGGCCCACAAAGAGATATCAGAAAAATGAAAGCATTAATGAGACTGCTAAAATGGATTTCCTTCCTGGGATAGTGGCAAACTATTCACTGCTCAGACCCTGAGATTTGTAACAGAAAAATGGTGCTGTTGATTTCACAGCCCTGTCCGTTACCAGCAAGAACCTGCAGAACTGATGCTTTCCATGAGACACAGAAAGTCCTGGTGCCTGGGCTGGGCTGCAGAGGGGCTCCACGTTGTGCAGCTGGCTCCCATTTTGGTAGAGATTGGTTCTAGGAGCCAGGTCTGTGAGGTGGTTGTGCAATCTGTCAGTTGAGACGCAAAGAGAGGAAGATGTCAGTGTGCAGGAATACTTACAGCCTGAGAGGCTGGAGAGCAGGGAAGGGTAAGCAGAGTATTTGCACAGGAGCAAGAGTTTGGATGGCATGGACATGTGACAGTAAGACTGGCACAGAGCCAGCAAGCGCATGTTACCATGCTAGGATTTTGGCAACACATGAACTCTCAACCTGAGTTTATAGTGTCTACTCACCTGATATCATGAAACCATTGTCCCTTTAGTCCCATTAACCTACAGCCATACATCACTGTGTAATGCACTAACACATTAGGAACAGCATTGCCTCCTCCAGAGCAGTGAAAGAGTGCAGTTCTCAGTATCTGGCTGACCTTTGTTTCTGCCCAGGGATTTACATCCCTGCTTGCCATTAGAGAAGTGCTGCTCTGGCTCTGCTTGGACACCTGCTTCTTCCAGGACTTCTGCTTGCGAGGAACATCTCAGATTTGCATCGACAACTTGTTTGAAGTGATGACTTCAAAGGGACTTCCTGCTTCTTCATCTTGGTGTGCCTGCCTAAACAGCTCCCACATGGTAACTTTCTGCTTGTGTCAGTGCACATCTGCTACATCTGATCTCTTCCCTCACTCTGGGCAAAGTCACAAGGGATCCTGTAGAGTGTGTGATCTTTACCATTTCTATACCCGACGCCTCGGCTCTCCCTCATCTCTTGCTATGTCCTAAATTGGACTCAGTGCTGAGATTCTTGTTCCAGTCTGGTTGCAGCTACAATCAGACAAGTCAGAACTCCTTCATTTTAGGGACTGAATGTGCTCTCTGTTTTTAATTCCCTTAAAAATTCCCCCTAAGATTGGGGTATCCCTAAATACCTCCCAGAACACACTCCACCACGGACTAACTCTGAAGAGTAGACCCAGAGCTCAGACAAGCAAATATCTATAAAGGAACTCAGTGGCAATATCATTCTGTGAGTGGTGGTTTACAAGCCGTGTGAAGTGTGATACAACTGCACTGACTGGAAAGGTGTCCAGAGCTGATTTTTGCTTGTAATATCCCTGCTGCACCACGTGCTGCATTTCTAAGAACCAATGTGCGTGCGTTGGATCACCACCAAAACACTGAGACCCTAAAACTTAGGATATCTAGAACTGCTTGGAGCCAGTACGTTATCTATGTTAGAAAGACCTTGACATTCTTGATATGAGAGTGGGGACATCAATTATATTCGTATTTACTTTTTCGGAACTCTATCTCAGAAAATTACGGAAGCCCAAACTTGCTTGAGATGGTTCTGCCAAAACAGAATAGTGTATGTTTTGCCAGTTCAGCTATGTCACTTAAGGGTGACGTTTCCCAGACTTCTAAATGATACAGCTAGAAAAGCAGACCCCAAATCAGCCTGTTTTCAAAACCTGCGCAGAAGAACCTCCTCAAGAACGGGTAAATCAAACGGGAGTAAAGCAAATGTGGTCTCCCTTAGCATTTGTGCTATGCTTTTAGCAGAGCCATCTATATACACTCAAGCAGGAAGAAGCTTATCTGTGGGCTTTCTATTCTCAGCAATGGACAAGGAATAAAACCAGCACTTTTGCTATTGGAGAGAGTCTTGCATTTTTAAGAGATAACTTACCTCCATCTCTTCATGGGTAATAGAAATCCCTTACAGAAAATAATAGCAATTTCCTAAATAAGACCAAGTCAGTTGTTTCTGTTGTGCACAAACAAAAAGATTCATGCATTTTAGTAGATAGCCCACTATGTAATCTGCCAGGCTGAATTACCCAGAGATACTTTGTTTTGAAAGGAGCGCAGAAATCCTGCAGGTTTAATTGCCAATAAATCAGCATGACCTCCACTCCCTGACACTTTTTTTTTTCTCCCAATGATCTTTTCAAGCAGAAAATGAAGAGACTGATTTTTACAGTGTGTGCATACTGCCTATAGTGAGATAAGAGCGACGGCACACGTGCAGGTTCCTCCATTAAAAGCTACGCTAGATAATGAAGGACTCAATCAGTGGTGTGTTCTGTTTGCTTCCTGTTTATTTTCACCTTGTATTATGGTGCTCTCTTCTAGTTACAATCAAGGGAGCACTTGCTCGTTTAACAACTGGCTTTCAACTTGTTTTGTTTGTGTATCCTGCACTACTTGAAATGAATTTGTGGTCCATTTTTATACTGACGTGTAAAATTTTAAGGCAGGTGGCAACAGGTCGAGTTCTCACCTGGATTTGAATATCTGACTAAACATTCTGCTGTTTAAAGAGATCTTGAGGATTTTTAAAGGGAAGTATTTTGTTTCGATTTTAGTACAAAATGTTCATTATGGTGCTCCTCTGTCGCAGAGGTTTCATGGACTTACATAATTATTCAAGATGAGAGGTATGGATTGAAGTCCAATGGGGGGAAAAAAAAAAGAAAGGAAAAAAGAGAAAAAAGAAAGCTACCCCTAGCCTTACTGCACGCTGTAAGTTTTACTTCTATATAAGCTTTTATTTAGCCAATCTTTAACCTAAATACCTTCAAGCATTCACAGGTGCTTAGCTTCAAAACAGTGTCTGAGGCAGCTGGTTCTTATAAGCTCCTCTAAAAGATAGGTGGGTTGATAAAGGGAGGGACCGAGGGGGGAACAGCATCATTGCACAGTGGTGGGCTGGGGTTCAGCATCTCTGCAATAATCCCCAAAGAGATTTGCTTTCAATTCTGCCATCGTGTTTTTGGCTGAATTAGGGGCAGAAGAGCTGTTGCTTTGCTGTCAGACATCTTTGGGCTTGCCTTAGATAGGTCAGTGAGCCTGAGGTGATGCCTTCCCAGTTGTATGGGAACTGTTGAGTTGTGGCCTGAATCAGATTGATCCCCTGGGGAAAGGGCCGGGTCAGCCCTGAGAGCACAGGTGAAGGCAATTCAGCTGTGTGACTGTAAGGGGCACAGCCTGGCTGCACCTCTCTTAGACCTCACTTAAGGGCTGACTGCCACTGCCACAGGACTAGAAATATCTTACATATTTTATACGTGAGGCTCTCTGTGCAACACTTGCATGTCAATTATTGTCAATATGGTCAATCATATAAATAAATTTCATTTCAAATCAAAAGGTTGTTACACAGTTACACTCTCACTGGTATCAAATGACCTAGGCAGTCCAGGGTAGTGGTTCCAGGGACTGTGTGTTATGATAAGAGCTCTTAAAAGCGCAGTATTGAATTCCTGGTCCTCTCAGTCCAGGCACGCATGGGTAGAGATATATTAATAAATACAGTTTTGCAGCCTGTTTGCAAGAAAGTTACCATTGCTCTGAGTTTCACGCACAAAGTAACTTGAAATTTTCTTCATGCAAGAGAAATCAAGGTGTGTTGAACTTGTACAAGGCAAATAGTAGTGGCTGATTTCATACCTGCAAAACAATTTTTGATGATCTTTTCAAGCATGCTGAAGAAAATCAGCCTCACATAGATGGTATTCCAGCAACAAGCTGGAAAATTCACATCCTGTTCTAGTCAAGAACTTCGAACAGATCCCGTGTCTGGAAACATTAGGAAAATATTTGTACTGTTGTATTGTCTTTGACAACCAAAACCACTTTTTCTCTAAACTTTTTCTTTTTGCTAATGAACTCTGAAATCCTTATCACCACGTGTCTGGGGGCTGGCAGGTCTCCTGCTGATCGTTTCTTAGCGGCTGATGTGTAGAAATGAAATGAAGGCATACCAAGTAGATAAAAGTAACAGCTTGTGACCTTGCCATCATTCAGAGATAAAAGACATGGGAGGAAAGGGTAACTGAAAGTCATCTTTATTCTCTAAACAAAAAATAATTCACTCCTTCATTGTCTGGGTAGGATGTGTGGGGCTGAAGGATCAACTGCATTGAAACTCCCAGCTGTGGAATTAAACTTGCTCTCTTCAGTGCCCTAGCACTGGATCTAATCTTGTGAGTAAGAGTGGGAGATGGACGAGGCCTTGGAAAATCAGCATGGACTCAGATGTCCTGTTGATTACTGCCTTATTTGGAGAGAAGAAAGACTATGCAGCACCATCTGGTTCATTTCTCTCTCGCATTCAGATTGGTGCCTTCCAGTTGATTAAGAGCAGCATAATGATCACGCAGCATTTTGTTCAGATGATATATCCATGTACTCACTGTGGCCAGCAAAACCTATGCCATTAATGGCCATGGTTGAGTACAGGAAGCCTTTTCTTTTGAAGCCAGCCCTAGGCACATCACAAAACCCATCAATCAGGGGTAATCGAGGTTTTAATCCACTTCACTATTAAAGCACCAACAGCTTGTTCTCTGAAATTAAACCTGTTGATCATGGATCTACTGGGTGTCTGAGGTACTCATGCCAATAGTGACATCCTTTCTGTGACCGGTAGTGTAGACTTCTACACAGGCTAACATATCCAGCTGGGGAATGGCCCTTGCAGTCCATGAGTGGCTTCTCTAGCTCTTCAGCTGAGTAGTTTGTCACCTGGCACAACTTGTGCAGAGCTAGTTGGTTCCCATGCAGCATAGACACATGCAGCATAGTGCCTAGTAGACACACATCACCATGGCATCCAAGTCTGAGCAGTGGATGGAAGGATGTTTCAAGATGTGGGTGGGAACATTAGAACCCATTAAAAAGCAGCTACCGTGGTGGGTGCACTGAATGTGGGAAGGACACAAGGCAATTCTGTGAGGTGTCATGGGTACCTGTCCACAAATGTCCAGGAAAGGTCCTGATCACTGCCCCAGTCTGGTTTTAGCCAAAAACCAAATAATAGAAGAAGAATAATCTCACTCTGAACACTTACTGAAACTCTGATGAAAAAAAAAAGACATACTTCAAAGTTTGTACCACAGTGAAGCGACACTTTGAAAGAGAGGTTCTTTGGAGCCTTGGACATCAAAACCAAGCTTGGCTTTGGCTATGCACATTGCTGTTGTGAATCTCATTACACTCTTGCTGGTCCACCCTCCTCCAGCTTCTGCAGCTCCAACCTCTTGTCCTCCATCCATCTTCCCTCCCATACTTCCTCCAGCCTTATTCCACACTCAGCAACATGGGGACAATTTCAGACTTTCACATCATTCTTTTTCTTACTCCTCCCTAGGTTATTATTGTTGGCTTTCACAAAACGTCGGTGAAAAGACAAAGGTGGTCCTTCAGCCCTGTGATTTGTTCACTGAGTATAGAGTGTATTGAACATGCAACAGAGAGAAAGAGTAGAAAAATTTGTGAGATTCAGTTATGAGCCTGTCATCACCCTTACTTGGCTAATTGGAGCTGTTCTGTTCAAGGATTATACCACAGAGTTCATTAAAACATCAGAAATCAGTGATGTACATTCTCCATTATGCATACATTCTACTATTTTTACTTTTCAAAAATGAAGCGTTTTCTTCTTGTATGAAACTTTATGGGAAAGATTTTCTCCATCTCCCACTAGAATCAAAGTTTGAGATGATTTAAGGTGGAACTAAGATTCCTCCAACCTTGCTACAGCCACATATTGCAATTTGCTGAAATGACCTCAGTAAAAACACTTATCACTGAACGTTATGCTTAACAACCAAATTCTGCATTTGCATGCAGCATTGATTACAGCTCAGCAGCAGTTTACAGCTCTTTTATCCCTGACTGAGATTTTCTCTATGCGCCACTCAAAACACCCTACATGTTCGGGAACATCTGTGGTCATGTTCAGGTGAAATAACTGGAGATACAATAAGGTGAAGAACAGCAATGAGAAATAGCTAGGCTCAATCACAGTAATTTTTATCCAAGTGAATTTTCCAGCACCTTGTTGGGCATCTTTCTTGGTTTAGGATTTGGCCTAAGAATAATTTTCCTTCATACAGTCTGTGGCAATGTCTGCAATTGAATGCACTAAGTCAAAAGCAGCTTCTGCACAGGTACTCACCATGTGCAATAAGGACTGCTGCTGCCAGCACCATGGGGGCTTTCCCTAACCCTCGCAAGGGAGAAGAGACCAGAAGGGAGTTCAGGCTCCTGCACAGTTGTTCCCGGTTGGTTACAACCTGGGCTCCCACGTCTTTTTTTTCTATGGAAGCGCTCTAAAACCAACCAGTGCCCATCTGCAGAGAAGCAAGCACCACTATGATCCCACTTGGCAGAGCACTTGTGCTCTCTATTAGCAAATCTGATCATAAACCTGTGCGCTCTGCCTGCTCGGAGCACTTCTGCTGCTTCCCATGGCCACTTCCTGTTGCATTGCTCCTATTCCATTCAGAGGAACTCCAGACTTACAGCAGTGTAGCTTAGATCAAAATCAGACCCTGGCTCATATTCCAGCTATTCTCTTCCATAGATCATTGTACTTCATAATCATGGATGTTTTATATTGCTATTATTTCAAAAGTTAGTTAGAAATCAACAGCATTTGATATGACCTCCAATGTCAGGCATCACCATTCTGACTGAAAGGCAATGCACCTTTTTATTAGTGCATGCTAATGTAGGTTAGTGGTCTTCTTGGAGATATTGGACAGACACATCTGTGTAGCAGCTGGCAGGAATCTCTGTCTGGACCCAGTTCCAGCTGTCCAGAGAACTTGAAAGATCAGGCATGCTGACAGCCTTTTCCATAGCTAAAAATCCATCTATTTCTATTCAATATATACATAAAAGACATCAACAAGATTCCATTGTTCCTGTTCCCCCAGAGAGAGCATGAGGCCTCCCATCACCGCAGCTGCCTTGGCCATTGCTTCAGCCAAAATCTGGGGGTAAACAACAAAAGCCTTCAGCCCACAAGGATATGACACGCAAGTACCACGGGAGGCATCGGGGGGACCAAAACCTGCCTAGGGGCCTCAGTGTTCCAGATGTTGAGGCTCCCCAGACAGCCCTCTTACAGGTGTGGAAGGCATCCTTTAGCCAGAACATCCATCAGAGCTCCCCCCAAGCCAAGTCTTCTCAAGCAATACAAGTTCCAATCAATTAATTCTTACGATGAACAAAAACATCATTGAATACTCTATGAAAAAGTGTCAACAAGAGGCACAAATAAAAGCTGATCTGCTGGCATCTATGAGGTCATATGAAACCACACATTTGTTTTCCTTCCTTTGGTGCAATTTGGATTTCGGAGTTCCAGTGGGTTGGAGCAAAGCATACAAACTGCTACTCTTTATTTAGGGGTTCATTAGCTTATTGGGGGAGCCCACAAAAGATAAGTTAAACAAGCCAAGTTTATTTTATCTAACTTCTGACTTAGAGAAATACTGCACATAAGTTACGATGAAAGTAGGATTAGACTTTTGTGGAGACCTTTATTCATAGATTAACAAGATGTAATTCGGCTGCATACACTAACTTTGAAAGATTACTTCTAATTGGGATGGTAAATTTACTTTCTGTTTAAACAAACAAACAAAAAAAGCCAGCTGAATACACTTAAAACTTACTTTTGTTCTTGTTTACTGTTACTATACCCAAAGTTTTGAATCACCAATATGGAAATCTATCAAAGCCAATCATTATAAACCGCTCCACGTTGCCCAGGATCCACATGATGGGGTAGCAGTGCTGCCCCCAAAATTCTGCTTTCAAATAGAGGGAAGTTAGGATGAACTGTCCAACAGGTGGATGCGGGTGGCCATGCCAGGAAGCAGCATGGGGCTGGTGGAGGTGTCCCCGCACAGTGGGTATGACCAAACAGGGATGTCCGGCCATCATATGCAGAGTAGCTGGGGATGGGGACAAGAGTGGAGATGCATGGGTGTCCTGGACTTGCTGGCAGCCACAACAAAAAGCAAGACATGCTTCTTAAGGTTTTGGGCTCATTTTCCAGTCCCAAGAGGAAGGAGGCTGTGACAGGAAAGTAGGAATTACTCTTCTGGCTTGATCTCAATGTTCACTCCATTCAGCAACCATACTCCTGAAGCAGACTAGTATTGGATGCTTCCCAGAGCGTAGAAAAATCTGCATGTCTTTTTCCAAGTCCAGGCTTCCAGGAGGACATTAAAGAGCTTTTTCAACTTTATTCTCATTCGATTTAACACTGACAATAGCAACGCTGGGTATTCTTGATAGTGCCTGCTCCCTTTTGGAAGGCAGTGGCAATAGTACTGCCTGGGACAGGAAAGTGGAACTGGAAATGATTCGTGGGACTAAAATCTGTAGAACAGAGGTGAATTGTTGGCCAACCCAGCGCTCTCCCACGCGGGCTGGTACAGATAGCTTGGAGTTTTGCAGGGAGGAAAAAACGCCTGTGTGAGAAACTGAAAGACCCCCAAAGGGCTTTGCTAAGCCTTCTTAAACTTCCCAATCACATCGCTGTGTTTTTACCACCAGTGTTATTTATTGGCTGTGTGCTTGACAAGCGGTTACCATGAGGAATGCTAATTCAAGGAGGAAGCAAATTTCAGGCAGGGAAGCAAGGCACTTTTCGGCTATTATTATTTGCAGCTTCACCTAAGCACAGTCACCTGCATATGTGGAGATTCATTCAGTAAATGATTCTCTGCCTATACACTTGTTTGATTGCTTCAAATATGTAAGTGAAATCTGTTTAATTTTCTACTAATCAGCATGCTATTTTCATAAGCCAATCAATAACCTCACACCTGCATATGCTGGCTTGCTCTCTGAGTTTTCTATTTGCTTTATATGAGGCAAAAAGGGAATAATACTACTTTCTTCAACCCCCCAACCAGTTTACAAATAAATGTATAGCTACCTCTTGGTGAGAATAAAGCCAACTAGGTGCTAAGGCATTTGCTATTGAAGCATTCTGCCATGAATGTTTTTATCACCATATCAAATGCTTCTGACTCTTGAGTCAGGTGTAGATGTATTCACTGTTTTCTCACAGCTTCCTAAATGCATTGCAGCAGCCAAGGCTTGGAGCTGCTGGAAGCCAGTGACTGTTAAAGGTTGGCTCCCATTTGGAAAAGCAAGAGGTAAATTTGCCAGTCAAATGAGAGGTATTGGAAGTCAGCATAAAGCCCTCAACCATCCTTCATCACACCTTAAACTGAGTTAAAGTTTTCATAGAGTAGATTGATAAAGGCATACAAAAACCAATCCACGTTGCACCATAAGAGCCCATTGTCACCTGTGAAAACATGTGATGTGGTGTTTCACACAATTGCAGCTATACATGACAACAAATCCCTCCATGTTAGATAATCGTTGCACTGGCATTTGCTGCAACCTGCCTGTAAAAGCATTTTCTGAATTTTCAAAGCATTCAACCCTCATCGTTGGGCTAGAAGGAACTGCATGAGCCATCAATGTGCTACAAAACTGCATGTCAGGTTGGGTATTAGGAAAAGTTTCTTCTCTGGAAGAGTGGTGATGCAGTGGCACAGGCTGCCCAGGGAGGTGGTAGAGCCACTGGCCCTGAAGGTGTTTAAGAACCGTGGAGATGTGGCACTGAAGGATAGGGGGGTTGGTGGGTAAATATTGGTGGGGATGGGTTGGGGTTGCACGTGATTATCTTAGAGGCCTTTTCCAGCCTTAATGATTCTATGATTCTATGCGAGTGATGTTCTATCATTCATAAATAATTTCTTTAATTATGGCAATAATCCTAAATTGATAGAAACTGTGGCAGAAGTTCAAAATCGGATCAGAGATTTAACCACTGGAGCTGTCCCTAAAGTTTTCCCTATGCTGTTGCTGATGACATAAAAATATAAATCCAATTATTTATTTATTTATTTACAACCCCCAAAACAGACAGTTTCCTTTTTGGTTAAGAATGATATCCATCCGTTACTGTGTGATACCGTAACAATCCTGCATATGTCAGCACTGACTTTGGAGCAGCCAGAGCCCCCAGCTTATCCTTCAGGCCAAGCACTAAAGGTAGTGTCAGCCGCACATCTGTCTCCAAGCTCCCTTTATTTGTTCCTCGCAAAGGTGACAAAACAGAGCCCAGAGAAGTCGCTCTGGTAAAAGCGAGGAGGGGCAGGCAGAACTGCTCACATGCAGCAAATCAAGTGTAATATCAATGATATCAGTGTACACCAGACCTGACTTCAACCCACAGCACTGCACAGTCTGGCAGCATTGCTCCACCACCACCTCAGCACATCAGTAGCATTTTTCATGCAAGAGCAAAACAACGGGGTGGTCTGCAAGGAAAGGTGAGGTTTACCTTGCTATGGGTCAGCTGGCTGCCTCGTATTCAAGGATGTCACTTACACAAATCCAAAACACAATTCAAGGGCACATGGAAACTTTGCTATTTGACTCAGTGGGAAATACTATTTGTCTTTAGTGGAAATTAGATCCCTTCGCCATATCTGGAGAATGTCAGGCTGATGCACGTCTCACAGATGTGCCACATAGAGCTGTTTCCTGGCTGTGCTTTATAAACTTGCTCAAAATATTTCACTAGCTGGCCATCATTGAAGTGATGCCACAAGTTCATAAATTGTGGTCTGATTCTTGGGTGGCCCTGTGTGGAGCCAGGAGTTGGACTCAATCATCCTTATTGGTCCCTTCCAACTTGGGATATTTTATGATTCCATTGCAGCAGGGACATCATACTCAGTTATGTTCCTTAGGAATTTCCCTGCTATCTTTTCCTGTGTGCTGTTCAGCACCGTGCTGGCTGTCAACACGTCATGAGTTAGAAATAATAGAAAGAGTAAGCTTTTCCAGTGAGCATTAAAACAAAGCAAGAGAAATTATTTGAGGACCATCCGAAGCGCTTGAGAAACACAAGATCCTTTAAAGTTAATTCTACGGCATTTTTTAGGATTACAAGTGAATGTAGACAGCATATCTACAATAACGGCAGTCCTATATTCCCAGTGGTGACTGTAATAGTGAAACATTCACATGGAGTTACAGATGTGATAATTGGTTTGAACACTGTGAAGTACAGGATGTGAGAAACTGCTGCTGCTGCTAAAGAAGTTCTTCCTGGCTTTCCCATAACACAAGAGAAAGTCATAGTTACTGTAATTTGCAGAGATGTTTTGAAGTGAGTTATGCCACACAAACAAGGCAAACAAATGATTTAAAGCGGTCTTGATATCCGTCTCAGACACAGGGTTAAAATTTTGAGTGGTGCTGTGTGGAACAGAGTTGCCATGAAGGCGTGGAGCTAAATCATGGAAAGAATGAAGTCCACTGCCTTTATTTTTTCAGCCTCATCCTGCAGCCTGAGCTGCATGGATGTGCCCTTGTATTTGCAGCAGGGCAGACCTTCCATAGCAGCACTGCTACCTTCATTCAGCACAGGTGATGAGTCTACTCCCATCCATGCTCAGCACATACCTCCAGGTGCTGCCCTCATTCCTGCATTGACTTTAAGGTTGGTTTGATGCAGGATTTTCCTTCCAATAGCATTTTGCTCCCCTTCATACTGTGCTTGGAGTTCATAAACTTCTCCAGCCATCTGCAGTTACAGACAGAAGCCCTTTAATGCAACAACAGTAATGGGATGCCCCAAAAGAGGCAAACAAAATGGCTTCCTAGTCAAAAAAGGTGATGGTAGGGGTTGTTTTCAGGGATCTTTTTTCATCACCCATTTCCTACAGAGACAAGCACATGCTGCTGGGTTCAGATGGGTAAGTCCTGTGCTTCATTCAGGTGCTTGATTAAAACCACTGTTGGGTTTTCTCTGCTCAGTGAGAGAAAGTTTGTAAGAAGAGACTGTATCTTTTATTAATGCAGCTACCCATGCAGGTACAAAGTTATCCGTTGCTTAAGATACACAAGCCCTTTTCCTGGTCATGAGACTTCACAGCAAGATGCTAGAAGCACAGCCCTATTTAGGGTGCAAATATGAAAACCAAGCTGTGTGCATTTTGGAACAAGGCAGCAATGCCCAGCCTGAGGTTTCTGCCCAAGGGACTTGCCTGCCTGCCCTCCACCTTCACTCCAGACCCTGAAGCCAGAACACAAGGGCCTGCTTCTTAATAACATGCCGCTCTCAGAGGAAACTTGACTACACCTTATCCATTACCTCTGCAAAGGGAGCGCCAAGGTTTTAGTGATTCAGGAAAAAGCAGCTTTGCCTTGTCTTCTAAATTAACTGAAAAAAAAAAAAAAGAAAGAAAAAAAAAAAGGATCTGCTAATTATATACCCAAAATAGAATGCCAGGGCTGGGAACTTTCCACGAAGATGCCCTTGTGGCATCCCAGGGACACAGCAACTGTCCCACCTCATGAGCACAAGTAGCACATGGCTAAAGCAGGGTACATGCACTGAGTTTTCCTAGACTTGTAGCCAGCACCAACAGACCTCCACAGTAGACATTTAATGGCATGTGCTACAATGCCCAAAATACATTAATGCCCAAAGGAAGCTTTCTTCTAAATTCTGACCACTGCCAATTGCCTCATTTCTAGTTTACATATCATCTGGTGTAGATGGGGATGCTCTTATTACTCCTGCAGATGACCCAGCACTTGCTCAGCTTCTGCACTCACAGCCTCATTACGGCAAGCCTTGTGCAGAAATACTTCCCCCACCATCATGAAGTTGTAGTTTTCATTGCACCACAGGGTGTTCAGCAGGGGACATGGGTACATAAAGAGAAACAGGGAGTGCTTTTTGAAGAGGTTTTGCTCTGGAGATGAATGCACAAGTGCTACGTGCTGCAGACTCGACTGAAGCACGTCTCAACATCTCCCATCAGCTGAGGGCCACAGCAGAATCAGGCACTGCAGGGTTGCACTGAGGGACACTAGAGCAGGAAAGAGCTTGACCTGCCTCTCACATCTGCAATGCAAACACTCTTTGCCTGACACGCAATGGAAAGTGGAGCTGCTGTGACCTGCACGATCAAACACTGCCAGAGTACAGTGCAAAATGTTAGGAAGCCGCTCAGGGATACAGATATTCACCTCTGGTGTCTGAAAGCAGACCGCGCCAGTCCACACTGCCTGTGCAGATAGCACTGCCAAGACATCGAGGAAAACATTATCTCCTCCATAGCAATAAACAGCATTTTATTTTGCTTCATTTTTAGGTTGGTTCCTCCTCTTCCTGCCCACATCTGAGCCCTTCAGCTGAAGGCAAAGGTCCAAGAACAATAGTGTTCCGAGCCAAGGACTAAGCTCACAGTTGGAAAGCCAGAGTCCAGAGATGACAGGCTGCTCTATTTACCAACACAGTGCACATAAAAACAAACCAAACCAAAATAACCTACTGCCATGTTTTGGCTTCATGTAGCAAGGAAAGCAAGCCTCACTTGCACTCAGTTCTGATGTGCTACCACCAGGAATACCCTGAGAAGTAGGATGAAATATATATAAAACACTGAAACCCTTGTGTGTACATTCTTGGTATAAATTCGAACCTCAGATGGGAATGTGATTTGAATTTAAACACTTAAAGCCGTGGCCTTAACAGTAGGCACTTTTGTATATTCATGCTTCTGTCACTGTCCTCAGTCTCCCATGGCCCTGAATGATGTGTTGTTCAAAAACAATTGGCTTCTTGTGTGCAGAAGAGCAGCTTGGCCCTCTCCCCTCCATTGTCTTTTATGTCCAGTGAGGAAAAAGGGTGGGATGAAAAAAGAAGAGACAGATTTCAATCAAAAGCACTACATTGATAAGCGTTTAATAACAGCCTCCCTTGTGATCAGATGAAACCTAATGCATTATATTTCACTGGCAGAAGTGATAACTTCAAAGTACTGCCTGTACAGACGACTACCTGTGTCACTTCAGACAGCAGCAATTCCCACCTCTCCCGCTGCTGGTGCAGACCCTGACACAGACACCTTGTTTAATGACAGGAATCTGTAGAGTTAATTGAATAACATAGCAGTGGTGACTAGCAGCCACAATCAGTGCTAAAGACAAAATTCTTTCCTAAACACACACAACACAAGTAACAGCAGAGAACTAAACTGGAACAGGTAGGTGATGAGAACAGTGCTCTTATGCTGTCTTCTAACCATACCAGCAGATTTCTGTGCTTGGAGTTTTAAGGGTTGGATGAACCACCACCAGAATCCAGACGTTGTACTGGGTGACTGGGGACCTCTTTGCCATCTCTGATATCTCTTTACACCAAAGGGAAGGAACAGAGGGGCACATCGCAGCGTTCCCTTAGGTTGCCAGAATGAAGCACAGTGAGATGCTGTGCAGCTGTAATGGGTAACTATGGGCTTGTAACTCTCCTTGAGAAATAAAACCACCAGCTAACAGTGGTGGCAGTCGCCTCGTGTTTGTTTTTTCTTGGCCCCTCCCACAGTTTGTTGGAAAGCATCACTGCTCAACACCCACTGTACATGTCAGGACACTTCTTGGTGACAAGTCCCTGTCACCACTTTCCTCATATAGAGACAGTCCAGTCTGGAGTTCTCACAGCAGCTGAATTTCTTCTCCTCCAGACATCCACCTGCTAAACACTGCAGACAGGAAAGCAGCATCCCGCTGCACCCATTAGTACATCTGTAAAGCACTGGCTAAGCTGTGTGTACACAGGCTAGCGTTCTGCATGCAGTAAGGGCACGACAGGCTTGCTGCACACCTAATAAAGAGTATGTGTGTTTGCACTGGAATCAAGGTTCCCAGAAATCCAGGAAATTACCAGTAGAAGTTGGAGGGTGGAAGATTACTGGTAGAAGTGACTATCCAAAGAACCTCAGGTGGCTGCAAGAGGCTTAACACTTCAGGAGTGATACATGAGATGAAAATGAAGAAAGAAAAGCAACGCAATTGGAGAAACAGTGCAAGCTCAGAGAGCTCTGGTAGAAGCACAAACACCCAAAATGCAAGGCTACGCTGCCTCTGGTAATGCACAGGGTCTAGACACAAGCTGGTGTCCCTTCACCTGCCTTAAACCCCCAATAACACAAGAGCCATCTGTACTGATGGAATCTTTGCCTAAAAACCCATTACATACACCTTCTTTCAGTCCTGTCACTCTGAGTTGTCTCTTCCAGCCTCTTTCGAGGCCAGGCCTGCTCTGAGGAGATGAGATCTGCCCCCATTTATCTCAGTGAGCCACAGCACAGCCAGGACCCACCTCAGCAAAGCACAGAAAGGCCTGGAATCAGTACTGTGACACAGCGATCAGGGCAGCAATTTTTGGAGCAATGGACTGAAAAGCTGGCTGAAAGCTGAAAATCAGGACTTATATAGGCAGTTTGTTAAACTCAGGTTTGCAGTTGTCCCACAGTCAGTCATCCTCACATGCAGCACTTTGCCTGCATGCACCCAAAGCACCCTTCGTGAGCACGGCACTTTGGATGTTGTATATTTTGTTGGACAACGTGGCCATGCAGAAGGCCAAATCTCTCCATTTTATGGAAGACAAGCTCCGCGCTTTGCATATAGGATTTAAGTTCAGGAAGCCACAAAGCAAGGCTGACAAGCCGTTAACAGGAAGCAGGTCCCATTTTCCTCACCATCCACCCTCACCTTGTGCTGCACTATCCCCAGCAGCAGCTCAGCTCTCAGCCAGGATCATTCCTGGCTGAGATGATGCCCTGAACCACAGCTCCTGGACACAAAGAGCTCAGCAGGACTGCTGCAATTGACCTTACAGATGTTTTACCACGCTCCTGTTCCCCATCTGCTTCAAGCAGCAGCACCAGACTCCGTTCACTAAGGTCAAAACAAGCACACACAGGCAGACGAATGCTGCTTGCCTGTGCTTCGATACAGTAAGATTTGCTGAGTTATGCCTGGGTCGGCACGCAGCAGCTGCGCCGGTCTCACTCTGCTTATGGCAGGCAGCCATCTGCCAAAAGGCAGCCTAGAGAGGCAGCAGCAAGGCCAAGTGTGCAGCCTAGAGAGGCAGCAGCAAGGCCAAGTGGAGCAGCGCCAAGGCAGCCCTGTGAAGCTGTGGTACGCGAAGGAACAAGCACTCATCCGGCAGGAAGGGTCACAGCATCGTGCCATGCTCTGAGTGTTAGCCCTGGCTCTGCAGTGGTATGTAAGCCACTGGGCTCATATGAAGACAGCTGTTGTCATCCCATATGGAAAACAGATGCAGCTTTCTAAATATGCATCAGTCAGGAGTGTTACACTCAATATTACAGGGGACACTAAACACCTCGTGCTGTATAGAATAACGTACTGCAAAACAAGATACATTCATCCCTTCAGGCCATATCACCGTACCTATTCATTCTGACAGCAGCCAGCATTCTCACACGAGGTATTTTTACCATACCTATACAAGTACACCCATTCCATGGAACAGTGGCATACCTTGTTACAAAGCCTATCTTCCCACTTCATCTATAACCATACATTTCAGCAGCTCCTATGCACCAACAAAACAATCCCACTCAAACAGCATTTATCTATTTATCATATTTAGCCTATTTATTTAATTTATATATATATTTTTTAAACAGCAGCAGAAGGTTTTCCCCAAGCTTGAAAAAAAGCTCAAGAAATGTATGGAATAAATGTGCTCTATTAGATACATAGAGTGATAGAACTGTAGGGATTGGAAGAGAGTTGTGGAGATCACTGACTCCAACCCTCTGCTAAAGCAGCTCCCTACAACAGGTTGCACATACAGGCATCCAGACAGGTCTTGAGTATCTCCAGAGAAGGACACTCTACAGCCTCTCTGGGCAGCCTGTCCCAATGCTCTGTCACTCTCACAGTAAAATTCTTTGTGCTTTGGTTTGTGCCTGTTGCCCCTTGTCAGTTTTGATACAGTTCAGATGGGAAGCAAACAAGTGTCTGCCCATAGGAAGTTCAGACACCTTCAGGTTTTGATTAATTTGTCGTTGTGAATGCATCTCCTCCAGAGCACACAGCTCTTTCACAACCAACCCAGGCAATAACCCCCAACACTCCATATGTCCTTCTGTTCTTCTAAAGATTTATTTACCAAAAATTCCAGAATAATTTGGATGTATTAAAGGTGACACAGAAGTGGGCTTCAGGAAGAATGACAGTGAGGACAATTGGAAGAAGCTTGAGAAAACATGAAAGAAATCAGTACAAGGATCCTTGCTCTCGTCAACGGGAAGAAAATTAACACCTTCTGAACACTAAGCTTAGGAAGGTAATAAACTTCACAAGTGACTGTGTCTTTAGCATGAACTGCAGGTAGAAGGCAACATAGGTTTGGTCTCTTATCACTATGACATTCACTGAAGCTCAGCAGCTATGCTCAGGTTATAGGTCCACCTCTCAAGCTTGTCCAGGTCCCTCTGGATGGTATCCCTTTCCTCTGAGTGGCTATGACAGGTGGGCCCATGCCAACCTCACAAAGTTCATTATTGAGCCAAGTGCAAGGTACTGCACAAGTACAGGTTGGGTGGAGAATGGCTTGAGAGCAGCCCTGGGAAGGATTTGGAGTGTCCACTGATGAAAGACTCAACAAAAGCCAGCAATGTGCACTCACAGCCCAGAAACCCAACCATGACTTGGGCTGCATCAAGAGAAGCATGACAAGCAGGTCGAGGGAGGTGATTCTGCCCCTCTGGCTCTGAGCTGTGAGACCTCACCTGGAGTACTGTTCTGAAGCCCCCACCACAAGAAGGGCATGGAGCTGTCAGAGTGGGTCCAGAAGAGGGCCATTAAGATGGTCAGAGGGCTGATCCTCCCCTATGAGGACAGGCTGAGAGAGCTGGGGCTCTTCAGACTGGAGAAGAGAAGGCTCCAGAGGGACCTTATAGAAGCTTTCAGAACCTGAAGGGGACCTAAAGAAAGCTGAGGAGGGACTTTTTAATAAAATAAGGGCAGGTAGTTACAGGACAAGAAGAAATGGTTTTGAACTGGAAGAGGGCAGAATTAAGTGAGATATTAGGAAGAAATTCCTTACTGTGACGGTGGCGAGACACTGGAGCACATTGCCCAGCAAGGCTGTGAATGCCCCCTCCCTGGAGATAATTCAGTGCCAAGCTGGATGGAGCTGTGAGCACCCTGGTCTAGTGGGAGGACCCTGCCAATAGCAGGGGGTTGGAACTACATCATCTTAAAGGTCCCTTCCAACCCAAATCATTCTATATTTCTATTTCCCATGGGCTGAGGCTGCTGTGGAGATTTTCACGCAGAGGGAAGACTGCAAGGCCAAGTATATCTATCTACCCACATGTTTCAAGATATTCCTCTTTTTTTTGTTTTGTTTATTAGTATTGGTGAGGCCTGCTACCATCATGTTTTCCAAGATCCTAAAAACATTTAAGTTTCTGCAGTAGTGTACTACTGCCTTTTTGTGTTTCACTGTCTAAGGAGCAGAGAGATCAGATCGATGCCCACAAGTTTATTTTATTTTTTTCGGCACATATCTTCAAGGCAAAGTGGAGGATTAAAGCTACTATAAGATGAGTGTTACCAAAGTAGCTCTCAAACCCCACGAGACAAACCAACCACAACAGAAAGCAATACATAATAATGTATGCAACAATTTTGTCCACACATTTTCCCAGCTCTTGAACTGGTTGGGAATTTACTGCCTCACTTTGGGATATGGACCACACAGCTCAAATGAAGCAGTAATGGAGCATTAATTGAATTAGTCGTTGAAAGTGCTTTGTAAGCTAGAGTTATATGTTTTCATCCAGGATGATGGGATCACTTTCCTACAGTAATTAGTGGAGCAGCTGACATTAACTCCATCAGTGACCTCCTTGTTACCACCACTGTGAATCTAAATTAAATTAGCAGCCCCCTACAGGTGTGGTGTGCAATATGGAAGTTAAAAGCACTAGAAATGCCCTGCCGATTCAAAACCAAACCAAACTGCAGAGGGATTACGTAGCATTTGGATCAGCTGCACACAGCAAGGATTTGAGAGAGATTGTGTAGCCCCTCAGGAAAGAGAAGCAAACTGTAAATACAACAAACAGCCCTTGCCAGGTATGGAAATATCCATCACCAGAGAAAATGGTTTCAAAGAAAGAGGAGGATTTAGATTGGTAATAAAGAATAATTTTACAGCAACGGTGGTGAGGCACTGGCACAGGTTACCCAGAGAGGTGATGGATGCCCTGTCCTTGGAGACACGCAAAGTCAGGCTGGATGGCGCTCTGAGCACCTGATGGAGCTGTATGTGTCCCTGTTCATTGCAGGGGAGTTGGACCAGATGGCCTTCAAGGGTCCTGTTCAACTCAAACAATTTGACAAAAATATTACTATCAATCACACCTCCCATGTCTTCTGCTTGTCACCCAACTTGTGTTGGAACTATCAGCACACACACAGCAGGGAGCAAGCAGCTGACAGCACTGACAGTAACAGGGAATTCCCAACCAAAAGCTAGGTTTCTTCCAGGTGTCTGCTTTTTTTTTTTAATGCATCCAAAATTTCTACTCACAGGCCTTTCATCAATAAGCAATGGAAAGAAGAGATCAACTCAGTTCAAAGGTAACAGTGAAACCAAACCTAGCTCCATTGAGGAACTTTGGCAAGACAAATAATAACAAACAAAGCCAAGAAGCCAGTATCTGGTACTGCCTCAGCTGTACCGCTGTTCTTCACACAGTCTTCCAGGCTCAAGTTCTGCCACAAGGTTTACCAACAGTGAGGATCTGCTTTAATACGCCTAAGAAACAGGACTACTCACCAGAGGCTGAATGCTAAGCTTGATTTTAATCACATTTATTCTAGCAATGCCTTTCTCCCTTCATTCTGCCTCCTGGTATGTTTCCCCTGCTCTGCAAGATGAAAGATACCACCGCTCAGAAAAAGCAAGGCCATACTTCACTCAGCATGGATTTTGATGTTCTGGAGAACACCTCACTACCTTGATACAACTCTCTGCAGTGTAAAAACTCCTCAAAGATGGAAATAAGGCTGCACACTACCTCCAGGAAGAACACCATCAAGTACCACAGTTCTGAAATTCCTAAATATTGTGGTCATTAATATGGCATTTTCAGAGAAAGCCACTGCTAGTTCCTACCTGTATGGAGTCAAAACATATGAGTTTGCTAATTTTGAGCTCAGCTGCTTCTGTACACAATAGGTTGACTGGAAACTGGCTTCTGCATTATTTGACAACACAACACAACTGCTTGGAGATGCGTTAATAGCAGATAGCATACAGGTTACCTCTCTACAAAGCCCCCAGTGAACAATGTTCTGCTGTGTTTAGACTTACATTTGTGATTTGTGTGTGTGTGTGTGTTATGTCCCTTAAGGCAACTACACAGATCAGATCATAAGCTAACATCACTGTACATTGGAGGAAGTGAGAGAAAGCCAAAAATGGCAGATGCAAACCAAAATTCTGCATTCTTGAAATACAAGTGTTTGATTCATATTCAAAAAATAACATAAATGGGAACTGAATGAGAGAATCATTACCACAATGATGAACAAAATAACCCAGATAATGTCTTCAACAAATAAAAATCCACAACACAACAAACGTCTATGGGTAAATTAGAAAAGCCTCTGTCAAGCGTCATTCAACAGAATGCTTTGATTTTTAGTTTACTCTTCAAGATTCCTCTCATCTAGACCTCACCAAATATTAAGAAAGAGCTCCTGAGCACTGAAGATGCATTAAGCGGGACATAACTTTATTCAAACTAACAGCACTGTTGGATGAGACAAAAAGGTAATGGCTAGTTTTGAAGGCAGCATTCCTTTTCACATGTAACCCCCCTCCCCAAAATATTGGAGAGGAAGTATTTGTGCTGAAGTACAAGCCATTCCTGTTACAAAGCCCTTACTGCCATTGATTTTACCACCCCACAACAACAAGGTTCCAGTAAAAGCTCCATTTCCTTTTACTGGTAAGCTTTTCTCTAGCTGACTGCTTGAGAAGCAACTTAAAAATAAGTAACCTGCCCTCACCCACGTTTTTAAGCAATGAAAATGATCACAGGAAGACACAGACACATCTCATCACCTTCCCTTCACTCTGTAATATGATAGAAGGCAGAGCAACAGCAGCAGAGCAGCAAGGTGCCAGGCTCCAGCAAGCAAGGGTTTGCTCAAATACAACAGCTGCAGACACAGAAATAAAGGAAAAACGCTCCTTAACCTCAGAAAGCCTCAGGTATGCAAGGATCCCCAGCAATCCTCTTACCTCCACTACCAACCCTTAAATGAGTTCTGCAAAGGGCTGGATCCTTGCTCCACCCCTTCTTGGCACTCAGGGGCATTGCTTGCACCTGAACTCCCTTGGGTTGATTGCCTGGGTTGGCCCAGTCTTCCCAGCTGGTTCAGCTGTGGCTTAGCATTTCTGCTACACGCTCTAACTCCTGAAATCCTTAAATCTCCATCACACCAAGCTACACAGAAGGTCAATCAGCTGACATAATTTTGCTCAGCTGCATTGGAAGAAAGTGACCTTAAGCCAATTTGTAGCAGCTGATGCTCTGGCAGGACAGGGTAGATGATGGCAGTGAGGGAAAGGAGGTGTTGCTCATTTGTCTTCTATGAGATTTGGGTATTAGTTTCATGTCTAATGGCACCTTGTATCACTACATAGGGTAAAAGAGGAGAGGGAGGAATCAAAGCAGGGTGTAGAAACTGAGCGACGCGAATCTTAGTAAAGCACACAGGAAAAAAGCAAGAGTTCCCAATGTGTGTACACAGTGTGTCTTCCTTGTGGCTCAAAAGCCTTTGGATGAGCTGCATGGACAGACTCTTGAATTGCTAAATCCGTATCATCATTTAGACTATTTTCCTGCTGTGAAAGGATGGGTAAGAGTGTCTAGACACTAAGAGGCTGAGCCTATTGATGCCATCAGGATCTGTCCTCGTCATGCTGTTAGCTCTATAGAGCACCACAGCTGCACTCTCTGGCTCTCCAGCTGCGCTGTGCAGAAGCAAACTGCCTATGTCCCTTCCCATAGCAAATCAGAGCTATTACATTGTATGGGAAACTGTTAATCAAAGCCTGAACCTCTGATTAACCATCTGAGGCAAGTGACCAGCTGTGGGAGCACAGGTGAAGGTAATTCAGCTGTGCTTCCGGAAGGCTCTCCTAGATCCCTTTTAAGGGCTGACCACCACTAAGGCAGTGTCTCTTTTGGAGATTGCTCCTGTGTGGTGTTTCTTGTGGTGAGCATCCATCTTAACTGTGAGCCTCAGTGTTGGTGAGTCATTCCTCTATAACCTCTGGCTATCCATCTATTACAACCTTGTATAATTATGACTATATGTACGTGTTGATGAAAAGTACATTTTTTTTTTTTGGAAATTCTTTTCTCAAGCATAATCCAGTGGATCTTCTCCAAAAGCTTCTTAGACAGTCTATTCAGAAGTATTTGTATGAAAACCAAAACAATTTAGCAACCTTGAGTCACATCTCTGTTTGCAGATACATCTAAGCACATGCAAGGAGAGGGAGATTCTGCTTCTGAGCATTGTCAGCAAGGAAAATACATGCACACCAAGTATTATTTCACTGAAAAAAACCCGGGTTTCAGCACTTCGCCTTTTTCTCTCCTAGTATGAATTAATACAGACAAGAGGGACACCAGACGCAAGAATGTTTGGCATCCCCTTGGCTGCGTCTTGTGAAGGATGAGTGCAGAACCAGAAGGCAGAGAAAAGGGGCTAGGAAAGGGGAGTGCATGGTTCTTTGCATTTGACAGTGCACTGGAAGGTAGCCATGACGCTGAGGGCTTTATTCACAGAATCACAGAATTATCAAGGTTGGAAAAGACCTAGAAGATCATCTAGTCCAGCCATTGCCAATACTTCCCAGCTAAATCATACCCCTCAACGCAACATCCAAACGTTTCTTGAACACTCCCATGGTCGGTGACTCCACCACCTCCCTGGGCAGTGCATTCCAATGCCTGACTACCTTTTCCGAGAAGTAATACTTCCTAATGTCCAGCCTGAACCTCCCCTGGTGCAGCTTGAAACCATTCCCTCTAGTTCTATCACTGATTACACGAGAGAAGAGGGCCACCCCCAGCTCACTACAACCTCCCTTCAGGAAGTTATCGAGAGCTATAAGGTCTCCCCTGAGCCTCCTCTTCTCCAGACTGAACAATCCCAGCTCCCTCAACTGCTCCTCATAAGGCCTGTGCTCCAGACCCCTCACCAGCTTCGTAGCCCTCCTCTGAACACGTTCCAGAGCCTCAATGTCTTTCGTGCAGTGAGGGGCCCAAAACTGAACACAGTACTCGAGGTGCGGCCGCACCAATGCCAAGTGCAGGGGGACAATTACCTCCCTGTTCCTGCTAGTAACACTGTTTTTGATGCAAGCCAGGATGCCGTTGGCCTTTTTAGCCACCTGGGCACACTGTCAGCTCATGTTCAGACAAGCGTCAATCAGTACCCCCAGGTCTGTTTCCTCAACACAGTCCTCCAGTCACTCTGCCCCAAGCCTATAGCGCTGCCTGGGGTTGTTGTGGCCAAAGTGCAGGACCCGGCATTTGGTCTTGTTGAACCTCATCCCGTTGGCTTCGGCCCAGCTCACCAGCCTATCCAGATCCCTCTGTAGGGCCTTGCTACCCTCAGGCAGATCGACACTCCCTGCCAATTTGGTGTCATCCGCGAACTTACTGAGGGCGCACTCAATGCCCTCATCCAAGTCACAGATAAAGATGTTGAAGAGGACAGGCCCCAGCACTGACCCCTGGGGAACACCACTCATGACTGGTCTCCAACTGGATTTGACTCCATTTACCACCACTCTCTGGGCTCGGCCCTCCAGCCAGCTCCTTACCCAGCCGAGAGTGTACCCATCCAAGCCACGGGCTGCCAGCTTTTGCAGGAGAATAGCATGGGAGACAGTGTCAAAGGCTTTGCTGAAGTCTAAGTAGACCACATCAACCGCCTTTCCTTCATCCATCAGACGGGTCACAGGATCGTAGAAGGAGATCAGATTGGTCAAGCAGGACCTGCCCTTCATGAACCCATGCTGGCTAGGTCTGATCTCCTGGTCATCCCACACCTGCCGCATGATCTCCCTCAAGACAATCCGTTCCATTACCTTCCCTGGCACCGAGGTCAGGCTAACAGGCCTGTAGTTCCCCGGATCCTCCTTACAACCTTTCTTGTAAATGGGAGTCACGTTGGCAAGCCTCCAGTCTTCCGGGACCTCACCCGTTAACAAGGAGCGCTGAAAGATGACGGAAAGCAGCTCAGCGATCACCTCCGCCGGTTCCTTCAGCACTCTCGGGTGGATCTCATCTGGACCCATGGGCTTGTGGCAGTCCAGTTGGAGTAGTAATTCCCTGACTGCTTCTTCAAGAATCACAGGGGGTTCAGTCTGCTCCCCAGCCGAGACTACCAAGCCAGAGCGTGGGGAGCCCTGGGAATAACCGAGATGACTTTTAAAGGCAGACATAAAGAAGGCATTCAGAACCTCTGCCTTTTCCTTATCCTCTGTGATCACATTCCCAGCCTCGTCCAGTAAAGAATGGAGATTCCCCTTTGTCCTCCTCTTACATTTGATGTATTTGTAAAAGAGTTTCTTTTGTTTTTACCCCAGCAGCCAGCTTAGATTCAAGCTGGGCTTCTGCCTCTCTGATTTTCCCTCTACACATCTTAACAGCCTCTTTGTAGTCTCAGTTCCTCCTTGCTGTCTTTAGCGTAGGAGAGCATCAAGTTTCTTAGGAGCTATTTGCTCCTAAGGAGTTTCAAGACCCAAAGTAATCTTTTCAGTATTATATTGATTTTTCTTGTATGTATTTGATGGAAAAAAAAACCATGCAGCTGTAACTTCCAGCTGTGTTTATAGGTGTTATACTTCCTGTAACGAGAAGGAGAATGTGAGAGCTGCAACACCCAATGAAGGGACATCAAGGATCTGTTGAGTTGCTGCTAGGTCTGGATGCACAGAGCTCGTTCAGTTTCACTGCATTATCCACTAATAAGGTGTTTTTGCAGATATCCCCAATGCAATTAGGATTGCTAAGAAGTCTGTATACTTCCTTAATGTTGGAACAACATATCACTGCCTGTTGGAGACTTTTCTGACAAAATTCAAACATGGGGAAGTTTATTTCAACAGCATTTTGATAGCTGGGAAGATTCCAGCCTGTCATGAGAGAAATGGATGAAATTAGGAATCGAAAGGAAAAAGGCTTAACTCAGCCAAGTTGTTCTGAGTGATTATTTAATCTGGCTTTCTCAGCTGATGGTGCTCAGGTGATGTTTCTTCAGCTAACTCAAGTTGAAGCACAAGGCCAAAGAAAACTTGCATTTGATTTATTTACAGCTGAGAAGACTGAAACTATTGAAGAACAATGCAAACAGCCAGCAGAAAAAAAGTGTAGGGGAGGCAATGGAACTCCTGCACTTGAACCTGAAGACCACAGAGTATTTATAATTAGAATTCAGTTTGCGTTCCTCAAAATTCAGGTCACGAGAGCCAGCGTTTTCTATTTTTCAAGGTCCCTACACTTGTGACTCAGACAGTCCTCCAATACAGAGCTCCAGCTCCAGCTGTTAGAGTTTATTGACTTCAAGTGAGCACAGAGGCAAAGGTTTGAAAGAAGTATGGCTGGTTCCTGTTAAAGGCTGCTATTATGAGCTATACAGTGCTTATTCAGCTCTACCATTACCATTGTTGAATTCAGAAGCCTACATTCTGATCACCATTGACCAATGCCCAATTTCACCCAAACTCTTGCACTGTGACCTGCATAAAACCTATTCACACACCAGCTCATTAGTGATGTAACTCTGCACAAGTAGGCATGGTGCATCAGAGTAACAAAAAGGCTGGATTGTGGGTGACAAGCCTTAGCAGCTGTGGGCCAAAAGCTCTGCGCTTTAAAGGACAAAACTGAACCAAATTTGAGGAACTGGTTTTTTTGTTGTTTTTTTTTTAAGACTTATTCCTGTAATCTTCACTGGTGTGGTGGAAGAGATTAGACAACGTTCTGCCCCCTGTCAGTCCAATCTGGTGTCCCTGCCTACAGTGGACACAGGAATTGTGCCCGTTCTTGCCAGTACAGGGATGAGCTACAATGCACCAGTATTACCAAGAGAACAAAGATTAGCTATTTCAACCTATTCTTACCATTTCACATGTAGGAAGATATTATTTGCTACATAGAGGGTAATTCCCCTAAAGGACAGCACAGTTAAGTGACAAATTAATCTGCTGCTTACATTCACTAGCTCTTCCAGCTGGCTAAATTCTCATCAGCCACCATAATTTATTAACAGTGAGGTGAGAAAAGACATGAATCAGCTTAATGTGCTATAAGTAGGGCATTGTCATGGCAACGAGATGCGGACTGTTTTCTACTATTTATGTATGGTTTGTTTTGTGCTCAGCCTTAAGATACCGCTTGAAACAACTAGAATTAGAAACATCTTTTTTTTTCTTGACTTCTTTTTTGACTTCAGTGTATCCTTTAAAAAAATTATCAAAATAAGTATGTGGAAGGCTCTGAGGCATCTCTCCAGGAAAACAGCAAGCTATACCCTGCGTAATGAGCCTTCCTGGAAACAGAAGCCTTTACTCTGATCTCACAATCATTTCCTCACGTTGTCACACAACCAATCCCATGGATTAACTCCTGGTTTATAGTGGTCTGAGATCAAAACCAGACCTTCCCTGCTCCAAACTCTACGTATGGCTAGGAACTGGGGAAAAATTTAACAGCATTACTGAAAAGAAATTGTTTTGTAAAAGTAGTGCATTTTATTTAGCACAAGACATGGGAAAACAATTCAGTATGTTGCATTTATCACAGACTCCTGATGGAGAAGCATGAAGCTAAAACTTCAAAGTAAATAATAAATGATTTTTATGGCCTTCCCAACTAAGTCTAAATTCTTTGTGCTGCATCAGCAGCTAATAGTTTTCATACACCCAGATCTTCATCCAAACATCCCATTATTTACTACCAAGCTGCACAAACGGAGCAGCTGGAATGTTAATACTGCAAGCTGAAAAACAATTACCAATATTACTCTTCAGATTTCTTCATTTTTGCACCAACTGCAAATTGCAATCTGATATTAAATAACTAAGGAAAATTGAAACATCTCTAGGATGTCTCGAGGAGAACACGAGGAAAAATGAAATAATTTTCATGGAAAGTCTTGCAATCTTAAAACACAGCTTTGTTCTGAGTAGGGACAAAACAGGATTGAAAAAGTCACACGGTTTTCTCCATTCAGTGCTCATTCATTATTTTAATGTCTGGTTTTATATTACCCCAGTTATTTGTTTGCACAACATGTAGGGCAACAGGCAGCTGGGCTGGACCATGACACAAAAGTGTTCACATCTACCAACCTGTGACAAAATAATAAACAATATCATGTTGAACTCAAAACTTCTGTCAAGCTACAATTGCAGATGTTCCATTAAACACCGCTAAATGATGTCTGCTGAAGTCGACCACAGGAGCTGGTTAAGAAATGACAGATCAGGACAGCCTTACCTCAAGGTTCAATGGATTAGTCCGCTCAGTGCTGCTAATGGCCCCCAGTACACACAAGTTGATAGCAGTGAATTAGAATGCTCATGGAGGCCAAGCTGAGAGTCTTGTTTTCAGCACCTCTTTACTCCGTGTTCAGTGAGCAGTGCGTAAGTTTGGCCTCACCTGGAAACAGTGGTGTCTTTCCCCAGCAGCTGCTCTGGGCACTATAGCCAGCCCTATGAGCACTACGTCCTTCATTATTGTTGGTCATCTGACATTTAAATCAAACCTTGAGAGACATGAGTTTGGGCAGCCCTTTGCAGAAATAGTTGGAGGAACTGCCAAGTCCCATAGAAAACAAATAGGAAGTAGGTACCTCCTTCTGAATGTACTGTACCAGCCCATGCCTTAGGAAAAGGGCTTCCCCGAGAGACAGGTCAAAGTCCTTTATTCAACCCCAGGGTATTCTGAAATCACCTTTCTGCAGCACCTAAATCTCAGATGAGAACTACTGCTTTTGTTGGCAAACACTAGTTTCAGGAGGTTAGTCTGAATTCAGGTGATGTGGAGCCGGGGGAGATCCTTGCCCACTGGAGAGCTTGGGCTTCAAAGTGGAGGTTCAGGAGACCGGTGAGGAATCTCCTTGGCAGCTGGAAGAAGTCCCTCTGAATTTGCTTTTAGCTAATGATGCTGGATGTAGGACTAGACCAGTGTAAAAGAGTCAAAACATACAAGTACTGGAAGATGAAGAATTCATCTTCCCTTACAGCATTCTTTACATATAATTTAAAAGACAGCAAATCAGTAAAAGCAGGGACTATTCTGCAAGAAATACGAAAGTCTGCAAGAGATTAAGTGTGCAGAGGACAAGTGCTGGAATGACTTGATACATAAGGATTTCAAAAGATCTAAAAGGACCATCATGAATGAGAATTGCAAGTAGATGCAAAGAAAACCCTGAGAGAATTTGCTGAAGTTGTGCTAACTGCTTTGCTACAAAGTTGTGGCATCTGCTATGATGAAGAAATATATTTCATGGTAACAAAGCATGGAATAGTTGAGTATATTTTTGGAGAAAATGTGAGTTATCTCACTGAAGCATCTCACAGCCCTACCTAAGTCTAGCCCTTGGTCAATACCAAGGGAAACACGACCTACCATACTGTTTCTGTGCAGGGGAGCGTATACCTCGGAGTTGGGGCCAAGTTTCCTGGTTCTGCTCATGGGGAAATAAATTTTACTGCATACAATAATGCAACACACATGGCTGATGGGGAAGACAAACAATTTCATAAATCCATAAGAAAGTGAGGATTGATTTAGGCAGTATTATTAGGGTTTCCTAAAATATGCTTAAAACATGACATGTTAACAGCACTTCTCTCAACCCAGCAGGCACCTGTGAGAGCTGAGGTGACTGGCTTTGTTGGCACCACTCCAGGTTACCATTTGTGCCTATTTCCTTGGAGAATATCACATTCATTAGAATTGCTTTCTTAACTTACCTCAATGCTTTCCAAGATAACCATCAGGGATAGAAAGTCAGAAAGCCTCGCAAACACTTCTCGTTGGTGCACCCAGAGGGGAAGAAAGGGAAGAGAGGGCTGAAGGAAGGAGGGCAGCAGGGTTATCTTGCAGCCTGTAGGCCCCAGCACATAAAGCCTTCCCCCTCTGGGCCTTCCTCACCCACGTCCTTGCTCCGTGCAACCACCAGCAATCCCCAGACAGAGAAACGTTGCAGAATTGCTGTTTTTGTTGGGCTTGCAGCCATAACGGACCTGGGAAACCAACTTGGGGCCGTGCTGTGTGTGCTGGAGGGAATTGTTTCCAGGGAAATGTTGGTTCCAGAAAAGTCTGCCTGGCTGAAAAGGTGGTGGTGACACCACAGGGCATGTGGTGGGGAAGGGAGAAGCTGTGTAGGGGCCTACAGTCCCAGAGCCACCAGCCCAGGCCTGAGCACAGCTCTGGGCAAGGAAATTCAGGAATTAAAAATTAAAGTTTGCCATCTAGTGGTAGGCCTCAGGAGATGCTTCAGGACACGGCCACGCCAGACCCCAGATTTATAGGTGGTGGGTTTGTGATTTCTAAAAAATACGAGGTGTTTGTTTTTATTAACACGGGATGACCCATAGAAATCATGAAAGAGGGAATTTTAATCTTGGCAAATTGCTTGTTCGTGCACAGTGTTACACCTGAACCGGAGAAGCCTGACGGACATCCGCAGGACATGGTTCTGTGTACGAAATCCTGAGTGATACAAGACAAAAAACACATCAAAGCATTCACTATGACATAAAAATGAGACAACAAAATATGATCATTTCCCACCAGTTTCTTCTTTTGTGTGGGACAGTGGTAGTTCCCAGGGGATTACCTCTGTCTTTTCTCTGAAGTTTTTACTTCCCCTTTGAGCTTAGCTGTGCCTGCACGTGATGCACTCACACCAAGTTCGTGTGATACTCTGCAGAAACATATCCTACTGCAAGGGTCCCTTACAGCTTTGTCTGAGCAGTGCAGGCCACCTGAACGGGATTGTATGTGTCTGTGGGATCCCCATGGAGACCTCTTCTGCTGGCATCACTGATCGTTTGCTTCTGTGAGAAAGAACCATGTGAGGCAGCAGGAACAGGGACACTGGTTACTGAAGGGATGAAAAGGCTGAGGATCCTTCATGGAGAAAGCTAGCAAAAATGTCTGTATCTCAGGAAACAGCCTGGAGAGGGGAAAAAGGAAAGGTCTGGAAGGTAATGGGGTGTATAATCTACTTTGGTGCCCAGGCTGCAATTAAAGAACTGTGGACATCCAGCCTGATGCCTACGCAATCCCTTGTGTTCCACACACAACATTTCTGTTAGCAGAACTCCAGGTGGAATTAGCAATTTTTGCAGCATAATCACATTGTTGAGTCATACTTAATTTATGAACTGCTATACACACAAGATAATTTTCTCATGCTGATGCTGAGCTGATTATTTCCCATTTTGTATTTATGCATTTGATATCTCTCTCCGCAGTACGGTGCTTCACACTTATCATTAGTGAACTTCGTGTCGTTGATCTGAGACCATCTCTTCAATTTATTGTTTTGCGTTAGGATCCCACCTGCCAAACTGAGAAGATCTCACAAGTGCACTCTGTATTTATCCTCCAAATCGCTAATAACAATATTGACGAACATCAGACCTGAAGATCTCCACACATCTGCTTGGAATGCTCTCTTGACATTTACTTCCAGCTTGACATTAAGTCATTTGCAGAAACTCCTTGAGAGTTTTTTTCATCTATTTGTATATACACTCATAATCATAATTTTGTATAAACTGTATTTTGCTAGCTTGTATGTGTGAATACAGGTTGCTGGCAGCAAAAATTATGTTGAACATATTGCAGAGTGTTTCTTCCAGTCATCACTATTTAGAATACAGAACTGATGAAGAATAAACCAGTAAGTCTATGCTGAAAGGCCAGGGGGGATAAATGCCCTGCACTTTTGAGTTTGACTTAGTGTGCAGTTTCAGCACAGCAGAAATATTTGCTGATGATGTGGATGCTCTTTAATATAGCACACAGGACAGAAATGATGCAAGAACCTATTAGGCCTAAGAGAGAATTTCTACACTTCTGGTAAAAAGTAAAAAAAAACAAACAAACCATAAAAATAAGCAAAGGACTTAACCATAACTGTGTCAGTTTTACTGCTAGCACATAATTAGTTCAGAAGAAGGGGATTTCAGGATGTCCACAGCATAACTGCTTCTCTCTGTTTAGGTAGGTCTTCTGATTCAGAAGCTTCAGTTCATGTTAATTTTTTGTGTGTAAGAATGTCTTCATTTGGATCTGGATTTTGTAGTTTGCAAAGGAAAAATATTCAACCTAAGAGAAAAAAATTAAATGCACGTGCTTACGAAAGGGCTTGGCTTTTCACTGCATGGGACTGCACGCACGTGATGCCCCTGTTTCAGGCATGGGCTGGAGGGTTTCAGGATGCCATCAATCCGAAATGTAGCATCCACATACAGGCCCTCCCACATAGGTACTTGGGAAGTGGCCAGGAAAGTGTTAGATTTGTGATGGAAACAAAGGGATCAGGTAACAACCTTCCCCCATGAAAGCTTCCATCGAGGGAGTGCAATCAAGGAGGCGATCTTGAGAGAGACAGCAAAGGCACATGGGGTGAGGAGGCAGCAGGGACCTCTAGGCCCAGACCTGCCACTTTTTGGGGGTCCTCCTGTCTTCTTGAGTTCTTACAGCTTTTTCTGCCTAAGCAATGCACAGGTAAATGGCATTTTGTAGGTGGCTGCATCACAACATGATGACCCAACATTGTGTGCCAGGAAATCCATGATGGAAATGAAGGATGAATCACACCACCACTGATTCAGCTCCCACATGGAACCACTGTAGGTGTTTATTGTGTCTGTACTGGGCTTCAGAGAATAAATCACACAGAAGCCAGGCTGGAAGGCTTTCCAGTTAAGAGCAGTTTGGACAGTGCTGTTCCGATGCCCTTCTCAAGTCACAATCTGTTTCTCTTGGATGGAAGTTCGGCTGTACGCTCCCCAAAGCCGCCTGCCAGTCCCTGAGGCCATCAGCAGCCTCAAGGAGGCCGAGCACGGCTCGGGAGGTGCAGCAATAACCCAGCTCCTCCTGCCCACCCCGCTAGGTGGCCCTGCGAGCCCAGCCAACAGCCGGGGCTGCTCGCCCTGCGCAGCGCCGGCACAGCGCTGCGCTGCCAGCAGCCCAGCCAACAGGTCAGAAACAACTTCTTTTAAAGCAAAAATAAGAGTAATAATAAAATTCTTTTCATTTTTTTTTTCCTTTCCCTGAGCTTCCTTTCTGAAGCAGCTCCAAGTTCACAATGCGCAAAATTGTGTTGATGGTTGGACTAGGTGGTCTTAGTGGCCTTTTCCAGCCTTAATGGTTTTATGATTCTACGATTCTCAGTGCAAAAGGCAGCTCGCCCTCTGTTTTGCCACTTAGTGGGAAGGATTTGGCCCAAAGGATGGTTTCTCCTCCTGGTTAGCACCAAGGCAATGGACTGCTCTGACTGTACCTCCAAATTCTGCCAGCGCCCAACAAATGACTCCGCAATCCCTTACCCCAGTTTAGCCCTCACAAGAGACGCCGCTTCAATCTGTTTCCTCCACTGTGATGCTGTGAGGTGAAATGAAGGGTGAAAATGTTCTTTTTGTCTTCCCGGATAGAAACACGCAGCAGCAACAACGAAATTCGATTACTGTCAATGTGTGGATGCTCACAGTCTCACAGCAAGTGCCTCATTTTGACGGTAAACAAGGGTAGGTGAAGGCAGGCATCCACAGCCTCAGGCTGGATTAGGCATTATGGGCGTGTTCAGTGGCTGTCTCTGGAAAGCAGAGATCTCGCTGCATGGCTCTGAGCTGCTCAGGTAATCCCTGAAGTGCTTCCAGAGGTCAGCAGAGGAGGGGAGGAAAGAAGAGACAGTAGAGGAAGCGCATGCAGATGTGGTGGTTTCTGTGGGCCCATGAAGGAGAGGAAGCAGGAGGTAAAAGCTGGAAGGTGTGCTTGGATTATGTATGTATTTATTATTTAATGTCTCGTCTCTTTGTAGCACTGAATCTGGGGAGGGAGGGAAAAAAAGCCTGTTTCCTGTATAAGGTGTAGAAATCCACTCCATGTTCCTGTATTTCTCTTTCCTGATCTGTCAAATAAGGGCAACAGCATTTAGCAGCCTCTAGCTGAGGCTCCCTTACAAAAAGCCTGAGATCTTCAGGAAGGAGCAGGGAAAACAGGCAGCAGAACTGAGGTTTCTGAAGCCACTGTATGTGGAGATTTCTGCAGCAGAAGTCTCTTCGCATGAAGGTTATGTGTCTTGGAGCCATCAGTGGAGCTTGGGGCCTGCTGTGTCACACACTGTACAAACACACAGGGAGAGACAATCCCTGCCACAAAGGACATTCTATCTAAATAGAGATGACAGAGGAAAAAATAAGGGAGGAATTAGAAATGAGCTGACTAGCTCAGGGTTACACCATTCGGTGCCAAAGCCAGAGGCAGCAGTTGGTATTCTGATTTCTAGCCCAGCAATCTGCTTTTTTCTCACGGCCAACCACCTTTTGCTGCTCTAATGCTTACATGGTCCTAATGGCACTACAGATAATTATATATTACTTGGTATTTTTAACTAGTGTGAGCTTTACACATAAGCACACACACCACTGAGTTCAGCCACCCCAGCTCCCAGCATATGAGGGGTTTGGAGGGCATTAAATAGCACCTAGAAGGTGACCTCCAGAACAGAAATGTGACACAAGGAATGGGAAAGGAAGAGAGTCCAACTCTTGTGAAATCTAGCTGTTGAAACACCTTCACAGCTTGCAACACCAAGTCAAATACTCTTTGTCTTAAGGATTTAAGAACAGACATAGGAAGAACTGTATTTATCTCATGTTAATCACCTAGGCAACTGGGAAAGCAGAAATGAGCTTCACTTTCTACTGTGTTGTATAATCTGCAAGTTTATTCAAATGCCTGTTTTGACATATCAGAAATACTTCTGGTTCTACGAAAAATCTGCATTTTTAAGAACAACAACAACAAAAAAGGTATCAATAAAGCAATCAGATTTGGTTTGTAGCTTTTTCTTTGACCCAAGCATTGTGTGTCTGCATGCCCAGACAGTTATCTGATGTCCTACAATCTGCATTAGAAGTAGAGCCACATTTTAATTTCCCCTTTAGGGGTTCCCACATCTGCAGAGCCCTGGTTACAACAGCCAGGATTTGATTGAGACCACAGCCAAGGATTGGGCTGGGAATTGTCCTTTACTTCCCCAGCCAGCAGGAAACAGTTAAAAGCCTCTTCCTCAAGCCTGAAAGGTGTTACAAACGATATATCCCTGAAATGAAATAACACCATGCACAGGCAGACCTGAAGCTTGTGTTATAACTGTGTAACACAGCCTTTAGTGAGCTAAAAGCAATCCAGCCTGCCGTAGGATCTTGCAGGACTCAAGTCTCTGCTGGTATCTTGGCTTAGCCAAGGAGACAGGAAGGCTGCATCTCTTAGCAAGGGAGAACAGCAAGGTCATACTTCTCCAGGGGCTTCAGTCAAATCCAGGGTTACTTCTGTAAATAAGAGGAATGTTAGTGTTGGTATCTGCTACATTGCACAAGGATGTAAAAATACACGGGTTAAAAATCCTCTGTTGAAACTTATCTATTGTCAGAAAGTCAGATCTTTAAAACACCAAATAATTCACAGACAGCTACAACTCTAAAAAGGAACAGGTTAATTTCATTTACTTGTTTCTCTTCTTGTCCAGACTGTGCGTTTCTTCTGACAGATTTTATTTTATTTTTTTCCACAGACCTCTCCATTTCCTAAATGGAAAAGAAAACCCTTCATCCTAGATGGTCCTTCCAGAAAAAAACAATTTTATTCCCCCCCCCCCCCCCACCCCCCCCCCCCCTTGGTAGTGTCTTTATTTACATTGTTTCAAAACCTATTTTCCTTGAAAAGAAATGTTGATGAGGTTTGGCTTTCCTCCCTGCATTTCCTAGGCAGAGCTGCTGGTGCTCCGGTCTGCCTGCCTGAGCCCAACATGAATTCCAAATTGTTAGCGTTATTTTACTGAGCAGAGCAGATTTTCTGACTCTCCTAATTCATACACAGCTATGCTGTGGGGCTATGAAACCGTGATGTTCCATTTTTGCCACACTTACAAAAACTTTCCTCCAACTTTGTAAACTTCTAAGTAATTACAGAAAAGGCACAGAGCTTCAGAGTAACCAAAGCCAAGAGTATGAGGCCCAGTAACTGAGGGAATTAGGAATTTTTCCATTCACTTCAATGAGTTTTGATTCAAGCACTATGAAGTCATATTCATCCGTATATATCAAATGAATGGAAAAATTCCAAATATGGACAATATGATACTATTCCTGCAAACTACTGAAGAAGGTAAGGAATAGGAAAGGTGTCGGGATTGCTACCAACCCTTTTTGCAAAATATCAAAACCCCAGAAAAGGACAAGAAGGTTTCCTGAAGAAACAACAGGGTAAGCCTGTAAACCCTTGTAAAGAGGACAAAAGGAAAGCGGTGTCTGTGGCCAGAACTCCCCAAGCAGATGAGAAGAGAAAGCACAGCCTGAAAAGCGCAGCACTGTTGGTTGCGCAGAGCCTCAGAGCCCAGCTCAGCATAGGCAGACTAAAAGTAAACCCTCACAGATCCAACATGTAGGATGCAACCTTTTCTTCCAAGTTCATGCAGTGGTATGGGGAAAGAAGTGAAGGCCTGGCAAATTCAGAGAACGAAAGGAAGCCATGGTATTATTTCTTATCTTTGTAATTAACAAAAGGCAGAGGTGTGATATACGACATGCTAAGACAGAATTAAAAATCACTGAACCGCTGAATTGTTCGGGTTGGAAAAGACCTTTAAGGTCATCAAGTCCAACCATCAACCTCTCCCACTGAGTTCATCACTAAACCACGTCCCCCACTGCCACTTCCACACATCTCTCAAATACCTCCAGGCATAGGAACTGCATCGCTTCTCTGCGCAGCCCATTCCAATGCTTGACCACTCCTGAAGTGAAGAAATTCTCCCTAACGACCAATCTAAAGAATTTCCTTGTGTTTTATCACTCGTCACCTGAGAAAAGAGACCGACGCCCACCTCTCTGAAACCTCCTTTCCAATAGTCATCAGGACCCGTGAGGTCTCCCCTCATCTCATCTTCTCCAGATTAAACAACCCTGATTCCCTCAGCCGCAGTTTGTAAGTGTTGAAACACTGAAGGCTCAATCTTGGTTATTTTCAATAATTAGAATTAATAAATGATCCTAATCATGCTGCATCTGCTTTTAAATTGTAATAAGAATAATGACACACAACAAAGCCATGCTACTTTCAACACATGACTGCTCTAAGAAGCACTGGCATCCAATAGTTTGCCTGTGGAACCATTTGCTAACATTTTAAAGTAGATAAAGAAGAATACCACTTATTCATTGAAACAGATGAGCTTCCAGGAGCCTGAACCACTGCGAAGGAAGTTGTGTGTGCAGTCCAACTATCTTCTACAAACAGACTCGCTGAGCTTGGGCCCAGAAATAATGAACAAGTGGGCAGCCTTGGGTGTGCAAAGACAGATTGTGACACGGGCAGGCAGAAGTATGTTAGGTGGTAGGATAAAGAAGAGAGACTTTGGGAATAAAAGGATGGAATTCTGCAAGGAGAATGTCCTGGGGCATTTGGGAATTAACTGTGCCAGGGGATCTTTCAGGCTTTGTAGGAAAAAATGAAGTGAACCTTCAGGTTACAAAAGGGTGTAATACAAGACAGAAGCCATTCGCTGTCATTTTTACTTCCCCTGCAAAAGACATCCTCCCTTAAGCCTTGATCAAGGAATGTGCTGTATATCATAGAAGAGGAGGCAGGATGCAGAAATTCAGTAAGTTCCATTAACTGACACTAGGCTAAAACCATAATTGATTAAACAAACAAAAAAAAAAAGTGGTTTGGGGCAGTCTATTGGATTCTGCTTTGCTGTTTACCATTCACACAAGTTCATTACAGAGTACAAGTTAGTAAGATGTCCATGTGCCTATTAATAATTGATTTAATTTAACACATGAAGTGTGTGCAATCTGTTTCCTTGTTCCTCTATAAATATAACCTATGAATCACTGGTAACCAGTAAAGAAGCTGATTGACCACATGATGCTAAGTCTTTTCCTAACTGTAGTTGCTGACTTGCATTTAAGAGAGCTAAATGTCTACTAAATACTTTGTGGTTATAACAAGGATGCTGCTGGAAAGGGAGACAATTAGTCAGTGGAGTAAGATAACATTTACTTGTGGATAAGAGTTTATAAATGTGCCTTCATCATTTTCCAGTATTTCCAAGTTGGCCTAATGTTAGATACTGAACTAACTATTATCAGACGGAGGCCTCACTGTTTTTGGCCCAGTGTCTTGTCTCTCACAGACCTAAGGAAAAGTTTAAATTACAAGTAGAAGGTGCTCTTGTTCCCCACATATTGCTACAGGTATTACTACCATCTATCTACCTCACGATCACAAAAGATTTCCTACTTCCGGTACTCTCTAAAGGCAAGGAACTGACATTTCTCCTATTTAACTAATAGGGAAATAAGGCACATGGAGTGCACTGAGAATCTGGCATGGCAAGGGCTTTTAATTTTACTATTTCAGCCATTTCTGTTAGTGATCATATGCGTGTTTCTCACCAACGCTGAGATTCTCACTCAGTGAGCGTCACTTCCTTTGTTAGCTCCAAATGTGCAAAGGTTGAAAGAGTGTTTTTACTCGCGAAAAATCTTTCAAGGACTTTTATAAATCATTCAAACTTCTGGTTTAAAATGAGTTCCCTAAAACGTTTCCTTTCACACACTCCCTAGCGCCAAATACAACCCATCTGGAATCATTATTAATTCTGTTGAACTGTTTAATTCCAAGCACTATTGCAAGTGCTGTGTGTGTGTGTTTTTTTTTTTAAAGAACGGATTGATTCAGTGTTTTATAACCATAATTGGAATAGAGCGTTAAGACTCAACAGCTCATTTTTTTATTCCGGGAAATGGCAAGCAACGCATCTTGTATTCAATCAGTTACATTAGCGGAGCAACGCTGAAAAATCTTGTTATCACGTAGCTAGCATCTACATTTAACTTTTCTTATTCAGTTATTTTCCATACACTCAAGTTAAAATATCTTTGGAGGTTTTAAGAAAGCGTAGTGAACAGATCGGAAGTCTGTCCTACGCACCTCATTGGGCACATCAGGCAATCAGAAAAATAGATTCCCTGCTTCTGAAGTTCCCAATCAAAATGCCACGTATACTTCCCCACATACAAATTCACATCAAAATGTTAATTCCTGGTTCACCATCAGATTAAGTTCAGTTTGCAAGAAGCCTTTCAAAAACAAACAAACCAAAAAAACCCAACAAAACCCCAAACAAAACCAAAGGCAAAGCTTGTGAACAATGAGCGTTTTCATGTCAACCTGTTTACCTACGTTATTACTGCACTAAATACTGCCCTTCAACTTGTGAATTATTTCCAGGATTTTGCATACACGCCTAAATGAAGAGGACTGTGAAATCCTGTTGTCATTAACATAAGTGGCACAATTCCCATCGACTCAAATCTGGACAGGTCTTCACTCAGATCAGCTTGGAATTTCTCCCACAGTTCTCCATGCTGAACTGATGCTGGAGACACTTAGGTTGCCAATTTGGCTCTTTTATGGTTGTGTTGGGGAAAGTCATGTCTCTTCACTGTCTTCACTGTCTTTATTTTTAGATGTCGGGGAATTTTTCACTGAGAGAGTGGTGAGGTGCTGGCACAGACAGCTCAGAGAGTGAAGTTATGGGTGTCCCATCCCTGGAAGTGTTCAAGGCCAGACTAGATGGGGCACTGGGCAGCCTGGGCTGGTGCTTGATGAATCAGCTGGCAACCCTACTGGTGGAAAGGAATGGAACTAAATGATCTTTGACATCCCTTCCAACCCAAGCCATTTTGTGGTTCTATAATTCATACCTCGACAGGATTGCACAACATATCTGGTGCAACCAGGCCAGTGAAGGTCAGAGGCTGCATCCACCACAACCTGTAGATTAAATCATCAGACTTTCATTCCAGGTGACAAGTGCTCAGATACAGAGATCTATGGAAGCAGTTGGTTTCAGAGCAATACAATTATGAACTCACATAAAAACTGTCATGATACAAACTAGTCTCAGCACTTATTTCTTTGGATGCTTTTCTGATGCAATTTACTGTTACATGAAAGATATCCAAAATACAGATAAAAGGAGTACTTTTCCAAGTGCAAAATCCCCTCCAACTGTGAGCCATAAACTCACCATAATGTAAGCTGGAAGGGATCTCTTGTGTCTCTGGTCCAAAGCTTTGCCCAAAATAGGGTCAGCTTTGAATTAAGATGAGGCTACTCAGGGCCTTATCCAGGTAAGTATTGAATATATCCAAGCACGGAGAGCCCACAACCTCTCTGAAAGCCTGTTCTAGTGCTTGATTACCTTCATTGTAAAGATCTTGTATCTTAACAGAGTTCATCTCACTGCAACCAGTGTCCACTGCCCCTGGCCCTTTTCTTGTATGCTTCCAGAAAAGTCTGGCTGTACCTTCTCGGTGACCACTCGCATAGTTACAGGAACAGAGAGATCCTCCCTTAATTACCTTCTCTCCAGGATGAGTAACCCAGCTTTGTTGATTTGTCCTTGTATACCACATGCCCCAACAACCTGATCATTCACGCGTCCATTGCTGAACTTGCTCAGGCTTGTCCATGCCTACAGTAGTGTGGAGACCCAGACTGGACACAGCCCTGTAGATATGGTCTTAGTCCAGAGCAATGGGAGTAATTGCTTCCCTTGAGGTTCTGGCTAAGCTCCTGATAACACAGCCAGTATGCTGCTGGCCTTAGCCACAGTGGCTCACTGCTGGCTCTAGTTCAGCACATTGTCCACACACATATGTTTCTAGCCAGATGGACCCCAGCCTCTGCTGTTGCATTATTATTGCATTATTCCTTAGTAGGTGTAGGACTTCAAATTTGCCTTTGTTGAACTTAATGAAATTTCAGTCCAATAAATTCTCCAGCCAGTTGAGATTCCTCTTCAGTGCATGGCCCTTCAGCGTACTGACTGTTAACTCTATTGTATGTCATCAGTAAACTTGCTGGAAGTCCATCTTGTTCCATTACTCAGGTTTAATGAAGACATTAAATAGCATCAGACCCAGTAGCAGCCTTTGGGGCGCACCATTAGTAACTAGCCACTAGTTCAACTTCGGCCTGCTGCATGCTATTCCTTGTACCTGGTGGTCCAGTCAATTTTCCATCAACCTTTCTATCTTGCTCTTCAGTCCTTCTCTTTCAAGCTCAGCTCCAGGGATACTTCAGGAGATTGTGTCAAAAGCCTTGTTAACATTCAGATAAATTACAGCCACTGTTCCATATTGCCTGCTGAGATCACTGCCATCCACTGGAACCGCTCACTTCACCAGCAAGTGCCCAGCATCACTGCTCACTGGCATCATTGTGCATACTGTTGGTCACAGTGTTTGTCACAGAGACCACATGAAAGGATCCTAAATAAATTGGAATTCTGATATAGCTACAATAGAGCTATGAGAACTTGATTGAACACCAATGCCAAAAGACAACTACAAAATAAAAATTGTTGGAAAACATGGGTGCAGTGTCACCACATCCATAAGAGAAGAGTTTAATGTATTAGTAGTAAGCTTCCCTGGAATATTCCTGTAATTGTTACAGCTCTTCAGGCACAAAGAAATGATTTTCTGGATTTGGATCACTGTGTTAGTTAGTCTGACAAGCCCAAAATAAAGTAAATTTTCACACATCAATCATTAGCATATTTGTCTAAGAAACAGTGTGCAGAATTCATGCAAAATCAACAGCTTATTCAAGTAAATACATATTCATAATTATTCTATGTGAAATACTGCTTTCTGATTTTATTCACTGAATACTAACTACATTCCTAACAAACAAACCAAAATAACAGTTCCTCTGTTACTATGGAGAGGGAGAGGAGAATGTACTGTGCTTAAAGACTAATTATGAAATCTTTGGAGTAAGAACCAGATACTGTGATTCCCTTGTATGCTATATATATGCTGTGTATATATATGTATACATATATATAAGCTCAAGATTTTACATTCAAGGTTGTGGAGAGAGAAATGGAGAATGCTCATGAGCTGGTCTGGAGACAAACTGAAGAGTCATTTTATGGGAGGGACATTTTCAATCAGTCTGGGATACAGAAAGGGAAAGTACAATTCTCAGCTGAAGTGAAACAAACACGAAAGCAGCTTTGGCATTAGCGAACACGCTGCCTCTTAAATTGATTCTAGCTCACTGGACACAATCATCACTATCATAGCCAATCCCTTCCACATCTCCTGCAGCTCGCAGCGCCAAGGAAAGATATATATCCTCAAAGGAATCAGTATGCATCTGTGTTCACATACACACCTGCAGACACACAGCCATTTGACTCCTAATCTACATAATGTGATTTTCCAGCATCAAGTAGAATACAATTGCTCCTTCTCACTCCCCTGATGCATCACAAGGAACTAGCACTAAATGCTTTATTACCATGGCTGTAGAAGTAGACTGTGAGTCACATGGATCAGAGAGCCAGTAGGGTGAAGAACGTTCCCTGCAATATGGAGCCTGCAGAAGCACTGCCAAGCAGTGAGTGCAGCGCTGCCAAGTGTCACTGCAGCAAGGCGCAGACACTCGGTGCTCTATTCAATAAAAGCCAGGTTATGCTGCATTTCCCAGTATAGCTTAAAATAACGTTTTACACTTTACCACCTTTTGCAAAGGATTACTAAGCACTTTGCACAAATTAATGGCATTCAGGTTCCAAGCACCCTTTGTGGTAGTTTCCCATATGGCAGAGGGTTTTTTTCTTCCCAAGTAGCACAGTGCTCTCATTATTATGCAGTAGACTTTTTGTTTCTGTATACCCAGCCTGGGTTCTTACAAGAAAGTGATTATACTTGCCTAAATGGAGATTCTGGTGACAAGATAATTTATAATGCTCTGCTGCATAATCATGAAGCCAAGGTCAGGGAAACCTTTGACGTAGCGTAGTCAGAGAAGTTGTAAATAAAGCACACACCATGAAAGGGTTCAGTCTCAGTGAGAACAGACGGACAAGAAAGAACAGACAAAAAAGAACCTCCCCCCACTCCTGCCGTGGTGAAATCTCACTCCTTCTTTGTCTCCGCAGATACTGCGGTTGGCTAATTAGGGAAGGAGGTGGAACTATGAATCCAATCTCACTTGTTCTCAACTTCACCATAATTCCTACGTTTGAGAAGCCAGTGAAATGCCACAACACTACTACAATTTCTCATTCATCAGCACAAAGCAGAAGAGCGGGAATTGGGCTAAAAATAATTAAGAGGCAGGATCGGATACTGTGTGCAGACATCTCTGTGTATGCAGGCATGTTAGCCACAAGCACTGACCGGAACCAGCGGCAGCAGAAAAGGGGGAGATGAGCACCACCAGTATTTTTATCTCAACATATGAATACCCACAGACATACCCACAGCACACTTAGTAGAGAGGAAATAACACCTGAAAAAATTGTGCTCAAATTGTACCGTAAAATCAGCATCGGCATTATTTCACACGCACTGCTATTACTTTGCATCAGAGCAGCAACAGCAGAGCTTGTCAGAAAGCACTGGACTTACTTCAGTACTTTGCCTTTGTAGGCAGGCTGGGTGTGAGAGCGGGGTGGCTGCCCATGGATGCTGCCCCAGAAGCACAGACAGCTGCTCCAGGGCCTCTTTCCAAGGCCACACTAGTCAGACACATGGGTACCTGTGGTCACCCGGGCTGCTGTTCTATATCTGTTTGGATGATGTTGCTGAGAGAAGGAAGACATACTGGATAGGTATGCGCAGGACATACGGCTGGGTCAAATAAGTAGATCTGTGTGAGTTTCTGCAAAAGATTCCCCAGCATTACCACTAGTCAGCCTAAACATACAATTACTCGCTCATTTTCTAGGAAAAACCTTAACTACATAGCATGTAGCTGTGCTAACAAGCGCACAGAGAAGAAATAACGGGCCAAATCCTCAAGCCAGTGTAAACCAACAGTATTTGCTTGCCTCTGCTAGAACACCCGCTTTTATTTTAGCTACAGAGCTAATGCACGGTACCTTAATATGCCTTTATGTTAATATTTAAATGTTGAAGAGGTAGATTGTGCAGCTGGCACATCAGACTACATGTAAGCTCAAAAACCCTAAAGGATCTACCTGGATATAACCATTCAGAGTGACTACCTGGCATGCGTAACCTCTTTGTAAAAGCCTTCCCACCCAAAGCACCTCCTTGTGATCAATATTTCAGAAAGACAATACACATTTCTATTTTGAAGAGCAGAATTTTAAAGGAGAGAATACGTTAATGAACAGAAGAAAATGTGAACAATTAGCAGCTTCAAGCACGGCAAGACACAGCGAAAGAAAACATCAACAGACCGTTCAGGTCCCTTCAGACCACAGCTGTAGCCCTCTCTCCAACGCTGCCTCTTGGCAGAGACTGGATCTATCCCTAGGGTACAGGCTCAGTGCCAATCACTCCAGAGTGTTATTGAGATGCACAGCACCATAGCACAACTCAAATCAGTGGGTTTTTTCCTGCACATTGGGGTGCACTAGGAGGCAAAGGCTGAAGTCAGAAGTGAGCTAGCTGCCCCGTACCCCTGCAGGTAAAGACGTAAGTGTAAAAAATAACCCTGATTTCAAAGTGTATGCATTATTTTCTTCACACAGTCTGATCTTGCACTGCTATGCATCTTGAAATATGAGTATATACGAGCACCGAAATCTGGCAGAATTTGCAATCCTTTCACAAAGGCTTGTCATTCCTTTACCAGATAACTCTCTGTAAGACATGATGAAGGGGGAGTTGGAACACATCATATTAGAATGAATACAAATGTAATTATCATGCTCTTCCACAACACTTCCACTCGGAAAAAAAGTCTGTTAAGTAACCCTGAATCAAGCAGGCTGATCAGTCAGGAATAAGGCAGTCGAATTGGTAAATCTTCCTGGCTCTCATTTCTGATGAGAAAGATCAAGATCCTGTAATGCTTAAGTTAAACATTAGCTTACTCCGTGAGGAACCTTCAGAAATCAATAGGGATTGCACTACATGACTAAGACTGGCAGAATCCAATAACAATTATAGACTAAAATTGGCCCTCAGTCAGGAATTTCTACATTTTCTTTTTTATTGTGTCTTTCCATGTTCTTCCTCCTGTATGCCTGCACCCAAGAAAACATAGAGCCTTCCCTCTCATATAAACCATTCAAATGGCTTCTTTCTCTTTAATACTAAAACTGTCAATATTTCTTGTTAAAGGAAGGTAACGTTTGACAAAACTTGGCAGATTTGAGTGTTATTTCTCAACATGGACAGGGACCAGTCTGTCTGACAAAACGGAAGCAGCAATTTGTGGCTTTTAAATATGAAGTGGTTTATTTCTTTCTGAACAAGAAGCATAGCCGAAATCACTAGAGAAAGCATTAAGAAAAGCAACCTGGGTTGAAACAAAAGGAGATAAATGCTTGAAGCATTTCTTTTTAAGAAAGAGCGTGGGTGAAGAAGAGAAAGCAACGAAGGGACATATTTTCCATTTGCAGTTCCTTTCCTCAAGTTTTCCAGAAGCAGAACAGACTGTATCTGTTGGAAGAACCGAAAGCCCAAAGATCCTGGTAAAGAGGAGAGTATCGGTGTGATATAAAACAGAGGAGGGAAAGAAAATTCCTCCAGCTTTTTATTTTGAGACAGCTCACTTTGAAATCGCATTTTGCTGCACAGGGAAACCTCATCCCTTGAGAGCTGCAGCTCAGATTTCTGTATCTTCTCTGTGGTCCTGCCTCTAAGGTGGGACTCCACAAATATCACTACCAGGTGTCAGGCACAGCAGGGCTCCTCATTTCAGCCCAGCCAGAAAGACATTTTGCTGAGGGAGCAGTGGTGGAGATGATAGTTCCCCTCCGGCCTTGCAGGGAAGCAGTTGAGCCTTGATGGCCAGCTCAACACACTGAAGAGCAGGCAACTTATGTTAGGCAACTATAATGCAATGGAAAATACAGCAATGACAGTGGAGTAACAAGGCCCCAGGATGCAGCAAGCAAGGATTTGCTCAAATGCAACAGCCATGGGCACAAAAATAAAGGAAAAAAAGCATGCAGGGATCTCAAAGAAGATAGCCTCACCTCCACAGCCAACCCTTAAATGAGGTCTGGGAAGGGGTGGATCCTGGCTCCACTCCTCCTGGTCACTCAGATGCATTGCATACACCTGAGATCCCCTGGGTTGGCCCTGCCTTCCCACCAGGTGCTCAATCACTGCTTCAGGTTGTGACAGCATTTCTGCTACAGCAACCCACAGAGACGGCAATTTTCTGACTTCTCTTGATGAATGAGTGATTGTGTTACAGATGTTAGTGTGGCAGAAACTGCATTTTTGATCAAAAATATTATTTTAGTGGAAAATTATGAAATGGTTTACTGAAAAAGAAATAGTCCAAGAAAAAGTTTCCAAACCACTGGGATTTCAGTAATGAAATCATACAGAAATCATCCTATTTTTAGGGTGCAGGCAACACAGAATCACAGAATGGTTTGGATTAGTGAGGACCTTAAAGGCCATCTAGTTCCAATTCCCATGAGCAGGGACACCTCCCACTTGATCAGTCTACCCAAAGTCCCATCCAACACAGCTTTGCTGGTTTCCTGCCTCCCCTGCTTAATTTCTCACATGTGTGGATGAGTTCCTGCACACTGCAAAAAGTGTCCTGAAGGAAAACACACCAGACAGCAGTGTTCTGCTTCTGAGGGAGTGCGATTCATTCTGCCTGCTCCACAGCTGAGGGACAGGTTGTGATGGGAGGCACTGCCACCTTGAAGCTATGTAACTGTCCGTGCTTTTGCACCTGCTAGTTTTAAGTCTCTATTTCCCTCCAGTTTTGGAGGAACTTTTCTGCTTGAATCAGATGCTTTGAGGTTTTTTCAGCTTGTTTTTCAATTCAGACGCTGCCTGGGTAACTGAAACCTAGCAAGGTGAAAAAATAGGCTGCATCTCACTGGCGTTGTTTTCTGCTCATCTCCTAAAGCCATGTAGGGTGAAATAAGGTACACAGCATCCCTTCCACTCTTCTTCTTCAAAAGCATCCTGGTTTCCACGGGAAAGAAAACTGTAAGCATTGGCTGGAGGGCATTGCAGTGTGGTCAGAGAGGTGACAAGGGAAGCAGGTCTGTGGGCACCTACCTGATGGCAGAAACAGAGCTAGCATGTCAGGAGTGCCTTATTCTTTCTGCAAATACAGGCAAAAAGATTTGCTGCTTAGCATAGTGTTGCCTCCTATTTTGGAATTGGAATTATCTCTAAGCTGTTACTTCATTTAATGTTCCTTTCAAGCTCCTCTTCTGTGCAGAACATTTTAAAAGGAAATGCCACTGGATTACACAGCTGCTGTCTGCCTAGGCTTTAAATATGCCAATTTGCATCAGTCTGTAGGCAGCACTGAGAACAGGCTGGCATTGACTGCAGCCTTCCTGTGTTACTAGTGGCATCTTACTTTCAAATCCAAAACAACTGAAGGGAAAAGGTGTAGCAGAACTATGGAGAGACAGTTCTGAGGTACTAAAAATATTCCTTCTTCTGAGAAAACCAGGTGAAACACAATACCCTTGGGGGAAGCCCTACAGAATGTCAGCATGAAGCTATAATAACTGATGGGAGAAAAATGAAGTTCCTGAAATAAAAGAAGCCCACATTTGTGGAACTAATCAGTCTGGGAATTAAAGTCACTGAGAATAAGTCTATTAGTAAGCACACTGAAAACCTGACACCTTTTTTAAGACAAATGGAAACAGGTACTAAGAGAAAGCTACGTCCTATCCTTGCTTTGCAGGCTCATATAATTTGGATAAGAATTCAGGCGCAGAAATACTAGTCAAAAGCAAAGCTCTAAAGCTCTGCAGTTACCATTTCTGTTAACAGAAGCAGGCAAATCATTCCTGGAAACATTACAATGTAGCACCACTACAAAATCTTCTAATGTTGCCTTTGTAGAGTGCAAGCAGGTTTTCATCTCCCGCAGAAACCTGCTGCACTGCTGTTCCATCTTCAGGTTATGCAAGGTCTTCATGCCTTGGCAGACTGAGAAGAGGAGGCAATGTGAACAGCCTGAAAATTGGCTGTCTGCTCTAGCTCTTGTTAAGTCAATTTTGGTATAAAAGTTATCACTTGGGAAACAGACATGTTGGGGTAGGATTCCTACATGAGGGAACTGCCTTGCACGTTGGCTGCACATCCTCATTTTGGGGCTGGTATATGTGTACACATTAAGGAACTCAAATTCAGAATACCTTCAGACTTCTTTTATTTCAAAAAAGAAAGCATAAACATCTGCTAGCGATGGATGGAGAATGCAGATGTCAGAAGACAAGGCAAAAACACTTTAATTTACTACCATTTGCTCTTCTTTGTATGGGAGACTTTAAAAGGGTATAGTACTGAGAAAATGCTATATCACAGAATCACAGAATTGCAGGGGTTGGATGGGACCTCTGGAGATCATCGAGTCCAACCCTCTGCTAAAGCAGCTCCCTACAGCAGGTCGCACAGGTAGGCGTTCGGACAGGTCTTGAATATCTCCCTAGAAGGAGACTCCACAGCATCTCTGGGCAGCTCTAGTGGTCTGTCACCTTCAGAGTAATGTACCCAGTGCTTCCTTACAGAAAGGAAGTTAACTTTTAAGACACACTTTGTTGAATGAAGTTAGAAAAGCATAAGATTATTTAGTAACCACCGTTCTATAGGCACCAACATTTGCTGAATGACAACTAATGTTACTTAAAGGCATTTCTAAGTATTAGTTTCAACAATTTCATGATTTCAGTATTGAATACTCAGGAGTGCCTCACTCCTCAAAATTACCCGATTCGTTTCATTTGGCACATTTGAAGAGCTCAGGGTTCAGTATCAAAATGTGACCCCGTGGCAAAGCACTTAGAAGACCTTAACTACTAAATTAACATCCCTGTTTTCAAACAGATGTGTGAGACGAAGAGCAGACTCTGGATTTAGGGCTTAAAAACTTAAAGATCATATAGAATTATTTATAGAAACTAACTCAGACAGCTGCAGCTATGATTATCTTGTGGGATTCATTAGGACCATGTTTGACATTTAAATAAGTTCTCGTATCTGGTGGCAAGACAGTGTGTACTTTAAAGATATTACAGGATACAGAAATGAAGATAAAAGCTTCAGAACCATCTTATACTTACTTTCTGCTCTGTCTGCCCTCTTATAACCTGGAAATATGACAAGAGGGATGGTGGCCTCTGAGGTATTGCATGGAAAGAAAGGAGAGTTAATTGGGGAAGCACCAAACTACACACCTGAAAGAAGAGGATTAAGAGAGAAATAAGAATATTATATTGCTTCTGAGTCCAGGACTACCAATCATTAGTTAGACCAACCTCATCTTTATTTCATGTGCAGTATAAAGCAAATGACTAGATAGGGCCTTTTTTTTTTCCCCGCAGACCTATGCAGCCTATCAAAAAGGCAGGATACATTCACAGCAGCACTTCTGTGCAAACAGCATACGATGCCCCAAAACAATCCTATGAACGATGGAACTTCCTATAGATTTCATACATGCTTTTAATTTTGCCCTTTTCCCTCCCTGTCTCCTCTCAGTATTCCTATGATAGCCTGTACCATCAGCTAGATGATTCCACTACAGCTTTAGGGGAGCCAAAAATGCATGTGAATTTTGCTCCTCATTTATCTTTCAGCAACACTCAAGCATGAGAACTTTACACATCTTGAGCAAATGCTTGCAAGTGTTAAAGATGCCATTAGTCATTTGGGCTTATGCCTGCTTGATTCCCATTTGCTCATGAATATCTACTAGCCATACAGAAGAATATTTCTTTGAATCTGGAGGTAGCAGGAAATAATGCTCAAATACTATAATGGTGAATATAAAAAGCATATAAAACATGAGTAGATTAGTCTAAAACATGGATGAAGATGTGTTGGGAAACGATCCTGTTACTTGAAAACTGGTTTTCTCCTCAGTGTGGCAAGGATTAGGATTTTTTGTTCTCCTGATACATTATAAATCCTCAGTTTTTCCCCAGACAAATAAATATACAAATAGATGTACATCAGAGTAAATGGGTAGATAAAAATATAAAATCTGGCAGATTGAATGATTATGAAAATGTTTTGCTTTTTACCAGCTTATTATGTGGATTTTATATTTCCTAGACATAAAACCAGCACAGAACTAAATAAGTATTTCATAAATGCAAATAATCAGAAAAAAACAGCACACTGAAATATATATTCACCTGTTGTACACTGGCACATTCTTCTTAGGAATAGGCTCTTAAATTCAGAGTGGTTTTTAAGTAGTTTATTTAGAACTTTAAAAACAACTTTAATGTATAGAAGTTCTGAAGCTACATACATTGAAGACTGAGATCCTAAGAGACTGTAGTATATAGACCGACTGATACCTTATAGACCAATGTGAAACCAGTAGAATTCTCCTTGTTTGTTTCAGTTTATACAGATTGTATTGCCTAGCATCCATCTTGCTCTGAAATTTAGCTGGAAATCAGATTGAATTCCAAGTGGTTCAGAATTATATCCAAACTTTTGTACTGAAATAGGATAGGAGAAGGGGGAATGGTTTTAAACTGAGACAGGTTTAGGTAAGATATTAGGAGGAAGTTTTTCCACACAGAGGGTGGTGACACACCGGAACAGGTTGCCCAAGGAGGCTGTGGATGCCCCATCCCTGGAGGCATTCAAGGCCAGGCTGGCTGTGGCTATGGGCAGCCTGGTCTGGTGGTTGGCGACATACCATGCACATAGCAGGGGGGGTTGAAACTGAATGATCATTGTGGTCCTTTTCAACCCAGGACGTTCTATGATTCAAATGCCTTTGGTCTCTCAAACACTCCTTTCCTAGAACAAAGAGACTGAGTTTTAATCTAGTTAAAAACTTGAGAACAGATTTCAATTGGCCTGATTTTCTTTCAGTAGAATTGCTGTGTATTCATAATTCTTGGCGCATCTCCCTAGATAAGCAATATGTCACATCCCTGTTGCAACATTGCATCTGCAGGACTGAATACATACAGCCCTTAACACACACAGGGATGTTCAGCTTATGCCTCTAATTTGTAGTCTACCTATATGTTCCTATTTGATTTACCAAAGGCTGCTCTCTTGGATATCTGCTCAACCTTGTTCACTGGAGACAGTTCTTCTCACATATTAGAAAAAAGTGAAAGGAAAATACAGGAAACTGGATGGAAAAAGATCAGTGAAAAATGCAAAATAACCATTCAGCACTAGCTGATCTCCGAGAAATTTCTCATCTTGCATTTTGTCACTGTATACCCTTCAAATGCTTAACTACTCCAAAACGATCATTTCTTTGGTTTATGAGAAATAATGCAAAGCAACTGACTGTACTTTGTAAAGGAGTATAAACTACACGCTTAAAAAAAAACCTGCAAGCCATATTGACTCCATGTTCCTTTTGGAGGTACCCTAATGGATTTCAGAGAGACATTTCTAGAGGATGCACAGCACTGACAGATATACTGAAAAACTGCCAAATAAATCTAAGCAGTTCCATATTGGAGGGAATTTTTCTTCTTTTTCTTAAAGGCAGAAATTTCAAAGTACAAAGTGAATTTGAAAATGCAAGCGAAGACAAAAATGGAAGGACGGTCTAAATCACTAATTCAGGACATCCAGACTGGCTATGTCATAATAGGTACTCTCACATAAAACAGAGAGAAAGAAAAGTGTTGCAGAAAGAGAAATGTGCATGAAAAACTAAACCCTAGTTGTATACATTAGTCTATTTCCAAGTTACGGTAATTAATCTACTGCAACACCAGAGAAGAATATGAATCTAACACCAATCTTGAGAATGTGAAGAGGGCCAATCCAATTTACCAGACCATGCAACTATTCCTTGTGCCTGAACGAGATGGAGCAAGAGGAGTATTAAGTATCCTGAAGGATGTTATGAAGCTTGCCACTTTGTATAACAGAAAGCAGCACAGGCAAAAAGACTGGTGACACAAGCAGAAATTGAGATTCTTGGGAAAAAAGGATGGTATGGGTAAGTTTCTCTGTGATCCTTCTGATGCCACATGCATGCAAAAATAAAGACATTCTGAATCCCTAGGACAGAATCCCTTGATTTCATGCCAATCTTCTCTAACAACACTGTTTTGAAACCATTGAGGTTATGCATGGTAAGGGCAGAAACTAGATGCCTGCTCAGGGAGAAGCTTATAGCTCCCCAGAGGATGACAGGCAATAACACAAATGGAGATTCTGCTCTTTATACTTGACATTAATAATGCCAAGCTATTTCCCTTTCCACACTATTATGACTAGTTGCTTTTGTTACTCGTAGTTACAATTACTGGTAGTGCATTAGGGCCTGGAGATCTTGACTGCCATCAGTCCCAATGTGTGCTGTGCAAACACCTCATAAGATGGAGCATGTGGCCTATCCACCCCCAGAGCTCAGCTTCAAAAAGGCAAAGCGACCAAATGGAAGGAGGAGACCAGAGAAATGGGAAGGAAATCATCCAAAGGTCACAACTCCATGTCAGGAGGGAAATCAAAATGAGGCAAGCAGCCAGCCCAATGCACTGGGACTCTTTCTCAAGAAAACCTGAACAAAAATTCCAAGCCCATCTTGTAGCTACACTTTGAGTTTGTGATGCAGATCACTGAACCACAGAACGGTTTGGGTTGGAAGAGACCTTTAAGATCATCTAGTTCCAACCCCCTGCTACAGGCAGGCACACCTCCCTCCAGACCAGGGTGCTCACAGCCCCATCCAGCCTGGCCTTGAATGCCAGCAGGGAGGCTTTCACAGCCACACTAGGCAATCTGTTCTAGCGTGTGTCTCATCACCCTCACAGTAAAGAATTTCTTCCTAATATCCAGGCTAGATCTACCCTCTTCCAGTTTCAAGCCATTTCTCCTTGTCCTGTTGCTACCTGCCCTTATAAAAAGTCCCTCCCCATCTTTCTTGTAGGCCCCTTCAGGTACTGGAAGGCCTCTGTAAAGTCCCCCAGAGCCTTCTCTTCTCCAGGCTGAAGAGCCTCAGCTCTCAGCCTGTCCTCATAAGGGAAGTTCATTGGTCTTTCTAGTATATACAGTAAGTTACCCATACAACATGATAAATTTTTAGACTGTTACCTGGTAAAACAACCTGAGCTTGGCTCTCTCCTGTTATGTCTAGTTATGTGACAGGCAAACAGCTGTTGGTTCCTCCAGCTCCAGCTGAAGTCCATGAACGCCTAGTGAGAAACACAAGAGCACACCAGATACAAGGAACTCCATCCTGAATGGATCACAAGGCACTTTCAACAGCAGCTCACAAGATCTGTTCAGCTGCAGATCTGATAACTGAGGTGTGTTAACTGGCACAGGGTCACTGCAAAGATGACCAAGTGGGACTTCAGGCAAGAATCTGAATACAAATCCTGTGTGCTTCCAGGGGTCACAAACTCTGTCATAGCAAATCGGGGGAGAATAATAAAAAAAAAAAAAAAAGCACACCACCCTTAAGATAATTTCAACTGTTTCTTTCATGTCAAATACATGCAAATAAACCTGAACACCCCAGGACAAGTTAAAGTACATAGTTCAGAGAATCTAAAAGTTATAACATTGTTCATCTGAAGCAACTAAAGAAGTCACGCAATTTTAAGGGGAATTTTTATTTTATTTTTCTCAATTCAAGTCATCAAATCTTAAAAAAAGATGCTGGAAATCTTTTTTTTCTTTTCCTTTAAAGTGGTATTTCAACATTACTAAATCACTGTCGAAGAAGGAAGCTTAGTGAGAATACCATCAAAAGGTTAAATCAGAACAGCAACAGAGACAAATGCCAGTACTGGTTATACAAAAAACAACCAACCAAGCCATTTCACCTGACTAAACTGACTAATAAACAAAGGCCTGCAAATTGCTAACAGTTCACAAATTGTAGGTTTCGGTATTAAATATAATACATCAGAAGAAACTTTCTCACAAAAAAAAAATTAGGAACAGCCTTAACTTGGCTTGGCTTCCACTGTGCATCCCTGAGAGGGGAAGTCCTTCTCATGCAGGTGGAAAATAACTGCAAGCTTTGCCCTGTGGTGAGTGTGCAAGAGGCTGTGATGGGGTAAAAGGAGTGAGCAGAAAGCAGAAAGGATCTGACCTGAAACGCAACAGCAGACTCAGAAGGCACGGATAAATGAAAAGTCATTCCAAGATTAGGGTCTCAATGAAAAAATAACAAAGACATTTTTTGGTACGTGGCTGAAGATAGATTCCATATGAAAACACTTAAAAGGCTTTATTGATATTTTTCATTCTCAACCCTCTCTGAATAAGTACAGCATATTAAAAAGAAATAAGAGGCATTTTTGAAAACTTCCTGAAATGTAGATGTGCAAGCCACGCAACTGATGTTTTCACTTTTCAAACCAAGAAGATTCTGATGTTGCAATTCCTTCACACTTTTTTTTTCCTTCCATCTGTCTGATCTTGTCCTCACTTCTCGTAAAAATACTACAAGTGAGGAAAAAGAAAACAACTCTGCCTGAAAACTGAACTGACTTACAGTCAGATAATTCAAATGTTCCAGAAGTCTTGTGGAAAACTTTGAGAAAGCACGGAGAAATGTTTCCCATTTTCAGGCTCTCTCCTTAGCACTCAGTAAATCTTTAAATCTCTCTTATTGGGGCATATCTAAGATTTTCAACCCTGGAAAGGACTGCTCTGGATAGCATTTGTTTCCCTTTCTCATAAAACAAATACAACACCACAACAACAACCCCACCAAAACCTGACAAAATGAATCTGGAACATTATTTTGAAAAGACAAAACAAATGTAAGAAGTGAGAACTCGGTGTGAATTTCCTCTGGTTGCCTAACATCTGTTAACGGTACAACGTATACAAATACATATAATAAATACAGTAGAAGTACACATGGGGGAAAAAAGCTATTATCGTGTTGATACATCAAACATTAAAGCCTTCTATCTTAATAGAGCTCGTAGAGTTAAACTGCTTGTAAGTACAGGCTTAGCACCAGCAAGTTGTTACAGAGCACATTAATCTGGGTGCAGAGATGGTCATAAATGGCACACAGGCAATCCCTCATTTCTGGCATCTCAGTAAAAAAAAAAATATATATATCCAAGCTCCCCAGGGTAATTTTACCCTAAAAATTCACTCCAGTCCGAAGGGCTGTGAGAGCCTACCGTCTAATTTTATAGCTCCCATCCTCTCTATCCAAAACAAACGCCAGCTGAAAACCTAAGAGCCCAGGCCACTCGCACCCAGAGAGCAGGGATGCAGGAGACCATGTGGGATAGCACCACCTAGTGACTAATATCACGGTAACGCCACCGGTAAAAAAACAACGGGAATACAAACTGGGGATCAAAGCATGCCATGTCCCATTTAGTTTCATGTTTTTTGTTTCTTTGTCCTTGGAGACGCCTCATTTTGAGCAAAAATTGTTATAATTAGAGAGGAAATGTAGTCTAAATTCAAACTATCGGTCTTGGGTAAAACAATTCTCTTAAAACAGGCACATAATGCATTAAAAATTGCACTTCCAATGCCGTGTACGCAGCATATCTGGGAATCCAAACCACCAAAACCTCAGTTCTGCAACCATGACTCAAGTGAATAATCATGAGACATCTGTGGGACTTCTTCCAGGAGCAGGAAAAGCAGCATATGTCTCTGAAAGTGCTCAGAGCAGCGCAATTCTGCCAGCTTTATCACAAACCCCCCTATCTGCTGGTCGAAGCCTCAGCTTCTGGAGTTGAGCACTTCCATGCAAGTCAGAATTCTCAGCCAGAAAGCAAAATGATTTTCTTACTCTGAAGCTTATGGAAAAGCTTGGGAAAAACGTAGGATTCTGAATGCCCCAGACTGGAAAGTGCCACAAGCAACAGAGAAGCATATTTTAAAATGATTGAAGATCACTGAGGAAGCGTAGGTACAGGTGACTGGAGGTGGCAGAACCACAGAATCAGAAAATATCCTGAGTTACACCTTTCGTATCGTTCCTCCTAGTGCTTTCATTAAAAAATAGAAACTAATGAACAAATCCAGTTCTATGACTTGCCTTTCCCATTTCCACAATGATCCCAGGTTTCCCGGGATAATAGGATGAAGCAATCTCAAGCAACAAAAGTATCCTCTCTTCATTGCCTGGAATGCAGGGGGGTTATACAGTTGTAATACACTACAAGAAACAAGTCTTACTGTGTTTCTGCTGGTATTTTCACCATCAAGTGAGTTTCTCTGTTGTTCATGCCACTCGCATCCTTCAGCTCAAAGTCAGTGCAGCAGTTAGGCTATGTTTTCAAGCAAAGGACTTTTGCAAGTTCATCCCACCGTTTGTTCGGGTAAGGGTACAGACAGACCTCCCTTGCTCCTGGTGGCTCCCAAAAGCATCATTCCTCACTGCATTTTCAATCTGTGGATGCTTTCCCTTTTGTCTGTCTCTAGTGTCAATGCCGTGTGTTTTTCCCACCCTGCTGTATCATTAGTAGCACTCTGAAAGAGACTTTCTCTGGATGGCAAATGTTTGGTGAATTTTTAAATGCCATTATCGATTTCACATTAATTTCCTTTATGAACCAGGAAAACCTTTTATGTGAAGCTGTAAAAGCCAAGAAACATATGACAAGTTGTTTAAAAACTACGGCCTGGAAGGAGCCTGAGAGATCAACTGATTTATTTATTTTTAAGTAAATTCTTGAAACATACTCTATCTCCACTGACTAGCATAATCCACCCTGAAGTGTACAGCAATAAAACTTTGCATTTTACCTGCAGAGATGACTACCTCTTGGACTTCTGCTACAAGCAGGTAGACTTTGCCCAAAGCCGTTTCCTTCTTTTCCCTCAATGGCCCATGACTACATAGTACAGAATGACTGCCTCTGAATTGGCCCACATCACTTCTAAGCCTTCTGTTTTAGGATATCGAATCTGTAAAAGGGCAGGTAATTCTTTTGTATAAGCAACCTCTGTTACATCAATTTATTTCACATCCCATAAATCTGCTTCCGGACACAGATTATTGACTGCTCTTTAGTGAATAACTTTTTAGTCATTTTCTGGCCTCAGAAAATTACCTTTGAAATATTTTATGCAAGCGTATTCATTATGAACAATCAATGTACTGAAAATGTCAGCACCTCAAGAAAGCATTTTCTAAAAGATGAGTAAATCTACATTCACACTCATCTTTCTGTACTTTCCATTCTTCTAAGATGCATGTTACGCTGGTGTATAATTATATGAATTTGATGACCTGAGTTGAATAATGTCAAAACTGCTTCACTTGTATTTTAGAAAGGGAAAGCAATCAATTAAGAGCTTTGTTTTCTCTGCCGTTATTTTTAGATATGACATCTGTCACATCATGCTTGATAGCAACCCAATGTACTTATCTTGGACTATCTCTTTACACGCTTTTTAGTCAGAAGCCAAAAACAAATTTGTTCAGATGGAACTACAATCTATGCAGAGGCACATATGTGAAGTGAGAACCGTCCTTTGTATCGAGGGTGAAAGGGTTACTTGCACCCACTTATCCTGATATTAAATTTTAAAATGTAGAACAATTTGAATAGAATTTTTTTTTTTAATATGAAAGGAGAACAGATTGTTTTGCTTCGTTTAGTAAGGTCCAAGCCCTGAAGATGATTACAATCCAAACAATCTAGAAAGTATTTTAAAGATGCTGTCAGCTAATTAAACGCAGGAGCAGCAGATTCTAATCTACATTGCAGGAGCATTGCAAGTAACAGTATCGGCCACTTTGGCTGCTTTGCAATGCTGGGAGATCAGAGCACAGGTCACTTAGTATGACTAACTACAATCAAGGGTAGCAAATACCTCTCCTGGCATGTCACCGTACCACACCTATGGGAAGACCGCAACATGGTCCAGCAGCTGGTTACTCCTTGGCTGGAAGAAAGCCCCTCCAAGACAGAAGAACCTTCTTCCCTGAGCTCTAAAGGTCACCCATTGACTTCCTCCTCTGGTTTAAAACATGTTCTCTTCCAAACCACAATATGAATCCCATCTTTATACTGTTTGGAAGGAGAAAGCCACAAGAAGACCTATATTCATGAGAGAAAAGTTTACTAACTGGGCTTTATTAGTTTGGTGGGGGTTTTTTTTGGTTGTTGTTTTTTTTTCCTTCTGAGATAATTGCTAGCTTTAATACTGAATCAGTATGAGTTCTAGACAAATTTATATTTGGCAGTCCAATTAGAATTGCTCACTAACTATAATAGAAATATTTTTCTCTGCATGTGCAGAGAGGATATTTTCCCCTTTTATCTCACAGTTCAAATGAAGAACAGGACAATTCTAATTAAAACCAACACAAACATCCCATTCCCCAATCTTCATCTTTTTATGTTCCTTCACCAACTACTCTTGCACACCTCCAAAGAATTTGACTCATAAATGTGACTGCTAGCTTCTTCTCCCACACCTCACAGGCTGAGTTTTGAAACACTGAAGGCATGTATACATAGACCAATATACTGTCTTGCAACAGAACATAGTCAGCTGTCAAGATACTCATGCAGGCTGTGGAAACTACATAGCTGTGATGGCTAGACCTCCAGTATCCACCCAAATGTCTCCAGAGCTATGCAAAACTGCTCTGCGTATTCAACAGTCCAATGCCACCCAAAAATCAGCCACTGCAACTCACATCACATTGAAAAAGTTTATATAAAGAATATTTGATTTGATGATTTTTTTCATTCTCATTTGTTTTCCGCATCATATATCACTGGAAAAAAAGATAAAATGCACACCTTCAACAGAAGCAATGCTACCTACAGATGCAAACCAAAACCAAACTTACATCAAAATATACCTGTTTTTGCCGAGCAATATTACAAGACAAAGTCATCCACTTAATCACAAACAGAAATAAGATCATCAGTTTGATGAAAAAAGACAAAGATCAGCTATTAAGAAATGGAGATTACAAAACAAACACTATGAACTTCTAGAACAACATCTCCATCATGCACTTACAGTGACTGACAACAACCTGTACACACAAACAGCACAGTTTCCTTTTATACAACAAATCCTTAGAATGTTTGACTAATATTGTCTTATTCAAGCTTCCCTTCTCATCTTGCCAAATGAGACTTCAAAATGCATAAGAATCTCAGTTTTCCACTTTCCTCTTCTGCTTTGTTGTGAAGAACAGAAACAAACACCAAGGTATGAGAAGACGTAAGATTTTCAGCGCCTCAGCAAATCTGGGTTTGTAGTGCTGGACACAGACAAGTGCAGGAAAGTCAGAATTGATTAAACAAATTTAGATCTTTAGATGTAACCGTTTTGGAAACTGTCCTTACAGTGACTATGCTGTCACCTATATCATACAAATTTCTTCAAGGCCTAGATCACACTGACACTTATAATCAGCAGTCAGCAGAGAGGATTTTACAGTGCTATTGATCTCATTTAAACATGCATTCTGAATGGATGATCTCTTCCCCATCTCTGCTTGTCAGCAGAAAACTGATGAGAACCCAAGACATTAGTCATAGGCAAATGAAGGAGAGAACAGTCCTTTACATACACAGTGCCAGTTATCCTTTACTGGTTAACTTCGGTGAATTCCTGATTTTCTATCTTCAGCATAACGAAGGGTTATGAACATTGATGACCAAGGATTCAAAAAGAGATACCTGTAGCACATTACCTTGAAAAATGATTACATTTTATCAGTGTTGTCTGTCACAAAATACTTCCTGTTGATTAGCTCACCCTGCTGAGGCACAGGAATACTTACATGTGAATAAGAGTACAAACAGGAACATGCATTTCCTCACCATATTGGTAACTGGCAAAAACACATGGCACTGGTTAGAGTCATCTGGAGGCACCAATCTATCGATTGGACATCCCTTTCCAATATTATCGCCACTTACCCTCAGCAGTAGGACAGATGGGAACAACCAACATCACCACCACGTGGCAACAAATGGAAACAAACTGCTTAAAGTCATTAAGTCCACATGCTTTGAGCAATTGTAAGCTGGTTATCTTCAAGAAAATGCTTCCACTTGCTGAAACAGATTCATTAGCCAAGAAACACAATACAGTGCTTCATCAGCAGCCCAAAGAGATCCTACAGCAGAGCAGCCACATCCGAGAGCATCCCAGAAAAACAGACCTAATGAAACATGGCTTTCATCCAAAGGTTCAGGAATGGGCTAATAGCATGCAATTCCAGGGTCACAGCAACTGTGCGCAACCCCAACATTTCACCACACAGGAGCCATTGCCTTCCTGCCACATCCCTGCACTGTAGACACATACACAAAAACTAGCTGCACTTCTAGCTAGATTATTTTTCAGATAAACTACCTCTCTGATCTGCTTAACCATGCTGTTGTATAAATACTAGTTGACAATAGGGGACAGGGTAGGGGCAGCAAAACAACACCTGTGAAGAGCAGGCTTGTTTTATTAATAGCAAAAAATTAAACCCTAACCACAAAGTACTCTTCCGGACATTCAAAAACCCTTTCTGGGGAAATATCTTCCATAAATCACTCGCAATGTTAACTACACCTTTTCCCTCACTCATAAGATAAGCCATGACTGAAAGATCCAACTGAAGGATCTAAGAAGGACAAGGACCCAACTCTTCTCCTCCAGCTGCCCAACCCAGTGATGGAACAAACTGACAAGACATATGCATATGATGTGCCATAATTACTTACTTTTTCTGATCAGTTGTTGTCACGCTCACTGAAGTTCACTTCATAACCCTTCCATATTTAAATAAACCCCCTGAAGAAAAGGACAGAGTTTTGGAGCAGGAGATCTGTAGCAGTAATCTACCAGGCAGCAAAGAAAGATAGTAAGATTCTTCATATTCATCACTGTTAGTATGAAGAACTTGTTCCCACCAGTGAACAAAAGGTTACTGACAAAGTAAAGTAGGCAGGTAATACTAATATCCACCTACTAATACCACACCCACCTGCTTTGCTTTCAATATCCGAAGCAAAAACATTTTACCACCATATTCACATGCTGATGGTGAGACTACTCCGCTTCCACACTTTCAGTTCTTGTGTTCAGGACTGAAGTAGGTATCACTCCTTCATAAACCTCAGTTAGCACTGAGGTGCTGAATACCATATAAGCAGCATCTTTCAGATGCTCTACAATGCCACCAAAACCTGAAAACACTCCCAAGAAAATCCTGAGACAGGTGATGTTTGTACGCACCCACAGATATGGTTTTGAAACATGACCAGAAGAGTGCTGACGATGCTTTGAAACTCAGAACACCATTCCACCAGTAGTCTTCAGCAGCTACTTTTTATTAAAAAACAAACAAAACCTGAGACATCATTCCAACTTCCAAAAACTCTTTATTAGGGCAGAATCAAAATTAGGATGTTAAATAACCAAGTTCCAACAGCGTGTACTTACAGGAAATAACACACTTTTCCTTCTTCCCAAGGTCTTTACTGTTCTGCAGAATCCAAGTTGGTACAGCAACACAACATACCAGGCACAGACATTCATCCATAATGCAACCCATTAAGGTCAGCCACAATCAAGCTAGATTTCAAGGAGACAGAGATTCCAGGCAAGTGTGGAGAGTTTTAATCAATTTACTGCAAGATCAGGAAGATTTAACAGAACCAGAGATCAGAGCAACTGCAACAAAATAGCATTCAGCTGCAGCAAGCAAGTCCAACCAGTTGTAGACACCTCTATTTCTGAAAGGCTCATTTCTTCCAAGCTTAGGAGAAACAACGCTCCAGGTTTAAATTCAAGTAGTCACCAGTGGGTCAGTCCCAAGCCTTCAAAACAGTATTTTTAGACTAAGTACACATTAACAGCTTATGAAATAGTTAGAAATTACAGGCAGAAACTTATGCTTCTGAAAGCTGTGATGTGACGCTGTGGAGAAAGCCCTAAAGACTCCTCTCCCTTAAGTTCTATTCCTGGCCCCGCCAATAGCCTAAAAATGTTTTTGGGCAAGTTATTTCAGTCCTTTGTGCCTCAGTGTCATCTGTAAGGAAAGGGATAGACATGTGGCACCTTGCAGAGCCATCTGATCTGATTAAACACCTAGATAAAGACGCAATTTCTTCTACTTCTTGTTCAAATCCAGGATTTGCACGTAGCAAAAGGTTCTGTAGTGGGCTTTCTACAACAACCTGCAACAGTGGCCTCAACATACTACTTTTTCCCCAAATATTAAGGCAGAGCCATGGAGAATGCTGTGTTTCCCACCTAATAACAGGTGAGGGATTTTGTGTTTTTTTGTGCTGATTCTGAACAACCTTAAAGAGATTTAGGCCTTCATAAACAATTTAAAGGCTGTTTCTACTTATCTTCTGTGAACCCCTTAGAAGTAAACCACAGCCCACCATCCAGTAAAATCTGTTATTCTAGACTTGTTTGGATCAATACGCACATCCTCAGGCTAAGCAGGGATCATAACAGGCATGTCCAACCTGCAGCCCTCATGCAGCCCAGCAGGGCCTGCAAGGCAGCCACCCCCCACCACCACAGCAGCAGCTCAGCCCAGCCCCAAGCATACACCCATTGCTCAGCAGCAACCAAACATCAGTGCACTATTAACACCGAGCTGAAACCAGGACATGGAAAGAACACAATGCTAACCCAAATTATGGCAAATAATTTTATGCCTTTTGATGCATTGGCTAAACAGTCCTGCAAACAGCAAAAAAAAATAGGCAGCCTTGATTTCTGTTTTGGTGGAGGAATTTGAGAATAGCTTTCAAGATTGCAAGAAAAAAAAACCAACGTTTTTGTAAATTGCAACTCCATTTTCATTTGACACAAACACATTTTTCAAATGGAATGTGCAGATCTGCAGTCAGTCAACTCAAAAACCTGATCATGTCTCTTTACCAGATTTTTATAAGAGAAATACCCCTCACTTCACAGTCATGCCTAATTCATGCCATCGCTTTTGGCAGCAGTACATTTGCTAACTGTTGCCAAGGACAAAGCACAGAAAAGAGTAAAGCTTCATAAAAAAACTCCAGTGAGAACCTTGAGAACTCACTAGGAACTGTAACCACTGCCACTGAACCAAACTGATTCATTAGCTTCACAAGAACAAGGTCAAACTCCTCATTAGTTTTATGGTTTTGTTGCTCTTTTTCTGTTTGAATGGAAATACTAAAAATTAAAGTTAACCTATGTAAGTTACAAAATTATGCTATACAAGTGCTGCTCCAAAAGTAATGCCTCCTATTTTATTATTTTGGCCCACAGGGTCAGAGGTAGACGGTGTGATGGCAGCAGACATCAAACCTTCCTACCAATATCCCATTACATGCTGCTGCGGGACAGACAGCAGCAGACAGGCAGTCTGACACAATGACATCTGACAAGGAAGTCCATAGGGAACAAAGGAGTCACCAAAACCCTCCAATTAAAAAAAAAAACCAACCCTTCCATTGACACATGAACATTTAAGGAGATCCAACAGTGGATTTGAGCACAGTGAGAGGTGCATGGTGCAGTGGCAACAGTAGGTCAACTCTGTTGGTGCAGTTTTTGATGAGTATAGCATGTATGTTCACAGCTAGCATAGCCAACAGTGGTGATTACATTGAGAAATAGAATTTTGCAGGTAAGAATTTGCTCTAACAAACAGAGCTACTGTACTCACTGTATCAGTTGTAGTTTCCAGAAAATAAGAGGCATTGCTTTCAGAGCAACCTATTGCCCAAGGCAATTATTCTTCACTCAGTGGGACCCAGGCAAGCCAAAAGGTGGGACACTTGTACATTCTAAGATAATTCTGCTGCACATTCAAAGCATTCTCAACACTCTCTGAAATAAGGGCACTATAGAATAGGTATATTAAAGGAAATAGTGGTGATTCAAAACAGTGGGAATCCCTGCAGATCAACCTGGTCATAGAATCACAGAACCACAAGGTTGGAAAGAACCTACAAGATCATCTAGTCCAACCATCCTCCCATTACCACTGCTACCACAAGCTACTAAACCGTATCTCATAGCTCCTCATCCAGACACCTTTTGAACAGTGACTCCACCACCTCCCTGGGCAGCCATTCCAGTGCCTGACCACTCTGAGAGAAAAAGTTTTCCCTCATGTCTAATCTAAACCTCCTCTGGTACAACTTGTGGCCACTTCCTTGGGGTCATGCTGACTCATAGTTTACACTGACCCACACTCATTTGTCAACCATCTCACCATCTTGTTTTTTCTCTATTCTCTACTGAAATTTTAGAAAAGGATTACTTAGCTCTATTATCCATTATCTTCACCAGATCTTCAAGGTGTTTGTCTTCTTCTCTTCAGAAATCAGCAGAATCAGAGTAGCTCACTTGTCTCTGCACATCACCCTCACAAATAAATAGGAAACCCTGCAGCAGTATTTCCATCACTACTTGTGCTACTTCTGTGAAGTTGCCTCATTAGTTAAGCAGCTCCAACTACTCATAATTAACAACTCAATGGCATCACTAAGCACGCTGCGGCATCTCTTTCCGCATGCAGAAAGGAAGTTGATCTCTTGGCAGCCAACTCTTCATGTATGTAATGAGAAGATCCACACTTGAAATTCAGTGCAGATTGGATATACCACAGAACACACCCTGTGTCATTGTGCTGCAGAAGGAGCTTTCCTCAAGAAGCTTCACAGCAGTTAGATGTGGCAATCTCATAGATTAATAAGTTTAAGAAATGACTTTCAAAACTGAAATTACATTTGTCACCACAGATAAACAGGATACATTTAATTCTATTATGAAAGAAAAAACTCTAGTTAAGACTGTTCTGAAGAATTTCCAGGCTTTCTGATGTCTAGCCTCTTAAAGCGCAGCCGAGATTATTAGAAGAGTACTGTCACTATTTTGACAGCCCATGCCTTGTAAGATACAAACAAAACACTTCCACACATCAGTTTTATACCAATGATTTATTTAGTAACTTTATACAGTCCATCTTACTCGCATACTTACCATATCATCCCAAAGAACTTACCACTGTAGCCTTCCAGCGATTGTCCTCAATCTTGGCTAAATCAATAAGACCCCATATTAGAACTGTTCATAAATAGTCACAAAATTTTCCTCCATTCACAGTAAGTTTTACTGATTCATACCATTATGTTCTTAACACCAGTTAGCAGCTTAAGAAGCCAATTACAAAAGCTGTCTTTATGCCAAGAAATGATTTTGTTTCAAAGTACTTCGAGATCAAGATTTTGACTTCTAAGAAATCTTGCTCAAGGTCAAGTTCCAAACAATTTTCATCTGAAGCTTCCGATACTAGAAGAAAATTGCTCTCCATCCATTTTGGCTCTCTAACATCTTTTCCAAAACTTGGACAGTTCTATGAATTTGAAGTACACTACTGAATAATTTCAGGTAACTCTGAGTCACTAAGAAATCACTTCCTGGATCTTGGAGGAGGAAAGAGATCAACTACAACAGCTAACAGAAACACAGTTAATTTACTGAAATGCTAGAGAAGTTTCCAGCCCATGTGAAATTCCTTAACTGTGTCACAGCAAGTTAGGCATAGTTCTTGAGTATGGATCGTACTTCAAAGCAGTTTCACAATGCTGTTAACAGCAAAAGGCACTTCAATACCTGCACATCCTAACAAATGTCTATCTGCTAGCCTGACAACTGTTATGGCAGATACTGGTCCCAAATAGAGTGACAGTCATTTTCTTTTTCTGTGAAGGTCACTTCACATGCACTAAACCTTACTATTCATCCTCCTTTGAGAGGTGTAAGAATCCTTAGGCATGGAAAACAATCCTCTACTGTTTTTTCCTTCATGGAAAGAAAAGACAAAGTCTAAAAAAACATATTCCTTTATACATGCATTACACATGCACTTGGTTTCTGGACTGATAGGAACTTCAGTCAACTTTCATTATCATTGACTTTAGAAACACAAATATAAGCATCTTTAAATTATGACTTATGTTTTGAGAGAGCAGTCACCTCCTAAGGTTCCACTATATCTTCACAACTGCTTTGAACAACCTTCTGCCTAATGTACTTTTAATTACAAGCATTTGCTTACATTCTACACCAGCTAACACAGCAGGTGCTCATCCCAGAGGCCTCAAATGCTCAGCTTAAAGCAGTACTACACACTGACCAACCTTGACAGCAATAGAAGCAGTCTCTGCAAAGAGAAGGTGCACTCCTCACCGCCTGGATTTCACCATTTTATTAGCAGAACTCTGAAAAGCAAGAAAACATGGTTTGATACAATCATTCTTTCCTGGTTGCAAGCCACCAACTGAGCAGCAACACAACAAACAGAATAAAACAGACACCTCAAAGAGTGCCTTAACATTCAGCCCAAAATAAACAGCATATTGATATATGAGAAAAAGAATACACAGACCATGAAACGCACACACCCCAAATGAAGAAGTTGCTAACAACTACTCAGGGCACAAGCACTCTACGGAAACCTAACTGCCACCCCAGCGCCCAACACACTCGGGTTACCAAGGCAGGGCATACACACACAAGATACAACAAGGCACAACACACAGCAAGGCACACCAAAGCACTAGTGGCAGCCCGCTCCCTCCCCTTGCACTCGGGCTTCGGGCCCCCCCGAGCTCCTCATCCCGCTGCTCGCCCACCTGCTGTGCCCGAAGGGAGCTCCACGGAGGACCCGACGTGAGGGCTCTGCGGCCCTGAACCAGACCCGGCGGTGACAGACGACCCTAACAGGCTCAAGGTAGCGCAAGGCTTCCCCCCGCTGCCACACCAGGCCTCAGCAGCCGCCATGGCTGCTCGCCCACAGCGCACCGCCCGGCAAAGCCTCCCCCGCCCGCCCCTTATATCGGCGCTCCGCCACCCCACCCCGCGCCGCGCTACTCGCCCAACCCGCGCCCCATAGAAGCGGCGCGCAGATTGGTTGATCCGCCGTCGGCCCGCTGTGTGGGAAGCGGCGATTGGCGGAGCGCGGCCGCCAGCGGCTGCCTCCCCGCGAGTGTGTGTCTCCGGCAGTGTCAATGGCTCCTCCTGCCACGGAGCAGCGACGGGCTTGAGACGGGCAGGACCGCGGGGCTCCTTTAAGAGAGGGATTTTCGGGGGGGCCGGGAGGGGGGCGCGGAGCCGACGTCCCCCGCAGGCAGCGCTCGGGAGACCCAGCGGCTCCTCTGCCTCCGAGCGAGCCGGGGAGCGGCGGCGGCGGGACCCGCGCCCGGAGCCCCCTCCTTCCCTTCCCTACTGCCCGCTGCGGCGAAGCGAGGCGGCCGCCCGCGGCTCCCTCCTTCCTCCCGACGAGGCGCCGGGTGCCGGAGGCTTCCCCCCTCCCCTCCCGCCACCCACACGAGTCGGCAAATGAACTCGGTCCGAGCCGCCAACAGGAGACCCAGGCGAGTGTCCAGGCCGCGCCCGGTGCAGCAGCAGCAGGAGAGGAACAACGCCGCCGCCGCCGCCGGGGATCGGGGTAAGCGCGGCGCCGAACGCGGCCTGCGCGGGGCCGGTGGCGGAGCCGGGCCTCGCCGCGGCAGGAAGGGCCCGGGCGGCTTCACCCCTGGCTCCCGCTCAGGCCGCGCTTTGTTTGGCTCGGGCTCTGCCCGGCCCGGGGCCGTCGGGCCCCGCCGAGAGAGAGAGAGAGAGAGAGAGAGAGAGAGAGAGAGGGAGGGAGAGAGAGAGAGAGAGAGGGAGGCGGGGGCTCGGCTCGGCCCCGCGCTCCCACGCCCGCCGCTGGGGGGGGGGGAGGCAGCGATCGCCGCCGGCCCCCCAGGAGGGAGCGGGGCGAGACCCCCCCCACCCATCCCCCCGTCCCTCAGGGCCGCGCCACCATCGCCCGGCGGGGGGAGAGCGCCCGGGGGCTGCGGGAGGAGGGGAGCCGGCGCTGGGCACCCCCGGCGGAACGCGGCCCGGCAGCGTTTCTGCGCAGTTCGGCGGCCGCGCTTCGGCTGGGGGCGCGAGGCTTGGCGTAGAGGCGGCCGACTGCCGCGTATTTACCGCCGCCCCGCCGCGGCCCTGGGGCGGCCCTGAGGCGGCCGGAGCGGGGCCGCCGTCCCCTCGCGCCTCGGCCCTGCCCGTGGGTCCGCCCGCCCCGCTGGGGCCGGGGCCTAGCGCCGAACGGCGGCGATCCGAACCCGGGGAGGGAGAGCACCATTGTCTGAGGCAGGAGGTGGAAGCCCTCCCCTCACGGAGGTCGGGGAGCGGCGGCGAGGGCGATCCCTCGGGCCCGGGTCCTCGGGCAGCGCCGGTGCTGCCGGTGTGTGCTCGGTGTGCTCGGTGCCTTCCACATTTCCTCCGCATTTATTTATTTATTTGGAGGCGAGATGGGGGTGGGATCGGAGGAGACATTTTGCATGGCTTATCTGCCGGATGGGGCTTTAATGTTTCATGCGGCGGCTGTCACGGCTCCCGCACGACGGAGGGGACGAGTCGGCGATGCGGGTTCAGATGCGCAAATGTCTTTTTAAAATAAAAGAAAGAGCCCCTCATTGTCAGGCGGCCGCCTTTTGTTTGAGTGTCGGGGCTATCGCCTGGAGAACGCGGCGTTGAACCACGCAGATGCGTCACGATAAATATCTCAGCGCCTCTTCAGCAATCAAAGCGTTTTAATCGAATGAAGTAAATACGATTTAATCTGAGGAAGTATTTTTAATTCTGCGTGCCTCTCCCCTCCCCTTCCTCCCCCCGTCCCCCCCCGCACACATTGGTCAGAGCAAAGAATGTTCCCCAGACCAGAGCGGTGTATGTACCAGAGGATGTGATGTCTTATGCCCAATTATGGGGCTTGTGTAAATCTGACCAAATCTTCCGTAATTATATAATTAAAATGACTTCTCTGCTAAGCTGACATTAAAAAAAAAAAAAAAAAAAAAAGGTACTTCCTCCTCTCAATGACACACGCTGAGGGATTTCATCGTTGTTGTTCCATATGCATAATGCAGGTTTTTCTCAGCCCCCGAGTTCACTTTTTATTTTCAACAGATGAAAACACGATTTCCAAAGGCGTTCGGAACGCCGTGCTCACCGATCAAACGCTGTGATTGTTCAGCTTTACGTTGCACTACCTGCGTCCGACTGCTCACATGGTACTAATTTGCTACAGATACAGGCAGAAACTTTTCCTGATAAAATAGGAGGCTGCGATTTATTTGCGTTACTCTGATGTTTTGTGGAATTCTGCATTAACTTTTTTGTTCTCCCTTGCGTTGTTACTGCTGTTTACCACTCAGTGGTGGTAACCGTTTGCCAGAATTCCTGTTCCATATGGGTCACCACTGCTCGCTTTTTCCTTCCATTTTTGAAGGTCAGTTGCGCTGAGGTCTGACTCCTTGAAAATGCATTATGAGCATTGGGGTCTTTTGCGTTGAATTTATTTACGTTTAGGGTCTCTCCGGTCCAGTTCCTGTCCCCGTCTTGAAACTCTGGAGGCCCGATCCAGTCGCTTCTGGAAGCTGGTGCCAGTTTTACCTGTGACTTTGATGGCTTTGTGCAGGGCTGTAACTGTAAGGGATGATGAATAATGCTGCTAAATTACAAGCCAATATGCTGGGGTTAGACTGTACCGCACAAGTGCTGACTTCTTTTCACCTTTATTCCCAAGCAATGTAAGTCACCTTAAAAAGGCTGTAGAAAAGAAGCAGTGCAAGTTATTAGTAAAGGATCTAAATTAAACTCAGATGTAAATGCAGTTAAAAAGATTTCATTAGATAATGTGAGTGTGTTTGTGATTAAATGAAAAATATTTTTTGCTATAATTAATTCCTCCTTCATATCTGTAAGGAGGGGCCTATGAATACCTTGGAACAGCATTTGTAATGTAGAGCATGGTTAATCTTTGGAACTTCTTGTCGTTTCATGTCAGTAAAGCAGATTGCTCAGTGGAACGTGTGCTAGATCCAGAACTGTATTTATTATTTGATGCTGCACAAGTGTTTTGCAACTGTGCAACAGCTGCCAAATTTTCACCACTGGTTAAAAACTGAGCGTTACGGCTCCTGTTATTAATACATTGCTAGGGAAAAAGGCTTTAAAAATCCTCCCATCAAAAGTTCTCTGTCAAGGTTTAAAATAATATAATGCTGTGTTTTATAATTCAAGGTTATTCTTATTTTATATATGTAGTACAAATGATCTCATTAACGTATATTCATGCTGTCCGTGTTATGCGTTGATAAGTAATGATTTCGTGCCTTTATTCTGATTGCAGTGGGGAAAGGACATCATGAACGCATACAGACAAAAATTTTTCTCCCCTAACCTTACTGTGTTGTATAGCCAAGATAAGATGTCATCGGGATATTCTTCCCAAGATGTTTTGCCTTATGTTCCGCTGTTCACACCTCCCTCCATCTAAATTAGCCACCCTGGCTCCACTCTGCTTCTTCTGCTTTACCTTCTCCCTGCTGATCTTTCCCCAGGCACCAGTGGGGCTGCCAATGGTTTGTTCAGTGGGTCTGGAATTCTGCGCGAAGAATCCAGTATTGGTGGATCCTTTGCCTTTATTTAGGACCATGGTCTGTCCAAAGGGAACTCTGCACTGGGTGATGTCTGTGTTTAAATATTGCCGTGTTTGCTTGTAGTGCCTTTTTATTTATTTATTTATCTATCTATTTATTTTAAATAAATAGAGGGTGTAGGTTTAGTTGCACTTTCAGGAAGAAAACAAGATCCGACACTGAAAATAAAATAAAATAAAAAGTCAGAACGCAGCTGCACTTAACCAGAAAGCTATAGCATTCGATAGTTTGTTTTTTCTTGTTTCTAACCTTCTCCAAATGAGAAATCCGTGAATGCATATGTGCTTCCTTATAACATCAGCGCAGTACTGGATGTGGTACTAATGAGGCTCTGAGATTTATGTCCAGCATTAAGTGTTTTCAGGATTGTGTCTCGCATGTTGTTAAGTACCACGTGTGCAATGCCATGGCAGCTGGGGCTACCGAGCTCCTGCTTCTTTCTTTTATATTGTGTTGGTGTCCATGTGACGAGGCAGTGAGCAGGCTCAGAGCTAGCTGTGCCAACAAGCAACTCCTTTTTTTCTTTCACAGGTGTATTTTTGGCAGCATGTGCCAGTAGAAGGGAAGGGACAATACTGAATGCCTGTGGGTGTGGTGGGACTGTGGCTGCTCTGATTTAGGTTGGGTCGAGCTAGGTCAGTGCTTATGGAGTTGGTGCATATGGAGCGCAGCCCATACACCTACCTTACAAGTTGGCTTCTTCTGAATTTTTGAAATTCTTTTCTTTCCCTCCTTGATCTGTTTTCCAAAGAAAACAAGACTTGTACACCCATGCAGTCTGTCTGTCACTCTGCAGCTTCTGAACTTGTTAGCTCATTTCAACCGGATTTAACAAAGGAGTGTGAAGTTCTTAACTTTTGTGGAAATAGGCGGCTGGGCAGAAGGAGAAGACAATGAGGGAAAGACACTTATAACTTACACTTTATGCCCATGCCAAGAAGCAACAGCCAGCTGGCCTGTCAGCACGCAAGGTAATTGAATTAGTCATTTGTCTGCATAGGGGACACGAATGCTGGAAGTACTGGGAGAAAGAGTGGGTTAGGCTGCGTAAGGCACAAACATGTAGAAACTAAGCTCCAGTAGATCTCTTGCTCACACAGCTTGAATTTTGTAATGTCAAGATAAGTATCTCAGGAAACTTAAGGAGTCTTTCTTTGGGCCTGTTTCCAGTGTGTGTATGTAAGTGCGTGCACAATTATTTTTTAGTTTTTTAATAGATGCACCAAAAGTGATATATTGGTGCGTGCTGGGCTGTAGCAGTAAAGGAATTAAATGACTCCTATTCTGAAGCAGATGCCCAGACTTGTATCAAAATAACTAAATTGATTTCAGTTTTTTTTAGGATCATCCCTAATGGCAAGAAGTCAAGAAGTCAGCATCAGTTGCTCCAGGTGGAAAGAAATCTAATACAGGTTTTTCCATATTCTATAAAGGAGAATCTTAGGCTGTGAAAAGGTGTGTGTAGGTATGGATATGTTTTTGCATTGAAAAGTCCCCAAAGTCTGCCTTTCAGATAAAAAATGAGAATTGATGAACTCGGTACTGCAGGCATTACTGCTCTTTCTCAAATCCTCATCCTGCATCCTGCGTGCGAAGGAGTTGTACTCTTCTACTGTAAATTTAGCCTAAATTTAGGCTAAAGCTTTTCTCATTTCTGGAAAGATTGAGTGTATTTCTTGCTGGTAACAATGCTGGTTGTCCCTAGTTTTGGTAGATCTTGGTCATTCATAAGAATACCAACAACCATTATAGTTTCCCAGAAATAGCAAGTCTTTTTTAATTTTGTTTATGAGCTACAATGTCTTGGCCTCAATGGTAAAGTAATCGGTGTCTCCTCCATGACTCTGTTTGATAGCTTTCTGTTTGGAGGAAGGTCACACTCTGTGTCCCTTTCCTGCTCCGCTGCTTCCTGGGAGCTTCACAGTGGTGGAGTGCACCACAGCTGTCCTATGTGTGGCAGGCTTTTATTGCAGGACGTTAGGCATAATAAGCATGATGGGCACTAAATATGCAGAATTCAATGCATACACATGGAATTGGAGTACTGTGAGTGTTCTGTTAGCCCAGCAGCTGCCCAGGAACGTCGGGCTTTCAGCTTACTTCCCCTAGCAGCTTCCTCACCAGCACTGTGAGGCTGGAGTGTCCAACAAGTGCCGATGTGCAGTATGTGCTCACTGCACTTGCACACTGGTATGGATTAGGGGAGGCGAGGGGCTGTCACTGCAGCAAGAACAGCCCCTTTGGTCACCACTGCTCTGCCTTACTTCTACAAAGGAGGTTGCTGGGAGCAAGCGTGCTCCAGGTGTGTTGCAATGTGGGTCACCTATGGCACAGCTTAAACTTCCTTCAGCAGTTCCTTCAACTGCTTGATCTGCTGTACAGAGGAGGTGGTGTGTTTCTCTAGGCTGCCCTGAAATACACAGATTCAGTGACGGTATGTCATGACGTCAGTTAAGGAAGGTAAATCAGAACTGTGTCGATAATAAGACAGGGAGACGTGACTGAGGAAGTAAAAAATTGAAAATTGGTTTTCAGTTGTTTTTGTCATTACTTAATCTTCTTGTGTTTGCTTATTGTTCAGTACTTACGTTTGTTCTTTGCTTATGTGTTGTTCCTCTGTTGAATGCTTGAAAAGGAAGGAAGATGTCCTTGCTAATTTTTATTGTTGTTCGTACCGTTATTATCTGGATATATCCTAAAGTTTTGAGTTCTTTGCTTCTTGATGAGCTGAGCTGCTGGGGGAAGGAAAAAAGTAAACTAAAATATGTAGTGAAACTACAGGACACCTATTGAAATTCTATCTGTATGATTCTGTCGCTAGAGAACTCTTTAAAGTTATGCAAAAGAGGAAATCCAGGCCTTGCTATATGTTCTGAAGTGAAGAAGACACTATGGAGGTATCTTGTATAATCTTAATTTTGCTCCTGACTAGGAAGTTGAGTGAGCTTTGTTACGGTGGTTAGAATCTCTGGCTTTGGGGTACTTCTAGAAAGATAACTCTCATAGCGGCTATTGTGGCTCTGAATAAATGAGCCTTACTGGTATATAAGACTCTTAAAATGTTACGTTGTTCATCCTTTTCTGTGCAGCTGGTTGGACAGAAGCAACAAATAACCACTTGCAAAGCATTTGGTTCTTTCAGTGGGCTTTTAAGGACTACTTCTGTTCTCCGAGGTATCTCATTTAGCTGCGTTTGGACAAGATAGCTCAGTTATTTTAGAACCTGGTTGCTAGAGGGAGGGATTATCCCACCATTCCTGCATCTAAACACATGTTTTTATCCTCTGCCTTGTTCTGGCACTTGCCAGTGGAAATGAGAGGAAGGGAGCAGGGTTGCTGTGTGATGTCACAGCTCACTGTTGCGTTGGCTTGCATGGCAGACTGTGGCCCTATGCAGCGTGTGGTGATAGTCCTATCCCTGTGGTAGGAACTGGGGAAATGCCACTGTGGTTTTGTTCTAAGATATGCGCTATTATATATATAACAAAACCAGAATTAGTTACTGGTAATAAGTAATAAAAAATAAGTAATAAGTTAAGTTACTGGTAATTGTAATAGAAGCCTGCAGTTTGCACTCCGTTGCTGGGCTCATTTTACTCCCTCGTATTGTCTTAAATTGGGGAGTTGAGACATGGGTTTACTCTACAAGCTCTACCCGGTTCATAGTTTCCTTCCCATTCTCCTTCCGCTTTCCTAGCTTTTATTGCCAAGTATGATGCTATACAGTATGGAATATCCTTTGGTTGGTTGAGGTCAGCTGCCATGGTCTCCACATCTTGAGCACCCTCAGCCTCCTGGCTGTGGGGGTCCATGATTACTCGGTGCTGTGCCAGTGCTGCTCAGCCATAGCCAAGCCATCACTGTGCTGTCTGTGCAGAGCACAGTGCTATGTGGGCTGCTGTGGGGGAAGCTCACTCTATCCCATCCAGACCCAAGCATCAGTCTTGTGTTTACATTCTTAACAGTGTTTTTCCTCTTTTTTTTTTTTTTTTTTTTTTTTTTCAGTCCTGACTGACTTCATTCGTGCCTGGATTGATTCTGTTACTTAATGATTGTGGATTTTAAAAATGAACTGTACCTCATATCAGATGTTGCTCTTGGGCTGGGAGAGTCATGGGAATGGCTGGAAAGTATTGGGATGGAGGGCTGGAGTTCTTTGAGCTGTGGGCTGCTGGAAGAATAGTCTTCTAGTTCCTGAAAGCTGTACAGGGAAACAAGCATTCCTGAGGATGAGGTTAGGAAGCATATTTTTTTTTCTTCTACTGTGAATTACCATTACAAGGCACAGTGAACAACCTTAATTGGAATTACTGCACTTGCTTTGAATAACCACTGTCCAAACCAACAAAGAGCTGAACTTGCAGTCTCGTGATCATCATGCTGTGTGCATGCTCTTACATCGAGGGGCTGGTTAGCATGAATAGGTCATGTTACAGTAAGTATTTCCTTTTGGTCATCCCAGTTTGTATTGTTTGGAAACAGCCTGTTTGCCTTAAGGACTCTGATCTGTAGGTCTTGTTCCGTTGTATGTTTTCAGTTTATACGTTCAGAAGCAAAAGTTACAGAGTTCAGTCTCTGCTTTCTGAATAAGGCTGATCTGTAACTTTGCAGCCGGTCTAAATTTCAAGCTATCTTTGTATTTGGACAGGTTATTGCAGGATGACAGGTTACCATATGTCAGCTGATCTGTGGTATCTGATGCACTGTAATTGTTCATGTGTATGCTCTTAGCCTGTGGCAAATGGAAGGTAATTTGAGTTAGCTTGACCCTCTTTCATTATGCTCTTTCAAGGCACTCCCTTCTCCACGTGGATTGTTAAACCTGCTAGAGTGCCTTGGCTAAAAAAATTATCCAGTTTCTATCTCCAAGCTAGTTGTGTGTATCTTTGTAGTAGCGAGATGAGGGCTTTCCCATCATTTGCTGTATTGTTGCTGTTTTGAGACAGTGCTTGTTGAAGGAATTATTACTACTCAGATATTACCCTGAAAATCAATCAGATGTTGTTAATTACTAGGTGTGTTTCTCTTTTGGGGAAACTTACGAAAGCTTTATGAGTGCATTGTAAAACACTACAGTGCATGGGTTGTTTTGCTGTATCTCGGTATACTTGTATTAGCAGAGGTGGGTTTGACTTTGACTTCTTTTAGAAGATGGTTGGTAATTGCAATCATTCCAATACTGCTGCAGCAGTGCTTTTTGCATGTTCTGATTCAAAGTTCACTGAAATCCCTGCTGTTTGGGAGGTTATCACTGACCACAAAATGGCACCTGACTTCAGTCTGAATTGGCATGAAAGATAAAACAATCAACTTTTTTCTCAGTGCTTAGTTGTTATATGAACACTGAGTTTGCAACAATAAATACATAGCTATCCAACCTGCTTCATCAGTAATTATTAAGAATATGAAATACTGCTGAAACATGCATGAGCCAAAATGCTCCTCAGCTGTTAGGCATTTTCCCCTTCTCCCCCAGGCAAACCCCATCAGTTAACTACTGCACTGCTTGACCCTATGTGTAATGTATATTTCAAATGAAGCTTCCTCCCCGCTTCTCATTGCTATCTAGTCAATGAGAGTTTCTGAAGGGATACAAGGTAAAAGGTGCAGTTGCCAAGGGCTATTTTTTTTCTTATCCTTGGGTAAAATGAGCAGAAAAGTGCAACTCTTTATTTGGGGTTCAGTCTTCTGAAGATGCAGTAGGCCTCGGTGCTGAGCGAAGTCCTCTGAGAGACAAATAGTTGTGAAGGTGATCTATCAACATAACTTCAGAGTAGGCTGTGGTTGACTGCAGCAACATCATACTGCAGAAGTACAGCAACACTTCTGTTACAATCATTTTAACGTCCAAAAAATTTAATTGTTTTACTGAGAACTGAGGACAAAATGGATGCTTTTTGGCTAAGTAAGTATTTTGTGATTACCGTGAAAGAAAAAGACTTAAGATTCCCCAACAGGCCGTCAGTTTGAACTGTATGTAGTAACCATATATTTGCTGTTTCCTTTACGTGGTGCCATTTTGAAGGTGACTGGACAGCAGCTTTAGCTGACTGTAAGACTTTGTCAAGGTGTGACTCTTCATTTTTTCTCTGAAGGTGGTAAGATCTGTGACCATCTTCCTCTTAGAGAAATGTTCTGACTCTTTACCTCAAACAGTTATTCAAGATCAGTTATTCAAAATAAACCAGAGTTTACTCTGGAATTTCACTTGCTCTGTTATCTAACCTGTAGCGACTCTGACTGTCCCTGTTGAGATTGCTGATAGCGGCAGAAGATGGCTGAGCTCCAGGAAGCTGCAGAGCTGAAGGTCTCTAAGGTGGCTGCAGTAAGTGCAAATAAGTGCAAATGAGTAGTGTGTGTTCCATTACAGAGCAGCCATTTGGTTCTGATCCATTTGGTGCTTCCTCTCCTGCTCCATTCTTAACTCTGCAAAGGTGCCTTGTAATGGAGCCTTTAAGGCATATGCTTCAGGGCACTGCTAAGAGAACCTCCCTCAATGCAAATTGGGGAGCTGTTTGGCTAGCTGAACATCAGTGAGGAGGCAGGAAATGAATGGCATGAGCTGCTGTTGTAGTCTGGAAGGTTAGAAGAGGAATTAGTATGGCTGTGATAAAGGACAGTAGCTGAATGGCTTCAGGTGGCCTTCAGTGATGAGTTTGGACCCCTTTGTGTCTTGCCAAACTTCTTAGCATCAGCAACTCCTGATCAATAATCTGTTAATATACTTGATGGTGTCAGCGTGGATATTTGCCTTCGTCAAATTTTACCGTAAATTAAAAGATCCCAGCTAGGTTCTGTGAGTGCCCAGTGAATTCTGTTCTGAAGATAAAGTCATCGTAATGCCACTGTGCTGCAGCATTTCCCATCTTGTCTAAGTGACTGTTGACAGTCTGAGCTTGGGTCAGACTCATTTTTAATATGAACAGGCAATGATGCTTTTTGACAACTCTCATCTAAACCTATTTTTCTTTCTTACATGTAGCAGAAGAGGTTAAAAATAAAAAGTTATATGCAAAAGAAACTCAGTATGTATCTTCAAACGAAAATATAGTGGCCATATCCTTGTTGAAAGAAACACTTTATATTTTGGGGAATTCTTTAGTGTTGCTCTTAACTTTAGCTTCCGTAATTGGAATGAAAATAAAAAGCAATTATGAAGGAAATGTTAACTTACTTGTGAAAATCTGGGAAACCTGGCAAAAATAGAAATGGGAAAATATTTTTAACCAATTTTATTTGAAATGTTCAATATTGATACGATGTATTAGTCCAGTTTAAGTTAATTTTTTTTGCATTCGCTTCATGTTTTTTTCTGTCTTGTCTTCTGGACTGTTTTTTCCAATAAGCTGGAGATTTGAGCATACACTCTGCTGTGGGCTGCTTCAACACCATTTAATATAGTGGAAGTTAAAAATAGGTTGTGTGTGGCAAAATCATGATTTTTAACTGTTTGAAACATACACCAAGCAGTACCTGCCATCCGCTGATGCTTTAAGAATGGATTAATTATCATCTTTCTGGTCAGACTGTGACAGACTGCATAGCTTGCATCATTTATTTCTGTCTCCTTAATGCCCGAGATCATAAAGAGCACTGAGCTGCCAGTGTATCTTTTCATATGCAAAATCTGAAGCATTATACAATCAGATGAGTAGTGGCTGAAACACTTAGTGAGTTGGCACAATGATTTTCAGGCTCAATATACTTTGGATGCTGCCCTCTTGATCGCCCTTACCAGCAAGGTTGGACCTCCAGCATTGGCAAACAACAGACACAGTCTACCAAAGCGCTGCTCTAAGGGTTGGGGAGGGCAGACTTTTTCAACTTTTCATGTAACTTGAGTGGTGGAAGTAATTGCTGCTTTCATAATGAACAAGTTTTAAGCAGTAGGAGGAAACTGGAGATTTTGTCTGTGTCAGTATCTTTGTGACGTTCCACTGCCAGTGCAGTCAGTAAAATTCTGTATACGTCTGGGATGTTAAAGGTTGACTAAGATTTTTCTTAATGCTTCTATATAGTGTCCTGTTGGGAGAAAGGATAATATTGGCAGTAATAAAAAATACTGTGTGTGCATTATGGTGGCTGGGGAGCTGCTTGAGCCTGGTTACTTTATCTTTCATAAGATTGATGGGATATGAAGAACGTGTCTGTCTTGTTTTGTTGCCTCCCCTGGACCCCAGTTCTGTACTGTTGCAGAAGAGGCCAAATATGTTTCAGCAAACTAATTTCTTTTTTTAAATTTTTTCATCTTTGATTACAGGACTGAAGTTTTTAATGCCTGTAGCTTCTGAAATCAAGATGTGTCTTGAGAAGGAGAGAAAAAGGTATAGATCAGGATGTCAAAATCACAGAGGATAATAGTGTCCAGAAATCCTGCTGGCACTGTTCTTGTGGGTCAGTTTAAAAATATCTATGTGTGATCCTATTTTTTATAAATATGCATAGGGGATCAATTGCCTAAATTTCATCCCTAGGCATATCTTTCTCCACCTCCAAATCAGATATCTTTCATATGTGTGGAGGCAAAATTCTGAAGCATCCCTCTGTCTGAGCCTAGCTGGTAGTCTCCCTATGTAGGTGAAAATTTCTTGCAGTGAGAGCCTGAATGTGATCATTAGGGGTTCAAGCTTAAGTAAAAAGTTGGCCTTTTTTTGCCTCTTAGAGTTGAGATTCATTCATGTATTTGTACATATTCATATTTTCTGAAAAGCAGGAGGGGTGATTCAGTGGTGGTTTCCTTTCAGTAGTTCCAGTAGTAGTAATGCAGTAGGTGGAGTTAGGATAAGGGATAGTTCCTAGTCCAGAAGGTTCCTGACTCCTCACAGGAGTTTTTTTTCTTAAGTAAATTCTTAGACTATACAAAAAGGAACTGTTCAGGGATTCAGTGGGGGTAATGTTTCTTATAACCACTGTAAAAAAAAAAAAAAAAAGGGTAGGATAATTGCAACCTATTGTAATTTCAGGTACAGGTAAGAAGTCACCTTGTTTTACTGATTTGGATGTTCGTCATGTCTTGTACATAGTCTTCCAGTAGCTTTGACGCTCCCATCATTAGACGCCTGTGATGTAATGAAGCACCATTGCTCTGACTTCAGCAGCAGAAAGCGAAAGCAGTAAGAGATGTCCCAACTTGCCCAGAGTCACCAGGGAAGTCTGTAGTCATGGCCTCATTGGCTTAAGCAGTCTGATTCAGAACACCACCAGAAGGAATTTGGTGCTTTGTTTCTACTTTGCTTCCTTCATGGATTGTAGTGCCAGTGCATCTGTACGGACACTTTATGATCTGTAAGGAAGCTGATGGGAAAAGGCCTGTTCTGTCATTTCTGGCAGCAGTGTAGTCCTAAACCAGTTTCCCTTGATTATGAATCGCATCCTTGGCAAAGCCCAACACTGAGCTTTATGGTTTAAGGCTCTGGTAGTTGGTATTGTAGTTTGGAACCTACGCTGCTTCTCTTGGTTCAGTACCTGTCTTATTTTGGTGCTCATCTTATCCCAGGATAAAAAATCAGATGGTTGAGTGGGGATTGTTGCTCCCAGTGATTTGTCCCATTCCCAGCTGATCCCTCTTCAAGGCGAGGATCACTGAACGGCTCCAGATCTGGTTGTGATGGTGCTTTGATCTTTCAGGGCAGCATATTAAGGTAAGGGGGGATTGCAGTTGGGTTGTTTAATTATGCTAGGCTGAAACCTGGAGCTGCTCTTGAATTGCCAGGAGCTGTACGGCCATCTGTCATTGGGGTAACAACTTGTATTTGAAGGGGCAGCTGGCAGGATTGAGGCTTGCTTCAGCTGGCAGACTTTTTTAATTTGCCACTACGTGTCAGTCAGAGCCCTTGTTTGTGAGTAAGGAAGAGAGTAGGGGTTGCCTTAATTGTTTGTGCAATTAATTTAAAATCCCAAGAGGAAAAGTGGGCATTTCTGCGAGAATAAATTAAATTCATATAATGTGCATTCTGTCTTCTTACAGGCTGCTCTTTGCAGTTTTAAGATGTAACAATCATGACAGTTGTCAAAGGCATAGGTGTATTTCTGGGCACACTGAGCCATACATATGGTGCAAGAAAATTGTATTCTTACTGAAAGTGTTATCTGTGAAAGAACAAAGAGTGAAGGAAATACATTCAGACTCGACCTAGAGAAAGCATCTTGTGAAAAATTCAGACGTTGAGATTTTGCACTAGTTCTTAAGATAACTGTTTCTGATAGGTTTTTTTACAGGTTTCTGGGTAAGGGCGTGTGCCCCCTTAATGGTGCTAATCAGGGTTGGACATGTTGCTATGGATGGGGAGGAAAAAGCTCTGATGACTTCACTTGATCTGAGAAAAACTGGGTGGCTTACAAAAGGTAACTGATGCACAATAGGTAATTGGAAAACACTTCCCCCCACTTATCTAGCATGTCCAGCAGAGGACATGTCTATTAAAGGGAACGCATCTAATGTTTTTCACCAGCACAAAGTCAATGTACATTTTGTAGGTCTCAGAATCTATCTCGGGGTTGACTGTGCGTTTACAGTGTCTAGAAATAATTGGTAGGGCCCACAGGCTGTGTGTGAAGTCTTCCAGACACACAGTAGGGCATGTCTGGAGCACCTCCTCCTTGGTGCATGTAACTTAGGGAACAAACAGTCTGGAATCAAACCTTTTGTACAGCTGTCCACCTAAATCACGTCATTTGGTAGGCAAAAGCAAATTTTTGACAGCTTTTTTTTTTTCTTTCAGGTGTAGTGGAAGCATTTGTCTTGAATGATTGCCTCAAGAATGGCCAGGAAATGAAATTCAATTCTGTATTTTTCAGACTGAAAAATACAGTTGATATTTAAAAACAAAACAAAAGATATTATAGTGAGCTGAAGAAAAAAGGCAGTTGTAATTACTGGAAAAGTTAGCAATAAACAATTCTTTTCCCATACTGGCAAAATTTAGTTCAGTTCCACTTTCAAAATGATTTTTGGTCTAGTTGCTCACCAGATGTATGGGCCAGCTTTTCAGATGCTCACATCCATGAGTTAGTTGCCTTGAATCTGATCTCTGTATTCTCATACCGTGATCCCTGAAAGATGTATTACCAACAGTTTTGTTGGCAAGCGAGCTGTCATGTATGAGGCTGACCCACTGAGTGGGGCAGGGAAGAGGAAAAGCTATGGAGTCCTGCTGTATTTGTATGGGTTTTAAATGGCATTTAACTTCTGTTCTATGCACTGGCTTCTTGTCTCTGTCATTTATGGTGATGAGTAGGGAGAATTTGGTGATGGCACAGCTCTTTCCCCTCTTTTCATCCCTAGTGTTTTCTTTCCTGGGAATTTGGAGCGATTCAGTCTCTTTACAGTGAGCACAAGTTCACAGCAGGGTTTCACTTTGTAGAAGATGAAAAATTCATTTTGAACTGTTCTTTACTCAAGCATCTGCAGTTCTGTGTTTGCTAAGGGCACCAAAAAAAGGTTTTCTGTTTTGTTTTTGCTCTGTGTTTGTGTTGGCAATTTTGTTTCTGCATTGATTCTAGAAGTCTTTAGCTTTGTATGATTCTCTTCCATGCTGGCCACTTTCATAGAATCACAGGGTGGTTTGGGTTGGAGGTGACCCTAAAGCCCACCCAGCCCCAACCCATACCATGGGCAGGGCTGCCCCCCAGCAGCTCAAGCTGCCCAGGGTCCATCCAGCCTGGCCTTGGGCACCTCCAGGGATGGGGCACCCACAGCTCTTGGTAGCAGTGCCAGGGCCTCACCAACCTCTGAGTAAAGAATTGCTGCCTAACATCTAATATAGATCTCTTTTTTTTCTATTTTAAAGCTATTCTATCTTGTCCTATTCACTATCAGATCATGTAAAAAATCAGTCTTCCTCCTATTTATAAGCTCTCTTCAAGTACTGGAAGGCCACGCTGAGGCCAGCCCAGAGCTGAACGAGCCCAGATCCCTCAACTTTTCTTCATAGGACAGGTGTTCCAGCCCTCCGAACGTGGGTAGTGGCCTACTCTGGACCTGCTTCAACAGCTCCACATCCTTCACAGCCCCAGGCCTGGACACAGTACTCCAGATGGGTCTCAGGAGAGCAGAGCAGAGGAGGAAAATCACCTCTCTCTGCTGCCACCCCTCTTTGGATGCTGCCCAGGATACAGTTGAGCTTCTGGGCTGCAGATGCACGCTGCTAGCTCACTTTCATAGCTGAAGGTTTTCAGGTCTGTAGCCACAGTCCATTGCTTCCTTTTTGCTAAAGGAAAGCTACTCTCCTTTCTGTTTGTTTTATAAGGAACGCAAAAGATAGTTTTGAAAGGCTTTCTTTAGATAAAAAATCTACCTTAAAAATTTGGGTGCAGTACCTCTTGAGTGTGAAATGTAATTAACACATTCTTCAAATCCTGTTAGCTCACAGCTTTTCACCTATTTTTTCGTAGGAATGCTGACATTTTCTAATACATGGCACCACCATAGAGTGAACGATTCTAACAGGATATAGTTGCTAAACAGTAGTGAGTTTCTGGTCTTTTCCTTAACTGCTCTCCAGGTCTTGTTAGTGTAGTACTGTTTCGTGTATGCTAAATTATATGCATACAACAGTTTACTGCCTGGCAGTAAAGCTAGTCTGAGTTCTAAATATAACATTCCCCCTCCAAAACTACATGGTTATAAATGTTTAATTGTTTGGGTTTTTTTTTCACTCTGCTAACTGCTTTTAACTGGTGCATTTAATCCAGAAAATGTTGAATATGTTATTGTTACATGCTTTTCTTTGTACCGGAGAGGACCCCCAATACATGTGAATTGCTGCTGTGTATGTTTAATTAAAAGTAATGGATGTACATTGCTGAAAGGAGCCGTCAGCCTCCTCCCTATATGCAAAGCCTGAAGTTACTGCTAGTGCTAAATCTAGTGGTTGTAACCAGGCTTAAGGACTATTTTTACGTTATCCTGAAGCATTTCTTATGCTCTCAGTCTGCATATGTACCTTTTCTATTTAGTGTGGACCGCTGTATTGCCTACAAATCAGTTAAGGCTTTAGCATGATGTATAGCTTTTCCTTAGCACCAGCAGAGCTTGGTTGGGTGAGGAAGCTGATGACAGGGAGAAGGTAAGGTGTTAATAATCATTTCTTCAGCTGAAACTAGAGCAGAAGTTACCATAAAATGGGGGTTGATACATTTATACAGAGTAATTCCTCATCCTCACCCCCTATTAAGGAGAACTGGGGAGAACTTCTTCCTTACAGAACTTTATTTTTAATTGCTGTATAATGTATTTTTAATTATTATAGCCTGAATTCTGGCTACCTTTTTTTTCCAGTTTCCAACTCAGAGCAGAGTACTCATGCAAGACATAATTAAGTTGCTCCTCCATAGGAGAGTGTCACATCACTCATTGCTGGTGGATTCCTTTCAGTGTTCTGGGCTTCTGCATGGTCTGCCGTCCCCTCATGCAGTAACTTTCATTGCTATTATTGTTGGCTGTGTTGTAGCTGTCTTACTTATGGTATATGGTATGTTGCTACTCTGATAATAAAAAGTAGGTTGCTATTTTTGAGTATTCTGTGTACGTCAGGCAGAAGAACTTCTGGGTAAAAGAAAAGGGCTTTTTTTCCTGCTATGTCTGAAGAGACCAGCCTGTGAGTGGAAGGGAATGCAGGTTTGTACTTCAGCAGTTAAAGATGGCTGGGGTAGAGTGTAAGTAAGTGTCCTTACTCAGTGTGGATGCCCTTCAGCCTCTTCTGGGCCTTAAAACAGAGCTGCTTTATGCAGGCATTTCAGCCTCACTTAGAGAAGTCAGCTTTGTGGTCAAAACACAGAGGCAGCTCGCTCGTTGGGTGCGCTCCCAGAGGAGATTTGAAGGGAACTTGAAGAGGAAAAGGCAGCAAAGATATCTGCAGTGTTTTGTATTGTTACTGATAAGTATGTGAAGGATAAGTGTACTGAGCTTCTGTGAGTAGGAATTGAAGGCAGTGAGTCTTAGAAATTGCTGGATATGCTCTAGAATGTTTTTCTTCTCTGCCTGAATTATCAGAAAAGCAAGTCCTGGTTGAAGAGGTGGCGTATGCTGAAAGACTGTGCTGTGAAGTCTTCAGGCTGTTCGTGCCTTACAACTTAAACTTTAAAAAATATTTGGGGAAAACAACTGCAGCGGGTCAATTTGTGTACAGGTTAGTGCACACTGGAATCCTCTTTCGCTGCCCCTTGTTTTTTCCCTGCAAGTGCAATTTGTAGACAGAAACACTGAAACTCAACAGAAATTTTGTGTTAGATCACCTTATATGTATTAGTAGATTTCTGGTGGTAACTGTTTTTTCCATATGATTGATATCTAATAACAGCAGATTTCTAAAACAAATAACAACTCTTCTCACAGCTTTCTGTTACAGTGTGTGAGGATGTGGTAAGTGAAAAATGAAGGAAGTGTATCAAAAGGAAAATGGTGGTGTGGAATTCTTTGTTATTCATACTGGGACGGAGGGGTGAGAACAAAAAAAAAATGGCCTGGAAAGAGATTTACAGCTCTTGCTGAATTAATGCTAGCCGTCTCTCCTTACCAGAGGTAGCAAGTTTTTAGAGGCAGTGTTTCCTACCAAGATGCTGTTTTTTGAGCTTGGAAATGAAAAACCCAGTAACCAGCTAACCATAAGACTGCTAACTCACTTGGTGTACTTCTAACATCTGGAGTGTAGGACAGATGTTGATACATGGAGGGAAAAGATTCCTGTAGAAAACTTCTGGATTAATTCAGAGTGGTGAGGCCTGTTACATTGTGAAAGCTAATATTTTGTTCATTTATCCTTTAAAAAAGTCAGTTCCAATAGGTATTCTACACAGAAGTTACGTCTGAACTAATGTTACTCGAATAAATGCACTGATATTTTTACTGTTTATTTGTTTATTCTACTGTTATGGAACAGAAACAGGCTTTTTTTTTTTAAAGTGAATATTGCCTGTGAATAAACATCTTGAGAATTCAAGCTGACAGAATGCATTTTAGTCAATTTTTAGTGACTGTGTTAAGCATTAGTATATCAAAGATGTCTAATATTCTGTGTTGTCAAACAAAATATAATAGAAAACAGTGCAAATCTCATTGTACGCATGGTAAAATATCCTTGATAGATAGCAGAACATCTGCATTATACCCATTCTGCTACTGGGAAAACAAAAACAATGAGTGGAAGTCAAGGAATACTGTTTTGGATGGAGTGTAATTAACAGTTGCTGAGTTTTGTGAGCCTTCTGTACCAAGGTTGAACTCTGCAGCACTCTCCGATTTATAGATGACTTGGGTCAGAAGGGACCTTAATGTTCATCTAGTTCTAGAATGTCTGTCTAAAATATACAGTCCATTTTGTAGGTGTGTTATATAGGTTTTCTTCTTGAAAGAGCTGGACACGCTAGTAAGGCTTCCTTCAAGGCAATTGTCAATGAAAAACTCTTTTCTATAGAAGTGATGGTTAATGTTAGATTGGAGCTGGATTGTTTGTATTGACCGGTGTTCTCTGAAGCACTGCGGTTCTCCACAATCAAAGCATGCAGGAAAAGTCGAAAGGAAAAGGGCAAGATGAAGTAGGCCCTGGCACTTCTCTGCATTTGAGATTTATTTTTGTTGTTTAGCGTCTGTGTGTAGAAATGCATAACTGTTTTTTTATAGAGATCTCAAACTTCCATTGACAAAAGATGGAACCTCCTGCAGGTCCTCTCAGAGCCCGAGTAGGTTTGGGGTTGGTTTTTTTTGTTTGTTTTTTGTGGAAATGTTTCTAAGAGTGTCTTTTTCCAGAAGTGTTCCTTACGCTTTTAAGGAACACCTCAGGTATCTCTTCGAGGAAATACATCTCTACAGCAGTTTGTTTCATTTACTTGTTCACTTCTGCTCGTGACTGCACACTTCCAGCCACAATGATGTTTTCCCAGAATGTCACTGTAGGTAGTTGAGTGCATCGGTCTGCTGCTGGTGTTGGTTGTGCTGATAAACTGCAAATGAGGATTCATTCTATCACAGTTCTGGCTCTGGCCTGTTTCCTATCCTGTGCCAGTAGAAAAGATCCACACAGCACTGGCAAGAAATAATTCACTGACTGTCAGGTGTTACACATCAAAGATTGAATCCTGGGCATCAAATCACACTGCTTAGTTTTAATCATCATTTGACAGATGCACAATAATTTTTATGCTCCTTTCTTGTTAGTCTATGTCAGTGGTGGGCTATACTCTGACATGTAGCAGGTGAAGGAAGGGGAAAATGCTGTTAGCTAGCTACTGTACAGTGATGAGGTTCTTCAAGATGAAATCCGTATTTCAAAGTAGGCTTCTATTCTTGCTGTCCAGAAACTTCACCTTTTGCAGGTTTTGAGTAATGCCTGCTTGTCCAGCCCTTGAGAGCACAGAGAAACTATGGGATGCGTGTGCTCTTGACAAGCTTAACTGCTATCCAGATACTTTTTGTGGGGGGGTTGTAGGCCTCTGAAACACGTGTATTGCTTGTGTGACATCAAGATACTGTTGTTATCTTGCAGAAGAAAAGTGGCTGTTCTGTTAAGATTTCAGTTATGAATTAGTGACCACCATTGTTTCTGCATAGTTTGCAAGTCCAGTGAAGAAAAACGAGTTACATGTAGTTAATGAAATGAAGGACTTCTGGTGCTGAATTGATCTCCTAAGCTTTGGCAGAGAGTAAATTAATTCAGATCTAACATTGGAAGCTGGTGTTCACTAGATCCTTCTTTCTTGTCACCAGCGGTTTTCAGTAGTATTTAATTTCAAACGAGTTCATATAAAACACCTATTCTACTGCCATTGTATAGCAGTGATGTTAGAAAGAAGCAGCAGTTGAAGGAATGCAAGTTGCAATGTCTTTTAAAACCTTCTTGGCATACATCTGGGAAACATTAATAATTCATATGCTCGTGAATCAAGTAAAGCATCTTGAGATGGCAGCAGCCAGTTCTGAATTGGATCTGTCACTTTCAAGCAAGTCATTGAGAATAGGGTTTTTAACCAATGTGGCCATCCTTCCAGATTGCTTATGGCCATCTCTTTTCTCTGTTAGCAAGCCAGCAGGGAAAAAGAGAAGTGAACACTGTTCATGTAATTGCAAAACTGTATGGTCAGCATGCTGGTATATGCTTGTGGGGACGGGGGGGAAGGAAGGCTCAATTAATTAGTGTGCTTATCTTCTGCTGTTCCAGTTGTGCTTGTGAACCTGTCTACAAAGCTCATCAGGGTAAGCTTGGGTTTTCCTCCCTGCTCTGTCTGTAATGACTAACATGGCTGTCTCTCTAGGTGTTCTTACAAATGAGTAACAGTGGAACAATTGAGTAGTTCGCAGGTGTGTCAGGTTGGTAAGTAAGGAACGAGTGAGACTGTGACAGGATCACTCAATGAACGAAGCTGAAACCAGGGTGATGATTACCAAGACTGACAGAAAATAGGGCAAAGAAAATAAATTTAATTCACTGGTGTTATATAACCATCTTAGTGCAGCCTGTAGTTTCATTAGCTTGAGAACATACCTTGTAAGGGAGAGCTATTGCATGTGGTTTCACTTTTAGCAAATTGACTGTAATTTAGAATAGAGGTGTAGGAGATTGAATATATTATTATTCTGTTTTTCTAGCTGGTATGGATCTTAGTTGTGGGGTTTTTTCACTGTGTTCTAGCATGCTTGAATTTACAGTTGTGAAGGTCATGACTGCGAGCCAGCAGTGTGCCCTTGTGGCCAGGAAAGCTAATGGTATCCTGAGGTGCATCTTTGAGCATGGCCAGCAGGGCAAGGGAGGTGATCGTCCTCCTCTGCTGTGCTCTGGTGAAGCCACATCTGGAGTACTGTGTCCAGTTCTAGGCTTCCCTTTTCAAGAAAGGCAGGGAACTTCTGGAGAGAGTCCAGTGGAAGCCACTGGGAGCCCAGAGCATCTCCCATAGGAGAGCGGTTACCTGACTGTTCAGCACATTAACGTCAAGCAATGATTTTATTGTCCTGTATGGTGACTTCTCTCTTTGCAAACTACATGGCCGTGCTCGTAACAAGCTGTCGGAGAGAGCTTTGTGATTATTGGAACAACAGTTTTCTTGTTAGGTACTTTGATTTGGTCATTCATGCCAGGATGCTAAGATAACTCAGAGTGCCAAGAACTAGCTTTGGCTGAGGTTCTTATAAATTCTCAGAGAGGAGGAAGGCATACAGAGGTGCTGAAGTTTGCTTCAGAATTTCAGGGTGGTTTAGATTGGAAGGAGCCTCTGCAGGCCATGTGCTCTAGCCCCATGGTTTAGCAGGGCCACCCAGAGCAGGGTGCCCACATCCATGTTCTGATGACTGTTGAAGACCATCGAGGAGACTGTGCAGCCTGTCTGGGCAAACTGTGCCAGTGCTGTCACCCGCTCAGTAAAGAAGCATCTCATTATGTTCAAATGGAATTTTGTTTATTTGTTTGCTTGTAAAATCCTTCCAGTGCCTTAGTGCTTTCTTCCCTTACTTATGTACACTTGTAAGATAGGTTTTACAGTGCTTTGGACCAAAGAAGTCTGGGTTGGTAGTTTTTTATTTTTCATTTTTCAGATAATTATCTATTTTGAAAGACAAACCGTCCATATATTATCCATAAGATTCTGTCACACAGAACTTACTAGAAGGCTTTTTAGCCATTCACATGGTTTGCAGTATGGTGTTCCTTCCTAATTTAATACCCTTTGTTCCTGCAGCCTTTTAAGGGTATGGCTGGATGACCTAGAAACAGCAGTAAGTTAAGAGTGGCAGCCCTCCTCCGCTGAGGTATTGTGACTGACCAGAGCAGTTGATGCACGAGGCAAAATTATTTCAGTTAAGTGAGAAGTGCTTATTCTTTCTGGTAGATCAGCGCGCTTGGAACTGCTCCTGGGCGATATACATGACTCTATGATATATTTGTGTATATATAATCAAAATTGTTTGGAGAAGAACGCTCAGCGGCTATGCGCGTGCAAAGAGCAGCATTTCCAGGCTGCATGTATTTGTTCAGTACTTCTTAGTGTTTCTGAAAAAGCGAGACAGAGAGGATCAAGTGGCACAGGCTTGTGGAACAGTTGGCAATACGGGAGGGAGCGGGACGAGGGGAGTCAGCACTCGTCATGGGACGGGGGAGTCCCAGTGAGGCAGCTGCCCTGGAGACTCATGGCGTCTTTTAATATTATCATTAATTTTCCAGAGAAACTGTTTCTTCTCAAAAATATTCAGAAAACGTATGTACAATCAGTCAAAGGGTTTAATGATTCACTTACTTTTTCCTGCATATGTTTAGTCCACTGAATCGCCAGAGTATCTTGTCCTCTAATTACCATGCTTTGTGTATGTGCCAGAGAGAAATTACGCAATGCAGATTGATAGTGATGGTACTATCCAGGCATGAAAGGAGATGTTGTGTATTAAGGTGCTTGGTTTACAGATAAAATGTGTTGTAAAATGAGTGAACTCCCAGAACTGCGGAAGTTAAGCGAAAGTTGGGTGCATAAGAATGAGCAGCTGTTTAACAAGAAGCAAAGTTCAGGATTCTGCTGTGGTTATACACAGAGACTGGGTGGAAGAGGTAACGGAGGAATGAAAAACAGCGTGGTGAAAACTTCCAGCACTTACTTCTGCAGGTCTTAGACAATGTGGAAAAGTTAGTAGTTGTATTCTGCTCAGTGACTTGTGCTTGCTGTTGGGTAACCAAGCTTATGCCGCCTGTTTGAACTTCATCGTCTCTCTTAATGCTGTTAAGAGTAAATTTGAAGTACAAATTACAAACACCTCTCATTTGCAAATCAAATCGACAGTTGAGGTTGTTGGCAATTATTACTTTCTTCATCAGGTCGTGTTTCTGTATTGCTTACTAAAACAGAGCTTTGGCCAGACGGGGACCATGGGGAAGAACAGTTTCTTCAAGATATTGTCAGTAGTGATATACAGCATACAGGGAATCACCTGCAAAGCTCTAAACTTGGGAGAATTTGTTGTGAATGCATCTCAATTTGAAAACTCTGAATTTAAGCCACCTCTGCACTTTTACTTCACATTTTATTTTTAAAGAAATCGGTAATTAGCTGCCGAAAAAGCCCACAATAAACATTAAATGCACTTTGACTTTTACCTCTTGTACCTCTTCCACGCACGTATGCACATAACATAGCAGTTACGGCTGCTGGTGTTCCGGTTTAGTTTTGGTTTTTGCTGGTTTAGTCTCTGAAACGTTGCGAATACTTTGTAGTTATAGCTACTTCCGTAGCTGCTGTAGTAACTGCAGGGTTGAGGTGCTCGGGGATCCTTGTCCCATGGGGCAAGGAAGAGGAAATCCTCTCCATACTGCAGCTTCCTTGAGCATCATATACATAACATTTCTAGCTTTCCTGACACTGGTTTTATAACACGCATTGGGGATGGAAGGCAGACCATAATCTCCTTCTAATTTGTATTTTCATAACGTGCTAGTGTTTTAAAACCAAATAGAGAACCTTCTTAGTCTTATCTCCCAGAGTAAAAGGCTTGAATATGGCTGGTTGTTCTATACAATTTGCTTTCTTAAGAACTGTTGGCCATTCCTCCTACAGTGCTTACTGATGATGGCAGGTTTTCATTTTTACTGTCGTTAACAAAATTAGATTCAAATCAGAAGTTTCCAGCTACAATGGTATTTTATAATTTGGTGTTAGTTTTCATGACCCATCTGAATAACATCCATGCTAACAAATAAGTAATGAGTAACAATGAATTTTCTTTCCAACCCCTGATGTTGCTTGGTTTTGCTGTAGTTCTTCCCCATGCTGTTTTTATGCAGTCATTTCCCTGCAGCTGAACAGAGCCATGCTTTCCTGCTCTTGTCAGGCACTTTGGAGTTTGTAATTCAAGTAATAGAATACTAGGAAAGGCATTTGGAAAAGTTTTGAGTAAATAGTGATCAGATACGTCTGACTCAGAGCAAGTCTTCAAAAAAATGCAGGATCGTTCCAAACTATGTTAAATACAACATGCTTTTGATTGAGCCAAGGCTAAATGAGGCTTGTTTTGTTTTTGTTATTGTTGCTGTCTTAATCATCATCAAATGGCCTTTTTGAAAGTCAGATTACAAGTAAATACCCCTGCAGTAGGGTTTCGGTCCATTTTGCTCAATAAAACAACAGTAATTTGGGGGGATTCTTGCTTCGATTTCCTCCCACCACCTACCTCTCTTCTTCCCCTCCTCATTCTGTAGTGTGTGTAGATTTTCAGCATGCTCTTTCTAGTCAGGTTGTTCAAATGCTGGTAATTTGTAATTCTCCGTTTCCGCTGTGACGTTCAAAATGGCATGAATGTTATTGGAGGTACTTGGGCTGTGGGTGAGGGAGAAGGAAGCAGTGCATGTGTTTAGTATCACTGTAATGGTGAGTTTGGAGTAACAGCCGAAGAGATAGCAGAATACTACTCTAACTTCTGCAGTTCACAGTTATCGTTTTCTAGCAACACGCTGTTGGATATCCAAAACCATGGGTAATATTTGCTCAAAGTGTTCTTTTTTCCCTCCCTGCTGTATCAAGGTTATAGGGTCTGAGTCCATGTGGTGGCCCTTTGCTTCCTCCTGGACCAATGGTTTTAGGTTGGTGTGCGGTATGTGATTGTACCAGTGGGGATTAAAAGAAAAAAGTTTTGTAGCCTTCAGAAACATAACAATCCAGCAGACTACAAGAAAACATTATCTGGGATCTATAAAAACCCATTAATCAAACCATGCTGTTTTCGTGGTGCTCCTCTTGTTTCCCTGCAGTAACATTAAATAATACAGAGTGCTCATGTTGATGGCTGATTTTACTTTTTTCCTCCTTTACTGTAACATAATTGTAAGGTACAGACAGAAAGGAATGACAGCCAAAACCAGTAAGCTTTAAAGCACTAACAGCCTGCCTTTTCTTCCTGCTTAGAGAGGTAAGCACCGTACTGGCTGTGCCCATCTCGCCTCCAGCACACAGGAAGAGCTGTCCGGTCTTTCGTCTCACTTGCCTTTTAGCTTTGTTGTCACAACCATACGTAATTCTGGGCCAATCACTTCCAGTTAAAAGTTTTCCTCTTTCTAGTCTTAAATGGATGAGATTTACCTCTACATTCTTGAAAAGAGCCCAAACTTGCGTTGTCGCGGGCTCTTTTCTATTCTGTTTAATGTTTTAACTATGAAGAGATGTATTGTTGCTCAAAAGAAATCTCTTGTGGTAGGAAACCTTCTCCGTCATCCTAGGCTGCTGGTCTGAAAAGGCTGAAGATAGTTAGATACCTAACCCCAGGGAAATTTCTGCAGCAAACTTCTCCAGATATGTATAGAATTTCTGCAGTGATTATTAATGAGTCCCAGAACGCTCCTTCATTTGCATGTAATCTGTTGTCTTAACTCCACCTGTTAGTCTAACAAATTTTGAAATGTTTCAGCTTATGTCTTAATTTTTCTATTTCTTGGCTTGTTTGCTGCTGCAAGGCGGATTGATGACTGCCCTCAGTTCTCGTGGTAGGCATCTCGGAAACTTTTATTTTAAAGAATCTTAGGGAATTCCTAGTTCACTGTATCACTGCTCCTTGACAGAACTGGGTTCCAGCTGGGCCAATGTATTGATAGATGTCAGTCAGTTCTGATAGAGTCCCAGCAGGGCAGATGGCTCTGCATGGCAAGCATTTCTCAATCTGCTATTGGGGTTGTAACAGGGGATTTTGCCACCACCCCCTCCCGGCGTTACAGCAGAGCTGTGCAGACGTGGTTCATGGCGAAGAGATCTGTGGGAGGCTTTCATTTCCTGAAAGTTGGGTGAAATGATTGTACCCTGAGATTATGCTTTATGGGAGTTACGCTTGAATAGTTGCAATAGTGTTTGTCATAATGAGATTCCTAGCGATGTGGATTGTTTTATTACACATAAACTTTCCTGTCATTTCAAGGGGAGACGGATTTCTCTAGCTTCCTGTGCACTGCAAGAGAATCTCTGCAAATGGATCGGTTAGAGGCTGTAGAAAACTTGAGATTTCAAATGTAGATAACCTCAAGTGAAATCTCTGCATTCTCACTGAATTGCTCACTCCTGTACTGTGTTTTCCCCCACTTTTTGTATTTAAGATACCAGAAACAGACACAAAACCCACCTGATGTGTGCATTCTTTAGCATTGCTAAGGAGAGTTATTTATAAACTCCTAATTCATTCTTTGTAGTTTATGGATATTATTAATATCCAGATTTCACATAATTAAAGAATATGACCATTCTGCTTAGTAGTTCCACTACGCTATGCTTATTGGGAATAATATATTGTCTCATATACCTCCTGTTTGTTTTAGATCTCCTGTTTGAGATGCCTTTTCCTGGGAAGGTGGGAATTTTCTTGGGAGGAAGATGAGGAGGAAAGGTTTGGTTTTGCTCGCGTTTAGGTGCGTTGAAGCACAGCCAGAAGCTAAAATGTGGCGGTTGATCAGAGCAGTTGCTGTGGTCAGCTGTAATGCAGAATAAAACACACGAATCCCTTACAGTGTGTTTTTGGGGTGCCTTTATTCTTGTCGCTGGCTGCGTTGTTCTTAATGAGTTGAAAGTTGCTGTGTTTAAGCTGAAGAGGAGGATGACCTTCTCGACTGGTAGAAATGTAATGAGGATGGGCTTCTAAGTGCCTTTCTTCTATAGTGCTTAAACGCTGTGTTCTTGCACCCTTAAAATCTACTTGGTCAGCTTTTTCCCAGTATCATCAAGGAGCCATGCAGCAAGGCCACAGCTTTGAAAGTATTGCTTTGTTAACGAGGAATGCATCCAAAAAGGGATCCTTGTCTCTTCTCAAAGAAAGCTTCTCAGAGCAGGAGTCAAGCTGCCTATGAAGCAGGAAAGGAACTCCTTAATAAAATAATTGTAAAGCAGCCACCTGGAGTTCTGTTTATTACTTTGATGTAATGCTGTTATCAGCTGGGGAAACATACCAGAGGAAAAACATTATCTTATTCTGGTCTGTTGGTACTATTGTTTGAAACCTGCCAGGGCTGATTATTAGAGCTGCTAGTAAGAAAGCTTTCCTCCCTTTTCTAAAATGAGTTATCCAACAAGCAGTTGGATAGCAGTTGGATAGTTGCAGGCACCTGCACAGTTATTCTCTGTGTCTAATAAAAAGACACGTGATAATGTATTTGTTTTTAACTTTAATTGGGTGCTAGTATAATGGGGAGAGTGGGGGGATCTTTTCCGGAAAGAAATCAGAGTTTTGCATCAGATCCTTGTTAACACTTTCTGCTCCTGGCTTCTGAAAAGGAAAATATTCATTATAGTACTGAGTGGGGTTTTAAATTAGTGTCCACACATGGTTTTGTGGTAGATGGTTTTAGACTGTGAATTCCCTAGTGGACGAGGCTGGGATGCGAATAGCTGCTCATGACTGTCCATAAGTTTTAAAGAAATACAGCTGGGGACAAGCTTTGGGCTTGCAGCCAGTTTCCTTCGCTGTTGTCAACTTTCACTTTGCCTGCTTTGTGCCAGTTCTGAGAACTTAAGTTTTTGCCTTGTGTATATAAGCTGTATTTTAATATTCAGCATTTTGATAGTGCTAGTTGACCTCACAGACCTTTGTCAGAACGCTTTCTTTCTCATCTGATTTGGGTGACCTACATAAGGATTGATGTAATGAGCTTCACTATGAGCTGAGTTGGAGAAAAGATTGGATTCTTAGATAAGTTAATTTCCATTGCATCCGAAGAATAAAAGAAAAAATATTTTGAGTCTTAAGTACTCTGTGTAGTTCTTATCTTCTTCCTTGTGGTTAAAAAAAGTAAATAAAAATAGACGTCTTGTAGAACACAAGCTTTTGAGCAAATAAAAATAGAGTTGAGCATCAATCCGATCTATTCTTACACTTTTTAGGTCATCATGTTATCTTATACTGCACGACCTAATTCCAAAGAGTAATAAGCTGTCTCATTTGATTATTGATGTTTAAAACCTTAAAATTCCAAGAATATATATATTTTTTGCTTTACGCGAGTACCAAGAATTTCAGTTCTCATACAGAAACCATGATCTTCACATACAAAAAATTCCACGTACGAACACACTAAGACTTGTTTATCAAATAAACTGTTGCAGTAAGCATGGATAGTGTAACAGAATAAGATATCTTTGGTTTATTATCAGCTTAGAAATTGTATGAATGCTTAAAGTATCCTAGCAGTCAGTAACGGTTATTTTGTCTAGTTGTAGCTTTCCAGAAGGCAGAATCACTTTATTCTGTATGGTGTTCAGTCTGATCTTTCTAGAGTCTTTCTGAAAGCATGCACTCTTCAACTTAGGTCTGTTCCCATGCCAAACTGGTACCTGCAACTCAGAATGAAGATATCTGAATCTTTTTCTTGCTTCCAGTTCCAAACCGTCAGAGATGAATCCTTGTTGACCCACGCCGTCAGAACCTTACAAAATGCCACCTCTTCAGTTTTATCTGCGTGAGTCGAGCTGCTTTGAATACTGTTTGGAAAATACTGCAGGATTTGCGTAATGATCATTAAAACACACCACCATGTTTATCAGAGTCTTTAGTTTTAGGGCTGGTAGTAGCTGTAAACTCATTTACTTCTTGGTTCAACATTTTCTTTTACCATTAAACATAAAATGAAGGGGGGCAGGATGTATGCACATATCGTCTAGAGGTTGACCATGAAAGACCATAAAATGTTCTTGCCCTTATGATGTTAGGTCTTGCTTCGGTAAATTACATCTTGCAGTTGGACTCAACGACCCTTGTAGATTCTTTCCAAATGAATGATTCTGTTCTGTCTTTGCGCTTTGTTTTCCTCAGTTGTTGATATATATATATATTTTATTGTGGTATTCCCAGCTAGTGGCTTTCTCTTTGAAGATGAGTTAAATATTCAGACAGCTCCTGAATAAAAATGGTCTCCTCTGCAATCTCCGCTGCAGACTGCATGGATCTGCAATGTATAACATAAATTAAACCTTAAATGCTGTCCTGAATTGGTGGGAGAGGTTCCATGGGTGTAAGAAGTTTGGTTTGGTTTGGTTTTGTCCCAGGTAAAGGGTAGAACACACCTTACACACACGCAGTCATTTCCTCCTTCTTGCTACTGTGTCTGCTCATAAAAGAAATTTGACATTTCTTTGGGAGAGTTTGCAAGGACATAGGATGAGTTCCTTTTGCCCTGCCGAAACACGCACCCATTTAACAGCTCACTCACAGATTGTTTGTATTTAAAGAAAAATGGTAGTGGTTTCTCCATAGGTTTTTATGGGGTGCTGACACTTTGTTACTGAGATGTTCATGTTTTTGTAACTATCATAGGTGCAAATACAGAACTAAAGCCACTTAGTTCTGTTCTGTATAAGTTAGTTTATCTTCATTTCTGTCCTTTTTTGCATGTGTATCTTCCTTTTCTATTCCCTTAAGCTTTTCTCTTCCTTTCTTAGGCATTGCATTTCTAGGCAGTGAAAAGTAATGGGAGCTGTCATCTCAGCAGGTTGGCAGCATATCTTCCCATGGTGTTTTATGGGCGCAGGTTTTGACCCTTTAATTTAAAAAACAGTAATTTCAAATAAAGTATTTTTTTTCTTCTTACATAATACTACTCATATAAAGCATTACAGGTAAATGTTTGAGAACAGACTCAGCTTTTTAAATCTCTTATACCGCAAATGTATTGACTTAAAATTGTGACAGCTTCTGGGAATCATTTCAGCAGGTGTTGCGATATTACACACATGCTCCCCTGAATTTGTTTAATGACTTTTATCAAGCAAATGCTCCTACCATCAGCAGATGTTGATAATGCCTTCTATTGATGTTAGTAGATGCAGTAGCCGGTACTGTTGCACTTCAGTTGCTTTTCTCAAAATGTTTTGGAGGCATTGTGACTCTATCGTTTTTTTCTTTCCTTAAAACAGGAATGTGTTTATGTGAGTGTTTCTAGGGGAGAATTTTCAAAATGCTTGCTTAGCGCAGGTTTCCAGGCAAAATTATGAGTGTTGTCATGTTACCCCTTTATGGAGAGGTAACATCAACGCTCCTGCCCTGCTCCTGGGCCTTGCTGCTCGCATCCGCGCTTCCCTCAGGCGCCCTCCTTGCCAGCCAGATGGAGGAGGGGAGATTTTAATTCTTCCAGTGCCTGCTGTGAAGTCTGAGTGAATGTGTGCATCTCCTAAAGTCGTCTGCGCTAGGGAGGTGATCTTTGAGCAGGACTCTTGCCATCCTTCTAAATCTGCTGTGAAAAAAATGAGTACGTTTCCTTTGTGCTTAGCCAGTCTCTCAGTGTTTCAGCCAAACTGACCTTTACTTCCATGCTACCCCCACAGACTTCTATCTTCTTTGCAGTGGTAATATGTTATTCGTTCAGCAGCTTCTGCTGGTTTTCTTTTAAGAACCCAATTGGGGTTTTCCCACTGCCCTTTTCATCACCTACTGAGAGATCAAACCTCTGCGCTTTGATTTTTTTTTTTTCCTTTTGCTTATTGTATTTTTCCTGTGTTCCATGGGGCAGTTTTGAACTATTGTATTTACCATCAAGAACAAGAAAGAAAATATTGCTGTTCTGACATGCCCCACGTTCAGTGTGAAATGAGAAGAGGCTTAAGATGCTCAAAATCCCTGAGTAACAGGGATCACCAACTGAATTAATAATTACTGTCTTGGATTGTAGACAGGGAGATATTGGGTGTGAATAGTGGCGCACAGCGTTTGAGCACGCTCAGGTGCCAGACTTTGGCTGTGAGGGAGCCTTGCACCGTGCTGCTGCAAGGCCCGCTTCAGAGCCCCAGCTCCCCGCCATAGCTGTGTGAGGGGAGCTGGGAGCTCTTCTCTCATAGGCTTTCTCTTCCAGCTTCTGATGCCTTGTGGTTAGCTTGACGACAGTGTTTTCTGTCAGAGGTGTCACAAACCTGTAAAATTCCATGGCTGAATCATGGGGGTGCGGTCAGTCACCTAGTAAGGCATCAACAGCCTCCAGTGGGAGCACGATGCCAGAGCTGTGCTGGACGTGTCACAGGGACATACACTGCAGGTCATGTATTGATATTTATCTGTGTAATGGATAAGCATCCTTCAGAGACAGAGAGCTCACCCAGTGCTAGTGAGTCTGTCATGTAAGTAATGGGGGGGCAGAGGGTAAGTGAGCTAGTATCTAGCTTAACTTAGGGAGTTTTGTTATTTAAAAAAATGTTTTAAGGTTTCACTCACTGTGCTCAATCTCATGTTGCTGCAAGCAAAAAGTTGGGAGCTGGAAAAGAACAAGAAGGCAGTGAGAACTTTTTCTTTAGGCTTTTGTTGGTTAGGTGTCACTGACGTAGCAGCTTGGGCTAGGATAGGGTGCATAAACCTACATAAATGCATTGTCTTGTAATTAATGTTTGGGGGGGGGGGGAAGCTCTTGAGATTATTATTTGGAAATGTGAAGAAGGAATAGTTTTAGAACATTCATTTTTTCTTCGATTTGTGTTTTGAGTGTGGACTGCCTTAATACTTAAAGGATGCAGAGTATGTGTTTTTGCTGTCGTGGTTTTGTTTAGTTTTGTCTTTTCAGGCTAATACATTCAAGAAAACTGCTTAATCTACAGTATTGCTTTTCTGGCTATCATTTTACATCATGTTTTATCCAGCTCAAAAATGAAAAAGCAGTTAAAACTAAAAATAAGTCTGATTTTTTTTTTTCCCCCTACAGTTATGTGTCTGCAGAAGGTACAGCTTTTACTTCAGCAGAAAACAAGGCTCTGATTTATTTTCTTGAAGGCTTTTGTACTGGTCTTTGTTAAATTATTGTAATTGCATTATGAGATCCTAGTTGTCGGATGTGTGACAATAAACAGTTCCTTGCTTTGCTGGATATCTTGCATAATTAAAAATGTATATAAATTTACGTATAGGAATCAAAAGTAATAAATGAATATCTTAAAATGGTATCACACCTTCTGCATTTCCTTCTCTCTTTAAAGCTACTTCATGTGCTGCCTTCCTATTCCATTTTACCAAAGGATTTGTATACTAAAGTATTCCTGAAATATTTTGGAAAAATCTGCCATGAGTTTTGAAGTAAATGCCATATTTTCTAAGGGTTTTCTTGATAACCTCTGGTTATAGCGAAGCTCCAGTGGGTCCTTGTTACAAAAGTTTTACGGAGGTGAAAAGTTTGAGCTCACGGGGTGATGAAATTAGTATAGTGAATAACATCTGCAAATAAAGTGAAACCCTATTTTTAATCACTTCTCTTAAAAAAACAACAAAAAAAAACAGCGTGTGGTATAGCTGCTGTGTATGTGTGCTGAACAGAGGTTAATTCATTTTTGCTTTTAATGTGCTTCATGTGGACACAGCATTCATAAAATTACATTTCATCAAATATTCCCTGTGCTTTAGCACTTCCCCACCCTCGCCTGACTGGGTGTGTTTGTCTAAAAATCTGTGGTGGTTTTTATAGTATAAAAAAACACCCTACAGTTCTAACTAACAAACTTTTGTTGTTGTTATTGACAGATGATGATGTACCTGCAGATATGGTTGCAGAAGAATCAGGTCCTGGTGCACAAAATAGTCCATACCAACTTCGCAGAAAAACTCTTCTACCTAAAAGAACAGCTTGCCCTACAAAGAACAGTATGGAGGTAAGTTGATTTGGTTTCAGCTGTGAAGTAGTTCTTGTCTCAGTATAGGCAGCGCTTTCTATAACTTACCTAATGACCAAATTAATTCTGATTTATTTTGTTACAGGGTGCCTCCACTTCAGCTACTGAAAACTTTGGTCACCGAGCTAAACGTGCCAGAGTGTCTGGAAAATCCCAGGATTTATCAGGTAATAACTCTGTACAAAGATTAGGGGGTAGGATACATCTTTGATAACCGCCCCCTACCACCACCAACAACTTTTTTCTTCTTTCTTTCCAACTGAGAAACTTCAGTAAAAGGACAACTAGCTTGTTCTGAGCTTCAGATTTGGAATCTTGATTTTAGTCTGACTTCAGAATCTGGTCCCTAGTACAGATTTTTATTTCAAACTTTCCATTTTAAATCCACTCCTACTTGCTGTCTTTCTTTCTTTGAATTTCTGTAATTATTTAAGAATCATTTAACTATAGGTTTGTATACTTGAAATGACCAAAACCGAACACCAGCTTGTCGTTTTACTTCCAGTTTCATTTCCCGACCTGATACCGAAAGCCTGGTGCAAAGTCTCACTATCATAAACTCAATTTCACTCAACAGTTCGTGATTTTCCTTCAAGGTTGTTCTCTTCTGATTCATTTTTCATTGTGCTCTTTCTGACCTCCTTACTTTATTGAATGTGGGTAATTTTATTCAAGTCCTCACACCACACATGACACTTAAAAGGGAATTTTCCACATGTTTGCTGCATCTTGCTTTTGTTGCATTACTGAGCTCATTTGGGCAAGGTACTGGAATTGTGGAGGCTTCTCCAGCATGGGATTGTAAACAGTGTTTTTTGTAATTGTACTCTTGAGATTGTATTGAAACCAGTCACAGCTGGACAAGGGAGTGTTCTTGTCAAACTATTTTCTATTAATGTCTCTCACAATATGGATGATGGTTACTCTTTTTATTTTCCCTTTGAGTTTTCTGAGATGTGACTGCAAATTTGTGCCAATGCTAATTGCTACAATATTTTCTTGTTGCCTTTTTGTTGTTGTTGTTAGCATAGATAATGATAGCTATTGTGACTGAGTAAGCATGAAATTTTCTGGAATATCATGAGTGGAAATGGTATGTTATCATTTGGAACATATAGCTGTTTAATTAAGAACTATAGATGAAATGAAAGTGCGGGTCTAGTAATGCAGGGTTATGTCTGTACAGAGAACCATTCCTCCTTGTATGGACTCTGAGAAGTGCTTTCAAGTGTGTCCATCTGGATAAGAATCAGAAGCTGAAGAAGAGTATTCCTTATTTTCATCCTTATTTCAGAACAACTGCTGCTCTGAAATAGTTGCTATTTCGCAATTTTAATGTGTTCTTCCTGACAGTATTCCAAACTTCTTTTTATTATTATTTCAAGTTTTGACATATTTTTTTCAACTCTGTCCTCAAATAGTCCTGGTGCTAAAGGACAGCAGCTTCCAATCCTGAAAGATTAATGAATATAGTCATCTTGATGAGAAAGTCACATGTTATAGGAAACGTGCAAATCACTTCACTTAAACCGTTTTCAGTAGAATAATAAGAAATGAAGAAAACAAAAGTTTAGATAAGAAAAAGGTATTATTGAGCTGTGTTTCTTACTTCAAACCTGTAAGCAAAATTTTATATTCGGTTTTGTTCTGTCTCCTCACATCAACTGAGCTGTAAATGTCTGCTTCTGCTGTGATCTTTCAACCTTCAGTACCACTTATCTTCTGTGATTCTGTAGTTTTAATCCACCGATTTGATATTCTCTTCCTTTTTGTTTATTATTGTGTAGGGTTTTTTTCTCCTCTCGCGCTACATCATATATTTGCATTTTCATTTTATACCGGGCAGTTGCTGCCTTTTAACCATCGTTGGAAGAATTGAGTTCAGAGGCAATTTGTTTCTTTTTTTTTTCACTGAACTGGAGTTGCAGTACATACAGAAACTCTGGGTTATTGGATCGTTTATTGATTATTCCATACAGCAGATAAGTCCATAGCCTGTGGCTCACAGAACTTACTACCTTCTTGAATTTTTTTTGCCTTTTCCTAATCATTTATATCCAAAATCACCGTATGCCGTGTTTTCCGATGTCTCTTTCTTAGAAGGAAGTATGTTTACGAACAGCCTCTGTTCAAAGCAAAAGCTGTTAGTCACTGTCCTCACCATTAAATGGACAAAAATGGTGTCCATACAAGACATAATTTACAACTCAGGATTCACAGGATGGCATTCTTCACCTTTGTACAAAGACTAATTCACTTTCAGGCAACTTTTGCTGCCCTCCATCTTGGTAATGCTATACTAGTTTCTGTCAACAAAAGGGAAAAATAAAAACAGAAAAATAAAAAGAATTTGAATTCAGGCACATCCTGTGGAAAAAGTGACGTAGCCAGCTATGGTTCTAATTTTCAACTTTTTGCTGTATTAGCACTTTATTAATAATCATCAGTATTTGAATTGTCGTGTTAGAGTAGTGGTCAAGGTTGGTGATAGCCTCTTGAATTTTGTCTCTTTTTTTAAATTCATTTTTATTCATATTGACAAAATGAAGGTTAAGTACGAAAGCTTTTCAAGCATATGAAATAGTGTGCTGCTGCTCCTGGTGGCTTGAAAACTAACAGTTCTGCTTTAGTCACCAGGTAGGGCAATGCAGTTTTAAAGGTCTGTTTTTGTAAACTCAGGACAAGAACTTACCTGCACCTTGCATCTGACTGAGCAGAAAGGCAGCTTGAATGTCTTCTGAAGGACTTTCGGTAAAGGTGGAAGAGGACAGCAAATGCTTATTTAAAAAAAAAAAAAAAGAGAAATTATCTTCATTTTGCAAGTAGTACCTAATTAAATGCTTTCCAATTAAAATTAGTTGGAAAATTGCAATATTTACTGTTGTTGGTTTTTCCTCAAGAAGAAATTTTTCGTGTGCTGTCAAAGTTGGTTACTATTTCTTCCAGGGACAGAAACACATTTAGATGTATTTTTTTTATCTTGTGTTGTGGCCTAGGAAGGAAACAGAAAGAAATTCTGAGCCATGGGAGACACTGTACAAGTGAACTTCCCCTTTCCATTCAAACTTAGTCAAGTCTTAACATATATGTAAACGTAAAGGAAGATGAAGTTCTGCAGGCTGTTTAGTCAAGAAACCAATTGTCTAGGGAAGAAGATAACATTTTATGCCTCAAACATTTGCATGTTAAAAGCAGAAGACGGGTCATGGGAGGTCTCTGAGAATATTTATTGTCTTGCGTTCGCAACGTTACATTTTAGCTTTTAAGACTGTATCTCCTCATCTAACTGGAATGCTACCAGAAAAAGATGTATTCAGAAGCAATGCCCAGCCATCCTGTGATGCATTTCAAGGGTAATTAGGACTGTAGAATGAGCTGCTGTTGCTTGTTTGATACAGCAAAAAACTTCAACTCCAGTGGAAAAATACCTTCTTAAAAACCAGCACTTAATGTGCAGGTAGCATTTTTGGATGATTCCTGGCTGTACTCACCTCGTGGGTTGGCACATGTTCCCCATATATTGGGTTCTGCAAGTCTGTCTTGAATGTTGGACCTTTCCAGACTACTTGCTTGCACTTCATTGGTTTTGGTCATTTACTGGCTTCATCCTGTAAGATTTTTATTATTAAAAATAATAATCAAGTGTTTGGCATTAATAATACTGCTACTGAAAAGAACCGTCTTGCCTAACTTCTGGACATTCATTCCTGTCTCCTTCCTTGCACCCATGCTGGTGGTTCTGTAGCTTGTAAACAAGCTGCGCTGGAGAGCCAATCCAAAAAAACATTACTTTGGGAGGGGGGCAGGTAAGAATAAGGAATTAGTTCTGGTGGTTCTTTTTTCTCTACACAATCAATACTGCCAACTTAAAAGTTTATTCTGAGAGAGAATAGCGAGACTTTTTCCTTTTGTACAGCATAGATTTTTGTTTGACTGGAGCGGTGTGTATGTAGATTGGATGCCCCTCACTTGTTACTGTTAAGACCAGCAAGGGAAATTGGCTTTTGTGAATCACTTATTGCACCATTATGTGAATGTCACCCAAGGAACAGGTTTAGAGGAGGTCACTGCAGAGTCAACATGTTTCAGAATTTCTGCCATCTTGTATATGTGAGAGAGACCTCATTTGGAAGCTGCTTTTCCGAATCTTGCTCCCTCAAATTTAGTAGTCTTCTGTCTGAGGGTCATTTCAGCGTTCTCTCTGTAATAGTCAAAATCACAGTTGTATTGCTCCCTTGGTTTAGATGTTCTAGGAAAAAATTAATAATGCAAGGAGCATTGCATGGATATAATTGCATTATGAATATAGCAGAAGCTCTTTATGCCTTGCATACAAATCCACTAAAAGTTGGAAGCTGTTCTGTGTGGTTCTGCCTGAGAAAAGACCTTAAAGTCAGTAACCAAACAAATGACCTCTAAAAACAAAACTACCCTGTTGCGAGGATACCTGCCACGGAAGGCCCTTGTGAGAATGCAGACTGCGGATGGCCTTTTTGCTGTAAGCCGTTGTATGTGTTGTGCACCACGGCAGGGGTATCAAGTGCACTGATATCTTTGCAAAGCAATAAGAAGAATGCCACATTCTCAAACCTTTCTCAAGAAATGCATCATCAGGCAAGACTAGTGCTTCATTTGGCTTCGTTTTTATTTTTCTTTTTTAGTTTCATGAGAAAACATGTAAGTGGGAGTAAGTAGAAGGGTATCTTGGAATTATTGCTTGATGGTTTCCTACATCCCAGGCATATTTCTTCGTAATGTGTTCGTTGTGTGGAGGTGGGGAAGTTCTATTAGTATCTTCTTCAGACTGACTGTTTTTGACTAAATTCCTTTGTTTCATAATATTTGAACTGTTGACTCTGGTACTGGATCATTATTACATGGATTGCATGGGTTAGTTGAGCCACAGCAAAGCTAATAGCAAAGAGCCAGTGTATTTGAAATACACTTACTAGCTGGTTTTTGTCAATCTGTAGCTTCTACCTGGCACCGGGGTCAACCATTTACCTAGTTTTATCTTCAGATTTTGAGGAAGGGCACTTAAAATTTGACATCTTTGAACTTTAAGTTGGAATCTTGCAAATGGCAAGTTGGTGATGTATTTTGATCAGAATTTGCTTAAATATGTCAGTAATCTTACATAAATCACTGTTTAATAGCAGCACCTGCAGAACAATATCTTCAGGAAAAGTTGCCAGATGAAGTGGTTCTAAAGATCTTCTCCTACCTGCTGGAGCAGGATCTCTGCAGAGCAGCTTGTGTGTGTAAACGCTTCAGTGAGCTGGCTAATGATCCAATTTTGTGGTAAGTGAAAAGCTATTCCTCATTATCTTGAGAAATATAAGCTGTGCTGCGTGAGATGCCAGGACAATGGGGAAAAAAATGAACTATTGGTTAGGAACTGCAATTAGTTGCTTTTAAACAAATTGTATTTCAATATCTCTGGTTTACACAAGCATTATTTGGTTACTTACGAATTTCTGATCAGGCGTGTTAAACAGTAACACTTCTGATTCTCTAGTTGTATAAATACTAGTTAAGTAACGACTTTAAAATGCAGTGAGGTATTCCTTCAGCAGCCACTCCTTCTGTTCTTCCCCTCTTTAACCTTGTTCACGTTTCTGTGGGGTTTGTATTTGACTGGAGAAGAAATGCGTATCTTGATGTCAAATGCAGGTTGGTCTGGTGTTAGATATTTTGGGGGTTGGTTTGGCTTCTTTTTCTTTTTTCACTTGTTTGTTTTGTTTTAATGTTTGAATACTGTGGTTGTTTTCTGACATGTAAGTTCACTCACCCTGGGGTTACTGAGAACGTGGATTAAATTAACATTATGTAATAAGGAAGAAGTAGGATGTTTCATATGCTGGGGTTTCTTTTGTTCCTTGTTTTGGGGGAAAGATTAAGACAAACGACAAAGTTTGAGGGTGGTGTCACAGAAGTGCTGTTTTGTTTTGTCCAGGAGGATTTTGGTGACATTTTGTTAGCTGAGTTGCATTTTCTAAGATTCAGTGGCATTCTGTAAGGCTAGACTTAATGTCATTCAGCTCAGGCACTGCCACTATTTGTATTCTGACACTAAACAAAACAATCCAGTTGTTTAGTAGCCGGAGCGTTATTTTCTTTTAAACTTGTTTAATCTGTCCAGTGATGGAATTATTCTTGAGATACGGTAAATCATTTGTTCTCTTTGAATGCATTTTTGGTAAGATGAAGAAGAATTGGTGGCACACTTAATAGTGAGTTTTGTTGTTCTTACGATACTAGCTTTCCTAAGTGCTAAAGCACTGCTGCAGTTAATACACAGTTAGACACTGATGTCACAAGCAGTGTATCTTAAAAGAAATTCTCCCTACGTTTCAGTTACATGTTGAGAATGTGACCATTTGGATCCTGAAACATGTCAGAAGTTATTTTACAAAAGCACAGAAGTCAGTCCAGCAGAGAAATTGTTCGGAAAGTGTTTAAGTGTTCAGTACTGACCTTTTTCAAACTTGTTGTCATGAACTATGCTGAATGCTGTTGGGGAAAGAAATGTGTATGTTTTTAGTGTGGTGCGTTCAAATGGAAGAGGAATGTGTAGTACATTAATTTTCTTCTGTGATTGACACTTCTACTCAGGAAAAGACTGTATATGGAAGTATTTGAGTACACACGTCCAATGATGCATCCTGAAGCTGGTAAATTTTATCAGATTAATCCAGAAGAATATGAACATCCAAATCCCTGGAAGGAAAGCTTTCAGCAACTGGTAACAGTAGCATTAATTTATATTTCAATTTAAAGGTGATTTATGAAAGTAAAAATCTTGACTTCTGAAACGTAGCTGACGATACAGTAATGATTTGGGTTTTGGAATTTAAAGTAAGTGAGATAACGAGACTAAGGAGATGAGGAGAGATTCCTGTGTTGTTATGCAATAGGGAAATATCTGAAGTGATTTCTTGATTTCAGAGATGTTGTAATCAGGTATATTAAATGTGTGCATGCTGATTATGAGATTCATACACTTCTTCCTCTAGCAAAAGAAAGATATCACTTGAGCTTAAATAGTGATTTACAGCTGACATGATTGCAGCTAAGCAGATTACTTTTAAGGCATGTGATTGAACCTCTAATCCAAAGTATCAAAACACTGTAAGAATGTCTGGGTGTCATATTTGAAAAAGGTAGGAGAGGGAAATAAATAAAATATCAAAATTGATCTGATACACAATGTGATGTATATTTGCTTTTAAACTTCAGAAGTTCATTAACTAAAAGTTGGCATCTTGGTTCAGTACTAAATCGGATGTGAAGGCATACAGGATTATTTTCTTCACCATATAAATTCAATTTGTTTTGCGGTAAGCAGCTGCAATCAAAATGACAGCATTGTTTGTGGAGTGCATAACGTACACAGCGTTTATTGTCACATTTCAGTTCCTTCATAGGTCTCTGGCTGTGTAAACAGGCTGAGCTCTTGGTTTAGCTGGTCGCTCTTTTAGAGACTTTGTTTTTGGTGCTGCCATTTGCAATTGAGTGCCTGATGTGGGAAGTCAAATATGATACTTATATCCTGAAACTGACTGATAATAGCAGGTAGCTTGTTAAGGGATAAGTAGATCTCTTATCTGTACATTCAGATGTCTGGCTGTGCATTCAGCTCCACCTGTCTGCAACTTATCATAAACTATTTTCCCCGTTTCAGTACAAAGGAGCGCATGTAAAGCCAGGTTTTGCTGAACACTTCTACAGTAATCCTGCAAGATATAAAGGAAGAGAAAATATGTTGGTATGTTTCTAAGCGGTTATTCCTAAGAATATTTAAGTATCTTTGCATGGATATCTCTCTGAACTTCTCCCTTTTCTTCTAGTATTATGACACCATTGAGGATGCTCTTGGTGGAGTTCAGGAAGCTCATTTTGATGGACTTATCTTTGTTCACTCTGGTATATATACCGATGAATGGATATATATTGAATCTCCAATCACCATGATCGGTGCAGGTATTTAAACTGAGAACATTTTTGTCTCAAGGCATGACTTGTGTTAACTACTGCCTTCGTTACAAAGATATTCTGGTGTATTAAGTATCTGATATAAATGCCAGTCTTCCTTCATGAGCCTAGTGAAATAAATATTTTCTGTACAAAAAGATGGCTGATGCTTCAGACCAAAGTACCATCATCTGCTTGTTAGTTCTAGGAATAACTTCTTATTTTATTAGGAGAAAAATTGAATTTTTCAGGAGGTATATTCAATTAGGACTGCAATTGAAATTTTCAGGTGGTTCATATGAAATTTGTTTATATATAACTTATCTCCAGAGTAGAACCCTGCAGTGGGAGCAAGACCAAATTAGTATCTGTCCCATTTTCTTCAGCATTATAATTTCATCTCAAGGAAGGAATGAGAGCATCTACAGAAAGATTCTGAGACTAGAGGTTCTTTCTCTGTTCATCTCCCAACTGTTCCTCTAAAAAAGAATCCTTTGTGGAGAGGAAAATGATCTATTCTGAAAGTCCTGGGGAGTTAATACACGATAACTCACCTGTCTGCAAACTGTGGTGGTAGAGTAGCTGTTTGCTTCTTTGTTCTTACTGTGAACATACTTATCCTGAGTAGCACAATCGAGTGGTAAGAATTTAGATTCTCTTTGTTTGGCAGAGATTTTTATTAAGCGGTCTTGAACTTCTTGCTTCTGTGGTGGCCATAAGTCAATTTTCATCTCCATGCATTTTTTGAGATTAAAAAAATACATATATCTCCTAAAGTGTTCACTTGTTCTGCCTACCAACTGTCTTGTTCTAGAGTGAACCTCTTTCTGGCGCTTCCTGCCTGGGTGTTGTAACCTTGGAGAGAAAACTGTTTTGACCATATGAGGCAGATGATAGTTCCACTGTTAGTCTTAAAACTGATTCCTGCAGATCAGCAAGGTGCAACTGAATTACTGTGTTAGTTTGTCAGTTCAGGGCTGCACTAATAGTACTGTGTGTGCTGAACTTCCCACTTACAGTATGTAGGTTTGTTATGGAGAGGTTTTGGAGCACAAACTGAATTCCTTTTGGATGAGACTAATCTAAGACATGTTCCTGGAATACACTTGCTGCACTCTAGCAGTCTGTGTGCATTCAGTCGAAGGGACCAGGCTAGGACTAATCCAAAGTCACAGTTGCTTCTTCCCTGCCTGTTCTGCAACAAACATGGTGTGGGTGTCAGCTCCTCAGCACTGACACGTTTAACTCTGTAGTTTCACTCCTAGTATGCTGCAGTGCTTGCCAAATGCAGGCACAGCCTTGGAGAATTAACAAAAATACTGACCTGGCTTCTGTTTCAGTTAGAGGGTGAGAGTAATAGATACTAGGGCAAGAGTCATACTCTTCCAGTGTTTAAAATCCAAATCAGTCTGGATCAGCACTGCTCTAAGATATTTTATATTTCAGTTTCTAGATGACATTTGAAAGGACATCTTTGATACCTGTTTACACTTCTGCATGCTCTCTGGCTTCTCTCAAGAAAGACCCTCTGCTACAGTAATTCTCTTTCCCTGGAATTATCTTCAGTTATTCAGAAAATCAATTTTATATGCAGGCCTTTGAAAGCAAGAGATCTGCATTGTGTATTTTTGTAATAGAATAGCCGTCTTGGGGGGAGCAATATGTCCAAAAGTAAACCAGAAATACAAGATGTATTTGTTTCAGTTTCTGGCACTGCTGTCTCTTCACCTTGTCAGACTTCGTGCACTAAGCGGTCAGTGTCTTTGTAGAGGGAGTGGATCTTAAATTGTCCAGAAAAGAAAACAAGTTAATGTGAAGCACTAAGCCTTGGAGATCTGCCTCGTTCCAGTTCAGTCTGTGCTTTTCAGAATGATATGGCCAAATCTCTTTGCAATTTGTAATCAGTTTTCTTTAATGATTTCTTCTTTGGACTTGAGAAGAACTGCAGCATTTCTAGAAAGGCATACCTCAAACTCTGGAGTTTTGTTTTCTCAAATAACAAAAATGTTCTTATGGAATAGTGCCTAGTATCCTAGTGTCACGGGGTTATCGAGATCAATCTGTGTCTGTGACAGGGGAGGGGGCAGTAGGCCCGTAGCCCCCGGCCCCCTCGGAAAAAGGGAAAAAAGGGAAAAGGGGTAGGGAGATGGGAGTTCAAGGGAACAAACGGAACAGCGGCAACGATCTGAGGAGTAAAACTTATTTACTAACTATGATATCGGAATGCAAGATAACACACTATAATACAATATAATTAGAATTGAAACTAATAAATCAAATATAATGAGAGAGAGAGGTTTCCGAACACCGAGAGGCCTACTTTGAAGTTGAAGGCGCCGCGGCTTGGAAGCACACCCACACTCGCTGCCAGGCAGTCAGAGAGAGAGAGAGAGAGCGAGCGTCGCTTCCGTGACGTATTTCCCTCTCTGGCCGCGAGGTCCCCTGGGACGTGTAGTACTTCTTCTCTGTGCTCCACATGATGTTGTGATGTGGAATACCAATAGCAAAAATTACAAAACACAAAACCATGACACCTAGATTTGTTCTTCTGTTTAGTTTTGGCATTTTATTTTGTTAAATCTAGGTAAATGAGGGTGGTTTGCAAGGAAGCCTTTGGAGAAATTATCATAGTAAGAGCACCAGAATATCCCAGGTTGGAAGGCACCCATAAGGATCATTAAGTCCCAGCTCCTGGCTGCATATAGGAACTACCTAAAAATTAAACCCTATGTCTAAGAGCATTGTCTAGACACTTCTGTAACTCTGACAGGCTTGGTGCTGTGGCCAGTGCCTAGCACACCCAAATATGATTGACCTTTTTGGCTGTCAGGGCATACTGTTCATACATTCATCTTGCCATTAACTGAAACAGCCAGGTGCCATTCCACAGGACTACTCTGAAGCCTCTCATCCTCCAGTCTGTTCATTCATCCACAGTTGCTCCATCCCAGGTGCAGAATCCGGCCCTGCTTTTGCTAAACTTATGTGGTTGGTGATTGCCTAGCACTCTTAATTTGTGAACATCTCTGTGAGATCTCTGCTCTTCAGGGATTCAACAGCTCTTCTTAATTTAGTATCATCCACAAACTGGCTTTGTTTGCATTTGAGTCTTGCATCCAGGCTACTTTTCAAAACATTATAGATAATAATGTATATTATATATAACATATATAACTGGCCCTAAAATAGATCCCAGGGGAACCCCGCTAGTGCCTGATATAACTCAGCTTACTATAGCCATTTGAACCCAACCCGTATTATGTACTTGGCTAACTGTATGCTGGACATTTTGTCCAGAAGGACACCATAAGGGAGAATACCAAAAGCTGTGCTGAAATGGGAAAAAAAAAATAACAACATCTACTGGCTTCCCTTGGTCAACTAAGTGGGTGACCTTGTCATAAAACAAATTATTAGTCAGATGGCTTATCTAAACCATCAAGTAGGAAGCAAGAGTAGAAGTCCTGTTTTGATGCATCCAGTTCAGTGGACAGAAATGCCTGTATAATAATGCCTATCCTTAATAAATAAATGATATTTTTTAGGATTTGGAGGGGTGGATGTGGGAGAGAAGTAGGTGAAGGGGGGTCAGCTATATGCAGGAGTACAGGCCTTCCTTGGAGTTCTCATGTCTTCTAAGATGGCAAAACTCTTAACTGTTTCAGCAATTACCCATATATGTATCTTGATCTGAAAGTCTTAATTGATTTTTTTTTTTCCCTTGTGTTATGGGAGGTAGGGCTTTCACTTTTATTTTCCACTTGATTCAAATATTGTGCAGATAAGTGAAAAGGGGATTATTGAAGGATTTTTCCAGTAAAGAAAAAACTGTGGCAACAATAAGAGCAATAACTGTAATTTTAAGGGTAGTAAAATCTAAAATGGTGAAGAGTGTCACAATTAAGTACTTTTTGTGTTCAAGAAAGTCCTTTCATAGCCTGAACTCCTTTTCAGACTCCTGTTCTGCATCTTTGAACTGGAAATACGTTAGACAAATTTAGTGCTGTGTTCTTCATGATGGATTTTGTAGAGTTCAGAATCTAAGAGGATCTCAGCATTTTGCCTCTTCTGATTGCAGAGGGTCTTAACCATTATTCTGTGCAGAGTCTGGTGGTATTTCCTGTTAATGCACTGAAAACGGAAATCGTTTCATACAGTTTTAGGAATTAAAGAACTCTGAAGCTACGCCCAGTTAATGCTTTGTTTGAATTAACTTATTTTTAAAAATGGGCGGTCTCTTATTTATAGGCTGTCTGCCAAACTGTTTCATTTTGGGCCCTTATACTGTAGTCGAACTGATCCTGTGGAATGGTGACTCTTTTAGACTTGGCAAATGGACTTCTTCGCTTGATTATAAAATTAATGGCCCTTTTCTTTGTCTTTTCCCTTTCTTACATTGGTTTATCTTTTCTGAGGCGATCTGAGCCAGAAATTGAAATAGAGATATTTCTCTGAATGATTATTTTGCAAAGATTCAGTAAGTTGTAGCACAAAATTTCTTTGATTCATTTAAAATGAAACCAGTGCTTAAAAAAGTCCCCTTCCCTTTTAAGCCTTTTCCTGGTGGATCATCTGAACATACTGGTCTTACTAATTGGCATGTTCCGTAATGGGTGTTCTGGGACCACCCAAACTCAGACCTGTCAGTTAACTCTTGTGCTGGGAGGACAGAGATAAACTGTAGTGAACAGCATGTGAGTGCACGGCTGTGTATACCAGTGCATGTACACTATGGTGAAAAAACATCCAATAGATGTGTTACCAGGCCACACAAAATTGTTTTGTATGGTGATACAAAGCCTCTTTTAGTTATTGTTTGGTAGTAAGTGAATAGTGGTATGAAGAGCTAGACTACCTTAAAACATTTGCTGTAGTGAAAGCAGAGATCTGCCTTTTAGATAGTGAGAACAAGCTGGATAATGATGTAAATATTGCTTCATTCTGACTGGCACCTTTCTGCGTGAGTGATAAAGAACAGGACATACCACTTGTCTCTTCTAGTGTCAACAGACAACAGAAAAATCTGCTGGTGAGAAATCCTGTGCATAGGCTCTTCAATAAAATAGGAAATTGAGGGCAAATCTGTCTGTATTTGCCTATCTCTTGTTTCGGAATTGATGGCAGCTCTAAGCCGTTCCCATAACTTCTTTGCTGTAATTTCTGAAACTTGAATGTTTGCATTTCATACATTGAGGAAGGATTGCTCTAGCATGCATATTTAATATGCAGTTTTGAATTAAACAGTCTCTTGCTTGTGAATGAGTATCACTGTAAATTTACACCATTCTTAAGACTGTTGTTAACTTGTGCTCCCTCTGCTGGCTTTTGCAGTACCAGTGTAAACATGTTCTGCCTTTGGATTAAGGATGAAAATGTAGCAGAGCCTTGCTGTTAATGTGGGAAATCAATCTGCAGATTATGGGAACGTGGAAATGAACTATTTTGAAACCTTATATATGCTTTCAGAAGTAGAGCCCAGTCTTGCTGTACAAGATTTTCTTGTAAATAATAGTGAAGAAACGACTTCAACCCTGAGTCTTAAATGTGAGAGGTGTTGAGGCTCATAGCTGATTACTGAGGTCATAAGCAGATTACTAATTTGTTGTATAAATTAGTTTAAATTAGTGATGAAATGTGTGTATTCAGATTTAAGAAAAGAGTTTAAAATACCAAACTAAACTATATCTGGTAAGAGAATTACAGTGCCTTCAGACTAGAATCTGGGTTCGTTAAACTGTCCAGTTTGTCTTCAGAAAGCGTGCTGGTATTTTGCAGCTAGTGGTTTATTTCCTTGTACAAATGTTCAGTTTGTGCCTTATTTTAATGAGGAGCTGTTTTCCTAGAAATTCCATCAGACTAGAAGTCAGAAAAGCTAGCTCCGTGTAAGAGAAGATTTTTTTATGCTGCTAGATGTTGAATTGATACAAGATTGTTAGACTACGTTTTTCATCATCTCTGAAATATTTATGTGATACCAAGATTTCCATGTTCCAGGAATAATGTTCATTTTCTTCTGTTGTTGCCTTGAACAGAATTCTTTGAGGACCTTTTTTCACCAGCGTATGTTTCATGTTTTGCAGCTCCTGGAAAAGTAGCAGATAAGGTTATAATAGAAAACACTAGAGATTCCACCTTCGTTTTTATGGAGGGTTCTGAAGATGCCTATGTTGGATATATGACAATCAGGGTAAGAATCTCAAACTTGAGTGGAGCTTTTAATAATCTCATTTTAATGCCTGAGCCAACAGATAAATACTCATTTTCCTTTTTCAGTTCAATCCTGATGACAAATCTGCTCAGCATCACAATGCACACCACTGCTTAGAGATTACCGTGAACTGCAGTCCAATTATAGATCACTGTATTATTCGAAGTACTTGTACAGGTTAGTGGGCTTCTTATTGTTTGAGATTGACACTACTTAACGTTGACTAATCTAACCTGAGTGTGTGAAAGCAGCACACAAATTGTGACTAATGTTGACATGTTTCTTTTCTTTTTAGTGCAAGGTGTTTGTTACAGAGCTTTAAACTTTCTTGACTTTCAGTGACATTATTACCAAGATATGGGTCCCAAAACTTTGCTGTCATGAATACTTGGCCTTCCATTTGAGTCACTGTGGACTCACTGGGCAGTTAGTTTAATACCTGAACAGTCACAGGAGAGTTCTTACATAAAACTTACTTGTTTCTGGTTTGCATAATTGTAGCTGGCAGGGGACAGCATTTGAGGGGGGCAAATGTGGGACTTTTACATTAGGTTCATTACAGCGTGCATTCTTGGAATTTGATGACATTAAAACCGTGAGCTATAACTCTTATGCTAAGCTCTCTTTCCTGTCAGGAGTGGAAAGGACTTTGTATGTGCGAAGTATGAGTTGCTTGCTATACTGAGCTATGTTGACAAAAGAAATACATGATGTGGATGGTTAAACACTTGTTTCACCATCAGAGATGATGAGAAATTTAACCATCAGTAGAATAGGATCTGGAAATAGAGGGTCAGAGGCAGTGGAGGTCTGAGAGGCATTGTGGCAGTTACAGGCTGGGAACAAGACACGGCAATTCGCAAGAAGACATAGCAAATTTTAACATGTTCAAAAACAAGCAGATAAAATAGAGTTGGAGAATCAGAAAAAAGAGGTGAAGAAAAATGGAGATACTGAGTCTTTGCATGGAAATCACAATATAAACTTCAGATATCTAAGTTCAGGTGGTGAAGTGGAATGAATCGACACAGCAGACCGTGCGTAATAGTTGCTCAGCTCAACATAAAGGCAGGGAAGCGAGGAGATCTTCAGCTAGACATAGACTATATTTTTTCTGGTATGAACAGGAAACAGTAATGAGGATAGTGGAAGGATTCCTTTGACCGTGCCTCATAGATGAAGACATGTTCTTTTTTGGAGGTTACAGGTTGTAGAACTCTACCACAGTTATGAATAAGGCAGCTCTGTTTTGCATTGCAATCTGTCTTATGGGAGACAAATCAGCTATGATGGGAAAGCGATAAGAGATGAAGAAGAACGAAGGGTAGCTAGCTACTCTCGGTATCTTGACTTCTTTAATGTTACCTTTTTTTAATCTTAAATACTGGGAGATTCAAGCATGCAAAATAAGTTTGTTCTTTCAGTTCCCCTGCGCAATATTGGGGACCCCAGAAATGAGGGGAATTAAAATAATTTATTGGACTACCTTAAACTTCCTTTGAAAAGTAGCTAAAAGAGCTGCATGGCTTCATATTGGAACATGTTTATCTGTAAGCTAGTAGGTCTTGATGTTTTTGTGGAAAATGTGTGTTAAAGTTGTTTCGATTTTCCCTGGCCGCTGTTTGTTACGACAAGCCATTTCTGATAATTTTGGACTTTTGTCCTCTTCAGCCCACTGGATTGTTGAATTTTTGCTGCATTATATTTGTTTCTCTGCTCTGAAGTCAACATATCTGATCAATTTTGGAGGCAGTGCGTAGGCTGTACTGTCAACGCTTATTGATTATTAATTTTTATTGACTTTTTAATTCTACCTAGCCTTGCTATAACCTACTCAGGAAGTATTGAGTGCGTGTAAAAAAAGGTAGAAAGAATGGCAGTCTGCCAAAAAAGGCATTTACTGTTTCCAAGTCAGTGGCATCTCTGAAATATTGATCCATAAGCATTCAAAATCTCTCTCCTCGCACATGCTTGATACCATTTCTTTAGATCTCCTAATTGCATTAAAGCATCTTTCTACATCGTTATATGTAAAGTTCTTATTGTATGTAATATGTCTAGATGGGAGCTGCGTGAGTAATTTCAGCTGAAGGTCTCTTAACTACCAGTCCAAAGCGTCTCTGGAGCTCTAAAATGAAGTTTAAGCGGCAAGATTCTGAGTCCAGATATTCTGCATTAATTGCAGAGGAAATCTGTATTCGTTCTCATCTTGATAGGTAAAAACAGAAATTGATGGAAGAGAGCCTCGTTTGTTTATTCAGGTGTTTCTCAAGTGTATGCAATTATTATATTCTGGGTTAGAAATAAATAAATAAAGCCTAAACCAGTAATGCATGTGCTCGGTACTCGTGAAGTACCAATTTCACACAACAAATAAGTCCACTGAAGTGAGTCAGAATAAAGATTACATTTTTTTATAATCAAAATGTGATAAGAGCAATACTTTTGCAGAGCATTGTACTGAGTTCCCAAAAATGCAGAATTTGCTAGCAGATAATACAAGTCGCCAACAAGCAAGAATTGCCAGAAACTGTAGTAAATCCTTCCCCTCAGCAGAACACCAGCCTTCCATTGAAATGTAGATTCTTCCCTTCTGTGGGGAGGAAGGCCCTGAGAAACAAGAAGAGGGGTGAGTTAGAAGAGCTTAACTTGGAAAGAGGGTTTCAGCAGTGATGCTGATCTGTCATAGATAAAGAAGAATTTGAATGGCAAAGCGTTGTGTAATTGTTGTTCCATATTTAATGAGAATAGGTAGGAATGATAAATGTGCTCATACCCTAGAGGGATGGTGAAATATGTTCAACTCTGACAGTAAGAGTGGATGAGGTTAAACAGCTGTAAAAACAGGCCTTCTAAAATCACAAGAACTTGGAAAGCACTGGCTACGATGTCTTCTGGACTCCTATTATGTGTCAGCGGGAACTTGAAACCTGGGTTAGGTGATGTATGACCCTGTTGGAGCAGATGGGAGGTGGCAGGCGAAGCAGGAACTAAATGGGATAAAATATGGCCAGTAGTACTGTTTATTGATCCTACACGGAATGAGATAGTGAATGCAGGGTTTGGTCAATCGATAATGAAAATTTATTAATCGAGGGAAATTTATGTCTACTTACTGAAAACTTTAATGGTTGCATTACACTTAGCATTTTTGATGACTTCTTTTGAAGAAGGTAGCAGTCCCAGTATAAATATGTGGATCCCTGAAAGGCATTTGGCTTCATCCCGCAATAGTTTTAAGCACTTGAATTCCACAGGATTAACAGAGTGCGTATCAAATAGATTTCAAATAGCCTGTAGGGTTTTTATCGTTGGCTACTTTGTGGCTGTTACAAAGATGGCCACTTGACTTCAAGCCACTAACATTGTCCGTTACTTGCAGAGAAGTAAAACTGATGGACTTTGTAAATGATGATGATTTAGGGTGTTACAAATGAGGAGGATGAGCTGCTACACCCTTTTTGGAAGATAACTCTCATAATGTTTGTGCTAATGTGGGTAACTGCAAATAGCTAGGAACAAAAGCCTGTTGTTGTGTGTAAATGATAAACCTCTATCCTGGGAAGCTGTATTCCTGGGAAAGCTGTCAGAGTCATTGTAGGTGAAAAGCTGAATATGAACTTGTCATGTGGCCAGAAGAACCAGTGTCATCCTTCGTTGCATCTGTGGGGATACTGAGGAGGAATAGAGAGATTGTATTACACTTCCTATTCCTGGTCCAGATCAGGTCCTGGTGTCCATAACAACATAATGAAATGTTAGGAACAGCTCAATGAGAAGTCCTAAAAGATAAAGGAGAAGAATTCATTCATAATGAAGAACATACTGACCACAACTTGCTACTTAGTGAATGAGAAGGCTGAAGGAATGCTTTACTTGCACCAGATTTGTCTGTTTATTGGTTCTCTTTATACTAATGTATCCATAACCAGTAACTGGATACTGAAGCTGGAGAAATTCAATTGAGAAATTAAAGTGTAAATGAACAGGGTAATGAGTCTGTAACTAGCTAATAAGCTTTATGGTCTTTTCTCAGTTGTTGGAAATCCTGAGATCAATATTAAATGTGTTTCTAAAAAGTACGTGCTGATGCTCCAGCTACGAGAATTGAAGCAGGAATTAATTCAGGGAATCCTTACTCTCTTTGTTCATAGGGTCAGATAAGACAAAATAATTTCTTCAGGATTTAGAAAAAGAAAGCATAGTCTTGGTGGTACTATGCTTGCAGATAATGTGAAAGCTTACTAATAGGGCATGTGCTGGCTTGCTGATTTAATAGTGTTTACTTGAGGGCAAGGCGTGTGTTATGTAGGCCAGATCATGCTTAGATGAAATCTTAACGATTCAGAAATCGCTGTAAACGTGCCACAGATTTTAGGGGGAGCAGAGATTCATGTTTTCATCCTTCGTGGGGTTAAGAGAGTTGAGCTGAGCTGATGAATTCTCAAGCGGTTTTGAGCCCTAGCAGCCTGAAGTGTGTTGTCTGGGTAGTAGTATAGTAGTTGAAATCATCCAAGGGGCTGCGGCGAGGAGCTTTCAAATTCACTTGGGTGTCTTGAGTACGGTGCTGTAGTCCATGCTGTGCTGCCTGTTTCCTGCTTGTCTTGAGTGAGACTGTACGACTTTGCATGCTGCAAAGCTACGGTTTGGTTGTGCTCCTTGATGTGGTGCGTTATGAAAGTTAAAATGAAATGAATTTAGAATGAATTAGAATTCTATTGTAGTCCTGTGGCCCTTTGTCTGTCGTAAGCCATTGGCATACAGTGGGCCTAATGTGGGGAAATTACTGAGCAAGAGCTTTCGTAAACATGAGTTCTTATTTCAGCTGTTGTCAGTTCTGGCAGTCGTGTGCAGCTATACGGCTTGGAGAAGGGATTTCAAAAAGCAACTCTTACTTCAGATTTTGCATCTGCAGAATGATGACAGGGGTGTTTTTCTGCCAGTGGCTTCCAGGGTTTGGCACTGCGCATGCCTCAGCCTTTAAAAATATCAGTTCACTCTTAACTTTTCTTGCAGCAGCACTGCCAGACTATTTATAAATACGCTGTGCTTTGACGCTATGGTAACTGTACTGTTTTCTTCCAGTTGGCTCTGCAGTATGCGTTAGTGGCCAAGGAGCTTGTCCTACTATTAAACACTGTAACATCAGCGACTGTGAAAATGTTGGACTTTATATTACAGACCACGCACAGGTATTTTCTGTAAAAATTTCCTTACTTTGATACAATTGTTTACTGTTCCTGATCCCCATCTTAATTTACCTTTTCTATTTCCTAGGGAATATATGAGGACAATGAGATCTCCAACAATGCATTAGCAGGGATTTGGGTTAAAAACCACGGAAATCCCATTATCAGGCGGAATCACATTCACCATGGACGTGATGTTGGTGTTTTCACTTTTGACCATGGCATGGTAACGCTTTATTTTCTTATTTTGAACAAAGAAATGTAGACATTGAGTAGCTGAAGTCTTCAGGTTTTGCCCGTGATCAAGTAAATGTTTAAAAGAAACCTGCTTTTACATGTCAGCAGATGTTTTAAAAGCTGCCCGTGGCTGCTTCTTTTGTCCTTGCGTGGGCAACTTCACTTTAAAGACAGTTTGAGCTGGAAGGGATTTAGGCACACTTTTTGCAGATGATTGACAGCCTCTTAGATCGAATTATGTTGACATGATAAAATGCCTCTTGAAATAGGATGTACATGGTAGGCTTAGATTTACACGATCGCATGTGTTTTCTTGTGAAACAAACAAAAAAATTTTGTAGGGTTCTGGACCTTTATTAAGGAGCCAGAAGCTACAGAAAGGTAATATAATGCAGTGTGGACACTTAAATCAGTCCTAATATTACAGCTCTGAAGGGGAGCGTGCCCAGCTTCTCAGAAAGAATCACAGAATCGTAGGGGTTGGAAGGGACCTCTAGAGATCATCGAGTCCAACCCCCCTGCTAAAGCAGGCTCCCTACACCTTTCTAGCACGTAGTTGGTTGTGGAATTTTAACACAGATTTGCTTCAGCATTCAGACGTTCTTTAATGAAAATGTTTGCATGGAATGAAGGTGATACCTTCCGTGTACGTGTAAACTAGTGAGTAATGAGTGTGCTTAGCCCTCGAAATAGAGAACAGAATGGATTTTTGCCATTGGAATAAAAAATTATTTGCTTATTTGTTTTTGGCAAAATACTCCACGTCCTCCACGCAGTGCCAGATCATTCTTTTTCCTGCTTGAATGCCAAACTCGTAATTCCCCGCATCCAGCTGACAAAAACAACAGGTTTTCTGGTCACTTTTTTCTTTAGTTAGGAATGCAAATGTGAACTGCACATTGGGAGTACAGAATGTGATTCAAGTACAGTGAACAAAATGTCAGACCAAATGAGGGCTACCGAGGTTAATGCCGCTCGCTTTCAGATCAAGTGTGGTAACAAAATCAACGTGATTTCAGATTTCCTCTAGCACAGAATTTGATTATGTTGCTGCAGGAGCTGGATACTGCTCAACAGGGATTGTATATACCTCTTGTTACAGCAAATAATAAACTGTGTAGCCATTTGCTTTGGGCTTTCAGTTTTAATGGTGCCATAGATAAATAGGTGCTGTTGTAATGGAAGCCTTCCTGTGACAGGCTTGATTTCAGAATGCTGCTGGAGAATGAGGTCAGCCAAACCCAGTGCATGTGTCACATGCTGTGGCATACTGCTGCGTATTCCTTTCCATACCTTTTGTTCCCAGCCTTACTACCTGACACAGGGCTTGACCAGCTGTGGCTAAATATGTTAGGCTTCTTGTTTGTCAGGAAGGCTGTGATTGGGCTTGTTATGTTATATAGAGATACTCACTCTTTGTAAGTAAACATCTGTCATCATCCGCATTGTTATTTTGTTGGTAGATGGTACTCAGTTTTCAAGAAAGGGAAAATAATACTTGTAAAAATGCAAGCACTGAAAACCAGTGGCTTTGACTAGCTGAGAAAGACAAGTCCCAGGTCACTATTACAGACACAGCTTGGGTGTAAACTGTACCTCCGTTTTCTCATTTCATTGTCTCACTTTATCTTCTGACCTTTGGATCCACTGTTCCTTCCATATCCGCCGTGTATTTCGTCTCCCTGTCACACACTCCACCCAGATTTAGTAGGTTCAGTTGTCTAACTAAAATAATCACCATTTTAAGTTGTACTCACTCAATGCTTGCTCCAAATAAATAGTAGTCCAACATTTTAAAGAAACTGCATGCATCAATTCAGCCACTGCGTTGCTTTAACTTTCCTCTTGAACGTGAGGTTTTTCTGTGTTGGGGGAGTGTTGGCCAGCTATTGGGTGCCTATTGAATAAAAGAAGGCGTTTACTTTGGGAAGTGAGTTTCTGTAATTTCAATAAATAGTGACTGTAACTATGGCAAGAAAATAACATAGCAAGCTTTCAAAAAAAATTCAGTGTATTTTATCATGGAAAAGAAGAAGAGGATAGTTCTAGAAGATGCAAATTTTGATGCCCGAGTATTTTTAGGCTCACTTAATTATGGGTCTTTCTTCATTTTGTTAGCATGTCTTCCTGTCCTTGTAGGTGCTTGTTCTGTTTGCTGATTGTAAGCCAGGTCTGATTGGGTTTTTGAGTATTGGTGATCTGGAAATAGTATTAACAGAAGATGCACTGTGTATAGAAGAAACTAATGAGGCCTTTCTTCTTTCTACCCAGGTTGCTGGGGAAGTGGGGATAGAGGAGCAGCACAGTACTAGTTGTAGCATTTGATTAGCAGCTTCCTGGTCTCAGAGTAAGCTGGTCAGAACATCTGCTGCAGTTACTGTTTGCTGCTGGCGTAAGTCTTCAGCGTGGAGGAGACTTGGGGATCTGCTCAGTGTATATAAATCCCTGAATGGAAGGTGCAAAGAAGCCAGAGCTGGGCTCTTTCCAGTGGTGCCCAGTGACAGACAGGAGGCAGTGAGCATAAACTGGAACACGGGAGGCTCCCTCTGACCACCAGGAAGTATTCCTGTGCTGTGTGGATGCTGGAGTACTGGCACGGGCTGCCCAGAGAGGCTGGGGAGGCTTCTCCAGAGCACAGGCTGGGCAGCTGCTCTGGGAGTCCCAGCTGGAGCAGGTTTGGAGCAGATGGTCCCAGAGGTCCCTGCCAGCCTTAACCATGCTGTGAGACAGGCATTCTTGTCAGTGGAAGGCCAGGGATAGCGGAATTCTCCCGTTATGTACTTCTGCATTCTCCGTTACATCCTGGGGTGCATACTTGTTCTGTGTTGGACAAGGTGGTACCCACACAGAACTCCCTTCTGGCAGCATATGTGTGTATGTATTAGGGTTGCGTACGTACATATGTGTGCATGTTTGTCCTTTATTTTATATCCTCTAGAGGTGTAGTTGTGCGGCCATTTTGCAAAGGGCAGTGACAAGCCTATGATGCTATGTCTTTGTTTTGTTATCTCAGTGTTTGGAGCCTCATCTAAGCTGTATTAATGTGTTATATAAGCACTCCTAATCTGCTTCAGCGTATGCATATGTCCATATACCTCTCCAAGACATGAACATGCTCTGAAACATGTAATAAAGTGAATTCAGCTGTAGGAAGCCCGGTGAAGGGGAGTGCTTCTGTAGTTTCTAAAGGAGAGCTTGTGGATTGGCTGTAAGTCTGGCTAGGAGAAGCTTCTGATTTAAGTCCTGAAGTCTGGTATTAATTGTATGGGTACCGAATGGTTTTAAGAAGAGAAAGAATAATGAAACAAGACTGCATTCACACGATCCATTTGAAACAACAGTATTTGATCTGTTTTCTTACAGCTAGACTGTGTGTTCCAATGCTGTGATCGGTGTGATAGAAGTAGGGTGGAGTCTAAAGACCTTTTCCTTTTTATGCAAAAGAAACAGTGGCACATTGGAGAGAACACGTGAATAATATTTATCTTAGCTGAAAATATGAGGAAGTGATCCTCTTATCTCACATAGTAACTACGCTTAAAGGCTTGGAAATGATATGTGCAGTGTGATGCAGTCTTTGTAGTACTTTGAGTTTTAAAAAGAAGGGAAAAGTGCAATAAGACTGGCCTCTGTGTTTGGGAAGTGTTTCAATAAGTAGGTCAATTTTTTAACAATATCCAATCCCTAAGAATGTCCCAGTTCCACTATTGAGATACTTCTTAGTTGTAAGGTTCCTGATCAGGCTGCTGGAACAGGTGGTGAGATGAGATCACTGCAGAATGGAAATAGCCTTTAAGCAGCACGGTGTCTTCCAGATAAAAATCCTACGTACAGATGACTAGGTTTCCATAGAATCATGGAATGGCTTGGGTTGGAGGGGACCCTAAGGGTCATGTAGTTCCGTTGCCAACCACTAAATGAGGCACCAGCTCAAGCTGCCCATCCAACCTGGCCTTCAGGGATGGGGCACCCGCAGCTCTGGGCAGCAGTGCCAGGGCCTCACTGCCATCTCAGTGAAAAATTTCCCCCTACATCTAATCTAAATCTCCCCTGTTTTAGTTTAAAACCATTCCCCTTGTCCTTTCACTATCCAGGCATGTAAAAAGTTGGTCTCTCTCTTGTCTATAAGCTCTCTTTAAGCACTGGAAGACTGCAGTGAGGTTTTCCACAAGGCCTTCTCTGAACAAGCCCGGCTCCCTCAGCCTGTCTCCGTCGGAGAGGTGTTCCAGTGCTCTGACCATCTTGGTGGCCTCTTCCAGACCCTTTCCAAAAACTCCACATCTTTCCTGTGCTAGGGGACTCCAGGTCTGAACACAGTACTCCAGATGGGGCCTCACAAGATGGGGCTTCTGTGATGTTTCCCTTTTTCCAGCCAGTGAGGATGCTACTCCTTTGGCCCTAAGGACGGTTTCCTACAGGATCCCGTCCAGGGGATTCCTTAAATGGCCTGAAGTTTGCTCTCGTGAAGTTTGGGACTCTGACTTCTGTTTTTTGCTAGACCCATTCTCCACTACATCACCAACTCTACCAGGGCATGGTCACTACAGCCTTCAGTCTCATGAGCTCCAGTGTGCTGGTGAGCACCGGGTCACTGCTTGTGACGGTGAAATGGGACAAGTACATTCCAGTGCCAGATTCCTACCCTACACGCTATTTTCCCGTGGGCTTCTGTACCACAGTGCTGACTCCGAGAGGTTAAAGAGTGCTTTGTTTTTCACATCCAAGTTCTCAGCCTGTTCTTTGTATTCCGATGCCTGTGAAACTTAACCTCTTCTTCCTAAACCAGCGATGTTCTGCTGTATGCGGAGCGCTGAGCCTGCAGGCAGGAGCCCAGCGGCAGCCCTCCCTGCCACACACAGATGTCTCTTGCCAGGTGCCAGAGACAAGATACCAGATGGAATGGTGTTGGGTCGCTGTATGCAAACAGCAGAGAACCTGCAGTTGGCTGGAAGAATGAGCTGAAGTAATGTTACGATGTTGAAATGGAGACCTAAGCATAAGGCTTCGTTTTCCTCATTCCCAAATGAGAAGTCATTCTGTTAAATATTACAGATCTGGTAATTTTAAAGGAGTGTTTATACAGTCCAGAATATAAACGAAGCTTATGCCAGTCTCTCTGTAGAATGCGTAAAAATCCTGTTGGCCTTTTGTAGCATATAGCAGATTTCTCCTTTGCCCTAAAAAGAAAGGGTTTGTTTGGCATCATGAATGCGGGCTCTTTTATGCTGCTCTGGGGTCTTTATAAAATCCACCTACTCTCAGATAGAGGCCGTTCCAGACTTCAGTAGGCAATTTTTTCTGAATTTGTTTTAATTGAAGAGTATGAGCATCAGTGAACACTTAAGAAATCTTAAAACAGCCCTGGTTTTATTTTATTTTCTTAGAGACTTTTATTTTTAAACAGTTGATGTGAAATATCTGCATTTCTGTAATGGAGTGATCTTTGCAAGAGGGAAGGAAGAAAGCCCTCCTGAAAGTGCAGAAGAAAAACACTTTGGAGAAGGAAAGCGGTGAACAAAATCGCATCAGTTAAAGAACGTAACCCTCATTTATTTCAAAGCAGTGTCTGTTGGAGTAGATGGAACGTAGAAAACAAAATCGAGAGACACAAAGCTGTTCTAATTAGCCAGATTAAGTACTGGTACTTTGTCAGTTCAGGTGCTGTTCCCTCTTAAATAACAGTGGTGTTGGGAAGGGAGGGGATAGCAGAACATTCAGCCTTCACTTTAAGAAGGGTATTTACAGGAAACTTTGTATGTTCTGTGTCTTAAGGGTTACTTTGAAAGCTGCAACATCCACAGGAACAGGATAGCAGGTTTTGAAGTGAAAGCATACGCCAATCCGACAGTGGTTCGGTGTGAAATCCATCATGGCCAGACTGGGGGCATCTATGTCCATGAAAAAGGAAGAGGACAATTCATAGAGAACAAAATCTATGCAAACAACTTCGCAGGTGTTTGGATTACCTCAAACAGTGACCCAACAATAAGGTATTGACAGTTTTCTGCTTAGCAGTGGAGCTTTGGTGGGAATGGGAAATGCGCAACTTTATTTCGTTATTTGTTACTGAACTGTAAACATTCCTGTGTGTTTAATAATGAAATGGCTGCCTGTGTTTGACTGTGCGTGTACGTGAAGCGGGTATTTCTTGAAAAGCCACAGAACAAAGATTCTGTTCCGTTTCAACTCTGAGTACTGTGCAGTCCTGGACACAGTGTATTGTATAGTGCTGTACGGTCCCGTAACGATTATTTTGCTTTTTAGGGGCAATGCAATTTTTAATGGGAATCAAGGTGGTGTTTATATCTTCGGTGATGGAAGAGGCCTTATTGAAGGAAATGACATTTACGGTAAGCTGCTTTTCTTACTGCGTCTTGGATTCAGAGAAAAATGAGCACGGAAGTTGCATTGAATCCCATTTCTGTTAACAGGTAATGCATTAGCAGGAATACAGATTAGAACAAACAGCTGTCCCATAGTTCGACACAACAAGATTCATGATGGTCAGCATGGTGGCATTTATGTGGTAAGCATTACCTGCAGGCAGGCAGGAAAACTTGCTTTCAGTTCCTAGAAGCTTACAAAAGGACAGTACTGTGTGTAAGGCGCGTGCTCGTGCTTACACCGACTGCATTTCTTAGGTTGTAAAGTAGGTTAGTTGTGTCAGGGTGAAGCTTGTATTGTAAAGTGAGGAATGAAGTGTAGTGCAAGGTCTCCTCTGGTTAAACTGGCGCAGCTGTCAAGTTACCTCATCCATTTTGCATTTTGGTGAAGAAAATGTTTTCATCTCTTCCTACCAAAACTTAGCAGATGTTCGGCTAATGCTGCAAGTGGAGAGCTTCATCTGCTTGTTCTACTGATCTAACCAGGACAGTTCACACTGAAAGTACTGCTTTCCATTTAAGCACGAGCATGGGGTAAAGAGTTACCTCCGGTGATGTGTGCCAGACGGGTGGATGGGGCTGGGTGTTGGTCTGAGGGGCAGCAGCTGCCAGCTCTGGCTTGGTGCTGGGGAGGCGCCTCTTCTAGCAAAAGGCAGCAAGGATTTGCAAGTACTACTGCAGAGCCTTGAAGTGTAGTGGTTTACATGCTGAGGGTTCTTAATTTTACAACACAGTCAAAACGGTGACGTAATGTTGTGATTTAAAAATAGTGCAGATATGTACCTAGAGAGAAGGACTTCCCACAGTAAAGGAGCCGTGCGGGGGTGGTGGGTACAAGCAGCAGAAAGGCTGTTTGCACTTAGATGATGTTCTCGACTCTTACACTTCTTGTGTTCAGCATGAAAAAGGACAAGGTGTGATTGAGGAGAACGAAGTTTACAGCAATACTTTGGCTGGGGTCTGGGTGACAACGGGGAGCACTCCGGTCTTGAGAAGAAACAGAATACATAGTGGGAAACAGGTGAGTTTTACCCAGCGTGCTGGGAGGGGGACGGAGAAAGAGGAACAGTTTGTGTTTCATTACCTTCAAACTAATAATGACATTTCTCACCTGCTAGGTTGGAGTTTATTTCTACGACAATGGACACGGCGTGTTAGAAGACAACGACATCTACAATCACATGTACTCAGGGGTTCAGATAAGGTAACGTGTGTTCTCATTCTTCTGCCTAAACAGACATTGTGTTATTTCGTCCTTTTTTTAAACTGCTTTTGTCACTTTGCTTCTAAAAAGCAAATTCCACTGGTGTGGAATTCAGAACGGTGGAGCATTCTTGCACTGCGGCTCACCGGAAGGAATTGTCTCTCATGTAGGCTGGCTGTTGATCTCTGAGGCGTGTAGAAACTGAAATCTGTTTGCTGGCTTGAAAATACAATATTTTATTAAGGTTTCAACCAGTCGCATCTGTTGGATGTTTCTGTAGAGGCGCTTCCATAGTCTGGCCTGGAGGATCAGGAAACTGTGATAAATGATTTCTTTGTATCTGTATCTCTCTAGAACTGGAAGCAACCCCAAAATCAGACGCAACAAGATCTGGGGAGGTCAGAATGGTGGTATTCTTGTTTATAATTCTGGTAGGTCTGTTTCAGGGGTCATTTTTCCCCAATAGTTTTACTTCTGTCATATTATCTTTTTCCATTTTGTATCTTTTGGGGTTTTTTTTTAATTATCTTTGCTACTCTCTAGGGCTTGGATTTATAGAAGACAATGAAATCTTTGATAATGCAATGGCTGGTGTATGGATTAAAACAGACAGCAATCCTACACTAAGAAGAAACAAAATCCATGATGGAAGAGATGGAGGCATCTGTATATTTAATGGAGGAAGAGGTAATTTTTAATTTTTCCCTTTCTGGCATATACCAAGTGTTCTGGATAAGAGTTTAATTTCAGTTTACGCAGTGTCCACTTTAAAGTACTCTTTAGAAATCCAGCTCTTGTCTTTTGGAGCATTAAAATAGCTGTAACAAACATACGTGGTGCTTTTTAGCCTTAATTACATCACTAATACTAAACTCTGTGGGAGGCAAAGGGGTAATTAATCTCATCTGAGACGACTGTGTTGATTACTGCTTACGTCAGTGCTTCTGTCTCATCTGTGAGCTTTGCCATTTCACTGAAAGGCAGTACTTAATTCAAGTTTCCTAGCCAACATCTTGCATATGAACTTTTTGGGTTTTGCCAGTCTGAAAGACTTAGGGGAAAAACAAGAGGCATTTTTAAAGGAATCGTTTTGAGGTATTCCTGTCTTACGGTAACAAAAATGTGTGTTAAGCTTTGTATTGGCAGGCTGCTGGCTTTAGGAGACAAGTGCAGAATGACGCTAGAAAAAGAAAATCTGAAAGTCAAAAGATCTTTCTTCCACACAATTAATGTGGCTTTTAGAGGGATTTTCTGTAATTGTGCATGCATTCCCTCATTCCCAAATTCCGTTATGGACAGAACGTTATGTACAGTATGCACTGAAAAGAGTATCCTAATAAACTTATGCACTGAGGTCTTCCAGTGCTTAAAGGCAGCTGACAGGAGTGAGAGTGACACTTTTTACATGGTCTGATAGTGATGGGACAAAGGGGGAATGGCTTTAAACCAAAAGAGGGGAGATTTAGGTTAGATGTTAGGCAGCAATTCTTTACTGGTGAGGTTGGTGAGGCCCTGGCACTGCTGCCCAGAGCTGTGTGTGCCCCATCCCTGGCGGTGCCCAAGGCCAGGTTGGATGGGCCCTGGGCAGCCTGAGCTGCTGGGGGCAGCCCTGCCCATGGCTGGGGTTGTGGCTGGGTGGGCTTTAGTGTTCCTTCCAACCCAACCCATCCTGTGGTTCTGCAGTGATGTTAAACTTCACTCGCTAACTTCAGTGCTATTGGTGGATATTCCTCAAATGAAAGGAATGAACATTTCACAGAATGGTTACAGGTGAGGAAATGTTAACAATCTGAAATCTCCTGTTTGCTGCTTCTGTAATAGGTCTTCTGGAAGAGAATGATATCTTCAGGAATGCCCAAGCTGGTGTCCTTATCAGCACCAACAGCCACCCTGTGCTAAGGAAAAATCGAATATTTGATGGCTTTGCTGCAGGTTTGTGTTGTTCAGATCAGATTTTGAAGTGTTAGAGCTTAGAGTGAGCTGTTCACCGAGCTAAATCTGTTTCTTTACCCCACGTTACTGAGGGTTTTTAGCAAGCGATTGGGATAGCCTTCAGTCTGTCCTTGGAATGATTTCGGAATTGTAGCTAAAATACCTTTTATTGCTCATGCGTTGAGAATCAGTGCATAGACTTCTTTCTCATCTTTCTGTGAAATCCTATTTATTTCACTGTTTTATTTTAGAAGTGTTGGATAAAGTTGTCTGGGGGGTATTTATAGTTGATCTGATGGCTGCCGGTTGGGTGCTCTGTCGCTGCTTTAAAACAAGGAACCGTATAACAGATAGAGGGGCATCAATTGCATCTCGGGTGTAACCCTCATTCCACAGACTTGGAAGATGATTGAAATGAGCATTTCTGACTCTGAAAGAAAATGAGGAATGTTTAATGTTCAACAATCGCACGTCCATACGTCTTCCATTCCATTCCAACTAAAATTGCGATCCTGAGTTTTCTCCCGTCTTTTTTTCCAGAAGAAGGATGTTTTCTGAGAAGGCGGCTCTAAAGGTGTTGTTTCTGCTTGTAGAGGAGGGGTGGGGTAGGTTGCTGTCAAGAGCGGTGCAGGAGAAAAGATGTGGAAGATGTGGGTTAATGATGAAGGTGAAGATGGGGATGATTTTTAGGTCCTCTTCTTGAAAATGTATTTTAAAAAGATGTTTTAGGAAAGGCAAGGTGTGCGTACCAGAACTTCCACAGGTCCGTGATGGTGGCAGGTCGAGCACCCAAAAATCCTGTCCTCCTGGAGAATATCTGATAATGGTACGGTGTTATTACCAGATACACTGATAGTATATTCTACTGCTAGAAACCACGCATGCCAACTATAGGATTCTGTGAGGCTTTCAACCTTGGTTTATAGTGCTGCGGAGTCCCCATTTCTAACCGTGTCAGTGTGCTTTTTCTCCTTGAGATTGTGGTTAAAAAAAACAAACACGGAAACACGCAGAAACCCTCACGGCTCCACACACAGGGAGGTACAGCCGCACAACGGCCAAGGACTGACTTCTCCCACTTTTCTTTTCTCTCTATTCCCAACCCACGGCAGGAATTGAAATAACAAATCACGCAACTGCAACATTAGAAGGCAATCAGATTTTCAACAACCGCTTCGGGGGTTTATTTCTCGCATCCGGTGTCAACGTCACGATGAAAGGTGAGCCGAGCCTTTGTTGGTTGCGTTCGGTCACTTTGTGCTTTAATTCGGCGCTGGTTTGCCTTTGTATTGGACCGCTTCTTTTCAGTTTTTGGTTCCGATCCGGTATGTTTTTGTGCTGAGTTTGTATTTAAGCACTTGGGCGGAGGGCAGTAAGCCAAGCTGAGCCCTGTGAGATTTTCAGACGGATAGCCAGAACATTCCAAAGGTAACTTAAGGTTTTGCAGTCATGTTGAAATGGTTATTAGCTCTTCTCAGAGCTGTCTGTGAGCTGGTCGCTGGTCCTGAGCGGGTAAGACGGTCGCTACGCATCCCTAATGTTCTAAGCTAGGATAATGGGATGTCTTCTGTCACAGTTCTGAAAACAAACGTCCGGTAACAAAGCACACCTCGCTCAGCTCTTGGGACCTAAAAGCATGGATGTTCACAGTCCCAAAGCACTTTTTCAGAGAATAGGAGCAGTTTACAGGCATCCAGTAACGATGTCCAATGAGGAAGTGTGCACGAGACGGGGTCTGACCTGTCTCTAACCGTCCTTTGCAAACCAGTTCACAAAGTATTAAACACGGGCAGGTCAGAGGTTTCATGCAATCCATGCCCAGAGGAGCAGACTTTCTGGGCAGAGCACTGCGCTGCGTGTCTGAGCATCTGCCTTGCCTTTGAGCATCTGCCTTGTTTTGAGTCATTCGTATGCAGAAGTGCCAAAGCTAAAACACAGACATAGAACTGACTGTTCCTAATGCTTCTAGGCCTTAAAAGACCGGGAAAGAAAACGACTTGGATGTCTTTGAGAAGCCACTGACTTAGTGTGTTTGTTTTCTCTTTCTCCCCAACAGATAACAAAATAATGAACAATCAAGATGCCATAGAAAAAGCTGTCAGTAGAGGCCAGTGTTTATATAAGATATCGAGTTACACCAGCTATCCCATGCATGACTTCTACAGGTAACAGTTTCCTTCTGGCCAGGCGCAGCAGGGTTCCTCAGACAAGCCCCGTCCTTCCTTTAGCAAGGCCCCTAAAAGTTGCACTGTCAGTAGCACACAGACATGTTCTCTCAGTTGTGAGAGAGAGAAGGGATTCGGTCAGGTTCCATGGCGCTGAGGAAAACATATGGTTGCCACAAACCTGAGCCCTAAGGCAGCGTGCGGCAGTGCTCCTTGTCCAAAACACGCAGCCAAGAGCGTGCGGGAGATGCCAGTTAAAGTGAAGCTCTCCGGTGTCATCCTGCAGTGCCGCTCTGCCCCCACCCCCTCCCCAGCCCCATCCCAGCCCACTGGGCTTCGGTTCATGCCCGATGTGTTTTTCTCCAGGTGTCACACCTGCAACACCACGGACCGCAACGCCATTTGTGTGAACTGCATTAAGAAGTGCCATCAAGGACACGACGTAGAATTCATTAGACATGATAGGTACGTTGTTCGCTACGAGCGTGGCAAAGCTCTTTTGACGGTGCAAGCGAGAGAACTAAAGAGGCTCTCTTTCTTCATAGGTTTTTCTGTGACTGTGGTGCTGGAACACTGTCTAATCCCTGTACACTCGCTGGAGAGCCTACACACGATACAGATACACTATATGACTCTGCTCCACCTATAGAATCCAATACATTGCAGCACAACTGAATTCCTTTCAGAAAGAAAGTCCTGCCATTCTGATATCGTAACTGTTAAACCTTTTCTTTGGAGGAAGTTATACTTGCCCATTTCTGCAGAAAGAGACTGTATTAAAGCGGATGTGTGAGGTGTTGACACTATGGAGCTCAACCTACCAAAAAAGAAAGTGGCAATATGTTGACTCAGGATAACAGAACTGGGCGTTTTAGCATTACTGTGTAAACAGAGACTTTGAAGGGACAGAAGTGAAGAAAACAAACAAACCATAAGCTGCAATTTTGTACAGATACCAACTTCCGAAAGCTGGTGTTTTTACAAGTAGCATTGAAACGCAGTCCAATTTGCAGTAGTACTATTCTGTAGACAAGCAGCATTCTTTGTTGCTGCCTTTATGGACATGGGTACCAATTGCTTTTGTAACATGGTAAAAAAAAAAAAGGAGGGGGAAAAACAAACCCACGAAAAACAAAAACGTGAGCTAGCACTTCTGCATTTCTTTTTGATTTTTTTTTTTTTTAACATTTATTCAGATTGAGAAATATGATTTTAATGCTTTAATCTCATGTAGTTTGTTTCTAATTTCAAGCAAAAAAAAAAGAAAAGAAAAAAAAAAGAAAAAAAAAATCTTATTGTACTTGAATGTGTCCTGTTTTGTTAGCACACCTAGACTTGCTGTAACTGTACTCATGTCCCAGTATGTACGTTCTTTCTATGAAAGAGAAAACACTAATCTTAAATTATATCCAGCAATTTTTCTGGTGTCCTCTGAAGTTAGAATAATCTCCTTCCCCGCCCCAGCAATAGCCTGTACTCAAACCACCCTAACAAGAGAAGCGAGTGTTTTAATGAGACTTCCTAGACTCTAATGCACTATAAAACAGAGTACCCATGTAACTAAGTTTTGTGAGTGAAATTTTACTATGTTTTAAAGTACACGGTAGAAAGTCTCCTCAAAACAGTCTTGTATTTTACTCTGTTCATAGTTTTTTTTGAACAGTCTGGACATTACTTTACATAACCTGCTGGAAATCGCAGCAATTTCCTGCTCTAATGAAGCTGAGACAAGTATATATACAGCCCTATACAGTTTCATAGCTTTTTTCCATTTATGTGTATTGGTGACAGTGGGTAATCAACAGCCTGAAAGTGTATGCATGTACCATAACATCTAGACTTAATATATTGTGGAGTACTCAATAACCATTATGTAGAGGGTAGGTAAGAATTAAAGGGTTTAATTTCCTAGGAAAGACAATGGAAAAATGGTCATTTTTAAAAAATAAAGTTTATTAGATCATAACGTTGTCTGCTACCACCTTTTTGACAAACCTCCAGTACGAGAAACCTCAAGCTTAGAGGTGACTGAGCATAGTGGTAAGCTTCCCTACCGCATTCGCATCGCGTGTTGCACCATCCACCACCCGGCACAGAAACCTGACAGAGGCAAAAAAACATCACTGTCACTGAACGAAGGGGCGAGAGCACCCGACGCACGTGCCTGCCATCTTCGTGTGGCGTCACGGCTGCTGTCAGCCTGCAGCCTGAGCGCAGGGGCAGCACAGTGCCAGCCACCAGCACAGGCTCACTGGCAGCCCTTGGGTTCAGCTCAGCTCACACCCTGCCCCTCTGCAGCCACGCTCTTTGCCCTGGGCACAAGCACAGCGACCCAGACTCAAACTACAGCATCCAACCTGCTACTTTGCAGCCGGGCCGAACATCCCTCCCTCCCCCAGTCAGTGTATGGCACATTCGATATTCACAAAAATGCGTTTTGTTTCCCCTCTGCTCTGCTTTTGTAAAGAGAAGCAGCAAGCGAATTGTGAAATGGCCGCCAAGTAAGCAACGCCCAACTTCAGAATAGAGAACAGAGGCCTTACCTGAATATTCTCAGTGACATGGTCTTTTTTTCAAACTCTTTTGCTTTTCTGTGCCCTTTCTGAATAACTTCCTCTGGGATGTCGGCAAGCCTTGCTGCATTGAAGCCATAGCTTTTTGGACACGCTCCTTCAACGAATTTATACAGAAATGTAATTGTTTCCTGGCTTGGATCTTCACTCTCGTTTTCCACCATACAAGCCTAGAAAGGTTAAATGACTGCCAGTTAGTTTATGTCACACAAGACAAACAGATGCACAAAACTACCTGCTCCCAGGAGAGCTCTGGGACCGAGCAGAAGGCTGCAGAGAAGTGTTCCCAGCACGAGGTCTGCCAGCCCACCAGAAAGAAACCCATCCCATCCGCTGGTGCTCAGGATGTGCACCTTACAGCTGATACACACCATGTGTCCGAGCCGCACGGCCGCGCTGCCCGAGCACTCCTCCACCAAGGAGTGGTAATGCGTGGAGAACAGCGTGCGACACTTGATGTTCTCAGCCAGTTCTCTAACAACTGCGCTTGCTATCGCTGTTCCATCAAATGTAGCCGTGCCTCGGCCTGGTGGTGGAATGGAAAAGCTGTCAGCCCCAAGAACCAAAAAGGTACGGTAAACTCTGTCCCATGTCTACCTACTACTGAAGAGAACCCCCCCCCGCAAGCGTTAAGATGGATCAACAGAAGCAAAGCTGTTGTTCCTAAAGACTTAGAAATGCAATTCACTGACGTGCTGCAAACTAATACATAGCAAACCCCCTTCCATGCTGCAAGGGCAGGGAGGAAAGCAAGCAGCAGTGAGAGCCACCAGCGGGGCCAAGTGACTGCAGCATCTGCTTCCTAACAGCCACTATCTCTTCTGTACTGCAAAAAAAGACACTTCTGCTCTGAGACTTGCTGCTGGCATGCTAAAGGTTTGCTGCAGGTAATCTAGCAAAGGCCAGCAGGAAAACTCAGCTGGAAATAAATAGGCTAATAGGGATTGGAGGATGGGAGGTGGCGCGCTGGTTCCCAGGGCACCCAAGGGATCCATGTTTTAGAGGGGATGACGTGGGTAGTGTTCAGTTACAAATCAGGGGCACTGCGCTACAACTCCCTCTGTGTATCCTGCTCTCATCTGCACAGCCCTACTGCCCATCTCAGGCAGTTTCCATCTATTACAAAGCAGACTGATTACCAAGTTCGTCCACAAGAACGAGGGAATGCTCTGTTGCATGCTGCAGGATGCTGGAAGTCTCGCTTAATTCAACAAAGAAGGTACTTTCACCTTTAAGGAAGAGAAAAAATAGCTATGAAGGCATTGAAGAGCCGAAGAACACAGCTGAAAGCTTGTTTGATCTGTACTGGGTCTGACTCAAGCTAAAATGAAACCTGAAGCGAACTCATCATAAACATAACACTTTTTCTAGCATGAGAAGAGCGGGGGCTTAATTTTGACTGACAAGATGCGTACTGGTTAGGAACCAAACCCTGCTCATCTGACCGCTCAGAGCACTGGTCAGATGATCAGCGTGATGAAAAGAGAGGCACAAAGGAAACAAGACAAAGATCTTTCGCCCCTTCTCTCTTAAACGCACAAGAGGCAGCCCTAGCATATACATATGTGACTTTTCAATGTGGGAAAAACAAAAAACTGAAAACAGGAAACCATAAAAGATTTAAGAAACAGCCTTATTGTTTTGTTGGATGATGACACAGTAATGGATTATTCAAACAATTAAAGCTGTAGTCATCCAAACCAACCTTTCCTAGTAAAAACCTCACCGCTGAAAACCAAATGTCTGCCAGGAGTGCCAGCACACCAGGTTACAGCCCACAACCTGAAATCCTGCTGATTGTTGGTTTTAAAACAGATGAGAAGCAGAAGTGTGTAATTCAGAGCCTTGCCCACTATACTCTCATGGGTATAAATCCAGATTTACCAATTCTTGGCAGGGTTTGTTCCTGCTGTACTCATCACATGCAACAGTAACTACTGCAGTTTCAGAGTAGGTTAAGCGTTTACTTCTTGTATCCTTGGGTCACAACCACATAACCCCCCCAGCTGTTGTGCTCCAAGGCAAGTTTCATACAGGCATTGTTTAACACCATCCAGTAATATATGCTGCATTTCCAGGACTTAGCATGGCTTTCTTTTTGTACTGAAGTTAAGCAAAATGCAAAATAGCTGCAGGAGCCTCCAATTGGGGAATTATGTGGGTTTTTTTCTTTAACTCGGTGCTCAGATTGAATGATTCATTTCCAAATTCCTCATGTGCAACACATTCAGCAGGCTTTGGCTCTCATATTCGCTGACCCACATCTTTCAGAACAAAGATCACAAAAAATCCACACCTTCCTTAGCTGAATTGTGATCCCACACTCATGAGCACAAAGAATGGTTATTTTTCCAGCCTTGTGACTCCTGGCACACCAGCCCAGGCACACATCCCCAGTGTAGTTGTTGCGGCCTAAACTTCAGTGAGGAAATGCAATATTCCACTGACAAGTGAACTTAAGTGTCAAAACCAACAGGCTCTCAACAACAGCAGACAAAGCACACAGCCCAGCTCTCCATGAAAATACAACAAAGCATCCCTTTCCCATCTGTGTACGGATGTGCCAAGAATCCCATTCCATCGCAGAACACTGGAGTTCAGAAACTCACCTGACATGATTCTGTCAGAGGCACCGAGCCGTGTAAATACTCTGTCGATGGGTGTGAGCCTGCAGACCTCAGCAGGCACATAGCATCCCAGCTGAGCCATTATAACCAGGAGACCAGCCTGCAGAACAAACATTGCCACACGTGAACTTTCACTGCGTGCTTGGGGTTCCAGTTCCACACAGAGAACAAGTGAACAAAGCTAAGACTCAAGCACATAAAACTTCCCCCACTGTTTTAACAGCTCCAGGTTGCAGCATCGTAATCCCTGACTGGACTGCTTGACAGCCTTGAAAGCACAGCAAGCTGTGCTTAGACAGCAAACTCCTTGTTGCTTCCCCAGCTGCCTCCAAACTGTTTTCATCTTGTTCAACCCAAAGCATCTTTTGTCAGATGATGCCAAGTCCTGGGTAAGATCACTTGAAAAAGACAAAGATGCTCTATTGCATTTTCCAACCATCTCTCACAAGAGGAATAACACTTATTCCCCAATAAAGTAAAGAAATAGCCAATCTACTACCTAAACGTGAGCATTTTCAACCAGAATTGTAATTTGGCTGCAGCGTTATTGCAGCACACCTCTCAGATCACCGCTGGGACCTTCATGAACAGCTAAATCACAATTCCTTTCACCAAAACACCCTGGAATACTCAGTTTTACGTATCTCGGCAGTCACCTGTCTCATGAGTGTCGATTTGCCACCCATGTTTGGGCCAGTGACTAGCACGCAGGAAGCTTCACCACCACCATCTTCATCTTTACTGCCTATCACGATGTCATTAGGAATAAAATCATCCCCAAAGAAAGTTTTTGTAATGCAAGGATGGCGTGCGTTTTTCAGTTCCAGGAAGGGAGGAGCACTATCCACAGGCAGTAGAATTACAGGTCGGCACAGTGGTCCATCGCCATCTTGACTGTAGTTAGCAAGGGACATCAAGACATCTACAAGATCAAAAGAAATTCCGCAACAGGAATGGTGAAAGAGGTTGGGAACAGCGAGACCCAGCACCCTGCCCGTTCTGCCATACTAATGCTGTTATCACAACCAGAGTTTTTAAACCACAAAGAGCCGGCCACAGCCCTTGTGGTTTTTTTTCCCCTTCTAATCTGGCTTACCATGGTCAGATTTCATCCTTTACTACACAGAAGTGATTTTACTTGATGTAAAAACTGCAAGGAAGCCTCTTACCCAGCACAGCGATGCACTGTACGGCTGTCTGCCAGTCGTGGCTGTTTCTGTCAAAGTTGTAAAACAAACGCCTCATGCAGTCCTTCAGAGCCGCATCTCTTCGCTCCTCAGCATTGGTCAACTCAGCCAGCATCTTCTCAATCTCCTTGGTCCAGTAACGTTTGTATCCCTTCCTGGTTGACTTCAACTCATATTCTTCAGGCAGATTACGCGATATGGCGGTTTCTGGTATTTCCATTTGGTATCGATTCTTGCCTGTCCCCCAGTACAGCACGGATTTGAGCCCGAGCAGTTTGCGCTGCTTATCTAAGTACGTACGGAAATCCTCCTCAACAGTTTTAATATCCTGTAGTGCTTTATCGTAATCGGAGTCAAAACCTGCCTTTGGAGTAATCACTCCTGTCTTCCGAGCCTGGTTATGATCAAAAGCCGTGTCCCACCTTTTAAGCTCCGCGCTCAAGTCTGGGAAGCGGCCATCTGGATGTTTGGCTTTGCGGGTGACTAACTGCTTAAGGACTTGAGATTTGAAGTCACTGGCAACTTCTTCCATGGCATCGACAATTTCATTCATTACTTTAAACCCTTCCAGCGCAGACAAAAAGTCGGCAATTTTTTTTTTGCTGTATTTAATTTCTTCATAAAAGATGGCCCTGCTGTCAGGATGGTTCTGACTTTTAAGCGGTGACCCAATGCTGTGAATTTTGCTGAGCAGCCTTTCAAGGTCAGGAAGTTTCTTCAGATGCTCACTAATTTCAGTCAGTTTAGCCGGCACCGCCAGAAGGTCCTCAACAGCATCTAAACGATCGTTGATGGATGCAGGATTACAAAGTGGAGCACAAAGCCACTGCTTCAGGAGCCGCTTCCCAAACGGCGTACAGCAGGAATCGATCCTCTCCAACAGAGTACCTTCCGTGCTTCCATTGGTTCCATTCTGCAGCACTTCCAGGTTCATCAGAGTGACTCCATCCAGCACCATGCGCCGATCAGTTCTGGCAAAGGAATTACTGGAACTCGCCGTTTTTGCACTATCAGCATCCACAGGGACATACTTCTCAAAGTTCGCCAGCGACAGCAGCTCCTGATCAATCAGACACTTTTTGAGATAGAAGACAATTCCCCCGAGAGCTGACAAAGCTAATTCGCTGTTTTCGCCAGGAGTTAACCCCAGCGAGTCACTCTCTGAAGTCAGAGATTTGATTACAGAGGGCAGAACACACCCATTCTCAGGGTTTTGATTCTCCTTGAAATACTCTTCTTCAAGAAGAACTTTTAGTGTTTTAGACGCACTCCAGAACTGGGTGCCAGAGATCAGCCCCTCCTGAATGCAAGAAATGAGCGAGCCTTTCAGAATCTTCTGAGTGTCCACAGTCAGGTTCCCCTTCTCAAACAGGACCTGCACAGGGGTGTAATGCGCCACTAAAGTCCTAAACCTCGAGCAGTGCCGGTCATCTGAGAACTGGCCGACATAAAACTTCCCAACTGATGTGTCAACAAAACAGACCCCATAAACACGCTGTCCAGACGAGTCTTCTTTTTCCTTAACACACAGAAGGTATTTGTTGTGGTTCTCCGACGGATCACAGTCTATAATGCTGTAAGTCTGAGTCCCTTTGGTAAGGATTCTGCAGATTTCCCGACGTACAACCTTGTCAAACCTGGTTGGGTGGGCCGTTGCCTTGCAGCGCGCTTCCATCATTTCAGGAGTTTCTGTTTGCTCAACACGAGCTATCTTGTAGCCCTTCTGAACCAGAATAGCAGAGAATCTGCCAAATGCAGTCTCTGGAAAACCAGAATGAGCCCACGAACCTTTCATAAATATCAGGCCCAGCTCATTCACCCCAATGACTGCATCCATGTGATACAATTCATAGAATTTTCCAACTTTGTAGCAAATCACCGCATCAAAGTTTTGACTTTTCAGCTGCCACCACCTCCGCATTCCAGGCGTACATTTGTTAAGGTAGTCCTCGGGTACGTACAAAGTACATGGGTCGTAATCAGGGTCATTCTGTCGCCTCCTGTGCGCGTCTTTCTTTTTCCCTTCCTGCAGCCACTCAAGCTTTTCATGTTCCCATGCTGCAAAGCCACTCGTGCCTCCGCTGCAAGCATTTGCCTGAGACTCAAAATTTTCAGGTGCTGCAAACAACGTCAGCTTAGACTTGGCTTCTAACGAAACCGGTGCTGCTCTTTTGGGTGCTTCAGAATGTTCATTTTCTAAGCTACTCCTTTTAGAAGGCTTGCTAACATTTCCTCTCTTCCGTTTAGAAGGGACTTTTATGGGACTTTCTTCAATGCTCTCTGCATCTGTCTCAGCATCAGTAACTTCATTTTCATCCACCCCACTACTAGCTTCCTCGCTGCTTGCTGCTTCTTTCGCATCAGGCTTGAACTCTACATCGGAACCATCACGATCACTGTCCGAATCCAGCACTCTTCTCCTTTTGGCTTTTATGACGTTTCCTCTGTTTGGTACTCGTTTATTGCCCTTCACATCTTCCTCACTATTGCTGTCATCACTGTCACCTGATGCACTTCCACTGACCTGCTGAAAGAGAAATTATTTAACCTATTAAAAGTTCTGGCCACAAAGTAAAATCTCATAGCTGCAAGAAGCACACAAATGCAGTAGCTATGATACTTCAAGCAAAAGACAGGACAGTCACAGCCTCACAGCAGTTTAACTTCACAGAATATTCTTTACTGGGAAATAAACTGCTATCTGCCCGTGGCATAATTGCTCCTCTCTGTATTCCTTACTGCTTCATTTGTATACGCATAAGTGATTCATGTTAGAAAAATAGAAGCTTCAGACACAAAGGGTGTACAGTACACGACATGCAGCACAAAGAAGAAACACCTCCATCAGCTAACCATGCTGTTCAGTTCATGCATGTTTAGTAGAAAGAAAGGAAACTCCATTATTTGTCTTTTCAGCCTAAAGCTTTAACGATACCAGTGCCTGTGCTAGAAGAATGCAGCAATGGAAAGACTGTACTAAGTTTGCTCTGCAATGCTGTCACCTGTTGCTGGGGAAACATCATGCTAGAGAAAGAGTAGACAGGTCACACTGACAGAAGAGGTAAGGAACACTACTATCCATCAGCAGTTTCCTCATACCACAGAAGTTTACTCCAATACATGTGGCTGTATTGAAATTGTATTTGAAATAAAACAAACTATGAATGCAACACATTAAAAGATCTCATTTCAGTTATCCCAACAGACTAGCATTAATAGCATAAGAATTTGCGTTTTGGTGCAACTCCACAAGACAAGGCTCCAAAACCCAACTCAGTGTCTTAAACCAAGCACTCAAAAAGTTATCAATTTTTATGTAAAGACAAATGAGAATTTCAGCTGAATTTAGGACAGTTTGGAATATGAACAGAGAGGATAAAAGAGATGCACCAGAAGTACTCTAAGTCAGACAGCAGATAAGCAGGGGTACCCAGGGAATGACTACTGAGAAGAGATCCTATGTATATTAGAGAATTTTAAAAACTTATCTGAGGTCAGGAAACTCTGAAGAGACATTAGACTTGTTTTTCTTACTAGAAAAGGTAGAAGATCAGCATATGATCTAACGGCACAGAGGCAATACAAAATGGCATAAGCATACATCGTAGGCACTATCAAGGAGCAGACAAGCAATGATTACTGTACCACAGAGTCCCAGGATAGTCCGTGCTTAGTTCCAAGAGACAGCTTCTAAGTTCTAGCATTATTTCTGAAAACGACAGCAAGAAATATTTTACCTCCATTTCCTCCTCCTCTGCCTCCTCAGCGTCTGAAGGTTCACTGCACACTGCCAGCTCAAGTCGCTTTGTTTTCTCTTTAGTCATGGCATCATCTGCCAGCTCCATTGCTTTCTTAATTTCAGGCTTCGTACTGTAAAACATTCCTCCCTTCAGCACCTCTCTGTCTGATGAGCCTGCAAAACAGCCATCTGTCAGAAACTGAGCTGGTCCAGCCAGTTAGCGTTCATCTTTCACTATTAGCTGTATTCAAGCAATTAGATAAGATCAGATTATTAAATATACTACATATAATATGTACATTTTATATACCAAGCATATGTATTTTCCCTCCTCTCGCATCCCCTTAGCAGTGTAGTTCTTCTTTTCTTGCAGAAGGCAACTACCTGAAAACAAAGACAAAAAGCAAAGGCAACCAACCTACAGACCGGTTTCTAGAAAGGATTCGCAGAGAAGTTGGGATTCATCTTAATGAATGATTATGCTGGAGGAATAAGCAGCATATACATAACACACTATATACTCAGTTTGGTGACAGAAGAGTATGCCACAGCTGGGGAAGGATGATTCCTTTTTCTGCTCTTTCAGCTGTCTGCATGAAGCAACAGGTTCTGCTTGAACACATCTTTACACCTGTTCTTGCAAGTCACTTGGGAGGCTGCTATTAACTGAAACTTTAGCTCCAAGTTAACCGTGGGCCAAAGGTAGCTTACTTGTGGGCTCTCAGTACCCAAGTATGAAGTTTCAAGGAGCTACTTCTACCACACAAATGCGACATATCAACAAACTAGATCTTCATTAGTTCTGCAAATGCAGAGAGAATCTAAAAATACTTTGCATTTAATAAATGACAACAGTTGCAGGAGCAAATCTCATCATACAATTTAACTGTATACTCATGTGCAACATCTTCATTTTCACTTAATGTATTTATATATAAATCACTTGATTTCTCACATGCCCAACTGTTACAAAGCCTAGCTTTGTGGTGTTTACATTTATTCAGTTGTAAGCAATAATTTTTTCTCTTAACCAATGTTTTCAACACTTTCTTCATTTTTAAAAGTGCTTTTCATCTTAATTTAAAAGCAAAGCAAGAATTTTAAATATTCATACTCTATTCTGAATTAGCCACCTTCCTTGCAGACAGGCTAGTACTCCTGTGCTTAAACATTTTGCACTTTTCTTATTTTACTGCCATTATTTTGGTAAGTACTTCAATTCTTCTAATCCACATCTGCTCCTAAAAATACCGTAAGTTGTTTTAAAAATACATCTGACTCTTTCAGAACGCCTTCAGGAAAGATGCATATGAACCACGGACCCATTCACCTACACTGGACTGTACTAACACTGGGATAACATTGCCATTTTAAAACTAATTATAGCTGAAGTGCAATACCCTTAAGATGGAGCTCCTGTGCCTAATCTTCTTACTCAGGGCAAATGTCAACTCCCAAATACTTGCGTAAAAATAAGATCTGACAGTCCTAACATTTTCCAGGATTTTAGGGATTTGCCTTTCATTTTCTTTATACACAAGTGGAAGATAAAAGAAGAAAAACTTTAACATAAGCAAGCTTTCAGCTTTCACTGTAAACCAACAAAAAAGAGAGTTCAGGGTTTTATAGCCACAAACACCCCAAAACCCACAAGAACTTACTTTCTCTAACATTAGGAAGTACAAAACATGCTTTCACTCTCAACATTGTTCTTGGTTTTGCTGCTCATTTCCTACGGAGAACACCATACCCTAGATTCTGAAGCAAAAGCAGTGGCATCTCTGTTTCAAAGCAATTTATTTACATCTCATACCTTTGTACGGTCTCAGATACTTGATGCTGACCCAGCCCCTCGTGGGACTGACATCAAAGAACTGCACGTGGATCCGAGCAGAGCTCCCTTTCCCTCTGATAATGGTTCCCTCCGTGGGGTGGTTGTAGATGAGGCACGGCCACCAGGGATAGCCTTCCATCTTAGCCCAGACCAAGTCCCCAGGAGAATAAGCACTAGAGACACTGCACATACAAGAGGCGTAAGGGTTAACAAGCATTCTCCTCACAGAGCAGGGCATGCAGTGCATTAAGCAGCGTGCCTGCGGAAGGGCCTGGAAAGCTGCTGGGAGGCGTGACCTAGTTTAGCCCTTCAGGTATTTCTAACGGCACCCACACCCCCCTCAGCCTAGTTTTTGCGCTTCGCTTCCCCAGACTCTGCTAGACACCGTTTTGCACTCCTTCCCTGATCCACCCGACGCCTCCTGTGTTTCTTAAGGGTGGAGGAACACACAACCAGCCGTTAGTTAAAAGAAGATCCCGGGCTATGCACTGAAGACAGCCAAGTTACACAGCCACTTGCTTCCCCCAGGAGAACAGGGGAGGGCAGGGCAGGGCACGGCAGGACGCACGAAGGAAACGGGCTGGACTCCCCACAGCCCGCGCAGCAGAACGCCCAGCCGACGGGAAGCCCAACCATCGCAGAGCGGCCTGGGCTCGCTCTCCCCCACCCCTGAACCCCAGCACACCAGAGGCCGCGCTGCACGCAGATGATCGTTCTGCCCCCCGGCCTAAGGCAGGCCCAGGCCCCGCGGGGCCCCCGCCGCTTACCCGCGGCCCGTGGCGGCCGCTCCATCCGCTTTGCCATTCTCCTTGCTACGTTCCGCAGGCCTGACGGCGGCCTCAAGGCCGTTCTGCTCCTTAGAAGTTCGGCAGCGGCTATCTCCACCGGCGGGCGGAGGGGTGGCGGCGGCCCGCGGCTGCTGGGCCTTGGGGAAGAAGCGGAGCAGGGTGCTCTGCCGAGACATGGCCACGGCGGGAAACGCGGCCCGCCACCGGCGCGCGCCAAGACAGCGCGCCACTCCCGCCCCCCGCGAGCCCCGCCCACCCGCGCCGCACCAACCGCGTCAGGCAGGAGCCGCCATCTTGGCACCGCTCCACCCCCTCAGGTGGTGCCTTGCGCTGCTCTAGGGGGTGTGTTCTGCCAGGGCGCCGTTCCCGAATTTGGTTGCTCGTGGCTAAATCTCATCTCTGTGCACCACGCCTACTCGTCTGTTAACACACCTCTGGGGACAGCGACCCCACCACCTCCCTGGGCAGCCCGTGCCAACGCTCACACACAGCTCTCTGTGTGGAAAGTTTTCCTACTTTCCAACCTGATCATCCCCAGGCACAATTTGAGGCCGTTACCGAAAAAAAGATTTTGCCCTCAGGGCAAGGGAAGCCGTGCACCTGCCTTGGGGCATTTTCTGCCAGGCTGTGCTGTGAGGAGAAGAGCAGCAGTGCAGTGGGGAGGACGTGGAGATGCGCCCAGAGCAGAAGCCTGCACAGCTGCCAGCCCTTCCCGGTGGGTTTCCAGACAGGAGCAAAGAAATGGCTGCTGAGGTAACAGGAGCTCTTCTTCCGTTTAAAGCAATTTTTTTTGTGCGTTAGAATGCAGTCCACTGCATGGCTTTACAATGGTGTGCTTGGTCTATAACAGTACAGAGAACTTGTTTTTAGCAGCATAAATTCAGGAGAGAAACAAAACAAAACACGATGTCGCTAAACGCCTTTTAGATTAGATTTTTCCTTCTCTAAAATTGTCGTTTAAGGTCGCGAACCAACAGCTCTCCCAGGTACAAAGCGCAGCTGTAGCAAAACCATCAGAACTGCAAGGAAGGGATCTGGCCGCCAGAGGTCTCACAAAGCCCAACAAAATGTTTTAAAACTGTGTTCTTTCCGAAGGAATTCTTTCCGATGGGTTTCCTGAGCCTCATGGAAGACTTTTTGGTGTTGGGATTCGTTTTGGCAGCTCCTGGGTATCTCCAGGCTAACAGGAGCCCATCAGTCAGTCCCAGCCTCTCTGCTGACATATAGATTTAGCATAACTGCGGAGATCTTGAGAAGAGACCACAGCCATTGGAGTTACAGAATCAGAGAAGGGTTGAGGTTGGAAGGGACCTCTGGAATTCATCTCATTTGTCTCATCAAGTAGGGCTGGGAAGAGGAGGTTGCCCAGGACCACGTCTACAGCCTTTCTAGGCAACCTGTACCTGTGTGGTCTGTCACCCACACACCAAAATTCTATTCATTGGAAAATCTTTTATTTAGCTCTTATTATTAATAGCAAGGTACTGATCACCCACCACATTCATTAATTCCCTCACAAAGTTCACAAACATTTCACAGTCACCCAGCTGGGAGACTAACTCCAGCTGTTGACTTAAAACCAGAAGCACCCATGGCTTTGAGGGAGATGTTCAGGAGCTCCCTCAAGGCCTTTTGTTTCATCATATGCTATGTATGTATTTGATATAACCTTGCAGTCTTTCAATTAGCACGCTTCTTGGACGTAGCCTGGATTATACAATTTATGGCTGATGTTAGTGGACTGGGACAGATTCAGCAGACTTGGTGTTCAGAGTTCTCAGCTTTTGTGGATTCAGAAGAACTGCTTGTCTCTGGAGCTTAGAAGCTCACGGAAGACTTTCACATGCCACCACTTAAAACATATTTTCCTTTTCTTCAGCCTGCTGTTTTCCGGTACCTTTTTGTCCATCCACATACATACCTGTAGAGCCATTCAAACAAACGCACACAGAGGAAGCTTTTATGATATGTTTTTCAGTTTCCTTCTAGTAAAATATCTAATTCTATAATATCTAATTTGTATTTATTTATTCGTTGCATCAGTCTCAAGTAGGGTCTAGAATAATTAGTACATGAATCTTCAAAGTTTTTTGATAGGAAGCTTTGAAAGGTAAATGCCATTACTGAAAACTTACTATAAACATCGCTCTGTGTTCCCTTCTCCTTTTTTGATCATTCCTCTTTTCCAGAGAAAAACATGGAAAATTGTTAAGGTAGCGCACACTTTCCACCAAGCTCAGCTGAATACCAAAAAGTGCTGTATTTATTTTAATTATTTCCTTACCTCTCCCCCTGCCAATACGTGTGCAAATACTCCCACACTGACTCCAACTGTACTTTTTATCTCTAAGTGCTTCTCAACAATTTCCACCCTAAATGGGAAAAGCAAAGAGTTGGCTTTTTTTAAGACAGTATCTCAAAATTTTTGAATCTGAAGCAATTTTCAGTACACCTCGTTTTAAGGGCTTATACAGCACCTCCTGCACATCTGACGCAGAAAAGGATGATGGACTGTTGCTCATGTTAACGGCGGAGCAGGATCCATGAGATCCATGAGCAGGATCCTTGCTATGCTAGTCTTCTCCCTAGAGTTTGGAATGAATAATTTCTCCTTTGTTCGCTGCTGCAATAAGCAAGATACTAACGAGGTGATTTTGAGGTCTTTCTGGGAAAGTGAAGTAACGTAAAACACAAAGGAAACCTACAATAAGGATCACAACAGAAAAGCAAAATAAAATTGAGATCAATGGCTCTTCGTTTATTTAGCGTTTGCAATCTCTGATATTCTTGCAGAAGGACACGTGTATGGGAGCTGTTGATCATGGCCTGAACCTTTGATTGACCACCTGAGGCAAGCAATGAGTCAGCCGTGGGAGCACAGGTGAAGGCAATTCAGCTGTGCTACTGGAAGGGGTGGAGCCTGGCTGCACCTCTCCTAGACCCTATTTAAGGGCTGACTGCCACTGAGGAAGGATTTCTCTTTGAAGATTGCTCTTTTGTGGAGTTTTACTGTGAGCCTTCAACACTGGTGTTTCCATTTGTTACTATCTTTCCATCACGATAATCTTATTTAACCAAATGTCTGTTTACTTATTGATTGTACAGAGATGTAGAAAGGAAGAGTGGCTTCTCAGTTGAGGGGTCGTATGGTTCTGAGTCGCCAGATGCAGCCAAGAGCAAATCAAGCTCAGGGAAAAGAGCAAGGGTGCAGACAGCACAGAACAGGTCATCACCAACAAGGATGCAGGCTTAGAGCGTGTGAATGGAGTGGGCAGAGCAGGGTGCTGATAACCTCAGCAGTAACTCTAAAAAAGCCAAGGGAGTGGATCAGGTCCTAGGGCAAACAGCAAATGAAATAACTCTGGCGTGCAAATAGCCAGATAACAAATAGAGGTAGAAAAAGAACCTAGTGCTTCATTTGATTAATGTGTGCCCTTTCTCTGGGGTTGACATGAACTCCCTTTATGCTGATAAGAAGATCAGAAATAACCTTAACATGGTGCTAAATGCTTTATGGGTCTTACGTTGTTGATAAAGGGTACCAGACCGATCTCATGATAATAAACTGTTAGGTTGCAAGATGGAACATTTACAGAAGTAGCTTAATCATGCTAATGTAGACATGACTGAAGACAATGCTGACCTTACTAAAAAATTGACTCCCAAAGGAGAATTCGAGCACAAGTCTGTATATTACATGAGCTGTAAATCAGGTAACACAGAAAGGTTAAGGTTTAAGAAAAATGCAACCATGAAAATATTTCTGAGTACTGATGTGTCTCTAACATCAGAATACGATTGATTTGGTAGGTAAAAAATACTTTAAAGGTATTTTTCTTCTGCGCAGTTTACTGCTTCTCAGATTCCTCCTCAACATCCAGCATACTCAAAGGGCTATGCACGAGTATGAAAATATTGCTGTTTATTCGGTAGCTCATTGATCTGTAGTTGGGCTGGGAAACCACCTTTATTTTAGTAACAGAAGAGGTGTTTTTTTCTCTTTTCATGCTTTTTGCATCAGAAGATGTGTATCTTCCTTGTCCCGGTTTTAGAAGAACTTAGCAGCAACATATGTTTGTTTATTTAGGGTCTCTGATTATACAGTGACTTAAACCTTTGTACTATTGTCCTTAAATGACAAAGCGGCAGTAGAAACAGGTGAAACTAAAATGTCTGAAAAAATGACATTTTAGGGTGTTATGTTCCCATTATACCTTCCTTTAAGTGTAGGTCTGCAGTAAGACCAGAACTGCTGGAATGACATACAGTACAACTACCGGAATGTTCCAAAACCATAAGAAGAGTTTAAATGTAACCCATGAAATCAACAAAAAAAAAATGTGGTCAAACTGCAGAATGCAACTCCAATTCAGATCTTTTTCTTGTGTGATGCACTATAGATCCCCGCATGGTAATAATGGCATCACCCCCTCCAAAAAAAGAAAGAAAGAAGGCCATGTCTGAAGATGATTGAACTCTTTCTTCCCTGTAGTTCTAACAGTCATCTGCTTATTTCCTCAAATTCAAGATGCTTCTGCTTTTTACAAGTGGAGCGGCCGCCCACACTTATCCTGCTTCCTGCCTTCTGTTGTATTGTGCTTCTATCAATAATGTGAATGCATAAGGGTTTTTGATTACATAGTTCAAGTTACAGAGAAAAAGTAAGTCATAAACTTAAAACAAGGCAAAACCAAGGCCATGCAATCAAACAGCCTAACCTGTGTAGCACAGGACACTGGATTTCCCTGAATTGATCCCTATTTAAATCAGACAGTCTCTGGTGGAAAACAGTTTTGATTTAAAGATTTGCAAAGACAGGTCACGATAGTGATCTGTCAGTTAAGCAACATGAGATATCTACAGCTGTCGAGACAGGGGATATAAATTTAAGCTAGATGGATGGGTTTAAGCAAGTTCTTTTCCACCCCCCCTCCCCCGCCCAGCACTGAACTAGCAAATGGATGTTGCTAAAAGAAAGGCTGTGTATTTTGCTTGACACAGTCTTACTTCAGAGAAGTCCTTTGTTGGCACTGATGATGGGTGAGAGAGGCCACAGGAAAGCAGCCTGGGAAGTGCGGTCACTGCCTGGAGAATTAAATGCTTCAATTCTGCATCCCTGCCAGGTGCCACTTGGTGAGCCAAAGGAAAATTGGTTCTTCTAATTAAAATGCAGGAGGGGAGGGGGGAAATGGAGTAAGGGGAGAAAGATTATTTCCTTCTGAAATCTATAACTTTGTTCCTTATGGGGAGCTAATCTCCTGCCAAGTATCGTTGGCAGTATATCTGGAGAATGCCTTCCAAAAGTTGTTTCTTTGTTGAATGTCAGGAGGTGCAGATCGGGACAAGGATGAGGTGACATGGGCTGAGGTCTGTTCTGCAGTGACGCATGCTTTGTGTTTCACGCTGGACGAGCACTGTGGCCTCTGAGCCCTGTCCATGCTGGATCTGTTCTGACTCAGACCTCATCTGGTAACTGTTTCTCATAGTAAGATGTAGTTTAACTATGAACCTTTATGAATGAATATATATATATATGTTTTTTTCCCTTTGGCTTTTATGAGGAAATAAAAAAACTCACGCTTGGTGCAACGTAGAGCAGGGATCACTCCTTGGTATGTGTGGTTGATTATAAACCTGTGGAAACACAGGAATTGAGCTCTATCTCGATGGACTTAGCAGGACTCTCATCTAGCTCATCCCTGGGCTGACTGTGCTACGCTGTTCTCTTTCCTGTACCATATCAGCTCCTTTGTTCCTCTCTGTACAATTTGTGCCATCCTTCACAAGCTCAAGATCTCTCCTTATTTTTGGCCATACGTGCTGTATCCCTCTTCATATGCTGCAGACAGATGCGAGGTTTTCCCATTTTCTTTTTCCTGTAAACCTTTTTCCCTGCAGGTACACCCAGTCATCACTAAAAGCTCCATTTTGTGCTGTTTCCCTTCTTCTCTTTAAGGAGAAAGCAATGCAAAGTGCTATATGATATGCTCTACCCAGCTGCTGTTCAAAACTAATGTAAGGGCAGTGTTATGCTGTAAGGTGTTGCTCAGTAGGTGATTGTCAATCTGTCCTTGTGCCCCTCCTACTTTTCACAAATGCATTAATGACCATAACTGAAAGAAGCCAGCAGCAAGGCCTGAATACAAATACTATCACATTTGCTGTCCGGTTCATTATTTCTTGATAGTGCTTTAAAGGTAACGTGAAATATCATCAAATCGTCAAATAATGACTGGTACACGTGCTCTAGTGGGTTCTGAATAGTGGCCATTAAAATCAGTTATACCAAATCAATTATATTAATATAGTTTGTTTGCTGATGTTATATTATAATCTGCAATCAGCTTAGTAATCTTCCATTGTAGTTGTTAAAGAAAATTGAAAATGCATTGGATATATCTGGATGACTTGCTATTTATGATACAGTGCAGCAGTTAGGCAAGCTGAGGAACCAGTTGGGCAAGGAGAGATAGAGACCCCATGGGCAATTTGCCTGCAGTACGGAATGATGAGGTGCATTTGTGCAGCTGGCACCTGCACCTTGGAGGTCCAAGGGATTTAGAACTAAATACATTCCATGTAAGGATGATGGCACGTATTCACAAGTTAGAGATGGTGCCAAATACTGATTCCTTCTATAGATCAGGCTCTATAAATTATTTCCTTTCTTGAGTGGGTTTCCATTTCAGTTTAAAAAACCCGTAAGATGTATCGATATCTAAAAAAAAGCTACTATCTAAAGATGTCCTTCTCCACCCTTTCCTTAACTGCCAGCAATTCAGTCATGAACCTATACCAACTGTTTTATCATGGTACTGTGTAGTACTGCACTGATTATTGCAGTGGGATGCAACACAGCCCTGCTGGTCTGTGCTCAGCACACCCATTAGCTGAAGCTTCAGTTTTAGGATCGCTGCAGTGTTTTCTTCTCTGTTTCTCTGTGGAGAATTCAAAAGAAATGCGTCTGAGGTTCTTCTGGCACAACAAAGGTACTGTGCTGCATGAAGTCATTGCTCGACCTGTCTATTACCATGTATCTTGAACATCCTGTATTCATAGTAGTCATACAGCGCAGCTTTTGTGCTAATAGAAGTACACCTAAATGATTTTTACTTGTCTTGAAGCATCTGCTTCTCCTCCCACATTCTTCCTTAAATCTTAACTGAGGATCTAAGAGAATGTCCTGCTTCATAGTTAAACCAGCTCATCTGGTTGGTGTGCTTTTTCTGTGTTAATGGGAAATGTACTTCATTACTTTGAAATGCACTTCTATTGGAAAAAATAACCAAATATCTTAATTGTACTTTGTTAATACTTTGGGAGAAGTTTGTTTGCTGTCTTTTCCCTCTTCCCTCACATGGTGCCTTGCTTACCTCTCAGCCAATTACAGCTGGGCAGCACTCACCGCAAGAATTCGTAATTTTAGAAGAAACTCATGGAAACAGATGGCCCCATGATTTTTTGGTGAGGACTGCTGAACTCCTTTAGTATCTAATTTAAGTGAAATCTGTGAGCTGACAGCAGGATAAGACTTGCACTATATTGCCAGCCTCAGGCATCAAAAAATAACACAGATTTAAAACGTAATGTAATGAACTTTTAAGCTTGTCTGGTGATTTTTTTGAAGCTCTTAGTGGTTCAACTTTCAAATGTTTCTCTAGAAATATGAAAGCTAAGAACCTGCCTTCCTTTCAAGTCAAAGCTTAAATTCCCATATAATGCTGGGGATTTGGGAACTGGGATTTCACGGAAAGTGTTGCGTATTGTGAATTTCACAAACAAAATCAAAGCAAACTTGGGAATTATCACCATGCTGGGCCCCACTGCATGCAGAAATACAGAGCTGTGCACTTTTCAAGTGCATTTTTCTACATGTTAAGGATTTTGGGACCATGCTCCAAATTATTGTCAGGGAGAAGGGGAAAGAAGAAAACCAACCGCTTCTCTACAAGTGGTTGGTTAATAAGTGGTCAGAATGGTTAACAATAAAAGGTCAAACAAACAAGTTCAAAAAGGGAACATTAGCCCAATTTGTATTTGTAAATCTCCCATTAATATGATGATGTTTGCTAGGACACTGGATAGCTCTGTGTACTTCATGCAGTAAGATAAATTGAAATAAATAATCTAATTAGAGAAATGGTTTCTACTTGCAGCTGCTAAAGGATTAGCACCACCATGATGTGTTAATGCAATCTTAATCATGACTCTGTTACAGTGGACAAAGCAAATAAAACGCTATTTAGTCTGCTGCTGAATCCTAACCTGATAGAATTAGGATCATTTTCAGAGGGGAAAAAAAAAACAACAAATCAAGAGTCAGATTTCCAAAGACATTTAAAGGTCAGAGGATTTTTAAAGGCAGGTTATGTTGTGGGTTATGTTGTGCTTTCTCATATCTGTGCGTTCTCAGAGGGCTTCAGTGAAGTCTTCCCACGCATTTCAGGACATAGATAAAGCTTACACATATCGCACACATGTTTTTAAGTCATACCTGAGGCAGTTTTCCTAGAGTTTGTTTTACTGCTTGGAAATTGGCATTTTTTAGAAACAGGCTTCCGAATGTTCTTACTTCAACACTTTATTATTTTTTAATATTATTTTAATAACATTTTATGTCATTGCTGTTCACTTTTTACTTCTGCTTAATGCACAGCATGGACTAATTTGCATTGCTATCCAAGGCCTGTAGGAAATGGGTTTTCCTAGTATTAAAAGTCTCCGATTCATTCCACAGATGACAAGAAAGCTGAAGTAATTTTTGCAAGTTAGATCACTTGGGCCCGGAATGGTTATTCTGCTTTCTAAGGGAAAATAAAGAATACATATATTTTAAGCAATGCAACAAAAACAAAATATAATTGGATACGAGGTGGTATATCATGTGTGTAAATGAAGAGCTTCAAGTCTCTCAGAGCCATCCTGCAGTTCCAGCACATAATGTGTTTATGCTCTCATGACGCTCTTGTTATTTTTAAGTCATTGCTAGCTTTATGTTAAACCCCTTTTGCAATAAATTACTGTTAGAAAGCCATTATAATTTTAAGATCATCTACAAAATGTTATGAATTATTCCTCCTTTTACTCTCCTACATAATGTATTTGAGGCTACAGGATCTAGCTAGAGCAATTGCATTTTACTTTGCCTTTCCCAAAGCAGTTGTTACATTAAAACAAAAGTAATATTTTGTAATATTTTGTAATATTGCAGATTCTTTTTTTTTTTTATATTTGTACTGTACAACATATCTCTAAGATTCTGTGAGGTAAATCAGAGCTCCCCTACCAACAACGAAAGCAGTTCTATTAAGCAAAAGCTAGACAGTTACGTGATTATTCATTTTGAAATGCAGCAGAAAGTAACAGAAAAGAAATGAAACTGGGAGAAATTCTCACTGACTCATGAATGATATTCTTTTGGTTTGCAAGGCAGAGTGTCAATAGTGCATCATTAAATTCAGAAGAGTACATCACTAGCATGTAAATGTCACAGAATCACAGAATGGCCTGGGTTGGAAGGGACCTCAAGGATCATGAAGCTCCAACCCCCTGCCATGGGCAGGGCCACCAACCTCCACATTCAATACTAGACCAGGGTGTCCAGGGCCACGTCCAACCTGGCCTTGAACACATAAAGGGATGGGGCATCCACAGCCCCTCCGGGCAGCCTGTTCCAGCACCTCACCGCTCTCACAGTAAAGAACTTCCCTCTGACATCCAACCTAAATCTTCCTTCTTTCTACTTAAAACCATTTCCTCTTGTCCTGCTGTTATCTACTCTTTACTTTACAAGAGTTGAGTCCCCACATCTGTGAGGCTCGTGGTCAGATCACTATTTATGTTTGTCTTTTGAAAAAGGAATTTGTAAATAGTTGATGGTTTCCTACCAGATTTACTCTCACAAAACAGTTCTGCTTTTAAGAAGACTGATACCTAAAAGAGGGTTACTGCAAATTAACTGGTTAGATTTTCATTTGCATCAGCTGAAGAGTATGGAAACAGTGAGTGATATGTCAGTAAGTGTGTGACAAGAAAGCAGTTTCAAAGTCTGATTTTACATAGTTTTGAGAAGAAGTGTGAATTACTCTCAAACAAGGCTTACATGTGCATTTGATTTATTCTCTGTGCATTCATTTGCAGTATTCTATTTTCATATGCAGTCAAGTGCAGATGATTCTGCAGTATATCTAATACTGTTTGAAGTTGAACACTGAGAGTTTTAAATATAAATTTAGTTGAAACATTTCATACAATAATTAATTCATTTGTGGATAATACAATTTGGGATCAAATGGTCCACCTTGCAAATTCATGTAGGAATTTGTCCAGTAAATTTCAGCCACAAATATAGAAAAATCCCCTAAGATGTGAAGATTGTTTTAATATAATGCTTCATAATGAGAAGTGCCACTTTTTCCATTTTAAAATAAAGCTTTATTTAAAATTAAGTTAACTATTTAAGATGACATGACAGTATATGGAAATCCAATGATATAATTTCAAGATCATCTAGTTTGACTTAACAATCACTGTTATTTTTTATTTTGGTGAAACCACAGAATTTTCTTTTGAGTAGACCTAAAACAATCAGCTTTTACATATGAAGTATTTGTTTAGCTTCTGTATTTATTTATTAATATACCACCTTAGAAAATGCTCTGGATTACTGATATACAAAATGCACCTTGAATTAGACTCTATCACTTACCTTCTGTTGGCAGATACGTTACGTGGATTGGGAACCTGGACTACCTCCTGCACAAAGCTGCTGAGGACTTAGAGCTGCATATGACTTAGAGATGCTTCCGAGTTTTCATAAGGTAAGTTGATATGCTGATGATTTAGAAGGACAAGGAGGACTTCGTGAATTATAGAAAGATTGCTGGCAAACATCATACAGTTGGCTTTTCAAAAATTCTTCAAAAATACTCCTCACCAAAAACTATTAAAGAAATTAAATTTCCACGGGATTGGAGGATAGGTCATTTTATGGCCTCACTGTAGGAGCAAAAGTAAAGGTGTAACTGTCACTTTTCAAGGTGGTGAAGGGTCAACAGTAATGTCTGGATGTCAGACTGGTTTCATCCAACGTTTTCACCAGTGATCCTGCAAAAGGCAGGAGTCAGTAAAATCTCTAAATCTGAAAATTAGTTGTCAAAAGATGCATTGATGATGAGGAAATGATGAGGAGTTAGGAAGGTGCCAGATGCACTTCAGTGCAGATAGAAGTATAGCTGCATATGTTAGAGGTCTTATAGTCACACTTACATGACATTGAATGTGGAACAGGCTGAGTACTCAGAAAAGGTTTCTTGTAATCATCACTGGAAGGTCACTGAAGTCGTTGGCTCAGAGTACAGCAGCAGCTGGAATAGTAAAAAAACACCATCAGATCAAGTCCTGAGAGCAGTATGGATAGCATATCTAGGCCACCATGAGGGACTGCAGCAAACCCACTGCTTGCAACTTGTGTGCAGGCAGATGTGGTCCCACAGGCTTGTAGAAAACTGTAGAAAAATACTAGGGTTTATGATGAAAAATACGTGCCAAAAGCTTGGACATCTAGCATGCCTTGCTTTTCCACTGTAAGGCATTTTGTGAAATGTCTGGAGCTGGAAGTCAAACACCTCTGCCAGCTCCACAGCCACGGGGTGCTCCCAAGATAGTCTGACAGTCTCTTTGTTCCATTCCCAGCATTGGAGTTCTGGGATTTCTGTGGGAATGACTGACTTGATGGTAAATGCCCTCTCAAAGTTCCATTGTTTCCCCACAGAAGTAGGTAGCACTGAGAACATCTCAGCTGTAAGGCTTCCTCCTTCACTCTCCCTCAGTGACTCAGCACAGCACCCTCATTCACGCTGTGCTGAGTGAAGTGAGGGATTTCTTTGTTCACAGGGCTGTGACATCCACGCTCCGGCAGACGCAAGCCAGGATTACTTGGCTGGATGGAGCTACAGTTTAGGATGGAAGTATTGATCAGCAAAAGCACTGAGGAGTTCCTCTTAGAGCATGAAAAATTAAAAAAACAAAACCTTGTCCCCAAGTCATACTCAGAGACTCACCAGCAGCCTCTGAAGAACAGATCATTATCAAAAGATCCTCACTTATAAGCAAACACTGCATATTGCATTCACTTTGTTTCCAAGTGCCCTCAAAACCTGCTGTAGATAGATCACTGTAGCTCCACTGATAAACAGTGCAGGCTTTTTCTATTCCTCCAAACTGATGCGCCACCTCTTTTTTTTCTTTTTTTTTTTTTTTTAAAACACTTTTTATGATTCACATTCTCCCCTTAGTCACAGCAGTAAACACCTAGTGTCACTGGGCTTACAGAGATCCACTGCTCTGAAGTGCTCCCCTGACAGCTGAGCTGGGTTACTGGGGTTGCTGTCAGCAGCCAGCCCTGGGATAGATGCAGTGTTGCTGGCTTCAGAGCCGTTGGCAGCACACTGAATGACTCAGTAAAGTCAAGTGCCTCAGCTACCACAACAAACCTGCTCTGTCAGTGATGCCCTCAGGTGCTGGGAGGTCATAACACTGGGGAGGCAGGAAGGGAACAGCTGCAACAGCTCTAGCTGGAGCGCAGCAGGGAATCTGGTTGAGGCCTGTGCTGCTGATTCCCCCCTTTCTACTTGGTGTAAGCAAGCAGAAAGACATGTACTGTTTGTCAGTGTATTCTCTTCATTACTTAAAATAAAATTCTGAGCGCCTGTCTCTTCTTTAAACTCCCCTTCTTCAGAAATGGTAACCACAAAAATGGAACTAATGAGAAGGAAGCAAAAATAAGTAGAAATGCATAAACATACACATTTAATTCTTTTCACATTTGTAAGTCAGAATGCTTTATCGTGACTACTTTTGATTCTGTTTTCTTTTAAAACCCCACTGAGGTTTTCTTTAATCTGCAAGCCAAGAGTATGCTGAAGGTGATGTTAAGTTCAGCATGGGACAGAGCCCTCAGTCAGTGATATGCCATGGTGACTTCTAGTAAACCAGTAATGGGCATTGTTTTGGTCCCTTGAGAACACACTGTCCAATTACAAATACTCAAACCGACTACTGTTAGCTCATTAGCAGCCAGTCAATTAAAACAGCTTTGCCCAAAGAGGAAAGAAAGCTCAAAGCCTTCACTAATGGCAAAAATACTTACATGATAACAGTTGAAAATAGTAACCAATATCAAAAGGCCAGACGATGCCTCCAGTTAGAGTACATAAATGCAATCAGAAGATGGAAACAAGCCAGTTTTATAAACTGAGAGTAAAGCAGGCTGATAACATTTTAGCCCAAAGGGAACAATAGGCTTTATTAATTCTGGTTTTCTACAGACTCCCAGCTATTTTCTGCTTCTAGCTCTAACTACTTAACTGCTAAACACAACTTCCTGACAGATTCAGCTCTTTCCCTTATCCCTGTGTGTACTTCCAGGGCTCTTTACACCAAAAATAATTTTAAAAAAAAGTACTTTATCAAGCTATGCAACGTTGATAAATGTTCAACATTACTTTGTATTAGGTCGATTTTTACATCCCCTTACTACACAACATTCACAGTACAGGATGGCTGGAGTAAGAGAATTCAGAGCCGGTATGTATTGCCAACAAGCTTCCATTGTTCTCAGAGCCTTTTGTTGTATTCCTACTTATCCAGCGAAAGCAACAGGAGAAAAGGGAACCTTTTTACTTTATAAGAGAGGAGGCAAGAGCAGCAGGGTAACTTGTTAACAGCTATTTTAATTTGCAGGCACATTGACTCAGTGAGTTGGTAGTGCTTGCCACAGTTCCTGACTTGTCATTGTTTCTGCAAGGCTGGTTGTCATAGCTTCACTGGGACCCTGGATTCAGGGATGAATGCCAGATGAAAATGCATTTTGAAGTTCGTGCTCTTTAGGGCACATTTCAGTCTGCCAGACATACCACATTCCATCAAGTTCATATTTAAAGAGTTTCTTCTTCCTTTAAAGCTATACACAGAGGCAAGAAGCTTACCCATTTCTTTCTTATGGAAACTTGGATTCTGATATAATCATATGGTACCGTGAGCAGAAGCCCCAAAGACGTGTATTACATAATCATGGCTGTAAAATTACTGAAGGATTTACAATATTCCCTAAATGTTGCCACAGAGGAGCAGCGGTACCTAAGAGCTAAGAGTTAGCCTAAGAGCTAACATTATTGTAAGTCATCTGAAGAGTACAGATTACAAAGCTGGGTAAAATCTCCCTTGTGCGTTGCACTGTGTCAGCTTTGCATTTGTAGAAGCAGCTTTAAAGAAACAATTTTCATCTACAGTAAACCTCTGATATTGCTATTTTGCTGTCTGCTAAGAAGGAATTGCTGTCTAGGTCTTTTAAGAGCTTAACTCATAATATGGGTCAAGATATGCTGCTCTACTTTTGCAAAAATAATTGGGAGACACAGTAATTATCCAACCTACATGCCAGAGCAAGGAAATGAGTGCAGGTGACACAAATTACTCAACCACTGAGTCCAGTCTGATGGACCTTACAGGCTGCGTTTTATACTAGGAAATGTTTGGAGCGAGGGTTTTTTTGTGGTAGGATTGTGTCCTTGTGAAAATTTCATCAATCAGAAGGAAGCCCTCAGTGGTTGCATTTGTTAGGCTCATATTCTCTGAAGAGAATTTGCACAGCACTATGATAAAGCAGGATTTCCTATTTGGATGTAGTTGGATGTATGATGGAAGTAAACAATGGGGGGGGGGGGGGAAAGCGAGCACCAGCAGATAACAGATTGTAAGATGTTCAAGTATTTTACCATGCTGTGGAGGTGACTGTAGTTAGTTATGTAAGAGACATCATGCACAAACACAGAGCAACAGAGGTTGTGCGGGTTCTGCATGCTTTTCCTCTTCTAGGAGACAATATTATCCCGGACAGCAAATACACATGCCCACCCCTCAGCCTCTCCTCCACATCTGCTTCCTGCTCCAAGTTCCCTCCCTTTCTGGATTTTCTACTGATTATCAGGTGTTGCTTTTTCTTTTCTTTATTTAAAAAAAAAAAAAAAAAAGTCTTACACAAAGGCAACCTACCTCACATCTTCACAAAGAGACTGAAGGACTGTCGGGACCTTTTAGGAAATTCTGAAAAACGACTTTGATAGTTAAAATATAATTGCAACGTAATACTTGGTTGCCTCACGTCTTTCCAAGGACAGACTTCACAGATGCGATTCAATACATTAAACATATCTTTCCAAGGAAAGAAGAAAACACTTAGAAACTGGAATAAAAAGAAGTGATGTTTTCTCTCACCAGCCTTCAGCTTGACAGGTTTCCCATGCAAAAGCTGAGGTCAGTGAGATGTGCCTACTGGTTGTCGCACTGAGTCTGCATGGGTTTGCTTCAACACAGTGATTTCCTGGGTGGGAAGAACAGTTCTATTTTCTCTTTCCATGATTTTTGCAGGAATGAACAGGATTCAGTGCAGAACGCACAGATGTGGATTTACTGGAGGGCTCACAGAAGGTGATTCCAGCAGATGCCAGCTGTGAGGCTCCTGCTATTGTAAGGCTGTACAGCCAAGGAGTGCTGAGTCAGGTAGGTTTGAGTATTTTCTCCTGCTGACTGCCAAAAGTATTTTTAACAGTATGCCTCTCTGGCCCTGCCAACTTCGTTCTTAGTAAAACCCTAATAAGTGCTGGCTATTGCTCTGGGATGGAGGTTTCTGCCTTCAGGCTCACTCTGCTTGTCTGCTAGAGCCTGACTATAGGGAAATACATTGTGCTATCTGCATGGCAGGTTGACAGCTTTTCAAGCACTTCTTGAGCTCAATTCAGACGGAGTTCACCCATGGGACTGCCTACGCTGCTCCTGCCAGCCAGGAGGATCCAGCATGTTTGCTGTACCCCAGGCCAGCTCTCACTTGGGTCCTCACTACCTGCACATCGAAGTCTTACTGCTTTCCCCTGGGTAGGCAAGTGGTAGGGCCACATCCAAAGCAGAGGGAGGAAAGTATGCATCGTGCACCCCGGAGCTGGGTATCAGGAGGGGGCAGATCTAACAGGCAGTTAGAATGCCTGTTACTCCTGCTGCTGCCCATTCAGCAGGCTGAACAAGCAGCAAAGGCAGAGGAAAAGTAGGAACGGCTGGGGACCAGAAGGAGGGAGGGAGAAGTGAGGAAAGAAAGTGATGTGGAAGTACCATATCTTCTTCCCCACGGTCAGGTCCTGTGCCCAAGTATCATCCATTCTCCCATCTCCTCACTTCAGGAGAAGGTAGGGTGGCTGTGGCATACTCAGCCTGCACTGCTGACACATGGCATGGCTTTTTCCCTTCCTTCCACATGCATTCAAGCTCACTCCCATGATGGGTTGAGGGACACAACTGGATGGAGCCTAAGGCTATGGAAACTTCTTTCTATCTTGTCCCAGCTGTTTCATGATGCCTGTGTGTCATACATGGTTCAAGAAATGTGGGAGCTTGTAAATGACTACAGTTACTAGCTTAGCACATAGAGGCGATCACTATGGGCAGACACATCGACTTTGTATTAGGGGGACCAACTGGCAGCTGTGGGATCAGAAACTGTCCAAGGAACAAGACAGAGACCTGGGGCTCCCCTGTTCTGAACGCTCAGAAAAACAACTCACGAAGCAGCCAACAAATAAGCATTTTATCTTACTTAAATTGAGAAGGGTGTTGCAATCACAACCAAATTCCATTTAGAGTTTGAGCTGTTTTATAACCTCAATTAAAATAATGAGAGGACTGGCACTCTAACTGTACCCCTCTGACCCTGAAACTGTGTTGATGCAGAACTTTCCGCCCACAAATTTCCAGACCCTACTTGAAATACAGCCATGGGAATTGGGTAAGGGAGAACTGTACCAAATAGGTTATTTCCCTATTATCATTTCTTTGATATAATCCTGATCGTATGCATGTACCTTTCTTTAACACATTATTTTATTTCTGTATTCAGTCATATATGGGCATATACCTGTGCAGTACACGACTGTCAACGTCACATCTTTATTAGATTGCTCTTTTGTTTCCTCATTCTGCTGCATGAGTACACAGTATTTTTTTGTTACTGAATTACTATAATATTACTATATATTATGTAGCATATACTACTATATATTATACATTACTATTATTGTATTACTACAATAATTTCATATTGTTACTATTAAAAAAAATGTTTGGAGATAATAGTTTTCTTCAGACTTCATTTATAGAACTTCTTTTCAAAGAAACACTGACCTTCGACAGCACCCTGTGCTGCTGTGTGATGGAGCACTGGCTGCCACAATAAGCTTTTTGCCTGCCTCCTAAATCCCTCTGGATAAAGTAAAGAGTTGGGTATGTCACGTCAGGGAAGTTGACACTGACATATGAAGCACGGATCTCTGAAAAGGGGCACAGGACACTTCAAGCTTTTCTGTTTGTTTCTTTGTTCCTTTGCTTGGCTGCAGCCTCAGTAAATAGGACAAGCTATATCCAGCTTGTTAGAAGTGCCTCTTCTAACTGTATTTTTCCATACTGTAGCAGTTACATAATTGAGTATAACCTCTGTGCAGCTAGAAGATGGAGATACACAAGGCAGGCAAATGCAACTTTTAAGCAAATGAGTTACTTCCATCCAGCACACATGTAGGAGTGACTGTGTTTTCCCACAACTGCATCGTGCTAATCAGTAAACAATACATTGAAGAAACTTGTATTTAATTTCAGGGTAAAAATCGAATCATAGAATCAGAGGATGGCTTGGGTTGAAAGGGACCTTGAAGTCCACCCAGCACCAACCCCTGCTATGGGCAGGGCTGCCCCCCACCAGCTCAGGCTGCCCAGGGCCCATCCAACCTGGCCTTGGGCACCTCCAGCTTTCTGGGCAAATGGATGTATACAGCTCCTCAGATTCCCCCAAGGCAAGTAACAGAGCTGGGCTGCTCTGTTTATTGCTTTAGATTTGCTTGTGAGTTTGGCATCTAGAGTGCTCTTCTGAGAAGAAATGGCTTATGGAACACAGGCTCATGATCTTGCTTTATTTTGTAAAATATAGTAAAGAAGATGGACTCTTTCATATTTAAAATGGAAAAGTTACTGATCTACTCTACAGGTATTATCCAAACAGTTAATTTCAGAGCTGCTTAGACAGTGTTCTGAGGTGGTTTCTACCATACACAACGCTTTATCGATTCACTGATGAACATTATTCAGAAAGAGATGCTTGGCAAGTTTTGCTAATAGATAGGCAGTACAACAGGCTTAGCAGGACTGCACTTACAATATCAACTGTTATTCAATTAAGAAAAAAAAAAAGCTAGGAAGATTTTGCTGATTTCTCTGAATTGTGCTCATTAGTGAACTGTCCCTGAACGTCCAGACATTCTTTATGTTTTGACATCCTGCCTTAGTGATAGCTGGCAAGTTGGTTCACTAACAGTCAAAAACAGAAGCAGCACTTAAAGCCAGATGCTGAAAAGTTGCTTTGTTGCAATTAATTTTGTGGTCATAATAGACAAGAGTTGATAGTCATTCTTTGCTGTGATGGCACAGATCTGGTATCAGTTCTCCTTGATTGCATGAGATTTATGGCAGTACAAGTGGAAGCAGGCTCTAATGCTTCAATAGCTTTACATATCATGAAGTGGTCCTGTAAAAAGTACATATTTTTAATACAACTATTTGAAGTGAAAAAACAGAATCATGGTTTTATGCTCCACAGTTGGCACGTGTATGCCCTGTTGTAAAAGAATAAAGTCATCTAGCACTCCCCTGGGGCTTTAAATAAAAGATCTGAACATCTAACTTTTTTAAAACCTCAAACTAGAGAGGTCTCCAAATCAATATGTTCATTTAACATGCAGAGACTTGACTTGAAAGGTCACCAGGTAGCACTGAATCATAATCTATTTCAGAGAACTAAGAGATAAAAGAGAAAGACAAGCCTACTTTTAGCTTTGAAATTCATGACCATTGTATCATCAGGCCAAATGAAGTTGATCAAGCACCTGAAAGGAAAGAGTATCTATTCATCATGCATCTTTAGAAACAGTACAAGCCAAGATCGTGGAGCCTCAAAAGATGTTAATCCTACCTTCAACTAAAAGATTTACTGAAGCTTGTGGCAAAGAACTTACTTAGATCAATTTCTCTTGAAGACACACAAATCTATCACTTCTTATGTTTATCATTAATTTACAGGTAGGGCAGTGCAGAATAGGCAGTTTAGGACAGGAGCAATGCAGTCTTTGTGCAATAAGTCCATGTGAATCTGTGCACCCATTAGGAGTTTTTATGTGGCCAAAGAGTTGTAAAATCAGGCTGCTGTAAGTAGCTAAAGATAGCCAAGCCACTGAGATTCTGCCATTCCAGGCTCCCAGCCTATATCTAACTGCTTAAGCACTTCTATCTGTGTATAAGGCTGTATATAGGACACTTCAGAAGAAAGGCTAATTAAAAAAGGCTTGAGCATAATGACAGCTGAAGTTATTTTGGATTTATTTTGCAATATGTCAAATTCATTTCCCAGGACAGTTTGGTCCCCTGCACTTTCACTCCCTCCCCTGTGTAGACATATTCAATGCATCAGTCAAAGAGAATTTTCCCAGGGAGGTTTAGCTGGAAAAGTGCATTCCCTTCAGCTGGGAGACTGGATTCAATGCATGAGTGCAAATGCTGATCTCTGCCCTACTTGCAGCAAATCTACATAAAGGGGATGTCTCTGGTTTGTTGACTAGACTGACTTGGAGAAGTCCATTCTTAAACAACAGCTGCAGCAGTATTGAATAGACACAGCTTTTTGAAAGGCTTACAGAAGGTATTTTTCCCCTTCACTGGGGCAGTCTGAACTCCCAGCGTGCTCAAAAAAAACAGAAGAAAAAACTTGAAAAGAAGAAAACTTGCCAATCAGGAGTCTCCACATTGTCCTGCATCAATCCACCAACAGATTTCACCAGAAAAACATCTGTAATGAACGCAGCAACTGCAGGAATTATTGGTCAGAAAAAGACAAAACGATGCCAGTAGTATTAAGGTGTGGGAAAACAGGATTCATGGCTGTCTGCATCGGATCAAAATTATGCAGAATTCTTTTGTTTCTTCCTACATCCATAGTGTACTACAATCATTAGTTTTTCAACAATTAGCACTCCAGCAACCCTCCATATTGCTGGAGCGTTTCTCTAACAGCACAGTAATTTATCTCATGTGGCTTTTCTCATCAGCTCTCACTTCTATTGGAAGAACTTTTTTCCAGATTCCCCAGCAAACCAAATACTTCTAAACAAGCTTTTCGTACCTCCATTTCTTCGTACTGTATACAAGACATAAATCACTTCCATTGCTTGGCAGACACTTCCATTTACTTATTTTCTTTCCCTGGTTATTCTGTTTAGCATCACAGCATCACAGCAGTTACTGGCATTCTGCCAGACTATTTGGGATTTTGTTTTATAAGACCTTATGCTTACAATGCACAGAAAGGCACTAACTGCCCACCAGCTGTTATTTGTGTAACAGACAGGCAGTACGTGCATGGCAGCAGCAAGGCATTCTGATGCTAGATAATCTTTGGTCACTAGTATAAGTGCTGAGAGGTATCAGCAGCAGATGCTACATGGATGCCTTTAGCTTCAGCATAATTACAATGTGGTTTTGTCCTGAGCAGGAATCCTGTGCTTCCTTGAGGTTCCAGTGTGTTCAAAGCACAAGGCAGACAGGAGCAAGGACACTAACATACAAGTTAACTGAGAGATCTCATTCTCTGCCTCTCAGAGTTGTCCACAGGGACGCATGTAAGTACAGTGTGGATACTCTCTAATGAGAATAGGCACAAACATTCCCATCACTGTATCTTTCGTGGTCGGCAGTTCTACAGATCATTTATGAGTGCTCTGTTAAAGGAAGTTACAGTTAGGTTAAAAAAAATTGAGTTGTACACAGAGTTACAGATTGCTTTCGTTATAGATATAAACTGCACAGAAAGACCTACAATAGATTGACAGCTCCTCTAGCTCACACTTTTGCTGTAGAAAAATAAATTCCTGCTATACTAACATATCTTTCTAGAATTGTTCCAATGTGTCTACAGGACAATACACAAACAAGAAAGCCAGCTGTGAACGTGCTATAGCACATGGACTTTTGCTGTGTTGTTATATGTGGCTTTGTTTCCAGATTAAAATACATATGTAATATATATACATAACTTCATAAATCTATAACGTAAGTATACATAACAGCATTTTAAAGCTGTTCCAGGAGGAAGTGAAAAATAACTCCAGGTTGTCTGGGTATCCAGAAGCCCTGAGGGTTTCAGGAGTACCAAAGGCTGAGGATGTTTGTAGACTAAACAGCTGCAGCACTTGCATCAAATGAGAAAAGTAGTTTTCCTCCTTCAGAGTAACAGGTAAACATTAAAGCAATTTAAGCAATACCATGGTAACAGTGTTTGGAGACAAACACTGTTTAAAACTTTAGTGTTTAAGTCATATAGCTGTGTGAACTTGTTAATAAAACATCTCTGCATATATCCTCCCCCACCCCAGTAAAACACCACATGACTTTTGTCATCAGAAAGCATAAAACCAGCAGTTCTACATCTGCTCTCAGGAACAAGAGGGATGCCAGTGTCTTCAGATTATTGAATTAACTTTGGAAACTGAAGTTCTGTATTGAGCAGAAGAGATCTTACCCTTACTTAGAAAAAGGGGATTGTTTTCCTGTCACATCTCTGAAAAATTAAACTCACCCCTACTGTTTATCCTTTCAGCATTTCTTTTCAGATACTGAATCTTACCCAGTTCAGAGCAGCAATTTGCTTTTCAGAGAGTCTCTGTTCAGGGCTGGTTTCCTTCCCAGACACAACACCACTACAGCTGTGCTGCAGCAAGGCTAATTTCATAGGCTTAAGTCGCTTCAGCTCTTGATTCACCCTTTTTCTTTATAATAAACTTGACATCTTTCATAGCAGACGCTGCTCCTTCCTGGGAGCTCTCTTGCTGTGTGGGAGAAGACCTTGCCCCATCACAGCCCCCTCCATGCCTTACATGCACACCTCTATCCTCCACCTGCCTCAGGTCTGTTTGCTTCCCTTGCACTCACCTCCTGCTGTTTATTTCTTCATTGTGAGCTACTGCAGCCCCGGCCACAAGCCTTTCTGTGGGGCTGAACTTCAAGACATTGATTTGAAATTCTGATTTGATTCTCGCCCCTGGGAGAATGGTGGTTGCTTATGTCAGGGGATTTTGTTTCTACTGCTCTGTAAAGCTTAGTGCTAAGCCTCAGCAAGGAGTGTGAAGATATGCCACCTCCACGCACACGGAGCACCAAATGTGTGTTCCTTAAACACACCAACGAGCTCAGGAAACAGCTGCAGAGAGCTGATTGCAGAACCCAGCCTGGCTAAATGAACAGCCACTACCTGACACAAGCTCTTCCCCAGTTGACAAAGGCAATCTAAGCCTACTACATTCGGTTCCAATGGCAGCTCAGACACAAGAAATTTAATTCAGGCACGCTATAAATGGCAGTACATGCTCATTCTTTATCTTGGTCTTCAATCTGTTCCTCCAGTAAAACCTTGGAAATATTTATTTCACTGCTATATTAAGCCAAGAAGACGATATGTGCAGGCTCATGAGTCTATATGCATGCTATTTTATCACACTGTAAGCTCTGTCTAAAGTGACATTTTCCACAGTATCCTGGACTCCAGAAGAAAACAATGTGTGTAGGCCACATACAGTTTTTGAAGAAAGTACAGTTCCCTACATCACTGCCATCTTTGATATTTTCCTATGGCTTTTGGATTAAATACAGCCAGCCTTGCTGTGAAACTGCCTCACTCTGGGCTTTTTCATATTTAAATGCTACAGAGAGATCCAAGATGTAGTATACTTACTTCATGGCCCCCGCAAGGTCAACTGTATTTTACAGTATGTATGAAAATTCAAATAAGTCTTAAACAGACTTCTCATCCTGCTAGGATCAAACCCAGTTGTAGGTGCATGCTACATAGAGTAGAATAATAAAGCCTGGAAAAGATCATCATGTCTGAACATCAACCCATCCCCACCATGTCTGCTGACCACACCCCTCAGTGCCACATCTCCACGGTTCCAAATATCCTACCTGAACCTCTCTGGTGCAGCTTGAGGCCATCACCTCTCTTCCTATCACTTCCATGGGAGAAAAGGCCAACCCCTACCCAAAGACCTTAAGAAATATACAACTTTGACCTCATTCGCAATAGGCAGTGCTGCCCTTGGCTCAGGAGGGCAGTGAACTCCCTGGTGCACTGAGGGAGAAAAGAAAGCACATTCTGCTTTCCTAACGTGCCCTGCGAAAGGGCACCAGAACAACACACTCTGTGCACCTCGCTGCCAGCCAGATGGACTCAGAGCATGGGATTAGGAAACCTCTGCAGCACTAGAGGAAGTGGGATGCCTGCTGCTTGGCTCACCCATCCCCTTTCACAGTTCCAATTCCTGCTTCCAAGACAGCTCATGAGAGTACCTCCCTGAAGCAATTAGCTGCGCTGCCAGGTTCCAGCCTTTCATGTCAACTGTTTCTAATCAGTTACACACCTACAGCCAAGGAAGCAATAGTTCTGGCTGATAACTCCTTTGTAGCTGTGTAAGCATGTTTGTAGAATCTATCATAAGCCAGAATTCAACGCTGGGAGTTGGAACCTGACAATCTTTAAGGTCTCTTTCCAGCCCAGTCCATTCCATGATTCTGTGATCCTGTGATCTTAGCACTAAGCATCTCTAAAACAAGAGCTTTTTGAAAACTACATTGCCAGTAGCAGCAAATAAACCCTAGAAGTGCTCAACAAAAAGAAATCCAGTTTTTTTGTAGGTAGATGGGGAAGAGGCATATCACACAACAGTAACAAGGCACTCAAGAGTTTATCTGCAGTCAGCGCCAGAAGAGTTACAGATGTATGTTTTCCTCCGGAAGAGACTGTGTTTGCTAAATAAAAAAATAAATGTGCTAATGCATCAAGACAGTGTCAGATACAGCTTCATAAAATATGCATTTTTATATTTGTAAATGCTCTGCAGAAGAATTTTCCAATCAGCAGTATTCAGTAAAAGTACTGGCTGAGCTCTTGTAGTTGTGATTTGTACAGGGAAAGATGTTTTATCATCCAGATACAACGACACTGAAGTCCAAAAGCTCCTTGAAAATTGAAGTATTTTTAGAACAGTTTCACTGTCATTTTCAATCCTGTTGCACTGCTAGAAGGGAAAGAAAACAGCAAAATGAAGTGACCTGTGCTATTCCAAATCCACTGACAGGGCAGCTGCCCATTTTTCTCAGGAGAAATCAGACTCAAGCAGAACCAGGGCAGGCAGGAAACCATTACAGAAAGTGCATCCTTCAGAGAACTCATTTCAAGGAGTACTGTGTGGTGGGAGGGAACATGCAGAATTTTAGAGCAGCCGGAGGCACGTGACAACTAAGTTTAAACATACATTGCTGATATCAATAGCTCTTAAGAGCTACAGAGAACTCCCAAACATGCAGAACCATGAAACTGCACTACAAGTTGAGGAGGAGAATCAGAGAACTTCTATCAAGCATTCACGAGATCCTAAAAGCTACACAGCAATGCAGATTAGGATGGAACTGCTCACCAGGGTGTCCTGCAGTTATTCTTCAGGCATTTTAGGTGCAGACCAGGAAAATTTTTACCTTTGAGAAATGTTTCTGCTTATTTTTAAGGCTTGTTGGCATGTAAGTTTCAGAATTCTCTGAACTCTTCATGTAGGTAACAGGGATGTTTCAGATCATTTGGAGATAGTTTTCGAAACGTTACCAAAGAAATGACAGAAATAGCTTTAAAATAGCCAGTGATGTGACCAGCTTTCCCTATTTTGTGTTCCCACCACTGTTCAGAGAAGAAATTGTTAAATTTGTAAAGCTGTCAAAAATAGCTTTTTGGCATATCTGACTTCTTTGAAGTTATCAGCAAAATTAGTTACTGGTTTTGGAAGCAAGAAAAGAAGGATATATACAGCACTTGGGTCCATTTTTTCCACACAGAGGAATTCAAAGACAGCCCTTTGCTCCATATACACTTCCACAACAGACGCTGTTCTGTCAGACTGCCCCTCTGCTGCCATCTGTCACACAGCAACAAATACAATGAGATATTGGTGGGAAGGTTCAGCCTCTGCTGCCATCCCACCAACATCCTCCTCTGACTTCATGGTCAAACAGCATAAAACAGGAGACGTTACTTTCAGAGCAGCCCTCATGTAATTCCAGCTAACTTAGGCAGCCTCAACACTGAGTCCACAGAGATCGGTTTATTTCATTCCAGACCAGCCTGCTTCACTGTGAGTAAGGCAGGTGTAGACATCTCCTCTGTACTGGTGTCCATTCTTCATCAGCCAAGGGTTTTTCAACGAAATACCTTTATGAGCTTTTACTCAGCACGTAATTTTTTTACTCTTGGCAGCATGCTGTCTGCGGATTTTCTTTTTGAAGTTATTTTCTATAATCCATCATCTTAAATCCTGTAGTATAACATGAGAAAAAACAATGTTTTACAAAGGGATCATTGCTTCGCCCACACTGTTACTGATCACTGGTTTGCCACAAAGCTGCTAAGGAACCTTTTAAGGGGAGTAGCTAAAGAAACTTTAACTGTATATTTATGATTTGTTTTACTTAATTTAAGCACATACTGACATGTCTTCTTGATTAGAGTCAGTGTGTGCAGGCAGCTGGGAGTGGCCAGCTCTAGCACATCTGACCTAGACTGGCCATGGGCTATCCCATACCATGCAGTGTCATGCTGGTCAGGTCAGATGAGGCCCCGGGCAACCTGACCTCGTTCTTGATCTAGCAGTTGGCACCCCTGCTTGCAGCAAAGAGTTGGAACTAGATGATCATGGAGGTCTCCTCCAACCCAAACCACTCTCTGATTCTATGCTGAGCAATAATACCAGGGAGCTGGCTAGGGTGTGCGTGTGCACACTTGTTTTGTACATTTTTACCATCATCAATTTACCTTTTTTTCCAATTTTCTCCCCATCCCCCCGGGATGTGAGCCATCAGCTGAGTGGTGCTGAGCTGCTGCCACAGCCCACCAGCATCTCAGTCACATGGGAAAAGGCAGTGGGAAATCCAACTCAGTGGGCTACAACTGAACTAAATTAAGGTAGTTTGGAAACAATTTTCACAGCATGACTGGACTCCAGTCAAGGCAAAGACACAGCATTTACTTTGCCTCAACACTCGGTGTTTTTCACTGCTTGACCAAGTAACTTGTTCCCTCACCTAAGTGAATATAATTTCCCTCTGCTACTTTGAAGCCAGCGTTGGACAGACCAAAGAACAACTGGTGGGACAACACTACCCAAAGCTGAAGTCTGTACCTTTTCCCTCAGCCTGGATTTATCTCAGCCTAAGGGGATGAGTCCCAGCAATCAGACAGCTTTGTGAAGGCCATCTCATTTCACAACACTTAATTAACAGTATCAGTATACCTACATGTCTGTATATAGACATGTAGATGTATGTATTTATATAGATATCAGAGAAAAGTGGCAATTAACTGCAGGAAATGCTTAGTAGGAGTAAATAAATCAATCTGGACAAAAGCTTAAGAACTACCTCATTCTTAATTACCTGAAGTCTCAGACCCAGAAAATCATATCATCATCAGAAACAAGGGCAAGGAGCCAGAACTGGTGGAGGCTACAGAGAATTAATTGCAGGTAAGCCTGTCCTGATGCACGACTGACTGCAAATGCAAGTCATTGATTTTTAAATACATGAGAAACTGCGACAGGATATTAAGTCTCTCAGTGCAGTGGAACCCAAGGAATTTTTTGTTTCAATTCCAGCAGCAAATGTTTGCAGAGAAGAAATTATTTTACTGCTTTGCTGAACAGCTTGTCTTTCACAAATTCATGAATTCACAAAAAATTCATCTTGTGAGGCTACAGAAAAAGCCATAGATGAGAACTGCTGTCAGCATTTCTTGAACCAAATAGAAAACCATTAAAAGAAAAAAAAAGATACTTGTGTGCATGCTATAGATGTGTAGATATATGTAAAAGTGTGCTTACTGAAATGAGCTCTGAATCAATTCAAGAGATTCCAAATGTTCATAACCCACAATTCCTTAGTTAGGAAAATTGTAATGGAGATACATTCAAGAAAGGATGGGAATGAACTGCATTTATGAGCAGCCCACAGGAATATGAGAGAGGGGAAGCAGATAAGGAACACAATACAGTCCTATATAAAAGGTAGCTACAAAAGCGAGAGGGAGAAGTCTCTTCTCAACAAATATAAGAAGTAGTTAGCTTGAACTACAGAAGAGAATATTCATGTTGGACTCATAACTGGAGAAAGAAAAGTTACTGTGATGTGTATCTATTAGCTTAAAAAGCATTCTCCTTGCTTTCTTGTATTTTGTTTTAAATTTGCTCTATGATCATCTCTGACAGGAAATCAATTTGCTGGAACACTCCTTCCCCTTTAGACTAGAAAAAGCATTCTGTCCTCAATCTTTTTGTTATTATTAACATTATCATGCATTGCTTTGAAATTAGTAATAGATTATTAGGAGTGAGGAGCATTTCCCATTTTAAGGTGTGACCACACCTGGAATTTTAGTTAGAAACCATGCAGGGAGGAGGGCTGCTTTTATTATCAACCTACCAAAATGATTAGTTATAAAGAGAAATAGATGGCTTTGCCCTCAACATTAAACAGTCATAATTTTGTCAACGTACATGCACCTGCATGTCTTGAGAAGAGGATGCCCAGGTATTCAAATCACTTCAATTTTGCAATTCGTTGACTTAATAAGAGCACATTTATGGCAGGTTGCAAGGCTTAGTTAGCCAGTAATATTTGGTATCTAATTACTGCGTAAGACAGAAGTATAAAGCAGGTGCTTTCCAATTGGAAATCACGTAGTAGCTTGTAGTGCATTTATAACACCGTACACTGACCATGCCCTCCTAACACGTTCGTGCCTTCTATTACCATACACCTAAGTTTTTGTAATATGACAGATCAAAAGATTTTATTCCAAAAATAGCGTGTGGGGGGATAAAATACCATGAAAGAGCAGCTCTCAGCCACAAACGAAGGAATGCTGTAGTCAAATCAGAGTGACTGGCCCCTTCCTCTGCAACCATGTGAGGGAATTCAACAGTAATTTCATCAATAGAAATTCATCAACAGAAGTCTTGCATGCAAAGTGCAGGACCTCAGCCAGCTGATGAGGAAGCAGCACAATCTTCAGCCTATATTTGGTGCTGAACAACCAGGCAAACTGTGAAACAGTATGTTCACAGGGAGTAAAAACTATACGCATCCTTTAAATTGTCATTAAAATCGAAAGGCATAAAATGAAATCAATTACAAGCTCTAAGATGCAAGAGTAAATTGGATTTTATAACAGAAAAGATGAATGCAGACAGAGAGGCACATCAAACAAGCTGCCTAATAAGTAACTAGCAAACCTCTAATCTTCCAAAGCATAGATGAAATACTGGGGTTCTTAGACCTAGATTTAATGAGAAAACCAAAATATGGTAAGAAACTGTAGGAGAAACATAGCAAATTGACAATATTGTACTAGTATGAACAGGTGGTAGTGTCTGTGGTTCAGTGGAGCTTAGAATGAAGTTTGCTCACTCACACCAATGGCACAGAGCAGCAGCATGGCACAAAACAGAAGGAAAGAGGGGGTTAAATCGCAGCAAGGTGACCTCAGGAAGCACTACCCCACCATGGTGGTTTCAATGGTGGACAACTGAACTCCGTCACACTACTCTTTCACCTCCCACCCTCGAAAAGACAGGAGGGAGAAAACATGCCAGAAATAAAAGGCTGTCTAAGCTGAGCTATCAGTAACAAGTCTTAACATTGTCTCACTTGAAATGAACAGAATGACAAAGCTATAATAGAAGGGGTGGCTAAATTGCATAACATTTAGGGCAGCTGCTTCCCCACAAGCAGTCTGTCTGTTCAGGGAATCTCAACAGCTGGAACAGCACTTAAAGATCCATCAGTTCCTCTCCTTACTGATGATTTAGTACATCAGAAGTGGGAAACTTGTCCAGGCTGTTTCTGACACCTCTGTGCACACGCATGCTCCCCTCCCACCACTCAAAAACAAGAATGGGTTTCTGTAGAACAAATTCTACCTCACTTTTGGAAGTTAGACTAAGCACTGTTGATGGCGTCGCTTAGAAGGCCAATGGGAGACAAACTCTGTTGATGGGGTTTAAACCTCAAAAGGTCGAAGAGGGAAAAGGTCAAGGAAGTAAAGAGATCAAAGCACAATGGGTCAAAAGATGAAAGGACAAAAGGTCAGGAGGACAAAATATTACTGAGTAAAGAAGTCAAAGGGTCAAAAAGTCATGGGGACAAAAAGTCAAAGGGGTCAACATATTGACTAAGATAGGGGTATGCAGTTGCCTCTGATCAGGTTTAGAGTAACTTAAGAAAGGTATAAGTCACAAGCTGGTAACAAAAAAAGAATAGCTTATGCCCGTTCCAAAGATAAGAACTCATTAGAAAACTCCCACAAGGAAACAATCTCTAAGTAGAGATGTTTCCCTCTTTGCTGTGAGCCCTTAAATGAGATTAGGGAGGAGTGGACCCAGGGTTTTTTTGCACCTGTTATGAATTACTTGCACCTGTGGTCCCTCCACCAAGTGATCAATCACTTGGTCAGGCTGTGACCTAACAGTTCCCACTGAGTCAAAAAGAGCAAGGGGTAAAGAGGTCAAAGGAGAATAGGGTCAAGAGGACAAAAGGAGAAAAAAGTTGAGGAGTCAAAAGATCCAAAAGTCAGGGTTCAAAGGAGTTAAAGTCCAAGGGGATAGAACGGTCAAAAGGTCAGGGCATCAGAAGGTGGAAAAGTTAAAAGGTCAAAAGGTCAACAGGTCAGAAAATGAGAAGGTCAAGGGGTAAAAATTTAAGAGGTCTGAAGGTCAAACTGTCAAGAGGTCAAATGGTCCAAAGGTCAAGGGGTCCAAAGGTCAAGTTTGTCCAAAGGTCAAGGGGTCAAAAAGAGGTCAAAGGATCAAGTTGTCAAGAACTCAAATGGTCAAATGGTCAAGGGGGTCAAAAATTAAATGTCAAAAAGTCACGGGGTCAAAATGTCAAGAGGTGCTAAATAGAAGGCCCTTGTTCCACTTGGGCTTTTGTTGAAAATAAGGCATGGAAAGGGATGAATAAAGATGATGAAGATGAAGACTGGGAGAAGTGACAAGATTAGTGTATGCTCAAGTAAGGTCAATTCACATTATGACTCTTCTCTAATACAATTAACCAACACTAACTACTTGTATTGACTGGAAAGTTCATTTTGTAATTGTCCTCAAGCAACTTCCTTGGGAAATTTAGGTTGACTGGAATCACCTATCTAGAGTGCCAGTTAAAAAAAAAAAAAAAAAGGAAAATCGCTTATTAAATACTCTTTTAAGAAACAAATCATAAAACTTGTGGAAAACAGACTGAATAAATTGATAAGGCGCCCGGAGAAATCTGAAAGTATTAAAAAAGGCGATTACGTACTGTGAGAAACTGTTTCGGACTCTCAGCCTCAAATCTTGCCGTAAGAAAATAAGTGGGACTCCTTATCTCAAAGTTTGCATGTGACATTTGGCACTCTGTCTCAAGGCTCGCACGAAGGCCATTTCCTGTTTTTCCAGTCCAACCTAAGCCTATGCATTTATCACCTTGCCTCTGATAATTGGAGCGAGACAGAGTTTACTAAAATGCACTGTCTATTCAAGAGCTGTATATCCCACCAAGTTCAGCAATGCAAAGGGAAGTGCACACTGCCTCCACAAAGACACGTTTTCCTCATTCCATCGCTCACCATGTTCCTGTCTGCAAGAAAAACAGACAAACAGCTCAACAGTAGAAAGAAGAAAATAAATGAGAGACAGAAGGGCTTCTGCTGGTCCTGTAAATGAGCAGCCAGCATGCATGTGCTTGTGGTTGATGTTAGACGGGTCTGTGAAGGGATTTCTGGAGTATCCATTCTGGGACAATTGTCTGGCATTCCTAAGATCATCAAGTCCAACTGTCCACCTACCACCAGCATCGCCCACAGTTTGTACTTTGTTCATGCCAGTTTTCTTCACATTCCTTTCATTTTGAAGATTCTATACTAGGTACCAAGATGAAGGGCTATACATGTTCACACAGAACAAACCCACACAGAAAGAAAACACATGACTGAATGACTGGGTGTTACAGTGCACACATACACCTGCACTGCGGGGAAAAAAAATAATAGATTTCCATTCATTCATACACACATTTGTGAAAATGAGCATAGGGGAATTCAGTCTTTGGGAAATCTTACTTCAAAAATTAATAAAATGTATTAAGAAAATTTAGTAAAATGTGGGAAAGTTCAGCATTAGGTTCATTGAAAAAAACGTCTGATTAAGATAAGGGGAGAAGTTGATATTAATCAGTTTGCTCAATGGGCAGTTGGTACATAATTCACTGTCTGAGAAGGAGAATGCCAGTGTCTGATTGCAGTACTGATGTGGAAGAAGGAAAAAAGATCTAATCCAACCATGTGCTTGACTTCCTTCTCCACCATTATATCTATTTTATTTCAGAAGGATTGTGAAGAACAAAAATCACTGTAATGCAATGGAGCGTTAGGTTCAACATGATGCATCACATCTATGAGCAAAGTAATGAATAAGGTTGTGTATTACATTATTTAATCACAGCTTTAGTTTCATGAGATTACTGAAGGTAGAACTAAGCTGAAATGCTTTGTAATATAGCAGTCATTAATTAAGTGCATATTTTCCTCATCTAAATTCTTATAAGTATTTCTGAAGTTGCTTGCAAAGACACTTTTCCTACTGAAATACTCCAACAGTTATACACTTCCCTTACCTGATTATCTCCCAGATAGTTGGGAGAATTTTTAAATATCTGTATTTCTTGGCTTTTTTCTATTTTTTTTTTTTTTTTAATATCCTTCAGAAGAGAAACTTAATTCTGAAGCTAAGCACAATGCAGTCTTGTTGCCAGCTTTCTGACGTGCTCATACAACCAGTTCTGCTGAGGCTGACACGAACTGAGAGTAATGTCCCCAGCTGACAGAGACGTATTGCTTATTAGCTCATTTCTGCATGTATAGTGCAGACTATTGTATAACTTTCACTGGTGAGAGCAGCAGAATTTAAAAATCATTAAATAAAAAAAATATTTTTTAAGATGGAGTAAAGATCTGTGAGAGTTTCTCCGAAAGTAATGCCTCCTGTTTTATTATGTTGGCACATGACGTCAGAGGCGGATGTTGGTGGATGGCAGTAGAGGCTGAATCTTCCCATCAATATTCCATTACATGTTATTGCCGTGTGACAGATGGCAGCAGAGGGGCAGCCTGACAGAATGGTGTCTGATATGGGAGTGTATATGGAGCAAAGGTGTGCCATTGAATTCTGACATGAAGAAAAATGGCCCCCACTGACATTTGTCCCTTCTTGCCAAATGTTTATAGAGACCCAACAGTGCATGTGAGCACAGTGAGGTGGTAGGTGGTGCATTTCAGCAGTGGCAACAGCAGTCACTTCCGCTGGTGCAGATTTGTTCAAGCACAGCATGTAGGCACTTGTTTACTGCCGGTGAAAATGCACAGCTAATAGTGATGACTCTGTTGAAAAATAGCATTTTGTAGCTGAGAATTTGCTCTACCAAACAGTGTTATTGTGCTCTCTGTATCCGTTGTAGTTTCCAGGGAAATAAACAGGAGGCATTAGTTTCAGAGCGACCCACGTATAATACAAGCAGCAAGTACCGTACATTTTAGGATGACAGCCATGACCTCAAAGTCAAGAAGGCTGCTTTAAGTAAACAACTGGTTTAGGCAGGCACTTTGCAAGATACCAGGGCAACTGCATACCTTTCAGCACATGAGCAGGAGAGTTGGGCTACCCAAGGAGGAGAATGTTTTCACACTCTGCTGAAAGCTTCAGCTGCAAGGAATGTTTTTCCCCAAATGCCTGGGTTTCATCATATCACTTTTTTTTTTTTTTTTTTTCTGGGAAAAATATTTTCTCAAGAAAATGTTCTGCTTTTTCCGTTTCATGCCACGCAACCGAATCATTAAGGATCTTCACACTTGGGGATTATTTTAGTCCCTTACCATATGAAATGTTTCTAGTTTAAAGCGAAGTGGGCTGATAAAAAGAAGGGAGGAGAACATTAATCCAGGCATGAAATAATTAATTGACATCTCAGCTAACAATGGATAATTAAAATTATCACATGGGTAGGTTTTATGTAATTAAGAAGAAATGTGAACACACGTCTTCAAAGCTAATACAAAAACCAAACAAGCGCCTTTGCAAACCCAATGTTCTTGCTTTTCTCTTAGCGCTTAAAACTTTCCACACCAACACAAAAATCTTTTAACAGTGACCCAGACTGAACATACATCAAAGCCTGCTTTACAAAAAAGAGCAATTAAAAATTGTAGTCCTCATTCCAATCTCTCTTTCTATGTCTCCAAGGAAGCAGTTCTCCATTTCTGAAGAGGAATCTCACTTACCTGCCTGTTTCTTTCCCTACTAGTGCAATGGGGGTTCTGAAAGCTGTTTTCTTTTCCATTTTTTATTTTTAATACAAGAGACGTGCAGTGGTCAACCTTTCTTAAAAGACACGGAATTCCTCTGATTTAATCCTTGGTAGTTGCTGTCTGGTGAAAAAAATGAATGGATCTTATACTACTCAGAGGTGCACAGGAGGCCAAGTGTGCACATATGGGTCAATGTTCTACCCGGTAGTTGATTTTACACACATGAGCTGAACCAAGGAGATGAACAAACATCAAGCAGAATTGAATGTCTGACCCTAGAGGATCTCTGTAGTCAAGAAGATATTTAAGTGACTGCTGATCAAATATTTTGCTGTTTTTAGAACAGGTTTATTTTAGGCAATAACACACTTTAGACCTTTGTCTACCATTACTATAGAGACCCAGAAGAATTGTCATGTGATATTTAATATAATATTAGCACATTTTTGTTTGGAATATTTTATTTCGGTTGCTCCATTCCACCTTTATTTTATTGCTGGTAGAGTCACCTCATATAAATGCTTTGCTTTTACCAACAAATTTGCTGTGATGACAAAAGCATCCTTGTTGCTTCTCTTTCTGTGTTTATTTACAGCTCATCAGATATCTTCTCATACTTTCTCTTAGGGTTTTGAAGAAATGCTAGGGAGTATTCTCATCTAGGGTTATACATTTGTTACCGTTTTCTTTTAAAATGATACTGCTCTTCCATACAGAGGGAGGAGACATTTCCTTCCTATGTGTTCTGCAAGTACTGGAAGGGGCTGCCTGCATTGGGGAAGGAAACAATTGGACAGCAGGCAGGAACAAAAACAAGCAGTCCACTATATTCCTTTTCTGGGTGTGAAAGCAAGTGCAAGACTTAGAAAAAGGAGGAAGTGAAAGGGAGGAAAAATTTAACAGTCTTCAAAGTCAAAGGGCACACTGGCACTACAGCCACATTCTTTGTGACAGTGCTGCCGCACTGGGGTAACTGCTGCACATCAGTGACTTGTTATAAAAGTTCCACTGTTAAACAGAAAGCACTGTTAGTGTTTTCTGATTTGACCTTGTTCTATTGAATAACGTTGTTGGAAAATGACGCATTCATATCTAGTGATTGCGTTTACAACAGCTACCTGAAAGGATGTCATCGCTTGCTTTGGTACGCCTAGTATCAATGGCTAGTGGTGTTACCTGCAACAAAGGCACTCAGTACTAGCCTCTGGTAGAATAAAAATTCAGGCTTTATTGACTCAGTCTTCACTTTGAAGAGCACGAATCGTATTGGCATTTTCCAGCTCATGTCAAAGAAGGTCTACTCGTTTTTATGAAGGCACTTGAAATTCTTTACTTACACACTGGAACTCCCTCCATTAACCAGAAGAGTTTTACATATGGGATCTATTACAAGGCATGATTTTTTTCTGAGGGACATTGCCTTTGAATGGGAAAACTGCCTTCATTTAACTGTGCAATACAGACGTGCTGAGCGTGTTGCCCTGCCAAAATCAAGTCTTAGTGTTTCATTACAAGACTGTCTTTCTAAAACAGCGTATGTTTTGATGTTGTTGACTCATTAGTACATACTTAGTACTGGGTCCATGTCTAAAGCAAATATCTGAGAGCCAGTTCTGCTGTGTGACTGTGAGGTGAAAGTTCAATCCAGGTACAAATTATGGGCATTGCTCTTTAAGAAGCTCAGCACCACATTCAACAGCAGCAAGAGGGCTCTACTGAAGTAATTTCGAGCTGAGATGTTTTTCACATTTATCTGAAACCTTACTGGCTGTAGATTCCTGTTCTTAAAATGAGCACAGACATTGCCAAGTTATGATAAATAGTCCTACCAGCTAGAGAGAAAAGCCATGCTGGTTTGGAACAGTCTGTATTTTTATGTCTAAAAGCTCACATCCAGAAAAGATTCCAGGGAGTTACAAGCCTAGAAATACTGGTGGATGGAAAGTTCAACACAAGCCAGCAATGTGCTCTCACAGCTGGCATTAGTCCATACCATGTTCCTCCAAGGACTAATAATGACAACATTTGACAGTTATTTTCAGGTGCCGGTCACTTCCAGTTACTTAAGAATGTCTCACAGAAGTATAATGCCAAGAAATTAACTCTTTTCCATTGAACATTTATTATACGTTATTCTGTTAACGATGTAAGGTTTAACTACTCTTTGTGAGAGGCTTTACTGAGGAAATTCCCATCAAGAAAACCTGCCTTTCTGAAAGGAGGATGCTGGATTCCAAAACACAGAGGTGTCAATAAGGCTCTGGAAACTCTCTTGCAACATTACTCTTCTGCATTTGCTTTTCACAGATATGCTTCTAATGAGACTTCAAAAAGTTGTTCATTACAGAAGAAAGTGCTCCATGTCATATCGAAAACACTGAGGTCACTTGGGAAGTTTTGTGTCTTTCCACTCATCTGTCGCAACCTTTTTTTTGTTTGATACGCTCTGATGAAAGGCTGCATTCTCTCTCCACTGTCATCCAAAAAGCCATTTACCACCTTCTGAATCACAAGCTAGAGGTGAGGGAAGTCGTTAGGACTCCCTTTTGCAGATATGCAGATAGGAACAGGTACCTGGGCTTCTTTAGATCCATTTCCATGTTCTTGGAATACACACACCTGCTCTGTGCATGTCCTGTTGACTGACTGTTTGCACAGGGACATGTAGTGCTTCATGTCAACTCCAGCTGAGCACTTTGCAAGCACCAATTACTGCAGCTGATTCAAGCTAAGGGTCCCTCTGACAGCAGTTGGTGACAAGTGCAATATGGAGGGGTATAAGAGCCAGGACAAGACGTAATGTCCTTAAGTTATCCCAGGGGAGGTTCAGGGTGGATATTAGGAAACTTTTATTTTCAGAAAGAGTGGTGATGCAGTGGCACAGCTGCCCAGGGAGGTGGTGGAGTCACTGTCCCTGGAGGTATTCAAGAACCATGGAGATGTGGCACTGACGGATGTGGTCAGTGGGCATGGTGGGGATGGGCTGGCAGTTGGACATTATGATTTAGTGGTCTTTTCCAACCTTAATGATTCTGTGACTCCATGTACAGCAACATTTCCACCAAGACACCAGCTCTATGACTCTTGAGCATTTCTGTGTTTAAATACCTTGGTGTGTTAATGGGCCCTGGCAGACTTCCCTTCCCTAAATGAGTTGATTTTCTCTGGAAGCCATTTAAATGATTGTTCTCCAGCAGCTGCTGGCAATGAGTTCTGCAACCAAATTAAAAACAATATGAAGTAACCTATTAATTTCATTTTAAACCCACTACCCAGTAATTTTACAGCGTGCCTCATGAAACTGCTGTAGGACTAACAAATAAACATGCCCCTATACACTGCCATTTATCTCATTTTATGCTGGTCTTCTCCCAGTGTTGAGGAGCAGCGTCCTTGTTTGTCTCTCATTGGAAGCTCTTCCTTACCGTGGAGCATTCAGATCTGTACAGCTTTTATTTTTATTATGCTACTGCTAGTATGCCAAATGACAGCAGAACTTGGAAAATCACGTGTTAGGAAGCAGCCTTTCACTTTAACAAGACATTCAAAGCTGATCTTTTTGCAGAGATTACCAATATTGTACCTAAACTCACAAATAATCAGTGTCATACATAGAATTATTTTCTCACAGTCTGAAATCTGTTAAATTATACTCTTTCTACTTACTATATGTAGAGATACAGATAATAAGAGATACATTCCTATGCCATGGTGTACAAATGCACATTAATGAGGGCTGGAGAGAAAGAGGGGGAGAGAGAGAGATTTTCAGCTACTAGCATGAAAAAGATCAAAGGAATGCCAAAATTACTGGAAGGAAAGAAAGAATTGAAGATGAGAAGAAATTAGTGTAATGTGTGGATATAAGAGCCCAAGAGCAAAAGTATGTCCACTATGTGAGTGTCCAAGAACACCATAAAGAGATTATACCTTTCTTAAAATCAGTTCTTAGACATAGGGATTGGATTTGGGGCAGTGCTGTGTGGAAGCAGGAACTGGACTCGGTGATTCTTGTGGGCTCCTCCTTCCAGCTCGGGATGACCTGTGTTTCTATGATTCTGTGTTGGCAGGGAGCACACCAGGCAGCTTGCGGCCCTTCCGCACCATTCCATAGTTGGTTTGCAGGAATGTAAATGGTTACTCGGTGCCAAATTATTTTTCTCTCTAACACTAGGGGCTTTTTATTTCTGTCCTGACAAGCTGTTTGTAAAATGTACTGCTGCATGGTTGTATTTATAGCAGATTGCCTGAGCTATGAATGGCGAAACGTTTCATAAAAGACAGGCCAATAACATGCAAATGGAAGAGTTGTTTTCTTACTGCTAAAAAGAAAGGTTGGTTTTGCTTATCAGTGCAAAGGAAATTGATGCTGTCACTTACAGATGCATCCATCTTATTTCAAATCTCTGGGAATGGTAAAGAGAGAAAAGCCGGAGATTAAAAGACAGAGTCCAGTGATCAAAATGAAAAATACAATCGTCTCTGATTCTTAATAATGATGGGGCTGCTTGGGGTATTTTGAATCCTGTGAGCTTCACGTTTTCTCCATCACAAAAGAAAGACTGTCCACCATTTTTCGTATTAAAAAACTGCTGTGTTTCTGTGCTACATGGTGAGTATGAGAGATGGAGATGGGAACCAAAACTGACACTCACTCTGCTTTCAGCTGAGCATGCTGGGTTCCACTGCAGGTAATAGCAATGGCTGATTATTTTTTAACAGACTATCATATTCATTATTTTTTGTTACATTTACTGTTCACAACTGGAATTGCATATAACCCTTCCGTAGACAGTGACATAGTCACCACTGCAGAGACTTCATGAAGGAGTGAAGACTGCAGAGACTGTCACACTCCTCCTAGCCCTCGTGTTGCAATTTGCAATAGTGCTTGGGCTTTAGCTGGGTCCTCTGGATAAGCAGGGAGGGACAGCCCTCCTGAGATTTCTTCAGAAAAACGAGACAAGCGGAGTGCAGTCACATTGTCCTTGCTTCATGGCCTCTGCCACCTCACAGTCAGGATTGTGCAGAGCAGCTCTGGTCTGGCAGCTCACTTGGAATCTGATGATGAAGACTACTTGATGCCCAGTAAAACAGGAACAAATGCATCTGCATTAAGCAGAAGTACTCACTGCTGATTAAGCAACCCTGCTCTGTTAGGGGAGTAAATTCAGACTATCATTCTCCCCACTAAAGCAACAGAGCATTCATGATTATAATTCTTCAGCAAGCTAACACAGAAGCTGCAGAGCTTAAAAACTGCACTAGATGAGGTCCACGGGACATGAAAAACACTGCATTTTTGTTAACTATTAGTATTTATAAAGTATTTATAAATATATATAAATATATGTATAAATTTCATATAATTATACATCTTTATAAAAATTATAAATGTATTTATTAATATATATAATATATATATATATATATTTTTTTTTTTTTTAAGGAGAAAAGTGCCAAACATGACCGTTACTATCAACAATCTTTTCTTTCTTCACGTTCTTGTTAATAATGACAGATTTGTTTTGGGGTCTACGTGAAGCACTTGTTTGGTTTTCATGTCATAGAATCATAGAATCATAAATTGGCTTGGGTTAGAAGAGACCTCAAAGATCATCCAGCTCCAACCCCCCAGCCATGGGCAGGGTTGCCAACGACTGGATCAGGCTGCCCAGGAACCCATCAAATTTGGCCTTGAGCAACTCCAGGGATGGGGCACCCACAACTCTGGGCAGCAGAGCCAGTGCCTCACTGCCCTTCCAAGTGAAGGATTTCTTCCTAACATCTAACCTAAATCTCCCCTCTTTCACTTTAAATCCATTCCCCCTTGTCCTATCAGTATCTACCTGAGTAAAGTTTTGTTAGTGAAACATTAAGTACAGCTTAAACTGTACTCGCTCGTACTTTCAGGACTGGTTTGCCTTCATCTGGGCTTTGTTTCCTCTTGAACATGATGCAGAAGACCTCCTCTTTATGCGTCCAGTGAAGGGCTTCATGACAATGTATTATTTAAGGTACACGAGATGATGTGAAGCATGAGACCAGATATTCGAGAGAAACTACTCGAAGAGTAAACATTAACAGAATTTTGGGGCTGTAAAAAGGTTTTGCAGAAATTCCTTATAGCCAAGCTTGGAAATGTTCATTTCCATTTATGCAATAGTACGGCTCCACAAAAAAAAAAATGAAAGTAAAAAGTCACTGCTAATGAACAATTTGCTCTGGTATCTGACAGAATCAGAATATGCTGATAGAAATAGCATCAGATAACCTGGAGAAACTGGGTCTAAGAAATTCACTTAGCCATATAGTGCAGATGCAGCAGAAGTTAATATAATTAGGAACTGCCAAAAACATTTTCTGCTTTATTTAAAGTTATCTGCTAGAATTCATGAATAAGAGAAACACAATGCGAAAGGAACAATGAGCAAACACATACCACTTTTTTTTCCAAAAGAAATTAAAATACATTTCCAGCCTTTAAATTGCTTAGAATGTATAAAAGCATTACTCCCCATGGTTTATGAGTCAGAATAACTTTTTGTGTGTATATGTAATTTATTTTTGGTGCTTTATTCATGTATCACAACCTTTCCATATCAGTTGGGCATTTAAAGTCATATAGTAGAATCATAGAATGGTTTGGGTTAGAAGGGACCTTTAAGATGATGTAGTTCCAACCCCCTGCTATAAGCAGGGACACCTCCATCTAGACCAGGTTGCTCACAGCCCCATCCAGCCTGGCCTTGAACGGCTCCAGGGAGGGGGCATTCACAGCCTCTCAGGGCAACCTGTTCCAGTGCCTCACCACCCTTCTGTTTGCTAAATTGTTAAATGTCCTTCTCTTTGTTAAATTCAATTTGGAAATTGAGATAAATATACTGGTAAGCCACTGAAGAGAGAGAGTTAAGAAAAACAAGAAAGGAGGAAGGGGAAAATAAGAAGAAAAGAGAGTAGTTAGCAAACCAGCTTGCTGTCTCACCCAGAGTATGTGAATCTCATAATTCAACAGCCTGGCTCAGAACAGTGCAGGGCACAGCATTGTAATATTGCCTGTCAAGGAGATCTGAATGTAGAATGCTTTTGGCTGCCCTGAGCTTTGAGGGTAAAATTGCTTTTCTGAGTTTTAAATTTTGCTTACAGGAAGGATTTGAGCCTATTTATTACATTCCTCACCAGCTACCTCGTTCTGAATGTTGTAAAAATAGCAGCACTTGGTGTTCTGGTAACTAAAATGCACAGGGATTTATTTTTAAAGCTACTTCCGCAGGCAGTTAAGGAGCTGTCAGAGTCATAAATATGAAACAGAATCAAAGTGCATGGCATTCCTATGTCAGACTTTACCATTTGCCTATTGATACAGAAACTTCACCCTCTTTTTCCCTCACCTCAGCAGTCGTTGCTATCAGCAATGCTGGACCAGCAGCTGCCGCAAGAGGTTGCAGCAGCGCTACTCCCAACGCACAGCTGAGAGATGCACCAGAAGGAGTGGGATGATGTAAATGTATGACTCGGAGGAGTTGGGGTGTGCTGTGTACATGCACTTCTGGAGTAAGACTCTCTTTGGAGCAGTGTTTCATGACTCTGTGCTGATCTAGGTAGACCTAGGTTAGGTACAGGGAGTAGAAAGTAAAACACAGCTCTCCTAGGAGGCTAAACAACAGGAGTACATTTTATCTGCACTTATTTTGAGAATTCCTATGGGAATAAAGCCTGAGTTTTCTCTAAACCTCTGATAGTTGTCAAGCTGCCCTATGCCCAGTCAGCAGTGACGCAGAAGCAAATGCACAGGATTTAAGACCCCTTTAGACAGCAAAATAAAAACAAAAGCGTTACTCCTTCCCTGCCTAGTGAAAGCTTTATGGTGCAAGTAGCATTTCTAATCCTTTATGTTCCTTCCCTCTATGATGAATCTAATGAATAATCTTCATATCTCATCCACAACTCACTTGGCAGCAAAGTAGTGTCTTTTAACAGTCACCTAACAGTTTTAAGCAGTATATTACACCCTTCGTTCTCATCCTAGTTTTGAAGTTAACACCTTTCCTCCACTTCCATACCTTTTCCTGTCCCAAACACCTCCTTGCTCCTATGACTGCTCATCAGCCAGCGGTCTGCCTCTGCAAAGCACTGCTGCTGGCAGCCTTGCTCCCTGCTCCAGCTTTTGCTGCTGTGTCAGGACATGCCATCTCCAGAAATGTTGGCTGTGGACAAAGAAATACAGCCTAAACATGCTGAATTTAAAAAAAAAAAAAAAAAAAAAAAAAAAAAAGTCAGACTAATTCTCCATATTCTGCTGCTTTTGTTTTAGTTTTCCTCTTGGAATAACACTGTTTTTGGTTAATCATCTAGAAAACACCTATCTTCCTTGAATTGTTCTTTTAAATGAAATGAGTGCAAATTTTACATAGTCATAGTTTTTTTTCAGTAATGCCTCTTTCACTGTAATGAGAGTTAGATATTGAAGAAAGATATCACCCAATCAATGCATTAGCTTGATGCAGCAACAATCCTATGTTTTAGTTTTTAGGAAATGGCACCGTAGTAAAACAAGTAGCTTGCTTCTGGTTTTGAATCCATGAAATAATTCTTGCCCTCTGACTGCCTGTGGAACTGCTTCTAATTTTATGTAGAGTACAGCAGCAGTGCTAGGAGAAGGGTACAAATGGATATTCAAGTCTTCTCAAAGAACTGACAGCTTTATCTTTCAAAGAAAGCTGCAAAAATTGGACTATGCTTGGCCAGTTGAAGAGATTTTCATGAAGTCCACTTTTTAGTCAGTCACTCGACAAAATGTCCCAAGGGCAGGAAGGAACTATTATTGCCTGAGGCTGACACATAGCTGGTCTTAATAATGTACAGCACATTAACTGGGAATATGTGGTTTATATGACCCATTTCCCATCAGCCTGAAGAGCATCACGCCAAAAGGCATCAGCCTAGTAAACTAAAGAATGGAAACAAAATCCTTCCCCCAAAAGAGAAATAGACATGGGGAGGTCCTAAATTCATTGAAATATAAGCAGAAATTGTAAAAAAGTTACACCAAAAGCAACTACAATTTGCAAAAGCAGAACAGTTTCAGGCTGTGGCATCTCATTACATTCACAGATGAAGTCAGGTATCTGCAGGGAGCTGGAGGCAGATGGTCACCGGGGTCAGACTGGATGGAGTGTTGCAGATGACCCTCACTGTCAGTGTGGGCATGGCTTTATTTCAATTAAACATTACAGTTTTAATGTCTTTGATTATTATTGATTTTTATTTCTTCTCTAATTGGAAGAGAAGTGTCTCAATGAAAACAACTGAATTTACAGCTTGCACACAGACCCTTTTCTCAAGGGCATGCTCAGAAAGATATTCAGCTGGAACAGAAGAAAGGAAAAAAAAGTATTAGAAATTCACTATAAGACAAATAAGCAGTGGAAAACAAAGCAGTCACATCTTTCATTCCATAGATAGAAGGAAAAGTTTTGAAGAACTTTTCCATTCTTCATTTCAGCAACAAGATTAATATCCGGCTCGTGTGGCAGCACTTTCTCCATTGAGGTACAGGGCTATTGCCTTGCTGAGGGACAGGAAGAAGGGAAGGAGTAGAGAAAAGTGAAGGGGCTGAAATAAATCCAAGTTTAATTTCCAAGTTATTTCTTGTCAAAAACATTACAGGATGGAGAATTTACTACCAGTAAATTTCTCTTCTGTTCCACTGCTCCAGGCATTTCCCTGAGGCACAAAAAGCCACAGTGCTCCATGAACCCGCCATATCCAAAGAGGAGGAAAGAAGAGTTTCTACCAGAGTCTGTGTTGCAGAGGTTCCCCCAGGCTGTCTTCCTGCTGTCCGCAGCCCCAAGCCAACCTACTGCAGCCATCCTACACCAAGGCAGCGCTGCAAGGTGCTACAGGCCCAGGCCCAGAGGATACATAGCTACCCTGGCTCAAAATGATGTGTGCAGGGCTCAATGAAGTGGGGCTGGTCTCCTGGTGCCGGTCTGGAGGCAGATTCCCCAGAGCTTCCCTGCACTGCTGCACTACGCACACCGCCTCCTCATTTTTGCACTGTATTGAGAAAACTGGGCCTGAGCTGAGATTTACAAAGCCCAGTAGGTTGAGTTCCTAAGAAAACCAGCAAGAGCTGTTTTATACCCTCTGTTTTACATTGTTTCTGGTACTTAGGAGAATAAGAGATTGGAAGAAGCACTTGATCCCCATTTTTAAATTTCAGAGTTTTCCTGTGAACAGCTCTCCTTTCTTCTGTTGCAGTGCTCTGCAAGACAAACACAAAAGGGGGCACTAATGCAGTCCCCAAGCGTTCATAGCAAAGATCCCTCCTCCACGGTTCACACAAACCCCTTGACAGAGCAATCAGGCACTCACCTTAACAGCAGCAACATGGAGTCCCTGTTCTTGTTGAACCCTGTGTTAAACATCCTGTCACATGGTGAAAATATTCTCTGCCTTCCCAAGAGCTTGTCTGTTCATTTGTCTGCCATCCCTCCTATTCCCCAGTTACCTTTCAGTCTGTGAGCTGGCACACAGCACACTCCACTGAGATACAGATGGTCCAAGTATAGGAAGTTCCTACAATCTTCTGCTGTCGACCAAGCAATAAACAGAAGTATATCTCCTTATAAAATATCCTATCACCTCCCTCTAGACAAGTACTGAAGAGTAGCAAAATGGATCCCACTGAAAACATGAAAAAATAATTTGGATGGGCATTTGTCTGCCCATAGATGTTGTTTCTTTAACAATTTTCCATTTCAGTTCTGAATTTCTGCAGCTCATCATGTATCCTGAGACCAGTTTGCCAATCTGCTTCCTCAGGTCGTCTGCTGGCTTTCTCTCACATTTTTTCAGCATCCTTTTTTTCCCCTCCAATTTCAGTTTGAGTATCCAACAAATCATAGGTTTGCTGTCTAGCATTAAAAAGACAATATTTTAGGCTTTGGAGCAACAGACACTCAGTCTTGTGTTAAGTATTAGTTTGAGTAAACATTGTCCAAATCAGAGGTGCTAAGTAAAGACAAAAGAAAGCCCCGATCCTGCTTACCGTTACATAATTTCACTGACTTTGGTGGAGTTGCTTTTAATTAATTAAGTAATAAGAAACCTTTTAAGGCTCCTGACATAAAATCTCACTCTATTCCTCATAAATAATGTCTCCAGAGCTCGTTCATAGTAACAAAAATATATAGTGCGCTGATTAAAACTGCTGTAATTTACACGCCTGAAAAAGTATTTGGAGTATCGTGTGGGACCAAAGGTATGGGGAAGCCACTACTCCTCCAGTAGCAGACAGTCCTAAAAGCTACAGGGGAAGACCCAAGAGCACTGCCAGGATGAGGGAACCATCTGACACCATGGAGCGTGGGCCCATGGTCAAGGCTTGCTCGTCTTGAAAGAGGCGGCACTTTTCTAGTAACGTTTCAGGCATACTTGTGTCTTGGCCTCCACAGCCATGACAGGCAGCCCTACAGGATCACTGTTACAGCAGCTGCCCTGTGTGATCAGGTCCCATTTTTAAAAAATTTTATGCTGAAAAATAGGGGTAAGCTCATAAAGAACGAAGAATTGAGAGCAGTGTGTGAGTTTGACCTTTGGCCAAGCAAGATATGGTTGGCTGCTTGAAATATCCTCTGCTGATCTCCTCGCCCTTATGTGTATCTTATGTGATGGCCCAAACAGGTGTGATTCCCAAATATGACTTTGTATGTCATTACCAACTAAAATTCAGGAGCTGAAATCGCCACATATTAGCAAAGAACAACAAAAGTAAATGAAAAGATTTCTCTATTCTTCTCTGTTGGGAGCAGTGTTTTTCCCCGATCAAACAGCAGTAATATTTTCCACAGATTTGGAAAGAAGTTGTCAAGGCAAGGTTCAGGAGAGCAAATAGCTTCTGTGTCCACGATGATTCAGAGCTCACCACAGTTATTTTTAAAATAGAGGCTCACTTTTCTATTTCATATCAGAAGGCTGAAGAGGGAGGATATTATGGATTCCAGACAACCAGACCCAGGCCTGCTTCTGTGCCCTCGTACCAAATCACTACTGATAGTGAGCACCAGGCTGCTCAATACTACATGCTGGGGTACTGTGCATCTTAGAAAAACAAGCCTCTTGCAATGTAATGGTTTGCATCCAAAGGAGCATTTCTCGGTTTTTCGCCTACTCTGATACTTTTCACCTACTCTGAGATACTTGTTCACAAGTATCTCACAGCACTTGAAAGCAAAAAAGAAAAAGAAAAAAAGCCTTTAAAAACATTTGAGCCAAAGGTGGCATTTGTGATGACAGGAATGAATTAGCCAGATTTCTGGATGGCAAAAAGCAGGACACCGGTGTCTGGTAGGACTTTTGGGGCTAATTCTCCTCTAGTAATTTTTAGTTCACAGGGAAAACTGGCACATGTTGACCTGTAGCTTTCATGCTTTTCATACACACACGAGTACCTTTTCAGTCAGGGCTGGAACAAGGAAAGAACAAAGGAGTATTTCAATGCAAGAGCTCAGACAAGTAAAGCATTCCTGTGTTACTGATGGCAGGTGAGAGCAATGAGATGGTTGTTTCTACACACAAGCAAAAGGCTCAGAGGCATAAAGGTGCTACCCACAGAAAGCTAGTTCTAATGTTTTCAGTAAACACCATTTTCTACTAATTTTAATCATTCACTATTACCTTCTCAATTATTTAAACCAAGGCAAAGCTTAAAGCTGCAGAAAACGCTCCATCAGAGTGCACTTCATGCTGCAAGCACAGTAAATGCACATTTATCTGAAAATTTCCAGCTTGTGTCTGGAAGACTGCTAAAAGCAGCAGTAAATTCTCACTAAATACAAATATATATATATATTTATATATATATATATAAAAGAAATATATATATATTTCTTTTAATATTACTATAGAGTATTGCTGGTGAGCCACATTCTGAGCTGCTGAACTTCAGGCCTTTTAGCTGTTCAACCTTCTTTCCACACTTAAATTGGAGGACACCCTGAGCACACCGTCATGTTCAGTGACCTGAGATAAGCTATTTCTCTTCCCCTTGTACCATCAGTCACTGCTTCGTTTGATACAAGTGAGATGGTTTGAATTTTATCTATCTGCCTTCAACTCACCTGACTCAGAGTCTTCTTTGTTAGTAAGGGTCAGATGAGTGTGTTCTGCATTGTACTTCAATATCCAACAAGCTACTGGCTTCTTGTTTTATAAGGACACCAGAATGAACCTGATCCCACTCCAGTAAAGTTACCATCATTACAAGGACATGGTCTCCATTTATCTTCTGTGTATCTGCTCTCATATGCTCTCTCTTTCTGCAGAAGAATTGATGCCTTGAGGCACTGAAGGACAGCTGTAAGCTTTCTTCCCAAACAGGTATAGAAATGAATGCAAACATTTCACGGCCAAAGCAGAAATGAGAAGTTAGTTAAATCCTGTAATAACTGAGAACTGATATGTTTCTATTCAAAAGGCCTGCAGCACAGGAGTCTGCTCCAGCAGCACCAAAAACTTTGAGTATGAAAATGCTCCTCCTGTTGTAGGAGTTGTTGCAGAGATGTCCTGAGCTGCTCGGGCTCAATATGTGCGCCCACACACCGTGCTGTGAATGACACACAGACAGATCATCCAGTCCATCAGGGCATGTGTGCTTAACCGAGGCACTGGGAAGCAGAAGTGCAGCTGAAAGCTGGATGGTCTCCAGAAGTTGCATCAACTCCGCAGCAAAAGCAATCTGTTCCCCTCTGAGAAACAGCTGAACTGCTAGTGCACTCTGTTGATACAGGCAGGCAACATTTGTTATGAAGGACCTATGGCACCATGTACCCCCTTTCTCTTCTACCGATGTCTTTTTAATTCCTTGGTTTCCTTTGAGAGTAAAGGGAAAACAACACCAAGTGTCAATCACTACTTGGTGAGTTTTATGTCTCAGATGTTTTCATATTTGCTTCCTCTTGGGCTGCTAAGAGAAAAATCCTTTAACAACGGAAGTAAAAGTTGAGGATGGACTGAGTTTCCATTATAACAGTATTGTTCTTAATAATATGGACAGTGCTGAAGGCCATAATCCACTAGTACCAGGGAATTTAATATCAAAGAGATAGGTTACAGCTATTACACTTCTGCTGGCATTGCAGAGGATTCAAGTCTCTGAGAAGTGGTAGAACAGATGGAAGAAGGAACGAAGCACCACAGAGCTGTTCATCTCAGCATTTTTAGCAAAGAGTAGCTTTGCTTCTCCATTGAGGGAAACAAGTTTGTGGATGACTTCTAACAGGAACCCAGGAGATCTGGATCCAGGTTCCTGTTGCCAGATAGGAAGCACAGCAGCAAACATTAAATCCGTTTTGTGTGACTTCATAGTCTAGCAGTAGCAATCCAAAAGTTTCAGCAAATTCAAAAAGCATCGAACTTACTCCAAGCAGAACTTAATCATTTAATTACTAGTCATCTCATCAAGATGATATTGACTGAAGAGCACAAAAAGGAACACTTGGCAGCAAAACTAAAGGTCGATATGACTAAGTACAAAAGTGCCTGTCCTAAAAATGGCAATATAATTGTTCAGCAAACTGATAGTGCATTTGACCATTATGTCTGCATTTCTGGACTTCTCAGTGGGTATTTCATTGAGCTAGGTCCAGCCCCATGGACTGAACTTAACAACTTCCCTTCTTGAGCACATCTGCACTTAGTTTTCAAACTTTCAAGTTTAAAGGTGTCGGATCTAGGCTGTTTTAGAAAGACAGATCATTACTCCAGCTGAAAATATTCAGGTGCAGTGTTGAGGTTACTCCAGATGTGTAGCACATCTGGTGCAAGCAGGAATAGAATCAAGACTGAAAAAATTTAGGATGAGCCGATGTTTAGAATTTTGACTGGAGTATCTCCCAGTGCAAAAGCATGGCACTTAACAAAAAGCCCTCTAATATCCATTATTCCCCTTTGTGTTATTTCTTGCGCTTCTTAATCAAGCAGGAAAAAAACCCAGTGGGTCTGAAGCACAAATCATTTCTTTAGATGTACAAAGGACCGTCTGTCTTGAAATGAACATTCAAGATGATTGCTGTGTTTTAAAAGATCCCCGGGTTGCAGGTTTAATACAAAGCATTTCTCAGTAGAATTTATTATGTCGGCTTTCCAAATAACAGCCTAACCATGAGTATAGATCTTTTGAATGTGCTCAGTGTAAAAGATCAATTAAAGAACAGACAGCTTGATGCTCACAATCTGTCTTTTAGTAAACATTTCTTTTCTTTCTCCTCAGCTGGAAAATTCCTGCTGGGTTCTGAATAGCAGAGACCTTGAGGGACCTTTGTAAAATAGAACAGACGTATTTCTTTTTTCGCTTTGGTTTTCCACTCTTCTAGCAAAATTGTGTTGAGCCTCTCTCCCTAAATCCGTTCTCCAGCCAACCTACAACAGCCGACTTTCAGAAATGAACATTTATTGCAGTGAACACGGAGTACACCTGCAGAGACCTGACCAGTCTTTCCACAGAGTATCAGTGATTTCAGGCAATTACACTGTGTCAGAAAAGATCTGGCCTATGGCACAGGCTTCGCCACCAAATTTGTGTGATCCCATTAGGATTAAACTATAGGAGGAAGTGCAAGAGGTGGCATTTCTGCAAATCAGGGTATAGTAGCTAGGATTAGCAAACATATTCCACAGTGTCTGCCATTTTTTGGCAGAACGCTTTTCTACATGAGACCATGGTTGCAAGTGCTTACCCATTTAAGCTTGTCATCTAGCTGATTGGCAGGAAGCACGCTTTTTGAATCATTTTCCTATTTCTGGGATTTGCTTTCTAAAATTCTTTTAGCAACAGTTTAGAGGACACAACGTCCTGTCATGTAATGGTGATGTAAGAATAAGTTAAGTAGTCAATCCTGGACAGCAAACTGTATTTGAAATGTAGTATATTTCTATAAAGTACGGCCATGCAGCCATGAAGGAGCATTGAGATATCCTGCTAAGCACAGAATTGTAAAACAGAATAGAAGCTAATGAACATGTGATGAATTCATCCTGGATGAGAAAATTTCCACTTTTATTTGCAGTACTGATAATGGGACACCTGTTTCTGTATTGTTTAGGATGACTGAGGTCTGTGTTTTAGCCTCCTTGAAACATACGATAATGCTTAGGACCATCTTACTCATCAAAATCAGTTTTCTGCTATCCCTTTATATGATGCATTTCAGAGCCTACCTTACAGGTAGTCCAGGTTTTTGCTTTCATTCTTCCTACTGGAAGTTGACTGCTTTAACAGATAGGAATTTTTTCAAACATCCATTTTTAGTACATTTGTGGGTAATATGCCACTCGTTTGCTCTTGGGTCAACATTATCTTATCTTTTCAGCAGAATCTTTCATTCTTTGAGTTCTGTTCCTCTGACTTACATATTAAAAGCAGGCATCAAGAATTCAGCCTCATCTACTTACGTGTGATGTAGCTTAGAAGTAGCACCAGGTCAGGCAATCCTGGGATTCAGAATTCCCACAGCTGTCAAATAACAAATTCCTGAGACACACCTGGACTAGAAGAATCAGAGCATCCTTTCCAACTGAACTATCTAGACCAGCTATAAACAGTCAGTGTGCATGAGACCCAGGCTGTTCAGTACTCAACTGATAAAATTCAAACACTTGTCTCCTTGATCATTTCCATTTTTCTACCCCTCTATTTATACATGGTTTGCTCAGCTGAAGCCCATAACTTAAGTCTCTATATTAAGGTGACGTTAAGTTAACAGCTTTTGCTGGGAAAATGTCTTTTTTTTTTTTTTTTTTTTTCTATTTGCATTCTCAAATGTGGTTGGATCATTTTTATTTGTACGTGAAGAAGGAACCAAGCCAAGAAAATTCCAGCTAGAAAAGTGAATGGTCCTCTTTTTCTAATAACTGGCAATGGTATGTGTCCCTGACTCACTGCTATTTAGTCTCTAAACAAAAAAAGCAACAAAAACAGTGTACTGGAATCACATAAAATTAATTATCTGTGATTTCCTAGATGAAACTGTTCTGTTGCTTTCCCCAGGCCAACCCAGCACAGAGCAGCTATTTGATTTCTGTGTTATGCATTGCCTGTCATTTGTCAGCAGGAAAAAATCAGACTACTAAAAATGCTTTAAGAGCAATAATTAAATGTGTGCTTGCCTTCAGATCAGTTTTCCTGAAGATGCCAGGGAAAAGAAATTCCATGTTGTTGTGTATAAAATAGGCTTTAAAGAAGTGCACGGGGAGTTAGCTGTATTGACATTAATGGTTTTCATGCAGCTAAATCCCTGCTCGCTACTTAAAAAATTTGCAAGATATGAAATTTGGGATCTTGATCATAAAACACAAATTAAATCAACATAGTCTGCTCAAGAGAGGAGGAATGCATTTCATTTCACTGGAATATAATAAGCCACATTGGCAGGAATTAATCCTGCTTGCTACAGCACACATCTTTTTCATAACAGTTTTCTACCCTTGTATCGTGAACAGCATGCCAGAGTCTCCCCAGTACAGTGGTTCTCAGGGCAACAGGACACTCTTCATGTCCCTCCTGGGTGGTGGGAATCTTTCCATAATCCCAGACATGACTGCCATTGCAATTTCCACTGCAACTATCCCAATGCACTAAAAATGAATATTCCATTCTGGAGTACTTCTTGACCTAAGAAAGAAACAGAAAAAAGACTGGGAGGGAAAATAAGGCAAGTGGAAGAAAAATAACTGGAGCCAGATGACGTGATATATCAGCACAGAGACGGAGGGAGTGAAAAAGGACATGGACACTAGACCAAGGGTCAGTAGCTGGTGGTACTGTGCCTATAGAGGCTGAGTGGGCTGAATCCTAATGACATGGAGGCATCTCAAAACGGGAACCTGCAGATGGGAGTTCAAGAGAAGCCAGCAGACCCTGCCTGGCAGAGAAGCGCAATGCTCCACTGCTCAGAAGCAGCTTTCCTCCAGGGGGATGGCTCTCATATCTCCAAAATGCTCTGTATTAGTACACTGAACCTCTGATTTAGAAAAGTCTAGTTTGTCAAGCAGGCTTTCCAGCCTCTGCATTAGACTGTGCTAATTTAACTAGAAGTTAACCAACCAGAAGGGCCAGCATAGAGATTGTGCAGCTAAAAGAAAAGCTAGCGCTAAAAGAAAAAGATGACTGAAAGGCTGACAGTCTTCAGAAACATTTTTAGCAAACCACATTTTCCTTTCTATCCTCTCTCCCTGTCTCCTACCATTCATATCTACTGAGGTGATCATGGGCACACTGGGCCACCAGTTTTTGAGTCCAAACTTGAAGTCAGCAGTGTTTTGTCTCATTATTCCTTTATCTTCACCTCATTCCTTTCCTAAGGTCTTTAATACCTGAAGCAAAAATGGCACAGCTATATTTCAATACTGTATGTTCTCCACTGCGCATTTCCATTAATGCATTTTCACCAGATAAGTGCTTGTTACAGGCTAAATCATACTCCAGTACTCTAAGACAACAGCTCGTGTTATATAAGAAGCTGTATGATTTGCCCTTTCCACTGCTATGACTGCTCATTTGCAAAATAACTGCAAAGTGCTGCCAAACAGCTTCCCTGAATTTTCCACTATTGCCCAGGTGAATACTGGCAGTAGCCAGCTCTATACACAGGAAATCTGGAGAGGCTGAAGGCTACTTCTAAGTTAAGGAAGACCAGTCTTATCTGAATGTGATCCTGGATGCAGTTTTGTCTGCTTTCCCAGAGGTATCTTTGCTTGCTCAGTGGCTCAGTAGTTCTCTCGTGTTACAGGCACAAAGCATTTCTACATGGAAGAAAAACACTCTACATGACAAACTGGATTTTTTTCAATACATTCCCCAGTTTGCTCACCAAGTTCTGAAGCAGGAATGGACAAGTGTAAAAGGGCAGCCTACTGACTGTCAAGTTCTTTCTTTACCTTCTGCTTCTTGAAAGCTAGCAGTTGTTCAAGAAATGATATATTGCTTTCCTCATACATTCCTCCTCTCCAACAAACCTACCACAATATCCCTTCAAACAAATGTGTTCCAGAAAAAGAAATAAAAACCAAACAGCAAAACATTATGCCCCCTTTTCGCATTATTTTTTGCCCTCTCACAGTGAATCATGGTTTCACCAGACAGTGTCTGTTCAAGGCTTGGCAAGGTCAGTGCAAGAGTCAACAATCTCCGTGCTACGCAAGGTGAGTAGATGAGTGGCTGACCCCTATTTGCTGCCTTGGGGACCTGGCTGCTGGATATCAAAGCCTTCTCACACAGCCTGAGGCTGGGCTATTCATCTGCTGCATACCAAAAGGTGAACAGGAGCTGGGAAACCTCTCAGGAAATAACCCAAACTTCTACTTCCTATCAATGTTTGAGAAAAGCGAGAGTGACAGGGATGAAAACAACACCTTCTTAAAAGTCAGTCACTCCAGGGAGTGAGATACACCTGCAGTGCCTCACTGATGTGTTGAACACAGTGGTACTCCCCGTGACCTTTCATCTGAGGAACTCACTCACATTTTCAACACAGCTATAGCAGAGAACAAACTGATGATCAACCAAGTGTAGGCTCTGCTTTTCCTTTCATTTCAAGCAAAACTGCTCCCATGTATTGTGTATACATGGACATACAGGCAAATCTCAGTTGGGCTGGGTCCACAGTCTGCAAAACTCAACAACTCATCACATCTTGGGTTCAGGCACAAGTGTGATAAATGCTAATGCCTCCTAAAGCCATCAGTGGCACGCAGTCCTGATACCTGCATGTGAACTATAGCACAGCCACGTTTTGGATGTGCCATATACTTCAATTCCATGCATCCTAAATAACAAATTGAATTGAACGATGTTGCTTAGTCATAAGTGGCACTTGCTTCTTAAAGCTCAGCAGGATGAATGAACTCCAAAGGGTATCACCCAGAATGAGACAAGAGAGAGAAATCCAGTGTGGAGGTGACATTTTAGCCTGTTTATTGTTAACCAATAGGAGTCATCAGCACAGATGACCATTGGATCGTCAGATCTCTACTTGCAACCCCTCTCTATTTACATCATCAGAACTCTACCTGAATCTTCTCATCATAGAAAGCAAATCCAGCAAGCCAGAGGGGTTACCAATGTTTTCTTGCCTTGTTAGTCCTATCCTGCACTTCTGTAAAGGCTCAGCCTAATGCACTGAGCATCAGCTCAGCAGATTGCATGTCAGTGCTACCGGCTGGAGCAACTGGGGAGGGAGCCAGACACAGGAGCTGTATAATACATACAGTGAATCCTCAGATGGCATGAAAAAGGTGTTTGCTTGCCATTTTATGACTTGATAAGTACCTCAGTCTGTCATTGGCTTTTATGACAACAGGAAGAAGTAGGCTTTTGTGCCTCAAAATGTAGTCTGTCTAGAAGCTCCATTTCCAGATGCACAGGACTGTTCACCCCTCTGGGGACAGTGCATTTTCCACACAGCATGAACAGTTACCTTCATCATCTCTATCTAGCAATCTACACTTAAAGCATTCACCTTCTATCTCATTTGCAGGATGAGACCGAAGTGTGAGGAGGAAGCATTTCCATGGATCATTCTCCCACTCCCAGTGGTGGTGTGGAGTTGCCAGCTTCAGGCAGACCCTCTTTCTCCCCCTCCACCGTGCTTTGCTGCAGTAAGGCACGTGCTTCTGTGAAAGTACTGTGGACTGAATCCCAGTGGAAAGTAGCCCTTCAAAAATAGCAATTTTTTAACTGAATCATTTTCCAAATCACACTCTAAAATTACTTCCTTTCCTGGCAAGCTCCCTGCAGTTCACAGGCAAGTGTGGATTTGGAGGCTGCAGGTTTCACAAGAGCTGCATTGATCCCATTCTGCAGGCTCTTGCAAAATATTGGTAACAAATCTGCATCCATCTGTCCACGCATCTCTCCATCCACCCCTCCCCTCTGTGGTAGTAGGAACCTCAAACCACTTTGATTCAAGCCTGGGAAGCCAGCTGTTGTAATCTTTTTACATTTCAGCACAGCTTTTTATTTTGTTTCTCTCAATATCATTCTGAACAAAATGTCCAATATACAGCTAGACAAAGGTATAATGCAGTGGATGAGCAACTGGCTGATACACTGAGTCAGCTCAAAGAGTTATCATAAATGTGGTTATTTCAGGTTGGTCACCCGTCACTAGTAGGGTTCCCTGGCACTCCACTTTAGTGCCAGTTTTCTCTGTTTATAAATGATCTGGAGCTGCTGACTCCTTTGAGGGTGGAGAGGTCTTGCAGAGAGATCTGGGCAAATCAGAGGGCTGGACAGCCACCGACTGCATGGAGTTTAACAAGAGCAGTGCCGGGTTCTGCACCTGGGATGGGGCAGCCCTGGATATACGTACAGACTGGGGGAGCAGCAGAGGCCCCTGGGTTTGCTCAGCCCAGAGCAGAGGAGCTGAGGGGAGGCCTCATGGCGGCTGCAGCTCCTCACAGGGAGTGGAGGGCAGTGCTGAGCTCTGCTCTGTGTGACAGTGACAGGGCCTGAGGGAACGGCATGGAGCTGTTTCAGGGGAGGGTCAAGGGGTGAGGGAAAGGCCCTGCCCCGCAGGGCGGTGGGCACAGCCCCAGTGCTGGAGTTTAGGGAGTGTTTGGACATCACTCTCAGCCACACGGTTTGGGTGGTGCTGTGTGGAGCCCGGGCTTGGGGTCAGTGATCTTTGCGGGTCCTTTCCAACTTGGGATATTCTGAGATGCTGTGACTGACTACGAGGACCACGTGTTCAAAAGAAGTCTGCACACAGTAACTCTTAGCTCTTTCACCTTGATACAGAGCGAGTTTTTTTCCAAAGAGCTTCTCCTTTTTCCTCGAAGTTACTGTCGAGAGGAATGGCAGGCTGCATCACACCTTCACTGCCTAATTGGCCATTCAGGCCTTTCAGAAATTCAGCCCTTAGCTTGGAGAGCTGAAGGACGTCAATCTGTTCTGAAAAGCTTGGCCCGGGTTGCATTGAACAAGATGAGCTCCAAAACAAAGAAAAAATGCCAAGGAAGTGACTGGTTACCTACTATTCTACATGAATTCTACAGCAGGTTGTGTATTCAGAAATTATCCTTCAAAAACTTTAGAGACATTATAGTTGTTTCTCATGGAGATTTAGAATGCTGTATTTCCATTGTTAAATGCCTTAAAAATCCTTTGAATGCCTAGACACTAACAGACTTCCCCACGCAAAGCAATAATAGAAAACTAATTAGCAAAACAAATAGGAAGAGTACCCACCAGAGTGGAAGGTTTGGCCACAAAATGTGAGGTTTCATGCTGCCAAAGACTGAGATGAAAATAACTCATTTGAATGCAAAACGAACTCACAAGATGCTGGGTGCCTTCAGCTTCCATTGGCTTTGCTGGCAAGTAAGAGTACATCAGCATTCTCAGGATGCTCATAGCAGCAGATAGGATCACACCTTCTGAAATTGGCTAGCAAGTCAAAACTCACATGTAGTTGATTCCTGTTTCTTGCCGTGACTTCATTTTGAGTCTGGGAATAAAGGAAAGGGTTCTGAAAGCATTCTTGAGTTTATCTTATCAATTTCTTCAGCTCTGCTCTGACAGCAGTGCTCCACATGGGATAACAGGGTTTTACACAGCACAGAGTCACCTGATAAATGTTTCAGCCTCAAGTCTCAAGACAGACTGTATGCTATAGCTAGCCCGTAAAATGAGTTGGTTTTAACTCCACTGGCTGCAGTAGCTAACACACGTATCTTCAGGACAAGCTACCAGCCTGCCTGTTTTCTCTCTCCTCTCCCCAGAAGTTCACCCCAACACAGTTAAGAGACAAGAGAGTATATATGGCTGTTCAGGTTACTGTTCTGGCGTTTTGTTTCAAAAGCCATCAAAACACTTCCAGAGGGAGAACTGGAATTAGGAATGTCGAAGGTTCCATGTAAACAGACCTCTGCCTTTGCATTTTGCACGTCTTTCGTTATCTCAATCTGTTCTTGCTCTAAGTATCAGGAAGAAAAAGTGAAGAAGGGTGCCATCGCATTTCATGTAGTTTGGTAAGCATCCAGTTAACCAAAAACTGAAAAGCGATTTCATTGACATGTGTTACAAATCAAAAAACTAGAGAATATTGGACTGTATAAAGAGTAAAAGAAAAGTATCTGCACAGTATTCACTATATTCACAGTATTACAGCTACAGTAACATTTACAGACGCGCAGTTTGTTTTTGGTCGCCATCACTTCAGAAAATCTGCCTACTTCAAATCAGCCGTACACTTTGGGTCAGAAACTGTACTGCACATTTATTTTCATGAAGCCGGAGACATCTCCAAGTAATTACTTGAGGCAATTCCATGTCAACAGAGAGGTGAAAATCTTCTGAATTACCCACTTGCTTTCTTTTTCTTCTCAGCACGTATTTGTCGCAACATCAGTGGGGACATACAGGAGCAAAGCTTGAAACCAAGCATCCATCCATCCATCCATCTGTGGAGGTCTTAGTCCCACTGAGGTCAAAAGCAGAGGACTTGCTAACGTGGGTGTAAGTCATACAGTCAAAGCACGTATACGAATCTAACGATTTCGCCCACACAAGAGGAGAACTCTTCCCTTGAAAGGATCAACAGTAGCTGGGCTGTTTTAAAATGCCATAATAACCGGTATCCTCTACTAGTGGGACATGATATTCACACGACCTGTTTCCAGACGACGGTTTAATTAAACATTTAATGACTGCACCTCATTTCTTTGCATGAGCTCCACTCTAAACAACCAAGCCAATAATGTAAACATCACAGTTTGATCATTAGAATGATCATTTTCATCAACTCTGGCTCCCTGGCAGACAAAATGGCTGATAGCAGGAAGCTGGGTCCCAGCGAGCCCACAGCACGGCGACCCGGTTTTAACATGAAACCAGATTTACGGCTGACCATCAGCATTTTAAAAATCACCAGGCAAACAGTTTTAAACAGTGGGTTTTTTGGCCACGTCCGGTTATTTTATTCAATTAATTAAGCAATTCATTTAAACAAACGATTGCCTTTAGGAGTTCTCCCTAATTAGAGATTCAGCACCCGCCTCAAGACATTTCCTCAAGCAAACTCTGGTATCCGTATCAAATCAACAGAAACTGGGACCTTCCTTTAAGCCAAAGTCATGGGAGGACTTGCATCCAGAACTCTGAGTTTGTCCAGCAGTTAGCTGCTTACGAAAGGATGTGCGGTCCACATCTGACCTACTACATCACACTTGCTTTGATAGGGTTTTGATTAGATCTGCTACGCTTTCTCACTTCTGCTCACTTCTTTCGTCCTTGAGATCTGCAATGACTTGCACAGCTACCGAGTTTGCGGTTTACTGGCTTAACTGTTTTATTTTTACTTGGTTTTAGCATTTATAGCGGTACACCGCTGATACTTGGAAACAGCGGCCCCAATTTATTAAGGGCTGCACATGATATTAGTCCTTTTGAGACTGGAAATCTTCTCCAGTACTTCTGCTTGGACACACTCCTTCCACCTTTACAAACAAAATGCTTTCACACAGAAGCAAGAATGGCAAAGAAGATTAAACCCATCGGTGGCTATCAAAACATGACAGTCAAGTACACCGTAAACTGAGCTGCTCCATTTGGAACCGGCTGCCCAGGGAGGCGGTGGAGGCACCGTCCCTGGAGCTGTTTGAGAAACGTGGAGATGTGGCGCCGAAGGTCTGTTTGCACCCTCAAGCCCAGACCTTCCCCACAGGTGTCACTCCCATCCTCTTTGCAACACTTTACTGGTGTGAGTTACAAGCAAAGAAATCCAACTACCGTTGTTGAATAGAGTCTCTCGGGAAGGGGCCGCGGTTCTTCCTGCAGTCCAACGGACGGCGGAGGCTGCGGCGCGCGTCCTGCAGAAACAGCCCACGGCTTCGAGAAGAGCGAGCCGCAGGCTCTAACTAAGCTACAGTTCGGCACTGGCAACGCGAGTGGTCGCGGCGCTGGCTCTAACTTTGTGCAGCCCAGAAACTGCAATCAGAGCAGCCCCTCGAAACGCCTCCGATTCATTCGCTCCCGCTGCGCAGAGCGGCTGCCCCGAAGCCGCCTCTTTTGGCACGGGGCAGCGGGACGAGCCAAACCGCCCGCCCGGCCGCCCGCGGGGCCGCGCGCCCCTCAGCGCCGCGAGCCCTCCCGCCTGCCGCGGCGTTCGGGGCGGGCGTTGGCCGGACGGCGGACCCCCGCGGGGACCGCGACGGAGCCGCCCCGCCCCGTCCCGCCCCCGGCACGGCGGCCCGGGGCCCGTGAGCGCGGCGCGGGGTCGGGGCGGCCCTCCCGCCGGGGCCGCGGCTCCCCCTCCTCCCCCCCAGCCCCCCCACCCTCCCGCCTCGGGGTTCCGCGCCGCCCCGCCGTCGACCGGGCGCGGCGCGGAGCCTCCGCCTCCCCGCGGCGGTCTCCCCCGCGGCGGGGCCGCCGCCGCCCTCATGGCCGCGCCGAGGTGCGCCGGCGAGGCCGCGCCGCAGCAGCCCGAGGCCCCGGGGCCGCCGCCGCCGCCGGCCCCGCCGGGGGATGACTCAGAGCCGCGGCCCCTGCAGCGAAGCCGCGGCCCCCGCAGCGAAGCCGCCGCGCCGCGCCCGCCCGTGCCCGCGGCCCCCGCCGCCGCCGCGCCGCTCCCCGGATGATGCCGCGGCGGGGGGCGGCGGGTCCTCGCCGCCGCCGGCGCCCGGCGCCCCTCAACGAGGACAACGGGCGGTTCCTGCTGCTGGCCGCCCTCATCGCGGCGTACCTGAGCGCCGGCGCCACCGTCTTCTCGGCCCTCGAGAGCCCGTCGGAGGCGGCGGCGCAGCTGCGCTGGAACCGGACCCTGCACAACTTCAGCCGCATCTTCAACATCAGCCTGCCCGAGCTGCGCGCCTTCCTGCGGAGCTACGAGGCGGCCATGGCCGCGGGCATCCGCGTCGACGCCCTGCGGCCCCGCTGGGACTTCCCCGGAGCCTTCTACTTCGTGGGTACCGTCGTCTCCACCATCGGTAGGTGAGCGCCGCCGGGGGTCCCGCTCGGGGCAGCCCGGCTCCCTGGAGGGTCCCGCGGGGCGGCGCCGGGACGGCCGCTCCGAGCGCTGCGGGCCGCCGCTGGGCGCAGTGCCGCGCTTCTGCCGGCTGTAAGAGCTGGCAAAGTTGAGGCGCGTCTGAGAACGAAGACGTGAGATGTGTAAAGCCGCCCGCCCGGTAGCGCAGCGACGCGTCCCATGAGCGCCGCTGGCCGCAGCTGGCTGCGGTTATCGGCGGCGGATCGGTGGTTGGAAAGAGCGGTGCTGGATGGGCAGGTGGGCTTGGGGGGAGGAATTGTATTTTACTCTAGCGTTGCCCCATGGAGAGCTGCGGTGTGGGAGATGCACCCCAAGTAAATTTGGGCCGTCCGTAGCTCGCGGCGTTGCTTTAGGCACCATGTCCCTGCAGATAGAGCGGGCTCATTTCCTCACTCCGCCACTTTGTAAGTTCCATAACGAGCAGATTGCCCTGGGGCCGCGGAGCGTACGCGTCGTGCTTTGCTTTATTAAAAAGAAGGGAGCGCACAGCTCCCTACTGCGCTTACACTCATTTGGTTCAGAAGATGTTTGATCAGCAGTGACTGAGCTCTGTAACACAGCCATGATGATGACTGCAGCGGTGCTGTTAAGCATTGTTAGTTTTTGCACTGAATAATCCCGTTAACTTTCCCTCTTTGAGTCCATTTGGTAAAACAGGCATTAAAACACCGTTTTAATCTAACTTCGTTAGGCCTGCGTCTCAGGAACACACAGTTGTGAAAAGATCTCTACTGCTGAGCTGAACGGATGGAAAACTGAGCCGGTGCACTGAGAAACCAACAGAGTGCTCCGTCCTTACACCTGTGATAGCAGGCAGAGGGGTGTACCTGCAGACACGTTCCCCTCTTTGCAGCCCCTGCCTTCTCTTTGGCATGGCCATGAAGATGTAAGATGTTTCTTGCTCACTTGCAAGCATTTGTTTTATATCTATCTCCACTTTGTCCCACTGTCTGCGGTCACTGCACCTTTGGGCAGAGTGAAGGGCTCGGCGGGGCTTTTCAGCACTCTTGGCAGGTGTAAACAGGGGCATACGTTTCTCATGCTCCTGCAATGCAACCTGGGGCACTGCATCAACGTGTAGCCCAGGGGAGCAACTCTGCAGCCTGCATACAGACCCGCTGGGCTCTCACAGCCAGCTCGTTTAGGTGCCCACCAATCTGCTCTGCCTTTGATTCCGCTGTCAGCTGAAAATGGGTATTATAGTCGTTCAGAGCAAATTCACTTGTGTTCGTGTCATGATTCATTGACAAGAAGAAAGCTATCTTTACCTAACTTCACCTAGAGCTATCAGACATTTAGAGTCAAAACAGCCTGCTTTCCCAACTGCCGTATCAGATACATGTGTCAAAGCAGCTTTATTACTTCAGCTGAACACATGCCTGTCCTAGCAACACACCAGAAAGCTTAACCAACAGAAAGACACTGTCTTGTCAAGGAGGCATCACCCACAGCTTACTCTCTCTCTTACCCGTGAAGGGTTCCAGCTTAGACAAAAGAAAGCTCACTGGGTCTCTTCAGGTCCTCTCCCTCCCCTCACCAGTTCTCACTGAGCTGCAGCCCCGTGCTGCTGGATGGGTACTCCACCCCTCCATCCCTTCGCACACTGAAGGCACAGGGTGGGCCTCCCACCTTCCTTGTAGGTGTGGGGCAGGGCTGTGGAGAAGCTCCTGGCCTCCACCTGGCTGGGGACACGGGCTCATTCCCCACCCTTCTGGAGCAGGACCTTTGCTCCGCACTGCTTCCAATAGGTGCTTCAGCTCCTAAATTTCCTTGGTGCAGTTCTGCATCGTGCATCATTACACCGAACGCGAGGCACAGGCAGACCCTCGGGGCAAGAAGCACATCAGGGAGGTCTTCAGGGAAGCAGAGTTAAAATGAATTGTTAAGTCTAATCTTTCAGCATTTTCTTGAATGGCCCACAAAGCGACTGCTGAATAGTGCACAAAACACCCTCTCAATTGTACTCTGGGCATTCGTGGTTTATTATTGCGTTGTTTGTGGCTGAATAATGAAATGCTGAATCTATTTTTCATTAAATATGTCAGATTTTCAGAACTAGGTAAGAAAATTCTTCATTAATTCAGTCATTACTTTGAGCTTCCAAAGGTATTTTCTTTCATGCGATATATAGCATTGCTGTTCTCATTTCTTTAAGGAGCACCTGGGTGAAGTTTGTTCCTGATTCATTGGTCTGGCTGGCAGTAGAATTTCACATTATTTTTTTCCTTCCCCAAGTGCAAATCACAAACAGTTCCCAGCACTTTCTTAAAGACTGAGAGCAGAGCATAACTCTGACGAGGTTTCTCTTTGGTATAACGTCGTGAAGCACAGCCTCATCACTTAGGGGTTTTCCAACGGATGGCCATTCTGCTAGCAGGTATACATTCTGCTTAGAGTACACGAAGCTCCGCATTTCTGACTCAGTCCATGAATCTAATCTCTGTCAAGTTTTTTTCTCGCCATAAATGTTAGAATAAAAGCTAGGTACCTGCCTACTAAAACATATTTGGACATTGGCCCCTCCTGCAGTCACAATGTTAAGTTTCTGAGGTGTAAGTAAACAGTTTTTGAAATCTGCTGGAAAACCAAGTGCTGTGATTGCTTTAGAAAGATCCATGCCCGGTGTAAAAAAAAGCCAGAGAGGTCAAATGGTGCTTTCCAGTGCATAAAAATTAGTTTTCCACATAAGATTTTTAGAATGCACCCTCACTGCAGGTGAACTGTTTTGGAATACAGTGTGTCTAGGTCGAGGTTATAGGTGGTTGAGAAAAGGCCACGGGGTGTCGGTGGGGTTAGACCCTGTTCTCTCTGGGCCCTCTGTAGGGATCCAGCATCCCCATCTCTGGCTGTGCTCTGAAGCTTGGGCAGCGTAAGCCCTCCCTTCTAAAGCTCCTTTGGCTCAACACCGAAGTTGTCTGAAGAAACCCAGAGGTCCAGATGTGCTGAAGGTGGCAGTTCAACGGAAGCGAGATGCAAAAGGGAGGGAGTTGGGTGGCTCTGCAAAAACATGTTCAGATACTGGACTGCGTTATCAGCAGCCATTGACTTAGCACGCCCAACAGCATTTCACGTGATAATTTGGCAAGAAATTCCACTGATATAGCCTTGATTATGTGAAGGCTTAAGGTGAAAATAGATTTGTCCCATCTTCCTTGGTGCAGTATTTGAGTGGTAGCTGGGGAAGGTTCTGGCTGTCTGCAGATGCAGTTTCATCATTTATACGGCCAGTGCAAACCCAAAGGTGGCAGCCCAGAGCGTGCTCCTGGTCAGCATCAGCATTGTGTTTCTTTGGGACACTGCAACTCTGGGATGCTTTTGCAAAGGGTTTGCTTTAGGGGGCAGTTGTTTCCAGGTTTGACCCCGTTGAAGTCCAAAGAAAAGCAGCAAACAGGAGGGTAGCTGGAAGAACAAGCAGTGTTACTAAGCTGCAGGTCTGTTCATTTGTCTTTGCCACCCTCTGTACAATCCAGGGCCAGCAGGATTGTGTTTTCCAGTTTGGTCTGCTCTGGCCAGATTGGATCCCGTAGGCATGTGGGTTGTTTTGATCACTATTCTGGCAAATCTCTCTCAGTTGTTTTCTTTCCCCATAGTCAGAGCAAAGGATGGAGATCAGCAGATCAACAGCATATTTCATAGAATCACACAGTGGTTTGGGTTGGGAGGGACCCTAAAGTCCACCCAGCCCCAGGGGGGCATTAATTTCCTTATCTACCACTGGTGAGAAGTTCCTGAATGTCTGGATATGAGTTGAAAGCTTCAAGCAGGAGAGTAATCTAAATCACAGTTAGCAGCTTTGTAGTTGAGAGTGGCTATGGGAATCTGTGCTTGGAGAGCATCCACGTAATTATGCGGGTGACTTGAGGTGTCCCTGATGAGGGGTTTCATTCTAAATTTGTTTTGGGGTTGTTTTTTGATGTGTTTTTCGTCATTGCTGTTTGGTTGGTTAGTTGGTCTTCCCAGGTAGCCTGCCCAGCCCCCAGCCACTGCCATCCATGTCATTCCCCTGGATATCCTGCCCCTTTCCTTGTGTTACAGCTTATCTGACGCTCTCCCATCACCCAGGCACTCTTAATTCCTCCAGCTTCTGCTCCCTCCTTCCCAATTAGCATGCCCTGTGCTACGGATGATTTGCGTGCTTCATTAGATTTTGAATACTTGTTTTGCATCTTTGCAATCTTTCAAATTAATAACCACCAAAGAACTTGAAAGTAGAGCTTTACAGTTCCTTTTCTCTTCCTGATCACCCCGGTGTTAGCCCTGCTATTGACCCTTGTTTCTTTTTGCAGTCTCTATTTTCCTCCCTCTCAGGTTGTCTTCTGTTCGTTGCAGAACATACAGACTCCTTCACATTTTCTCACATTTACTGCTGGGCCATCTTTCCAAGCATTCTGTCTTGCTTTTATGCAAACTTCAGTTGCTCTTGGTTGTAAACAAAACAGAAGAATTATGGAATAGATCTGTTGACTGCTAACTTCATGTAACAGTCAATATCCACTCTTGTTATGCTAGAAAATACGAAGGATATCTTTATTTTACTGACTGCAGCATTAATGTACCTTTTTTACCTATGGAAGGCACTGAGAATTTTACAGCTTGCCGTAGTAGCGTCATGGTTAGAACAATGGAAAACCAACTTGGAACATTTCATCCCTGTTTTTCTTTTCGTATGAAGACAGCTCTTTTTTTTCTTACTGGAAACATGACCTCTATGCACGGTAGTCTGGAGTTTGCTTACCTTTATCAAAATAAATAGTTCCATGGTGTATCAGCACCAAGCACATAACTGAATGCATTTGGGGGTGAGGCAGGTAAGGACATAGAATGAGATTCATGCTGGATAACTGGAGCATGTGAAAATAGTAATAGTGATAGTAAAATTTCTGTGAATAGAAGCATTTAAATAAAATAATGTTAACCCAAGGTGCAATTGCGTAGCAATCCACACAAATCAGATACGTTTAATTTTATGTCCCTGCAATTGCCTGCTTCAGCTGAAGTCAATAGCAGGCCACTCCGCAGAGCTTTAGGAAATCCCATGTTACTCCTTTTATTGGTTTGTAACGCAGCTGCAGACCTGGTGCTGTCAGCACTTCCTTGTAGGTGTCGCTGCTGTGGGTAATGCGGCTCCCCGAGCTCTGTGGGCCTGCTGATGGCAGTGGGCGCTGCGCCGAGCCGTAGATGGTGGAAGGTTTAAATGCAGTCCCTCTCGAATTGAACAGAGAGAAGCAGAAAGGAAATTAAATGTAATTACATTAGATGAAGCAAGGCATTAAAAGCCTTCGCAAGTAATTAAAGCTTTGGAGTGGAATAAGATAAGAAATGGAAAGGTTTGGTGCTAATGTAGGGGATTACTTGGGTGAGGCACCGCTATTACTCTTGTTTAAAGATCCGTAGTAAGTGCTCCTTGCTCACGGATGAAAAACGAAATGGCTTTGTAAATTTCAATTAAAAAAAAAAAAGAAAGAAAGGATGAAATCCTCTTGGTTACTCGTTATTAAATATTTTGTCATTTCTTTGCTGAGTACTGTGGCAGGCAACACATTGATCTCCTGGGGACAAGCACAGAATTACAGTATCATGTGTGCTCAATGCATATACAGAGTCAAGTCTACTCGAAGTCTTTTTGGCTGGAAATGGCTGCAGTGTGAAAGGAAAAAAAAAAAGTGGGGTAAATCAGTTTGTCATTTTACAGCGGCTGTTACTGACAGAGCTGACAGGACCAGGAAAATGCTGGATAAAATCAAAAGTGAATGATAAAGTGGCCGAGGCGTTCAGTATCATTAACTTTAACAGTAGCCAGAGGAAGTGCTTACTGAGGAAGGAAGAGTTAAATGCAGAAATAGAAAGTGAGAAATAACCGATGAGTCTGGTTAGTGCTGCTACCCTGTATTTTTAGTGCAGTTCCTTAAAATTAGGTCTTGTGTCTTCTTGAAGGAAGTAGAAGAGCTGTCCGAGCTAAAGGTGGCTTAAGAGCTTGTGGGAGGAAAATGGACAAATAGTGTAAAAGATCTTGCCCGGAAGGTTTAAGTTGTTCTTGTCCTACAGGTACATCATTGTAGGTTTACTCTTTTTAAAGCAGAAGAGCTAAGGCAGCTATCAAGAAATACCATTTTTAACAATATCCGCAAGCTTTCTGCTTTAGTACAGCCAAAAGAGAAGCCAGTGATGTAACCCTTGGGCAGCCCTGCCCAGCTGTGAGGCTTGGGAAGCCCAGGAGCAGCACGTTGTCTCAGACTTCACGTGAGGAGAAGTAAGGCTTATGCCCAAGGCCACTGCTGAAATTCAGGTAACGCTGTTTCTTAGCCTCATAGGAGCAGTGCTGTGAGTAGGCACGCAGGAATCTTTCATAACGTCCATCTTACCTCAGGAATATAACAAAAGTTGGATGCCATTATTTTTTAGTTTTTCCTTACAGCTGTAAATCATTTTTTAATATTTTTTTTTTTTGCAACCTTGGGTCCAACAACACAGGTGTCTGAAATGCAGCTGCGAGTTTTAATAAGCAACAAAAGCTGATGTGAATGCTTTTGTTTGGAACAATTTAAAATGACAAAGTGTGAGCTTTTTCCTCTTAGAGTGTTGCTTAGATACACAATTCTCAAAAACACAGGAAGAAAATAAGAGATGAAGCATCTTTAAAGGGTGAGGAATTATGATGTCAAGAGAAGCCAACTTCTGAAACAAACTTCACCTGGAGTTAAATCATCAGCTCTACAAAGGCTGCAGAGAGGTCAGAGGCAGCAGTGCATGGCTTCAGCCATTTGACACATATCAGGGGAGGGAAAGAAGTGGCAGCTCTTGGAGTCCATAAGCTCTGTCGTCATGTTTGTCCATGGGTACCAAGACTGAATGTGTGTCTGTCTTGTTTATCCTTCTTCTCTTTGCAGATTTTTCTAAGTGATTAAATTCAGAGATGTGTCCTTTGATAGCGCCTCAGAATCTCTATGCTTTTGCTGAGGTTCAGCGGCACAGCAAGCTGAGACAGATGCTTCTGCACAGAACCTGCAGTGAGATTAAGGCTCTGATACAGCTGAAACGGCTGTTAGGGCAGGATTTGAAGACAATTAGCCTCTAGGGCAGGGAAGTGTTTTTTCCACAGCAGTATAGCTTATTCAAACAACTCAGGACTGTGTGGGCTATAATTTTCCATTATTAACACTGCCACAATTTCAGAAAATACAATAGCAACATGTTTTCCACCCAGCTGGGAGGATAAGGAAAGAAAACAAACCGGAGAGGACTCTGATCATCAGGTGTGGAGGCAACCAGGAGAAGCAGCTCTGGGCTGGGTTAGGGCAATTCACAAGGACACAGTCTGCAGTCAAAAGAAAGTGCGTGATGCTTTAACAGCAGTAAAACTTGATGCATTGGAAGGGAGTTTATGTGTGACCTCTGTGTTGACAGAGGAGTTAAGAAGGACACTCATTCTGCAGGGTGCCTCTATCTCTGTTCAGTTCAGGGACTCAGTAAGAATACTGCCAGCTTGTCAGTCATTACTTTCCTTGTCTCTGTAGTTTGAATTTGTTTTCTTCTGGCTTTCAGGAACCAGTCCTTCCCTGAGCTTTGTTCTTCGTAGTCTCGTTTTGGAGACTCTGTCCCATATTAGAAACTCACTCTGCGGTGATATGGTAGGATTAACCAGCAGACCCAAACGTTAGCTTGTCAGAGATTTCCACACTTAAGCCTGTGACCAATCTTGAGTGTCCCATGCTTGGGGATGCAGGCAGGAGGAAAGGGAGCTGCGTAGAAGCCTTGGTGCTGGAGCTACTGCTCTTCTGGCAATGCTGGGGGCTTAGTGATATCCATTTGCTCATACAGTGTATACAGAGGAACAGCCAGTCACAGCCAGTGACCTTAAAACTGATTTAGAGACACTTGTGTTTCTTCCTAGCTTTGGCTGTACCAAAGCAGCTTGGCCAGAGCAGGTGGTTAGCCTCCTTCTGTACTTAACTGGTCTATCTGTGTACAGAAATGAGCAGGGCTTTTTGGGGTTAGCCTTTGACATGCCTTTTGTTGTCATCATGCGCATGGAAATGGCAGCGTGCAATTCAACACAGAAAAAAAAAGGCTTACCTACTTCTAGTAAATGAATAGAGCAAGAGTACTGCTGCTGCTGGTGAAGCTCAGGCTCCAGCACAGCTCTTTGTCAGGGCCATTTATCATTCAAATGTGTGAAAGTTACACCACTTGATCTGATAAATGTCTGTGCTGAGCACTCACTAGAAATTGACAGTCTTTCTTGGAAGGCTCAGCTAGATGTCAGCAGAGAAAAACACACTTGGGAGCCCTGCAGTGTGCAGGAGAAATGTACACATGCAGCAAGGCTATCATCAAAGAATCATAGAGTCATAAAGGTTGGAAAAGACCTCCAAGACCATCCAGTCCAACCGTCCACCTACCACCAATATTTCCCCACTAAACTACGTCCCTCAGTACAACATCTGAACATTTCTTCTCTCCTTCCTTGGGGCCACCTGCAATGCCTTAGACTGCTATCAAAGTGATGACACTTGAGATTATCTTTTGACTGTATTAAAACAGAAAACTCGCAGGTATCTTAAATAATCATATTGTTAATCTTATTTCCTTTTCCGTGAAGGGAGCTTGGGTTACAACAGAGGCTGACAAATCTGCTGAGTCTCATAGAACCGAGTTTGCTTTTAAAAGGAATGAAAACCTGGCCCTGGCCTTGTGGGTGGTGGATGGAATGCAGAGGAGCACTGAGGAGGATTGATTCAGTTACTCAGCACTGCTGTGCAAAGCAGCGTTTTGCATAACCAATAACCTGGTTACAACCATGTATAAACAGAGGAAAAGTGGTACTGCCAGAAGCCTTTAATGATTTCTCACAGCTCCTTGGTATTCCTTGATGTTCAATTCGTCATCTCCGTCACTCTGCCAGCATGGGTTCTTCTGAATAGCAATTGTCTCAAGCACAAGACTGATATTTCATCAGCAGAGGTGTCACAAGAAGCAGTGGTCACCTGCCTTGGCACTATGTTCATCGAGTTTATTGGAGTGCTCTTTTTGGTAAAGCTCTCAAAAAAATGGACTGTTTGATCCTCAGAGGGGGGGTATTTTGATAAAGCTGCCTGTCAAGAATGTTAAGGAAAAATAACTTTTTCATTTATGGCCTGAAAAGGCTGACTCAGGTGCTCCCAGTCCTTGGGTGAAGGCTGTGTATGTGGCAGAAGAGCTCTGTCTGCAGCAGTTTGATCTGCTCTGCACTGTGACCCTGTATCCAGGGCAACTGTTCCTGGATATTAGATATTGAGGAGCTGCAGAATAAATGAGAGGTAGCTGGGAAATAGCCAGGTACGGCTCTGTCAGAAGCAATAATGACGAAGTGCTGGCAGGTGAAAAGTGGTTGAAGGGAGCATAAGATCCCTAATCCAGAATTCTGTTTTAAAATACAGAATGTGATACAGTGTACATGTTGGGCGGTAGCAACTTATCAAGACTCTGGGAAAGCCATGAAGTAAATAAAGCTTGTATGGAGCAGATAGGAAACAAAACTGATTGCTTTTAGTTTATCTTTCTTTAACCTACCTTCTTGGGGACCAGCCCTGTAGAGCTTGGTCTTTGTATCTCGAGAAATGAATTCTGCCTGGTAATAGCATTCCACTTACAGGTATTTTCTCTGTTTAGAGAAATCATTTGTTATAAAAGTTGTGTTCAACAATGTTAGGGCATGGATTGGTTTAGGGGTTTTTTTATTCCTTTGCGTATAATGCAGGAGTGCCTTATGGCAGAGGATGGGGATCTTCCTGCTCACTCAGTTCTTGCGTTCAGTTTTCAGGTGACCAAAACTTTCTTCCATTTCTGGGTAAACATATCTTTACTTTAAAACTGTCAACCCCTTTAATCTCAGAAGCAAGACCCACAGGAAGCACATCACAGGCACATACCTCTTTGCAAGTTCGTCGTGTTTCATTGTTTCTTGCTTTAATCATCAGCCTAAATATATCAGAACCTTGCAGGCTGTATAGTACCCACAAAACCTAATATGCAAGTAAGAATAAGGGACTCATTAATTTACTTACCCATGAGAGGCTGCATAAGCATTATCTGGGAGCTCTTATCAACTCATGTCCACCAATTCTATTTTTCTGGGGATAGGGTGAAATTAATGCTGCCATAGTCTGTGCATCCAAAGTCGTAGGTTGGAGTGTGGCAGAATTAGGATGAGAGAAGGTGAATAACTGCCTGAGACACACAGAGTCAACCCTAGCATTGACTTTATGTATATCGTTGCCATATATGTAGCCATATATGCCATTGCCATGGAAAAATTAAAGCACAAAGCACTGTTGCGCTTTGAATAGAAGATTCTGGCTGAATTTATTTCATCTGGGTATGAGGATGTACTGAGCCCTGAGGAGCTCAAGTGTGTGGTTAAGAGCACAGCAGGGGTAGCCCTATGTGACCTGGGTGGTGCCGAAGGGACAGACCCTATAGGAGGGGACATGAGTGTGCTGCTGGCTGCTGAAGGAGCACCTGCTGGTACTGCATTACCTGGGCATGCTCTGTGCCTGTTTTTTGTACACCTTAGCTCTGTTTTTGTCTTTTCGCCTTGCATAAATACATACAACATTTTGGTAACGTTGTGCTTCAGAAATTTCACTTCCACCATATGAAAAACACACATTACCTCTGGCAGCACCAGAAAACACTAAAAAACTTAAGTGTGCTTATAACTCCATCTAAACTGACACTGTTTTTCTTTTTTTTTTCAAATTCTTAATTAATTAGCGTGTTTAGCCATATGTGTAACAGCCCATTTATTTTGATTATGATAGTCAGGCACTTACAGTGAAGCTCATGTTTAACCACTTTGCTGATGAGGCATGGGCTGACAGATGCCATCTCTCTAATGAGCTGGCTGTGTATTCCTTGCTGGCAGCCACACAGACTTCCCGACTTCTTCTGTAGACCACTAGTGGATATTTATCACCAAATCAGAGGGCTCCTGCAAGCAGCGAGGCTCACCCAGAGAGCAGCTTCACCCCACACGAGAGGAGCTGACTAAAACCTTATCCACCCTTATTAAGTCTGGGAATGGCAAGGCAGGCTTTGGGAGGCCTGCTTGGAAGGTAGATCTTCAGTGCAACAAAACAGAGAGGCTGTGGGTCCAGGCAACAACAGCTAATTACCTCTGTGTAATTCTTTTTTATTCTATTGTACTACTCTGCAAATTTTTCACTTCCATATTTTCATGAATATTTAAATGGATTTCAGGCAGCAATCTCAACTTACTATACGTAGGAAATATTTCTCTTTTTCTGTTTATAGGTACATATTGATGATAAACTAGGTGAATGATTTCATTACGTTCACGTTATCTGTTAAATGCAGCTCGTCTTTTTCTTAGCAAACTTTCACTGTCGTGGTCTGCTGTCAGTATTTACTTCCCGGAGTGTATTACTTGCTCAGCAATTTCATGGAACAATGAGGTAAAGAAGTTTCAGCTTGTCATTTTGGGCGGTGCATTCAATTTAATTATACCTGGTTATTTATCCATGGAGTATGGTCAGTCACCTGAGCCCCACCAGAATGGTTTTTGACCGAATCGCTGAGTGCTTGTACAGAGAAGAATAGCAGTAGCAAGGGCAATACCTACAGACTTTTCCTTTTCTCTGTGGCTACGTCAGGTGGGCTGTGCTCGGTTGGGATTTGGTTAGAGTGTTACGGTGGTATTGTTTTCAAAATAGCGTTCAGTCTTTTGGGAGCTTTTTTTCCCTCTGTTATATAACCTGAAGACTTCTATCTTCTCAGCCAGGGGGTGTAATCAGACTTCGATGGTAATAGCATTATGCTGATTTACAGCTCATAAATAGAGGACTTTCCCAGCTGGTCGTGCTGGTTCACGCACTTGGAAGCAGGGAGCTGACGTGTTTCCCTCATCGCACCTCAGCACGCTGTAGGCTCACAAAGGCTTTCCTCCCCACCTTACAGTGCTCTCCCAGTGGCCATGGTGTCACCCTATGAATACGTTGTCTTTCACGTCTGCAGGAAGTTTTTGCTCCCTTGTGAGTTGTAATCACCTTGTCGAGCTTTCCGGTGCCTCCTTCGTTCTTTACAAAACTTACCTCATGTTGACCTTATCTGACTTAGAGATAGGACTCTCTTTTGTCCAGTGAGACAGGACCTAGGAGAAGCTTCATGCTTCCTGAGCTTATGCATGAAAAACTGTGGCAGTAACATTCCTCCTTTTTCTCCACACCTTAGGTTTTGGAATGACCACGCCAGCAACAGTGGCTGGAAAAGTATTCCTCATCGTTTACGGTCTTTTTGGGTGTGCTGGGACTATCCTCTTCTTCAACCTCTTTCTGGAGCGCATTATCTCCCTCCTGGCATTCATCATGAAGGCTTGCCACGAAAGACAGCTGCGAAGAAGTGGCCTCCTTCCTCCCAACTTCCGAAGAGGGTCAGCTATGTCGGGGGTGGGCAGCCTGATCGGCTGGAAGCCGTCTGTTTATCACGTGATGCTCATTCTGGGAATTTTTGCCATCACGCTTTCGTGCTGCGCTTCTGCGATGTACACATTGGTGGAAGGGTGGAACTACGTCGACTCCTTGTACTACTGTTTTGTCACCTTTAGCACCATCGGCTTTGGAGATTTGGTAAGCAGCCAGAACGCTGTGTACCAAAATCAGGGATTATACAGATTCGGAAACTTTGTCTTTATATTAATGGGGGTATGTTGCATATACTCTCTTTTTAACGTCATCTCAATTGTAATCAAGCAACTCTTGAACTGGGTGTTGAAAAAATTCAGATGCAGATGTTGCCCAAAGTGCCATAAGTCAAGTACCCGCCTTGGGCGTCGCAACGCCATCACCCCGGGAGCCCGCCTGCGCCGGCACAAAATCTCCCTGGAGGCTGACGGGCAGTACGACAGTGACACAGATGGCAGGAGGCTCTCTGGAGAGATGATCTCCATGAGGGAGCTCACGGCGTCCAACAAGGTCTCTCTGGCTATTTTGCAAAAGCAGCTGTACGAGACAGCCAACGGCTACCCAAGGAACGTTTGTATCAATACGAGGCAGAACGGGTTCTCCGCAGGGGTGGGTGCTCTAGCCATCATGAACAACCGCTTGGCAGAAACCAGTGACTCTAGGTAGAGTTTTTGAAGTTCTTTTTGTTTCTTTGATAAAAAAAAAAAAGATAATTTCAAGTGGAATTACTGCTGCGAACTGCGGTCAAGTTTTACGTTCAGAGCAGACTGAGTATTCATCAGGCGTTCGGCAGTTCTTGGGTTTTTATGTCTTCTCCAGTATGCAGTAACATCTTTACCGCAATGTCACAGTTCTCCCCGGGCGGTTTTGTGAGGGATGTGGATGTCTTTGATGCAGAATCTGATGCGTTTTCAGAAGAATGGTGTGTGAGGTTACAGCGGTGTCAGAATGAACATCTTGCGCAGCAAATAGCCTGAGCCGAAACCCTGGGTTTGAATGCGTTTCTGAGCAAGGTCAGTTCCAGATTCAAACTTGGAGGATTAAGGGTTGTCTAAACCCGTATCTCGCTGTATGTTGGAGTCTGGATCTGGCCCTGAACTTTGCACTTGATGCTCTTGCCAATTCGTCATACCAGGCCTGTATATAACATACACATAGGTGACTGCAGGTACACCAGCCTTAGGGTGCCCGTGCTTCAACTGAATAATCCTGTTGACCTCAGTGGTAGAGAATCAAATTGACTAAATTCCCCTGATGACAAACAATTCTTTTTCAGCCAGTCTTGTCTGAAACACCATGCGCTACCTAACTCTTAAAAGTCAGGAGATTATAAGTCACAAGGAGCATGTTGAAACATGCGCAGCTGTTCCTCCCTGCAGAATAACCTGAAAACATGCAAGAGAAGCCAGCGTTCATCTCTGGTGTCAAATGTTTGCATTTCCACTGAAATGTAAGTCATGCTGTTTATTAATGATGTTACTTTGACATGAAAATCATGTACTAAAATGAATGTAGGCTCTCTTTGTTGTTACAAATCTTCCACAATATGTTGAGTACTGCTGCAGAGCATCTTGCAAATAATTTAATTGCAATTTTCCTTAGGCCCCAACAATACTTGATTTCCACTAACCTGACTCAAAGCAGTACAAAATAGATTTTTGGAGCAAAACTTCAGAGGATTTTGTAGGTCCTCCAGAAGCCGACTTCTCCAAAATGATTGTATTAAAACATAAATTGGCCTAGGGTTGTTGACTAATGTTTTAACTCATATTTAATGGTGCTAACCCAAACTGCTGAAGGAGCATCTTCAAGCAGACTTGGTCTGAGTGTGCGTGTGTTTCAGCATGTTGGATGGGTGCAGAGGCATTCCTGCAAATAGCTATTATGAATATTTGCAAAGATCCAGATCATTTATTTAATTTCTCTCTTCTGTGCCACTCTTTTAAGGCTGTAAGGAATAAAGTCTTCTCCAGATTTCAGAAAGAAACACCACTTAAGGCTGAAGCTACAATGGTCTGGAAAACCTCTTGGATAGCTATAGGCAAGATAATGACTACTGGTTGGATTGTTGGGAAAAAAAATATGAAAAAGTTGATGGAAAAGGACTGGGAATGTTAGAAATGCTTGAAAATACATCTGTGAAGTTTCATATAGATGACGTGTTAGTTTGTTTCGTCTATCTTAGGGTCTCCCTTGTTTTGCTTTCCTTTTAACATGGAGGAGTGCACAACATTTCAGAATTTAACCTCTTTTAATTTGAGGGTTTGCAGACTTTGCACGCTTGAGACTGCCAGCTGAAGGGTGGCAGTGATTGCATCTTTTGTCTAAAGGAGAAGGGATCGGAGCATCAGATAGACCATTAGATGCGGCTCTTCTACCACAAATGTAGTGGTACCACAGTGTCTGGATCAATGTCTGGATCACAGCTTTTGTGAAGATGCATCTGGCCAGAATCTCTCCATGATGTTTGCATTCTCTACCTACCAGTTGCGGAGTTTACAAGTACTTGGTATGGCAGAGGCTGCATTCAAGCAGCCTTCATTTGGCAGGAGCTTCCCTGGTTGCAGAGACCCCCAAAGCTGCATGGGTCCGTGTATGCACTCCATCTCAGCTGCTGCATTTGAGTGTCAATTTACAAGCCTGTTCATTAAGAGTGTGTATGTATAGCACACTGCTTTCTATGAAGCTAGACCTCCCTTAGGATCATGTTGTGGTTCCTTTGCCATCGCTGGGACTGTTGCTCATTGAGCAGACCCTGCTGTGTGAAGTGCTGCATAAGTAGAGGCAGGTGGGCTTTATTGCAGCGGAATTGCTTAGGTTTATAGTTGTAAAAAATGAGTTCAAATGCATTAATGTTCTGGGAGCTCAAGAGCTACATCTTTATGATAACAAAATTGCAAATTAAGGGGTTTTATTTTTTCAGTAAGTTGTTTGTAAAAGATAACTGTTACAACTGCCATTAGGGTTTTGTTTAAATGTTTGTAAATTGTTTTCAAACTACCTACTTGTGCCTGGGAATGTGAATTAATGTGAAATTGCTCATACACCTCCTCTGCCATTCCTGCACTTCTTCTGAGCCTGATCAAAGGCAGACATGCTCTGTGATTTATATGTTTCTGGTTCTGATTGCCTTTGTCTGACCTGGATGCCAGCCTGGACCCCTGAGCAGGAGCACTGCAGGACTCTTTGCAGGCCCTGCCGACATTAGGGGGAGATGGATTGGCTCTTAGAACTGGGCTCCTCGAGGGTGTTGGGCAACTGATGGCTACTCTGTGCACTTACGTGCAATGTCTCATTACTCCTGAGATCCTTGAAAACCTCCCTTCCGCTTCTCCTTAGCTTCAGAGGATGTAAAGAAAGCACATGCCCTGATTTCTGCCAGTGCGCATATACCCATATACTGACATGACTCAACCATAGGGCTCCCCAGCTTATGTCTGAGCCCCATAAAAATCCCTAAACCCCTCTGGCTCATCAAGCGCAGCTCCTGACAGGGTTCAGAGCCTGGCTATTGCACAGGGTTGCACTCATAGGAAGGAGTGGTCTTATGGTTCCCTCATAGTCAGTAGTAGTTTTCAGGGATGCATGAAAACCTCGAAAGGTGAGCCTGGATGAATCTAATGAGATTCAACACAGCAAAGTGCAAGGTTTTGCGCTTGGGCCAGAGGAATCCCAGGGATATATACAGACTGGGAGTGGCAATCCTTGAGAACAGCCCTGCAGAGAAGGACCAGGAGGTCCTGGTGGATGAAAAACTTGACATGAGCCAGCAGTGTGCTCTTGCAGCTAGGAAAGCAAGTGATATCCTGGACTCCATCAGAAGAGGGGTGGCCAGCAGGGAGAGGGAGCTGACTGTCCCTCTCTACTCTGCCCTCGTGAGGCCCCATCTGGAGTACTGTGTCCAGGTCTGGGGCCCCCAGTACAAGAAAGACAGAGAGCTGCTGGAGAGAGTCCAGAGGAGGGCCACAAAGATGATCAGAGGGCTGGAGCACCTCCCCTTTGAAGACAGGCTGATGAAGCTGGTCTTGTTCAGCCTGGAGAAGAGAGGGCTGTGGGGCGACCTCATTGCAGCCTTCCAGTACCTGAAGGGAACCTATAAACAGGAGGGGAGTCAACTCTTTACAATGGTAGATAATGGCAGGACAGGGGAAATGGTTTCAAGTTGAAGGAGGGAAGATTTAGGTTGGATATCAGGGAGAAGTTCTTTACTATGAGAGTGGTGAGGTTCTGGAACAGGCTGCCCAGAGATGTTGTGAGTGCCCTGTCCCTGGAGGTGTTCAAGGCCAGGTTGGATGAGGCTCTGGACAGCCTGGTCTAGTATTGAGTGTGGAGGTTGGTGGCCCTGCCTGTGGCGGGGGGGTTGGAACTTCATGATCCTTGAGGTCCCTTCCAACCCGGGCCATTCTATGATTCTGTGAAAACCAAGCTCCATATTCCCACTCTTCTGTGGACTAGGACTGCATGGGACATTCATCACTGATGTGCATGAGCCTGCGAGCCAAGAGGATGTGGGGGACTTGAAACCAGTCCTTTATATCCCCTCCTGCTCTTTCTTCAGCTTTCTTAGGGAATCTTCTCTTAAAACTGGCAATGCTTGGGAATCTAGCTCCTCCCCCCTTATACTGTGTACGGTTCATCTCAGAATTCCCCAGGACAGTGTGTTCCTTTTGTTAATTAAACCCTAAACATGCACTCGGTGCACCAAGTAGAATTCCTCCTGGTATTTCTTTGCAGACAGAGCAGATACCTGCAATACCCAGACACAGACTGAAGCACAAGAAATGAGAAGGAAGCTGAAGGAGCAAAATGGGAAAATGAAAGCACACTGCACTAGACTGCACTTTCTTTTCAGGTAACTTGGGATTTATATTACAGTCTTGAATAGTTTTTTCCAGGTTCAATTTTTGGACATCCAAAAAGTTAGCTTAGGATCGGATAGTTCACCTTTCCTTATATTCACTCCTCTCATTTTCCTGCTGCCTCACACTGCCAGTTCCACTGCCTGCTGTACAGGCAGCAGAAACTCCGAGTAACAGGTGCCTGTGCCCCATGGCTGTATGTGAGTGGTGGATGTATAGCCAAGGCCACTGGCTTGGTATAAACCTGATGGCCTATGGGAAGAAGTGATAAGTACACAGAAATGACCCATTGCGTTGAGACCATTCTTAAACTTTTCGGGTTTTTTTCTAACTTTTTCTCTTAAAAAATAGTGACTAATTATTTATACTATGAATGCTCAGCGCTAGTTTAAACAAGGTCATATTTAGTGCAGTGCTGTTTGCTAGGGAAATCTAAAGATAGTGGCTTCTGCTCTCATTGGATTACTAATGTTCCTTTCCAAACCAACACACGTTTTCAATATTGTATTTAAATCATGCAGTAGAAGTTACCTTATGTGGTAAATTCAGTCAGGCACAAATATGTGACCCTCACAGGATAACTAATGAAATGCGCGGTGTGCACTGGATAACCCACATGCAAACCCTCCACCTTTGTACACGTTGGGTCTGTTCCTTACAACTATGGAATGATTTGGGTTGGAAGGGATTGCACAGATCACCTGGCTGCAAGCATCCTGCCGTGGGAAAGGACAGACCATAGGGCTGTGGATACTTGGTGATGAAGGACGGGAAAGAAAATAGCAAATGCACCTGCATTGTTGTACACTGCCACCTGTTGACTCCTTTTACTTCCAAAGCCTTGAGATGGTCCCACTTGCACTGCTCCTGCTGTATCCAGAAGAATGGGAAGTGTGGGGAAAGGTAGAGAATCGGAGGTATTTTCCAAGTAATGCAGGAGGAAAAAAAGAGTCTTTACTTTCAATACACACGTGCACTGTGTTCCGTCATAAAGCCACAGACAACACCACAGCCTGAAGTTGCTCCTGATGTGTCACAGGCTCATGTGGATCATTCAGAGACGAACTGTGTGAGATGCAGAGGAAAGGCAGAGGGCTGCACGCTTACATACGCTGCGCTCCATCCAGCAGGCGAGCACTGCAGGGCCAACCTAGGGAAGATGACAACCAGGCGTACTGCTGGGAAGGCAGCCACGCTGCTCCGTGGCTCGGATAAGCACTATGTTAGGTACGCTGCAGGTCCTGATTTCAACACCTCAGCTCCCCTTCAGTCCCAGCATCCACACTGCACTCAGGCAGGGGCCAGCCAGCTCCCAGCCTGCTCCGAGCATGGGGCACGAGGACACCAGTGGGTTCTGAGGTGTGCAGCATCACAGCCCAGGTGCTTTCAGGATCAGACTGTGCAGCAGCTGATGCTTTGTCAGATCATCTAAGAAATGCAAAGATGTTCCTGTGACCCCCTCACATTTCACAAGCTGTAAGGTTGCTTTTCAAAGGCAGCAGGTCGATGCAAAATAACTGCTTATAAAACAGCACGTAATTACTGATAATTCGGGCAGTGTGCAATCCAAACACCAAGTGTGTGTTCTCAGTGCTTGTCACCTCCTCATGTTTCTATTAGGGAATCAGTTGTAGTCCCTGGAAGTAAAACCCATCTGGCCGTGGGCAATAATTCATTTTATGGTAAAATTCTCAGCAGCAAAAATCACAACAGCCAAAAAATGTTCTGGAGCTTTTTGTTGTGCATGCAGATACTGTTTATTTACAAAGAAAAAAAAAAAAAGCTGTCCCTTTACTTACTCAGACACACAAACCTTCAGCTTATTGGGAGGTACCTTTCTGCACGCTCTCTGTGAAAGTAATAGGTGCAAATTTCAAGCCAATTCAAAAGGACTCAAGTGAGAAAGGAATACGTCTGCTCAAAGGTATTCCTGTTTAATTCTTGTTTATTTTTACAGGCACACAGCTTGATAGGTCTCTTTAACTGAGCTGCTGTTACTGTTTGTTACGATGATCATCAGAGGAACTTTGCTTCTGTTAATTCCCCTGGGTTTGGTGTTTGCTGACTGCTGTGTTTCGCTGTATGAACAGGGGAAGGAATGCCCCATCCGTGCTCGCTTCCAGGTGGCATCACTTATCCCTTTGCATTCATTGCAGACATAAATTCATGTAATTGGTTGATTAGAAAGTACCACTATTTGTTCTCCTTGAGATGATGCTTCCCAGCAAAACACACTGAAATAAGTTTGAAGATTGAAGTCTGTTTTAACAGTTGACATTTTAAAAATGATTTAATTCTGGGTTGACATGCAGCACACCCAGTAATTGTGAGTGCTTTTATCACCCAGCTGATTTTCACTGTCAGCTCAGGATTTTCCCAGGATAAGATCTCTGAGCACAGAGGACTAAAAGCCATACTCAGCTCATTCTACTGGTATGTTATGTACAGCTTGCCACCAAACAGAGCAGACGTGTGGCTCCCTGCATACGTGGTTGGAAATGGCACTGGGATCTTTGCCGTGAAGCTCTTACAAAGACTCTTGAAATAAACAGGAGAAAACATTGCCTGGAGGACGTGTGTGAGTGTTCTTTGTGGAGCCAGTGCTGAGGGTTCTGCTTCAGTTGCATTCTTTTTTCACTCAGAGGTTGGTGAGGCCCTGGCACTGCTGCCCAGAGCTGTGGGGCCATCCCTGGAGGTGCCCGAGGCCAGGTTGGATGGACCCTGGGCAGCCTGAGCTGGTGGGGGCAGCCCTTCCCACGGCTAGGGTTGTGGCTGGGTGGGCTTTAAGGTCCCTTCCAACCCAAACCATCCTGTGATTCTGTGATTCTCAGGGAGAATTTTCTCCATGTGTGATGTGTGTTCATCCAACAGCGCAGTGGGCTCTCAATGCTGCATGGTGCCACTCAAGAAGGGCTGCAGGACCCATCCTTTGTTCAGCCACAAAGCAGAGAGCAGATGGAGGCTGTTTGCTCTCTATGTGGCTGTAAGGAACTCCTGCTGTATCTCCCCAGGTTTCATTCAGATCAATAGGATACTTCTGTCCGGGGTATTGAGATAAATTCAGGAGGTTTTACTACTGATTTAAGAGAGACATTAAGAAAAAAATCAATCACACTGTAAACAGAGAGATGTTACTGCCTTGAATGCAGAGGTTTGCTAATCACGCTAGGCAACATGGAACCAAAGGAGAAACTATTCCAGTTCATAATCCCAATCAAGTCCCACACGTCTGTCCCCACCTCTGTATCTCACTGAAATAAGCCCCGGCCAAAGCCAGTGCCCAGCTCCTGCTGCACCTGGGCCAGACACACCACCTGTGGACACTGATTGGCAGCTCCTTCCTGCCAGAACACATACGGAATTGTTTCCCTGATAGGCAGGGGAAAGGAAGGAGAGGGACGGTCAATGGAGCTGTGCTGGACAAGAAGTGAGAGGGGAGCTGCCGGCTACTCAGCATCAAGCCCACCGCCACTCTGCATGGATGCTGCTGCTATGAGCACCACTTCCCTGGGGTTTGTACAGGGTCCCTACCTCCATCTTGTTACATCGTTGTGGATTTGCAGTGTTCTCGCCCCTGCAAAACCAGACCAATTAATCTGGATTACATACGGATGTAAACGCTCACTCCTGAAATCACTGCAAATCAGGTAAAACCCATCAGCAATTATACAGGAACAGGAGCCAGCATTGGAAGAGATTGTTCATACCCATATAATGAGGCTGAATCATTGCCCTTGGCTCTTCATGACTGTAAGTAACGTTTTAGTTTTTACCAATCTTTATATTTTCCATTCATCTTCCAAAATGTAGCTGTAATTAAGCAACCTCATGAGAATCAGCTGTGCTATTACACAGGAAATGAAATATTTCTTGATAGATCTAACAAGTGATGGGAAACATTGCTGTGAAGTCTGTGAGATCATTAAAACAGAAGTTACCCTACACTAAGAATGGGTTATTGACAGCTACAGGCTGTGTGCACAGTGCCTTAGAGAAAAAAAAGACAAGAAAACATGAGCCATCAGGAATTATTTCTTAGAGACTGTTTCCCTCTGAAGTGCAATTACCTTCCTCAAACACAGCATTATCAGTAGTTAGGAGCCCACGGACGAATAGATTCTCTGTCATTTTCCCTTCCGCCACTGTAATTGCTGCCTGTAATTTCCAAGCGTCTCATGAACAGCCATAAGCCGATCCTCGAGTCTCTGAGTGAGAACTTTCCTCCATCCTTATTTCCTATCTGTTGTATGCAGAAACTCAGATGCCAGAGATTCAAGGACTTGTCCACCGCAACACAGAAGTTCTGCACTAGCTTTAGAACTTAGGAACTGCTCCTTGAGCCCCAGACCAACATCTTAGGCAGCAAGTTTCTTTACTTAAGATGATAACAGTGGGAGAGTCACAACCCTACAGCTCCTGAGCACCTGGTCTCCAACAGAAACTGAGAGCATCCTCTTTTTTCCAGATGCTTTCAGGTGGGAGCAGGCATACCACCTTGTGACAGCAAAGCTTGTGAAATAGGATGGCAGAGGCACAGTGATGAGAACTGAAGAGCATGATTAAAGGCAAGTGAGAGAGGTGAGGGGTGTTGTCATTCACAGCACCAACAGCACAAATCCTGCCATCCTGTGGGTATCAGAATTAGGAAGAAGGCAGCAGTCAAAAACCGTCTCAGCTCAGTGGGATTTTAACAAAACATCCTTTTATCAAAGTAATCCTAAAAAAAAAAGCTTAGCTCCGGCTTTTGAAAATGGCAGTGAAAAGGCAGCTGCATCAATCAGCACTCTTACAAGCTATCAGGAGAATTACTTTCATTTTTTTACTTTAAGCATTGAACAGCCGATGCACTAACTTTTTAGTTATTTTTATATGCTATTACCTCTCAAGCTGAATGCATTTTGATCTCCATTGCTTTGCTGTAAGAGAATTACTTCAAAAGAACGTATGAAAACTACCATTAGGGATCATTCATTCTTTTCTGGCTGGTTTCACCTGCAGAACAGCAGAGATGACACAGAAATCAAATTGAGGGCTGTGGACAGGCAGTGCTGGAAATCCCTAGAAATACCATAGCCACTCTGCTGCTCAAGCACACCAGTTCATTTTCCAAAGCAACTGGAAAAACCACCAGTGCCAAATTCTGCCTGGTGTCATGGGTGCTTCTGCCTGGTTCCCTGCAGGGATACTTGAGGGCAGGCTCAGACTGAGTATCACGGGGTTAAGAGCCCTGGGGGCTGGCTCAGCCTGGTGGATATCTCCTGCCATAATAAACCTTTTCTGCACCTGCACAGCAGAGAGCAGGGCTTAGTGCACACCATAGAGATCTCATCAAAATCATAGAATCACAGAATATCCTCAATGGAAGGGAGCCACAAGGATCACTGAGTCCAACCCTGGGCTCCACACAGCACCACCCAACCCCAATGGCTGAGAGCGCTGTCCCAGCACTCCCTGAGCTCTGGCACAGGGGCTGTGCCCACTGCCCTGGGCAGCCTGTGCCATGCCCACCGCCCTCTGGGGCAGAGCCTTCACCCCCTGACCCTCCCCTGGTGCAGCCCCATGCCGTCCCCTCAGGCCCCATTGCTGTCACAGAGAGCAGAGCTCCGTGCTGTGAGGAGCTGCAGGCCATCATGAGGCCTAGTGCCATCAGCACTGCCCTGGGCTGAGCCGAAGGGCCTTTTGGGCTCAGGCACCCAAGAACATTTTCCTGGATGCCCTTCAAGCCAAACCAAATAAATACATAGCAACTCCAACAGAGGACACTTAGGAGATGTTTTCTAAAAACATAATTTCATTAAAGGGTTTTAAGGAAATTGTCTTCACTCAAAAAACTAAGTGAGGAGAAATGATGCCATGCCAGGACTTGGTGACGGCTCTCTCCCTCTCAGCCACTTGGCCAGTGCTGGGCACGGGAGCCTCAGTCTGGCTTTCAGGCTCACTTTACTTTCCCCCACTCTGGCTGATCCCCAGTGTCCAACGGCTCTCCCTAGGGAGCACAGAGACCAGACCCAGGGGCTACAACATCATTCAGCACTGCCAATTGTCTTTGCTCTCAAATCTTTCAAAACCTCAGAAATTACAGCAGGGCATTATCAGTTTCAGCCCTGTACCCTTCAGTATCTTTCTACTATCCCACCAATGGTCAGTATGCCACAGCCACAGCCCTGGGAGCACAGCTTCCCAGACCAAGCTCCAGCTCCAACATTTACCTCAAGTCACCCAGCTCTCTGCCAATGCAGCCAGACGTCGCAGTCCATGGGACCACAGGACCTGCAGGGTCCCTGCATGGATCCCTTGCCCATGCTGTTCAGTGGGTCATTCTGTTGTTGGAACAACCACTGTGGTATTTGCTGCTGGCTCATGCTGCTGAGGCAGTAGAATTTGTTATAGTTGAACAGGAGATCAATACGTAAGGTAACTAAGATTGATGGCTGCAGGTTCTCCCTGTCCATGTTGCCTCTGTTGGGAGATGCTGAGTGCTGTACCAGGAGCTGCCTCCTCCTTTACAACCTTTTTAGTTTTATGGCCACGTTTACAGTACTTTACAGTGAGGGTTTTGTTAAGAAGTTAAGAGCCCTCTGGCTGTGCATGCTTCATATTTTCATTTAATTACTGCTTTGCCCTTTTTTTTTCCCCTCTTAATTAACCAAGAAGTTCTTGTCTAATGGACTGAACCAAAGCGAGGCAAGAGAGAACAGCAGCACCCATTAAGGTACTTTACAGCAGTTCAGCATTAAGCGATGCTGAGCCTGAGGGCTGACACTGACAGTCACACACCCCCAGAGCACTCCATTCTGCTTGTGCACTCAGTGCAGACAGATGCTTCAGAGTGGCCCTGATCTGGACACATGGTATTCTCCCGTACCTGTAGTCCCCCAGTCCCATCCCAACCAACACACACATCTATATCACCATAGGTTTAGAGACAAGCTCTGTGCAAAGCCTGAGCCCAAGGGCAGCACCATGTGCTGATTTGTGCTGTTACAAAGGTAGTGGCCAGAGCACTGGAGGTGTAGAGCCCTGCATTTAAAGAACAAAAACAGAGACCCTACTTCTCCCCAAAGCAGCAGTTGTACCAGCTGCTCCTGCTTTCCCCTGATTTAATGGGCAGGTGCTGGCTGTACTGATGGCTAGAACCCTCCTGAAGAGAGACTGGCCTAAGTGCTGTGGCTACAGCCTCCCTGGGGTTCACACCAAGTACACCTCACAGACCTCCCTCTCCTGGAAGGGCCAAAGAGCACACTTTTAGGCATTATCTGCAAATATCAGATAAGTGTACCACTTACAGTGCTCCCCTTAAAGCTCTCATACACGCAAAACATCTTTGAGTAGCTTGGCACCTCACCTGGTTTCTTCAGATGGGGAAAGCCAAGTCACAAACAGTTTATTCTTTCTCATGTAGGTAGGATAAGTGAGCATCTGGTCACTGACTGTGCCTCCAGCCCTCACTGTGCTACTGGAATCCCTCCGAGATCAGTACTGGAGAGAAATGGAACCACTGACAGTGATCAAGAACAGAATAGCCCAGACACATGGACCAAACCAATAGACACTAATCTCGGGGCAGGGAGGGGGAACAAAACAAAACAAAAGCTACTCGGCCACGCAGGTGTTTTGCTTGTAGTCCTCAGCTTGCTTCATAAATGCTTGAAGCTTTCCTGGAAACTGCCAACAGGTGTATCCAGTCTTGGTGACTTTGGTTTAACAAAAGGTAATGACTAGACGATGTCATCCTCACCTTGTATCACACCAGATAAAACTGCACACACTGTCCTGGACTTTAGCAGAGTATCTCCAGAATGACAAGCTCCCATGCAGGCTTCATTAAATCTGGAAGGATTGGACCACCAGCACACCTGGCTGCTTTCACAGCGTTTATGAACCTGGACCAGCTGCACAAAGCTCAGACCAGAACTGGCAAGCACAAACCCACGTTCACAAAGGCCATGCCAGTAACGGGCCTGCTGCTCATGGACAGGTGAAAGCAGAGGCTGAACCACAGGGATCTGAAGGTCTCTTAGGGTTGGAATTCCTCTCCAGCCATCTTTAGTGCCATCTGTCAGGGGGCAGGGACTCAGCTTGATGCTGTTCCTGCAATTTCTGATTCCAAATCAGCCTTGATTCCAATGAAGAGATAAAGAGCCATTTATCAAATGCAGTGAGATAAACTTGCGCAGCTGCAAGCAGGAACAGGCATATGGCACAGCTGAGTCCCAGCAGTGGACAGCTGCTTTCTCTGAATTCCTTAGCTTGATCCTCAAGTCCTCCAGCTGTAACTGAAGCACACTGACACCAAGCAGCTCACCTGCTTTTGATCACAAACCAAAAGGCAAAACAAGTGTCATCTTCTTCCATGCTGGTAGATTGCCAGTCGCTGAAAGGTGGGTGGAAAAGCAATCAAAAGAAGTGAATTCTTTCAGGGTTTGACCACATCTGCTCTTTTATTTCAACCCACCTAAAGCCATTTGCATCCTTCATAAGGAGCCTTGTAGATGGAACAATACCTGGACAGACTAAAAAGACCATGCCTGCAGTAGGAATCCAGTGCCAAGCTTTCTCAAACAAACGAGAAACTTGCACCTTTATTTGAGGCTGAATGTAAGGGGCCCCAGTGCCTCTCAACAGCTGTTATTTTGTTCTGAAGCTTTGATGGTCTTTGTGTTCTTGTCACAGCTCTGTAATAACTGGGGCAGGCCAGGAATTGCTTCTGCCTTGTAGATACATTTCTGAAAGAAAAGCTAAATTGGAATTAGCAAAAATAGCCATCCTCCTGCTCACATGAAATCACACTGTCTGTAACCCAGTTTGCAAGCCGCAGTGGCATATGGAGACTAAAGTGAGCCTGATCCTCTTCCGCCTATATGCGGCGGCAGCAGCACACCCAGGGATGGGGAAGTGCAGCATAGATGGAGGACAAGGTGATGAGTTTTAAAAACCTGTCACCTTGCAGCTTTGTTTTTTGTGAACACTGAAAAGCATGAGGTGAGAGCTAACTAATGGAATCCTTTTGGTTGTTTGGATGCAAAACTTTGTGTGGTACAGAGGTGCACCGAATAGAAGTAGAGAGCACTGAGAATAAAACTAGAAAGGAGGTTGAAAGCAAACAAGCGGCAGTCCTTCCTGCACACAATAGCTCAGTGAGTGAGGAACATCTCAGCAGTGTTGTAGACACAGAGTTCACGCACAGTCAAGGGGGAAACAGAGACATCCCTGGAAAATACCCTTCTATCATGGCTATTGCTCTGGTTAGGGATGGGACACTGAGCAAAGGACATCTCTGGTATGACCAAGGATATCTCAGGACACTTAGAAGATTACACGTACAAACGTCTTTCCCAGATCTTAACTTAACAGCAAAGAATTGCTAACCGCCAGCAAGCTGAACTGCACCGAGCGTCCCAACAAGGAGCCCAAAGGAGTTAATGCACAGTGCTGCAAGAGAGCAAGCCCTGATGCACAGATGTAGCAGCAGTACGTTGTCCCCAGCACACACCCACTGATGTCATCTCTGCTACAGAACACAGCAAGAGTTTTCACGGTGTCTTTGGCATCATTTTATTCCCATCTCTAAATGATAAATACCTTTTCCCATCAATCTTTCAACACTGCCTGTTTTAATATAGGTGAAGCATTCTAGAACTACAATTTAAAATGCTGAATTTCCAGTATATAAACTTGTATCAGAATGCTTTTAAAATGCCTCCACGTTGAGTAGTAGCAGATAACGATCTGTGTGTTCTTTCTTCACAGACAGACATCACAAACCACGACCAACTCAGAAGTTCCTGTTCAACTGTAACGTCACCTCAGCCTATGCCTACATTACAAAGCCACCAGAGAATGCAAGAGGTACTGCTACCCACACACAATGAGCAGGCCCGTGGGATATCTCACTCGAGCGTTGCCTGTCCACACATAAAAGAAACACAATGAAGGGGCCTACAAGAAAGCTGGGGAGGGACTTTTTATAAAGGCAGGTAGCAATAGGACGAGGAGAAATGGCTTTAAACTGGAAGAGGGTAGATCTAGACTAGATATTAGGAAGAAATTCTTTACTGTGAGGGTGGTGAGACAGTGGAACAGGTTGCCCAGTGAGGCTGTGAATGCCCCCTCCCTGGAGGCCTCTGCCCTCATCTAGAGGGAGGTGTCCCTGCCTATAGCAGGGGGTTGGAACTACATCATCTTAAAGGTCCCTTCCCACTCAAACCATTCTGTGATTCCTCCAAAGCTCCACCTGGGTACTCCTGTACAATTTTATGATGATTTTTTCTAATGGAGCACTAATAGAGCATTACTAAAACTTCACTGAATTAATCAACATAATTGTATGGGACAAAGATTTTGTGTATGGGACGTCACTTTTCAAGGCTGTGGCAGTTAATTGCTATCTGAGGGGTTATCCTTACTAGCACGCTAGTAAGTGCTAGTGCTGGCAAAAGATTACATGAATTGAATAATTCAATACAAAAACAAAAAGCATTTTATTGAAAATTTCTAAGAGAACACAAGAGATGGGAGCTAAAGCAGGAACCTGGCAAAGAACGGGTGCAGATTTTTAGTTTTTTAACAAACAATTACAATCCAAGGGGGAAAAAGAAAAAGCAGCCTACGTAAATCCATACAAAACATTATAGCAAGTAAAAACTGTAAGACAAAAAAAAAAGGTAGTTCTTGCAATCAATTAAAACAAAAAAATCAGGAGCTGCATCCTGTTCTCACATCTTTCATGGTGTAACTTTTGTTCTGGAAATTATTTCATTCACGAAACTGTTGTTCTTTGCCAACACATCGGCTCTCAGCTGCTTCAGCTTGGTTTTGATGTCTTCTTCTGACATATCTGTCAGGGGCAGTGCTTTCACTTGACAGAGAAAATCCTGGATGATCTTTTCGCCTTCCTAAAACAGAGTGAGGGGAAGGATGGGAAAAAGAAAACAGAAAGAATGGTTACGCTGCAAGCAGGATATTTCCAAACTATACCGAAGATACAAAGTCCTATTCGGCATCAGAAGCTTTTCGCAGACAAAACCACATTGTTTTTGCACTTGCTATTATGTATGATCCAGTTATACTGTTTTTGGGAGTTCTTTCCCTTTTCAATCCATGAACAAAAACTATGAGTTGACTGACAGAGACTGATTTTAACACCAAGAGCTCCTATGCATGTTTCACATTTAATTCCATTGTGTAACCACGTCAGGAAAAGATTGCTAGAGCAGTAATTGCTTGGGAGAGGCCATGTTACTTTTTGGATGAACTGTAAATCTGAATCAACGTTTCCATATGCAAAAAGATAGAGCAAACTGTTACCAAGCAACTGGAGAGTGGCTGTCACCACTGAGAAGAGATGATAATTAAGCTTCATGCATATGCTTTTACACAAATAGGCAAAGTACAACTTCTAAACAATTTGAATAGTGAGAACAAACATGTCAGTGGACAGCGTTCAGGATTCCTGTATCAGAAACAATTTGGCCAGAACACAGATTGCTGCTTAGTCCTCTGTATTTTCTACGGTAATACTCTACTACAAAGCATCTGTACCTTGATTTTAATATTTAGAACTGATGCAGAGTGCTTTCAGTGCAGAAGTCTCCAAAGCACTTGGAAATATAATAGTATGGCTGTCTCTTTGAACATGATGCGGAAAAGGCAGACAGATTGCCTGGAAAAGACCTCTAATGCTATGTGCCTCGAGAGTTTATGATCTATTATTTACTATCAAATATATTATGAATTATCAAAGAATAAAACATGACACTGTATTTGTCAGAGCATTTGCCACTTCTGTTTAATTTATAATCAATTTAAAATCATGCAGCCAGATCCAATTGAACTGGAAAATACTTCACCGTGACACCTAGCAAGTTGGCATACTGGTCAGAGTGCTGCTGACGCAGCTGGAGGTGAACTTCCTAATACCAACTGGAAGGGCAAACCAGAGATCATTCACCAGTAACATGAGATTCTTACTGAGCAAAGAACACATGCGTGGACCACCGAAACTGAAAATAAAGGAGCAGCCTCTGCCTAAAGCAAAGTGTTTTTAAGTCTAGAAAGTGCTCTGGATGTGGATTTAACACTTCAAGGCTTCCACATAATGGAGCATTACCAAGGTTGCAACTGTTCTATAAAAATGATAAACGAGTTACAAAGCCACCAAGTTCTCAGGCCAGAACTGTGATCTGTGATCAGATTTGTAAGTTTATGTTAAGAAAGGCACAGAAAGCCTATCAGCAAAGGCTAAGCTAAGGCAAAAAAAGCTAAGGCAAAGCAAGCAGTAAGACAGCATTGTGCTTTGGGGAAATCTGAGTCCTGAAACTATTTCACCCGAGCTTCCCCATGTAAACAAGCTGGGAAAAAAAATGCTGTTAGTAAACCTCTCTTTCTCTGTAGCATTTCTTGGCTGCTGGCTCTCCTTCAGATTCCTTGTGCCTGCCAATGTCTTGAAACTCCTCCAGCTCCAGTGCTTTCTCTCTTGCACTTTCTATCACATGTTTTGGGAAAGCTGCCAACTCTGCTACATGTATTCCAAAACTCTGGTCACAAACACCTGGGCGGAGAGAAAAACAACCTGTAAAGAATTCTCAAGAGACGACCGGCCTACACAGAGATTATACGAACTAATATGTAATAATGCTCCATTCTGAAGGAGAATGTGTATGATGTGTGGTTTGGTTTTCTCAGCATTTTTTTTTCGTTTCATTTTTGGGCTATATATGATATGATAACACAGATATATGCTCTCATTACATTAAGCTCTCTTAGAACAGTAATTGCAGAGCTACAGAAGTCCTTTGAGGAGAAAGGGGAAGACACTCTCCAGGCAGAAAGAATTTCCCTCTCACACATGAATGAAACTGAACTATATATATATATATATTTATTTTTTTTTTAATTAAAGTGCATCAGCACAATCTGTGTAAAATAATCATCTGCACCGTTTATAAAAAGATATAAAAAGTGCATTTAGACACGTATATAAAAAACACTCTGGTGCATTCTCAATCCTCCTCCTCCTCCTCTGCGTCAGTACCGCACAGCTTCCTTGCTTCCAGGAAGAGTTTAATTATATCAAAACCGTTCATCTCTAAGTTTACACTTACTTCAATTAATACCCTGTTCATAACACTGGGTTGAGAGCGAAAGTTCTCACACTTGCTCAGAGTATGTCAATTATACATGGTTACATAAAACCATTTTCACTTCAGTATCAAAAGCCCCCCAGTACAATCTGCCAGCTCCATTCTTTTACATCACCATCGCTTTGATTGGCCACCCACAAATATGACTCTGTCCTTTCAGTTCTGGTCTCCAGCAAGAAGTTATAATAAATTAATTACACATGTTAAATGACAACTAATCATCTGCTAAATACTGGGTAACTGAAGAAAAGGCGAAGAAAAATATAGTGCTTAGACCTTTTCTGTTTCACTAACACTGCACTCACTCGGGTTTTAAAAGGCAATTAGTATTTTTAAGCAGGCATTTGTTTTCTTGATCTTGCTTTAAGAACACACATCTGCACAGACACCAAGTTAACTCCAGTTTCTGCTGATAAAATCCCGGAACTGAGGCTTGGAGGACTGAACCCAGTGATTCTGTCTCACTCATGAAGAATGAGGAGCAGAAGGAAAATACTCCGTGCGTTTCCTTATCGTGCACTTTAAATGTAGTTATACACTGCAAATTAAATAAAAGCCGCTGTCTGTTTCAAAACACAACTGCATGCGAGCCGCCTCCTCTTACATCACTGCTCCAACAAATTAATTCTTCCAAGAAAGAACAAGCACAGAACTAAAATCAGAACCTTATACAAAAGGCATCCAAATTCAGATCAGGTATTATGAAATCTTCATCTTCAAATATCACATTTAATCTGATTGAGGTTTTAGTAGATACTGTGCTCAACTGCACATCCAAAAAATTGGACTAATGGAAAAAAAAAACACACTTCAAGCTCAAAGAAAAGATGTGAAGGACTAAAGCTGGGAAAACTGTTCAAAGAAAAGTGTGAAACAAGGCTTCCAGAGTTTCCACCGATAGGAAGGGGTGAATTGATACAGGTTAAGAAAAGGAGGAGGGGACTGAAGAGCCAGGGCCACCAACTCAGACTGACCAGGAAGAAAGTCTGGACCTTGCCTAGAAAACTGTATGTACAGAAAGGAGAACAGAGGCCACTTAAGATCTCAAAAGGGGGAGCTCACAAGGAGAGAGTTATGGGAAAGAAGATCTGAGATTCTCTGCTGAGCTTTAAGACAGCAGCACTTCTGGTTGTTCTTTTATTGCTCTTGCTCAGAGCAACCTCTTAGCTTTAGAGAGCAGCGTCTGAAAGGTAATTGCAAGACTACAGTCAGAGGTGAATGTAAAATTAGCAGCAGTTGCACAAGTAATCGAAGGGCAAGTATTATTCCACGGATTCAAAAGCAGAAAGAAGCTACTTGTTATTTTATTATAATGTCATTTCCTAAAAACTAAAGCATGCAACCTTTCTAGTATCAAAGTACTACACAAATTGAGCAATGACTTTCTTCAGTAAGTAACTCTAACTATAATGAAACAGACATCGAGAAACTGCCAGCAGAGAAAAGCTGTATTCATTTCCTTTCTAAAAAAAAAGAAAACATTCAAGGAGGACAAGTCCTTTCTGTATGTCTTACAAAAAATGACTCAATTCCTAAAGAAATCTAGGGAAACAGAAAAGAACATTCTGGAGCCCTTCTTTCTGCCCTTGAGAAAGAGCAACTACAAAAGCATCAACTTGAGTGTGAGAAAGAACATATCAAACTTAACAAGTAATCATCGCCACCACCAGCTGTGTTCAAAGATGGGACAGAGCCCCTGCCATTCACATTATCTATCCATAAAGAGCACGTCAGCATGTCTACTATAAAACCTAAGCTTGGAGTACTACACATAAAATAGCTTTTCATGTTCCTTTCCATCAAGATTTCTTCCTCCCTCTCTCAGGGAGGAATGAAGTTCACCGTTTTCGCCATTTATAGAGTCTTACCTGCCTTGACACGATACAGCATTGTCAGCGTGTCGTCACTGGTTAGAGCAGTGACATGCAGGTTATTTACTGTTGGAACTTGATCAGCGAGAGCTGTCAGTTCATGAAAATGTGTAGCAAACATACAGAAAGCGCAAATTTTGCTAGCAATGTATTCTGAAATAGCCCACGCCAAGCCAAAGCCATCGTAGGTCGAAGTTCCTCTTCCCAGCTCATCAATGATTACCAAAGAGTTTTCAGATGCTGTCCTAAAACAGAAAAGAATTAAGTTTGAGCAAAGCATAAACTCCAGATACCGGATTACCACAAATCATACTGCAGAGGCACAACATCAGGCACAAGACAACAACTGTTTACATGACAACATATGAATAAAGTACACATAGTGTCACAAAATATTCCAACTTTGAGCTTCTTTGGCCCATTTAGACTTTGGCCTCCTGGTAGCACCCGTGTCTGAATGCTGAAATAAATAGTAGGCTACTTCAAGAACTTACAGTCCTGCTGTAACAGACTCGAGATCTCAGATCCTATATAAAAGAAAATCTTCAGATGCTAAAAGAAAATGGTAAGATGCAACATTCTTAGGGCACATCCTTTCCAATTGACCCCAGTCAATGAAATGAAAGAAGCGCAGGACTTACCTAAGGATTGAAGCAGTTTCCAACATTTCAGCCATGAAAGTAGACACACCTTTCAGCTGACTGTCTCCAGCTCCTACACGAGCCAGGATACAATCCACAATGGTTACTTCTGCAGAGTCACACGGTACAAAGCACCCAATTTGGGCCATAAGAACAATGACTCCTGTCTGTCGGATATATGTTGACTTTCCACCCATGTTAGGGCCTACGAAAGAAATTTTGCAAAGGAATTTAAAGCCATTATCTTTTAGCATTCACCACTCCTTTTAAAGGAGAACAGGCTGTTAAAACTGAAAAAAAAACCCAAACCCCAACATATCAACTTACTCTTTTGTCAGGAGAAAGAAGACTTGTCTAACAGGTGCAGCTAGGAGGGCTACTGCTACTAAGGGTTACTGTTTTGATAGGCATTCCTTTTTTTTGAAGAAGGCAGGAATGAAGGGTTTCGTAAGTTTTGTGAGTTTTCAGAAGCGTGAGTAGTCATCTAAAATGCACATTCATACCTAAAACTATCAAGCTTTCATTGTGAAGTCATCAGTATTGCTGCTTAAGAAGAAAAATAATTTGCTTTTACTTCAAACAACAATCACTATTTGTCTGCAAAAATGAAGTAGTTTACTTAACGGACTGGGTTCAAGCTTCCTGGCGATTTAAATTACAATCTAAAGGGATTCTGAATCATCAAAAACATGTATTATGCAATTAGAGCTTAACTGAAGCACAAAGGAAACAAAAAGTGCTTTCCAAACAAACTGATCATTAAAACCAATTTTACGCTTTCATAACCAGAAAAACAAGAGTGTTGCCATGCATTTATTCAGATTCTTAGTTTTTCTTTTTCATCGTTTTAGAAGTGTTCATTAATCATTCTCTAATTTCAGATCTTTGCTACTCAGAATGTGGTAAGCATATCTGAGTGGAAATTAAAGTTCAATTAAACGTATAAACACTAAAAAGGTTTTCCTGTATAGTAAAATTCTCTTAATTTCACCAGAGATTAGGAAAAAGAAAAAAAAAGTACTGTCATTAAAACATGCTTTGCATTGTAAATTCACTAACACTGAACAAAGAAAACATTAACAAAGTGGGTGTTTAAAATCTTGCCTACAGCAGATGCCTACACGGCTACAATACAACTGACGCCTCATGGAATTTTCCAATTCACTTCAGTAGGGTTATGCTCTCCAGCTCCTGAGGCTGCCTGGCTTGCAAGGGGACATTCAGTAAAGCAAAGAATACATGTATTACGGATGACTCTTCTTAATTCCTAATATCCCAGCAGCCTCCCTCTTCTTCCCAAATAACTATTTCTAAATTAGCGACCAACTTCTCCAAATAGCGCACACCGTAATTACAATCATAACAACTCATTCCATGACTGGTAGTTTGGAAGATATCTTTATGTCCATAAGCAGGAGGAATACCCACTATCAAAGGAAAAACAGGACGAGAACATTGTGGACAGATATATATAGATACATATAGATATAAGCAATGCTCACTCTTATATAGAATCACTGAATCTCCCAAACTGAAGGGACCCATAAGGATCATCCACACCAACTCCTGGCTCTATACAGGACCACCCAACAATCAGACCATAGAACACATTTTCCTAGTTAAATCTCAGCCCATATACAGACACATGAATAACTTGCTCACTGCTCCCACTTTCTTGATTAGAGAAATTATTCTAGCATAGCTTTCCCCCTCCCTTCCCTCTTGTTTTAAAAGGCACCATTATTGGAAATACCTGAAACATTTAAAACCTAAGTGAAAAAGGTAACAAACGTTTACCAGTAATGATGTGGAACATCTGCTTGCCCTTCTCAAACGTAACATCATTAGGGATGAAGGCCACCTCATCTTGCACTTCGATGCAAGGATGCCTGGCACCTTTCAGCACAATCCTTCCTTGCCCCTTTTCCAGAATGACAGGACGAACATAGGGCACTGGTGCTCCATTTGACACGTGAGCAAAACTGACAATTGCATCTAACTGAGCTATTACATCATTCATGGTCTGTATCGGCTCTGCATAACCTGTTTTTGATTACAGAGAGACAAATTCAACACAGTTAGAAATGTGAAAGAGGTGATGGACAGAGAGCTATAGAGGTGAAATATCTAATGTCTGACATAGGAATGCATACATAGGAAGAGATGAGTAGGTCACTACTCATCTGTAGGAAATGCATTCACTATTCTAGCCTTATTTCCTGAACTTGGCTAGGTATAGTTCATTAAGAGGACTTCGAGTCACTTTGATTCAAGAATTACAAATTTAATCCAGTCTTTTTAATTAGTCTGTCTTCGCAGGAGGAAAAAATGTGTTTTTTTCCCTACACCTATACACTTGCAAGTCTGTTACTTCACATCACAAACCTTAAGCAGCAGCAAAATACTTCTTCTCAAACATAACTGGTATTTGCAGATGACGGACTGTGGCTACTCCTACTATAACACTCGATTTCCAAATATTATATATATACAAACAAACTTAACTTTACTACCCACAAGCACCACTTGAAAATCACCAAGACATACACAAAAAAACCTCTTTTGCAATATACTGGCGAGTTCCCTATCGTGATAGGTCAAAGATTTCCACTGTAATTTAATACAATGAAATATATTTGCATTCGTCTTTAAAAGTGCTTTCCTGTCTTTAATACGTTTGGCCTTTGCTTCATATTAATTAGTGCTTTCACTTTCCGCTTCTCCTTTCAAAGACCTAAGACTGGTTCTGCCGGAACTTGTGCCTTTGGGAGAGAAAGTATTTACAGAATCCTCCCGAGTGACATTGCCTGGTGTGTCCTCTCCTTTTGGTAAAGGATGGCAAAGAATACCCTATGGGTAGGTAATCTTAGAACAAAATACAGGAAAATTAATTAGGAAAACAATAGTTGTTTATTGTGCCATATAATCAATGATTAACTTGTTCTTCTGTGGCATAATATTCTTTCTTCAGCATCCTTCACAGCCCTGAAGTCCCTCACTTCCTTGGTTTTTTTGCCTGTTCTGCCTTCTACTCAGCCTGCTATTAGTGTGGGGATGTCCACAGTCAGGGAGGGAAGAGGATGACAGATGAGGCCTCTATGGACATATTTTTGTCCCTATTATGGGAGAAGCATTTGCACGTGCCCCATTGCTGCTTATCTGTAGCAATTCCAGGGAAAGGTTTGACCATAAGATAACGTATTTCATACTTTCAACAACAGACTGAAGGCCCAAACCCATTTTTCTCACATTCTCTAGGGAAGGTTAAGGTCCTTCCCTGCAGAAGGGCTTACAGAGTAATAGCAAGCCTCCCAGCATTCCAGACTGCCATGCATATCAATACTGACATATTCACCTGAAGCGATGTTAATAATTTCCTTAACAATTGCATCCTGAGCCTCTTCATACTCTTCTCTGTTCTTTATGTAATCCTCATTGATGGCACTCAGCTTGCTGTGAACAAAACGGCAACATTTAGAGGCTGTGATGTACTCTGTCTTCTGGCCACCACCCAAGAAACTCACTTCTCTAATGGTAACTCTAGCAGCAACTGTTACACATGAAGTCATGGTTGCATTGTTTGTCTGAAACACACCATGTATTAATCGCTGCTGTTGTAACCATTCCATACATTACACAGGAAGCAGATATAGACAAACTCGTCTCCAGTCTGAAGTCCATCTGGTGGTTGATTAGTAGCAGCTTCTTTGGGGATTGATACTGTTTACGCCTTGATTTACAACCCGGGTGATGGAACTGAACACACTTTCAAATGCACTCTCAGCAGCGTTGTGAGCACCATGTTAATGGCAGCCACCTCTACAGTGTAGGACAGGGCTGCCTTTCATTGGGTTAGACCAGAGAAGCAGGTGGACAAGAATTTCAAAACACAGGCAAATACAAAGTCCTGCATGTGGGATGAATAACTCCATGTAAGAGTACAAACTGGGTGCAGTCCAGATGCCTACAAAACAGCTTTACATAGAAGAGCTGGGAGATACAGGGAAGGAAGTGTGATTTTTCAGTCTGGGGAGGAGAGGCATCAAATTCTTCTTGCAGGTGCAGAGAAAAAGAATGATAAACACTCAAATCATGACAACATAAGTTCTCATTACATGTGATAAAGAGAGAGGCATTAAGCACTGGAACTCATGTCCCTATAGGTTATGAAGGATGCCTGGAGGACGGGCAAATGGACACGGCATTGAGCCACCTCATTTAACTTTGAGATTGCATCTAGCTTCAGAGGTGGCTCTGTTCTAATAGAGGGATTGGACCAGTTAAACTCAAGAGATTCTCTTCCACATAAGTTTCGTAGCTTCACAGAATAGAATCACAGAACATCCTGAGTTGAAGGGACCCACAATGATCACTGAGTCCAGCCCCAGGCTCCAGACAGCACTACCCAAACCCTATGGCTGAGAGTGATGGCCAAACTCTCCCATAGCTTACAGAAGCTCAGAACACAAGTCCAACACTTATGACCAACAGAGATTACAGCATAATTTGGAACAGATGATTACCAAGAAAACTGCTGCATGTCATGTTTGGTGATAAACACAAATAGCTCTTCTCTTATTTCAGCTTGTAAAAGTGTCTGTATAAACACTCACACTGAATGCAATTACACGGGTAGGTGCAGCTAAAACAGATAAATTAGCCAAAGTCAGATGAACAAAAATAGCTAACAGTTGGCAAAGAAAACAGGGAATGCAGGCATGTGCTTTTAACAGAAACTGCATGACTTCTCCTCAGTCTCGCTCAATATATCAATCTGTGAGCCAACTACAAAGGTGAAAATTCAGCCATTCAAGATGTACAAAACACTGCTGATTGGAAAAACCAGACAGAGAGGAATAACTGCTTCTTTCACAACAGGCTCGAAAAATTACCAGCATTACCTCATACCTGTTTGTAAATTTCACACCATTCTTCTGTGTATCAGTTATCTTGTATTTTGAATTGTTCCTGAGAACCTTTTCCTCCTTGCAAGTAATTCGAAAGTGGTGTCCAAACTGTGAATTTGACTCCAGTTTGATACTTTTACCAGCTTCCAAACCTTTCAGACGAAAAGAAAAAACACCCAAACAAACAGCATTATCAAAATCCTTCTGCTTGTGCTGTTTCTGCTCAATAATCCCAGTTCATGTGATGCAGCCTCTCCAACATGCTCTTCAGTATACTTGTTCTGGTTCTATATACACATGAGAAATACCTAAACCTAGCAGAATTTTACTGGTTCCTTCCCTGCTCCTACCTTTGATATGCCCTCAAACTGCATATGGAAATGAGGTGCACCATGACTGTTTTGCTACATATTCCTCAGAAAAATGAAAGGCATTCACAGCATGCTACAAGGACATTCTACTTGCTGTTGTAAGCACAGCGTGTATAGCCTTGTGGTTCTTTTACTAACACATACTATTGCTGGTAGGATTTCTCATCCTTATGTAGCCTCGCCTTTCCTTTTTTATATCTAGGTATCTCATCCAAATAAAATTAAAAAAACCCTGGGCTTAATTAAGAATTAGATGAGTTGCATACAATACATTGCAACATTGAAATATTCTGTAACACTATCTTAAAAAAAAAAAAAAAAAGCCAAGTTATAACCCTGCGATACCTCAGTTTCCAATAGACAACACTGTAACAAGTAAAGTCACTCCAAACTAAGGGAAATAACGAACAGAACAACAGAAACATCTCCTAACCGAGTTTCTCTAAGCCAGTTTTCATCGCTTGGTCTCAAAGTAATGAAATAATTAAAAGGAGGTAAGAAATAAAGGTACTTCCATCCCCTACCAAGCTCTTTGGCTGCACTCTTTAATAAGGCCTGCATGTTTTCTTCCAGCTCATTCATCTTCTCTCGCAATTCTGTCAGGTTGGGGTCAAAAGAAGCCTTAACAAGGAACTCATGATTCTCCACCTAGGGGGAAAAAAAAGACAACAATTTGTACAAATGAGGCGGTAATAAAAAGAATAATCTCCCTCGCTGCCTACTTTCTCTTTGCGTTTCACTCAGCCTGCTATTTTGGTTGCAGTTTTGCTGCATGCCAACACACTGCAGTGATGTTCTCCAGCTGCTTAACCACATATGTGGCCACCAAACACGTATGTGATTTTAGAGATCCCTCCTGAATCTTGCAGACACTGTGAAGGCAGCATAAACAAATTCATTCCCTGTTATGGCCCTGTTGATAGGTCTGTTACTCCCGTTCCCTTGATATTTCTGCAAAAAGAACAGCTATGAATATTTATGACAGAACGTACAGCAGAACATCCCTGCTTTTATAGGGCAGATCCCGGTTCTGAAACAGAAAGAACAGGCTGAAAATGCCAAGAATGCCAAGCCTCGTCATGACAGGTCAGACTAATAACCCAGAACTGATGACAGTCTGATACCTGGATACGTTCATTATGTGAAATAAGTAAATCTCAGTTCCAAGTGTTTCTCAATTTAATGAGGTGACAGTGAACGATCTGCAGACTCCGGTGCTATGCTGAGCTAGCTAACTAATTTGAAAAGCAAGTCCTTCTGTAAAGGGCCGTGCTCTTAAGACTAAAATCAAAATGCTGCGTAACGAAAGCAGTAACAAATTCTGAAGTTGTCCCAACTTGAGGTGAAGGTTGGAGCCCATCATTTTCAACAGCCCCTTATGGATATAAGAAATGCAGGAGTGGAAGTGATGGTTTCTCGACTTTATGTTTTTTTATACAGCTAGGTAAATGAATAACCACATCCCACACTTTCTGAACTCAGATGTTTCTTTTTATATTAGAATGCTTACCCTGAATAGATTCCTGGCATAATTTAGTTGCTATGACAACCCGTCCTTCAATCACACTCAGAACAGAGCTCAGCGTTTTGTATGAATACCCGAAACATCTAAGAGGAACTGAAAGCCAAACGTTCAAGTTGGTAGATTCCTATGCAGAAGGTTCACTCTTCACAAAACCAATGTTGGTTTACCTGTAGCCACTTCAATTGATCCCAGTATCTTGAAGGAAAAACAACCACAAATTCAACAACGGGTCCTACAGGACTTGGTTATAAATAACTGACTCTCTAACCTATGTAGAAGGATGATGAAATATTTTTTAAGCTGAAGTTGAAAAGAAATTAGAAGAGCTGGGTGAATGCTGAAACAACTGCTTGTTTTAAAGAATACAGAGTTCCAGGGCACACGAACGGCATCAACAGATGGTCTGTAACTAGTAGATAGCTATAAATGTCCTCATTAGCATACATCATCAATTACAGCCACACGTCAGTAGAGCAGCCTTAAGGAGTATAAAACACAGCTGATGAACGCATACGCAGCACAAAGAAAGAAAAAAGGGCACTTCTTTCACTTGGTGAAAAAAAAATGAATGCTTTTTAAGGTCAGTGTAGTTTTCCTGAAGTGCAACAAATGGCTGTGCCTGCCCTTGGCACGTGGTCAGGTAGAGCTCATCCTTCTACAGTCAGCTGAGATTGACATTTATGACAATCCTAAAAGCCTCCCAAGTTTTCCAAAATGACTGAAGCATCTTGTCAGCAACAAACATTAACCAAGCGTCTGAGCAAGCACAGGAAATAGAGACACTAGAAAAACATGTGCGGTTTGAGTGCATGGCTCCAATTCTCCAACAAACACATCAGACAGAGATGATAAATTGCACCGAAAGCTTCGATACTCTTTCAGTAACCAGACCACCAAAAACAAGAAGTGTTCAGTGCTATACAACAACAAAGCATTTATCTGTACCTATCCCTCCTTTCTGGTAGATTAAGGAACAGTAATGCTCCTTTCTTTGGCCAGTTTCTCTCTGGAACAGAAGCCAGTTTTGCTTGCAGAATTAGTCCTATCTGCAGTAATGTTTTTTATAAGTAAGAGCAGATGAGAGGCTAAATTAATTTTAGTGGCTTTTTCTCTAGCAAGAAACTTCTTCACACTGCAAAGTAAGCTTCACCTTCGTATCAAGGTCAGTCATTTTCCAAACAAACAGTTACGAAGACTCTCTCACCAAACAGAAGCATATCTCCCGAGCTCGATAAAGCAGAGAAATATGTAAGAAGCATACTCTGGCTACATCCTGGATTTGAGACATCACAGTAACGTTGAAATTATGAGACAAAAAGCAAGAAAGTGGCCAAGTAACTTCCTCACTTGTAATACCGATGAGGTTTCTGAAAACAAGCTTCAGGTCCATAGCATCCATGTAACCAAAGCACTTTTTCATCGGCTACATAATTAAGATATTCAACTGTTAAGATTAATGTGACCCCTCGTACATGCCACGACTAATGTAACAGTAACAACTTATACAGACGATCAGTTCATTTAGTGAGTGTGGAGCAGATTCTGAAGTTCAATAAGAAATTTTAATAGCAAAGTAAACCTGTTCACCCACGCCAGCTCATACCTTATCCATATCCAATGTTGTTTCTATCATCTCCAGAAATTTAGAGAAGTCGGAGTGGATATCGTTAAGAGGTGTTATAAACACTGCCAACAACAACATCTGGTGAGCTCCTGTTAAGAACAAGAAAAATTATTCACAATATTTCACAGCTTCACCAGAATTCATGTAACCCAAGATAACCAGCACAACTATAGAGCATTTTCAACTTAAAACATCTGTACAGTTAGCCAGGCAGCAATATGGAAATCAATACTGTTCTACCGAGGGGGAATAAAAAAAGTAGAATGACTTAAATTTGTCATTTTGATTGTACAAAAGGTCTTATAAAAAGAACACGGTGCAAAAGAGAAACTCGGATAAAATACAGTGTAGCTTTACTGAAAGTGGATTGTGTACCACAAAGTCTGTGTCTGAGACAAAAAGAAATCCACAGACCTCAACTGGACTTCTCAATAGTGTGTCACACAAGATGCTGAGATACAAGATTCATGATTACTACAGTGATGAAAAGGCAGATAAAGAGGACACCCATGACTTGCAAAAGATGAATGAGCTGGAAAGATATTAGCATTACTGTTCCTCCAGGGCTTGTACAGGCATTAATCTTTTGAAGATGTGAGCATTAATGATATTAACATACAAACAAAAGAAAGCTGCTTATGAAATTCACTAATATATACAGTGTGGAAGATAACAGAGGAAACTGGAGAAAATAAATGAAGAACATAACTAAACGTCCTTGAAAACTGAGCTAACAGAAATGAAGTTTACTAGCAAGTTTCAGCGTAGTTACAGACAAAATGTGCTCTGAGTACAGAATAATCCACTGAAAATGGTAAGGAATGTCTAACAACAGTACAACAGTCAAGGAACGATCAGCACTACAATGCATAATAAAAAAATACGCATTTCCCAAAGCAATCAGGAGGTATTCATAAGATACTGTATGTAACACGGTAAAAGTCCACCCAGAGCACAGCACACAAGTCCTGCATCCTGCGTATTTGCAGGCTTAAAATTGAGAGTAAGTCTGAAATGAGAAGGAAGATGCCTTGGCAGCTTGTAAAAGATAGACGTCTAAGTACCTAGATTTTATGCCCAGCAATCTGAGTAATGAGCAACGGCTTCCTTTTGCCAGCAATAGCAAAATGATTTGATGACTCAGTGTCCTTTCCTGTCTAATGCAGGTTTCTTATGTCTAAAAAATAAAAAATGGTCTTCACTCAGTACCCCACTCCTCAGCTTTCATCATCCATTAAAACAAACATCTCAACAAAGCAATGCTTCATACTGGGCGAAAGGCAATCATTGCCAATCACGCCGTGGTGCAGCTGCAGATGTACAGCTAAAATAAAAAGAAGACATTTCGCCTATTTCAAATTATTTAGATACACTAGTGGTGAATGCCCTACTAAGGCAGACTGATTCTGTATAACACGTAGAAGAACAGGAACCTCTTGCAGTCCTGGAATTCATGCACACAGTGAGCTTAGTGGTTTCCTCTCAAAGCTTGTAAAATTTGACTGTTGTCATACCTCGGTGTTAAGACAAAGAAACTCTACTGATCCAAATGACACCTATCAGAAAGGGACAAAGACAGGAAGAGAGCATTTTGAAATGTTAACGATGGAAATCCAAGAGCTCCACACCAAGGCAAAACCAAGCAGTCTGTATGAAAAAGCCCAAGGGAGAACACAACTAAGCCAACTCAGTGCAGTACGGCCCTTGTATCACAGTAGGTATAAAGATTTTTATGTACGTTATGTATCTATCAGTTCTTTCACAGCTTTAAGATTTTTACTGCTTTTGGAAGTAACAGGCAGTATCCAAAAACACATATAGTTTCGGATGAGTTTTTTTAGAAGATTCATAATTTGAAGTCAGAAACCTACAGTACAGAAAAGCGTAAGGTACTGGATAACCTCACTCGGTGTCTGCTCAAATACAGTAAGGAAGTATTTGTAACCATACCACTTCAAAAGTTCTTCATCTTTAAGGTTTCACCGCTTGATTTACGCAAAGGGATTGTCAACTTAGTGGCCTTCTATAAAAATATGAACTCTGGCAGGCTAGGACAGCTGTTGCTGTATTGAATCACATCCCTCTTATGCTGGTACCATCTTATTTTGCATTTTCTTGGCAATATCCAGAAAAGAAAATAGTAATCTTTGTATTTTCTAGGCTTGTCTGTCATAGCTTCCTTCTTAGCTCCTTAGCTGTCATTGAGCTTCCTTCCACTGAAGATCAGGAAGAAGGCCTGCCACGTTACTCTCCACGTCAGGAATGTTTCACCACTTCAAAAAACAAAACTGCTCTTCAAATGATACCACTGATGCTTAAACAATACAAAAAATATTTTAATTACAACTCACAGTACATCTGAGAACTGAGTCTTCAAAAAGAACATTGTATTGTCTGAAGAGTTACCTTGACTGTAATATACACATGCACATGATTGGTTAAGAATTCTTAGAGAAAAGCCACTGTCAAAGACTACAGGACTCAACACTCAACAGTCTGTTTTGTTTTTAAGCACCTGACTGTTATTTTTCCAGCACAGTTCTAATTTAAATGCCTTAAGCTTTACTCCTGCAATGGAAGCATACAGGAAAAAACGTAATCTTTGGAAATCTACACACTATTCCTTGGCAGACTCAGTGCGTTATAAAACACTGAAAACAGGGAGTAGCTTTACCTTCATGTTTTTCTAGTGCTTGTACAACATTAGGCAGTTGGTTAATAGCTTGATACATTCGGTAACAGTCCTGTAAGGTTGCTGCTTGTCTCTGAAATTTCTTTGCCAGCCGGTTAAGATCTGGGAAGCGGCGTAAAAGATCCTCTTGAAGGCCCTGACGCAGTTCAGTATCTACCACAAAGGCTTCAACCAAATTCAACCTAAGTGAGATTTAATGAGATTTAAGGGGTCAGCATCGCATGGTATGCAATTCTTTTACGTCAGCAATTAGAACATGAACATTTATAAGAAAGTTTCTATCCATCCTTTCTCTGTGGGTGTATCCATTGTGCACATTCTGGATGAAAGAACAAATAAAACCAGAACAAGGTGTAAGCTGAGAAAGCAAGGATATTAGAAACCCAAAGATACTGGGTATCTAATGAACAGCACTGAAGTGAAACCATTTCCAACTGCCAACATGTGTTCAGCAGGTATTTCAAAGCTCAGAACACACTTGGAGATTAATCTTCCCTTGCATCATAAAAGTCAATGATTCAAATCTCAATCTCTGCTCTATCCAACCACCTGGCCTGTATTTTGGTTTTCACAAGCTCACCTTTTTTGCCTTTTTTTACTTGCTTGTGCTTTTTTACATCGTACTACACAAACAAATCTCTTCCATCCCACAATTCTTTCAGCTTGTTCAACAGCCTCCTGCAAAAGAACCTGTCAAAGGCACTTTGAAATACCTAATTTATTCATATCTTTTTGCCTCTGTCCACTACAGTGACAAGTTCAAAGAGGTCAGATCTGCACAACACCATTTTCCTCTACCAAAGCTATGCTAATTAGACTAACATCTCATGACCTTCCTAGCACTGTTCTGTTTTTCCCTCCTGCATTTGCCAGCCGTATGCATAAGGTTGACAGGTTTATGTTCATTCTGCAGAACAGGTTCCCATGCAGTAGGAATACATACAAGGCTGCTGAAAAGCAAGAGCTACGTTAAGGTAACACAAGCCACATCTAATGCTCACAAGTAATAAAGAAATCAAGGGAAAGGTGTTTTTTGCTTTTTGGGTTTTTGGTTTTTTTTGTAATACAAAGTTTATGGCTGAGTGAACAAAGAAACATGGAAAGAAATCAAGACAAAAATCCAGTGAAGAGGTGCAAACAAACAGCAGATGACAATACTGGATAACCTGTTTCTCCCACATAGCTGAGAGGAAAAAAAAAGCTAAAAGGAAAGAAAAATAGAGAGAGAAGTGGGGGGAATAAGGCAGAACTTTCCATCATAGATCAAAGGAAGCGCAGTCAAGATAACAGAAACAATTGTAACTACGGAAACTGCACTAGAACATAGATGAAATCCCTGTTTCAAGACAGTTAGCTGTTCAAATGTGCAAACTGAAAATCTCAGGTGATATAACTCAAAACCAACACCAGTAGTACATACAGCAACGAGAACACTTCTAGGAGTGCTCAGAAAAAGGACACGTTGGTTTTTATCAGTTCACGAGACTTGGATCCATACGTGAATCAGTAAGATATCACTGCTGCACAGCAGTAATTCAAAATCCCAAGTCCTGTCAGACGTTTTCATGAGAAATAACTGAACTGACACAAGGAAAAAAATATGTTAATAATGAAATCAAATGAGAAATGCACTATTTTATGGGAGAAGCTCAACTATTACTTTTAGGAACATCTTAAAGGTATTAACTTCCCTTCCCTAGCCACAAAACAGTAGAGCCTTCTAAAAAGCTTACACTCTCCACCTGCTGAAGTCTTCCTATGACTGCAGAATAAGATCAGCTTTCCCGTTTAAGCATTCAAGCTAACTATAGTCAATTTTATCATAGAAATGCTACTTAGAAAAGATGGATATTAAGGATATTCATGGACATACTGAAAGAATCCAGCAGAGGGCCACCAAGACCATGAGGGAGCAGGAGTACCTCTCCTGTGAGGAGAAGCTGAGGAAGCTGAGGCTGTTCAACCTGGAGGAGGCTGGGGAGGAACCATCCATGTCTATAAAACGTGAAGGCAAGGTAGAAAGACGACAGAGCCAGGCCCTGTTCAGCGGCGCCCCATGCCAGGACAAGAAAGAATGGGCACAAACTGGAACACAGGAGGTTCTGTCTAAGTGTCAGGATTGCGCTGGGGGGCTGACTGAGTATAGGAACAGATGCACAGAGATGCTGAAGAGTCTTCATCCTTGGGAGATGCTCAAATGCAGGTCCTGGGAAACCTTTGCCTGAGCAGGGGGTTGGACCAGATGACCTCTGGAGGTCGTTTTCAACCTAAATCGTTCTACAATTCTTTAATCAAACACAGATTTCAAGCAAAACGTAACTAGTAATTATCATACACCTTACTTTGACAAGCGAGAGCAAACTAGTATGACAGCAACACAATCACTTTTCCCTAAAGAAGAAAAAAAAGCAGCAATTTGGTTATTTCTTAAACAAAGATCTGAAAAGAACTGATTTGACATGTTTAACCAAGTTTCAGTTTAGTTTTGATTTCACTTGAGACCCAAAATTCAGATGCAAGAGAAAGTGACTAAAAGCTTAATCCTTGTATTTACTATGCACCAAGCAATGGCTGGTCAGGATGGAGTGGGAGAGCTGAAAGTACCAACAAAGAGATACTGTGACAACCAGTGCCACCTAAGATGTACAAATTTACGGTACTGATTGCTGATCCTTGGCCTAGAAGACAAATGATACCATCAGCATGAAGAATACAAACAGCATTTATGCACTCCTTCAGCTCAAGTCAAATCAAGCAATGTTGCCTTTCCCACACACGAAGGTGTCATGAAAGAAATCTTTGCTTTTATTTACATCCTCATACTCTCTTCAGGCAAGAAAACTAAATCTCTTGCAATGGAAGAATCTAAACTGTGTAATAGCTTTCAAATGCCTCAGATTTTGATGGAAATTTCTTCCTGAAGAAGCGGCGTGCCTGACATGCGCTCAACTTGCAGAGCTTTTAAGTTTCTAGGCAGCACTTGCTGTCAACCTGTTTTACAAGCAAAAACAAATGGAAATACAGGCAGTCTGAAAGTAGTTTTGAAAGTAGTACCCGTAGATGAAGGGAATGGAGAACATTAAAGAAGTGCTGAGAGCTTCAAGTTACAAACATTTTAGTAGTGAACTCAGAGAGTATGACTTATAAAATGATAAAGGTGATGTTTTTCTAACATTTCTAGAGGCTTAGTGGAAAGCCGGTACCATTTACGTTATTACTAGATGACAGCTTCTTTCATGCAAAACATTTATCGCACCATGACATGCATGACAAAAGTGAAATCACACTCCTGTCTTACAGTTAGCTCAGGTTCAGCTCTCTCTGCAGGCACTAAAGGCACTCCCAGTGTTTAGTTAAAGTGTGTTCTAATTAAGTTGTTTAGACAAACCTCCAAGCTGGTCACGTTCTCCCCTCCCTTAGCAAGGATGCAGGCCACTAATTGAACTGCCTGAAATCAGTTTGTTGCTCTAGACAAGTACTGACCTGTACTTGCAAAAGTACCAAAGGTCCTTTCAAAGATAATTAAAATGACTGAAGCAACAGGCTGAAAAAGAACACAAAAATAGTGAAAACCTATCACAGGCCAACTTATGTGGGAAGAGAATTCAGGGCCTGTAGCCCAGATCTCTCTCAAAATGGGACTGATAACAGTTGAACGGAATCTTACATTTGTGCACTGCGCAAGCACCAGATATGTTTTATTTTTCTGAATGAAACTATGTACACATTCAGCATTTATTTTCCCTCAGGGCTGAACAGAAAGAATGCTACTTAACGTTCTCCCACATTTCTCAAACTTCCCAGTATCTAAAAAATAAACAAAACATACTGAAGTTGCTTCTCTGTACTTCCCTGCAGCACGTTACCCAATAAATCCTATTCAGAATATGATCTGCACTTTCTGTCTTTGAAGCTACCTTTTAATTTCAGAGAGATGCTGACTCCAAGAAGAGACAGGAGGCTCCATCTGAACAGCCATCTGAAGTCGCCGTATGGTGAAAGCGAGGCTGGATTGTGCATACTTGGGAAACCAGCCAGACACGGGCAGAACACCACGCTTTTCAAGACAGACAAGAACCAGAACCCTCTGTTCTCTTTGCTCTAGTTAGAAGCTGTTTGAGGAGGTAAACATTATGTTATCTAAAATATATGCACTACATACATTAATTTGTGATGTTACCATATCCTGTGTTGATGTTCAGTATGGATTAGTGATATAACACCCAGTTCTACTTATCCATAAATACAATAACACACTGCAGGTTGAAAACTACTGAAAGTTAATCAACTTAGCTCCAAAAGATGACTTGCACCATCTACAGGGCTTAGCAGGGGGTTACAAGAGTCTGACTTTCCAAAGGTTTTGAAATGAACTGTCAGGCATCCAACTCTACACTACAGAAACCAAAGTTAAGCAAAGACACTTCCTAGATAACCAAAACAACAGGCTTACTCCAATAAAAAGCCATCTAACATCAGTCAAACCTATGTAGTTTAGACTAGTTTGATGAGAGGTGTGCATTAGTGTTAAGTGGACTGCTTTAACACATTCAAGCTAAGACAGAATCAGGAACCCACCTAGATGACAAAAGAACCACTGTTTTTCTATCTGGACCAAAAGTCTGGGTGTTTTCTTTTCAAACTGCCTATATGCTCTAAATTACAGCATGATGAAATTCTGAATCCTTAAAGTCAGAAACAGAAAACCACCCTGTAACCACAAATCTCTCAAAAGGTATTTGAACTTGTACATTCCTCTGATCAGTCCCACTAATGGCTTGTCTTATTATGTTTGTTCCTTTTAATTAAATAAGTACAGCCCTACACACTCTGAACAGCATTAAGACTGGGAGGACAGTACATAAGCAGCTTTTAAGCAAAATGCACTGCTTTTATCTGCAGGCATTCAGACTATGGCACAGCAATGCTGCTGAGTAAACTGAAAGGTATGACTGCAGTGTCCGTAAGCACAACAGACTAAAACTAACTACATTTCATGAAGCACAAGCCAGGTGATTTGGTGGCCAGGCAAGGTACAGGAGGCTATCAATGAACTCTTTCAAACTCAATAATTGGATCCACCAACCTTTGCAAGCCTCACTGATAGCTTAATGCCACTGAAGTGCTCCCCTCCTCCTTTAAATACAGCCAACATTAACCATAAGGAAGTTACATTTTCTGTGCACTACCTCAACTTCATAAAGAAAACATCGTCTTTCTTCCAGACCTGCAGGACTTTTGGTGCACAATAATGATCAAACAAGAATGTCAAAAAACAGTTTAAATTTCCAACATTTACTTTGTTATAAGAAAGCCACAAATGGGAGTAACTAATTTCAAAATCTTAAAGTCAAGATAACCATACAATTCGTGCTGGCATGGATTTTAGGATCCAAAACTGACAGAAGTAGAATATCCTGGGCGTGCAATCTGTAAGAACTAATGACGAAAGCTTAGTGACACATGCAAAATTAAGATGTAGCATTCAGTAAACCTGGGGACAAATACTTCCCAGGTTAAAAACATTTTTAAGCACGTTTGGATCAAGTTACCAGGCATCGTTCTGCAAATTATTTGAAAGCACACACACAAATATATGAAACTATACAAGTCTGGAACGAAGACTACTCTTTTCATGGCTTCTTTAAACATTCATGTGTCCAAGCTGAAATTTCTTTTTTGGCATTACTGATCCATACCAAAGCCCAACAACACACCCAAAATACCTGCACTGCCTTATGAAATACAAGACTGAGAATGTATCGAAGTTAAATTCAATTTTCTGGTTTATTCTGCTTTTTAAAGAAACAAATGCACTTCGAAATGCACTAAAATACCATTCACTTGAGTCGTGTTTAGGTGACGGGGGACAGCTATATTTAACATGAGCTTAAAAGACATCGTAGGCTTTCTTTGTGTGGAGAGTAGCACGAAATTAGCACGTACGCTTTCTGGGGGAATAAGACATTTGTAGTTTCCCTTTCTGAAGGACCGAGAATTATCCATACAATCTCAGCAGTGAGTTGTCAAATGCTGTAAAGCTTCGTATTAACTGATACTGCTCTCTGCTGGTAGGGCTGACACGGGTGGGAGGCAGCAGTATGAAACGGCAAGGAAGACGAAGACTGCATGTGGGCCACAACATCCACACAAGACACGGTAAGAGTGCCCTGTCTCAAGCTAAGGGAGTCAGCTTCTAGAAATACAAAGAAATCACTACTGCTTAATTTCTTTTTTCATTGATAAACTGGAAATGACATCAAAATATAGTATGAAGTTAGAAAGCAGCACCTTAGCCTATAGCATGAGTCATCTGACCATCTAAACATATACTTCCTCTCTAAAAGGTAGTAACTGTAAATTGTCTAAGAGTGAGCTGTCAGTATGCATCTCACTCAGCAGCAGCCTTTCTGTTCTGTCGAACTACGATGTATTAGAGCACAGCACACAAAAACCTGCAGCCACCATTGCTAACAAGTGAAAAACTGATTTCTTGGTTGCGGTGTTTTGCTTAAGAAAAAGGAACCTTCTGTAAAACAGTTACTAACTCGCATAAAGTCTAGCAAACACGCAACAATTTTACCTTTCTTCAATTCTATTCTTGTCCATAAGCGGCTGCTTGATCCACTGATTAACGAGTCTTTGTCCTTGAGGAGTTCTGCATTTATTTAGTAAACCAGCCAGAGACTGTGTATTATTAGCATTTTCCACAGAACTCTGGAAAGGAAAAGAAAAAGAGTTAAGTTTACTGACACCCACTGGCTGGCACTCAAGTTCACTGCTTAAAAACAGATCCATTTTTTCTGTATGAGACCAAGCACCATCAAAGAAGGCACAGCATTAAAGCAGCTACACTTTGCTTCCTGGAACATACCTAGTCATTGGGTAGCATATTCTTTGAATAGGATAAGGTGAAAAAACAGGGATCCTATCCATTACAAAAATAATAATAATTAAAAAAGGAGAATAAGATTGTTCAGATTATAGCATACTGTAATTTACTACTGCTTTTGGCTTAATACTGATTGCACTCGAGAGAGCCTTATGGTCATTCTTCTAGGATTTCTGCTTGGTTGTTTTGCACAAACAGTTGGGAAGCAAAAACTGACAAGTAACAAATGATCCTGTTTCAACTCACAACTCTGGAATTAAAACCTCAGTTACTTTCTACCCCAGAATGCCTGCAATTAAAACAGCGTGTAGGGATTCAACCAGTGACAGGTCTGAGTGTCTGTAAACAGCTGGAACATAGAACTAGCACTACAAGAGGAAATTCAGTGAGGGTATACTGATGGTTTAACCTCCAGAAAATTTAAAGTGTATATTCATACATTCAGTGTTCTGGACAGAATAGCGTATGAAAAACTCCTGAATCCAAGAAAGCACCACAGAATACAAATAACCTACCCCAGCTACAGTTCTGTATAATCAACTGCATCTGCTGCATCATCAGAACTTCACCTACATGCTTCACACATTAGACTTCTATTCTCTTCTCCAAAAACAGCAGGACTGTAGAAATTATTTTGGAGTTCCCTGTCACACCATGCAACTACTGAACTCAACTCTTGTTCCATCCCCCAAGCCTGCTCCTGCCACTGAGGATGTGAACTGCTCTGACTACAACCAAGGAAAGTTAATGCTCTCTCTTCCACTGGCTAGCCAGGTTCCTCAGCAGCTGCAAACAGGTTATTTCCAAGGCTCTTCCCATTCTGCATTCTACACCTTCCTGCCACTCTTACAATCTTCTCCTCTGCATTCAAAGGCAAACAAAGGAACAAAACTGAACAAAGAGTGTTAACGGTTGCTGACTGTTTAAAACGCACTCTATATGGGAGTAGCTGAAAACAAAGCTAAAAAAGCAGAAGCTGACATTAATCAGGATGTGGGGAGCTGTGACTGTTTATCAAGCAGCTAAACAAGTACACTGCAAAACACAGATCAGTCCAAGCACGCATTTCTTACCTGGAACAGGTTGAGGGCTTGGACAGCTGCATTATCTAGAACCATATACTGACTAAGATCAAAAGTAGTCAGTTCAAATTGTCCAAAATTGGAGTCATCTGACAGCAACTCTAAAAACTTGATAACAGCTGACAAAGATGAAACAGCAACCTGAAGATAAAAGGAAAGGCAATGGGCAAAGGGAAAAGGGAAAACGGAAAAGGGAAAAGGGAAAGAAAAACACCACATATTCTAGCTAGAAATATTCCTGAGCCATGGAGCATTTGATAATAAAGAAAATTACTGGAAATACAGTCAGGCAAAGTCTCTGAGCTACAACAATTTCAGCAGGGATACAGGAGATTCGTCACTTTTTTTCTAGGGCACTACAGCTTCTTTCTAGGTAGGTGTAAGAACAACAAAGTAGATGCTTGCTTAATCTGATAAACAAAGATGTGAAGAGCATGCCACGCCAACTTGCCAAAGCTCTTATCAGGACATTCCTGGCCCAGGAACAGAAACAAGCTATAGCAGATAGATATCATGGCTCATTTGAGGACATGGTTTCATGGTTACAGACAGACAGAGCAAGAATCTGATCTGGCTCACTGTAAGACCTTACACATGTTAATGCCAGCACAAAAGACAGTGAGCATGATTACTGACTTGTTTGGTTGTAACAGACTTCCAACAATTTTAACCTGTTATGAAATCACAAGTTAGAGGAGAATAACTCAGAGGATGCCCACTGCAAAGGTACAATGAGAGGTGTTTTAAAATAAATTTAAATATGTTTTCTCTTAAGTAAATTAAATGTTTGCAGCTGACTTAACATGCTCAGCTGATATTCAGGCACTACATGTCATATCATATCATAGAATGGCTTGGATTGGAAGGGACCTCAAGGACCATCAAGCTCCAACCTCCCCACCACAGGCAGGGCCACCAACCTCCACATTTAATACCAGACCAGGCTGCCCAGAGCCCCACCAACCTGGTCTTGAACACCTACAGGGACAGGGCAATATACATCATATAACTGAGCTGTCAGATGATGTATATCACAAAAGCATTAGCATAAACAGCACTCCATTTCCAAATATGAGTTTTCCCATTATGCAAAATAATCAAAGGATTATATTTCAGTCCTTAGGTAGATTGGTTATGAATAAGAAGCACTTCTTGTTAGCAGTCAATTTGTTTATCAGAGTTTACTACTTGAAAGAGATGCGTGATATCTCACGTTCTTCCAGGACCCTTGGACACAAAGACTCGTGCAGAGCAGAACTGCTAAGGGCTTCCGCAAGAATGCAGTTCAGCACAATGCATACTCTCAGAACGATGGGAATCCAGCACAGAACAGGGTCAGGAAGGGTAGAGATCATCTTACAACAGGTGCACACACCACTCTGCTTCTAAAAAAACGGGCACACCAAACAGTGCTCTGGGCTCACCTGCTTTTCCATCTCTGGCAATGCTGCACTGTTCATTTGTTCTCCTTTTCTCGACTTTAACAAGCGATTGAGATCCTGAACAATATCCTTTGTTGTGAAATCTGCCTTCTTTCTGTCTGTAATCAGGATTCCTCCTCTCTGAATGACCTGTTTGCCATAAAATACAGTCACCAATTAATTTCAGTTTTCATTGGATGGCTGCTCATCACCTAGGAGCACACCCTGAGAGAGCTACTGCCCTTACCTGCCACAGTTTCCCCATCTCTCCTGCAGTGTCTCCTCCCGGCAGCACACACTCCTTAGGTCCTAGCTGAACCAGCAGGGCTTCAAGGTTTGAGAACTGATCATTATCTGGGAATTCACAGACGCTCAGTTTCCTCAGCGTAGTGTCCACATACCCTACTCCTATTACTCTTTGTCCATCAGCAGAAGACAGCTTCACCCCCGCAACCCCGATGGCCATTGACATATCATTGCTGGCAAAGAGAACTTCCTCAAACTGGGCAAGATTTCCTGGAGAACCCTATATGCGGGAGAAACGAAGTTTTAAAGAAGGTGTAAACACAGGGTACACTTGTAAAAACTGAACAAAACAACGAAATGCTAAGAACAGACCATTAATATAAAGCACAAAGCTTTTTAAACCATTAAAATTTTATGTATCATCTACAGAAACTGAACTACCTCAGGCTTCTTCAGACCTGCAGCCTTTGGGAAGGATACTGGACGAGCTCCTCCAGCAGCTGAAAGTACAGCAACATACAACCTGCTGCACAACTTACCATTGTACCACCAGAGGCAGTCACTGAAACTCATCGCAAACCGAGGGATGCAGCAAAGGGTCATTCCTTTATCCCCTTCCCTCTTACTATCATAGGGAAAGGCAGAATATTGTACCTTGTATGCTAAATACCAGTCGTTCTCTTTGACAGATTTACTCCCTGCTTTATTCTTGTAAACTTCCACTCTGTAATGACGAACCAGCAGCAAATCTCTCACAAAAGATTCAAAGTTCATTTTACTGAGCACAACACTCTCCAGTTTCTGATTTCCTAGGGCAAGAAAAGAAGAGGGAGGGGAAGGGGGACTTGTAAGATGCTCGAATGTGTTCATCGTGTTTGTTCTCTGTAATCAACCCCTTCCCCCCCCAAGACAGAGTTTACAGCCTTCAAAACAGATGATAGGCTGATAACGAAGATCACATAAGACCCATGAAATGACACAAACCCAAAATGTTTCATTATTAACATTAGGCACAAAGAAAGCTTTCCATCAGAGATGCCAGATAAGGCCGTTTTGGAATGTTTTAAAACTAAAGATTGAAGGACCCGGGCTTCTACCTGTGAACTGAGCACCACTGAACGTAAGACAGAAATGGCGCCCATACACGTTCCTGGTGTGGGAGGTATTCCAAATCCCAGCCTTGACACTGTCACACTCTCTAAGATCTTCCCAGCTTTCTTCTAACGGAGCAGCCCATCACTCACTCATACCAAGAAGTGCAAAGCATATTCCAGTGCCATTCTCTTTCTATTGCCTCTGCATAAAAAGTTTCACTCATCACAAACCGGTTCCAATCAAGTTTATTTTGTTAAGTATAAGCTCTGCAATATTAAGCTACTTGAGACAAATGATAACAGCAAGGTTTGCCTCTTCTGACAAAGTCTTACATCTGATGTCTACAAGCTCTACCTCCGCATACCTAAAGATGATTAACAGAAAGGAAAAAGAGGCAGATAGAGAAAATCTTGAGCAATACATAATTAAACGTTATTCCCCGCTGCAGGCCATCGTGAGTCAATCTCCTAAGAATAGACGGTTCACACATGTGAATGTTATCATTGCTAACCAATGAATCACCTGCACTTAAGCAGTCCAGAAACACAGAATCACAGAGGTTGGAAAAGACCCCTGGGATCACCAACCCCACCGTGCCCACTGACCACGTCCCTCAGTGCTACATCTCCACAGTTCTTGAACACCTCCACGGTCGGTGACTCCACCACCCCCCTGTGCAGCCTGTCCTATCTGCACACAGAGCCGCGCTTTCCGCAGCAGACACCGCGCAGCCGCCAGATGCGAGTACCGACTTGAGAGCAAGCACAGCACAGCACCGCGCCGCCCCTTCCCCTGCCGACTGCGCCTCGAGGGCCGCCCCGCTGCCCCGGTCCCGCACGCACCTGGCGCGCCCGCCAGCTGCCGGATGACGGCCCGCGTACGGAACAGCTCGCGAGCGGCCAGCCGCGCGTCCGCGCCGTGCACCGAGTAGTAGTCGCCGCGCTCGAAGAAGCGCACGGTGGTGTCGGGCTTCTCGAGCAGAGAAAGCACGGCGCGCACGAAGCCCGCCTCGGCCCCCGCGCCCTCCGGCCACACCGCTTCCCGCGGCGCCTCGGCCGCCATGCTACCGCCTCCCGCCATCGGCCGCCGCGCGCGCGTCGCCCCAGCGTCGCCAGCCAATCACCGCGCGGCTGGCGCGGTGCGTCATGGCCGCCCGCCCCCCGCGCACGGAGAGAGGCGGCGCTGAGGGGACGGCGGTCGCTCAGCTCCTGGGGCGGGCAGGCGCGGCGCCTAGCGCTGCCTAGCGGGCACCTGGGACAGCCCATCTTCCAGTTATAGAAGCGGTGGCATCGCTTCTGTCTGCTGCTAAATGCACTCCTGTTACATGCTGTCCAGAAAAGGCCTTCAAAGTCCTTTTGCCGATGCACTTGCAGATGGAACATGGCTGATCCTTGTCATGAAGAGGACATAAGATCTGCACTTGCCTTAGGAAGAGGCCACACATAGGGCTAGCAGAACCTTTATGGCTTTTAATCGCCTTAAATCTTCCCGTTATCTCCTAAAACACCTTTCAGGAGGGGCAGTTGGATTTATTTTCAGTACAGACTAGCGTACTTTTCCAGACCTTATTTTAAACCACCTACCCTGATATTCCGGTCCACCAAAATCATTTGCTTGAGGCTGCGCTCATGTAGAAAAATTAGGCCTTAATAACTATCATTCAAACACATAGCCTTCTGCAGGGCATTCATAGCGTCAGGTACTCGGTGTTAAAACCAGGTCTGACCAAAATAGATGGGATTACTTCCCTTTCTTCTCACTGATAACTACAGATAAAGCAGACGAAAGTGTAAGAAGTAAATAAGCATCCTTTCATGAACATTTGGAGAGGAGGTGGGCTCAAGGGACCTCATTACCACCTTCAAAAGAGATAAATACCTGTTAAAGGGTAATTGCTGCCTGTTAAAGTTTATTCTCACTCCAGGGCTGGTTACACCTTCTCCTTCAGCAGTTCGCTCAAGGCAACTCTACTGAACTGCAATCTCCCACTTACAGAAAGCCACTACCTAAATCTGCCGCTAACATTCTTTGTGGTGAGCGCAGTCCATGAAAAACCTTTCTGCTGTGACAGCTGCTGAACATTTCACTGCATCAATTATCTTCCTGCTGAGCTTCTGCTATTTGATTTCCCTCTTCTGTTCCATGCTGTTTGATCGGCACAGGTCTGGGTACAGACCATCAACCTGTTACGAGCTGTGGTTGCTTCGTCATGCTGTTGCTTGCAGAACACTTCTTTGGCATTCCAAGAGAGATGGGAATGAGAAGATGGGTGTAGCCGTTAAACATGCAGCAAGAGGAAACAGATGCTAATCTAAACCTTCATTAACTTAGTATCCCTCTTAACTAGCATACACGGAAAAACTGATTTTTGCTCTCAGTTAAGGAAATGGATGCCCCTTAACCACTCAAAAGAAAAAAAAGAAAAAAAAATCCTGTTTTACCACCAGTTAATTAGTATTCAAATATAATCAGTGTATATCAATCTATCACCAGCAAATTTTGACTGGTGCACACATAGAGAATAGACTAATATTAACTCAATAACATAGACAACCTTACTGAAAACCAGTCACCATTTAACAGCTTACAGAACTACATGAGATTTAGCATAGCTCAGCAGCCTGACTGCACGCCTAGGTAGAAAGGGTCTATAGGATAGTCTTGCTGCCAATACAAGAGTTGTCAGTGACAAGCACAAACGAAAGGCTGCCAGGTACTCCAGCAAATTCCCTGCAGCAGGATTCTTGCACTTGGCAGAAGCAGCAGCTTGATAGAGCAACTGACACAAGTGCCTCCACTTTTTTGGTACACAGATTTGGTACACAGACACCTAAGTTAATAGCACCACAAGTCAGAAGAGCCAAAGGATTAAACGCTGCTAGTAACAAGCCCAAGTGCCAACATCTAGCACAGTAACATAACCTTGTGATAGCTAATGCATTATTTAAAAGCAGAAGGTATGCTGGTGACCTATGACATCATAAGTAGGGTCAACACAGCCCAGCAACTTCCCTGCTTTATTTTGGGGACACACAGGGTATGTCCCCCATTTATAAACACAGCACATAGGTAGCAGTCTCACACTAGTTTAGCATACTTTTCCTGTTTTAGGGAGGGGAAGTCAAAACACACTACGTTAGTAATCAGATTTGTCATTCAGTTCCTTATCTTGTATCTCATTATTTCTTTGGCAACAGGAGTTACAACGTCTCCTTTATAATTCAGATGCTGGATGGACTGCACACATTTACCTGATCGTTAGTATTCATTATATGCATTACTGACTGCCAAAACAAGCTTCTTCACACTAAGTTCCAGGAGGTAGATAGTTTGCTAAATTTGGTCAGCTTCTGTGACAGTAAACAGTAATAAAAGAGAGAACAGTTTAACTGTGCAACAACTTCACAATGGCTACCTATGATAATGACACAAATGTGACACAAATGGGATAAGAGCTCTTCTGGCACTCTGGGAGCAGATGCCAAGTCTACCCACTCCCAACCCTACCAGTGATTAAGCGCTGTTCTATAATAGATGCTTAGGTAGCAATTTGAAGGAGTAGTCTATATATTCCCGAAGTTGCTGTTTTTACAGCACATTTATTTTTTTCTTTTCATACAAACAACCCATTTTACTCTCGTTAGGCATTAAGAGTTGAAAATAAAGCATAAATTTCATTATTAAGAGGAAAAAAATATATATCATCAGGCTACCAAGAGAGTAGATAGCTTAATACAAACTGTCATTCGGATTTCTAGAGTATTTTCACCTGTGCTACGGCTGCTTGAAGTACCAAACTATCAAAGTTGGCAGCACGATAGTTTACAGATCACCATTCCAACATGAAAGAAGGAAAAGCCCGTTTCAAAGTTTTATTGTTTCGTCATAAAAAAGAGTTACAGCTAGTTCAAATATGTACAAATTGCCATAAAAACAAAGCCATGTCCCATTATACACGAGCCAAATAGTCATTGTGACATGGCTATAAAAATCATCGTCTTTAAAAAAAACCCCCCGGCAGGACTAAAAGAACTATTTAAACATTTACGCTCCAGAAGCCTAGTAGCAGCAGTTGTCGCAGATCTCATTACAAAAATCAGGGAGTGATAGTTGGACTAGAGTAAAAACGGGGCATTTAACTCTCAACAAATAACAAAAGTAGTATCACGGTTGCCAGTCTAGGCTTCTTTTTGGTCTAGGCTTTGTTTTAACAATCACTAAGCGAGCACAAATGACTCCCCTTCAGAAAGAATCTTTCAAGATTTAAGATTCACGCCTCCCATGTTTCTGTTGTCTTCCTGTCTGAATCACGCTCTGTCTTCAGCTGATTCCAGTTACGCGTTCAGTCCTCTATGCATTTCATTCATTTCCTTCATCTGCGGGTGAGTGGGTAAAGAGAGAGCACTGTCAGCTTGACTGTTCAGTTACATCTGGATTCCTATACAAATACTCTGCGCTTGGAGCTGAAGCAACATACCATAGCATCATTCCATTCTGTAGGAACTGTAAGGCTCATGCAAATACCTCAAGCAATGACCTCGGTAATGAAACAGGACTAACAGTGCTTCCTGTGGATTGCACAGCCCTTGCTATAGATATGTAAAACGGTACTTGACTCCAGTACTGCCACCCCCCCCTCAAATCCTAGGAAATGCAAATCACCAACTGCCTCTGAAACTACTGCAGAAAATACACGATCGACTATAGAGATGAAAACTTGGTTATAGAATTTCAGCGCTTTCATACTCTACTTGAAAATACCTGCAGCACCTAACGCAAGCTTTTAACCTACACCACAACTCCTGACTAGATTTGGATTCTAGCTAACCTGCCCAATTTCCCCAGATACCATCAACAAAAATTACCTCTGCTTTCACGTACTTCCCTTTCCTCCTTCTTGAGAGAACCTGTAAGGAAAGGACAGGTTAATAGTGAAGTTTGATTTTAAGTCTTGACTTAAATGTAACTTCATCTGGTTGTGACTCTGAGCCTGAAGCTGTCCATTCCCTGTCCTCCCAGAGGTGAAGGATGAGAGGCTGTCTCACTTGGCTATGTTAAACCAGGAGGCAAGACAAGTAACTTCCTCAACCTTATGCACTTTTTCCAACACTTCATTCTCCATACAACACCCTTTTGTCATAACAGTGCATCTTCCCATCATTTCTTCCTCACAAACAAAATAAGAATTCGAGTTTACAAAGGAAAACCTTCTATTAAGAGTCCCATTACCCAGGTGCATTATTTCCCAAATCTCACTGTTACCCTGGCAGCTTTTTAGAACTTACCAGACCAATAATTCCAGCAACTACTGCTAGTACTACAATAACAATGACAGCAATAACGCCAGCAGTCAGAGACTTCATGGAAAACTCCGGCGGTATTTCATCAACATAGTAAACCATCACGTTCTGTAAGTCCAGAGCTTCGTTATCAATACTCATGTTCAGCTCGTTGTTAAGAAAGACGGAGTCATGTTTTACCTAAGGACAGACAGCAAAAGAGACTTGCTAGCTCAGCCGCCAACAGACTTCATCTAGGCATTGCAACCATTTGTTGTGGATTAGCCAGCACACAGTAAGGCTACTGGAGATAATGCAATACACACATAGTCTTTGGAAGAGTTCACCCACGACACTTACATCTTTCTCAAAGTAGTAGGCCACATCAACTATGTCCACATCTCCAGAGGATTTGTCTGAGGAATTTTGCTTCAAATCAATAGTGATGGAGGGGTTTTCATACTAGAAAAAAAAATAATAATAACCCACACCATTTAAAAAGGGCTAATTTAGATCCAACTATCAAAACACAGCAAAATATTACAAATTAAGATCTAACTCATGAGGTCACATTCTAAATCAAGTTCATGGTACTTGTCAAGCAAAGTTTTTAATAGTATAATTCAAATTCCATGTTTTTGGTGAAAATAATTCATACATTAAGCAGACAGACACGCAACTGTTCAATACTTAATGCCAGATACAGCTATTTACTAGTGCTCAGTAAGCAACACTATTTTATCGTAGGCTTTCAAAATAACATGCTGTAGTATGTTCACATTTTCAAAGTAATCAATATCCTTTTCTATTGTGAATATTTCACTAAAAATTATGTGCCTCTTACCACAACACTAGTTATATAGCGTCCATCCAACATGTAACGGCTGGTAATCGTATCCTTAAGAAGTCTGCAAGGACATTAAAACCATAACCGTTGTTAAAAGGGAAGTCCAAATATACACAACTATTTTTCACAAGTAGAAAAGACTAGTAACATTTTTTCCTCCTGCAGTGTGTTTGTGGCAGGTTGACCCTAACTGGCAGGTAAGCTCCAGCCCAGACTCTCACTTTCTCCCTGCTAGCAGCATGGGAGAGAAGGCAAAGCAATAAGAACAAAACCTTTACAGGTCATGATAGTTTACTAAATGAAGCGGCAGAAGGAAGAGAGGAAAAAAAAAAATCCCCAGCCATTCTCCAAGCAATAGCTACTTTGGAACCACTCCCCCCCAACCCCAATTTATTGCCAAGTATGACATTTTATGATCTGGGGTATCTCTGGTCAATCCAGGTCAGCTGCCTCGGATGCGTCACCTCCAGCCTCCTGCCCATCCCCAACCGACTCACCAGGGCAGCAGAGAGAGACAAAGACCTTGACACTACACAAGCTATGTTCAGCAACAGCTCAAACACTGGTGCTTATCAGTACTGCTTTGGTCACTTCTGCTTTGAAAAAAGTTAACTCCAACAAAGCCAGACCCAGCACAACAGAGCTGTTAATACCCAAAAGCGAAGTTGCACTTACGGAAAAACAAACAATTATTGTACTGGCAAAGATCAGAAGACCTAACAGTTTCGAGAGATCACAGGAAAAGGAGCTATATAGTAGGATTTCCTCCCCTGCCCCCCGCCAACAAGCAAAATAAACCTCACAGCTACAAACACACTTTTCTTGCCTTATGACCTTTGACAAAAAGATAGGATTTTACTTCAGTCAAAAATATAGCTAGCCTACTGTTCTGCCTCCTGCTTCTTCTTCACAGGTCCTCCCTCATCTCTGCCAGTTTAGTTTTCTGAGTTTCTCCTTGTTACCTACCTTCTACTTCTTCCTCTATCAGGAGCAATCAGTTTCCAAGAGAAGATTAATTTCCATTGCAAATCAAGTTTTAAGGACTTTCATAAGTCACATCCAAGATGTCTCAAACAAATGAGCTCACACATTTGACAATGCTTTTAAGCACACGGTTGTTTAGAAGTACATTAGATATCTGATAGTACATGCAGATATTTTTCCAAGACCTTCAAATCATCACTTACTTTGTTAAAGACTCAGCGTTCAGAGGAGTTTTCCTCTCAGCATGCTTCACTTCGATGATGATCCACCTGAAGTAGCATGTAAATACAGTTAGTATTCTTAAAAACACATGCATATAACAGTGCACACTACTGTTTCTAATCCCGTGAGAGGAAATGCTGTGAGGAAAAAAAAAAAAACCAACACGAAACACCTTCCCTCCTCCCCATTGTTTCCAAAGAAAAAAAGTGACAAGTACTTATTGCTCCACATTCAGTCCTAGGGCATTATTCATACCGATAAACCCCAAGGCTGATCCAAATACAAAACTCTTTTCAGGTTACAGCACACCCTGTTGAGAAGACTTACGTTGTCCTGACTAATTGATTGCACTTCAAGTCTGTGTCATGTTTGTCAGTTCTTCTAACACCAGCTGTGTTCACACACCAACAGGTGGTTCCATTGCACTGCTTTGCCTTGAAGACACCAGTATTTTCACACTCTGGATCGTAAAGACCATCAGTATCTTGAAATGCATCTTTGGGTTTCTCACGGCGGCCCGATTTTGTGTTTGCCATTTCAGCTTTCATCAGCAGGCATTTGGAAGTCACTAAAAACAACCAGAAAGTCACATTACACAACACCACACCACGAGTGATTGGAACAAAGCTCTCTCAGGCTGGGAAAGCACAAGGTTACAACAGACGTGACAGCACCCGACGCCATTACAAGGAAGAGCAGGCACCCAAGATGTAGGTGGTGAATAACATCAACACAGTGGGGGTATCTGAAAGCAAACATTTACGAACTCTAGGCTACCGCAAACTAAGAATAAGGTGTCAGTACAGAAGCTCTAGGTTTGAGGGAGAAGTCAGGATAAGTAGTTCAAAGGAAGCCAAGAATCAGTCTTTGAGACACCCTTGCCATTAGGGAAGATCTGTTAAAGAGTATCCACACAAGTAACACGGTCAGAATCAGAAAGGCTCCATCGCCAGTTGGTTGGTGTGGGAGGCCTGGGAGAGCCCTTCCTCCCCTTGCTATCGTTATCTGCCATGAGCTCACTGCCCATCTTTACACCGCTTCTTGAGCGCAGCCGGGCGGTTCAGAGCAGCAGGCTTTACTCACAGGTCTCGCAGCTGACGGACACGCTGGAGCCGATGGAGTTGCAGTTGCAGACGTTGTCGATCATCCTGCAGTTGGTGACGCGTTTGTTCTTTGCACAGCTGCACGCTGTAAGAGACGCGCGGCCATGAGCGCGGCACTCCTGAAGGCGAGGTCGCAGGGGAAGGGCCGAGCAGCCGCCCCTCGATCCCTGAAGCGCGACGGTTCCCTTCCCAAAGCACCGCTCTCCCCAGGACCCCTCCCCGCCCATCCCCCACCGGTTGAAGCCGGGCCGTCCCAAGAACAGGGCACCAGTAACAACAGAAGCAGCAGCCGCAGCCCCCGGCGGGAGGGGAAGCGCGGCCGCCGATCACCGCCGACCCCCAGCCCGGCGGAGAGGGGGCGCCATTTTGTGGCGCTACAGGGGCGCTCCGCGGGGACGGAGGGGGTTGCGGTGCGGGCGGACCGGAGGAAGGCGGACACTCACGCTCCTGAGCGCAGGCAGCGGCGCAGAGCAGCAGCAGGAGCGCGGCCCCGCGGAGCAGCTCCATGACTTCGCGGCGCGGAGGGGCCGGGGAAAGGCTTCCGAGGAGCGGGCCGGGGAGAAGCGAGCGCTGCGTGCGCGGCGGGACCCGGTGTGAGCCGCCCGACAGGTCGGGCAGGTGGTGGTGCGCCGCGCCCTGCCGGCTCCGGTTACACCTGGGACGGGCGGGGGGCGGCGGCGGCACCGCCTCTCGCACTGCGAGCGCTGTTAAACCACCTCCTCCTCCTCCCCCCGCACCTGGGCGAAACTGAAAAGAGCAGGGCGGGCCCAATCTCACCTACCTTCCCTTCCCCGGCCCAAATATAGCCTCTTCCGGCGGCCCAGCAGGGAAACGAGCTGGGATGGGTGGTGGGAGCGCCCCGAGGCGCGGTCGGTGCTGAGGGAGAGGGGGTGAAACTGTGTGGCCCGGGGGCGGCGGAAGGGGACGGCCACCCCCGCCGGCGGGCAGAGAGTCACTGGGAGACGGCCCCGCGTACCGCCACTGGGTCTGCCCTCATCTCATGGCCGTCGTGCTGTGCCCTGCTCTGCCCTGTCCTGTTGTCAGCGCTCGGGGGATATTTGGGGTCCCTTCTCCGGTTGTGCCCTCGCAGGCTGAGGAGTTGAGGATCAGTGTTGCTTAGATCCAATAAACTTTTCCATAAACGCTGAGCTCGTTAACAGAAATCCTGATAATCCCTCGGGAAAAAACAAATGAGCAGGAAAAAAAAATAATAACCCCACCAAAAAACTAGATCACCGATGGACATAGAGCATGCTTTCTTAAGCATCTTCTTCTATACATGTATTTCAAAAACAGTATGGTAAACTACAGGCTAGGCCACTCTGCTTTAGGCCTGCTCAGGAGGGGGGTTGCTCTGGCACCAGGGTATGCGCTTTCCTCATCCAAAAAACGCAGTCAGCTTTGCAGGACGCAAAATGGTCGGCAGTGTGAAAGTAGAGGAGGAAAGGCAGGAAAGGCTGCTGCTGTTTTCAGAATTGCTTTCCAGACTGTGACAGTGATGCGAAAGCGTAAGACAGGCATGGAATACCAAAAGCGTTTTCTGATATATGGGTTGTTTTTTTTTTTAATGTATTGGTTCATTCGATTGAAAAACAAACAAATGCCTGGATCTTTCAGAAAGATACAGCAGTGTCCTGGAAACTAAGTGGTTTTAGTGAAAGAGAAAACCAGAATGATGTGCTGCATTTGTGAGAAATCAATGAAATTTCCAGAGACAGTCGAAACTTCCTCTTGCCCGTGTTTACATTGGCTGTACAATACAAACACGTTGCCACTCCTTTTTAGGTGCAGACCTTGGATAATGAAACTGTTTAGAACCTTTGTGTGTTCTGAAAAGCAAGCCCGGGGTAGTTATCTTTGAGGTAGTGTCTCTGCACAGCTGTGTTTGTGCTGCATCTTGGGTTTTGTGTTCACCGTGGTCTACAGGGCTCTGCTGAAATCAAAGAGGAGCCGTCTCATATGAGTCCCAGTTAAACGAGTGCTCTCTGGGGCTTGACACAGCTTGCTTGAGACTCTTCCAGAATTTTCTTGATTCTTCTTGCAGTTTTGAGTGGCTTAATAATGCTCTTCTGGTCTAGTTTTAGGAGACCTGAATTAACAGCACCTTCTTAGCAAAGGGAAATCTTGGAAAGATTGGAAAATCTCAGGTATAGACTTTTCAGTGTTGCTGTCAGATGATGTCATTCTGCTTAAAGATGGGCAGGGTCAATAGGCTCAGAAAAGCCCATCTGATTGTAAACCTCGTTTTGTATTTAAATTTATTGTTCTTGGTTTCCTTTTTCTTCTTCTTCTTCCCCCCTCCCCTCCCAAAATGAGGAGTTCTACCACCTCCAAACTGCTTCCAAACTCCAGACAGGTATTTGCTGCCAGCATACAAAGCCACCACCTTCAGTCTCTGAAGATGGAACAGACTTAGGATATCTGTGTGGCCCGAGGAAGCCTGATTCAGTGTATTTTGGCCTTTTGGGGTGACTCATTTCATGCTTGCTGAACTATCAGCAATAGGAAGCCCTACCATAACTGCAGTGAAAAGATAGGTACACTGTATTGCTTTCTGTTGAAGAGCATTTGATTTCACCCCAATTTTCAGAACTAATGCAGATTTTGTTATCTTTATTTCTTTAGCTTTCCAAATAGAATGAAGTTGTTGTTTATATGTATTGACATTGCTCAGTATCTTACAAACAGAGGGAATTGCTCTCCATGATGTTGTTCCCCAGCAAAGCACTGGGAATGAAGGACCATTCTTAATAGCATGAATTTTAATCTCTTACTAGGTTATTTTGAGGGAAGCTTCTCCATAGAATCCAAGCCAGTGGAGCAGGCATATGTTTAAAAAGGTAAAACAATGCAAGTATTGAAATTCCTTCATACAGAGACATCTCAGTCAGTGTCTTGGGGGGTGAGGGGGGAAGCATACATTACATTCTTCAACGACTGTTCTAAATAAACGTTCCTCATTGTACAGCTCTCAAGGCAGGGTCTTGCTCACTGCTTACAAATAGGACAGTTTTATCAACAGTTGGAGATGCCCTCTTATCGAATAGCTGAATGCTTATGAGGCAGTGCAGTGTAGGCTAGTTGTGGTTTACACTTATTAAAGCATAATTATGGCTCAGGCCTATTACAATTTAAGTGCTACAAACACATTACTGGTTCTATCATGCATCAAAAATGTTTTGATCACTAGGCTTAAGGGAACATGTAAACCCATCTTTGACAAACTTAAGTGCTCTGTGCTTTACAGCTTTTGCTCTCCAGCTTATAACTGCTCCAGATCTGTTTGGAGACTAAAGTTAGTTCACTTCAGAACTAAACTTCAAGAGCCATTGAGGCCAGTGGGAGATTTTCCATTGACTTCAGTGAACCATGGATCAAGTCTGAGGAGATAAATCCAGCTCTTTCAGAAGGCAGTAAGGTGATAATGGGACCCAGCCTGGGTCTTTACCAAGTGATTTGGGTGAATGGGCTTGTGACACTCCACAGACACGGTAAATGGACAAAATCTGCTTTCAGGGAAAGTTGCAAGAATCTGTGAGTCACTCCTGAAGCACCAGGAAATGCTGAAGGTGGGGCTGTGACATGTATTGTGGTCAACAGATGGAGAGATGAGTGGGGAGAGGATGACAGGTTTCGCTGGAGTATTTGGCAATCCAGCTCTAACTGAGATTTTTTTTCAGAGGTTTCAAACCTGGCCAGTTTTGGGTGTGCTCTTCTGGGGATGACCAGAGGTTTGTCCTTAACAGATAGCCGTGTATTATGCCAAAGTGCAAAAAACCACCAGTGCTACTGCTGTCTGCCCACAAAATGAACGGGTTTTGAAAATTTATGATGCTTGGTTAAGTCTGATGAAGTTATGAACAAGCAGAAACAGTCTTGCACTCCAGAGTGCCGAGTTTGTTGTAAACTCAGACACTTCCTATTGGGATACTCGTGTAATGTTTGTGTTCTTTTTATTTTTTTATTGCAGGCTGTTGTCTACATAGAATGAAGCCTTGAAAGGACCATAGGAAGAGACAAAACTGGAAACTTATATCTAGTGTCTTGTCCACTACGTGTTTCTGAAGATGCCAGACCTTCACAAACCAATGTGTGCTTCTGCTCAAATAGCTGTACCAACACTGACTTTTTTTTTCAATAATGTAACATACAGGTAAGTACTATTATGTTTATTTTTGCCTTGTTTCTGGATCGTTTTGCATACCGAAAGTTTATAAATGTAACCATGTTTGTTTTGCTGGAATTGTCATGCACATTGGAGATGGAAATTAGATCAGAGGCAATGGCAACACGCAAAGGCCCGTCCTCATCTTAGAAGCCCACAGCTTGGTACTCAGTCAAGCTGCAAACCTTTGGTTGAAAGTAAGAGTGTCTGAGGCAAGCAGTTGTTGGTTCAGAAGTTCTTAAAACTAGACGGGGTGCAACCACAGGAGAGAAATACTCATGTAATTAACGTGTGTTCTATTTGCATCTTTGGGGATTATAGAAACCAACCTGTCTGATACATCGTGGCATCCTCACCTTTCTTCTAGGGCTTGGTCTTAGCTCCGGTGGGTGGGGTCATTAACAGACTCGTCATCCCTCACTTTACTACCCTGGAAACACATCTTCATGACTCTTATATCTACAGAGTATTTAGATCTGTTGTCAGCGTTCAAAGCTGCTTAAAATGCACAGCATGAGAATTAAAAACTGGAGTAAGTCTGTATCCAGACTACTTTGTAGCTGAGAGGCGAGTGTATTCAAAGCAGACGGTTATACAGGCAGAAGGCTGTCCTGTTTCTCAGCATGGTGGCAGCACTTCCCTTGCAGCCTGGAGGTGTCTGCCATTAAATCTCCTTGTGTTGGATTTGTGTATGTGCACAGGTCACTACAAGGCAAGGTAGGGTAGATTTGTGGTATGTCAGTCAACTAATGCACGGTAGCAGCCTACAGATGGAGTTGGACCTGGCAGTATGCAGAAAACATCTATTCCTCAAAGAAAACAGGGTCACAGCATGCACACAGGCAGTTTCCATGGAGCGGCGAACCTGCTGTAAATCCCCACCCAGTCTTGCCTCATTGCAACACGTATGTGTAGTCATACCCAAAGCAAAGGTGAACAAATAGACCGATGAGACAGAAAAATCTAAGCCCACAAACACCACTTAGCAAAGTACCGTGATCCAGAGAGAGCAGGGGAAAAGAAGTTAGGTGTGCCATAGCTCACACTGTGTGGTGAAACTGAAATAAATGGCTTTTGTGTTGAAAAACCTTTTCTTTCCTAGTTTGTCCCGTATTTGTTTATTTATTTATTTCTGCCTCAGTTAGCACTAGCTGCTACCAAAGTCCGTCTGTTTTCCTTTGCACTTTAATTTACAGCCCTTGTTAGTCATTTTATTGCTTCAAATTCTGAGCGAGAAAACTTTTACAACTTGTGATTACTGAACTCAAGGAAACCAGAGCTTTTTTGACATGGCACAGGGGGGTAATTATAGAGCCCATTGCTTCTAGGGAGGGGCATTCAATGTTTAACAAACTGTGGCAAGTCTCATTTAACCCTTTGGGGCCTGGACCATTGCATGGCAGTGAAAAAACAAACATCGAGGCTCTCCAGCTCACAATTCACCTGTTTTTAGTCTTAAGTTTTGCCTTTCTGCTACTGAACTTGGGGCTGTTTCTTTCATCACAGCATTGGGAGGATAGGAACCAAAATGCTTGCATATGAAAACATTTCTTTCCTTACTTTGGAAATTACCGCTGCGTTATTGTTGATTAATCCTTTCATAGTCTTCTGAGTGCCCTGCTGTCAAAATAAAGTCTCTTGACAATAGAGAAATTATACTCTCTTAATTACCACTATTACCACTATTGTTTCATATTACAGGGGCTGTGGTCATGGACAAAGATTCAATTGTGTTCAGCAGCATAAAAACAGTATAAATAGATACCTTGTGCTTGAAAGAGTTTGTGATCTGAATTATGCAACCAGTAAACCGTGAGTTAAAGCTGAACTTAGGAACGGGGCACGAGATCAGAAAGATTTACCGAGTTTGTCCAATTACAGAATCATAAGCCAGCTAACTAGAGTCTGAAGGCTCTTGCCTATTCCTCATCCACGCAGCCAGCTGTTAGTTTAAGTAATGGCGAACTCACCTTCAGAAAAATACGAGGACATTGTTTTGAAAGCACCAAACTTGTTATGCATGTTATTTCCCTAGATTAAAAGATATATTTTCTGGATAATAAGTTGCCCAGATCTGTCACAATATTGTGTATTAATGTGCACATATATATTAACACTAATGAGACTGTGCATGCGTGTTGCTGTTCGCTAGATGGGAATGGGAAATTTTCAGCTAACCTGATTTTATACGAGCATTTTATTTTCTTTAAGTAAAAGCTCTGGAAGTTGTATTGGTTCTGCTACGTTTTCATCGGTAGGATCTTTGAAGCCTGGTGATTGCTTGTTGTTCCTGAGAGGAAAGAGGGGAATACCTACAAACTGAAAAGCTTGCATTTTCCAATGCAAATGCGGGTAGTCTCCACATGCGCAATATGCTGGGAGCTCTGGGGCTTGGCCAACACACACCTGCTCCTCTCTCCTGCACCTGTGTTTCGGGAAGCCTTCTGCTCTGCAGCTGGAAGAAATGGCTCTGGGTCATGGCGGTACAGAGCAGTCTGGTTCATTAGGGCTCTTTGCACAATACGGGATGAAGAAACTGCAAGAGCGCAACTGGGTAGTGAATACCTGTGCTTATTAAAAATGCTCACTAATGTGCAAATACACAACTTCCAGTGGCTGAGAAAAGTTAAAATGTTGTGGGAGATGTCAGGAGGTTCAAAAAATAAAAAATAAAAATCGCTGTACAGAGTACTGCACACTTCACGCCCTTCCTCCTTAAAGTAAACATGCTCTGGAGAGGTGGGAGCTGCTGGTGTTGAGAGAGGCAGCGTTTGTCCCTCATTTGCCTTGCTGTGACACGATGGTGAAGACCTAGCATGGTCTCACCTGTTTATTTTGGCAATTAATTGGAACTGCTGAGGTAAGACTATTTTGTTTCATTTTATAACCAGCACAGAAGAACCAGTCCTTAAAAATACATCTTAAATGCTTCCACTGTCTGATTTGAATTGGTTAGGTTCATACAGGGTATATCCGTCTATTGTAGAAGTGAACAGCAAGTTCAAACTTATGTCCCCAGTATTTAATGTAGATGTGCTGCTACGGAGCACCTGGCTGTTCAGAGGCTGCATGTTTAGACACGCACTGGGTTTGCTGGTGACCTTCACATTCTTCTGCCATTTGTTTTAGTCTAGGCATTACATTTCTTACTGCTGTATTTCCAAATGTTTTTTTAAATATAGTTTCTGAATTTCTCAGCTCCCAAGAGCAACCAGAGCTATTCTTGGCCTTACGTATTAGAAAACCCTGTTGAATGCTTAGAAGTTCTTCTCAGGTAAACAAAGCAGACAACAATTTCCATGTCCATCCATCCATCACTGACATATACTTAAGTGGCACCATAGCGTTTTAATTTTAATCACACAGTAGCATTTGTTGACAGCAAGGATTTATCAGTAAGGCTCCTTTCTCACATCATTAGTTGCTGGTTAAAGAACCAAACAGGTAAGCCATATTCAGGCTGTTATGTGTGTGGCCCTAGTCCAGGAACCCCAGTGCCGCAATGATGTGCTGTTTCATGCAACTCCACTAAATCCTTACTCTCCCCTCCCACGTAAAAGAAACAGGTTGCTAGTGAGGGATGTGGATTCAGGTTGTTTATCTGTTTCTTTTTAAATTTACTGAAACTCATGTGCTTTACTACAGCTTATATTCTAAAAGAGCTAGCATATGTGCAGAGTTTCATTTTGAGATGAATGCTTGCATTTAGTTACGTGTCTTTAGGAGCAGAGTTCTCATCCTGCATGTTTCGTTTCATCTACATGTTTGACTGAGGCTGGGTTCCCCTGACAAGGGCAGCGGTTCTCTCTACAAGGAAGAGAACTGTTCTTTTTTTTTCCTCTCATCTCATATTCAGCAATAAGTAGGAAAAGTCTACAATTGGAAAAATACAGATTTTATTTTGAACAGTGATCTGTACTTAGAAGAACCATCTTCCTGACCTCCTGTGAAGAGATAGGCCGGGTGTTCTTCCAGTGGGACCTTATCTTTCTCAAACAACAACAAAACCCCACTAAAAATGATGGCAGATGTCAAAGGCATTTGTTTTCCTCCACTACAAGTATTTCTTCAGCCATACTTATTAATCTACACATGAACAACTCATTCACTGAAAACTCCTTTATTGTTATTATTTAATTTAAAGTAAGCAAACTGCCTTCTCTTCGCCTTTTTGGACTTAGCTACCGAGTAGCTATGTAACCCTGTGTCACATAATTGAGTTCCAGTGTATGAATACAACCTTCTTTTCTTTTCGCAAAAATAAGATCCTGTAAAAATTGAAACACAGGTCTTAATCATTACATATAGAGAAAAAAAAAACACAGTTCAAACTGTAATAGCAGGTAGAGAAGAAGATAGCTCGACTGATCTAACCTCTTCCTATAGGAAGGATTCAGAATTAATTACAATAACAAAGCCAGTGTATGAAAACAGACAAGTGCTGCGTTGTCTCGGTTGGAATTGAAACAGTGCCCTCTGATGTTCACTGGGCTACTTGGAAATCAGGGAACTAACGACTTCCTTACAGATACGCTTGGATGAATTGCTAAACGAGCTCCTGGACGCTGTAGTTAATGATACGCCAGGCTGAGAACCGGTTAGGTCCTCTATCGTGCACAGGATTTACAACCTGGTAAAGTTTTGTTTCCTTGTTTTTACCCTGTTAAAGAACTTCTTACCATGTGCCCAGTAGAGACCTCCATGTAAGATACACAACTCAAGAATACAAAACAATTGTTCATTAGCAAACATACATAAAGCTTCTAGGTTAGGCATTAGTAAACTCATCTCCAAAGAGAGGTCAGAGCACCCTTGCTATCCAGGTCAGCATGCAGGAAGATGTTACCAGCCCCTGTGGCTGCCTGGAACAAACCCTCAGATGGGCTGAGCTGTCAGCTGTTTTTTCCTATTGGGCTTTTGCCCTTCCATGTCAGTGTTTCTCCATGATGCTTCAAAGTGAATGCTTGAGTCATCCCCATCTCAACAATCCTACCTTAGTCTCTAGAGCCCTCCAAGATGAGAAATACAAAGCTGCAAACTTTCTCAGTGCGTTATCTCACAACTTCAGTTTCCTCAGAGTCTTGAGACGAAGTTACAAGGCTGGTCTGTATTACAGCTGAGTCCTGGCTCCTGGGAGGTGGGAGACTGTGCAAAAGGGTTTACAGAGATCACAATACCTCTAGAATCTGCTTTGTAACCTCCTTCTACCTGGCACTGTGAGGAATACAAATCAGAAGATGCAAAGAATAAGAACGTATATACTTCACAATTATTATTGTAGCTTTGTGTTTTGCAGAGTGTAAAACATGCTGAAAGCTTTCTCCCTAGTTTCAGTGGTCTCTCAGGCTACACGTATGTTTCTATAACATCTTTTTTCTTTGCCTTCCACAGTTATCAAATGATTGCTATCAGAGTACTTTGAGTTCCTCAGATGAAAATTATTGAGAGTGTGTGTATGTAAAAACTGAAGGTTTTTGTTTGTTTGTTTGCTTTTTGCTTTTCGTTTTTTTATAGAGGACAATTTATTACAGGGTGACACAACCTGAACACACAAAAAAATCATAGAATCGTTTAGGTTGGAAAGACCATTAAGCTCATCAAGTCCAACCATCAGCCACTACTAAACTATGCCCTAAGTGCCACATCCACATCTCTGTACCTCCAAAGACAGCAACTCTACCGCTTGCCCAGGCAGCTTTTTCCAATGCTTGACCACCCCTTCTGTAAATAAATTCTTCCTGATATCCAATGTAAACCTTCCCTGGTGCACCTTTAGGCCATTGCCTCAATCCTATCATGTGTCACCCGAGAACAGAGACCAGACCTCACTGCAACCTCCTTTCAGGCAGTTGTAGAAAGAAAGGAGGTCTCCCCTCAGCCTTCCCTGAAGGCTGAAGAATTCTTCTTTGAAGAATTCAGACCGAACTGTCCCAGTTCCCTCAGCTGATCCTGACATCTCATTTTCTAGATCCTTCACCAGCTTTGTTGCTTTTCTCTGAATACATTCCAGCAACTTAATGTCTTTCTTGTAGTGATGGGCTCAAACTGAACACAGCACTCAAGTTGTGGCTTCACCAGTGTCGAGCACAGAAAGACAGACACTTCCCTTGTCCCACTGGCCATGATATTTCTGATGCAAGCCAGAAGCCATTGGTCTTCTTGGCCACGTGTGCACACTGATGGCTCATGTTCAGTTGGCTGTCCTGAGCACCCCGAGGTTCTTTCTGCTGTGCAACCATTCAGACTCTTTTCCCCAAGACTGTTGTTATTGCCTGGGGTTGTTATGACCCAAGTGTAGCACCTGGCATATAGCCTTGTTGAATGATATGTGATTGGATGTGATATCTGTGACTAGCTTATCCAGATTCCTTTGCAGAGCCTTCTTGCCCTCACGCAGATCAAGATTCCCACCCAATTTGATATTTGCAAATTTATTGAGGGTGCACTCAGTCACCTTGTCCAGATTATTGATAAAGAAGTTAAAACTGGCTCCTGGTCTGTTTCTTCTCTGCTGCATTGTATTTCCAACAGACAGCTATGAAGCTGAAGTCTCACTAGCAATTGTGACACTTCTAGCTGCTTGTGGAACACTCGGTCTGCTTCTTTGTTGTGGTGGTCTGTAACATGCTCTAACAACAGTTACCTTCCTTGTTGGCCTTTCCTCTGCCTCTTACTGGAGACACTTGGCCCTTTCAGCACCGTAACTGAGCTCCACATGTATATGAAGCAAGAACCTCAAAGACAAAGATGTTTGCCCACCTGATTATTAGACGTTATCTCCTCCCCTCTGCCACATTTCCCAATCTCAGCCTGTTCCATAATGACACTGTTTGTACATTTACAACTTGATATATTTCTCCCTGTTTAGAGAACATGGCCAGAAACTTGACACAACCCTTCCCTGAGTACTGAATCAAAGAAATAAATGTGTAGAAACGTAACAGCAAAGTTTTGTTACTGCTAGGTCGGGAATTCTGTATTAGTGGTGCTGGGAAGCACTGGGGATATTTTCACCATAAGCACTTCAAAGATTACACGATTCAGAGTCCATTATATTTCCACACATAATACATATTCATCAACTACCCGTGAGATAATTATCATTTATGTGCCTATCTCAGGTAGTGATTTATGAGGTTTCCAGCCTTCTATTCCATGGTCTCTGCTACCAGTTAGCAGCCTTTTAGTGTCATGACAGTCCAACTGACAGCCTTTTACTTCATCCAATGGTCTTCCTTGCTCACTCTCTAGGTGAACGTTCTCCACTGATGCATGCTCAGTAGGAGAACGCCTATTACAAGTAATTTATAGGTACCAAAATCATAACATTTGCTCACTCAGCACTCGGCCACGCTGAACATCTGCTTGTCCTTGGATAGAGATAAGTTATACGGAGGTGCTAGAAAAGAAGGGGGATGAAGGGGAGTATCTTGACATCTGCCTGTTGCATCCCAGTCTACTGGCGTGAGACAATTTGGCCTCGTGTGGAGCCCTGCCTTCTTTTGATGTTTAATAAGCCTAGTTGCATCTTTTCATTATTGTTTCTTTCGCTGAAGGCGTCATGTTAAAACAGAGGGAAGCTTTCACAACGTTGCTAGACAGCTGACAACGTTAAAGCTGGGCCAGGTTTCAGAATAGTTTATTACAGACGGTACAGTTTATTACAGAAGAAAGAGCACCAGCGCCACACAGCGCCGCGAGACAATGACACCTTACCGCAGGGGGGAACCCGCCCGCGCCCAACCGCCGCCTGCCTAGCAACACTCGTGCCCTCGTCTGATTGGCTGGGGTGGGCTCCGTCGGAGCGCTGTAAACCAAGGCAGCCGGCGGGTGAGGGAGGTAAGAACGCCTCGCCGCCCGATTGGCTGAAGCGGCAGCCTCCCGCTCTCCGATTGGCTACCAAGGACGCCGTCTCGCGCTGGGGCGTGGCGTGAGAGGCGGTTCGCTGAGGAGAGGGCGGGTCGTTACGAGAGGCGGTCGGCGTCTCGAAAGCGCTCGCTGGGCGGGAGGCGAATGTCATTGCTGGCTTTCGTGAGGAGTTTTGTCGTAAGTGTGACAGTTGAGTAAGAGCCGGCGGGGCTCCTGTGAGCCTGCCTCACACAGCCTCCCCTCTGTGTAGGCCCTGCTGAAGGAGTAAAGTTGCTTTCTCCTGATGAAAAATAGCTTTCCTGACGCTTCTCTTGGTATTTTCGTGTTTATGGTTTACAAATGAGCTAAAGGAAAGACAGCTGTCTAGCTTAGTACTGATACAGCTGATCTTCGTATCGGTGGGCAGGCCAGCTCTGCTGAAAATGCTGGGTTTGAACAAAGCACGGAGCAGTACTGTGCAGCGTGCCCGTTCTTGTAGTTAACGAAGTCCTTTTTACAGGAACCTTTGCTTGCTGCAATGAGACACAGCCTGGTGTGTCACACACCTCCTGCTGCTTACTTAAAGTCGAGTGCCTCGGGATCCCAGCAGCAAAAAAAGCCAGTCAGAGCGAAGCGGCATTCTTCCAGAAACTGTCGAGAAAACTGTGAGAAAAGGGTTCCTAATGGTACCTTTGGACACCCAACGGCATCGTGTCTTGTTATTCAGCGTCAGGAAATGACGGCTTTCTTTAAACTCTTTGGTAGGTCACTGTTAGATACCATTTGACTGAACTGTAGAAGACTCTCATGGAAGTACGTTTTCTAAACTCAGTGATGATTTTGGGAGTGCTGTTGATATAGATACTAACAGCCATGCCTTAGGTTAAATGTGTTTTGTTGTTGTTAAATTCCAGGGTATATTTAATGCTTAAGTTAAGATGCAAAGAGGCTAAACTGAACTGCTGATGAGTATCTTTGTTGTAGATGATGATCTAATCCAAGACTTCCTATGGATGGACTGTTGCTGTAAAATTGCAGACAAGGTAAATGTAGTTAATGCAGTCTATCTTGAGTGAAAGTCTGCTGTTAATCACTTGATACTACAGTAAGAATACTGGTTGTATTTTTTTCCTAATACATCTTTATGGAAGCTTTGAGAAAACTCAATTTAAGCTTTTCTTGTTGATAAGACACAACACAGTATTTTGGTGCGAGACAGACATTCTAAGAGTTTTATGTAGTGTTATATTGAATTAATAACGCTTAATTAAGAATGTGACATTTCACATTTTACAACAGTATCTTTTGGCAATGACATTCGTTTACTTCAAGAGGGCTAACTTCACAATAGATGAGCATACCAGACTCAACTTCTTTGTTGCTCTGTAAGTACTCTTAAAGTATCTAGTTTTATTAGCAAAATTTTGGCATTAGTTTGTTGCTTTTTGATGATTCTGATTCACAGTAAGACATCATAACCAGTTTGTAGTTGCTTGGGTTCTGTATGAAGCAAAGAAACATGATCTTCACATCAGATATAAGTGCAAACTGAACATTGTTTTCCTGATTTCCAACTTGAGTAGCAGGGATGTTTGCATTGTGGTATTGTAATTTATAGCATGGACCTCTGCCTACAGAACTCAGAGATTTTGAGCTTTGTGTGCATTAATATGCAATAAAATAAACACAGGACAATAGATAAGAGATGGGAATGTCTTATGTTTCTCTTATAAGGCACCCCATTTAATGTTTTTGCAAGCTTTCATGTCATTTGCTCTGAAATGATTCATAATGATGCACAACTTGCTAATAAAGTTTCTGACAAGGTGATTTGAGTCATCAGTAAAAACATAGCTAGGTAATTTCTGAGAATTGCTTTCCTGAACACTTATAAAAATTCCTATACATTGAAACAGAGGTACAATGATGAGCCTGCCTTTATTGAGCCTATATAATTCTTCACGTGGCCATGAAAATATAGCATACTGACAGATTTGGTATCTTGTTTCATAGTGTTACGGAGCACAGGTAATCTTTTCCTATAACAGAAGCTGCTCTGATTTGCATACCAGTACAGAGAGAAAGGTGGCTGTTTCTTTTGCCATAAGCATCCACAGATCATGGAGGAGGAAGCTGTCTGACTCCAATGAAGGGAGAAAAAACAGGCCCAGAACAGATAGAGAGGACTAGAAAGGGACAAAGGGTCTCACTGGGCTGGGACTGGAGAGAAGACTTGCAGTCTTGCAAGTGAGGAGACTAAAAGTAGCAATCTTTTCAGGTATGATTTGTAGGGGTTACTAACCTCAAATTAGGTGAAAGCTGTCAGGATATGTGAGTTTTTACATACCTATTTATTTAGGAGGCTCTTGGGTAAAGTGCTTCAATGATAGCTTACCATAAATTTATATTTATCTAAAGGATACATGTGAAACTTTCTGACTAAGAACATACTGTAATCTGGAAAGGAGACTTTTGTTAGTAATGTTTTTCCTTAGAGTATTAGGAAAAATAACTAATATGTCTTTTAGCGTTAGAACTCACATTCATATAACGATTCAAGATTGAATAACAGACACAAACATATATTTCAAGGTATCTGGCAAATACCGTGGAAGAAGACAACGAAGAATCAAAGTATGAGATTTTCCCATGGGCTCTGGGAAAAAACTGGAGAAAGCTCTTTCCTGATTTCTTAAAGTTAAGAGATCATCTATGGAGTAGAATTGACTACAGGGCTATTGTAAGCAGACGTTGCTGTGAAGAGGTAGGGACAGTTTTAATACTGTAGATGCTGAAACTACAGCAATTAATACCAATTCACAGTATAGCTCCACATGAACAATTTCTTCCCTAAAGTGAGTAGATAAGCCATGGGAAGGAAAAGATGAAGCTTTTCCTCCATCAGTTATTTTTTTCCTTCTGCATTCAAAATACAGTCGTTGAAATAATGGTTTTAAGGTAAGCTAGAATATTTTGTTATGCTACTGTTTCAAGCTTTAAGGACAAGAATCTTTCTGCTTTATGCAAAGAATTTTACTTGAAGTATATTATTAGCTGCTAAACGCCATTCACTGTAGAAATATTTTTTGTATGCGTCTTCGCTTTACAGATTTCAAGTCTGTACACAAAGTGAAACCTTCAAATAGCACCTCAGGTGAAATTTTACTCTCTTATGAGTTAACTGTAACTTTAATTGACTTTGTCAGGTAATGGTTTTTCACTGCATTTCAAAAAAGAGATGACATACTTTTAACCTGCTTTGTTAATGCATACAACCTCTATTTTTCAAACACACTGGGGGGAAAAAGGCATTCCTCGCTTTCTAGATGGCATCTGTCTGTCTGAAAAAGCTCTGCTATGTTTGAAGAACATAATGTTTACTACAGCTGGTGGAAAAGAAAATCCCTTCAGTATCTCATCTCTGGGAATGGGATGAGATGCTTATGGGAAAAATACAAGCAGCGAGGCAAGAGTGGAGTGCGCTTCACAGCACACCCTGCCAACTTGGTTGTTGAGAGCTTAGTGACTTTGTGAGCCAGAAGATCCATCTGGTTTATATTTAATAGCAAAAGACAACAACAAACAAAGCATAAACTGATATTTGTGATGCTTTACTTATCACATTTAAACATCTGATTATAACCAATCATCTTATTCTCGTCTGCGTTAGCAAAACTTCTAGTGAGACTGAGGCAGATAAGGTACCTCTAATGTTAATTTTCTGTTATACATGAATTGGATCCCTTGTTCTCAGCTGTATGTTTGCCAACTATTTTTATGGCTTCTGATGGAATGGTTATTCTGATAGGTAATGGCTATTGCTCCAACACATTACATATGGCAGCGAGAACGTTCTGTATACCACAGCGGAGCCATAAGGAACTACAACAAAGATGAAGCTCAGCTGCCACGAGGACCTAATAATTCTCCTATCCCCTGTTACCTCTGCGGTAAGAAAGGAAGATTTGTACGACTGGGATTATCGTCATCTTCCTCCTCATCTACTAGCAGTTTAGAGGTGACAGAGTTATGTTCATCCCAGGATTTGAAGGAGACCTTTGCAATTGAAAAAATGCTAGTTGACTCTCCTGCTTCTTCTGCCCAAGGTATGGTTAAATACTGCAAATATTTTTGAATTGGTTTAGGCAACTGAGGCTGTGTTTGCCCTTTAAACTGCAGGAGGGACTGCTTTATCCTTGGTGTTCATCTGTTTCCTTCAAGTGCAGCTCTGTCTTTAACAGAATTTATGCAAGATACTCTTTCAAAGAAAAGAATATAGGAGTTTATTGTAAAAATTGTTTTATGGAATAGAATCTTTACGCAGTGAACTACTCAAAGCTGTCTCCCGAGCCTTTACATGAGAAGCCTCTGTTACTCAGAGCAGTTGTGTCTAATGTTTCATTATAGTTGAGAGTGGAACCCCCGAGATGTAAACTTCCTGTGCTAAGGCCCCAGTTCTGCAAAGACACATTGCAGTGTTCTTAGCATACTTACTTACTTACTTAGTAAGGGTTAGAGTTTCAGTTAATTAACCTTCAAGTTCCAGTTAATTTATAGCTCTCTGTCTATTTTGACCATCTGAGTACCTCACAGCAAAGCTAATAAATACCATGGCAGATCTCAGCATTGTTGCTGGAAGTGAACCAAAGCTATTCTTATCAACAACTGATACTTTTTCTTAGAAAAGAGCACAGCTTTATCAAAAGAACAAGTTCAGTGAATTTCAGTTTCCATTACAGTTGTGCAAACACTGTTCTTAAAGAAGCCAATAGCAACCAGTTGGTATGTAGCCAAGTCAGAAGCTGCATCTCAAGAGGCAGACGCTGATAAATTATTTTCTTACCAATCTTTTTTCCCCCTCCTGATTTCTGGTAGACTGTCAGAGCCTGTCCAGCAAAAGGAGAAGAGATAACACCTCGAACCAAGACAAATCCATGGATTGGTTTACAAGCAATGAAGAATGAAATGCACTGAACAAAGAAACAGACGCTGTGCTTTGCAGAACAATTTGTGTTGCACTGCAGTGCCACACGTGATGACTGTTAAAACATTTCCCCTTTAAATAGCAAGTAGGATTTAAGAGTCTGATATGCAGTAGAAATCAAAGCAGGAATTACCTAGAAGTTACAGAACTTGCAAAACATAGCTATTTTGTAACTCTTTATTCTGATACAACCTCAGATTAGCAGCTAACAGCAGCAGCATCAAGAAAGCGGCGGTCGAAACTTTCTCAGCTTGGTGAGGAACGCTAATTGAAAAACAAAACATTTCAATATTGAATTTTTAGTTTATTATAAATTTCACCATTCTGTGATATAGTAATAAGTTAAGTGCTAGTACAGACATTATTATTTTTGTAAGTAAAATATTTTAAGATAAAACATTTACAATAAAAGCATTTTTCAAGTATCTCACCTGAATGAGCGTCCTGCCAACGAGATGGTCTAGCAATGTAAGGTGCTGAGCAGGATGTTTCAGCATCATCAGGAACTGATTCTGTGAGAAGTACACCTGTTTGTAATTCTTTCCACAAGTTTGAAAACACGCACCCAGCAGACAGCAGTTACCAATGCACATCTGTTTTCTTTTTTCCCCTCTCTTAAAGCGCTTTGTTGTCATCTATCAGTACTTTCAGACCTCTTCGCTCTACACTGAATTTCACAACTATACATTTATATGAGGTGTATATATATATATATTTTACTTGCTAAGACACTATAAATCGAATACAGGGCAAACGGGTAGCATTTCCATAGCTACCCATAGCTGCCATTCCTTGAGCCCATCAGGATCCTCAGCGAAAGGACTGAATTTGATTTAAAAATTTCAAAACAATAGCAGGGCAGTCATTCTGTATTTGCAGATTGCCGTTTATCTTCTGTTTAGCCTGGGTTTTTAGCTTTGGATGATCAAAACTGAAGTAACAGAATCTGATTAACAGTAATATTCTTACCATTGCCTTCACCTTCATTAAGAACTATTTGATCCTGAGTTAGGATTTCATCACATTCTTTCTGTTGGGGATCTTCCTCGATATCTTCTTGAGTTTCCGCTCTTTGGCTTGATTTGCAATTCTTGATTTTAGCAGGGAGCACCGACCAATTTCGATGAGTTACCTCAATGATCTTTTCACAGGCAAAAGGGAGCCTGCATGTCCGTATTCTGTCTAAAAGGTCTATAACCTGTGTGATGCTTTTAAAGAAATGCAAAGGATAAAGGAATATTTTGACAGCTCCAATCAGTATTATAAACGTAATCCTTTTGTCATACGGCTATGCCTTTGTCAGATTCTTTACCTTTGGATTTTCGCACATCCTTCCATTTTAAGATAAAGGAACTAGCAACCTGACTAGTGAATTGAACACAATAGTTATTTTGAGGATGGCATTAACTAAAACCTCACAGTGAGCACAGTAAGTGTTCCGAAGGAACCAAAGGATGTAGACAAGTGTGATCTGTACTGAGTGCAACTCCTAAAAAAAGAAATAAATGAAAAATACACACACAAAAAAGCGTGTGTGTGTGTATGTATATATATATATATATATATATATATTTTAGTCTGCCATTAGTGTTGGATGTGTATTTTAGGAGAGCTTGGTTTTGCAACAATTTCAGGTGATGCCTGCATAGATGCTTAAGTGCCAGAAGTAAATACTTACTTGGCTAAATACACAGCACACACACCACCCTCTTTAAGACTTGGGTGTACAACAGACAGAGCAGATTGAGGGTTAAGCATATCCAGAACTATCTGCAAGAGAATTACGTTTTTCCGTTACAAGAGTACTTGAAAAACAACATTTATATGTGGAAAATTAATGCATTCTACAGCAAGGCAGTTTTATCAGTGCTTCTGAACAGCTTAGAGAAACCTGAGTTCCCCAATTTATAAGAAAAAAGGCCGTGCTACTTCCAAATGAATTTCTATTACTGCAAGAAGTGGCACGTCACCAGCATGGCAGTCCTGTACTGATGTTAAACCTTTAAACTCTGTAACATTATTCATAACTTCTAGAAAGCTGGATTTACTGGCATCTTTGGATATCTTGCTTCTAAACGTTAACGAGTTCAAATGCATCTGCGTGATGAAATGATCGGGATCACCTGCTAGCTGGTGTTAAGTTAGATTTGGGAATCCCTCTGCAAGTGACAGCACTAGAGTTGTCAAGTCATACAGAAAACAAAAGTGTTGATTTATGTCACGTGTGGATTATTTGGACTTACCGCATCAAATGTTAAAGATTTCATATCCTCAGCAGCTCTTGAGATGTCTTTAAGAACGAAATCCACATTATCTGGCCACTCTTCCTTATGTCCTATTTTCCACGTAGCGAGCCAATGCCTGTAATTCTTCTTTGCTAAGTTGTGATGGTCGTCTCTGATTTCATAACTGATAACACGTCCCTGGGGCCCAACTTAAAACAACAACAAAACACTAGATGAACTACTATCTTCCCATCCATAGTAAGTAATTTAGAAAAAAGATAGCAGCGTAAGTGCCAAGAAATACGTCAAGAAATGCAGGTCGCTACCCTTAGATGCCATAAAGCAGATTTGATAGGAATGGTTTTAAATTTGTATTGTTTTTTTTTTTTTTTTAACAAAGGTTTGCTGCTCTTTCCCCACCTTTTCTTTTAGAATTGAACACAGGATATGAAAATCCCCAGACCTGCTCACTGACCTCACCCCACAGACAAGTTTTACAAGCATACTTCCTGATTTACATATGGTTACCATTTATAACCATAATAAATTACCATACTATGTAAGCATAAACTTACTATCTTGACATTTTCAGTATGAGTCCAATGCACAACGTTCTTCATAAAGGAAGTGTTAGCAGGCTATCCAGGCAAAGACAGCAGTGTGTACACTGCTGTATTATTCCACGCTTGTAAGATTCTAATTTCTCAACACTACCACCCCATTAGCTTTTTTCTCCTTGCTGCTTCTATTGGGCAAAGACAGCTTTCCACACGGAACAGCTCAGCAGGTAACGTTCCATGACTTTTTAAGCTGCTTTGAGGCAGCAGGCTCCTTTCCTCATCTATTCGATCCTGTGATTCCTTTCAGAAAAGCAAAGAAGACAAGTTGTTTCACCAGAAACAACTATAAAACAGGTGGACTCCAGGAAAACTAAACTACTGTGGGGTGCAGCCAAGAGGGGCAGCTCTGGCCACCTTCTGCCCAGCCCCGCTGAGCTGCCATTTCCCCTCTGCAGATACCAACTCCTGACCATGCAGGAAACAGGCCCAGGGAACCAAAGTGGCAAGAAACTAAACCTGCAGTCTAGAAAAAGGGGAAGAACAGCTTTCTGCCAGATTGCCTCCCCAAGACAGTTGATAATAGCACTAAATGGTACAAGCACGAGTGAAAAGGCACGTCAGTTTGGCAATGAAAGCAATGAAATCTAAGTCAAACCAAGCTAGCTCGTTACATGGAAAAACAAACAACACAAACATTGTCATTATTCACATCGTCCAACAAAGTGAGGAAAAGGAAACTAAAAAAGGAAGGAGACTGGAGGAAGGTTCTTGTGCACTAGAAACCCAGCAGTAACGAGAACTAAATTTTACCTTTCAGGAGGGTGACTCTTTATACAACAACCCTCAAAATACAGTCAAAGTGTAGTTCCTGCACAGGGCCAGGCAGACTAACCTCAAGTCAGCAGAGTATATGCAAATGTTAAAAGTGCTGCAGAACTTTTAAGAGTTGACTGTAATTGTTTGATCAGCAGAAAAGCAACATAAGTTGAGGAAGCACTGAACAGCCTGAAGATGGAAAGGCCTTACAGAGGGATGTGGGTAGGCTGGATTGTTGGGCTGAGGGCAATATATGAGCTTCAACAAGGCCAAGTGCTGGGTCACACACTTTGGTCACAACAGTCCCACACAGGTTTGGGGCAGAGTGGCCAGAAAAGGGCCTGGGGGTGTTAGCTGACAGCCAGCTGAGCATGAGCCAGCAGTGTGACCAGGTGGGCAAGAAGACCAATGACATCCTCGGATTTATCAGCAAGAGTGCAGCCAGCAGGAGCAGGGAGGTGATTGTCCCTCTGTACTCAGCTCTGGTGAGGCTGCACCTCAAGTGCTGTGTTCAGTGTTGGGCCTCTTATTACAAGAATGGCATCGAGGCCCTGGAGTGCGTCTAGAGAAGGGCAGCAAATCTGTGAAGGGTCTGGAGCACAAGTGTGATGGGGAGCAGCTGAGGGAACTGGGACTGTTCAATCTGGAGAAGAGGAAGCTCGGGAAACCTTACTGCTCTCTATAACTGCCTGAAGGGAGGTTGCAGTGAGGTGGGGTCGGCCTCTTCTCCCAGGTAACTGTGACCGGATGAGGTGATGACCCGGGGAGACTCGGGTAGGGTATTAGGAAAAACTTCTCAGAAAGAGTGGTAACGCATTGGTACAGGCTGCCCAGGGAAATGGTGGAGTCACTGCCCCTGGAAGTGACAAGAAACACTTAGATGTAACACTGAGGGACGTGAGCAGTGGGCACGGTGGGAGTGGTAGCTGGACATGATGATGGTAGGGATCCTTTTCAGTCTTCACGATTCTACAATTCTGTGAATTGCGCTGCATCTCTAAAAGCAGAGCCTTACCTGCTCTTGACAGAAACAAGCTCAGAGCACCAGACCCACTGCCACTTTCCAACACAACGTCTCCCGGGTGGATGTCCAGCATCATCAGCATAGCACTGATATCCTAGGAGTGACAAAATCACGGCACGTTACTTCCAAACGAGGGCGAGGCCCACCCCGGCCTCGTGACCATCTCGCCGGTACCTTGGGGTAGGCGATGGTGGGCCCCCGCGGCATCAGCAGCACGTACTCGTCCAGCGAGGGCCGCCTCAGCAGCAGCCGTGCCCCGGTCGAGGAGCGCAGCAGCTGCCCGGGCAGCTGCCCGATGATGTCCCGGTGCGGTAGGAGCCCGCCGTGTGAGTTCAGCACCGCGCCCGCCTCCAACCGGCACAGCAGCTTCAGCGTCGTATTGTACTTCCTCCGCAGCTCCGCCAGCGCCAGCTCCCCGGCGCGGAGAGAGCTGGGGCGCGTCGCCATCTTCTTCTTGGGGGATTCTTGCGGGAAAGGCGCCACGGTGGGCGCCGCGCTCAGCACCGCCGCCGCCATTTTCTCCTCAGGAGACGCCTGCGAGGAAGCTGAGGAGCGGGGCTCCGCGTAGCGCTCCACCGCCGCCACCTCCTCTGGCGGCAGCAGCTGCTTCAGTCTCTCCAGAGGCGACAGCGAAGCCTCCCACGCCCTCCTCCGCCTCCGCCCTTTGGATGCTGAGGAAAAGGCGCGCCGGAGAAGCCGGGCAGGAAGCGCCATGCTGCAAGCGCCGCGCTTCGTGATGACGCCATCCTGGCGGTGTCATGGGGAGCGCGGCGCAAGCGCGCGGAGCGAACACGCGGCGGGAGCTGCGCAGACGCGGAGGGCCGAGCTGGGAGCGCCATGGCGGCGGCGGCAGCGTGTGGCGGGGAGGTGGCGGCGCGGCCCCCCTTGGCCTTCTCGCCTCACGACCGCCGTTTTCTCGCCGTCTCCGGCTCGGATGGGAGGCTCCGCGTGTGGGACACGGTGGGCAGCCGCCTGCAGCACGAATACGTGCCCTCCGCGCACCTCAGCGCCGCCTGCACCTGCCTGGCCTGGGCCCCGCCGGGGGGACGCCCGCCCCCTGACAAGGTACGGGCGGTGGGGGAGGGAAGGGGATCCGCGGGGGGAGCGCTCGTACCCCGCGCGGCCTCGAGGTGCGGCCGCGCCGCTTCACCCCGCCCTCCCGGCGCCATGCGGCGGGGCCCGGCAGCGCCAACGGGACCGGCCCGGCCACACGCCACGTGTGGGACTGCGGCACGGGGCTGCTCCTCAGCAAGGAAAGCCCACCTAATGGCGGGGAGCGCGCGGCGCTGCGCATCCTTCTCCTTTTTTTTTTTTTTTTTTTTTTTTCTTCTTTTTTTTTTTTTTTCCTTTTCTAAATTGACTAAAAGCACTCTCAGCACTCATGGTGAAATCCGTTTGCCTTTCGTGTTCCCTGCGTGGAAGGAACGCGCCCTGAAGCAGCGAGGTATGTGGCACGCAGCGCAGCTCCTCTCCCCGCCTCAGGACCCTGCGCCTCGTGCTCTGCTCTCAGCAGCTCCTCCGCACACTTCGGGGCACCTCCGTCATCCAACTAAGCTCACTGGGACGCTCCAACTGAAAGCATCTGTAGTACATGGCGTTAAATCACTTTTTCGGCTCGTTTATATTGAGGTAGTCCTTACTTCGCTCACTGTAACATACAGTTTCCTGAGCAAGATGTGTCCCTTGGATGGTTTTGTGCAATCCACCCCGTTTGCCCTAAGAAGCAGTGAGTTAAATGTGTTTTGGTAAAAGCCTGTTAGAAATACTGCAACAGGTATCTTGAAATGCTCCATGCACTCACATTAGCCATCCAAAAGGAGGCTGTGTTGCCCCATTTTTCTCATTTGAGCAGCTTAATCCCTGAGCTTTGTAAAATGTATTGGAAGAAAGAATTAGTTTCTGATTGGCCTCTTCCTTGCTTTTTTAAAATTCAGCTTGGAAGAAAAAAAGATGCATGCATTAATAGGAAGGCTGAGCAGGTAAAATGAAACTGGTGCTCACCTCTGCTGTGTGCACTGCAGCTTCAAAGCCTGATGTTCCACACTGCCTTAGGTCAAGCACATAAGGTTTTGAACGGCTTTTAAACGTTAAGGCCTTTTTAGACAGCCACCCGTAAAGACTACAGATGCTCCAACATAGCTGTTTTTAGGGTTGTATGCAAAAGGGATTTCATCAGGCAAGCTTCGTCTTCCTCTGGTTTATTTCTATGGCATTGTTTAGTTCTTATTCTTTTTGCTGAAATGTGGTGTCTCCAGATAGCTGTAGTACCTGGTGTGCAGGAGTAAAACTGTGCCAGTAGGTGCCTGGTGTTTTGTCAGGTTGCACCTCAACTGTGTTTTGGACTGCTTCTGTGTTAATGAGGGCCAGGTGTTTAGAGGGGAGCATGAGGAGTGCGGTGTTGAACTCCAGGCCCTGGAATTGCTGATGCAGTGGTGACTTACTGGCATGCTCTCTGCACACGTGCTTTTGCACCATTAGTGCTTCCTGCTTGTCCTGTTCACCACCTCCCCTACCACCAAGCGGTGTCTTTTGCAAGAGTGTATGGACCACTAACTTTCAAAGTAGTTTCTTCCACCTCCTTCTTAGGAAGTTGCAGCTGTTCTGTCATCTTCAGCTCTTGAGGCTCTTCGGGGTTTTAAGAGCTTTACTTATCATGTTAGCAAGAGAGATGAGATTTCTGTTAATTAGAAGAAAAGTCTCATTCTCAGCAGCTGCCTACACAAGACAGAATGTTACGGAAATTCTCATTTGCAAATAAACTTTTCTAACCATCTCTGCTAATTAAAGCTAAGCTTTTTCAGTATTTTTAAGTAAGTTTGAGTTTCCATAAATCTGAAAATGTTCAAAGGAAGCTGATGCTTGATTCACTTTGGCTGCTCCATCCTCTCCATGAGAGCTAGGTGCTTCCTTGGAGTCCCTTCCAGCATGAATAGGTCTGAATTTTCCATTGATGCTTCTTTCAAGCAAAAACTTCAGACAGAACATTGCACTAATAGTGTTGATGAAGACTGTTCGCTAAAGAAATGGGTGTAAAAAAAAGTAATTGGAGAAAGCTTCACTATCCCTAGCTTTTTTCGTAACACTGGAAATGCTGTGGGCCTCAGTAGGACGTTGTTACACTCAGTGATGCTTTTGGTTTGCTTTAAGGGAAATCAGTCATAACAAACCATATGGAGATTGAATAAGCTTTAATTAAAAGCCCTATTCAAGGGACAAGAATGAAATCTGTTCTTAATTGTGGTTTTGATTCCTAGTCTTGATTGGGAGTGATAATTAATAAAACCACATATACGGATTTTGAAAAGTCCCTGAAAACATCCAAGCTGCATTTAAATCTCCAATGGCAATGTAGTCCCTGTCTTTGCATTACAAACAACTGTTTTGAGATGGCCTAGTTGGCACTGCTGCCAGAAATTTAGCAAGTTTATTCAATACACGAGTCTCTTACATTATTTTAAAACTGGGTTGATTAGTTAGTAGTGCTTTGTAACTGTAGTGATTTCTCAGCACTTATGTTTTCATTTCCTTTCTTGTAAACACTTTTCTTTCCCAGGGAAGATGAAGCCTAAACAAACCCTTGAAAAAATCAACGTCCTTACTTTTCTCTAGAGCCCACTGTTGTTTTTATCAAGCCATATAGCATTTTTGCATTTATTGGCTTTGAATGAAACCGTTTTCCTTAGGGGGGAAAAAGTGCGTGTGTTAAATATATAGGAGAAGAAAGCCCTACTTCTTCAAACAATGAGACTATTCACCCTGCACTGTTAAAGTTTTAATTTGCTGAAAACTCTGAAGGCCTGGTAGCCATTATATCTCTGGGCCTGTAGAAATTATGTACGTTACATGATGTATATTATATGACAGGTGAGAATCACAGAATCATTATGGTTGCAAAAGCCCCTTAAGATCATCATGTCCAACTGTCGACCCACAACCACCGTGCTTGCCGACCACATCCCTCAGTGCCAGATCTCCATGGTTCTTGAGCACCTCCAGGGACAGTGTCTCCACCACCTCCCTGGGCAGCTGTGCCGCTGCATCACTGCTCTTTCAGAGAAGGAATGTTTCCTAATATCCAACCTGAATTAGCCATTTTATTTTGGTGATTAGTTACTTGGGTTTACCCAATCATAATAAACATGTTTCTTCTGCCTTTGTTTTACTTAAGTTTTGCATGCGTTTGGTTAAGCAAACCAAACAACAACAAAAAAAAAGCACTTTGTTGAAGTGGTTGATATCCCTTGCGAAGCAAGAGGGTGAAGACTGAAGAATTGCCTGATAGGCAGTAGGAAGACCTCTAGTAGTTGACTCCCGGACTAGGATAGATGGCATAGTTTCAATTCCTGGTTGCTTCTCTCTGTCCAGTGTGGTTGCGCTTTCTTTTTAAGAGGCATTATGGTTACTTAGCATTTCCAAGACTGATGGTAAACTGATGATTCCTGATAAAACTTCACACGCATTTCTGTTCTGGGAATGAAATAATTTGGTCATGTTTAATCTTTACCTCTGCCTCTGGGAAGCGAACTCTCTGTAAAACAAATGTTTTTCCCTCCGTGTGTGGTCACTAAGTCAGTAAAATGGCCTCCGTTGAGTATTTCCAAGAGACTCAGCAACTTTGCTACCTTGTATGTGGAGGTAGAAGATGAACCTCTAAATTGCCACGTCTATGTCTTGTGTCTTAGCAGAATTTGTGTTGGCTGACTGGATCTCAGGCTTGGAGAGGTTTCTTCCCTTTGCTTTAGCACTTAAGAATAACAAGTCAAGCTAATTAGTTCCATTTTTTTCTTTTCTGTTTTGCAGGATGGCCCCCAGAGGAAAAAACGGAAGTCTGAAGCTGCAGAGGTGGACAAGCAGTTAGATATCCTGGCTATTGGCACAGCAGTTGGTAGCATTTTGTTGTACAGCACAGTAAAAGGAGAATTACAGAGCAAGCTAGTAAGTTACACACTTGTCATCACGCGCTGCCAAATAGTGGTGGTTTCAGTCAGCTTATGCTGTTCTTTCTGTTGCTTAAAAATGGGCTAAACTGACCTAGTTAATCAGATCTTTTTTTCTTTATGGCTACATATGTGAACAGAATTGTAATAATTTAGATTCTTGGGGATCTTTGAATGGTGGTGCTTCTGCTGTTGGCAACATGTACACTTTGAGATCACTTGGTTTGGCAGTATCCTAACATTGTGTGTGGATTTGTCATTTTACATCAGATGTGTTCATAATGATGGGATGTCTGACCGAACAATTAAATCCTTCATGGGAGTATCACCCCCTGTGTCTCTCCAGGGCTACCTGAGAAGAGGGCAGGACTGAAGTATTCATCAGCTCTTGTTAAGCTGTTGCACTGGTGGACTCTACATTCTGATTGTACTTAAGCAAGCAGGCACTTAAATAACTATTATCAAGACACCTGTGCTAACTATGCTACTGCTAGACAGCTTTGGCTGCGTTTGTCAGCAGCGTGCAGGACAACTTTTTGTTAACTGAATTACTAGAACAATAATTAAACACGTGTACAGATGAAAATATGAAGTATCTTTAACTTGCAGTTCTATATGTATGCTGGTTGTAAAAAGCACAAAAAAAGTTGCATGCTATGCACTCCTCTTTGAGGTATCAATGATTTGAATTCAGTTCTTGAAAGAGCACTTTGTTCACATTGTTGATGTGGGGAAGACTCAGTAGCAATACCTCTTTACTTGTAAGTGACTCTCTTATGTTTTGTAGGATGGTGGTCATGACAATAGAATAAATTGTGTGAGGTGGCATCAGGACAACTGCTGTTTATATAGCTGTTCAGAAGACAAACACATTGTGGAATGGAACACACAGACCTGCAAAGTAAAGTGGTGAGTGATCCTCTTGTTCAGATTTGTTGTCGCTTGCTGCTTTGTATTTCCTCCTTCACAGGTGTTTGTGTTGTCCTGTTGGAAATGCTGCACTCTGCTATGCAGGCTTCATGCTTGCTGTACTAAATTAGCGGTTAGTTACTACTTTAAAGGAATTTAAAGTGCTTTGATTAAGGGATAAAAGAGTAAAACTTACAGTTGGGTTTCTTCCTCTGTTTACTGGAAAGACAAAATACAACGCTTAATGACGCGAGTCTCTCCATCTCTTAGTGAGATGTGGGCTTCCAGTCACTTTTCAGACACTGAAAATCCACATTTTTAGAAGTGGATTGGGAGTGTGGGGGAAGTAGATGCTGGAACACCTCATCCCAATTAGATCTACTGTGCAGGCCTGACTTTGCCCCAAGGGCCTAGCTGTGATGATACCCAATTGGTTTCGCTCACTACTGATGTGCAGTGGGGACAATTCCACTTGGCTGTCTGAGCAGGCTGCTGCCATTTAAACTACTGCTGAGCCAAACAAAACTTAATGCTGAATTAACAAGTTGTCTAGGGTAGGTATTTGCTTTCTTTTCCAGTACAGTCAATCTTTTGTTTTAAACTCTTGGCAACTAAGTTTTCTGTTAGTGATTCTAGTTTATCTTAATGAAAGTCTAGTATGTGATGGCACTTTGACCCTTGTCTTCTACCGTTGTTACTTTTTTGGGGGTAAAATTTCCCCATTGCGTTATTCTTTCAGCATTTTACAGATTGTGCAGAAGATGTTTGGGCACTGCAGACAGACCATTGTCAGTAACCTCTTCAGTTTCCTTAGAAAGGAAAGGTGTCCTTATGTTTAGACCCCAATGCAAAATAGCAAAAGATGATCATAAGATTTCCCATGTTAGCCTTCTCTTTTTGGGTGTGAAGAAGCCTGTTTCCTTCTCCCTTTCCTCTTTACACTCCAGCCTCCAAACCTTTTTGGTGATTTTTTCATTGGATTGGCTGCAGTGCTCAGATGTAGTTTCAAAAGTGTTGCACAGAAAAGGGGAATCAGTTTCCTTTATCTGCTGGCCACGTTCTAGCTAGTAGGGGTCAGCATGCAGTTGACCTCATTGTCGCACTGTCATTACTAACTCACGTTACAATGCTCTATAAGGATCCCCAAACTCCTCTTTTGCAAATACGTTTTCTGGCCATTTGAACCCAGCCTATATGAGATTTTTTTATTTTCTGGCACACGTGAAGACTGTTTTACCTTGTCCTTTCATCTTGGAGATTTGACTGCCTATTTCTCCAGCTTGTTGAGATGCCCCTGAAGGAACAGCAGCTGGCTCTGTCATATTTATCAGCTGATCTCCCTAATTTCTTAATGCCAGTGAACTTGCTAATGGATGCATACTGTCATATTTTCAAGGTCATTCATGAAGACCTGAGCAAACACTGAGGTGAATGGAATCGGAATGTCTTTGGGTAATGACACCAGTAACTGGCCATCAGCTGGACTTCATGGCGTTGATTGCAGATGTTTGAGCTCAGTGTTCCATGCAGTTCTTATCCTACCTTGGAATCCATTCAGTTAGTATCCTTGCAGCCAAGCTGGAGTTTCATAGTCTAATGTGAGACGTTGTCAGAAGCACTGCTAAATTCAATTTAAATAGTGTACAGTGTGTGTCATCAAAGGCAGTCAGGTTGGTTAGGGATGATTCGCCCTTTCTAAGTTTGTGCTTGCTGTTTCCAGTCGCAGTGGATTTGCTTTGTATAATCTTTACTCTTATTTCCTGTATTCTTTTTGCAGATAGGTTTGTCTTTTTTTTTTTTTTTTTTTTTAAGTCATCAGAAATTTCTCCTGAACAGTGCAGCCACGCTGAGACGATGGAGTGGTCTTGCAGGTTCACCGACTTAAACGTTTTTGGTGCGCCCCATTCCCATTTTGGTGCATACCCATTAGGGTACTATGGTTAGGCTGCGTTTGGACTTGATGATCTTTTGAGGTCCCTTCCAACCTAGTGATTCTATGATTCCATCTTAGAGGCTGCGTGTGTGAACAACTTGCTGCTGTGATCCCTGACTTTGCTTATCTTTATAGATAATGTTCTGCTCCCTCTGATTCTGGCACTGGGTTTGGGAACATGGGAGGCCAGAGTGCAGTCTTTGCTCTTCTGTAGTTGGGCTTTTTCTTTGTGCTGAACAGATCCCTACACCATTCAGCACCGGGCCCATGCATTTCTCAGTCCTAATCTTACTGCTGCTGATGTGTCATTAGATCTCATTTTTGTTGGCCTTTGTATTTCCTGCTGGTCTGAACATCCAGCTGAACTTCGGCTTTCCTGCATGCCTAGGCAACACCTGGTGATTTTCTTCATGTTGGTGTGTGCCACAAGCACCTATTGTTCTTCAGAGCAGTCTCCAGTGGAATATTGCCCATCAGTTCTTTGAATAAGTGGCAGTCTGCATTTATGAAGACCAGAGCTGTAATTCTGCTGTTTGTCTTGCTCTTGTAGCAGATGCCCAGCACATCATCCTTGTTGGCCCCTTCTAATATATACCTGTAAGTTCTTCACTGGCTCTTAGAGTGTTTCAAAGCAAAGCTCCATGCACTCAAACCCACCTTTATGTGTGGAGAAAACCACCTCCTCCTTGCACTTTCCTGACATGTCTTTGCTAAACAGCCTTCCTAAAAGTCCATTAACTGCAGTATTCCTGTCTTGCATACTATTCCACTGGTTCTCTGTGTTCTCACTAAGATCAAAATTGTGAAGCTCTCCATGGATATCTGGCTCATCCTGTTTGTTTCTCATAGAGCGTGTGTTCATGCACAGCCACTTGAGATGGGTTCCAGCCATGCTGTTGTCTCCTGAAATGTGAGAACTTTTCTTGTTGTTCTTCGCCCTGGGTGTTTCCCTCTGCTTTGCCTTATACCCCCATTTCTTTTGTGACTGGTGGTTGTTATCGTCTCACACCAATCCTAGGTTAATTCCCTCTTTGCTATGTTAGCAAGCCTGTGGACAGAATTGCTCTTGTCCCACTTTACAAGATGAATGTTGTCTCCCCTCAGCAGTCCTTGTAGCTGGAGGAGTCCTGTGGTTACACAAGCCAACAAGGTGTTGATGTGCAGGACGTGCCTTCTCCTATGTGAGTCTTTTTCATTGAATTGAGGAGAACGCCACCTGCAAACTGCTTAAAGTTTGATTGTAGGGATACTTCGTGGCGGTTCTTGTTTTCAGTTGCAATGCAGTAATTGCTTAGGAAAATACCAAGAAGTACTCCTAGTTTTAGCGTACGAGCTGCCTGTCAGAGGTGTTGTGTTCTCTAATTTTGAAGATGGCAATGAAAAACTGTCATTATTGGAGTGCGAAAATGAAAAGTACACTGGCAATATAATATCACGCCACATTGGAAGTCATATATTGCAAGTCATACCTGTGGTAAAAGATACTGGAATCCTAGAATCATGCAATGGCTTGGGGTTGGAAGGGACCTTAAAGACCATCTAGTTGTGCATTTGAATATAATTCTTTGGGTTTGCCAAATTAAATGGGTATTGATCTGAAATTCTGAAAAACTTACACTTTGGAAGAGAATACAGACTTCTGTTATACTGTGTGGAAGGTATAATGTTGTTTGTGAAGTTTGTCGCTAGTAAAACTTGCAGCTTCTATGAAATCTAGTCAGAGGTGATGGTGCAAATGAGCTCCCTCGTGGAAGACAGAAGAGGTGCTGCTTGGCATAAGAAAGGTCTCAGGAAGTGTTTAAGAGGGGCTGTTCACAATCAGGACATGGTGGATTGGGTCATGATTATTGTGTATAGAGGGTTTGTGTTAACATTTCCTTGTAATTTTGTCCTCTTAGGAATATGCAATACTCAGTCTCTTTCTGAGCAGGCGCAAGCTTTCCGTGACAGCATCTTTCTTTTTCTTAGGTAGTGCTTTCAACTGCGGAGTTCTTAAACCTTTGAGGCCAAGGTTCTTACTGTCATTGTCACTGACAGACTTAGGAGGAGTGTCAGGAACTGGGTGGGCCTTAAAACTCCGAAGTCCATTCTGAATAAGCTTGTGTAAGCTCTGTGGATTATGGTTCCAAGAGAAGTCTTAATGGTGTGGCTCCTCTTGTCTGATCCTGAGTAGTACACAACTTTGAGGGGGGGATATTGAGAATAGGGTAAGCAAACGTTTGTATTATTTAAACAACAAGAAGGCAAAACAGACAAAAAGTAGTCTTAATTATTTCTTTACTTTTGAGTAAACTAATTTGAAATTGAGGAGCTGAAACAGAATAATTTTTGACCTAATTTTTGACTACTTAGCCTTTTTTTAAAGTACATTTTGCCTTAGATTATCCAACGGAGTTGTCATGCATTTTGAAGTGATGCTAATGAATACCTTTTCTATGTTTCCATTTCAATTCTAGCAAGTGGAAAGGTGACAACAGCGGTGTCAGCTCTTTGTGCATCAGTCCAGATGGGAAAATGCTGCTGTCAGCCGGTAGAACTATAAAACTGTGGGACCTGGAGACCAAAGAAGTCTACAGAGTAAGTACCTTAATGCAACCAGAGTTTAAAAATTATATATATTCTTCTTGAATATATATATATACGTATGTATGTATTGTGCTTTAGTGTTTCCTAATGGGACATCTGAAAATTTTGTAGGCTGGGAGGAGACAGCTGGCACCTTTGGGGCTGCTGGGAGCTATTTCAGTGATGATACTTTCAACTGTGGTTTCAATTTCCTGATGGTTGAATGAGGACGTTGAATTCCTTGGCTGTGTCTGAGAATGCTGCTAGCAGCCTTTCTTGATCCTGTAGCATAAGGATAGGTGCTGTTCTCTTTCACTGTGTCCCTTTCTGAAGCCTTTCTATTGGGGAACTCAGTTCTCTGCACTATTAGTTTCTTCTGATGTGTTTTTGTGAGAGCTCCTGTACCCTTGTGCTAGTCATCTCTTTAAAGCATTCAGGTCTCTTAGCTAAATTCTTTGTAACAGGTGTTATCGGTATTGCTGTGGAAGCAATTGGAAGGCAGAGAGACAAAAATATTGTTTTCTGGGCAGGGCTCAGGCAGAAGGAAATTACCATATTTGGCTGTGCCTTAAATGCAGTCGTGTTCTACTCTATGGCAGCAGATAGGAAGCAGCTAGTCTTTGATTTCCTGGTATTTGCTGTCAGGTAAGTGTGCACACGTATTACTGTGGACTTGCTGGCACATGGCAAGTACTGTGTGTGTCTGCATCCTGTGGTGACCAAAATCTCTATCTGTGAAAATAAAAATTGAAGTGTTGATTTATTTTATTTTGTTCAACAGCTTTAGTGTGTCGTCAGACCTGTGTGATCATCTCCTAGCTGAGAATGAAACTGTAAATCTAGTTTTGTTGTAAAGTGTGACGTGCTTTCTGACAGTAACAGCAGTACAGGCAGGTGTGATTTCTTTCACATTGAGCTTAGTTCCGGTAATTTTACTTTGATTGATTCCCCGTTGAACTTGAATTTCTGATAAATAAGTGGAGTGCCAGGAAACGCTTTTGTGAAATGTAGGAATGTAAGGAAGCTGATCACTGGTTAAAGAAATAAGGAAAACACTGAAATACTCTTGCTAACCTGGGTCTTTCTTAACATTGTTTCTTAACTAATGTTTTAATTTTTGTCATACGGCTGTTGATGGCAGTAATTGAATTTCCCCCCCCCCTTCTCTTAGCATTTCACAGGCCATGCTACATCAGTGTCATCATTAATGTTTACCACAGTGAAACCTATGAATGAAAACAAACCCTTTGATGGAATTACAGGACTCTATTTCTTGTCTGGGGCTATACATGACCGGTTACTGAGTGTTTGGTATGTAAACTTTTCTTAATTTTTAACACTGGTTATGACTGTTACTGAGGATAGACTTAACAATGATGCTCTGAACTCTGATTAAGCAGAAGGGGCACTCTGGAAAAATGCAGTGATGATCTCTTAAGTAGTGGTTTCAATTCACTGATTGTTGAATGAAGACCTGAATTTCCTTGGCTGTGTCTGAGCATGTTTCCAGTAGCTGTCACCTGAATTCCCAGCATATGCTAGGAATGTAGTGTGTGGTATGCTTCTTGTTCTTTGTATTTGCTGTGAAGTTTGTTTTCTTTGCTGAATTTTGCTTGGTGGTTACTTTGCACTTGAAATTTAGAACACCTTTTAAAGCTGAAAGCTGCAATTATGAAATTAGTATTTTTGGATGAGGTGTACTGAGATAGTGACAACAGTAGAGCGTGATTTGTAGGCTCTATAACACTGCTGCTTTTCAGATGTGGAGGATGTTGTTTGTGCTCTGTTAAATAACTTGTGCTGTTTGTGTCTCCAGGCAGATCAGATCAGATAGGAAAGAAAAGAATGCTGTGATGTCTTTCACGGTAACAGACGAACCAACATTTATTGACCTGACCGTGTCAGAACTCAAAGAAGAGGTAGGAGCAGTAGTTTGTAACCAGATATGTCAAACAATTTCACACCAATTTCCTTTTAGGGCATGAATAAGGTTTGTATTTGGTTTCTGTTGTGCAAAGATGAGATCTGAATGCAAATTCAGTAGTGTGAGGGTATTTATTATAGGTGCACTTGTGTAGCTGGCAGTTTGAAATAATGATTTTCATAGCTACTAAGTGCAGATTCCATGTTTCCTTCAAAAATGTTGCTTGCAATGGCAGAAACGTGATTTGTTTCCTTTTATTTTGAATTAACTAGCCTTTATGAATTTAAATAGCTTAGCACATTCCCCAAGTCCCTGTTTCTGCAAGAAGTGTTTCAGAATAGTTGCCTTATGAAAAGTGTCTGCATGTGAAATGTTCATAAATAATTTCCTTAGTTACTTTGAACTTTTTTTTTCTCCTGTTGCCTTTAGATTCCTTTATAAAAAGAGTATTTCATGCTATAACTTCTAATGTTTCCATTTGTGCCCTCTTACTGCGTGTATAGGAGCTGGGAGTATTCTTTGATGTGCACCTGTAATTTTACTGCTCTGTTCTAGTTTCTTTCCTGTGAGCATATCTGGTGTGTCAGTGCCTGTATAGTTCAGTGCATCTGGACACCTTGGGTACTGTATTTTTGGAACATTGCTGCTTATACTGTCTGCTAGTGCCCGAGCTGTGCAGATTTGAGTATTTCAATATTGGTACAGTAAAGCACAGGTTTGAATTATGCTTTTGTCTTCTAACTGCTATAAATGTTCCCGAGATGTTAGTGTGTCTGATCTAATTTTATGGATTTAATTGTATTTCTAATGTATGTCATTGCTGTAAAGAGTCAAATCATAACCTGCAAATGTCTCTTGATGTCTCATACCTGTGGATGTCAGTTGTTTGGCCTAATCAGAATCTTCTATTGTGACTTCTTTCAGCCTGTGAAGTTAGCAGTTGTTTGCAGAGATGGGCAGTTGCATTTATTTGAACACATCTTAAATGGGTAAGGTAGTATTCCTTCTGAGAGTATATTTGGCAAGGTCTGGGATTACTGGGAGGCAAAACTCATTTTGTTGTGCTGCTGCCTTTGAACTCCTGGGTCTGTTCACAAACGAGTTCCAACTGATTCTTGGGTTACTTGATATGTGTTTTAAGAAATGCAGGAGAGCTTATTTGTTGGGGGTTATGCTGTATTTTGTTAGTACCTGTTGCTTTAGCAAAGATTTTGCCTGGTTTAACCTCATTTGAACTGTGTGTAAAGGATGTAAACTAGTAGAGTTTAAGGATTTGATAATGAAGGGTGAATACTTGTGCAAGATATGGAAGTCTGAGCTAAACATGCTGGTTTTCTTTCCTTTTTTTTCCTCCCCCAAGCTACTGCAAAAAACCCTTAACATCAAACTGTACTATCCAGATAGCAACGCCTGGAAATGATGGAGACTCCACGCCAAAACCAGTCCCTATTCTCGCGGCTGCGTTTTGCACAGACAAACAGTCTCTGCTGCTTGTGTATGGAAACACCTTGCAGCCCATCATAGAGAAAGTGGTACGTAAAACATATGGGAAAGGTTTTGGATTTTGTACTTTTTTGGAATTGCATCATGAGATTGAACTTACGCTTTCTCCCTTCTCTGGGAGTTATGACTGCTGCCCTTGAGTTGTTTAGAAAGGGGCTTTGCATTTTGCTCGTTCAGTTAAAGTGTAACTTGGCCTTATTGCTGGCTGTTACATGCTGCCTCAGCTGCTAATACATTAGGCTGTTGAAGCTTTCTAAAATTTTCAATTTGCCTGTGTGAGCTTCTCTGCAGAGCATGGGGATCTGGTAACAAAAGGCAGATGTGTAAAGCAACTGCTATTCTAGGGGAGGATAAGAAGCTCATTCTTGTTTGTACCTCTGGAGTTTGTTCTCATCTTTTAGTAGCTTGATGAATCACCACTGTGATTCATTGGCAGTTAACTGTTTTTATTCCTGTCCTTCCAGTCTTTGAACACCAACGAATCCCACGTATGTTTGATAAGGGACGTCCAGAAAGTGTTAGCGCTTAAAACAGATGATGCTATAACAAAGGTGAGCTTGTGTTTTGCATCTCTCAATTTACTTTGGAAATGCTAGAATTCTCTGCTCTCTTTTAAAATGAATTTGGATTTCTGAATGAACCTGCTCTGAGATCCAGTGTAGTTACAGAGACCCACAGGCCTTGGCTGCTGTGTGCACTGATAGGCCTTCACGCAGTTACCTTCCTGTAGCTCATGTCACAGCTGATAACATTGGTGTAGTGAGCAGACAGCATCGGTTTTCTAACCCTCAGGTTAGCTTCCAGTTCTGGTGCTCCATCAGCCTGGTGGAGCTTTGTGCTAATTCCCCGGTCCTGGAGCTGGAGGGTAACAGAGCTGAGATGCAGTGAGAGATGTGGGAGCTCCCTGGCATGCAGTGATGATCTCCATCTTGGTTTCGCTTTTTGCTGAATTCCAGTGAAGACTCATTTCTCTTGGCTGTCTGAGCATGCCTTGTGGAGAGAAAAGTGATGATTTGTGTATTGAGCGAAGTGAGTAGTATTTTAATTTTACTATTTTTCTCCAGTAAAGTTCTTGAACCATGAAATCAGTTTTATATTTATGGAATCTGACTTGTACACACATCATCTGGAAGTTTGGATGCTCACTGCAGTGTATGTATTTGTATCACTTTAGTGGACACTCAGCATGGCTCCCATAATGTACACAGGGCTGGGTGGGTACTTCAGAAAAAAGGAGAGCACAGCACACAGAACGGCTGTTATGAAAGAAGTGTTCTGGAAGTAGCATGTAGCATTTTCCTAATAGGTTGTGGCAGGTTGGTTTTAACACACGTTAGAGTCTCGAAATAAGATCAGTATTTGAAACTGGAAGATTAAGATCTTAGCAATTTATTCTTATGTGTTTCTCTCGTTCTGCCAGGTGAAGACGCCAGTTGTGAACTCAGACACCAAAGTTCTAGTGCCTGGCATTCCAGGACACAGTGCAGCTGTTAAAACTCCGTCCTCGGGAAAGGAGAAAAAGAAAAGCAAAAGGAAACCAGGAGAGACAGAGGTAAAGTGCTTCCTGTTTTAAACCCAACAGTCATTTACAAAGCAATCACAAATGATCATTGTGGCTTCTTTAGGTATATTTGAACTTGTGTTGTTTGCCTTCATTGTTTGCACGAGGGCAAAGTGAATCGTGCTATCTTCTTGTAGGAAAAGGTCTTCCCTTTGGTCAAAACCTTTCCCTCCTTGAAGCCCTGACTATGCTGCCCACATATCTGCCTGTTAATGCAGGGCTTTGTCACACACTTGCTTGTCTCTTTTGCTAAGATACATTACTGCTTCTTAGTCAAAACTTCATCTTCTCTTTTTCCAGCTATCCTCTCAGTATGTTATTTTCTAGTAGGATAGGAAGGAATGGTATATATTAGCTACTTTGCTTTCAGCTGATATTTCTAAGAAATGGCCCTGAAACACTGTTGTTTCTTGTCTGCAGGACAGCATTGAGGAGCGCCTAGGGGCATTGGATATCGATGTGAGCAAAGTAAAAACTCCAGGTGGCCTTCCACAAACAGATAGCTTTGCAGTGCTTTTGGTTCAGGGCTTGGAAAGCAATGACGAAGACATCTTAAACGTAAGTATTGCATGATCACTGTGTGCTGTTTAAACTATTTGTTGAGATCTGTGGGGAACTTCCCTGGAAGCTGTGGAATCTGAGCAGTCAAGATCCTTTTGTTCCTCCTGGCTGCTTTTTGCTGATGTGCTGATAAGGCACTGGTATTATGAATGATGGTAGTGGTATTTTAATACTAGCTACCTTGCTTTCTGAGTCATCACATGAACTTTGCAGCATTTCTGTTTATGGTAAATTTGTTGTGTCAGAGTTCAGGTATTTTACAAGTGATGTTAGTAGTGCAGCCATCTCCCTTTCAGCTTCAGCTAGAGAACGATCTGTGGTCAGTCCAGAGTGTACCATTTCTGAGTAGGTGTTGTTTGAAAAACGCATCGATGACAACAGTTTGACCTGAAAAGCTTGTCGCTGCGCTTTTGGACTAGGGGGAATTTAGACTTCTGGGGCAGGAAAAGGGAATCTTTTAAGGATTTGTCACTGAATAGAAATTACTTGTCACCAGCGCAGGTGAAAGGCGTTTATTTGCAGAAGTGAAGCATGGAAATAGAAAAACAGCAAAGGAAGTTCTCATTAATATGTCTGTTATATTTTGTCTCTAACGTAAGAAGGGTGGACTAGGGGCAACGGCCGATTGTTTTAGACAGGTTAATCAAGTGTTTATTTTGTTAATTGTAGCTGACTTGAAAAATGGAACTCCTTTTCATAGTAAATTTTATTTTACACGTTGTCCTCATCTGAGCGTATAGAGGTAATGGAGTAGAAAAAGATTTAAACCCAGGAATTTTTGATTTTTGTTCCCACGTGTGTTAAAGCTGAATGATCATCTGATTTATTTTTCCATTTTAACAGAAAGTGCTTTCTGCAAGAAAGGAAACTATAATAAAGAACACAGTAGCCAGAATGCCTATACACGCTGTCATTCCACTGCTGCATGAGGTAGGAGAGATTGCATTTCACGTACCTGTCATACAAACCACATTTGGCTTGCCTTTTAGCTGGGGAAAATTAAGGATGTGTCTCTCAATTTCAATGAATAAATCAAGTCAAATAATATTCTTTTAGTAGTTTTATAATACTAAACTTATTTGTAGTTTATTTCTGTCTTACTCTTACCTCATCTGGCTGAAGCTTAACCAAAGGACAAAGTGCCACTGTCAAAGCTAGGAAAAGCCATAGATCACGTGGTGTTATCTTAAATGAGTAAGCAGGAAAAAAGAAAGAGGTTAAGCTAAAGCTTGCTTAGTCCATGGCAGAAAAAAACCAAACAACAACACATTAGTTATGTAATACTATTAAAGCAGATGATAATTGGAAACTTTAGAATAGCAGTGCTAGTTATGGTTATATTGCTCTTGTATTTTAATCTGCTGGCCTCAAAATCTGTTCTTACTTGTGGTACTAATCGTTCTACCCAAATATCGGGGCTGTCATGTGGATGGGCTTTAAGCTCTTTATGCATTTCTTGCTTTTAATTGTTACCATTTTTGTTCCTCTAGCTTACAAAGAGATTGCAAGGCAACCCATACAGGTAAGAAGCAAGTTACCCACAGTTCAATTTATCTGAGAACGTTTATTCTGTGTTTTATGGTCTGTGCTTCCCTGTGATGACTTCCATATTAATTGTAATTAATTGATTAGTTGCTATGTTAATATCATCTTGAGGTAAAAAGTCTCACCTGATTGTGGGCGCAAAGGAGGACTTTTATTAAGACTATGCTATTTTGGGCTGACGTAAGTGAAATTGAAAAGGGAAAGGGATACCTGAAGTGAGCATGCTGAGGGAGTATCTGAAGTAGCAGACAGCTCAGACCTGCTCAGTATGTCAAGCCAAATCACTTTAAGATGTGTAGCTTGTATTTAAGAAAAATACACAGCTCTTCCTACACCTGCCAATCCTGCTATATTGCTATAGCAATAGCTTGCTGTGACTAGATGTCTTCAATTGGATTAAAAAAACAACAAGAAAGTCCAACGCATGGTAGATGAAGAAAGTAGCGGCATTAGTTTGTTATTTTTCTCCATTGAAATCTCCGATTAAAAAACATCAGAAACAGATCCCTGAGCACGTCTAGTTTTAGTCTTTCTCTTAGATGTTGTTCTCTTCCTGGCAGATATCACTTACAGGGGCATCCTATCGGGATAGCCAAATTATTTTATTTCTTACTGTATTTTTTTTTTAATATAATGAAAGTTGAGCACCTCTTGTGGAACAGCTTAGCCACTAGAAAATGAAATGTGTGTTGTCAGCCAATATCTTAATATCTATGATATCATTTCCAGTGCCTCACAAATGGTTCGATGGCTGAAGTTTATTTTTACTCTACATGCATCCTACCTTTCCACAGTAAGTATCTTGCATTACAGTTAATGTGTATAGCTGAAACCAGACTCAAGTGCTTAAATGTATGTGTATTCTTTCTTCAGGAATCCATCTCTTGCTCTGCATGTATGGTAGTGCCCAAACCAATGCATAGAGGGCTGTACTTTACCATTTTGCTGAACTGATGGACGTTTGTTATAAATTGTTCATCTTGGTCATCCATGACATAATAGTCATCCCAAAGTCAAATCAAAACAAGTTATGTCGTAGGGGAAGGCCAAATAACTGTCAAAACATGATCTAGCTGTTGTCATTAACGCTTAACAGAACTGAATTTCTGTATTGAGTATGACTGGATATATAGGGTAAAGGTTTGACCAGGCTGACAGAGTAGCAGGTAATGTAGTAGCTTCTGGGTGGAAATCCAGCCTTCCCTGGATAAAATGCTTTGGCTCAGTTAACAAAACAAACAAGTGTATTGTGACACTGTTAGTGTCTTTTCTACTCCTGGGAATCTCCCTTTTATCACAGTATTTTTATATGTCAAACCTTGTACGCGTTGCTTTGTATACTGAAGTGTATTCAGGTTCCGTTCATGCTGCTTTCCAAGTAGTGCTTGTAAAGGTGGTATTAGGAGTGACTGTGGAAGGAAAAAGTAGTGTAAGTAGAAGGGGTTATGGTTCTGGACATGCCTACATGTTAACTGGCTGAGCAGCAGGTGATTCCTGTGAATCCTTAGTGTTTGCCCTAGATGTAAAAGGATAGTTAAAAACGTAAAAGTAAGATGCAGGTTATGTATTGGGTAGCAGCTTTGTTTTAATTCATCCTTCTCTTCTTGTAAGTTGCCAGACCTTATTCCTCAGCTGGGAATGCTGTACCAGTTAATGGAGAGCAGAATAAAAACTCTGCAAAAGCTTTCCCGTCTACATGGAAGGCTCTTCCTTCTTGTCACCCAGGTGAGTTCAGCTGAAGAACACAGGATATGTAGAAGTGCTATTTGCAGGTTTAGCTTTCTGTTGTGAGAGCATCTAATGGGACCTGTCATCAGGAACTTAGTGCAGCTGCTGTACGGCTACAGTGGTAATACTCAAAGCACTGCAGTTGACTGACTGTCTGGTCAGTCCATGCTCACAGAAAGTGTTGCACGTTCTTTCCTGCCAGATGAGTGTACTAACTCATAGCATTTTAAGTGGGAATAAATGGGTGGTGCTGGGCTGCTTTGAAGCAAACGCCTCTGAAATTTTACTTTGTCCTTCCTATTTATGTGGCTGTTTACAATAATAAATGAATGCATGTTATTTAACCTCTGTGTAGATTTCATTTATGTTGTTGAGAGCCTTACTGACTTCAAGTTTGGGGAATATGCGGTTGTAATGTAAGGCTAATCTGCAAATTCCATTCAGGTTGCAGCATCGGAAACAGTTCAGGATGTGACAGAGGTTAATCAGACTGCGAAGCTGGTATATGAGGATGGTAAGTGCTGTATGCTAGATGTAGCTCAACTCTGGAATTTGTGTGACAGCTGATAGATGATGGCTGTTCATCGTGCTCCTGTGATATTGGTAGTGGACAGTCTCCGAGCAGGGAGGTTCTGTAGGAAATCTATGGCAGGCAAGTGAGTGATTTATCATGTAGGCAACTTATGGTTCATTGTGCCTTTCTTCCCCTCCTTTGGTTTCCTTCTGTTTTCTTGATGAAGTCAGGAGGGAGATCAGCAAAACTGCTACCTCGGACTTCTGGAGGGTGAACTTTGAACTGTTGAGGACCCTGGTGGGGGAGGGTCCCTTGGGATTCAGTACTGGAGGGTAAAGGGGTCCCAGAAGGCTGATTGCTCCTCAAGAAGGAAGTCTTAAAGGCGGGGGAGCGGGCTGTCCCCCTGTGCTGCAAGATGAGCTGATGGGGAAGATGACCAGCGTGGATGAACAGGGAGCTTTTCTGAGGCTCCAGGAGAAGAAGAGAATCTGCCTCCTGTGAAAGAATGGACGAGCAACTCGGGAAGAGTACGAAGAAGTTGTTAGGGTGTGCAGGGAGAGCTTTAGAAGGGCAAAAGCCCAACTTGGTAGCTGAGGTAAAAACGAACAAAAAACCTTTTTACAAATACATTTACAGTAAGAAGAAGGCTAAGGATAATCTCCATCCTTTACCAAATGTGTTGGGGAACGTGACCACTAGGATAAGGAAGAAGGCTGGAGTTCTCAATGCCTTCTTTACATCTGTCTTTAGTAGTCAGAGCAGTTATCGTCAGGGAACTCTACCTCCTGACCTGGAAGTCTTAGATGGGGAGCAGAATAAACCCCCCATGAGTCAGATGGAAACCGTCAGAGACTTACTACTCCACCCAGACTGCCACAAGTCCATGGGCCGGATGGGATTCACCCAAAGGTGCTGAGGGAGCTAGTGGAGGTGATAGCCAAACCGCTTTCCATCATCTTTCAGCATTCCTGGCCAACTGGAGAGGTCCCAAAGAGGATTGGAGTCTTGCCAATGCAACTCCTATCTACAAGAGTGGTTGTAATGAGGTTCCAGGGAACTACAGGCCTGCCAGCCTTGGTGCCAGGGAAGGTTATGGAACAAATCATTGTGAGGGAGATTACACGACATGTGTGGGAAATCTGAAGGATCAGGATCATGCTAGCCAGCATGGGTTCATGAAAGGCAGGTCCTTCTTGACCAACCTCATCTCCTATGATCGAGTGACCCGCGTGGTGGCAGCAAAGCTGTGAAGGGTCTGGAGTGCAAGTCTTAGGGGGAGTGGCTGACGGAGCTGGGATCATTTAGTCTGGAGGAGGCTCAGGAGAGATCTGATTGCTTTTTACAACTGCCTGAAGGGAGGTTGTGGCGCAGTGGTGGTTGGCCTCATCTCCCGTGTAACAGTGATAGGACAAAACGGCCTCAAGTTGCACCAGGGGAGATTCAGGCTGGATGTTAGGAAAAATTTCGTCTCTAAAAGAGTTGTCAGGCATTGGATCGGGCTGCTCAGGGGGGTGGTACAGTCACAGACCCTGGAGGTGTTCAGGAAATATGTACATGTTGTACTGAGGGCCATGGTTTAGTGGGAAGTGTTGGTGATAGGTGGACGGTTAGACTGGATGATCTTGGAGGAGGTCTTTTCCAGCCTTGGTGATTCTATGATTCCTGCTTCACAAATTAAGGAATCTGTTAATTGGAAGATCTTGAAATACTTAACTGATGACATCGGATTTCTAGTGCTAACTGCCCTTATACTGAGGTAGATGCAGTCAAGGAGCTGCTACATTTGAGTCAGTGAGACTTTGCAGTAATGTGTGCATTTATACTTCCAGTTTGGGCCTGACGTTTCTACTACAGCTGTATACTGCATAATCATAGCAAAGTGACTAGTTCCTGATTTATGCTGATCAACCTAATCTTCATATGGAATTAGTTCTGGAATTTAAATAGCAGTTTAGTGGAGGTTTAGCAGCATATGGAGTTGAGTTTTGTTTGAACATATTCAAATCTGTTTTCCAGACTGAGGGATTGTTTTCTTTTTTGCAGAGTCCTCAGAGGAGGAAGGTTCGGATGATGAGATGATTGCAGATAAAGACTCAGATGTAAGTGGAGTTGAATTGAATCTTCTCACAATCAGTTGTGGCAGAAGTTGTGTTAATGTCAAAGGTTCAAACATTCCTGTTTTGTTCAACCCTCCAGGAAAACTGGGATGAAGATGAAGAAAAAGAGGAGCAATCAGATGAACAGGACATGACTGTTGAAAAGGAAATCAACGGTGATTCTGATTTGGAACCAGAAAATGAAAGTGAAGAAGAATAACGGCATAAAAGAATAAACTTAACAGTTTAAAGAAGTGGGCCACCAGAACTTTCTAATTCTGGATCATCTTGCTGAAAGATGCCATATTTGCATATAGGGAGTGCAGTCTTATGCACAGCCTATGTGTAGGGGCACGTGTGGGGCACCGTGCATTTCTGAATCCAGAATGTTTAACCACGCCAGCCTTCTCTTGCCCTATTTCCCTGCGCTTACTATAGAAACATTTCTTCCACCTCTCATGGTCAGATTATGCCTGTCATGTGGACATGCATTTGTATCTCAAGTGAAATAAATCTGCCACCTCTGTTTGTGTGGTAAACTTGGTTCAGCTTTACATTGAATTTGTTTCAAACGTTCAAGGATCAAAACCAGCTGATCTATACCTTCTTTCCATGCTTCAGTTAGCAATAGCAAGTGGGCATCCTGCTGCTTTTTTTTTGGTTGGTTTTCCAGGAAAAAAACACAAAAGGAAAAGTTATTTTTGTAACGTTTAAATTCTCTAATGAATTTCCTTTCTTTCCTCCCATCCTCCATTGGTTCAGCCATGCCTTGGCGATATCTCAATGCCACAGTGGCTTAAAAACAGCTTTTTATTTTTAACAAATTTGAACTCGAGACTTTTATATGTAGAATCAATGACTTTTCTCATGCTTTAAAAAGACATTAGAACTATCACTGTTCCCTAATTTCATTTTAATTGAGGCTGTATGTAAGATTAATGCTAACCCAGAGGATAGACTGTTGAGGTGGATGGGGAGAGGGGAGTAACACAGGGAAATGAGAAGGTGGATACTTGTGAATACGTAGCGCACAGCTATACGTTTATTATCAATTTTTAACCTCAGTGGCAGAGCAAGGACAACTGATTGCTCAGCTAATGGAAGCTGAAGAGGTACAAACACATTTTTAAGAGCAAAACACGGTAAAGGTCTGAGCCATTCACCACTATAATGTACAATATATTTGTCTATAAATGGAGCTGTTGCAACTAAATGCTGCCCTCTTTGTAAAGTGAATAAATATACATCTCCTTTACCAAACACCTGTCCTGTGGTTTTGTTGAGAGAGCCCTTGGATGCCTAAGAGTGGTGGTGAGGGATGAAATGCTCTGTTTGTACCAACCGGATCTCTTGTGGAAGAGGAAGCCAACCTCATAGGTAGCAAGGCAAAGTGTCTGTAACTCTGGTTTCTTAGCTCCTTGTTGCATTGTGGCTGCAGTGCTGTGTGGAGAAACGGTGGATTGTGTTATAGGTTAATCTAATGTGTAGCTTTTCTAGCAGTACTGATGTTTCTGTAGACAGGCTGGCTTTGAAACGTGAAAGAGGGATGTGAATGATGGTCTGGTGCATCTCTGGTGAGTGCTGACCTGCTGAGCTCTTGGGGCATGGAGTAACACGAGCAGCACTTGTGTTTCAGTTGTGCAATGTCCTACACAGCTGTGTCTCAGCCTTTCCAGAAGGCAAAGTAGGACTGTGGGTTTGAGTCAAGGAGTGGGCTGAGTACTTTGCTGGCACTGTTGGGTTATGGGTCTGTTGCACTGTCAAGGTGGGTGTTACCTGTGTCCATCATTTCAGCACAACAGAAACCTGTTTCAGGAGAGGAACTGCGGAAGAACCTGGCAGCAGGAAGAGTAGGGGAACACCCGTGACTTCTCAGCACTGAGATTCTGTGAGCCTGGTTCAGCAAGTCGGTAGAATGGGTCTGAGTTCTGCTCTTTTCTGGTGTTGTCACGCTGTGTCCTCTGAGCCCTTACAGGTAAGGGCCAGACATCGTCAGGCAGCTATTGTGTGTGAAACTGGGTATGGCAACTGCAACCAGATGGGGTCCTTCCAAAAATTACATGCACCTGAGGAGTTGATAACTGACTGTTCTGTGCTCTTTCTAACCTTTAAAACTGCTTATCTGTCTGCACGAAGTATCAGCCAACTGCATTCATGTCTTAGTCTTTCAAAGATGCAGCATCACCTGGAGGAAGGGGCTGGAACTGAGTAGCCCTGCCTTGCAGCCTTGATGCTGGTGTTTATATGAATGAAGGGAGTCAGGAAGGTAACCAGCTGCTTGTCCTGAGCAGAGGAGTTTGGGTGGGGGCTTGTATAATGTCCAAGATGTGTCCAGTGCAAGCCTCGGTGGTTAAACAGTCAGCAAGTTCATGAGGTGGAAACTCTGATGTGTACTTTTGTATGCTAAGTGTGTATAGCGTTCCATTTATAGGTGTGTATTTAACACTCATCCGGGCACCACTGCACAATTGCGAGGGGTATTGCTTTGCTGTTTTTATGTGATGGTGGCCTAATTTCCAGATCACTGCAGTAAATGACATCTGCGATAAGGAACGATACCAAAGATGGCCAGAGGGTGTCACAGCAGCTTCACAAATGTACGTACCTTGGATATCAAGAACAACCTGTGAAGTGTGACTCCGAGGATGGCATTGTAGCACTGCTGAGCGCATCCTGCTGTAAGACAGCGTCAGTCGCGTTATCCTCTTCTGTTATGGTTCTGCTTCCAGGGGAACTTCCTGCTATGCCAAGGGTTTGTGCTGAGGGGGCTTGTTGCCTCCCTTGCTAAATATTGCAGCATTTCTCTGCAGCGTGGTACTGGAGTGAGAGCTGCCCCTTTGGGATGTGCACCCACGTATGGAACTTTTGCTTATGGTTCACCTGCTCAATTAAAAAAAAAATCCTCTTGCTTGTGGCTTCTCTGTCCCCACGTAACTATCTTAACATCACTGTAAGAAGCAGCAAAATGTACACCGTTAGAGATGAGAGAGGGAAGATTCGGGATGTATAACTAGTCCTTGGGAAATTCCTTGTCACTGGGAACATCAGCAAGTAGACATCTGAGAAAGTACTGAGATAAAGTGCATAGCCATATAGATAAGTTTCACTTGAGGCTATTAACGCAGATTACATCTCTACGAGACTAATCCCTGCCCTTTGGGATGCTGGTTGCCTGTCCTCTGTGAGGAGGGCGTTGGAGAGAGGTGGCTGCAAGCACTGTTTCCTTGCGTGTGTGTCCAGCCTCACTGCTGTGGGACCTCAAGGAGCCATCCAGGAGATGGGCTGTGGCAAAGTCCCATGTGCTGCAAGTTAATTAATCAGGCCTAGCTTGAAACTTCAGTTTTACTTCAGAGAGCAGTATGACTGACGTAGGGGAAAATGATTCCTCCCTGTTTGCTCCACGTGGATGACTTCACCCAGGCTCCAGGCAGCCGTACCCTTCCTGTCTGAGATGCCTCTCACTGCCTCCCTCCCGGAGCGCGGGTTCCTTGTAAGATCAATAAGATCATAAAGAAAATCCTGCCTGGAAGAGAGCCTGGGCCTCTGCCTAAGGAAAAGCCCACGTGCCTCTCTGAGCTCCTGTTCCAGCAGCAGGACGTAATGCCGTTTCACAGGGAGGGATGAGAGAGAGGAAACGAGATTTGTGTGAGGGGGAGTGAAGTCATGGTCAGACCTGGAGCCTATCCAAAGCTCTTCTAATCACAGAGATGGGCTTAACTAGGTTATTTCAAGTATCTTGGCTCGGTAACGGGCACTATAAGTTATTCAGGAGTATTTTAAAGAATTAGTGGTACATTTTGTCCTTGAGAAAAAACACTTCCTTCAAGCTCTGCTCTGGCTTTGTGGGAATAGTTTGTCTCTGAGCTCCTCCCATGACAGTTACTGCACTCAGGACCCCTCAATCTGTGTCTGAGCCAAAGGGCTGCTTGCTTTCATCACCGTGAGAGAGCACTTGTCTGTCAGCTGTTTCACCGACTTCCCAAAGCCCCTGCAACAAAACCCCTGCAGCACTTTGCTGCCTGCTGGCACGTTTTGGGAGGAGCAGGTTTGTGTGCTTGCCATGCTCTCCTGCACATAGTAAACCCATTCTTTATATTCAGCTGCTCGCCAATGGGGGGGCAAGAAATGATTTATAACCATGGCAGCAGTTGCTGTGGGAAACTGGCATCAACAAGGAACTTTCTCGTGTCCACGTCAATGAACCTACTAAAAATCTTTCCGCTCTGCATCAGGTGAGACCATCTGTGATGCCTCCCAAAGATTTGGTGTAGAGGTAAGTCAGATAGAAGTGGTATCACACGCAATGTCTGTGACAGGAACCAACGACCCTCTCAACTGTCCCAACCCGGAAGTTCCTGTGATCAGATCAGGTCTTCTGCCATCATCTGGGCTTTCTGGGAAGGGGATTAGCAGTAAAGATTGGTAGAATCTGCTTTTGCTGAAGTTGCTCTGTGTCGCTTCAGAGATTTCTGTAATGCAGAAAATCTTGCGGTGTGATCAGGGCATCCATAGCTGCTGTTCCAGCTGAGGGGTTTCCAGCAGTTTTCAGGCTTGGGTACTCTCTGGACTTGCAGTTCTCTGAAGCTTCGTCTTGCATTCAGGCTCATCAAATCAAGGTGTACAGCTGAAATAGAGTTTGTAGGGATGATTAGGGGAGCTAGAAGAAAGAAGTAGACTCTTTAGCAAAGTCTGTGGCGATAGGATACTTAGAGGAGATTTAGGTTGGATATAAGGAAAAAGATTTTGACAGTGAAGGTGGTGAGGCACTGGCACAGGTTGCCCAGAGAGGTGTTGGGTGCTCTGTCCTTGGAGATACCCAAGGTCAGGCTGCATGGGGCTCTGAGCACCTGGTGGAGCTGTAGGTGTCCCTGCTTGCTGCAGGGGGTTGGAGTAGATGGCCTTTAATTGTTGCATGGGCATTGTTAGGTCACAGCCGGAACCAGTGATTGAGCACCTGGTGAAGGGGCAGAGCCAGCCCTGGAAGCACAGGTGCGAGGAATTCACACATGTGACCTCCCTAACCTCATTTACCGGCTGGCAGCCAAGAGGGAAGGATCCCTACTTGGAGATTGCTTTCTTCAGGGTATTTTCCAGGGAGCCCTTATCTTCAGAGCAGGGTAAGCTGTCCCTTTTTTATTACCGGCTTGTGACTAATTCCTTTCATGGGTTACCTTAAAGCTGCTCAGAGGCAGCTACGTACCTCTGTTTTCATACTAGCAGGAGTCCTTTCCAACTGAAACAATTCTACGATTAAAGGTTTGGGGAAAGGGTATGTTTAAGTGAAGGAAACTAATAATAGGATGAAAGGAAGGCTTTTCTGGGAAGTATGAACTCTGGAGGAGTTTTGAAGCGCCAATTTCTTTCCTACAGTTTCCTCGATTCCAGTGAAATATTTTCCTGTTTATAGGAAGGACTTTTCCTCTCTATCTATAAACAAATTTTTGTTTACCTAAGGTTGTTCAGATGGAGAACCCCACTGCAAGATGCTGAAAGCTGTGCCAACTGCTGCTTTGTTAGAAGGGACCAATACCAGTTTTGTGCCTCAGTTCATGTTTTGTACGCAGGACGAGGGAGAAGTTAGTACTGACATTTCTATATACAAGTCTGAGCAGAACAGCATTCCCGGTGCGACCAAAGTGCTGTGAGTAGGAAAGCACCCTATGCACACCAATGGGATGACTAACATCCCCCTTCTGCGTCCCAGCTGGGGCCACCGCTGTCTCTGGACCATGGGTTTGAGCCATGCTAGTCACTGACTTCCATGGATGATCTCTTTTTGGTTTGACAGGTTTCTAGAAGCATATATTGTCATGGATGTAAGGGTCGCTCTTTGTTCGGAAATGGTGTCTGGAATACTTTGATCCTCTGGAAGCTTGAAGCTTGAAATGAGATCGCAGTATAACACTGTGATCAGTGTTTGTAACAACACAGAGATATGCTTGAGTGCTCATGGGCGTTTTAAGGACTAGAAATGGAACGAGCAGCACAATCCTGCTTTGGAGCTGCTTGCCCGGTGTGACTCTCAGTTCGCATTGCTTGGAACGGCAATGGGAAGCAGCAGTGCGCCTGGGCAGAGTCCCAGTTTGGTGTTTACAAATACATGTGTTGATAACAGTGCTGTAATCTGAACTGCCTGGGCAGTCGCACTGAGTGTCCAATACTTTCCCCTGCTGAGTCAAGGCAAAGAAACGCCTATTGCACCCTCAGGAGGGCTGATACAGGTTTTGGGATCTAAAGAGACATGGTAAGCATGAAAGCAGGGTTTTCTTGCCATCTTGCAGCTCACAGCTCCAGTCTGCCGATTCCTTTGCAAAACAGTGGGGGAAATATAAATACAAAACCATTGCGTGCTCAGCCTGGGTCAGCACTGCTGGCAGCTGTCCCAAGCCCTGTGCTCTGCTGCACAGACAAGGTGCACTCCTGTGTCTGTGCCTTCTAAGTTCTTGTCTTGCACTGCGCGTGCCTGTTGTCTCTGTGTGGAAAGCTGTTGCAATGCACTTAAAATGTTGGGATGGTGGAAAAGAAGGGGCTGGTGGTGATCTTTTTTTTTTTTTTTACAAAATAGTAAAACCATAATAGCACTTTTGGAGATGTGCAGAACTTAAGTGTACTCAGGGACCATGACAAGTGAAGCCTTGTGAGAATATATCTACAGAAAAGAGAATTAAATAAGCACGGTCTGTGTATCCAAATTAATTTGTAAAGTGCGCTTCTCTGGTGTGTGAAGGTTTAATGGTGTGCACAGAACCTTAGCTTTCATCATTTGCTTAAGGGTTCCTTTAGTTCCTGTGGCTCAGGAGGCAGCTACAGAAGCAGGCCAGGCGTGCCCAGTGTCACTGTGTCACTCAGGGAGGAAAGGCCTGATTTGGCAAGGTGATCCTGTATAGCTCTGAGGCCTCGGATTTATTTTTTCCCAAGGATTTAAGATTAGAGCCTTAATTGCATCTGATAAGAAATGCTCCGAACATCAGAAACAGTGCTTGCTGAGTGGGGCTCCCGGTGTCATCACATTACAGCTGCTGAAGGATGACAGTAGATTCCCCTGTATGAATCTTCCTTCTGTTAACTTGAATCAGCTTGATGCGTCCAGCTGCAGGATTGGTGTCTGCAAAGGCTGTTTGTTCTCCTTCCTCTTGGAGTCCCTCTGTTTGCCAGTCCTTCCTTTATTGTTTCTCACTTGCCAGAGCCAAATGCAGCATTGTTTAATGCCGTTTTGAATCATAGTGCTGTAATATCTTAAAGAGAGGAGAGGACTGGGGGGGTTTCAGCTGCTCCAGTTCTCATCTGTGATGTTTTGCATCTCTGAAGTCCAAAAGGGTATCAGGTGTGGTTTCCTAGGGCTCAGCTCATGCTTGGTGTTTAGAGAGAGAAAAAGGCTGACAGAACAGAAGGGAGAGGTGTGTGGGAGTGCAAGAAATCCTCCTTCATTAGAGATGTGGGAAACAAAAATGAGTGACTGTGCAGCTCTGACACGTGCCTCAGAGGGAGAGCTTAAACGTAGCTCTATCATTCCCTCTCCAAAACATGAATGCAGCAGTGAGTGTTGGGGATGTTCCAGCCCCAGAGTGGGCTCTCAGGGAGGGGGGATCTCTGCTTCAGTCCTTCTCTTTGTGCCGCTTGGTGCTCACAGGGCTGTTTCTCACACTTTTTTTTTCCTCACTGCTATGCAGCATTTTTCCCTTTCTTATGTTCAGAGAGTTCAGACATCAATGTGTGCTCTGATGCTGCAGTGTGCACCTGGTTCTGGAGTCGTTACCATCACCTGTTGGCATTGTTTATGAAGCTGGAGAAGGTATTCATATGTAAAAAAACAGTTGATTATGTGGCTGCAAATGCATGTGAAATCAGCTGGTTGAAAATCAGAGGTTGGTTTCTAAGAGGGATAAACTTGCAGCTGATTTAACAAGCTCATTTTGCAGAGGACAGAGGTGAGGTGTGCTCAATCACCAGTATCACAGAATCACAGGGATTTGAAGGGACCTCAAGAAACCACTGAGTCCAACCGCTACTAATGCACCTCTCTACAGTAGGTTGCACGGGTAGGTGTCCAGAGAGGTCTTCAGTATCTCCAGAGAAGGGCACTCCACAGCATCTCTGGGCAGTCTGTTCCTGTGCTTCACTCTGGCAGTAAAGTTCTTCCATGTGTTTATATGGAACTTCTTATGTGCAAGTTTTAGGCCATTTCTCCTTGTCCTATCACTACACACTGAGAAGAGCCTGGCCTCATCCGTTTGCCTCTCACCTCTCTTTAGATATTTATAAGTATGATTTAGATTCCCCCTCACAGTTATCTTTTTTCCCAGGTTGAACAGACCCAGGTTACTCTGCCTTTCTTCATATGGGGGATGTTTCAGGCCCTTTATCATCTTTGTGGCCCTTTGCTGGACTCCCTCTAGGAGATCCCTGTCTTTTCTGAGCTGGGGAGCCCAGGACTAGCACAGTACTTTGTCCTGGTGCAGCCATGTTTAGAATACAGGGGGAGAATCACCTCCCTCGACCTGCTGGACACACTCTTTTTGATGTACATCAGGATACCATTGGCCTTCTTGGCCACAAGGGCACACTGCTGGCTCTGTGAATTGAATATACGAATTGACAGACTGGATTGGTCTTAAGTAAACTCTATTGTTCAGAAACCCATCTCTGAGGGTCTTGGATTTGATATTTTAGAGAAAGGCACCAAAGCCCCACAGTGGGTGAATGCAATATTTCATCCTAATGGAGGGCACAAACTCAGCTGCACTCTGCTTTGCAGTGCTGTGTGTGAGCCTTTTCTAAATCTGTGAATTAAATAGGAGCTCAAGATCCCCAAGCAATCTGGCTTCCAGTCACACTGCTGTGTAGACCCTTTCTGCTCCCTAGAGCCCCTCCTTCAAAGTTCAGCTGTCCCAGGGAACAAACAGATGAACCCATCCCTGACCTGCTGAGCACCCCTACCTCCCCCTCACAGAGTCACCCCAAGGCCAGGCTCTCTTTAAATCAACTTTATATAAGCTCTTAATTACACAGCTTAAAAAAAAAAAAAAAACAACAACACAAAAAACCAGGAAACAACGCGCAGATGTGCAGTAGGACAAGGCATTGATTCCTGCTTGGGAACAGGAGGGGAGGGGTAGGGAAGTGATGTGCAGAAATATTTAACTATTCAGTGCCATGTAAGAGCATGAATTTTTGGCAGCAGGTGAGAAGACGCTGCCAGTATGTTAGATGTGATGGGGGTTGTGGCAAGCAGGCAAACCACTGCAGTGTGTTGCTTCTTCCTCTTCTCCCACTTGCTTCCCCAAAAGACAATGGTGTAGACATATGGTCATAGTGCCTTCTACTCAGCTCCTGGTCTGCCGTTATACAACCTTCTTATTGCATCCAACTGAAACCCAAGTAATGCAATAATGGGCTGAAAGCTTTTACTGCTTGTTTCCTTTGCTGCTTTCCAGCATGGTATGGTTTGTGTTCATCCAACTGTTCTTCAGCAGAGACAAATGCAGTGTTCTGGTTGGGTGAAACAAGGGCTGGGCTGCTGGTAGACAGGCATAGATCCTTCCAGAGGCCATGGACACAGAAATGCAATGTCATCTTCAGTGTTATTTGAGCAATGGCTGGGCCCCGAGTATCTGTCTAGTAAGATGCACTCACAAAACCCTGGTGCTGATATGCCTTATTCTGCAGCAAATCACTGCTTCGTCCGGACCTTCAGGCTTACTGAATGTCTTATGATGAAAAACCAATGGAGTGGGCTGAGTGGATTGGAGAAATGTTGGCTTATGTCTTTATGAATACAAGATGTGATCACATTGTGATATGACTGGGGAGGGTCTGTGTTGTGGTGGATGGCATGGTTTGTAGTCATGTACAGAATGTCTTACCAAATTCTTGATGTGGTAGTGTCACCTGGAAGAGTGTGAATTGCTCATCCTGCTTTCTGTTGAGCTTCAGGACTCCTTTCCAAGCATCTTTCCACTCTGGTTCTGCTTAATTCATGAGGTCTAATGATGTTGTAGCTCATGGTGAAAGTACTATGGACAAAGTGCCTGCAGAAGTCAAATGTATTATGATTGCAATGTGTTCCATTGATTTAGAGGTGGTTTGCCCCTGTCAAAGCGCAAGGAGCAGTTTGGTTGAGATTCGGTTTGGATGTGGTTTGTCCATGGCTAGTACCACGCCACTTTGAAGTAGAACTTTAAAGTGCACGGTATATGTGGAAAATGCACTGTGTCTCTGGAAGGCTCAGGAGGCTGATCCCACGTTTTGTCTTCTGCTGTCTTGAAGCAAACTGTAGGCTGCAAATTCCAGAGTGACTGTGGGAGAGCTGCTGCTTTATTTCCCTCCGTTTAAGTAAGAATGCTGGCAGGCTGCCCTCCCTCCCCCTAGAGCCTCATCCTCCAGGTTTGTTTGCATGCTGCTTGCCGAACGCCTAAAAAAAGGAGCCAATCAGATTGCATTTGCCTAATACATTAATGAATCTGCTTAGGTGTCATCAGGTCTGATGTCTTAGTGAGAGGTGACAGCTGAACGCATCGGGACCGAATTGCTGAGGAGAAGTTGCAGGGTGGTGGATTGCCTGAGGTGTGCCGAGACCTGCGGACTTGGGGCTGGGGACCCGGCGTGGTAGAGTTAAACTTCCCTGGGTACTAATGGAAGCATGTAAACAAAAACAAAGGTGAAGGTAGGTCTCCCTTCTTGTCATTCTTGCAGCAAGCCTTTTATGTATTTTGTGGTTGGTGCCCTTTGCCAAAGGAACTCGAACTCCTTGGCTGGCTGCATGGGAGTAGATTTTACTTCTGTGTGTTTACTGGAGTTATAGTCGCAATAAAAATTTTTAAAGGATCCCTCGAGAAGACAGAACTGTAACAGCCTTTGTTATTCCTAGCAGAATGCATGCAAAAACAAACAGATTAAATCCACGCGAGCTCCTTCCCTGCCTCCCGCGGGATGGACCGATGGCTCTGGAGCAAAAGGCTCTACATGCAAGGGCTGCGTGAGGTTTTACACTTCTGAGAAAGCAGTCTCACTCTCATCCTCAAAGAAACAGCGTGCTGCACTTATTTGCACGTCAGGAGGACCTCTCAGCTAGGAGCTGAAGTGAAAGCGGAGTGAGGTGGTGGCTGGGTCTGTCCAACGAACAGATCTGTGGTTTTACTGAGTCACGTGCAGCCAGATCTGCTTTAAATGCCTGGTGTTCCGGGCTTTGTTTGTATCTCTGCAGCTAGCCCCTGTGTTTTCCCCTTTGCTGGCTGAACTGGGGGCACGGGGCAAGGCTCTGCTGCTAAATGCTGTGCCAAGAATGTGCACAAGTGTGGTGCGTGCCGTGCCCCTCCCCAGCTCCTCTGCAGCTCTCCTTGGGGCTTCTATGGGCACCGGGGAGACCCCGGCATGACATTCCTTTGCTTCACTGGGAAGATCCTACAAGAATAGACACAAAAGTATTACAAATATTAGCCAGATGATCATTTTTAAGTCAATATCTAACAAGGCAAGTGCCTGACAAAACAGGAGCAGTTTGTTTCAGGTGGTTGCGTGGCTTTGCCAAGTGTTTTCAAGCATCTCAACTGCTGTTCAGCTGACAACTGTTTTGATCCTTTCTTTATCTGTTTTGCGGAGAATGAAAGATCACAGCTCATGGATGTGTTTGGAGAAAAAAAGTCTTTTTATCAAAGACTTTTTGTTTTTGCATTGTTTTAAAAATGTGCGGATGACAGACTGCACAAAGAAGCCTGGTTCCATATTGTAGGCTGTGTTCTGAAGGTTGTTCCCTGGCATTTAAAATTAATTACAGTTTTGCTATCAGTACTGGTGGGAATGAGTTAAGACCCAAGCTGTCATGTCCTCTTGTGGTTTTCTATAGCACCTATGGTTTAAAACACAGACAAACACGTACACAAAAGACTTGAGTAGCCAGGATCTATCCATCCTAGGGGTGATGGTAATTTTGTGGTAAACCTTTGCCCCACAGACTCAGAGCTCTTTGGCAGCTGTAGAGAGGAACATGCCCATGCCTGAGACTCCAGAGGAGCCTGGCACAGGTGTAACCTTGTCATTATACACAGGTTTCAAGGGTTTATCTTTGTCTGGATGCCTATCTCAGTGCTCCTAGGCACAGTGCAAACCTCCACTATCACTCAATGCTCAAAACCCATCAAGGTTGGTAGAAGGGAGTGCCCTTGTTCATAAGGAGCATCACTTGACGCCCCAGAGCACGATTCTGTCCCGTGTAGGAATCTCAACTTTCACTCATCCCTTCTGCTCCAGAGGCAGCATGTCGTGTGAAAACATACCTTGCTGAAGTCTCAGGAAATGTTACCTGGGTGATGCATTTTTATATTTGAGAAGAATGGTAAAGTCCTGGCTTTGCATTAAGATAATGGTATGCCTCTGGACATTCTTGCTCTCGCTCAGATGAGGAATGGGATGAAACCACATGAGGAGTAGGAAGAAAGATTTGCTTTGTTAACAGCTGCCACAGTGGAGCAGTGGGATTCACAATGGTTTGGCAGTCACCTGTACCCAGGCACTGGCTGCATGAGGGTTTTTCTTCCTGTCCCCAAAGCTTTCTTTTCTTGGTGCTCACTGGGTCTTTTCTAAATGTCCTCATCTTTCAATTACCTGCCCGCCTTTAGGTGCAGCCATAAGGCCTAATTTTGCGTGGAAACTGGAATTGGTTTGAGCTCTGCCGACGTAGGATTTATGGCATTTCAATAGGCTCATTGGTTGCTCTTTGCTGTGAATGAGCTCTGCTTTGTGCTGAAGGCCTGGTGCATGGCTGCTGGTGGCGGAGAAGGGCCGGCTGCTAAATGAGCTGTTCCCTCTGTGCTGCCACCTCACAGCATTCCCACCAGCAATCCCCCATACCTCACTTCTGGCATCTCGTGGCAAACGATAGCACGGCCATTTTTCATCCATCATTATTCTTTGCTGTGGGCTAGTGGCTGGAAATAATTTTCCACCCAGGACTGACGGGGATAATACATTTCAGAAGAGGAGTAGTTTCTCAAAGCATCCATGGGCTATGCACTGCGGCCACTTGCTTTCAGTGGGGTCAGGCTCAGCCCTCTGATTTCTGCCATTCCTACTTCCTATGAAGCCACACAGAGCTTTCTACACTGTAGGCACAGAGTTTTGTTTAAAACAGTGAGGGTAAAGCGGGGAACTCATTCACCTACCACTGCAGTCTTCTCCATGACTTTGCAGGGCTTTGTGAATATTCAGCTTTGTAGCTCTTTGAGAAAAATCCACCTTCCTGTGCCTATTTTTCCTTCCCTTGGTGCTTGGGCAGCTAATTTCTGGAGCTGCAAGAGAATTGAGTGGAAAGCCATTAGCAAGGAAATTGAGCTCTTCATCTCTGTTGTAATAACGTTCTTCAATGTGGGAGGGTTTGGAAGAAGCCTCCCCATCTGTTTGAGGCAGGCTGTTACCTGCCTGCGGGTTTGGGTATCTTCCAGCTTGCAGTATGCTCCCTGCCAAGCTCTTACCAGGGATCGATGCAAGTTGGAAGTGTTTTTTAGGTCCTATCAAAGCTGATGGCAGGTAGAATAAGTTGTAGGCCTGACTTCTCTTTGTATCTTCAGTTCAAGTCTCAACCGCCTTCACTGTATAGATTTGCCACCATCATTGCATGGATTTTTCAATAGCTGGAACAAATCTTTTATTTATTGTTTTCTGCTGGCGCTGCATGCTGGTCTGTAATGGAGGCTGGTGGGGTGGCATCGTTGAAGCTGGCTGGGCTTTGCCCACCTCCTGCTTCCAGCAAGCCGGTACACACGCTGTGGGGTGAAAGTTGTGGGAGCTGAGTTTGGTTTTCAAAAGGATTAGGGCTAAATTCTGGCAAAACTAGGGAGGAGGCTTTGATCGCACCGTGTTAGCACACTGGCTCACATTCCCTGCTTTTGAAGTGGCTGTGTGATAGCTGGGCGCATACGAAAGTCGTGTTTTTCCTGTGTCCGCTACTCCCCAGACTTTGTGTTAAGGATGTGCAGGTTTATTTATTCTTTTTTTCCCCGTGTTACATGAAAACCACTCTATTATGATCAAGCAGATGCAATGCAACTTGTGCTGGATAGCAGATGCCAGCAGCTGGTCCCTCTGCATCCGCAGCTGAGGCTCAGCTTCATGTGGCTGCTGACTTTTCAGGTAGCCAGAGTGAACAGACGGTGACTTGCCACATTTAGCAGTGAGTTAAAGCCTGCAATTAGCCAATACGCAGTTAACTAGATTAGCAACATAAGGAACCAAGCAGGCTTAGCTGAGGACCGTGCGATCCTAAATGAATTAGGTTGGGAAGCACGGGGTGTGTGGTGCCCTGAGTCACCAGAGGGTGCCTGCAGGTCAGTTCTGTGCTGAGGTAGGGATTCACCCCTTGGAATTAGGGTTACTCTGACAGGACGCCATTTAACAATTAGATGAGGGTAATTTAAGAAAAATATCAAATGTTCAGTTTTAAAACTTTTTTTTTTTTTAAATGGAAATAGTTGAAACAAGCACTTTTTCACCCATCACATCAATTTTCATAGAATCACAGAATGCTTGAGGTGGAAGGGACCTTAGAGACCAGTCAGTTCCAACTCCCTGCCATGGGCATGGCTGCCAATATATGGCATGTTTTGTGTTTTGCTGGCTTCTAACTGCTTGGCATGAAGGCGAGTCCCCCACACACCTCTCGTCATTCTTTGGATTGATTTATTCTTTGTGGCACCACTTGGTGGAGGGAAGGAATCAGAAGACAGCGGCCCTCTCAAAGCCCTCAGGGCCCTGCTGATTTGAGGATGGAGTCTAATTAATAAGGAAAAGCTAGAGAGGTCTTGCCCAAAGGCTGGGTAAAGCAGAGGCAGGTGGAGAAAGGCAAGTGCAGCAGTATCTCTGTTCATCCTGTTTTGTGCCCGTTTTTTTCTCCATCAAGAATCCGGAATTGATTAAGAAACAAGTATTTAAGAAATAAAAAGCCTTCGTGCCCACTCACATTTTATTTTTTTGTGTGTTGGTATTTCAGTTCACATCAATTTTTACCATTGGCTCGGACCCCAGTTTGTATTTGTTAGTGAAGCTCATCTGTTTTCTCCCAGCCTGCAAAGCTTCATTGGCACCTTTGGTGCTAAATTAATAACCTGCTTCTGCTCGTTGGTCACGTAACCAGAAGGCCCGCGTAAACCTGCTGGCTCCAGACCAGCTGTGTGCTTGGGTCATTTCCCCTGTAGGTTCAAATGCCACACAGCGTTGGTTGCCTTTGCCCAGTGCACAAATGAAGTTGCCAAGGGGAAAGCCCAAGGGTTCCCAACCCAGCAGCGGTTCCTGAGGACAAAATAAGAAGCTGTATGTGTGATGTGCGGCTGCTGCGAAGGGCCATCCTGCCCAGCAAGCACGCTATGTGAAAGAAAAGATGTCAAGAGGGGTAACTGAGTAGATTTCAGGTTACAAGTGTCTAAGATGGCATTATTTCCATCCCTGCTCTGGACAGGGGAAAGCCCTGCTTAGCCCCAAGGCTTCCCTGCTGCTGTAGGAAAATGCAGCCTGAGTGCAGGTTGCTGGTCAAAGCAGGGAGGGTGGAGGTTTAGCCAAATACATCCAAAATGTATTTGTTGAAATGAAGAGGCTGTGCTTCATGCATAGGGATTTCATGGCAAATAGTTCAGTTAACCTACTGGGAGGGATGCCTCAAGGAATGGTGTTGCAACCAGGTTCATTTCTAGGCTGTCTGTGTGCACAAGGCACTGCTCCTTCCCTGTGTAATGCATTGTGTCATTAAGGGTCTGCAGGTGACATAATGTGGCCGTGGGGGTGATGCTGCCCAAGATGAAGTGGGATGATTTGAGGCTGAGGAGCAAAGGCACTCCTTTCTCCTCTGATAGCAGCAATTTTTTCATCCATTTTAGGAGGAATGAAATAAAGCTTTGTCTCCCTGTTTTTCAGCTTAAGTATGTAGGCTGTTGAATCTGCCTCAGCAGCAGAAGGGCAAGGTGTGCCAGTACTCCAGGCTAGAGACTGGATGCTGGATACTCCCACATGGCCTCAATCTGACCGGCTGATGATCTTTGCTCACCTTTGTCATTATTTTGGTGGTTTAATGGAGATCACACTTCTTCACCTCTCCTAACATTGCTTCCCTGTAGAGTTGCTCATTTGAGACACCCAGCAGCTTAGGTTTTTTGCTAGATCTGAGCTGGTAGCTTGTTACTCAGTTTAATTAAAGGGAACAGATTGAACACCATACCAGGGAATACCCTTTGAAGAAACAGCACCTCTGCCACTTTATTGAATTGTCCCTAAGCAATGGTTCCATTAGATGACATGTGCTCGTAGAAGGAGTTCCCTAGCCTGAAGGGTTTATTGTCTGAGAAGAAAAGGAGAGGAGTGAATAAGCAGCATTTCTGCTATGCTGTTTTTACAGGCAGGAGCTGCAGGAGATTAAGTCTTGCCTGCAGCCTGCAAGAGAGCCAAGACAGAGTTTTCCTAGTGTCTTTAACAGCATAAAGCAGTGCTGGAGTCTGAGGCAGTTCTCTGCTGCTTGTTTGAGGCAAAGAGGAAAAATGTTTTTGGGAATTCTGTTTCATGCAGGTGATGTCATGCTTGGGCATCCACGTGTTGTAGTTGGTCAATTTTCTGCTATCCTGTTATGCATAGGGTTGTTTTTTTTCTCATGGACCCAATTACTCGGCCTTGGAGATGCTGAGAGACTTGGGAGGTTGAAATCTGACAAACTGTAAGGCCGAATCCAGGATGCCTACACAGCTGTTGCTGACAAGGTGGCTCAGCAGTGGCAGGAGGGTGCTTCCCATTGGCCTGGATGCTGCTTTGCTGAATGAGGTGTCAGCCATTTCCCCATGTCACAATGGGGTGACTGTCCTGCTGGGAAAGGATTGCTGATGTTTGTTTTTTGTTTTCTTGTAGGAGTAAAATTACTGCATGTTTTTTCCAGCTAAAAATCCTGTTGGTGCATCTCTGTTGGCTTGCAGGCTGCACAAGGGCTCAGGGCTCAGTGCTTGGAGGATGAATTCCTTCTTCTCAGAATATTCTTGTGGATGTTCTCCATCCAAATCATGGCACAGAAAGAATGAGCTTCTATTCCTCGTTGTTGACAGAGAACAACATTGCACCTCTGCTCAAGATTTCTCTTTTTGTGTGTGTGTTTATAAAAACAGCCAGCAGTGACTTAATATGGAAGACTCCAAAGCTTGCCACAGAAATGATGGAAAAGTCATTGCCTTCACATTTGAAAAATAGCTTTTAAGGAAGCTCAGCAAAAACAAAATATGTGCAGTAGTAAAACCAAGCGTCTGCTCGACTTCAGGTACTTATCCATAGCACAGCAGAGAGGTATAAAGTATTTGCAGTGAGGGTAGTGGCAGATTCTTTAGTGGAAATAGCAGTAAGTGTGGCTGTGCTGCATCAGAGAGGGATGCTTGGGAGGAATTATTTTTCCTCTTTTGCTAATCTTGTCTGAATAGGATGCTTTCTGTAGGACCAGCATGGATTTACACCAATCCAAACAAGAAGGGTTCCAAGCTCACGCTGCTAACCCAAGCAAGGAAGTTGTCAAATTCTTTATCTTCCAGCAAAGGGGGTGGAAAACTTCCTTTTATGAGTTGCCAGTGATGCTTCGCTATTTGCTTGTGCACTGCGGTTTGGGTGCTGCTGAGCTCCCAGGGGTGCTTGCTGCTGCAGCACCTGAGAAGCCGCCTGCCAACCCTGCAGGCAGGAGATATTCCTCCAGATTTCTTCAGAGAAGTGGTTGCTATGCAGCCTTGTTTATTCCTGGCGGGTGACACTGTTTGCTTGTGCAGCTAGCGCACCTGGCCGGGTGGGCTGGTCTCCTGGAGGAGGGTGCTGCCTTGCCAAATGGCTGTCCCAGCTCCCAACTTGGGAAACGCAGGCTCTGGAGCACCAGAAATCCTTGTTGCCTTGTGGGAGGTGACCTGCAGCAGGGATTTGCGTTTCTCAGCGGGATTACGAGCTTCTTGGCATGGAGCGAGGTTTGTGAAGTGAAGGCCGCAGCTGACTGTGAAGAAGGTTTGTGAGCAGCCCTGGCTGCTTCCTGCTGCGGTGGGAAAGCAGCATGTGGGGTGATGGATAGAGGAGGGGAGGGCAGGCCAGGCAGGAGCTGCTGAGCAGTGGGGTGTTTATGACAAGGAAGCCACTCTTCATACGAAAGGGGTCAGCGTGATTCCTGCCATGGCAAGGCAGCAGAGCGAGAGCCCCCAGCTCAGCTCGAGCGCGACATCCCCTCTTTGCTGTGCTCAGGAAGAGGGAGAAGTCCCTGCCCAGCTGCTCCAAATGGGCTAAAAGCACAGACTGCGCTCATGGTCCTTCTGGGGCTCACACTGTTGTTTTCTGAGTAGAACCAAGGGAGGTCAAAATCAAATCTGCTCTCTGAATCAGCCGCTGCTGAGGGTTAGGGCATGGTTCTGTGGCTCCCTGGTGTAGCCGCTTGTCCCTGCTGGGTGGTAACCAAGTCTGCTTTGAACAGTGGTTTAAATTGCTGTGTTTCACTAAGTTGAACCTTGGCACCTCACTTCAAAGGCTGAGAGGAGAAGCAGAATTGTGGGTTTTTTTTTCTGTTTGCTTTTTCCAAGCAGAGAGAGAAAGAGAACCTTGCTGAACTTACTGGCTGTCTGGTCCTGAAGACGTAACACCTGACAAACAAACTTTCCTTCAGCTTAGCCTCTGTTTTCAGAGAGGTTTATTCCAAGAAGTACAGATCTCTGAGAACTAGATCTGTGGAAGGTGTAGGAGGGTGAGAAGGGAAGATCTGCACCCTGATGCACCTTGCGTTCCTTTTGAGGTGCAGAGATGCTGGCCTGTCTCAGCTGCAGAGTGGGGCCAGACCAAGTTGTGAAGGGCTGAGATATGAGGACTGTCTGCTCATTATCACAGGTGTTGGTAGGTTACTCTCCCTCCGCTTCTTTATCTGTCTGAAGTGAATATCTTTGCTTCCATTTTTTCCCTTCCTTTTCTTCTCTCACAATTTAGCAAGTTGTGGCTCTGCTGCAGGGACCGCAGCTGTGATGACAGCAGTGGCCTCTTGCACTTGTGCAGTACTTGTCACACTGAGGATCTCCTTTATGGAGAAGCTTCCAAGCAGTTTGCAAAGCTTCCAAGCATCATTCTCACATTTCAGCTGGAGAAACTGACCTCAAATCAACTGAAGTTGACTTATTCAACTTCATGCACGCAGAGGTTGTGTTTGGAGGCTCTGTTTTCCTGACCTTAAGATTTACATTTTGCTGCAGGCTGGGCAGCAAGCTGGCAGCAGAGCCTGCACGTATCCACTTTTCATCCTGTTCTTCAGCTTTGTTCACTTCCAGCAGCAGCAACCTCAGCAGCCATTGGCCTGTAGAGATTTGGGAATCCAAATGCTCATGGAGTTAGGTGATATGCGGTAGCTGAGGTGAATGGAGACTTTAAAAATGTCAGTGATGCTTGAATGGTGGGTGGACTTAGATCCTGAACATGATAGAGGGGTGTTTAATTGCCCTGAGGACCAGGGAATAAATTCTGAGCAGTGGGAACTGTTGTGTTTCAATGTTCATACAGCACTAAGAACAGCACTAGGACTTAGTGAAATAGATACAAGAGTAATAAAATGGACAATTAAACCCATCTCGTTAGAGCCTTTGTGTTCCCAATGCTTGTTACTTGCAATGAAAAATTTCAGTACGTAACTCAGGTCCCACAGTGCTCCTGAATGAGATTGGTTCAGATCGTTGAGAATTTCCCTGCCTGGTGGTTATGCAGAACAGGACAGAACCCTTGGGATGCTCCTTGGAGCTACCTTGGGTTTATGCAGGTGTCTGTGTCGACCTGCCATAGTTAAGAGTGCTTGCACTTGTTTGTGCCTTTATGAAAGATGTAGGGAACGGTATTGGAGGCCTCACAGGGAGCAGAGCATAGGGCAGAGGGCGTATTTTAGTGATCCTTTACTACTGAAGAGGCAGAGATAGGGCAGGAGAACTCTCTTTGCAAGGCACTGGGGAGACATGCCTGATACTTCCAAGGAAAATGAAGTGACGAGAAGCCAGTGTGATGCCATGTGATGAGCAAAGCCCTGCACGGGCTCAGGGCCCTGTGGTTCCAGAGTTATAGCCAAAGCACTTCCGTAAAGAAAATCCTTCCAATGCTTTTGATCGTGCTTATGCCCAAAGCAATGAGTCGGTGTAGTTGGCTCCTTGCTACCTCATTGTGTCTAACCAGCACAGGAGCCCACAGAGCAATCCATCACCCACTGCCAGGGAACTGGCACCTTTGGCCACAGCTCCAACAGAGACCGTCGCAAACACAAGTACAGTGCTCACATAACCATGGTGTCCAGCAGGACACCTCATTAGAGCTGGAATGAGGGTCTGTTCGGGTGCGTTTAGAAGGAGTTAATGAGGTTTGGCATTCAGACCAGCTTATTCCTAACTCTTGATTCACTGCCCTGGGTAAGCTGCTGCTTATGGTAACTCTTGTTTCATGGCTGAGCAGCCCTGCTGTGCTGAGAAACAGCCCTGACAGGAGCTTTGGACAGGGGCACTGAGTTTGAAGACCTTCCAAACACGTGGTGAGGGCAGAAGACGTAAAAGAGGCAGTGCGTGTGTTTGCTGTGCTGGGAAGCCACCAGAGAAAGAGGTTGTTAGTTAGGGAAGACAGTAATGATAGTATTAAATAATCTCTATTTTCATTTACTGAGTGCTAATGATCCAAAGAAGCTGAAAATCCCAGAGGATGTGTTTCCTGTGGATTAACCCAGCGGAATGGCAAGACATACGGTTATTGTATAATGAAACATTGCCAAGGCCTGGAGCTGCTCAGATGCATTTTTGCTCCGTTTTCCTCTTCAGAAAGCCAGTTTTTAGTATATTATTTACGTAATAGCGAACCACTGGCACTGTTCTCTGTACAGGGAATGGTACGATCTTATTTTGAGCTTCTCTCATCAGTGGCAGAAGAGGAATCCTCTACATGAAGCTACAGGAAGGAAAATTGCTCTTCCATTATTATTCCAAACTTTGTGCAGTCTTCTGTCCCTTTTATCCCCCTCAAAAAAATGAGATGACCTTATATAAACATACATTTGGGGTTTTCCGTAACATGTAGTTGGCCTGAATTGAGGCAATTAGGCCTCTGGGGCCATAAGTAATGCTCTTCCTGCTTCTGTTAGTGTGTGGGACAACAGCCTGGCAGAAGAACAGCACTGAGGCATGGAGATACTGGCCTCATCTTGAGTCAGTTTTATTGCAGAACATGTCAGTGGCAGAGGGAGCCCTCTGTCCTTGCTACAAGGTGCACTTATTTCTGGTACTTACTGCTTTCTCTTGGATATTTTTAATACTTTCAGCAACAGGGCATGCTCAGCTTCATTTGGGAGGTGATCTCAACCAAAGTGCCACTGATGTATTTTCTAGATATTCATCCTACACGACGAAATCAAAGACAATATACCTTAACCCCTGCTTTGTGGCTTTGTCCCACACCTCTCCTTCCTTGTTTTAATCCGTACAGTTTGAAATAGACTGAGATTTGTATTTTAGGGATATTTAGTGTCTGCCTTTCACTGAAAATAATGGGAGTCAGACTCTAAAGACCCTCTCAGCATCTTTGTTCCCTGACCTTAAGCTGTCTCTTTGAATTTACGTAGTATAACAGAAAGGTTTAAAGTCAGAAATGGGTTAACAGCTAACTTCAGTCTGTCTGGAATTGCTTGCTTTATTCCAGACGAAGCCATTGACAGCTCTGGAGGAGATGTAAATGTGTTGGGCAGGGGATGGAGCTACAGGGCCTTGCTGCTTATATGAGCATTTTCTACTGTAAATTGCTCGAGGGCACTGTTTTATCTGATTGTAAGTTTGAGTGATAGTAGGGTACCTGAAGTCCTTGCTCGGGAATTCTTTGACACTTGTTTTAAGCTCATAGAACATGATAATAGGTGCCTGCTTTCTTCTCCCATCAAAAGCAGAGGTGTTTTTTCCTGCTGTAACAGTTTAACCGAGCTGTCTGTGATTGATCCTCCTGGCTGCACTTAGCTACTGGGTAGCTGCCATTCTTTCTGTAGAGCTTTATAAGCACCTATCAGTGGGTTTGAAAAAGCAATTCCCATTGGCATCCTTCTGTTCCCACTGACATTTATAGGGATTTCACTGTTGACTTACTATGCTGACCTTTCATCCTAAGGTATGCGCAGCAGAACGCCCTTTTACCTCTCTGGTTAGGCTGTGAAAAGTAGGCCAATGCAATTAAAGAACCCAAAGCTTCATATGGTGACTGAAGCCTCTGCCAGAAGATGAAAAGAAATCTCCAGAGCTCTGAAGTGAAAGCAGCCAAACTGGTAAGGAAATAGACCACAGGAGCTGAAGCTGCAAAGTGTCGCTTCTTGCTGTAGTACTGCACAGGTGGGCAAAGAGTGAACTTTTTACTGTTGTATATCCTGCACCTTATTACGCTGCCTACAAGTCCTCTAGTCCTGTGGGATGTGCACTTGCTGGTGTTAGTAGGGCAGGCGGTTCCTAGACAGCTGGCATCCCCAGTTATGGGTGGTACTACAGGCTCAGGCTTTCTGAGGTGTCAAGAGGTTGTTTCAACTGCTCTTCTCCTCCCTTTTCCAAAAGGTGGCAGATCTGGAAGCATCTGGCTTGTGGTTTGAGTGGTACCTCAGAATTACTCATGGATGTGTCATAAAAGCTGATCTTGTCTTTTCTACCCCTTCTCAGATGGGGCAGGGGTACACACCAGTCTGATGGCCATGTGCCCCACCGTAAATGCAGGTATACTTGTTTTAAAAAGGGAAACCATTCTGCCCCTCAATTTTTTTCCTTTATTGGTTGTTCTTGGTGTAGATCCACTTCAACATTACAGCTCTTTGCCACTGAACACATGAAACTATGAAGCTCCAATGTGTGGTGCCAGGTCCGACAGCAGCGAGTGTGGTGAGAAACTTTTCTTGGCTGCCATGCCCATCTGGCCATGGGGACAGCAGCTGCTGGGCAGGAGTTACACTTCCCTTGCTATGCTGTCAACAGCCTTCTTCCAGTGTTTGGCTGCATCTCTGGCAAAATGTAGTAAATGCAGAGCCTGAGTGCATTTTTATGGTGTTTTAACGCCACCTGGCTTGAGCAGTTTCCTACCATGTTCCATGTGTGACACCACAGGGCAAGGGTGATGGCTGTCAGCTGTACTAGCGCTGTCCTTTTTCTATGCAGGCTCCTGATGCTGCAAAGGATCCCAGTGCCAGCTGTGTCAGGCCCAGTGACCACGTGCAGCCTCTCCTCTGGACAGAGCCTATTGTCCCCCCATGGCAACAGAAGACAATTTTGCAGCAGGTAAAGGACTGCAGCAGATGATGGACCTCTAGCTTTGCAGCCAGGGCTTGCTGCAACCCTGCTGCTGCAGCCTTTGGAGCACGTTTGCCCGCAGCGGAGAGGCTGGTGCCCAGGAATGCTGCTTGGCTCAGGGAGGCAGAGCCCCTACAAAGGCTGCATTCACAGTGCTGATCTCACAGCTCCGGAGGTGCCAGCTGTGCTGGCAAGTGCAGCAGCTATTCTTCATTCTACAATGTCTGGAGGCTGGGTAATAGGGAATATATTGGCCAGGATGAAAGGCAGGAAAACATGCTGTGCATAGCTTTGAATTTTCAGGAATAACTAAGATCAGAAGTTTTCTCTGAGCCACGCTGTGTTTCTTTTAGTTGAGAGGAAGCATCTCTGAAGCAGGGAATAAATTCCAGTAACAGTGAAATGGAACAAGGGAGAATGTTTGGATGGATAATTTGCATCGTACAGATACAACATCCCAATAAGCTCAATGAATACTGGGGGCATCTAGTGCACAGTCCTTCTCTTAGGTATAGTACCTAGTGATTGTTTGTGCCCCGGTAATTTCTTTATTGTGGAGAGACGTAAAAACTAAAGAAGATTGATTGGAAATTACAGAAAGCAAAGAGCTTTCAAATCCGATTTGTAAAGTAGCTAATTACTAGATATTGCCAAATTCTAGATACCTTTGCAGGTTGTTTGTCCTTTGAGAGGAGATGATGAAATCCCACAGTCTTGGATAGGCAACCAGCAAAGCCCGTGATTTTTCCAGAGCATTCAGCTGTCAAAATGCTGGAATGCAAGCACCTCTCTGGACATTGTGGCATGAAGTCACTAAGGCCCTTGAGGTCGGGACTGTAAGTTAACACTGATGTGTCAGTCTGATGTGGAAAAGGGATGTCTGTTTATCTATGTATTTTTTTTCCTGCTCCTTCTCAAATGCTGCGAATTCAAATCACTTGCATTGTCTTTATTTTAAAGCTATGCATGATGTTCCAGTTGCTGTCTACTGTGGGAGCATCCCAAAAGTCAAACCCAGATGCAGAGCTCTACGGGGTGGAAGCATTGATTCAAACTTGCAGCTTTGTGGCAGCAGATGGATTACTGAAGAAGGAGGTGAGGACGGAAGGTGGTTTAATGTGTGATGGCAAACTCATCCCAACAGAAATCCTGCTTTTAGGTCCTTAGAGGTCAGTCCTGGTGCTTCTGTGTCAGAGCAGGTAGCTGACAGAGAGATGTGGATAATCCTGCCCTACTCCGGAGGTGCTCTTGGCATCATATCTCTATTGTTAGTTCATTAATCAATGGTATCCGAATGATAACTACTGCCAGCCATGATAGGGACCGCAGCCCTACTGGCCTTAAATTGGGTGTTGTTGTGTGTTACCAGTTCTATGTCTACCCATGCTATTGGTGCATGCCTTGCCATTGGTAAATTCCAAGCTCTTTTTCTGCTTGCCCCTCAGATCTAACCTTGGGGACTGGATGGTGCCACTGGTGCGTTTTGCCTGCTTACTAAGATGTCTCTCTGCTTTGAACTAAAACATGTAGCACTGTGTAGGTCTTTACTGGTGGTTTTCACTGAAGCCAATGACTGACATGGGAGTGGTTGGTTGTAAAGCAGTGAGGTTAACAACTAACACACTTCTTCCCATTCCATACCTAGGGGCCATCTCTTCCCTGGAGGGCTGGGGCAGCAAGGCTAATGTGCAGGACCTCGATGCTGGGGCTGGAGGTGATCTCTCCTCCCTTCCTCATCCCCAGGAACGGGGGGTGAGTAGTGCTGCCCTGGAAACTATTCAGATCAAGGACAAGCTGAAGAAGAGGAGGATGTCTGAGGGCCTGTTAGCCCCACAGAGAGGTAAGGCTGGAGCCTGCCCACTCTTCAGCAGGAGGCAGGGACTTTCCCAGCCTAGAGAGCTCGTGCATATTACCACTGAACAGATCTCCCCTGTGTGTTCCCTCTGCAACAACCTTCCTTGCTCCATTTCCCACGTAGCCCTCTCATTGCTGCAGGGCCGTACCTGTGTGCTAACTGCACGGTATACCGCTGTATACCAGATTTCCCAGAAATCTGTCAAACGTAGTATCTAGCTCCAGGTGCTTTGTGTTTGAAATGCTGCTTCTCTTACACTGCGTCTCTCTGTTTTGCAGGCCTAACTGACAGCAGTGACCTGAAGGGGGTTGCCCTGAAGCCAGCGATTTCCAGGTCAGCTTCCCAGAGGCTCCTGGTAACCTCCAAGCCTGTGCCCCCCATCCAGAACAGCCTTCCTCTCTCAGAGCCTGGCTGGATGAGCAACGGGGAGCAGGAGCTCAGGGAGGATGGCACAGATCATGGCGGCAGTGCAGGCAGCCACAAAGAATTGACATCAGAGGTAAGGAAACAAGATAAATCACATGTGGTGGATCTTCAGTGTACTCCTGTAGGCAGAGCTCCGAGATCTTTCCCCGTTGTGTGAGCACAGGGGTGGCAGCTGAGCCAAGGAAGAGCTCAGGTGGATGCTGCATTTCAGGCTGTCTTTGCAGCGTGCTTACAGTGGGCTTTGTGTCTCCAGTGTATATGAATAGGAGCACACTTCTGTGCTCTCTATGAGCTCTGCTTGTGTTTTATGACCAAGAAAAACTATCAGTAACCACACAGAGCAAGAAAATACGTTTCACCCAGCCAAGCATATCCTTTTACAGTTAGTAAATGCACATTTCTGTGAAGCAACCATGGCTGTTATTGTTGCAGGCACACCAGTGCATTGGCAGCTTCTAATATCAGCTCTGGTTTAGATGCAAATGATTTTTGCTGGTGCAGACAGTCCTGCAAACTGAACTTTGAGTTCCAAGTACAGCAATGTACTTCAGAACAGTTGCTTCTAGTAATATTTCTAGAGCTCAGCAGCCTCTGTGTGGCTTCATTGCTTTGTCTGCCCAGGGTTAAATGATGGGAATTGGCACTTCTGGCCAGGGGAAGTGGAGTCCAGACCCTACCCATGCGACTGGCTTTGCAGGACAGACAGGAGGTGCAGTTGTTTTGTTTTTTTGTCACGATGGGCACGAGAGGGCAGAAGAATAGCAGCTTTAGTATAAAGAGAAAAACAACAGAAGGTTAGTGCAATTCACTTCAGTCCTGCAGTTACGGGACCACGTGTATCCCTGACATTAACACTGTTGGTTTCACTGGAGATTGAACAGGTCCTGATTTGGCTCTTTGACCACAAAAAGAATGATGGGATACTATGTAAAGGTGCTCTGCTCCCACCACTGCCCTTCCTGGCTGTGGTGTGGGGAGCCTGAAGGGTTGACATTGCCAAGCTGAATGATTTCAGCAGGCAGAGAGCCCTTACACAGAGTGGCAGGGTAGGGAGCTCCGCTGAACCTAATAAATGTCAGTGAGCCCGCAGTGATGAATTGTGTGGGATCTGGAGAGCACATTAGCATCTGGACCAAAAGGCTGATAGGGGAATGTTGAAAGGGCAGCAGCAGAAAAAGAATTATGGCTTTGAGAAAAGCAGGTTTTGACAGTATGCAAAATGACTTTGTGGGGACTTGGCTGGGGCTCAGTAATGGCTGGTGGGCACCTTTGGACAGCAGGGGGATAACGATCTAAACCCATTTCAATGCTATAGGAAAGCTAATAGAGGTGACACCACCCCAGAACATCCTATTTGCCAAGCAGATTGCTGCCACAGAGGTGAGCAAAGGGGGAGAGCTGTCAACAGCATGGGATATGGTCCCTCCTTCACCACTTGACTTTCCATTGCTCATCCCAGGCCAAGACATGCCAACAGTTTGACACATTTTTTCCTCAAAGTCTTAGGAAAGAGTACAGCTAAACTGCTTGTGGCATCAAGCAGGAGAGCTGTGTGCTTGGGCTGGGCACTGCACTCTCCTATTTCCAGGGTTCGTTGCAGCCTCTGTACTGTGGTGACGAGGAAAGGAAGAAGTCGCTGGGGGTGGCTTTGATTCCTCCCATCCCCAAGTCAGCAAGGCCATCTGATGGGGATCCTGGCAGCACTGAAATGCCTCTCCCGAGCTCGCAGCAGCTGGTTTCTCAAGAGCCCCTGGGGATGAGGTAAGCCAAAGTGTCTGCCTCTGGTACTCTGTTCAACTCACACATCCCATGAGGTTATTTTCCACAGCTGACTCTCCAATGTATCTGTACAAACTAATGTGTATTCACCAGATTGTGTATCTATAGTGAGCCAACACGTCAAACCCAACACCATACTCTTTAAAGAGCAGGCAGGGGAGATGGAGACAGGACTTCTGAGGAACTTAAGAGCAGATGCTCTGCTGGATTCTGATACTAATTCACTTTTTAATCCTTGTGATGCCATTTAGGAGCTGTACTATGTAGACCTGAATCCATCATCTGGTTTTGTGTGTGAACTTTGCCAGTATCTATACCTATAAGAAACCAGTATCCATACCTGCAAAAATATGCTGGGGCAAATACAGCTGCCTACCAAATTTAGGTGCTGCTTTTGTAAATGTTGCTCCTAACTTCTCTTTGTCTGGGTCTTCATTGTGGAATGAGAGCAAGGATAAATCTGTTTTTGGATGTATAATCTTATAGATCTGTAATATTTACCTATGGCTTCAAGATCAAAAGGGCAAGGTGCCAGGGAACAGTTACAGGGCTGTAAATGATGAACAGATAGTTGGGTGTGCATAGGGAAATCTAGCTGCCAACTTTATCCTTGTTGTAACCGTAAATAAGGAGTAACAGAAACACAGTTCCAATTAAAGAAGACTTCAGTTTAGAACTTAAGGTGCAATCTGAATATATTATGTACCAGCCGAGTTGGAAGAAAACTCTTCCTCCTTAAAAGAACAGGAAGGTGTAATGCTATTCTAATAACAGAGCTGTGGTATTATCATCTGTACCAAGATACTGTCATCAGCTTAAATCACGACCCAGCAAAGTTAGACTTCTGCTGCAGTGTAGATGTAGCTGACCCTCTGTACAGACTGAAGACTGACTTAACATCTCTTGCTGATTCAGAAGGGTGTCTGTAAAAGTGAGAGCCACTTAGCTCCAAAAGAGAGCCAGCAGAATTGGATCTTGAACACCCACACAGAGGAGTCTGATTCCTGCACTTCAGCTGGAACTAGATGTTTCAGTTGGAACTGTGTGACTCTACAACTTGAAAGTTTAATGGCAGTTAATGAGCTTTTTATATCACTGGTTTTATGGCTTGCATGTCTTTCCTCACCAGAGTGATTTTGGTAAGAACCTTTTCCTCCTTTAAAGCTAACCCTCTCCTTTCTTTCTCTCCTCATACATTCTTTTCTCCTCGGTTTTTTTAAGGCCAAGATCAGGCAGCAGGACAGAAGAGAAGATCCCTACATCTCTGGGTGGGTACAGGTCATCACTATCCTAAAATGAACACGAAAATCCTGATCTACAGCTGGCACTGTGAAATTCCCATTGAAAACCATCCTGTAACTTTTTGCTCTCCTTACTGTGCTTGGATGATTACTCCAGAGCCCTGAACTGGGAGACCGTGCTCTGATGATCCAGTGAAAATAACTCCAGCAGGGGGTCTTAATGGCAGTAGCTGGGGGGGCTACTCTGGCATCCTGGAGATGTACAGCAGGAAAAGAAATTCCCTCAACCTTTCCATATCGTGCTCTTTTCTACACTCATGTTTTTGTTTTTCATTTTTTTTTTTAATCTCCCTGAATGCTCTCTCATGGTCTGAAGATTAGAGAAATGAGAAATGCTCCCACTCATTCCACCTGTGCTTGGAGGAGGAAATCTTCACTCAGAGCAGTTTCTCATCCAGAACCAAACAGTTTCGAGATCTGAAGTAGATTTGCAAACATCTCATGTTATTACACTGGAAGAAGTAGTGAAATCGTATGGGTTAAGAAGTCCCTGAGAGTTTTCCATTTAAAGATGAAGGACTTAAGTCAGTGCAGTAGTTGTCTGAACTCAGCCTTCCATCCTCTTAAAACACAAGCCTAAATTACTGCTGAGTAATGAAGAGAAGCTTCCTTCTTTTTGCAACTAATTTGCCTTAAACGACATAGCTAAGTTTATTATTATGAATATCTTCCCCTACTCCAGCTGCAGTTGTCAGTTTTGCAAATTCAGGCTGGGTTAGGAGATGACTGTTGGCTGTTGTTTTTTCCTCTTGCATTATGACTAGCTATAAAAGTTCTGCAAGATAAAATAGGGTGTCAGTTGCATCTGTGTTAGCCAATACTTTTAAGTTGAAAACCTCAATGACACTATTGCTGCTTCTTTGCCATCTGTGAGCTTGGAGTGATGAGAGAGATGAGAGTTTAACAAATAATTTTGCTGATGTAGAAAAAGAGATAAGATTCACTGGTCTCTCAGCTTGGTGTTAACTCTGCCAAATAACGAGCGTATGCTGTAGCAATGATTACTTTATTGCTGATATGAAGCTAGGATGCTGAATGCAGCTAGGGAGAAATATTGCTGAGTAAGTAAGGTGACATTTTTGGTGGATACATTCTGGACTAGAAATGAGCTATATCATTAAGCTATCTCTCTCTCTCTTTATTATCGACCTGGCCATTCAGCAGGGGAGAAAAATCCTGATTTTAAAAAGTTGTTCCTTTTTTTTTTTTTTTTTACTACTTGGCTATTATATGATTTTATCACCTGTGAAGCCATGTAAGGAACGATTAGTTCTCTGAGTCTTAACAGCTCTGTTGGAGAGTATTTCAGAATGAGCTGTACTGTACTATTCCCCATAAGAGAATCAGCCTTTAGTGTGGCCACCCAGAAAGTGAGCTAATCTGCTACAATTTATAATGAAACTCCTTGGGGAGAATGAATGCAGCTTTGAGAACGCATTTCTATTTTCGATCTGACTCCGGCCATTTCAAGTTTTCCTTCAGATGACCTCTAAAATATTCCAGCAAAGGGGAAGAAACGTTGATACTTCTACAAAGGCCTATAGCTATCAAAAAAACCCAAGATTTACTAAAATGAAAATGGTTAAGAACAGATAAGAAGCTTTTTGATGAGGACAGTCTTCATTTCTCTTCTCAAACACAGCTACTTACCAGGAGCTGAGCCCCTTGTCATTCAGTAGGCTTTTGTTTGGCTAACAGGGAGTACACTTCTGCTTCTGTATGTTATGTGCCTTCTCAAACCCAATGCGTATTCATATCTCATCAGAACTCCGGACTCTGGAACCCATTTTGCCTATTCCCCAGCATCGCGTTGCCTGTAGCATGAAGTCTATGGGGCATCTGTATGAGCCTGTGCCCCTGTTGGCCGATCTGCCACTCAGCCAGGCCAAAGAGATGAATCACCTTTCACGTCCTCACCTTCTGAAAGACGATGACTGGAAGGACAGCAATGGAAGGGTAAGGGCTTGTGCGTAGGGGTGAGCAGGCTTCTTTTTCAATGTCAGTGACTGCTCCAGTGACGAAGCGTCACTGAAAATCATCACCTTCCTCTCTTGTAGTGAGAGGCATTTGTTTTTGCTGGTGCAGAAGATGCTGGTTGAGAGAATGGTACTAAGACTAAGTAAGAAGCATTCTTCACCTATGAAAGCCAATTCAGTGCAGATCTGAACGGTAGATTGTTATACTTTCAGTGAACAAGCACAACATGCATGCTTGGAAGCAAAGATCATAACAGTAGATGTAAGCAAGGTTGCAAAAGAGTAGTTTTCTTTTGTTACTTTACTTGCTGTGTCTCATAACTGTGTCACTCTTCGTTTTTCATTTCATTAAGACCAGTGTTTCTCAAGCTTTTTTTCTGTGAATCCTCTTCTGGGCACATGCTTTTCAGGGAGCAACTGAGTTCCTCAGGAGCAGAGAATGGAGGAAGAGCTGTGATTACCGGCTGTGAGAGGCGTTTGCTCTCCTGCCATGGCCTGTAGGAACCGAGCTGTCTGCCCACTAGTAATTGTGGGCTATGCTTTTTGGGGCACTGATATAGTTCTCTTGGTTAAAGCAGGACGAAGCAATGTCTTGAACCAGTGGAAGGATTTGGAAACAGAGAGTTATAGACCATTGGATATTATTGCATGTTGAGATGAAGAAAAGGAGGAAATATTCTGAGGCAATTGGGATATTTGTGGAACTGCATTAAAGATCACAGCGCTCAAGCGCTGTGTTCCTTGCACGTGTCACGTGCAGTTTGTGCATCTTTCTTCATGCTCATTGACGCTTTTCTTCTACAACCAGATCCATATCACCATATCCAAGTCTGCTCAGGAGAAAATGCGCCAGAAGCAAACAAGGGAGATGGAGCTTTTGCTCAGAGAGAGGCAGAAAGAGAGAGCAAAGGAGAAGTCATTGCAGTTCTCCACTTGGCCTGCCGACCCTGGGGGTGTGGCCAGAGACGGTGAGTGGTTGCTATAGCTGTAGGGCTTTGTGTTCACTTGTTTACTGTTTGCACTGTGTTGTAAATATCTATGAAATCAAACTGGAAGGCTGTTTCACTTACATCTGAGTGGAATTTAGAATATGATTTATTTCTGTTTTCCAAAGAAAATTACAGAGGCATGAAGTGTCTCGCCTGCAGCCCATAGCGAGTCAGTGACAGAATATAAATAACTTCCCCTCCTTCTCCTACCAAGTCTTGCAGACTGTGTAAGTCTTGCAAATGACATTTGGGCTTCAGACTCTCTAACTGAGAGTAGCTTACAGGAAAGGTGAATGGGTGAGTCTGAAAGCTTCTTAACTAAGCTGCAACCTGGAACAGTAGAAATCGGACTGTTTCCAATTAAAAGGCAAAAAGAAATTATTGCTTATGTGATAGGACAGATTATTCTGCTCCCCGCCCCCCACAGAGGAGCTTGCATTGCTGAGCCATGCTGGAGCCCTTAGCAACGCTCACATTTTACCCACATGAATGCACAGCTTTGCTGACTTAATTGCAGCTGACAGGCTCCGATTGTCCTGCAGCGTGCATTACCACAAGTGCTGCTGCAGTGATCTTAAGTCAGCACCCAGCCCAAGGGCACCAGGCAAGGTTATCTGCTCTTATTCTTGCTGTTGTTTTGTGAAATGCTGGTGTGGAGTGCTGAGGTGGGAGCCCCAGAAATGTAGCTTCTGTATCCGGCCTTTTAAACAGGAAAACAAAGGAAGGGCAGTGTGGAGTTTTCTTCATTTCTGATTGGAGAGTATCACTGTATTCTGCTGTCAGTCCCATGTTAGTGTGCAAAATGTGCTTGGAACAACAGGACAGCAGATTGTTACCCAGCTCCAGCAACAACTCTAGCCATTTTCAAGCCTGCAGTCACCCTGTCCAGCATCCTACTCACAAGGTGCTTTTCTGTCTCTGCAGGCTCTGGCCCACTGCACGTCAATGGGGCAGTCTCCATCTCCTCCAGCACCAGCAGTGCATGCAGGTCAAGTGTTGGTACCACGCTAAGGAAGCGGGTCAACAGGCCCTCCTTGCCCAGCATCCCTGTCATCAGCCAGGACACCAGCTTCCCACGGCACTCCTCAGGTGAGCCCACTCTGCTGCAGCTGCCATGCCAGCTCTTTTCTCCCAAAAGGAGCACAAGCTGCTTGTACCCCAAACACAGGTGGGACCTCAGGTCCAAATCCTGTCCTGAGGATTGAGGGCAAGCCTGCTTTGAAGCCACTCTAGCCCAATGATACTGGAGCACCTGGTCCTTATGGATCCAGTGGAAATTTAACTGAATGAAGCAGTGGTAAAGACTTAACCTCATACTGAGGGTCCAAAATATAACGCTGGTGTTGGATTGAGCCAGTAGCTTAAACAGGGAGGCAGCTGTACCTGTAGGGCTAGCTCACTGTGCATGTACATGTACCACCATGATCAGTTAGCACTTACTGTCACCTGTAGTGATAGGACAAGGGGGAATGGTTTCAAACTGAGACAGGGGAGGTTTAGGTTAGTTATTAGGAGGAAGTTTTTCACCCATAGGGTGGTGACGCACTGGAACAGGTTGCCCAAGGAGGTTGTGGATGCCCCATCCCTGGAGGCATTCAAGGCCAGGCTGGATTTGGCTCTGGGCAGCCTGGTCTGGTGGTTGGTGACCTTGCACATAGCTGAGGGGTTGAAACTCGATGATCATTGTGGTCCTTTTCAACCCAGGCCATTCTGTGATACTGTTGTGTCCTCTGCCTATGCCAGCTTTTCTTCCATTGACGCAGCTTACAGGAGAATCTACTTGGAGGTCCCAGACTGCCTGCTACCTGCAATAAGTATGCAACAGATACTGAATACAGAGATTCTCGCTTCTGTTTTGTGGGTAGCCTATCTTGTATTGTGAATTAAGAAAAAGGGAGCTAGGAATCATAATTCAAATAGTATTTTCTGAAGGTGCTACTCATTGATTTTTCAAAATTGACCAGAACTAGCCTGACACGACTCTCCATTCATGCTGAATATGTACATCTACGTATTTGTACAGATGCCTCTAACGTCAGTGAGATCTGAATTTTGGCCCATCAGAGCGTTTTTTGAAAGAATTGCTGCTGATTGTACAGTTCTTCTATCCTCCACGTTTTGTAGAACACACAAGGAAGCTTAAATATTCTATGAAGTCCACGTCAGTTCATCTAGATTCTAAGCAATGTTTATACTCAATACTTTCAGACAACTCAGGTGCTTTCATCTACACTTCAGAAAATGAGCTTTTGAGAGCAAGACATGAAAACTATAAAATAGTTTTCAAAACAAACGCATTTGTCATCTCGATTTTGTTATACCTTCTGCGTATATCATCAAGAGAGCGTGTTTGCCAACAATTTGCATCTATATTTACATATTCCCAATTCATGTTTGGAAGCCTTTTTTTTTTTTCTTTGTCACAGCTATCTAGACTAGAAATTGCATTTTTTCCACAAAAGAAAGCTTAGGCACGGCACAGTTTGCAAACGGGTACCTTTGATGACAAATAATTTCACCTCGGTGTCTTCAAAGTACAACCAGTGCATACCACTGAAATAGTAAATATTCATAATGCTTGGAAAATAACAAAAGCTATAAACTGCTGCTTTCCCAATAGTATATTAAAATATATGCGCACTCAGTTGCCTGCTGTCTAGAATGCTTGAAATGAATGGAAACGGGTGCGCTGCTGGATTTAGAGGGTGGGGTATCAGTTCCCCAGTGTTTGCTCCTTGGGGATTTGCCTGAGCCCAGCAGGACTCAGTGTGCAGATTTCAGGTATGCAGAAGGAGCTGGAGCCCAGTGTGGAGCAGTGGGGGGATGTTTGGGTTCTGGGGAAAGCAGTAAGCCAGGAAGCAGAGAAGGTTCTTGAAGGCAAAGCCAGTTTGTACCCATATGTAATCTCAGCTGACAGCTTGGTTTGGCAGCATGCTTTGTGATGCTATACCTTGCCAAAGGTATGTACTGCCAATGTCTGACCTTCTGCCTACAGCAAACTCACTGCCAGCCATTGCTTTGGGCTGCCCAGAGTGGGGAGAGGAGCCTGAGTGTGGGGATGCTGGGGATACCAGACCTTTCTCTCATCCAGAGCAGGGGCTGCTCGATGCACTTGCATGGCTCAGCAGCAGTGACTGGTAAGAACCTCTTTCTTCTCATCCTTTTTTCCTCGGTTCAAAGGTAACTTAGAAATGGTTTCTTTCAGCACATCTGTGGCCAGGTAGCCCAGATAGAAAAAAGGAACTAGTGAAACCACTACAAAGCCATCACAGAGCAAAGATGTGGTGGCAGCCTCTTGCATGTCCTGGTCTATAGTAGTGCTTACAGCCACAGCAGGTCCATGCTATCTTCTAGCTTTGCCTTCTGCTCCACAAACAAAAGCTTCAGGAAAGAAAGAAATCATGGAACAAGACAGTGATGACACCAGGAGCAGTCCTGACTTTAGAGATTGGGAGCCCTCGGGATGCTGGCCTAGGTGGAACTGAGTAGGGAGTTCTCTCTGGTACTGCTGCTGGCAGCAGAAGGCCATTTGCCCTGGTGGTGCCTATGGGGAGTTGCAATTTCTGCAAAACAGACTGAGAAGTGCTGCAGAGTTGCTTGACCTCTTATTTCTCCTGAACGGCTTGTGGCAGAAGAAAAGGAAAAAAATTATATCTTTTAGAATCCTTGCACTTCTAGAAACTAATTTTTCCCTCTTGCAGCTTGCTATGGGTCACACAGTGATATTTTGTTGATAATCACCATTTAACCTGAAATTAGATGAAAACAGGAGACTGAATTTCAGGTGGGGGGTCCTTCTGATTTCTGGGCTCTGTTTGCACGATGATAACTCTGAAAAACCTCCAGCTTTTGAAGCTTTGTTCCCCTCCACGTTGCACAGGTGAGGGGCAGAGAGCTGCTGCAGGTGTGAGCAGACGAGGTCTTGCTCAGAGATCCCAGTGGTGCTGAGTTACCTGCCCTACAGCCCTCTAGGCCTTGACTCCATTCTGTCTTTATCCAGTTCAGGTCCTTCATGAACACAGTGAGGAAAGAATGGCATAGGAACTTTGTGTGCCAGTGCTTTCAGGAAAGCTATCTTGTTTAATGGCTACAAATTAACCCTGAAATCATCTATTTGCTTTCTGGATTTGTGGATGCTTTTGATCATGACAGCCTCCAGTGGCAACCAGTTCTACTGTTAAGTGCTGTATGAGGAGCACCTCCCTTTGTTTGTTTGAGCCAACACCCTGGTAACTTGTGAGGGTGCTGCCTTCTCCTTGGGTGGTGAGAAAGATCAATCTATTTGATAATTGCCTTTCAGGCAGCTGAAGGGGAAAGGACTCTTCAGCATCAGACGCTTGGCCATCTGCCACTCGGAAATCCTCCTCAGTAGACTTCATGATGTTACCTTGGCAGTTACCAAAGAGGTAGGAATATTGTTTTTAATTGGGTCCCACATACATTGCATATGGGGCATAGATTAGTTATGTACCAGCTCGTTTACATGCGCCCTCAGTGTCTGCCTTGGTTACTATTTTGAGATCTGAAGTCTCTAATAGCTATGTCACCTATCTGTATGATCTGTCTGCATGTATAGTGGTATGTGGTGTATCTGTGCCTCTCCTCTTTGAGCCAGGTGTCATTATAATGCAATATACAAATGAAGAACTCATCAGGTGATTTGCCACAGCCCAAACAGCTGCCCAAGCTATAATTAAATGCTTCACCTTTTGCCTCTCAGCTCCCTGCCACTTTGTCTTCCTCAGCATGCCAGGGATTAAATATACGTATATATTTTCCAGTGTGTCCTGATGATCTCCTTCTTCCTTTCAGTGTGCTTTTTGGTGATTTGTCCTTTCCACCGACCCAGTGCCTCCATGCACTAGGGATATTTTGCATTGCAGCCTCTGTGCTTGGAGCATCCTGGCTGTGGGATGTGCAGGGCACACAGCTTTACTATCCCATTGTCAAGTTAATGGAATTCTCACCCTAAGCTCCTTAGAAAAACTTGTGACAATATGTCTAACCCGGCATTTGTTGGTGGCCTGAACAAGCTGTCTTTTACTACATGACTACCAAATATATTAAATTTTCCTTTGCTTGCAGAACATGGTAAGACTTGACTGACTTTCATGAAAAAGAGTTATCTTTTATCTACTGTCTAATGGTATTTGAGGCTTGAATGCATTGAACTCTTCAGACTTTTTATATATGCGTAACTCAGACTCTTTCACTTGAGAACAGGGTTAGGAGAAGACCTTAGAGCTTATCTTGTTTGATTTTGACATTATTTTTATGTTTCTGAGGAATTTTTGCTTTCACAAGCACTTCTAGCCCCCACGTTGTTCTCTTTTCTTAACAAGCACAATCAAGTCTGGCCAAAAGAATGGCTGGACTGTCCTCCAAAGTGTCTTTTGAATGAAGCACACGACTCCTTAGGTGCTTCTTCCTTTGCCTTGTGGGAGAGCTTACTGGAAGCATGGATCACTTCGCAGCAGCCCTGGAAGTTAGAAAAGCCTGATGACAACACCTATAATTGCAAGCAGTCTTCCAGAATCCTTGAGTCCAACAGACCGAGTAGGCAGAGCAGCAGGTGGACTCAAGTTCCTTTTGTAGACCTGAACTCGTGAACTCCATTTCCTGAGTGCTCAAATGGTCAGTATTATGTTTTCGGACAGGAGGAAAGTGCCACTGTTCCTCTTATCTTGTCAGCTCTTATTATTATTCTTTTTCTCTCAGTGAAAGGGCCTAAAATCAAAATAGTGTATGGTGTGGGCTGAGTACTTTATTCTATGTGGAACAAAGTTTCTTAGGCCTGCAGGCTTGCTGAAATTGGATTCTAAGTGGGCCTGAGGACACAAAAGAAGTTGGTGTTAGAGTAAGCTGGGTTTCTGTGCTTGTGATCCCCCGCCTTTTTATTTCACCTGGACGCAGGGAAAAAAAAAAAATAAATGATGTTGTTTCCTGGGACTTCTGCCCAGGGGAATGGATTTTCTTTGCAAGACGATTCTTACGTTTTCCCTCATGACTTCCCCAGGTGAACAACCTCCGCTCAAAGGTGTCTCGCTTTGCAATCAGCACTCTTGGAGAGCTCTTCAGGATCATGAAGAAACGCATGGACCAGGAGGTAGAGGAGGTTGCTCGGGCCTTGCTGCAGAAGACGGGGGACTCCAGCGAGTTCATTCAAAAAGCGGCTGATCGATCCCTGGGGATTATGGTGGGGAGCGTGACTCCTGCAAGAGCAATGGCTGCTCTCCTGGCTGGTGGGGTCAAGTATGTGGTTCTTCTCTTTGTGATATCCGTCACCTAAAGTTGTGTGCTAGGTGGAAAGGATGGGATACAGAGGGAGGATAGAAAGAGGGGAAGGGTCCTCTATCCTGGATTTTCTGTGAACTCAAGAGTTGAATGTGTCTGATTACTCCCTCACCTCATCTACTTCTGTCCTGCTGTAACCTACTTGCTCTCACAGTCTGTCAACACTGCCTAGAAATGCTGAATGATGAGGAAGCCAAAGGCCCAATGGAGGGTTGGTAGTATGGCCTTGTGGCTTTGTGGGAAAAGGGTCAATGGCAATTGCAGCAGTGGATGCCCTTTGCTGTTTCACAATACTAACCACAGAGACTCTGGGAGAAAAAAAACACATGCATCATCATTATGCCACTAACTTGAGAAACAGGGATGCTAATTGCTGGGTCATGGAGCATGCAGGGGAGGATGGGCTGGGTGCTGCACAGCCTGCTCAACAAGTGCAGCTCCTGCCAACAGGACAGTCGTGTCCTCAGAGCTTCTCTTTCTATTCAAATTGATGCTGTGAGTTGGCTTTGAGATGGTGAGTCACTTCACAGGCAGAGTCCCATGAGATATATGAAGTAGATGCTGCCTTAAAATATTAGTGCCATGTCTGATTGTTTTGGATAGGCACACACTAGAAAAGACAATTTGACTGAAATGACTACTACCCTTTCCTCAGCTTTTTGAAAAGGGTAATACATCCAAACACTTAACAGTTGTCAAGCTTCAAAAAACAAACTGGCTGCACTGCTGCATATTCTGCAGCTCCATGCTCCACAGAGCTCTTTCAAGAGCTGGCAGATTTAGAAGTGGGTGGGATAAGCCCCAATCCTACTGCAGTGCTCTCTGTGGTGGGAGCCCTCCGATGAGTCAATGGGGAGGATCTTTTATATTCCCCTTTCTGACAGTCAGTAATTTCAGGAAAGAAATCAATTATCTGATAGTCCAGGGAGGCTGAATTCCTCCCTCCTCTCTGTACATATCTGTATCATGCTAACAGATGTGTTTGTCTGAGGGCAGTGTCTTCTCCTGCTGGCAAATATTGCAGTGAGGACTCATGCCTGCTTCCCCAGCGATGACAGGCACCGTGTTGTGACCAATACCTGTCCTTTGGGCTCTCCTTTCCCCTCTGCTCTCGTTTCCAGTCACCGCAATGTCCTGGTGCGGAGGTACACAGCGGAACACCTTCTGACCGTGATGGAGCAGATTGGAGCTGAGAAGCTCCTGTCAGGCACGCGTGACAGCGTCGAGCTTCTTGTTCACGTGCTGGTCAAGCTTGCTCAGGACTGCAATCAGGATACAAGGTGGCAGTTCCTCATTTTATCTCCTAAAAATAGGAAGCTGTTTGGTGTCTGGCTATGATAAAACAGCAGAAGAGTGGAAGACGAAGTAAATATTTTACAAGTTACTTCCTAGTGTGAATACTGATGTCTTGGGAAGCAACTGCACTGGCTAAAATGAGGTTGTCCAGCAAGAAGGACTGCTGCTAAATCCCTGGGATGCGAATGATTTTTTTTATTCAGATCAGCTGAGCTCAGGCTAATTAGCAGCATTAGCTGATTATCACATAAGGATCCCAAGCATTTCCTCCTGGTTAGGTTAAGACTGTCCTAGAAAAATTTCCAATTTTCTTTGAGCAAAGCATTCAGTCTTTCTAAATCCGTTCTGCAGATTTAGCTGTCTGAAGTATTTACAATTTTTTTCTTTCCAACTGTGTAATGTTGTCTGTGGCTGAACGAACTACTGATTTCCTCTTGCAGATAGCTGGAGTTTCATAGCAGGTTATAAACACAAAGGCCCCTTACTTTCTCTGTTACTCTAAATTCCTATTAGTAGATGCAAGAATACACAACTAACTAACTGCCTGTGTTTATGCTTGTAGTACAGAATAAGAAACAATAAGCGTGAATTGATTTGTCCTAGCTTCTCTGCTAGGAAAGGAAAAGTTTAGTGGAATGGCAGCAAAGCGTTGCAAATAAATCGTAACAGCAAAGCAGATCTGCTCCATAGGATCCTTTGATCACAGAAACAATTTCACTGTGAAATGATATTCTCCTGTTGCCCTCTGCCCTCGAGGGCTCTTCTCTTCAACTGGCAGTGGTGTCAGGTGGAGGTAAACATCTCACTTTCCTGAATGTGCACTACCTTCTTATGAAGGTACCGCAAGTGATAAGTTGAAAATCTCAGCACATTCTATTGAATTCTTTCTTTTGTTTATGCACAAGGCAAGGGAGATTGCAGTAATGTTCTGTAGCTAAAACATTTATTCATTTCTCTCTTCCTTAGGTTTTATGGACGGAAGATGCTGAATATATTGATGAGTCATCCAAAATTTGATGGACATTTGAAACAATTTCTCCCCTCGCGTGACTTGCAAGTTGTTATGGCAACAATTAAGCAGAAAGTAAGTGCTTGGCAGGAGACACATTTCCTTTATGTAAGTGCTAAGATTGCCAATATGAGATAAAGCACGTTTAAACTTTCTTTATCTCATTCTTCTTTTGCTGCATCATTTTGCTTCTGGAAATGAACTGTTGTTTCTTAGTGTGTTTATCAGCAGACAGTGAAGGAATCAGTGTGATTAGAAATAAAGTGGTTGTCTGTTTGAATATCAGCAACAAACAGGATAGGAAGCCAGAAGAAAATGGTTTTATCTCCATCATGGAATCATAGAATTGCTCAGATTGGAAAAGACCTTAAAGATCATCGAGTTCAACCACGACCTAACCATACCACCCTAACTCTAATCCCTAAAACCAAGCCCCTTAAAAACACCCTGTTGCTCCCACCCTACAGAATGCAACAGACGAAAGAAGCAGTAGTGCCAAGAAATGTCCCAAATAAACAAATACACACCAAGCTATCACAAATCAGTGGCGATATTGTCTGCATTCTGGGAATGCTGCCCTGCTTTCATGCACTGTGGATCTTGAAGAAGCTCTGTGAATTTGGCAGCCAGTAGAAAATCATTTCTACTTTTCTTTTCGTTCCTCTCCATTTATATTCCAGAAAAGAATGTGTCTTTGTGCAGGAATAGGGAGAGTGAGAACCAAATCAACACTCAACATAATGGGCCAGCCTCCAGAGAGTCCGAAAGCTTTCTGCTGTTCTCTCTGAGAAGGCGTGTTCCCTATTAGTTTGCATTATTCTCATTTGTGCTCATAACTGATGATTTACTGCTGCCTGTCATGGTAACACCTACAACCTGCATTAGATTAGTGAAAACAAAACCTCCAGCAGAGATTGCGGAATCTCTGGCCCTCTTCCCTCTCTACGTGATGAAATGCGTTCTTAAGCCTTTCTTTGTAGGTGTGATCCTGGTGATAATCTGTGTTTAAGCAAATGATTTCCTATTTTATCTTTTATAAATTAACGTGCTTTTTAAAATATATGTATTTAGGGGATAGAAGACCGGATGTCTGAACCTCCGTCTACCAGAGGCCGCAGGGAGACCCGGAACGGTGGTTTGATGACATCTCAGGAAAACTTGCCTTCTGATGAAGGGTACTGAACTCTTCTGTTTTATCTGACAAAGCATGTGCCAAGCTTTTCATGTCTTCCCAGTAAAATCTTTCTGGTGGAGATGAACTGTGCCAGAGTATGTTTCCTGCCCCACAAAACCTTCTTCGATGAAAAAAGTCTGCTTCTGCTCTAGGCTGAAAGCAAGTTCTCTAGGCGGAGTAGGCTTCCTCAGAAATTGAGAGATGACAAGGTATAACTAACTGCCAGTGGCAGCTCGGAAGGACCAGTGCAGTGGTTGGGATAGTGATGTAGAAGCTGTGAGAGGGTCATGATTCTGCTGTTTGACTTTGGGCTTATATTTTCAGTCAGGACCTTTTTATCATAGTGAAGGTTTTTTTTTTTTTTTTTTTTTTTTTTTTTTTTTTAAAGTGGTTAATTTTGATGAGAAGTCCCAGTCTGGAATGAGGATGCCATCCTCAAAATGGCACTTTCCATGCATGTGGTTTGACCTAAGTCAACTGTTTTCAAACAGCATCAGTAAGACAATTTCTGAGCAGCTTTGAATGACAGCCAACTCAGAGTGGACTTTTTATGGAGTTGTCTATGTCATTTAGACCTATGATGAGTTGTCTGATAGACAGCATATCCTTGATGCTGCAGATTAGCATCCAAGGTAGGAATTTAGTCCTTGCTGTCTCCCCATGCCAGTGAGAAAACTACTTGTGCCTGTTTTCCTCTGACAGCAAGAGCACACTGTTGTGCTCAGTGATGGCAAGACGACTGCATACCTCGCTACCGTGGTTGTGATCCTTCCCTGCCCATGCCAGGGAGGAGTCGATCGAAGGGAATGTTTCCATTGAGTTTTCTAAGCTGTGAATCTGTCTCTAGGGAAGCAATACTGTGAGCATAGTAGTGGGTTGAATGACTGAGGTTTTCATCTGTTTTACCAACTCTCTGAATCCCTTCAGATACGCCCTTTAATCTCCCTTGAGTGGAATTCACCTGTGCCGATCACATGAACTTTTTATCCAGATTCCTATGCATATTATAGAGACACTTCCCCAGGACAACTCATTTCCTTGTAATATAGACAACTCATACCTTTGAAGTAGTGCTTATTTTTCCCCACAGAGTAATGCTAGATGAGTACTTTGAAGATATCTGAAGATAACTGAGGTGAATTCTATCCCTGGTGCCTTGGTTTTCCTGAGTAACCAGTAGTGACAAAGTTACTTAGAGGCTGCCTCCTGTAACGATTGTCATGAGATCAAAGCTGCTTTTCAAATCAGGATCTAGCTGAAATAACTTCATTAGGAAGCCTCCTCAAGATGTTTTCCTGTCAATTAACTGACAATGTAATTACTAAAAGGTCTTGCTTTGTTTTTACTTTCCAATTTGAGGTCCGGCTCTGATGTCCTCCTCTTACCCCATCAGACAGTTCGGCGCACATCGCTTCGCACTGTGGAAGAGATCGAACAACTCAAGGAGCTTAACAAGCTCCTGTCAGCAAAGGAGTTTCAGACACGAATAGAGGGAGTCATGCTCCTCCTAGATCACTGCAAAAGCAACCCCCAGCTCATCTCATCAAATATTGTCCAGGTAACCAGGCCATCTCCATAGCTCCTTTCCCTTTAGTTTCTTTCCCAAGTCTGTCACAGTGAAGTTAACTTCATCTGCACTACATGGTAGGCATTCAGGACTGGTTGGTCTCCTCTCACTCAAAATAATATAATTCAGCTCCATGTTCAAGGCAAGCAATTTCAGTCTGATATATTTCTCTGGTAGCTGCCTTGTTGCTGCTATTCAGGAGACAATGATGGAGTTTATTGTTGCTGTAGCTTTTTTGTCTCCTACTCTGTTAGGTGGAAAGAAAGGAAATCCAGACACTGAAAGCTTGGCACTTCTTCTCCAGAAGAAGAATGGTTTGGGATGAGGGAGAGAAGTATTGTGCTCTTTTGATTTTTAAAATACGAACTTAAAGGATATTTCTGTAAACTTCATCTCTCTCTCTCTTTTTTTTTTTAAACCAAGTTACAGTTCAGGCCATTCACTTCCCTTCTCAGCTCTTTCCTTACTGTGACTGTTCTCACCCTTCTTAGGGCTCCTCTTTTCTTTTTGCAAAGGTAACAAAAATACTTAGAGATATGACTTCCTTCCTTTTCCTGTCTTTTTTCCCCCTTTCCAGAAAATGGTGCCTGGTAAAGTGGTTGACGTTGCTTGAATGAGAAATGGCACAACAATTTAGGAGTCTACCTTAGAGAGGTGGTTCACCTGAGGGGTGGCGTGGATCCTTAAGAGTTCATCAGAGCTCTACACTCCTCCAGACCCAGGCTCTGAGACAGAGATAAAACAGAGAAACTCCCAACCTCACCCAAACCTTGTAATACAACCTGAAAATCTTTTAAACCAGCCTAAGGTGGTGGAAAGATTATAGTAAGTAGCTCTCAGGAAGACAGCGAATTCATGCTAGTAAGCACTGGCCTGACAAAATGTTACACTTGTCTGTAAGGCCGGGGATTTGTTTCTACATCCCTTGTAGAAAGACAGACATTTTAACCCAGCTTTCACGTTTGTTTTCTTAACAGATTTTTGATGTTTTTGTCCTGAGACTTCAGGATTCCAATAAAAAAGTGAAACAGCAGTCACTGGAAGCTCTGGCTTCAGTTATACCCATTCTCAGAGACACCTTACACCCAGTGCTGGTCTCTCTAGTAGCAGCAGTCACTGACAACCTGAACTCGAAGCACACAGGGATTTACACTGCGGCTGTGAAGGTGCTGGAAGCGTCCATTGCTCACCTAGGTAAGGCTGACCTGGGACACTGACTGTCCTTAACTGTAAACCCTGTATTTCAGAGCCAAGTGAAAAAGCCATCTGTCGATAACCTGTTGTTGCCTGTACGAATATTCAGCAGCTGCAAGGTGTTTATGAAATCCTGCCTGAATTCTTTCTAACCCAATCTGTTGTACCTCATTGTGATGTGCATTTGAATGGATACTGCTTATCATCTGGGTAACATGCCTGATTATTAATTCATTAGAGAGGACATTGTAGGCATTAGTCTAAGCACCTGCCAGAAGAGCACGAGGGAAGCAACTAGCATGTCATGACCATTTTCTCCCTTCTTCCTGGGAAACTGTGTGTGTTTTGTTTGTATTGAATTAGATTTTTAAGACGTGCATTCTGGTAAGTTTATATCTGCAGAATCAAGGTGAAAGTGATATGTTTTTTTCCTTGAATCATGCCATGGGAAGGGTGGTGGAGGCTCTTTGCTCTGCTGGGCTTTGTTCTGTGCTCAGGCAGCCACAGCTCTCCCAAGCATTCTGGCCCAGAGCCTTCATCTGGCTCTTGCTGACCTAAAGCTTTGAATTCACCCATTTTGCAGTCTTTAGGCAGTAGCTTAGCTATGTGAAGCTCAAATGAAAATGTTATTTTGAATCTGAAGATTGAGACTTAGAATTTAATAAGATTATGTGTTATGAGAGATCACAGGGGAGATCAGATGAAGGATGAAAATTCTTGCTGGGTAGTCAGCCTGGAGGGTAGAAATACACTGGCTCCCTTCTTCTGCTAGGGTAAGGAGCCTGTTATCATCCCCTTTTCTGGATGCTCAATCATGAGGCCACAAGTATGCCTGCAGATGTAAAACACCCTGCTGCAGTAGGGAGGAGGTAAGCTTCTGATTTGCTCTGTGTCCTGAACCACGTGGCCTGCTGCAGGGTGTACAGTTCTGCTGCCCACCAGGATCACCTTGGGTTTTTTTTTGATCAGTGTTTTTGGAACTATTCCACCGCAATCTGCTCTGGAAACGGATTATATGTGCATGGGTAGTATGTTTTTCTTAATAAAAGCATACGGAGACACAGGCCTGAGGTTAGCTCCCCACTTCTCCTCACATGCCGTAGGTTTCAATTTGCTTTAATTTGCAGGCAGTCACCTGAAGAGAATCAGAAAAGCGGAAAGAAAGGGATGGGACTGAAAGGCAGAGAATTTCCACTAACATTTTTTTTTCTTTTCTCTCAGCTCAGCTTTTTTGTTTGATATTAATAATTCACAACAGTGAGCACATGGAGCAGCAGCCAGCTCTCTATCCATATGAAGGAAGGGCTGGTAGGGTTGGCTGCAGCCAGAGGACGCAGTTCAAAAACAGTTCTAAGTTTGCAGAAAATATTTCCTCTGACTCTTAGGTTATTCTTACGCACTGTATTTTAGGCAGCTGGATCCCCTGGAGGATCCATCTGCAAGGATCCAGTGGAGAGGTGTTGACTTTGACTATTTTTCTTCTTGCACGCATTTCCACCAGGGAGAGACACCAGGACAGATCCATGTAGTTTGCTGGAGGTGTTTACATCTTCCTAGTGAAGTGTCTAAAATTTGGTGAGATGAATACAGCCTTCTGTTTCTCTCTCGATCTCCTGGTGTAGATTTAAAAGCACAATGATGATACCTATGCTACCACTGCCATTGCTGCAGCTGTGACATGATGTTCCTGGAGGCTCTTCATCTGGTGTTTACTGCAGCTGTGACTTCTACTGAAATGGGAGATGAGAGCTGGTGTGTATTTGTGCATGCAAGGAGTTTGGTTTCGGAAAGATGGATGCCATCAATAAAAGTGTTCTCTAGAAGTTTATTATGCTGATTAAAATCTACTGCACAAAAGCAGGTTCCAGATAAAGTGCTTGGCTTCTAGGGCTGACGCCAAGTTTGCAGATCACTCATATCATTTACGCTATTTATCAAAGGCCCTGAATTCCTGCTAGCTCTAACTAGTGGGCTGGGTAACTAGGAGCTCTGATGGTGCAGTCCTCACGTATTACTTCCCAAACAAGCTTGAATGTTTACCAGTGTTTCCCCCAAATACTTGGGAGGCTTTCTTTCAGTGCTGCTTGTCCACTTTGGTACCGAACAATAAATCCTGATGTACAGCTTAGCTAGAATTCAGGGACAAAGGGACTTTTGGAGGCTCTCTGGGCCTAGTTTGACTTCCCAGATGATTTGCTTTGCTATTGATGTGAAGGGATAGTGGTGCATTAGACCTTCTGCAGTACAGCTTCCTGGAAGACTCTACATTATAGCTATTAGTTGGTCCTGTCTTCTTTCCACCTTTCTTCTTTGTCGTCGTTGTCTTCTTTTTTTTTTTTTTTAAAGGGAATTCATGATTTTCCAGGCTCATTTCTTTAGAACAAACAGGTATAAATCTAGCTGAAAATGATGGCTTGTTCCAAATGTTGTTCTGCATGGGGCAAGATCGCTCTAGCCAATAACTACATAGCCAAGGTCTGCTGTAAATTCGCTTGCCACACAGATTTATGTCAGCTCTGAAAATGCAGCACTGGGTGAATACGCCTGAAAAATTTAGTGTTGAAGAGGCAGGCCTTAAAGGGAAATTAACAGCTTTCTCCACATCAGCCTCTTTGTGAATCCAGTGAATTTGCTGACCTGTTGCCTTTCTATGTTCCAAGTATGGCATTGTGGTGAGAAGGGACCAACAGCAGCACCTGTCCTGCTGTTGGTCCTGACCCATTTTTTGGGGTGCTTGGGAGAAAGTTGGGGAAGAGTTGCCAAATCCTGCTAACCGAGGATGTGATAACCAGATCCCTTCAAGGTTTTGAATGGAGCTTTCAGTCATCTTTCCCCTCTCACCAATTTTGAGAGATCACCGTGAATTTTCATGGATGTCAGAACAGGAGCAAGGCATGTCTGTTGCTAATCAGGCAGACCTTGCCCAGACTTTCAAGCCAGTAAGGCAGGGTATATTTTTTTTGTGGGTTTGTTCATTTTTAAGGGCATGAGAACAAATTCAAAAAGGCAACTGAGTCAGAAATATTTTGGAGTATCAAGTCTTTGGGTTTTAGTAGGGGAAGGAAGGTTCTGCTGATGAAACGCCTGTGCTAAACCTTTCCTCGTGCTTTGAAGTTTTCTGCCTCTGCAATTTAAAATCAAATGACCAAAAGAAACCCCCTAACAACAGAACTCTCTGAAAGATTATGCGATGCTTCTGGCTTGGAGTGAGTACGTGAAATGTCTTGCCCATTGAGTTTCCTAGCTGAGAGCCCAGCTATTGCTCTGAGACTGTTGATCTGCTGCAGATTCTGAGTCTGAGGCGAAATTTCCTCATCTGTCGGCTTTAATGACCCATGCAGAAATGGGAGCTGGTTGTAAGGTGGCTTGATCGCTCAAATGTAGCAACAACAACAACAAAAAGCCCACACAAAACAAAGCCACTTTGTAGATGGGGCAAATGAAGCCTTGGCTCCAAGACTTGGATCTTGTTCTCCTCCTACATCTGTCCTAATCCGTCCTCTGTCATGAAAGAATGTGCTGCTGCCTGACACCAGGATGTGGGGTTGGTTAGGAGGGCAGCCCCAGTAGTGCTCAATCCTCCCCTGTAAGTGGCAGCACAGCAAAGAGCTGAACACAGAGAAAATGAGAGCATGGAGAAGTGGATTCTTTTGCTCCTATTGTGAGTGCTGGGCCTGTCCTGCCTCCAGCTGGTTTAGCTGACACCTTATGCAGAGAGTTAAAGCTTAGTAAGAATTGAACTGCCTTCTGCCTTGTTGTTTCTAACAGCAATTAAACACCACTCAGTCTTTTGGTCCCTTGAGGCAGCTAAAGCAAAGTTTGGGTAAATTTGTTATTGATTGGTGCTTTTAGTGTTTTGAAAGGCACAGGGCATATGAAGCCCTTCCATTGGAAGGTGAATTGTGATTATAAACAATTCCCCCTCACTCATCCACACCCCAAGTGTTCCTATGAAACCCCGCATATAGGTACCAATAGCGTCAATTAATTCAATTTCTGTACTGGTTTAGATCTCTGGATCTCGGTTTGGGTTTTTTTTTTTAACCTATTATTATTATTATTATCTTTTCCCAAAGCAGCAGCTGTAGGGTAACTCTCAGGAGAGGAACAGCACCTGCCAATATTGCAGGAGTGTGAGCAAAAAAGCAAAGTGTCTCTTAAGAAAGGTGAATGGGAAGACTGTAATTACCAAAGCAGAAAATTAATTGAGATAACAGGATCAATTCTTTACTGTATGCTTGCCAAAAGATCAGTAGGGACTCTCTTTTTATACCTCATGTTAAAAGGAGCTCTTTGTAGCACGGTGCTATTTAAAACCACCTCATGAGCATTCCTTGTCCGAGAGAGGCTTTACTCAGCTTATCAAAGTGGTAAGACTGGAGGACTGCAGACCACTCTGCACAACACTTTATAACTAAAACAAGACCTCACATCAACAATGGGTAGCGTAGGAAAAAAGTACATGTATATGATGGTCAAGTACTGGGAGATCAGTTGATTTTTTTTTTTTCAGCCTCTGTGCCAACATCTGGTTTCAGAGATGTTACAAGAGACTCCGTGAGGAGATGGCGTTGATGATGAGTGGGTAGTTCTCTTTGATAAAAGTAATTTGGATCCTGTCTGTAGGTCCCAACAGGTGACTTACAGATTTAACACTGGTTTATCCATTAGGAATGAATAGATGTATGGACTTCTGGGCCTTCTCTCCCATTTTCTTCAAGGTGGGAGAAGTTCTGTCATGCTAAACCCGTGCATTGTTTACGTGTGATTTAAGTTTTGAGGGCCCTGATGAGAAACGTGTAACACTGCTCCTCGCACAGCGCTTCACTTTGTATGTACAGGTGTGAAATGAAAGCCTTTCTTTTTGAACTTTGAGTCCTCCCAAGTGAGCTTTACAGGAAGAGCAAATGCAGAAACTGGCAGAAATGTATTTTATTTACAAAGTGCCATTACCTCTGCCTTCCCCCCCCCCTTCTTATAACCTGTTTGAGTGAGCAGAAATGAACGTTTCTCTTTCAGACAATGCGTTACTGCTGCAAGCGTTGGCCCACCGCGTGCGTTTCCTCAGCGGCCGAGCCATGCAGGATGTCACGGAGCAGCTCTCAGGTACTGCCTGCTTCAGCCAACCTCTGCTTTTAAGTTGTGCATTCTCCTGGGAAATGGCAAATATTGAGTGGGATTTCCTTTGAATATTCAGTTCAAGTAGCTCATCAAACACCTTAAGGCCCTGGCTTGTCTGCCCTGCACATAGAAGTCATGTCTAGCAGGGTTTGCCTGCATGCTGTCGTGGTGTGCGGCGTGAGATTGGGTGCTGAGCTCTCGCTGGGGCATCTCAGGACGTGCCTCTGGGAATGAGAGGGGATAAAAATACCCCGTTCTGCTCCTCTCATCTGAGGACAGCGCAGGAAAGGTCAGGGAAGACTCTGAGAGCTCCCTTTTCTGAATCACACGACAATCCTATAGAAAAATGCCTGGCAACTGGTATTTCTGAGGATTGGTTTGATTTGTCAGCACAGGACTCTAGTCTTGCTGTTGGAAATGTTGCAGGCTGCATCCTGCACAGCCCGGGTGTTGTAGTTGACATCTTACAGGCAAGGTGAACGTGCAGGGCAGGGTTTGGGGCAGAAATGGGCAGCAAAGCTTAACCCACAGAGGCTCCATGCTTGTGCTGCAGACATGATATGGTTGATATGATGCTTCAACCATTTCAAGGTGTGCAAACAACCTATTTTTGTATCGGTAGTGTCCTACATGCTAAAAATGCAGCTGATAATTGGTTTTATAATAGTAGCTTACTATGCGTGGCAACAGCCAAGGGGTGAAAGAAATGACAACCTCAGTAAATGCTAGAGGAGGCTATTTATAACCTTGCTTTAATTAGGGCTAAATCCACTGCTAATTATGCCAGCATCTTTTAATCCAAGGTTTAATACGCTTTGCTTCTTCGTTATGAATCTCAAAAGGACATGTTTAGCCACAGTGAATATAAAAGTGCCTTTAGAGATCATCTGAATAAAGTAAATCACCATAAACATATAATTTAATTTTACAGTTGTTTTAATCTCTTTTTGAAAGAAAGCATTTGAGCATAAATTGGGACTGTTCTAGAGAGGGCAGATGTTCTCTCTGGGATTTAGAGGGAACAGGCAACTCTTTCTCCTATGAAAGTTCATAGCGACTGCTGTGCTTAATAAGCACTTAAGCTCAAATCAACTTCCATTTAAAAATAGGTATAATAACCTTGTTCTGCTTTCCAGAACTGTTTTTAGGTACATGAAGCAGCTGTTTAAATGTTGATGACTAAAGCTGGGTTACCAGCATACAGAAAATTAAGGTCCTTTCTCTACAGAGTAATGAATAGTTACTGCATAACATTTCCACTGAGCAGAAAATAAGAGCTCTGTCTCCTGAACACTTCAGATTTTGATCTCTCAGCAAAATCTACCGTGCAAAGTGTCTGTCTGTAGTAAATTTTTGTTTGTATTTAATACAGTTCGCTTTGGATAATGGCCTGAGAGCAGATTTCAGAGCAGCAGCGCTTGTGTTTTGATTAAAGATAAGCCCACCGCGTAAAAGTTTATTTGTTTCCCTCTTTCAGGGAGCACTGTCTGGATAAACACTATCAAAGTTGTCAGATGCTGAAATGCTGTGGCAGTGGGGTCTGGGTTATTACCTTGGACATTCTGGAGTTGGAAACAGTTGCTCATTAGAAGCCACCAAGTATGAAAGAGGAAAAGCTCAAATCAGACCTTTCTGCCAAAGATATCAGTTAGTCACTGATGTGTCTAATACGGCTGTCAAGCTTCACACCTCTTTTGTGGGCTGGAGTTCTGAAATGTGGTTTAGTACTGCCATTTGCTGTGTGCCACTGAGTAAAGGGCACTGCCAGATTAGACTTGTGGCGTTTTTTCATCAAAGGTTAGAAAAGAGAAATCGTTCTCTTTATTAGAAAGCTTTCTATTACTTCTCTAAGCTGCATTTCAAAATCTACTTCAGCTAGTTTAGATTACTTCTTCATGAAAATAAATGGATTTGTCACTTTTTTCATTGGTAATATAGAAGTAGTGAAATAAATTACAAAAGGTGTATGACACAGTTTGCCAAGTAAGTCCATCATGGACATAAAGCCTCTGATTTGGAGAAATTAAGGTCCTCAGTGGTCATAGGATCATAGAATCACCAAGATTGGAAGAGGCCTCTGAGATGATACGGTCCAACCATCCACCTACCACAAGTGTTTCCCCACTAAACCATGTCTCTTAGTCAATCCATTCATTTCAATGTACAATCAGCCTGTTTGGGGATCACTGGGTTCTTCACACATGCTGGCAATTGACTGGAAAACCCTTCAAAGAACCAAAACTGTAGACAGGAACTTGCTTGCATTAAGGTTGTTAAGAAACTTGTCTCTCTTGCCTGGCAGTGCTTGTGGCATCTGTTTATCCACGGAAAGCCCATGTGGTCGAGCGCTACGCCCTGCCCGTGCTCTGGTTCTTCCTGAGCAACATGATCGGAAACGGTGTCCTGCCCGGGCGAAGCAGCAATGTCAGGGCTGCAGTCACCAAGCTCGCCAAGAGCCTCCACCAAGAGATGGGCTCCACCCTCAAGGAGCTCGCTGCCAGCCAGCCTCCGCATGTGGCAAAACACCTCTGGCACGTTTTGGACCTGGATGGTCAATGAAGAAGGCTTGGTGTCCTCCATGCAACTGTCAGAGACCCCGGCATTGGTTTTACTCTGGTTTTGAAGCACCAGGTTTATCCTACAGAGTTTAAAGCTACAGACGTACATAGTCTATTTTAATGTAGGCTATTTTTTTTTTTTTTTTTAAATTTTTAAAGGAAGTATTTTTCAAAGCTTTTATTTCTTGAGTTCCTCTTTCCTGCAGGACTTACATAGACATGAAAGAAATAAAAACCTGTGTGTAAATGCAACTTGTAACTTTAAAAGGAAGATAATATATTTATATACATACTTGGAAGATGAGAGATATGCGTATATATTTACTTACAATTTAAGAGATGGGTTTTGTAAACGTATGAGCTGCAGGATTATACAGCTTGCTGTCTGTGCGGTAGCTCTCTGGGACCAGAACAGGAGAAATCCCCTTGGCTTTGCTGAAATTTCCCTCCGATTTCAAGGGGTGCATCTTGTCTATAGTCCCCTTTCTTTCCCCATGTAGCAGGCTGATGCACAAATGTCCTGGGGCAGGAATGGGCTGAGGGCAAAATACAGAGTTTGGAGTGAGGTAAGCTGTGGTTGGCACCGTGGAACAAATAAAGCCTAGTTTTTGTTTAAAAACTACATTTTCTTAATGTCTAAAAAGATAGATAAAAAAGAAAAAGGACCTGTCCTTTAAGAAATTCAGTGTTTGCCTTATCCGTGGATGAATAAGCACTTCTTGACCTGAGATTCAGGAGAAGCAGGTAAGTGTCGGTTCTTCACCACACAAAGGTTTGGAAGTACAAAGGGGAGAAAACATGAAAGAAAAGAGGATGGGCTGAAAGCAGCATCAAAAAATTGAAAAATAATGGTATGACATAACACTGGGGCTATGGTAAAAGGACCTTGTATGAGGTTGGGACGTCAAAGAATAAGCAGGGAGATCTGTCCAGCCCAAGAGTCCTGGGGTTTTACGTTTATTTACTGCACCTGATTTGTATGTCTAAAGCTAACTAACTCCAACTTACTAGGTAATATTGACACATTGGGTCACCTATTCAGGAAGCACTTTTTCAGTACAGGACTGAAGTGGTGGAATTATTTTTCTCTTTCTGCAAAGACGTGGCATGGGATCTAGGCCAGGGACTTGGCTCTGAGACACTGGTGTTCCAGGAGATCCTGCAGTGCCTGCTGGAAGCCCTGGGTCTGTAGATATGGAGCAGTGCTTTACAGTTTGGCATCCAACGGTTCACCAAAACCAGGTGTGATGGTGTTCTGCAGAGTACCACCGTGCACCAAAACACTAAGTGGGAATGAAGAGTGTTAGAGGGTGGCTGAGTTTAAACAGCTGATCTTGAACGATGTCACTTCATTAAGCTGCTGAAGTCGGCTGCTGCATGAGCTCTACTTTTAGGCAATAATTTTTGTAGCAGGTGGCATCCCGAGAGGACTTGGTCTTGCTTCCTCCAACTCCAGAGTTGCTCTTGCTGTTTCCCTCTGTGGATCATCCCTCTGGAGCCCTGTAAATGCTGCTGTGCACAAGCTGCTTTTGCTGGACTGGGTAGAAACTTTTTGTTTTTACTTTATCTGTGCTTGCATCCTTGGGGATGCAGGGAGGAATGTCTACACTTGGGAGAAAAAGGTTTTTTGTGTACCTCAAATGAAACCTCCTAGAGCTTTTTTTTTTTTTTTGTGTGTGTGTGTCTGTTTAGTTGTAGGACTTGCAAAGTAGGTTTAAAAAGTAACTTGTGTAACTGGTCTATTAACTCTCTGCTGGCCTTGAGCATTACTTTCATGCATGCCCCATAGTAAATGAGAATAAAGCATTGCCTGCTGGCACCTATTTTCTGTCTAGGTGGTTGTTTGCTCTTTTGTTGTGTTTTTTAAAAAAGAAAACCTCTCCAGCCAAGACAGTTTCCCTATGACAGAGGCATTGTCTTACCACAGAGAAATCGAATTTAGCCATTACAGCAAGTAGAGAGAAATGGGGATTAAACAGTAAGTGTTAATGCAGTCCAGGTGAGCTCTCTTGCCAGATGCTTGCACTTGAGAACTTGCTGTGCAGCCATTAAAGTATTTGGAAGCAAGGAAAAGGGCAGTGTTGAACCTTCCTCTAGAACTAGTAAAAGACTGTAATGTTTATTCTTTTTTTTCTAACTTATTTTTAATATAATATTATTTTAGAGATCTTATCAGAAAGGAGACTGTAAGCTGTGCTTACAGGGCCAGTTTAACTCATTTGATTGTTGCTCAGTACAGCTTGCTAGACCACTGAAGATAATGTAACAAAAAGTATGTGTGGCAATCTCGTTTGTTGGCTTCCTCTACCCTACAGCCTGTCAGAGCCCCGAGAGAGAACCCTGCTGACACATGCACTCTTCTCCTGCTGAAGGTAAGAGCACTGTCATCAAGGGAAGGTGGGGGAGAAAGGGTAATGTGGTAGGAGTACCATTAAGGACTGCAGGAAGCCTATGTTTCCCTAGACACTGGGTAGTGACCTTGTGCCATGTTCCAGTGTAAGGGGCTCAGGAGCTTTGGAGAATGAAGTTGTATGGATGGAGAGACCAGCGCTGTGTGCTCTGAGTCCACTCTGCAAAACTCATGTGGGACTTTCTTCTCACCAAGAGTCAAAGCCTGTGTGTGGTGACATGGTTTATCTAGGGCTCGGAGCACTTATGTTACAGTGATGTATTATACCCCAACTCTCCAGGTTCCCTGCAGCCATGCAACCAGAAAACCCTGTGTGAATGTAAATATATGATCTTGCTGGTGCCAAGAATGCTTTGGGGATGGAGTTGGTATGGAAAAATGAATGGCAAACAGAAAGGGTGGTGGGAAGGGAAGACCAGGAAGGATGTTCCTGAATTGTCATGCTGAGACCAACGGTTAATGTAGTAAATAATGCTGATGCTGCCTTACGGCATTGCTAAGAGAGCTGGGGCAGAGAATTAAAGAATCCACCAGAAGGGAGTGCTCTTGCTGAGGTGCTGTGTCAGAGCATAACTACAGTAATTGTGGCAGAACTTGCTCTTGCCAAGGTTAAGGGTGGGCTTGGGAGCCAGTTGCTGGGCCCTACTGTCAAGGGGAGGGAGAGGGGCTGCACTGAGGTGGCTATTTTCATCCTTGTTAAGTAGTGATGGTGGGAATAAAAGTGCTGGCATTGCTAACAAATCCCTGCCAGCTGACACTGAGTCCTGATCCTGGGATAAAGCCTTTGATGCAAGCAGAGGTGAGAAAAGCACTCCAGCTAAAATTAGAGCTGGCCTGAACCTTTAAGCCTCCACTCTGCCTTGGTATCAGTGGCTGACAACAGTGCCTGTGCTGGGCCAACAGACTGCCCCCATGTATCCTTAAAGCCCCTCAAAGGGTATCCAAATGCAATCAGCAGCGATAAAAGAGCTTTTAAAATCTCTCTCTGTGTTAATAGCTGTGTCTCAGGTAAATGAAGGCTGTACTTCTTTTCACAGCTGTTTAGCACGTTTCACCTCTACTGCGTTTACAAGCAGAAAGCAAAAACTCTGTTCTGGAGGCTGCAGTGAAGGCTGTCATTGCCTGCCATGTTGCAGAACATACACGCTCAGTACTGAGTTATGTCCAGGCTCTTGGACGCAGCCTGAAATTTCATACCCCAGATACTGGTTCATCTGCAGGAAGATGCACCTTATCTACTTGTGTCTGTATGCGTTCCTTTGCACACCTGTCCTGCTCTGTGTATGCTGTCAGTGTAATACAGGCTGTAAAACTGCTTAGTAATGATGCACTTTTATCAGCGCAAGTCCTTGTGCTGAAATGTGCTACTGTTCAAGAAGGAAAATAGGCTCTACTAATCAGACAACTTTCATATAATTGTGCCAATATTTGGATCTCTATTAATTTGGCTGTTTGTTCTGGCAGCTTTTTAATTTCAGCATTACATTCAGTGCAGTACTAAATCATCCCACTTGCTTCAGTAGGGTACTCTTGCAGGTAGGACCTCCAGCAGGCTGCTCTCACAGCAGTGGGACCTCACGGTGTGATTTGGCAGGTGCTGCTCTTTCATCCTCCATTGATCCTGCAATTAAGAGTTCCAGTGAAAGTAATGGTGACAGGTGTGCTTGCACTCTGGTCCTGGTCAGAGTGGTCATTTCCCACCTGTAGGAAGATCTTTATTTCAGACTAACCAATCTTCTGTAATGCAATTCTAATCAGGAATACATTTGACCCGCCTTAATGTTTCCTTGCTGGCACTTTTCATTTCTTTCTTTTTTGCCAAGATTTCTTTGTTCCTCCTGTTACTGCTGTTTAATATTTAACATTGGCGTGGCATCACTTTTTAATGTGGTTGGGACGCAGTGTGCCCGCAAAGTCCTGTATTGTATACGCGTTTCTAAGTAGATGTATTCTGTGCTCACAAAGAATGTGAACAAAGTCAACATGGCCCAAATCTCAGAGCTTTGCACATTTGCAATTTTAATTATTTCTGGCTCATAGATGTCTTTTATCTTGTTTTATACATAAGAGAAGAAAATGTCATTTACAGGGAAAAGGTAAACTGCTTTTTAGAAGGCATGTAGATGTATGATTACCTGGAACAGCAGTCAAATAGAGTTGTTTGTGATTTGCTTGCTGAAGGATGAGTCAACCGTGAGACCGATGATAGGTGAGAAGGGTTTCTCAAATACATTTATCATAGAATGGTTTGGTTGGATGGGACCTTAAAGATTACCCAACCCCTGCTGTAGGCAGGGCTGCCCCCAGCAGCTCAGGCTGCCCAGGGCCCATCCAACCTGGCCTTGGGCACCTCCAGGGATGGGGTACCCACAGCTCTGGGCAGCACTGCCAGGGCCTCACTGTCCTCTAAAGAATTTCTTCCTTGTATCTCATCTAAACCTACTTTCTTTCCATTTAAAACAATTACCCCTTGTCTTATCAGCATATGCCATGCAAAAAGTTTATCTTCATTTCTCTTATAAGACACCTTTAAGTATTGAAAGGCTATAATTAGCTTCCCCTGGAGCTTTCTCTTCTCCAGACTGAACAAGCCCAGCTCCCTCAGCCTTTCTTCATAGGAGAGGTGCTCCAGCCCTCTGAACATCTTTGCAGCCCTCCTCTGGACCCTCTCCAACTGCTCTGTAATCCTTCTTGTTCTGGGGGACCCAGGTGTGGACACAATACTCCAGATGGGCCCTCACAAGGGCAGAGCAGAGGGGGATAATCACCTCCCTCTCCCTGCTGGCCACCCCTCTTTTGCTGCAGCTCGGAATGCAGTTGGCCTTCTGGGCTGCAAGCGTGCGCTATCCAGCCAATTCTTTACTCACTGAACAGCATCGCTCAAATCCATAGCTCTCCAAATGGAGCCAAGGATATTGTGTGGGATTGCATCCAAGCCCTTGCAGAAGCTACTCCATCATAATTTGCCCTTGCTGAAGCCGTAGTGGCTGTCTCGAATCAACTCCCCGCCTTCCCTGTGCCTTAGCATTATTTCTAGGAGGATCTGTTCCACGATCTTTCCAGGCACCGAGGTGAGGCTCACCAATTTGTTGTTCCCTGGGTCTTCATTTCTACTGTTTCTTAAAAAAAAACCAACACAACAGTGTGTGATGTTTCTCTGTTCCCAGTCACTGGGGACTTCACCTGACTGCTGTGGCTTATGTTTATACCCACGCTGAGCAACTGCTCAGCAGAGAGCTGTGTGATAATTTATTGCCATGGGCCAACTCTTCACCTTGTAACAAACTGCTGTGCGGCTGGAACATGCACTCCTGGGTTCAGCCCAAGCTCTTGGTAGATGGTGTGATCAGTTACGGCTCTGCCTTATAAAAAAAAATATTTGTTTCATTCCATAATCACTTGAATCTTTTAAATTTACATTTTTATTTGTAGTTGCCATTATTGCTCTGCCTGAGGGAAAAAACCCTTCACAGCCGAGTGCAAACCATAACATTTTGACAGCATATTCTGCCTGGTTGTCAATTTCTGTTATTATAGAGGAAAACACGTGTGATGTGTTAATTAGGCTTTCTGAAGGACAAAATCTCTTTCATGTGTCTGTGTTTGTTCAACTATGGATCTAATCCTGCCCTTTGCGTAAAGCTCAGGAGAAGCAGACAAATCACAGGGAAGAATCAAATCCCCGCTTCAGCCTGTGAGCAGAGAGGGTTGCCATTACCAGCACTGCGAATGTGTCCTTTCAAGGTTTTCCCTGGAGACAAAATAGAAATTACCTGCCCAGTATTCTCTCCAAAATTTATAATATGTAATAGTAAAGGTAGTGAAACTCAATGTCTAGTTGGTAACCATGCGGTTTGTAGGACGGCATTTTATTTTTAACATCATTGCTCTTTCATGCCAGAAGCATTTTGTAGTCTTCAAACATGCATACAAACAAGTGTGGATGATGCAGGGTCCTCTTTCTGACACTTCTGAGGGCTGATAATGTGCTTGACTTGCAAACTAAATTCAGTTGTAGCTTCGGTCTTAGATCTGTTCTATGCGAATTTTGGAGGAAAGGAAAATTTGAGTTGAGATGATTGGATCCATTGGGCACCTCACTGGCTTTCAGTGCAGCTCATCTTTTCACAGAACTGTCGTGCACAAATGGGTGAATGGAGAGGGTCAGTCTCAGCACTGTTGCTTTGTACTTCTGAACGTTATCAGTCTCCTGGGAAGTATCAGGAAGGTTAGAGAGGCTCACACATGTCCCGGTCTCATTTTGGCTGTAAGCAATCTAAATGAAACCTATCAAATGACTCTTAACGTTATTAGCTCGCTGTTTATTCAGAGAAATGCCTTTCTATTTTTGCTGGTCTGTAAACAGCCTTTGAAGAGGTCACAGCAACCTTCGCTGTATGTGTTGGGAGTAGAGAGATGCAGAGCCATTGGTCTGCTGAAGAAAGCTGGGAATGCACTGAGCATTGAAATGTGTCCTGCATTCCTCATGCTGTGGTGTTTGCAGAGGGTGGTGTATTTTCTTTCTTTTCTTTTTTTTTTCCCCTCTGTGTAAAAGCTAATCTAGTTATTTGGCTGTCAAGGGAATCAGAGAATGCTGTACAAATAGACTTATCTTTGACTCGTCAGGGCTAGCAGAGGTTAGAGTTGCAGCAAGTGGTTTCTCTCCCTGCTGTTTCTAGGATGAGTAGTTCTGAAGAGCGGAGGTTTCTTAGTTTGAAGAATATGCTATTCTATTTTTTTTAACTGACCATAGTATTTTCTAGATTACTTCTTTATTTCGCACCTTAGGCCTCTCCGCTACCAGTTGCTGTTAATTGGCTACATGGATTGCTGTGATACGAAATTTGTCTAAGGCTCAGGAATAGGAAACTGCCCACCAGGACTGCCATGTCTTACTGGCTGCTCAGATGCAGATCCCTGTGGGACAGGAGGGCATCCTTGGTGCTCCCTGGGTTATCCACAGGATAAAACGCTTCCATGCTGGAACTGTTATGATGATAAATGCACACATGTACATGCATGTCTTCTCCCTGAAATAGGAAGATAAAAGGACCTATGTGGATATTGGGCTATTTGATTAAAAAATGTCAGAATTCAGAAAAATCCAGAAAGATGTGTTGCCTTGTGCCCTGATTGCCCATATGTTAACTATATTTGCATTCAAAAAGACACGAAGCTTCACAATGGGGTGGGGGAGTAGTTTTTAAAAACAAGTCATTTTGTTGCACTGGCAGGCTTAATTTCCAGTTAGGAAGTAAGAGGTATTAAACTTAAGCCCTGTTTAAGAAGGCTTAGGAGGAAGTAAGGTTGCAGGATGGAAACTGCTCTATTAGATTGGCTCAAACTTGCTTTTAAAAACTGAGCAGCTAGTGAATTTCTTGGTTTAGGTTTTATCTCTAGAGTGATCTTGGCCTTGGTGCTTATCTTTGTGGTGGAACGTCTGGGAAGTATTGTTCGTAGCTTTACAGCTGTGCTGCAGGGAGGGACAGGTCTCTGTTAGCATCCTTAAGCTTCAGCTTTGATTCTTTCATGTACTAAGGACCCAATGGCTCGATCTGAAGCATCAAAAGCTTTCGGTTTCTTTTTAATTGCTGTATAATCAGCTCATCTATGCCTTAAGGAAAACGTTATTAAAGCAGGAGGGATTTGTATAGAGCAAGATAGGCTTATTGCCTCTTTCTCCTTTAAAATAACATTGTTAAATACTGTACTGTAGATCGTCTAACTCCAGAAATCCTCATAGGGTTACTTAATGCACTCCGACTTTTGGACTGGCGAAGAAAAAGGAAAGAATGAATTTATTTGAAATATGGAAAACCAGCGAAGTGGACAGCAGTTGGAGCTGTGAAGGCTGCAGATGGTCTGGTGCAAGCAGTGGTGGTAGGCTGGTAGTACAGGATAGCTGTAGGGCAGGCATACGTGAGATGAATGGAAAGGGATCAGAGGGATAACATGATCCTGGGCCTTAATTGACCTTCCTCTGCGGGGCATTTACTGACCATATCTGAACATCTTTTTTTTTTTACTAATATTTTTATTATTCATTCAAAGTGGGCAGTGGGGAGGACTGCATACTTGCTATCTTTGCGCTGGGTTTTCGGATAACCCAATATAACTGTTGTGAAGATAAACCGAGTATCTTCTTGCACAGCAACAGCTAAATCTCAGTTTGAAGTTCATACCTGCAGTGTGCATGCTGCAGTCATGATGACACTGAGTTTATCTGATGTGGGAGTTTTCATGACTTGTTAATCTAGAAAAGTCTCTCTTCAGTAGGTGCTGGCAGTTCCGCAGTGATGAGCTGTGATAATAAGAACGGGTTACTTCATCTCTGTACTGGGATTTCTTCTATTCCCGAAACAAAAGGCATAAATTCTCAGAATATTCACCTTAATAATAAGACTTCATGAATAATTACAAAATGCTTTGGATATCAAGAAGTGTGGCAGTGAAAATTCTGCAATATGTTGGTTTTTATTGATAGCCTACGCAGAATTCTGAATTGTATTGCTAATATCTGGGATATCTCTTGAAGTCAGATGAAGTAACTGGAGGTGTATAGTACTTTTGGGTCGTCCATAGATGCTGAGAATATGAAATGATGAGTCCATTAAAGGCTTCGGCTTTGAGAAGTGCCACTGGAAGCAAAGGCAGCTGTCAGCTTATTAAAGGTCTACAGATGAAGCATAGCATGGAGCTGTTAGCTGCTAGTTTTGCAGCTATGAAGTCCTGGCTGGGAAACTGATACTGCTTTGCTGCGTGCTCAGCCCTTCTGCATGAGACTGCAGTGCAACAGGTGTGCTTTGGCTTTAACCCTTCGGACACAACCGCTACTTGGATTAGCTGTGGTTGTATGTAGAAGCTCTGAATGGAGAGCTCTGAATTGCCAGGTAGTTCAAACTTAAATTAGGAGAGGTGGAGGTGGAAGCACAGCTGACCTCTGTTCCAGTCTGTTGGTGTCCAGGCTGGATTTTGTAGCCTAAAAATACATGTTTGCAGAATGAAAATGCAGTCTGTTTTATCTGATGTACCAGTGAAACACAAAACAGGACAAACTTGTGCTTGGGTGGGGAGGAATGAAGCAAAAGGACTTTTTATGGCAGAGGGCACTCATTAGTGTGCCGAGTAAGAAATCAATTGCACAACATTGAGCTTTGTGCTAACTTCAGGCAGAACGTAAGGGAGATCAAACTCAAACCTGTGTAGAAAACTCTGATTTATTTACATCAGTAAAAAATACATTTTGAAATTGAGCACGGTCTTAAAAACAACTGCATTTCAGAAATGCTGAATTTAGGAAAAATGGAAATGATAGCCAAAAAATCTGTAATGCAACAACAAGCAAACAATAACACTTCTTTAAAAAGTGATCAGTCATGCTATTGTTTTCTATGTACCAGTTACCCTCAGCTTGCAATACAAGCTGAAGTTAAACACCTTACTTGCAAGGGTCCTGTACTGAAGAGAATCTCTTAGCTATACAGTCATGTGTTCACGATACAGACTTGTAGATCGCCACTGGAGAAGCTCTGTTTCTTGAATACAATGCTCAGTTTGCTGCAACATCCTTAGGGCAATCTTAGAATCCCTCAACAGCCGCAGTGTTTAGGTGGGACTATCGTTGCGATGAGCATCCTGATGGCATGACCTTAGCCAAAACTGGAACAGAGACCGTCCTGGGATGATGGTTTATGTGACATGTCTTCAGGAGAGTCTTATTTTAATCAGGGAAAGATGGCTTGGGTGAATTCGTGTCCAGCCAGCACGTGTGAGCAGGTTTTCAGCTTGATTGCTGTAGTGTTTCTTTATGTGCTGCTGTAGCTCTTAACGCACAGAAGAATTTGCTGCTCAGGGGGCATAAATATACACTTTCAGTTACCATCCATTGTGGATACTGAGGAATTTCAGCATTAAGCCATGAAGGGATGAAATGATTATAGTAACAGAGTGGAAGTTGTGCCCCCGCTCTTGCATTTTCATCTTCAAAGCTACATTTAGGCATGCAAAGTGCCAGATTTCTGCTGTCGTGTTTCTGGTTTATTTCTGTTCTGACAGCTAATGACAGCAGAATAGACAAACCCAAAATGTATACAAAATGTGCAGTTTTAATGTGGTGGGAGTAGACAAAACTTCTGATGAGGGGGAAAACTAACCTGCAGAGTTCGCTCTGCTGAGGATCCTTGCATTATCTCCTTGTCGATTTCCCTACTTAGTAGGGAATGATTTATCTGCCTGTGTGATTACAGTGTAGATCTGTTGACATCTCCTACCTGTACACCCTGGGTATGGCTACTTTGTCACCTCAAGCTCACAAACCCCTGATGATCCAAAGCATCGATGTACAATGAGTTACTTCTTTATGTTCAATACTTCACCTTAAATACTACAATTAAGGTTTTCTTGTGTGTGGTATAAAATGGCACTGAGTTTATTGAAGATGGATGGTTGTGATGAAGGCACCATAGTGAAACTCAGAGGAATTCAGTAGCCAAAGGGGGTCCCTTGAACAGCTTAAGGTAAGCCTTAGTTCCCCCATCATGAAGGTGGCCAGAAAGGGTTAAAAATTCTGTATGTGGATGAAGTGTTCATCAGCATGAAAGCTGTAGGAAAAACTAAAGCTATTCCCATCAAAGCAGGACTAGAAGTGGGTCTTTTTCTGGATCTTTTTTTCTGTGCTGAAGTAACGTATCAAGTCAAGTTAGGTAAAATAAAAAGTTGCATCTTAATTCTGATGACAAACTAGTTCTTAGAGCAAAATCCAGTACATTCTGAAAGTATTTTAGTGGGTGCTGTAACAGCCTATGATTAACCAACTGTCAGTACCTTGTGTTTTCATTAGCAAGAACGTGTCTGGAAATCACATTAAATCCATTCAAACTGTGTAAACTAGAATATAAACCTCTTTCTGAGAGAACAAGATTCTCTCTTTTTTCTTTTTCTTTTTTTTTTTTTCTTTTAACATGTCCTTAAGTGCCTCAGGATGTTTGATTGGGCTGTTACAAAACTACTCTAATCAGGATTGAGCCTTGTATCCTAAGAACTAGAGATGATGAGATTACAAGATAATCAAAGATGCTTTAGAAGATCAAAGTCTTTTTGAGGAAATAACATTCCTAACATCCCTTGGAAAAAAAAAAGGGGTTATTTTTTGCTTTAACTTGTATTTGGCCTTTTCCTCATAAATAACCTAGTATGAAGTTGTGACTTTGCTGAAGCCATTTACATTTTGCAATAGAATTCAATTGGTTCACAACTGTTTGGGCCCTTTTGCTGTCACAGACAGCAGAGCTCAGCGCTGCCCTCCGTTCCCTGTGAGGAGCTGCAGCTGCCATGAGGCCTCCCCTCAGCTCCTCTGCTCTGTGCTGAGCAAACCCAGGGGCCTGAATTTACAGCATAAAAATACTGATCAGTTTGCCTCAGACATGCAGAACTGGAAAGTAAACCTCTGAGTTGCAATCAGAAGGAGAGGCAGCTGGTTACCACTCTGGTGTTTCCTCTGGAGGTCGAGAGGTTTGGGTTTTTAGATGCATATTGTTTTCTTGTGATTAAAAATAATGGAGCAATGTTTTGGAGACTTGGGTAAGGCTGTTCCCTCCTGCAGACCTCAGGCCTTGCTCATGCCTCTGCCTTCCTGGACGCTTCTGCAGTCAGTCCCTCTGCAGCCCCTGGCCCACGACGTAGAGCTCTGGGTGGGAGGCAGATCTGTTGGACTCTTTGATTTCGGGGGCACAAGGGTTGCTCCAAGAGTCGCCTGCTTTTCTAGGGCTCTCATCCATGCTGCAGAAGGAAAGATGCTTAAGTTAAGAGGCTAATGAATTGTTATTCTTCAAAACAACACTGTTTAGACCACGTTAACCCATGAGGCACAAATACTGCACAATACCAGGTAACTGCCTATCTCGTTTTGTGTATGTGCTTTCTATATGTGCCCTACAGACTTTTTTCTTCACAATCCTTCTTCTGTGATGCTAAACACACTGTACTCTCTCTCCCCCTTCCAAAATTTCCTTGGGAAGCAAATGTTTAGAATGTTTAACAGGGAATCAATATGAATCTAGATTCACTTGCAGATGGAGACTAATTAGAGTGAGAAGTTTTCTTCCAAACTCAGACTCTGCTGGACAGAAGATCTTACCTCTGTTATACATCTGCATGGTTACAGGGATTTCTGAGGATGCCAGCATGGCAACAGGATACGTGCTCTGGTGGCATAAATCTGCCCCATTACCAACAGGAGAACTGAGATATAGAGTACAAGTGATGTTCCTTAGGTCGCACAAGCAGTCTCTAGAGGCACAGAGACTTTGTGAATCAAGAGCAACTACAGCAAAAGAGCTAGTCATGGATATCTCACTCTGCAGGCCTTCATGCTGAGATTTGTTCCATCTTGCTTTAGCTAATTAAGAGCTTAAGCTAAACGTAAGGAAATACCCCAGAGTTATCCAAAATCATTATTGTATTTTAAGCACATGATAAACTGAATTAATTTTTGACTGTAGACAAGCTTTACCTTCCTATTCTGTCTGCTAGGACTTCAGAGACTTAAAAGGCTGGATGAAAGAGATTTGTGATAGATTTCCAGTCACAAAACTCTAATCCAGATTCAGATGACCCCCAAATGCAGAAGTTGCGCTCAGCTACTTGCTTTGGGCCTGCTTCAATGAACGAAGTCCCTTGCCAAGACCTTGAACAATATCTTAATGGCAATAGCATTTCTTCCATCTCTGGTCTACCACTTGGAATATTAGCAGTCTCAATGAAACACTGTTTTAACTGCATTTGAGTTTTGTGTAATACAGGTTAACAGATTTCTATAAGCAGAACAATTGTAAATGTTATGCTTTGATAATATACCAGTAACTGTTGATCATTGTCAAATGATCAAGCATAGGAACCAGCAGTTAGCTCACTTTAATCCATCCATAGTCTGTCCAAGCAGGAACTGTATGTTCTACTTGATTTGTTCAACTAGTAGTTGCTGAACATAGAAACTGAAAGTCCGGTCCAGGTACCCTAATACCAAGTACAAAAGCTATAGCTTTTAAGGCTACTGATGTGTTAAGTCCTGATATGTCTGCCGCCCATCCTATGCTGTAAGAAATACATGGGAAAGAAGCACTTTTTGCCTTCTAGAGGAGTAGTAAGCATGTGGCAGATGCAAACCTGTGTGTAGCAGTGATATCTAATGCCTGGCAATGCAGCTGAATGGAAGCTGCTGTCTCTTCTGTTGCTGCTGTTAAAATGGGGTAGGTGAGAAAGGGGATACTGCTGCCTGATGACTCACTGAAATTGTACAAGCTCCTGGCAGATTATATTCAGTATTTTCCCAAAAATTGGATGTTTTACTTGGGCGTGAAAAATGGAGTGATATATCCAAGAGTCTGCACAAGCATGGGAGAAACTGGCTACGCTGCCCATTTTCAAACTGCTTTACCTATACCAGTGTGATGCCACTGCAGGCTTGCCCATATCCCCTCCCTCCTGTAACTGAAGCATGAAGCTGCCCATAGCATACACGAAAACTCGCATGCACAGAGGCGTTGTTGAACTTGGAGACAAGAAGGAGAACAAGGAAAGGAAAGAAGGAAAGCATGCTGACAGTTAGGTGGGAATAGCATGCGATTCGAGACCAGATGCAAACGCTGCCACAATGAAGAGTTTTAGGAATACAACATCTCTTTCACGGAGATGTTTTGAAATTTTCCTCTGTTAGCTGAGTGAATTGCAAAGCAGAGAAAGCCTTGCATGGCTAATAAACCTGAAGGAGAAAAAACCATCAGTGTGGTGCTTCCTCTGGTATGGCATCTGCTGTAAGAGCAAGGATCAGCATCTGCATGTGGTGTGAGGTGCTCACAGCTGTGGCAGCTGCTCAGAGCTCAGCGAGGAGACGGGCAGCAGTGATGTGAGGGGCTCTCACAGCTTCTGCCATGTGCTGCTTCCTAAAATAGCCCTTCTCTGCCCATCAGCACATTTGCTGTGATATTTGTATTGTGCCAAAGCAAGGTCTGTAAAAGTAAATCCTAGGCAGCTTATTTTAACTCTAAGAAAGCAAACAACAGAATATTGAATCTTGAGTCAGTGCACCTGGTAATGAATGGGCTCAGTTTCCCTTTTGTTTACAATGATATAAATTTGAGCTAACTCAATAGGACGATGTTTGATCTCTGTTTGTATAAGTGATAAGCTGCATTTGGCTCAGGATATATTTCTTCTAAAATGACTAGAAATGGTGTATATCATAATGCCAGATACCGTATTTTTCATGAAAGGGGGATGATTTTATTTACAGTGGTTTTTCTTTATATTACTCTGTGCTGTGACAGACTACAATAGAGAGATAACATGCACCACTGAAGCATAAATTCGTTAACGATTTATAGTAGACTGTTTTTAAAATTGAGCCATAAAACTCCAGGGCTTTTGTCTTACGATGTTTGACACAAAGCTGTCTTGGAAAAACATTAATTAATTCTAGTGGGCACTGGAGTAGACAAAGCTGGCTTCACACCACACATCACAGCAGAAATCCCAACAGCAATGTAGACAACTTTCAGATGATCTTCAAATGTCAGAATATGACACAAAATTAGAATCCAGAATGCAGAACTGTTCCCTAGCAGCTTTTGCTCATTTTGTTTAGCCAATTCCTCTACTATGAGTGTGGTTCTTGTCCTGTCTTTGGGAAGGGAATGCCTGCACACTTGACTTCAGTACAGTTAATTGTCTCTGCACTCAGTGCAGGGTATGTTTGTGCATTCACAAGTGCAATTTTATTTCCTGTTGGGCTTGGTCTTGCAAGCTGTGCTTATGGGGACAATTTGTGTGATTTCACCTCTTCTGCAGCAAGAGTAAAAATACTCCTTATGTGAGGAAAGCCTGCCTGGGAAGGGTCTAAATCCTATTGCGTAGCTTAAAGCTTAATGGACTCAAACATCCTAAGATGCTAAGAAACTAGAACAACAACACTTTGTACTTCCAGGCAGCTACCCTGATCTTCAACTACTCCCAAATACTCACATATGTTTTATAGCTTTTTTGTTTTTAAATGATAGAGAAAATTTAAAGCCAAGCCCAGGTATTTTAAAAATGTCCATCAGTGGTTGCAAGCATGGGATTTCTTGTATCTAATGCTTTGATAACAACGAATCTCTGGCAGCCATGACATTTCTCCACTTCTTCGAAAACTGAGTTTGGTCTTTGGAACCACCAAACTTGGCATTAGTGCCTAGATCTGAAAGCTTACACAACAAGCTCTAAGTTTCAGCTATAATTATAGTCACACAGCTCTTTACCCCTCATCTGCACATTATTCTTGCCAGTTGATTTGAAATATTTTAACACAGACTTCTGTTGAGCAGTTTACTGCCTTAGAAGTTGATGCTAGTTAAGACACCCAAGCCTATTTTCTCACAGTTATTTAAAGATGTTTATAACCTGAGGGCTATTCCATAGCTTTTAAGAATTGAAGGTGGATGTTCTTAGTCCCCAAACGAATAAGAAAAATTCAAACCATGAAACCAACACTGAACTTTCTCTGGTTGCAGCACAAGGCTTAAGCAAGCTGTGCAAAGTTAACTATTCCCTTTACTCTGACAGACGTCTATGGAAATCTGGGGCAAGATGATGTTATCTTTCCCCAGCCATCTGTCTCGTATAGGAACAGAGTACATTACCGAGGAATCTCTTAACAACAATAAATTCCTGTCAGAAGTTTATAGAGCCAACGCAATACAATATTTCTGCTTTCCTGATGAAAAGTAGAAAGTTTCTTACCTTGCTTGGTTAAGAGCGGGTTCACTGGCAGCTGACACAGGAGCTGGAAGGAAGAACCTGACCCCTGGTCGACGGTCAGAGAAACTTCTCCTCACAAATGGCTGAGGATTGGCAGCGCTCAGGGACAGCTTCCTGGTTCGGGCTCCCAGCTGCTGGAAAAGCAGGCTGTTCTTTTGGGAGGGTTTTGAAGCTTCAGGCTGACCCGTGACCTCCTCTGAGGGTTTGCTGGGTGCTGGTGGAGGCCTTGCTTCAAATAAGGAAGAGGTGGCTGGGCAAAATATTGAATGTACATTGCTGCCCTTCTTGGAGGAGGAAGGCTGGGGCTCATCCCCAGCATCCAGACCTGCTCTTGATCCTCTGTAGGAGCGAGATGGGGAGGTTGGTGGGGATGGAGCGATGGGAAATGGAGCAGGGCCTGTGTCGCGGCGGGATGCTGGGGAGCCTGGCAGCCGGTGTGGGCTTGATGAGCTCTGCTTATGCTCTGCAGGAGGGCTGAGCAGTTTGCGCTGGGCTGGTGGAGAGGGCAGCTTCTTCTGTGAGGGAGGACTGGGTGCTCTGGGACTAGCTGGGGGGCTGGGTTTCCTCTGGATGGTGGGCGAGCTGGGCTGTGGGTTGCTAAAAGCTTGCAGAGAGTGTCTGTGGTGTGTTGGAGGGCTGAAAAGCCGTTTCTCGGTTGGCGGAGAAGAAGGAGGGGTTCTCGCTGGGGACACCCTCCTGGAGAACGCTGAGCCTTTTTCGTTTCTCCTGAGCGAGTCAGGAGAGCCATGCTTCTGGTACGGCACTGAAGTTGTGGGTGAATTGGCCTCCATGCCCTCTGAGCTGTTGCCATGTGGTTTTGAAACCCCGCTGGGGTTCTGAAGAGGAATAATTTTATGCGTCTGCTTGTACAAATCTGCAGCTTCTTTTCTCTGGGTCGCTAATATCTCTTCCTGGCTAGGGATGTGCACATTGGTAGGGTTCAACTCCAGAGAATATATGTGCGGTTTATCATCCCTCGGTTCACTGTTCCTTAGAACTTTGTTAGCAGCCACGTTGGGGCCATTGATATTTTTACTTGGTAACAAGTCAATGGATTGAAGGGAAGCCCTTATTTTTGGGGAGACTTGTGCTCTCTTAGTAGCTTGAAATTCTGTTTTGGCAGGCTTTTTGGCATCTTCTGATGAGCTTCCTTCAATTCTTGCAGTTTCTTCCATCTCAGAGGAGTCAAAATTACTGTCCATTAGCATTTCAGGGGGTGGTGGTGGCAAGTTCTCAATGTCTTCATCTGTCTCTTCCTTTGTGTCCTTGCTTAATTCTGCAGCTGCTATAGGAGGAAAGGCGTTTAGAAAGTTAGAACAAACTCCACTGTTGTTTGAAAGGCTTGTGCCTTCTACTGGTGAAATGCGATGCTTAACATTTAAAGGTGCTAGGCCTTTCTGAAAGGGAATAGTGGGTGGGATGACTGGAAGTCCAAATTTTCTGATGCATTTTACCGGTCCTAAAGACCTTAAAGGTGTGGCTTTTCCAAGCTCATCAGTGGGACTGAATGTTTCAATGAGCTTTTTGACAGACTGGCGGGGGGCACAACTGCTGCCATTGAGCATTTGTGTTCCAGAAGGCTTGTTCTCTTCATTCCCTGATGATGTCTCTGGGGTGGGCACAGTAGCTTTCAAAGGCTTTGTGTCTCTTTTTTCATTCAACTGATGGGCAGGATTTTGATCAACTATGTACGAAGGGACTTTATCCTGGTTAGGCAGGATGCTGAAATTTTTTGAGAGGCATGCCTTCAGTTTGCTAGAAGACCTAGAAGTAACTTGCTCATCCTGCAAGTAACGCATTGCTCTCAGTTTCCAAGGCTCTTTGTTGTGATCTGTCTCCTTCTTTCCATAAAACATTTCTAGCCTTTTGCTGAGCTCTTTTTGAGTTCTCTGAAGCTCTAGAAGGGTTGGGTCCTCTGCCTGGCTTCTGAGGGACTCCTCTGACCGGGATCGTCGTTGTTTACCAAAGGTTTTCTGTCTGCCTGTTGCTGTACTGGGCCTTGCTGTTAAGATGGCTGTTCCGCTCTCATCCTCCATCCATTCTCTACGCTTAGACTTAGCTGGGACAAACTTGATTTTTTCACTAATAGCATCTTTCATCTTCAGAATCATCTCCTCTGCTTCTGCATTTTCTGTCCTTTTGATGGACTGCCTTTGTGTGTTATCAGTGACTGCAGGTGAAGACTGGGGCCTCTTCGGCAAGGCATCCTTCCCCATTTCTGATAAACTTGTGCTGTCGTCATCCTCCCCCAGGGTGCTCCCTTCATCATCATCATCTGAAGGAAAATCTATTGATTCACCAACTTGGAAATGTTCATGTTCTTGAGTAGAGTCAGACTGGATGGAGTTACAGGAGTGGCTTTTGCTCAAGCTTGCATATTGTGCCACAGTGGAAATACCTTCCGGTACTCCTCCCTGACGAGAAGTTCCTTCCCTACTCTGTACAGGTGAATGAAACACATCTTTAAAATGCATTTCAAGTGCATAGTTATGAGATGTGGCTGTGCCTGGTGGCCTTGTCCCACTGTGGATATGCTCCATCATTCTAGTGTGCTTTTGGGACAGAAGGCCATGTGCAGAGGAATCAAAGCTTGCTTGTGCTCCGAGCTGGCCAAAAGGACTGAAGTCTTTGAGGGATTCGTTGTCCACACAAATGCCGCTGTCCTCAGAACACAGAGTCCTGTCATCACCATGGAACTGAGGGTTCCCCATGGTTGAGGCTTCAAGCAGCCTTACTGTCTGAAGCAGGCGCTCATCAAACATTTGCTTTGCTTTCAGTTTTCCTTCCAAGTTGCTTGCAGCGGTCTGCAGGTAGTTGCACGTCTCCTGCAGGGTATCAGAGGTGAGAGAGGCCAGTGTTCCATTCAGTAACTGCATTTTATTGATTGTGTATTGCAGTAGTTGTTGCAGAAGATCAGGGTGCTCCTTCAAATCACCTTTTTCTGATGGCCATGCCAGATTATCCCCCACATCTTTGAGAAGATTTTCCCCATCAATAGCAATTTCTTCCAAAAGCTGGTTGATTTCATCAAAGCGAAGCACGAGGAAGCTTACCATCTGTTGTAGGAAGAGCTGAGTTTGGGCAGCCTGATCAGCCATATGAAGTATTGCTTCATACTTGGAGAGGTTGGGATTTAAGTAAGCATATGCACTCTGATGAGCCTTAACAAGCAGTTCTGGGAAATCCACCTTTTTCTCTGTCTCACATGGGGACAAAATAGACTTTTCTTTAGTTTTGCTAGGTCGACCTTGCTTTGCTGTCTTATGGTTCTTTGGCTTCTTCCCTTTCTTTAGGATTTGTTTTGCGTTGCTTTCATTCTTATTATCAGAAATGAACACTGATGCTTCTGATTCGCAGGAGCTTTGCTTCCTGATCTGTATAGCCTCAGTGATGTGTTTTTGAGATTCAATCAGTTTGGATATAACTTCAGCCTCTGCGGCTGTCCTCTCAGTTATTTTGTCTTCCCTGGAAATGGGGACGTTTGGATGAAAGTTGGAAGAAAACTGCAAATGATCGCTCTTATCCCGCTCAGATGTTTTCTCCTTGGTTTCTATCAGACAGTCATTCCTCTGGACCCCATATTGGTGAAGTTCATCAATACTGTAGCAAGATGAACCTTTAACTAGCAGTGGGATTCCTTTATCCGTTGGATCAATACGCAAAACACCTTTGGGCTTATTCAAAGCCTTAAGGCCACTTCTTGCAAGAGTATTAACAATCTCGCTGTGAGATGGTGTACAGCCCATCTTTTCTTTGGCTGTATTTTTGATTTCAAATCTAGATAACTATGGAAATACAACAAAGAATCAAACTCACGGTCTCATCCCGAACTGCAGACTGGCCTTTTTCTCACAAGTTTTCCATCACAAACTTAATTTTGTTGAAAGTTCTTGATGTAGTTTGCCTTGGAATCTCATCTGCTCACTGCCCAGGATCTGGTCTTGCAGTCGTGCATTGTCCCACTGTATGTTTCCACACAGGTTTTCTTCTTTGATTCCAAAAAAAAAAAAAAAAAAAGGAGTGTGAAAGCTCTGCTGGATTTAGAGCTAATGGATTAAGAGGACTTGCGTGCCTCACTTCTGTCTTGACAGATGTCCACTACAAGTAAGACTTTAAGCTCATTAGGGTAAACAGGCACCAGCCAGTCAGCATCCATGTTGTATTTATAAAGGCAATTTTTTTTTCTGCACTATATTGGGTGGCGGGAGGACCTGTCCCTCCTTCTTTTCCTTGTTGCAAAACTGTAACACATAATTGAATGTAGTGATCCAAAGGATGAAACTGTATTTTGAAGCCTTTTTGAAGGGAAGCTACTTGAACGTGTGCACAAATGCCATTAGATATTACTTAACCAAGAAAAAGATGACCTTGATGGAGCATATAGCAGCTGGACAATACAGGGAGAATCAAATGGGTTAGAGATACTTGTTATGCCTCAACGGGCTTCAATATTTTTCAGTATTTTAAGTTGGGGGGAAAAAAAGAAAAGACAAATCTCACGCAGAACTATCAATTTCAGTCTTTCAAATATATGGGTTAGGACCACATAAAAATCATACACTTTTCGAAAAGATAATAGATCTCTAAACAAAAAACAACAACAAACAAACAACAAACAAACCCCACAGGTTTTCCTTCCTCTGAGTTTCTTGGGATAAAATGCTAATGTATTCTTCACAGGCACAAAAGTGACTTGCTTGCCTTTACTTCTTCCTCATCTGCCAGGGACTGGTTCTTTTAATGGCATGACTTCGAGAGTTAAAACTCTAAGGAAAAAAAGTTAAAAAAAAAAAAAATTAATAAAAATACAGACCCATTTCTAAAAACAAAAAGTTATTCAAACCACTTAAAAAGCCAAAGCAGAATTGTTGCTTTTGTTACTTTGGCTATCACTTGCTGCATCTTTTTCTTGGGAAAACAACCTCCAGAGTAATCTAACTCTGAAAAAGAAGTTAAAGAAGCCAGAGCAGGAAGTAGAGTATTATGATGAAGCAGAAGAGACCTCACGTGGTGTACTGTGCCCAAATGAAGAGTACTCAGTAGAGGAGAGATGTGGACCTGTTGGAACACATCCATAGCAGGGCCACAAAAGTGATCCAAGGGATGGAGCACCTCCCCTACAAGGTTAGGCTCAGAGAGCTGGGGCTGTGCAGCCTGGAGAAGGGAGGGCTTCAGGGAGACCTGAGAGCAGCCTTTCAGTGTCAAAAGTGGGGCTAGAAGAAATAAGGGGACAGGCTCTTTAGCAGGAGTGTTGTGATAGGACAAGGGGAAATGGTTTCAAACTAAAAGAGGGGAGGATTTAGAATGGATATAAAGATGAAGAATTTTATGCTAAGGGTGGTGAGGCACAGGCACAGATTGCCCAGAGAGGTGGTGGATGCCCTGTCTTTGGAGACACCCAATATCAGGCTGGATGGGGCTCTGGGCATCCTGATCTAACTGTAGGTGTCCCTATTCATGTCAGGGGAGTTATACCAGATGACTTTTAAAGGACCCTTCCAACTCAAACTGTTCTATGATTCTGTATTGTCCAAGTATTTACTTACGAAGGGCAGTACATAGGTGAGGATGATAATAGCACCGGGTCCCTGTTTCCCCCTTCGTTACTCACATTTGATGGATTCATCTTTTAATTTCAAAGAGTAGCTTTTCTACTAAAGTTATCAATTTCTCAGTGTCAGAAGAAACTGCAGACAGGAGTGGCTAAACTTCTGGGGAGAAGCCTACTGCTTCTCCAGCAATTTCTGTGTGATTGCAGGTATCTCGTCTGCTTCCCCAAAATCCTGCTATACTGCCAAGCCTCTAAAACACTTTCAGAGTTGAATGAGCTGCTTACATGACACATTCCTTGGTGCTGTAGCAGACTGTTCTCCTGGAAAATATTTTTGGTAGCCTCGTTATTCACATTTCTTCTGTTCAACAGGAGTGGCAAACTTAACTTGTCTTACAAGGAAAAAGGCATGCCAGTGACTCCTAAGAAAATGTTTAAAACTCTATTGCTTTCTCTCAGGTAATTCTTCTGGGATGTATTAGTTGTACTTAATGCATGTGATGGCACAGCCATTTTCTTCAGTGCTTTTCTGGAAAACATCACGTAATTATCTCCTGGCTTTGCTTCTTCCAGGTCATGTAGCTAATTCTCCAAATGCTTCTGCATCCCACAACCATGTGGCTTACCTACAGTGGCCAATTTATGATGGTTACGTATTTATTATTCCACAATTAATATTAATTAATATTACTTATGCTGTTTTATTTATTTATTTTTAAATAGAGATTCTGAGTCATAGAAAACATGTTTGAACAAGACACGTATTTTGTCCTAATTTTGTTGCCTGCATGTCTATGCAGTGTAACTACTTAATGAACTGTCAAACTTATTAGCTTCTGTGAGAGAGGAAACTTTATGCCTGTTTCCAACCACTTATGAAACTGCATTTGTCACTGATGTTCTCGTTACTAAGTAAATATATGTTGTGTTGAAAGTCTGAGGTATTTAAAGCAGACAAAAAAGCTTTACCACATGGAAAATGCAAAAGAAAATGCTTTGCCTCATGACAATTTAACAAAAGAGGTGGCAAGTGAAAACGGTGGTAGAAGAGAATAGTGATGAGAATGACAAGCAAGTATTTTTGCCAGTAAGGTAATGAGATGAATTTGTCATCTGTTGTTTATGAGTGCTATATGTTGATGTAATTCCTGGTAGAGTTACTATAGTAATACTTTGGCTTACAGTGCTACAATTTACAGGACAAAAATCGAAAGGGAAATAGTTGGTCTATGTTGTTACCTGTGAACTTGCTGACTTGAGCCATTTTACAAGCGCCCCATGTGAACACAAGACTATGTCTGAGGAACGGAGCCTACGGGAGAAGCATGGTAAGATCATTAAGGATTAATGGAGACTTTCCCTTGAATGTGGATTTAGTTTAAAATGCCTTTGCTCCTTTCATACCCTTTCTTCCTCCTGTTAAAATTGGCAATATTTTCACTGCTGCTCGGTTGCATGGCACTCTTATAGGGAAGAACTTAAATATTCTTAAACCCTGCCAGAAGTAGCTGGTGCAGTGGATAATAAAAACCATGCTAGTCTGCAAGTGGGCCTAGAAGCACTGTAAATGCCCTACGAAAGGCAAGAACGAGGCCTGAGTCTGGATGGAGACTCAGCCTTCAGAGGTGTTGTCCATGTAGTAGCTGTGGGATGGATTTCAAGGCAAGATGATGGGAGAATCTGTGAATTGAAACTATGAAATTTCATTGTGAAATAAATAATGTAAGCCTAAAAATTATGGAAGCAAGAAAAAAGGACAATGGAGGACTGCTACTGCTGCAGGATTTAAAAGAGGAATGTGCATAAATGCTCCTTTCAGGTCTTAAAAGATGAAGATTTGCATTTGTGGGTGACTTCTGAGGAAAAGTTTTGTTCACTGAGAGATTATGGAGGGCTTCAGAGATAATAAGAACTTCAAACAGTGGTGGTGGTTGTGTTGTTTTCAATACCAGCAGATTGAATATAATCAGAGAGCTGTTCATATTGTTGGTCTAGAAATCACTAAACAAAAAGGAAATTTGCAAGTCATATTAGCAGAAAATTGGAGAGAGTCACTTCTGTGGTTTGGTCTCTACAAGGGCTGCTAACTGCTCAGGTGCCCCACAGAAGTAAAGCAAAAGTACGTGGGGCCTAAAGTCAGCAGTGGTTTTATAAGGTATGTTTACATGCATTCACTGCTTTTGAAAGGGGTATTCTGGTCACTTGATCATAATTGCTCACTACTAAGAATCCCCCGGTATTTAAAAGACAGCTGTCAGACATTCACTGCTGTTTTCAATGGGTAAGACGGTGCCAACATGTAAAAGTTAGAACTAAGAATTGTGGGAAGCAGAATAGTGTTTCAAATACAAATTTCCAGAATTATGCAAATTTACATAATTAAAAGGAGACAGGCCTAGCCTCAGCAGTAGTTTCATTAGTTTTTACAAGTGGATGCAGGTTTGTGGTTGTGGAGCAACATCATGAAAGGCAAGTTTCTATCAGGTGACAGAATTTAATAGGTAGGCAGCAGGTTCTGTTACTTCTGCTGGGAGGTAGTTGTGTTGTTTTGGAAATGGATTTAGAGGTTAGGTCCAGGTGACTTGTATTCCTGAAAAAATAATCCAGGGCACTGTAGAAAACAGTGTAGCTCTTAAGCTTTGTGCAGCACCACAGTAGGTGCTTATCTAGGTTTCCTTATCTAAAGCATCTCAAGTGTTCTCTGAACATCAAGATAAACACAGCACTCCTGTTGGCTTCCTCCTGTAGGGTGCCTCAAAGTGAGAGCCACACGTGTATACACAGCTTTCCTGTTACACACCTAACTGAGGGCAGCTCCTGGACCTTCCAGTGTCTTACAAACATGCTTGCTACTCCAAACTGCATAGAAAGTGGTATGTAAATGTACTTCTGTTCTCACTATTATCCTGATCCTTGCTCCAGAGTAGCTCTGCTTGAAGCTCAAGTCTTCCAAAGCTATTTAAATGACCCTCTTCCTCTGATATGAAGAGTTGAGAAGATGAAGGAAGTGGTTAGTAATGCCCTATTTCTGCTCAAGAATAGAAATAAAAGCATGACAATACTTTACATTAAAAAAAAAGTTTTGTTGCTCACCAGCTTTGTTCTTCATCATCTTCCTGATGTATTCAGAGGGGCTGTAGGTCATTGTTTGAGACAGTTCTCCAGGTGCTCAGCAACTATACTGCCCATGGCATCACAGAATGAGTCAGACAGGATAGGCTGGACAGAATTTTAGACTCATATCCTGATATTGTATAAAGATATTGTAAAAAGGCATAAAACTGGGCTTTATTTGTTTTTAATTTCCATTGTGGGGCTGGCAAGTGGAACTCGGGACGTGCAGGCATTTTGTCAAGCAATGGTATCTGGTCTACCTTGTGGCTGCAGCCACAACAACATAAGGATTTATTCTAAGTTAAAATGTTTGGGTTTTGTCTTCATTGCTACAATCAGAAGGTTCTGATGAACCTGAGATGCTTGGTTAAGTGCTGCCTGCTTTCACTTTCTAAAAGAAAAGAATTCATATCCAGTTTTATCCTCATATTCAATGTTAACTTTGAATTCATACAGCATTCTCCACGCTGTATGACAGCAACCATAATTGTCTGTCCCACTTTTCATTTTGCTGCATTAAACAAGCCATGCTCTTGTAAGCCCCTAAAATACTGTTCTTTTCCTTGGCTGTGCTAGGAAATCATCTGTGAACATGTGAGATGAGCTCCATCTTTGAGAAAAGGGTAGTCAGAACTGCATAGGATTTCCCATAGGAGATGGCACAACTTGCTAACATGAACACAACTGGAAGTTATGCATCCTAAGGTAGCCATTTACTTGTTATGTGATTCCATTGTTTTTGGTATCAACATTTCTTGAGTTAACTGTTGACTACAGATACATCTCTCTTAGTTGCTTCTATATGAGACCTCACAATAATCTCATAAATGCATCCTTTTCTTAACAGCAATTCTTTTCATTTCTTTTGTCTCATCAACTTGGTGTTTTTTGTTTTTTTTTCCTGCCAAAATCATTAAAGAGAAATACGAAACAAGAATTAGTACCAAGAAGAACAGCTCTGGATGTCATTGGCAACCTCCCCCAACCCAACACATTCCATTCAGCTTTGCTCTGAGCACTGTTTCCCTCTGTCCTTGCACTTTACCCATGTTGTCGATCTCTTGAATTCTAATCTGCTCCAGAATTGCTAATAATTTCCCTACCAAACTACTGTCCATTATTTGGTATCTGCTGTAAAATTGTCCATTGATGTGGTTGATGCCCTGTTCCTGAAGACTTACAAGACGAAGTTGGATCAGGCCCTGGGCAATCTCACCTAGCTGTGGTGTCCCTGCTTACTGCAGGGGAATTGGACTAGATGGCCCTCAGATGTCCCTTCCAACCATAAGGATTCTATGATTCTAACATCCTCCATCACACAAAATGTGCAAGCCAGTATCAAGCTGACATTTCATCTTACTTACATCTATGTCTTTGGTATACTTCAAACTGCTTCTTTAAGGTACCCTTCTGGTGAGCATTAGCAGACCTGCATTTAGCCAGGTTACAGTTTTCTCTGCCCTCTTCCAAAGTAAGGAACACAGCTAAAAAGTGGAGGAAAGATTACCTTAGTTTTTCTCCCCAGATCTCTGGCATCACGTTTACTCCCACAGCTGCACTTCCTTGTTCTACTTGCAGTTTTCAAGTCTCTGAGAGCTGAGTGCACTTCCAGTTCATGCCTTCCATGCTGCTTCATTTCAAGGTAATTTGCAATTGTTTCCATTATTCCTTGTCTCCACCCCCGCAATTAAAATTATCATTGGAAAAACAAAAAACAAAAGACTGGTTATAAACACCAGGTACACTTACTTCATGGTGACCCACATGGCAGTGTAAAATATAGCAGTGTTTGTCTAAGTTATTATCTATGATTCTTCCCCCCAGTAGCCTGGGCTCCAATTGTATGGAATTGCATTTTTCGTTGCAGGATCTCTCAGTTTATTGATCTTTGGATCTAGATCGCTATTAGGTCTACAGTATGGAGCACGGGGACTAGGTCCCTGCTTGCCCACAGATCCAGCTGCAGTGGGACTGCCTTTAATTCTCCCTGACTTTATTTCCAGGACTCCGAGCAGGGTGGGTGAGCAGGGCAGGTGCCGCGGATTAAGCAGGCTGCTTCCCAGGCCTGCCCGCACCCAGCAGAGATGAGAGCTCCCACCTTCACTGCAAGCTGCTTCCGGGTGAAACCGGTTTTCAACCTGTATTTTAAGGCTGTGCGTTTCATTCTACACTCCCGCAGGGATGCGGAAAACTGCCTACGCCGCGTAAGGAACGTGAAGCCCGGCGCCTGTGAAAAGGAGTGCTGGGACGGGCCGAGGGGGCGGCGCTGGAGCCGATAGGCGGGCGGGGGCGGGCCGAGCCCAACGCTACGAGGGGTTCGGGGCCTCGCTCGGCTGCCAGCGGGCGCGGGTCGGCCGGGCCCAGCAGGTATGGGGCTTGGGGGTGACGGGGCGGGGGTTCGCCCGCTGCCGTCCTGTCGCGGAGCGCCGTTCGGGCGCCTGTGGTGGGCACCGCGGGGCGGCTTGACCCGCTGCGCGGGGCTTCCTTCCAACAGCTCCGCGTGCCTTCTGTGGGAGGTGGGAGCAGCCGGGCGCTTCCTTGCGCGGGCAGGCAGTGCGCGGCGAAGGGCCTGGAGCCCCGGGCTGCGGTTTTCTTCTTGCTCGCACGGACATAAGCTGTTCGTTTTCCGTAGTAATTGTCCAAAATGGCACCCACCTGGTGACCGGGCCTTCTGCCCGACTCCCAGCACAAGTGCGTGCCATCACTTCAGGTCCTTCAGAGCTTGCAGGTGTTGCACGGTGCTTGCAGGGAAGCAGTTCGCTGGTGCTTTTCACTAAGATTGGAAATTGTGCAATCCACACAAAAAAGTGGATCCTGTGTTATACAATTTCTTGTTTTTTTTTAACCGTGGACGTCCTGTGTAAGATGTGGGTGTTAGGAAGCCTGTGCTTGCTCTCAGCCTTGGCAGCAGCGCTGTGTGTACAGATGATGACTATCAAACTTTCTTAATTCTTTTTTTCTAGTGATATTTCTCTTTCATTTTCAGGTTGAGTTTGGATCCCAGCAACGTATGGCTTGCAGATAGTGAGTATGGTGCTCTCCACTGTGCTAAGCTACACTTAGCAGTATTTAATAATGCTGTGAAAAGGAAAACTGGCATTTTTTTTTTCATTGAGGTTCTGTAATCATTTCTTTCTGTCTCTCTGAACTTCTGACCTTACTGACTCTTCCATACTTTGATTTCTTGAAGCTATTTCATTCCGCTTCCCATCTGAGTCAGTATATCTTGGCTGTTTTTAATATCTCAGTGCTTCTCTTTGGAACAGCGGTTATCACAAAGATGGTGTTTTTCCACTTCTTCCATTTCTTAGGAATTGTTGTCAAGCTTCTGCTTTCCTTCTGCCTTTCCAGGTGTATGTGTCACGCTAACTGTTGTGTTGCTCATGTACTTGAGCTTGCGGTCTCTGGAGGTAGTCATGGGTGCAGAATGTGTTTCCTTGACCTTTCATGGTTCAGTTCTGTGTCATAAAATAGTAATGTACTTCAAGATCCTAATGAAAATTGCACAGTGTAAAGATGTAGGCCAGGGGGTGTTGGCACCGGTGTGAGCATTTGAAGTCATTCTTAGTGGTGTTGTGTTAGCATGTTCATCATGGTTCTTGGGTCTTAGTGTCATCTGACCAGCAGTCCGACTTGTTCCCAGGCCTGCTCTGCTCAGTTGTTTGCTTCATTCGTGTGGGATGGATTGTGTTCTTCCCTATGGCCTTTCTGTGGAAAAGTTGACTTGGCCACTTGCAAAAGCACAGCTTCTGTTCTGTTCAGTCTGTTTGTCTGTGTGCAGCACACAGCACTGCTTGTACTACCTTTCAAATATCTCTGCTGATCTCTAGTTCCAGCCGATTTCGCAATCGATTTTGCATCTCACCTGTTAGGAGCCGCTTGGTCAGGTGTGGCTACTTTTGATTGCGTTGCTTTTGTTTTTTCACTGTTGTACTGGCAGTGCTGTATGGAAATCTTTTAATTCCTTTTTTTTTTTTTTCTGGCTTAATGGGTTCAGTTGTCTTCTATATGCATGCATATTACTTGTGTGCTCTGTGAGAGAGTTGTATGTGCTTCCCATGGAGAAGTGATCTGGATTCGTGCAGCTTTGTTTTAACCGCAGCTTCTGAATAAATATCAGAGGATAGCAAGTATATTTCACTGTTCCTTACAAATAAGATTGCATGACTGTCTTGTGTTTTAGAAGGCTTCCTAGTCCATTGTATGAGAAAGTCATTGCTGTCAATGTTTATGACGATAATAAAGCCATTCAAAATGTAAACTCTGTGTTGCTAGATGAAAACACCAATTGAAATAATTAGTGATAATTTTGGCCCTGTTGAATTGACTGCTGAAGCCAATGCAATTTAATAATGTAGTTGGAAGAAATAGTCCTGTCATTCCCAGTGACCTCTCCCTGGATCTTTCTTTTGTGCCAGCACATGCATTTATGTGTACAGCTGTAGAAGACTGAGGAAATAAGCTAGTTGGAGAAAAATGATCGTTTGTCATCTGGATCTCTTTTCTAAGTTGAGGGGAACTTGGAGGTGTGCACAGTGTGTGACGTGGAAGAAAAGAAAGAGGTTTTATTTCCTTCAAGATTGGTAGCTGCAATCCATCGCTGAAATGTTTTCTGTTTTAGAGTGTGGATTGTGTGAGGTCCCAAATGGCATTGCAGATTTATTTGGGAAAATACTAGAATAAATCCATTTACTTAACTTGTTTTGTCTCTCCTATACACAACAAGTATTTAAAATCAAAATAACAAAAAACCCACTTTTTCCCTCTCATTCACTTGTGCGTGGATAAAGTGTAATAAAACCAGGCATGCCTTGAATCTCCCTTAATCCTTTCTTTCGGTCAAAGTGTTTAAACAAATTCTGGAGCCTAAGAGGACTGGCATACTGTTCTCCAAAATGAAAATGTAGGCTCCTTTAGTAGAAGTGCTGCTTTTGCTTTATTTAGCCATGAAGATTCAATATTGCAGAATTTCAGGTGTTTCAGCTCTGACATTCAGTCTCTGTTTCATTCAAGAATCAATTTTTTCTTCATTTATTGCTGGATTTGCCCTAGTAGATGTCTTATGAGTGGTAGCCAGCTCTTCTCTTAGCAGGAAGGCAGTAAGTAGAATGCAGCGTGGCTTGGTTGGAACACGTCGCTAGAGCTTTGTGTGGCCCTTTCATTTTTCTTCTCTCTCCTAGGTTGCTGTGAGGCTTGAAAACTTGGCTGGAAACAGCAGCTGGGTGGGTGCTCCAACACGGAGGTAAGTGTGCTATTTTAATACACTGAGAGGAGGAGCTGGGAAAGGAGATGATAGAATTGTGCATCCAGGAGTGAATCACTCGGTGATTAATCTTGCTGCATAAACCTACAGATGGTTCAAGTCAATAGAATTAGAGGAGGGAAAAGAGTAGCTGGGAGCGTGTTCTTGGTGATAGTGTGAGAGAAAGATATGTGCCGAGTGTGATGAAAACTATCTGGTGCTTCACCTTTTCCTGAAGTTGTAAAGCATCCAAATTTGTTATCACTTGTAGTTCCTAATTACAATGTAGTTTTCACACTGCCCGAGTGGCAAACAGTGGTGAAATTTTATGCTCTCCATTAATTACGTGTGAGTTTGGTGGTGAAATCAAATCTAGAAGCTGCGTATCTTTGACGCCATACTCCACTCCTGAGAATACATTTTATTGGTTTGCTAGAAGATGATATTTTTATGTTGCATTTTAGTGCAATAGAACTAATCCAAAGAATTTCTAACAATGCTGTTCTTTTTTCCCTCCTGCTACAGGGGCTTTCTGGAAGATGACCATAGAGGGTATCCCAGAACCTTCTTTTGAAGGAGATTCTTTCACTGAAAGAGATCGATTTTTGTTTCCAAGCTCTGAAACATCCGTTACTTTTTCTGTTGCTGCAGCTCCAATGCCTTCAGACTGTGGTACGTGTGTTGAATACGAGTTTGTGGTGAGCAGAGATTAAATTAGAGTGATAAATACTGAGAAAAGTTATTGGCTCCTTACACTCTCTTTTCAGAAAAAAAGAAATACTGCTTATTAAATGGATTCTGTTATTTTAAAGGGAGATGAAAAATGAAGACTCATGCTTTTCTTATTTTTCTTATTGCATGTACTTTTAATTAAGTCTTTTAACGTTTACTGTTTCTTCTCTATGTGTGCTTGGATGTTGATAGGTCTAGGTGTAGAATTGGATATCGTATTAAGGTGCAAAATGGCATTAATTAAATTCAGCCCTAGCCGTGCGTGCATCACACTTTTTCTCAGTGGGCTTTCAGTATTTAAATTGAATGTGTCTGTTGGAAGGGTAGGATGTTTGTAGTGGTGAGGGCTGTGGAATGGCTGTTAACAGGAAACTGTAGCACCTTCTGGTGACTGGCTTTTGGAAAAAAAAAGTCAAATTGTCTTCATGTGTTTATAATAATATTTAAAACAGGGAATATGATAAATTAAAATGTCCTTTTGGCTAAGGAACTTCATAGGTAGCTACAATTATAATGTCTTCAAAATGGCATTTATATGCCTTAAAAATTAAAGTTTTAAGGTATCTAGATGCTGTTATCATCTTACTGTAGAACTTTTTCTTTCAAAAGATTTTTCTGCATGATGATGTTGGTTTCCTCTTGCAAGCACTGCGGCTGATTGGCTGTTAAGCACTTATGATGGTTGCTGTTGATATATTCTCATTTTTCTTTCTAGGCTTGCAGGCTGTTAGTGTTGATTACTGGTATGATTTGGTTTGGCTTAGTAGCTGGAAAACTTGGCAGAATAGGAATCGTGCATGTCACATAAGATGATTAATCTTGTTGGCTGGTCGTGTTTCCTTCATAGCTTTCAGCATGAAATAACTGAGGTCTACGCAGGGGCTAAGTATTAAATGAGAAATCAGAAGATCTGTGTCAATGCATAGGACATCAGTTAAGAAGCATGCTTTCTGTAGTGCGGGGAAAAGAGTGCTGGCTTTTTTTATTTCATTCAAGTAAGATGCAAATAAAAAGTCATGCCAAATATCAGTGACGGTGCCTTCCTTATTCATTCTTGTTGAATCAAGGAAGTGCTGTTAGAGGGGCACAAAAGTACTCAGGAAGTGAGCTATGTATGTGCTCTTATTTGTTTATCCAATCTAGAATTGTGGTGCGCTCTCTTTGAGGAAAGGTTAGGATGGTTTATCCAGAAGGTAGCTTACACCATGTTGTACACCCAGTCCTGTTTCAGGTGTCTGAGACTGTATGTTAATTATCCATTCAGAGAGTTTTATCTGTAGTTGGTGCAAGCTGATGTACATTAACTTGAAACCTTTTTAGAAGGCAACTCCAGGACAAGTGCAGCAGGGGTGAAAGTTCAGTGTTTTCCATTATTCCATCATTTGCCGATGATAGTAGGTTCTGCTTCCCTTCCTTCTCCTAATAGCTACTGCTGTCCACATTCTTTCTGAGTTGGAAGAAATTCCATCAGTTTAAAACAGTACATTTTGTGTATTGCACAGATGTACACATGTAAGTAATGCAAAATACCATACTTGAATAATAAGGTGTTTCTGATGGCTGGATTTTGGGTTGCCTGAAGCAATGTGAGGCTTAAAATCTTAAAGATAGCGGGTTTTTTTCTGTTTGTTTTGTTTTTCTCTCACCTTGATTTGGTAGCTTATTTTGTTAACCTGCTGTTGCTGTCGGGTGGGATGGGTACATTCATGACAGGAAAAAAAATAGAGGCCGCTAACGCCTTCCTAATTTGTGTGTGTGTTTTGCTATGTTTTATGTTAATTGGAATGGGAGGAGAAGATGTTTTACAGCATATGGAAGAATCACATGTATCACTTAACTGAGACATCAGGAGGCTTGCCTGTGCTCTGGGAGCAGCTTGATATCAGCAGCATTGCCTAGCTTGAAACAAGGCTGAGCCGTTATTGGCGTAACCATTGCCCATCTCTGCTGGTCCTTGCCTAAACTTAACATCGACCTTGTGGTACCATTGTATTTGGTCCCGGTTCAAAACTTCTTCTGACTGATATGCAAGATTTCAGTATAAATAGACCAGACATTAAAGAACCTTATCTGAATTAATCAGACATTCTAATTTTCCAGTGGTTATTATTGGAGTAATCTCTCTTGTGTTCTTTGTCTCTGAGGCTGAAAGCTATACATAGTCTTGGAGAATGTCAAAACTTTTAATTGTACATAAGCCCTTTTTTTGTTGTTCTTTAAGCAGAGTTTTCCTTCTTTGATCCCAATGATGCAGCGTGCCAGGAGATACTTTTCAACCCCAAAACGTCCATTTCTGAATTGTTTGCTATCTTAAGGCAGTGGGTTCCACAGGTCCAGCAGAACATTGATATTATTGGGAATGAGGTGAGCTGTAAATGAAGGTCCTTGGACACTTAACAGCATTAAACATACGCTTTAGTGACATGCATTTAAAACAGCTCATTGAAAAGCAGGACTGTTCCTACTTTCTGTTTTCAATTGGAAAGAAGGAAAGGGTTGGTCGACAATTCAGCATGTTTGGATAGATGGTGGAAAATGAATGTTTCTTCTCAAAATGGTTATTACTCAGAGGTTATTACCTCAACATTGGTGCTTTGTTTTCTTATTTAAGAGTAATCAAAAAATTGATACATGAAGTTTCACTGAAGCCTGACCTTAAGGGCAATGTTTCTGAGGCTCAAATGAGGTAGAATCCAAAATATTTTTGAGACTTGCAATAGGCTGCTTTCACAGGACCTGCTGTTTGTCTTTTCTTCTGGATTACAGGCTTTAATGGGTAGGTGGGAAGGCATGGAAAAAATTCTTCCTACAATAATATATCAAGTTTTCTAGGGGAGAAAGAAGTATTGAGAAACCAAATAACAGGAGGGAGGGACTTCTTAAATGCTGCAGTTTTCCTGTTCAGTAAAATTGTTAACTTTTCAGTGTATGTCACGTATATCTTTAGTAATAGTATAAGAAAATGTTAGAAGTGTTAAATAATGAAGGTTATTGATATTCAGATAATGCTATCTATTACATTTCTGCACATTGCTCTGTTCTGCAGTTACAGTGTAGTCTGGGAAGCTTCTTCGTTACTATATATTACTGTATATTACTAAATAAAAAGAACCCATATCTGAATTAACTTGCTAAGTAATGCTGATGTCAGGGATGTACCACAGCTAACGTGCTTTCCTCTCATCCCTCAGATCATTAAAAGGGGTTGCAATGTGAATGACAGAGATGGACTGACTGATATGACGCTTCTGCATTACACTTGCAAATCGGGGGCTCACGGTATTGGTGAGTAAAGAGATGTCATTATAGACGTACCAGCCTAATTAATTTGGAAAGGTTTCTACCACTGAATATTACAGAATGTTTTCCTGCAGTAAACTGTAGTGCTTAGTTTTGGCTTCTGGTGGCTCTCAGAAGGGAAGATAGAGAACTGTGGTGGGGTTATGGCTGTGACAGTGGCATACATATTTCAAACAGCAGTACTAGTCTAAAATCTGTTGAATATAGCAAACGCTGTTTCAGGCTGAGGTACAAACTGAGCTAAGCTACGTTTTGTTTTACACATAAGTATGTGCATATTTTTGAGGGCCTGGAAGCAAATCTAATGCATGTTTCAAAACAATTGCCTTACAGGTGATGTTGAAACTGCGGTAAAATTTGCAATGCAGCTTATTGATCTGGGTGCTGATAGCAGCTTACGCAGCCGCTGGACAAATATGAATGCCTTGCATTATGCTGCTTACTTTGATGTTCCAGAACTTATTAGTGTTATTTTGAAAAACGCAAAGCCAAAAGGTAGGTGTTGTTACTGCTGTTTCATGTAGTTGTTTGTGTTTTGCTCACTTGTGCTTTGTATGAAGTGGTAGAGAAGTATCTAAGAAACAAAAGCAAACAGGTTGATTCTGAAAACTTCACATGAGCCAGCGGTGTGCTCTTGCAGCTTGGAAAGCAAATGGTATTCTGGGCTCCGTCAGAAGAGGGGTGGCCAGCAGGGACAGGAGGGTGTCTGTCCCTCTCGACTCTACCCCTGTGAGGCCCCATCTAGAGTACTGCATCCAGGTCTGGGGCCCCCAGTATGAGAAAGAGAGAGCTGTTGGAGAGGGTCCAGAGGAGGGCCACAAAGATGATCAGAAGGCTGGAGCACCTCTCCTTTGAAAACAGGCTGAGAGAGCTGGGCTCGTTCAGCCTGGAGAAGAGAAGGCTGCAGGGCGACCTCTCTGCAGCCTTCCAGTACCTAAAAGGAGCCTATAAACAGGAGGGGAGTCAACTCTTTATAAGGGTAGATAATAGCAGGGCAGGGGGAAATGGTTTTAAGTTGAGGGAGGGAAGATGTAGGTTGGATGTCAGGGAGAAATTCTTCACTATGAGAGTGGTGAGGTGCTGGAACAGGTTGCCCAGAGAGGTTGGGGGTGCCCCATCCCTGTAGGTGTTCAAGGCCAGGTTGGATGGGGCTCTGGGCAGCCTGGTCTAGTATTAAATAAGGTGGTTGGCAGTCCTGCTTGTGGCTGGGGGGTTGAAGCTTGATGATCCTTGAGGTCCCTTCCAACCCGAGCCATTCTATGATTCTGAGTTGTTTGAGAAGTAAGAGGATGGACACAGAATATGGAAGGTGTGGCTGTTGTGGCTGATCCCTGGGGTTTTTAAAGTGCCTTACTCATTGGGAAGTGTGTTTGAAGCACTGGAAGAATGATAAAGGACAAGGTGGAGGTCTTATGACAAGCTGTGACAAAATAGTGACTGAAGCAGCTTTGACTTGACTTGCTCATTTTTCCCCAAATCTTGACTATGTGGAAGTTTATATCTAAGGAACAGCTTGACTTCAGTGTTTGACATAAATAAATACATACTTTTTAAGAAGATAAAATGCCTCTTTGGTGGCCTTATCAAAAACGGAAGCTTTGCTATTTGGATACTACTGCACAGCTTCTACAAAACTTTAAACTTGCAGTATTTTAACATTTGACAGGTAAAAGGCAGCTTTGCCTACGTAGCTGGGGTTATGACTGCAAAAAGGAATGCAGTCTTTTTTCATGCCATGTGTAGATTAAATTTGGTATTTGGAGCATTTGTAAGACTGTTAGACTTTAATACCTTTCATCTTTTTAAAGTCAGTCAATATTTATTAGGATGTATCAAGTTTACATACAGGTCATTTAAATATGCATAAATATGCCAATGTTTACATCTTATGTGCCCTAAAAATATTAATTTAGTATAAATATATTAGGATGCTGATAAAATCAGGGTGGATTTTGTTTGTTAGTTTATGGAAAGGGTTGGTGTTTTTTGGGACAGACTGCAGCTGCTGAATACAAGTCTCCCACAGCCCTTAGGAAGAAGGTTTTGGGTCCCTCATCAGTATTTCAGATTGAATCGCTGTTGCAAGTATTCTTGTCTCAGTTTGTGGATGAAATCAACTGGCATTTTAAATAAATGGTTATATATGTAACTGACTTAAGTTGATGTCTCTCTTGTATAGTTCAGGAGAGGTGCCCAACACTTACAGCACACTGAAAGTTATACAGGGAACAATGAATGCCAGTGGGTATTGTGAACCTCATCTGATGCAGTGCTGTGTTTTCTGAGCAGTCTGTGCCAGACCCTTCTGAGTGCAGTTCTTTGGAAACAGGAATTACAAGAATCGTTAGCTCACACTTAATTCTTGGCCAGTGTAAATTCATTTGTGCAAAGCAGAGGTAGTTTTCCATTGCCCTGTTACCTGCTTGCAAAGGAAGGCACCTGGTTGAAGATGCATCTTGTTTAAACAGTTCAAGTAAAATAGACGTATTAGAGAAATGTGAACGTACGTGCAAACCTGATGTTACTTGTTAATCTTGTCCCTGTAGGTTGAGTATCTCAAATACCAACGGTTTTGCACTTAAGTCTTCAGAATTATAAAGTGAATGAAAGTAAAGGTTCGTCTTCCAAATTAACTCATGGTCTGAATCAACATTTGCAGATAAGGTTGATGCTCTGTAGAATTGTTTCTCATATACGTTCAGTACGTAGCTCATTTTGTTTCTGTATAAATGTTAGTGTAAAACTGTGCCCTCTCAGGAAATCTATAGGATGGAAAGTGCAGGTAACATACTTACGTACCTCACGTGGCATTTAATTGCAGATGTGGATGCTACCTGCAGTGATTTCGATTTTGGAACAGCTTTGCATATTGCTGCATTTAACCTATGTACAGGAGCTGTCAAATGTTTGCTGGAACATGGAGCAAATCCTGCCTTTAGGGTAAGGTGTTTACATTATACCTCAGTAATTATGTGATTATCTGGGGAAATATAGCTGGAAAAATGGAACGGTCTGTCCAGGTTTGATTAGCTAAAAATCTATTACGCGAGGAGAGAGCACCTCTTGTTTGTAACTTGTAGTGGATAATTTTTGTATGCTTTGTTGTATTTGTGTGTTGAAGTTTGTTTTTTTTCACATCCACGTGTAGTTCAGTAGTTGAAGTAGAGGTCCGTTTTTGATGCTTTAACTCTCATTTGTGTCTTGCATCAGTTGTGACGGCAAAGGTAGATCTTTTCAGAAATACAGAGGTGAAGCATGCGGCCTCTGGAAACTCACTGCGTTACTTAGTAGTTTACTTGGTCATAGCACGAATAACTGATAACAAAGAAACAGCTGCTCTGTTTACTAACCAGACAGTAGGCCTGATGGAGTGTAAAACACTACTATATGCAGACCACCACTCCTGTATGTATTGTGAAGTGTAGCTGGTATCTCAGTTCTCCATTTTCAAATTGATTTTTATGGGATGTTGTAAATGTCCTATGCTACTCAAAAGTTATTACATATACATCCTCTGATGGCCTGAAATCTTTTGAGACATCATTGTTCAGCAGGTTCTATGTGATACGCAGTCTAGGTATCTTTGAAAATGCTTTTTCATATCCAGGTGCTTTTTTTTTTTTTTCCTGTGTGCCCAGAGTACTGATAATGTTCTTAAGATTAAGAATTTGTTATGCTATTAAATGCTGTGCTATGTTATGCTTTTATAGAATGACAAAGGGCAGATCCCAGTGGATGTGGTTCCTGATCCAGTAGATATGCCACTGGAAATGGCAGATGCAGCAGCTAGTGCAAAAGAAATCAAGCAGATATTGCTGGATGCGATGCCTCTGTCGTGTGACATCTCAAAAGCCATGATTACAAACTATGATCACATCACAGGCAAGGCCATGCTTTTATCACTTGGCCTGAAGCTGGGAGATCGTGTCGTTATTGCAGGACAGAAGGTATGATGAGTAACTTGGTAAGTGTGCAGACGACACCGAGCTGTGTGGTGTGCTGGATGCACTGGTGGGAAGGGATGTCTTCTAGGGAACTGGGAAGTCTTGAGGGGTTGGCCCAGATAAGCCTCATGAAGTTCAACAAGGCCAAGCGCAAGGTCCTGCACCTAGGTCAGCATGGCCAATGGGTGGATTGGGGGCAGCCCTGTGGGCAAAGGCTCTGGGAGAAGCAATGGATGGAAAACTCAGTGTGAACTGGCAACGTGTGCTTGCAGCCTAGAAAGCCAGCTGTATTGTGGGCAGCCTCAAAAGCAGCGTGACCAGCAGGGCAAGGGAGGGGATCGTCCCCTTCTGTTTCACCTTCATGAGGCCCCATCTGGAGTACTGCATCCAGGCCTGTGGCCTCCAGCACAAGAAAGGTGCGGAGCTGTTGGGAGTGGGTCCAGAGGAGGCCATGAGGGTGCTTAGAGGGCTGGAGCAACACTCCTGCAAAGAAGGGGTGAGGGTGTGCCAATGGCTGGTTCAGCTGGGCTTGTTTAGCTTGAAGAGAAGTCTCCAGGGAGACCTCATTGCGGCCTTCCAGTACTTAACAGGAGCTTATGTGCAGGAGGGACGCTGACTTTTTACATGGTCTGATAGTGCTAGGACAAAGGGGAATGGTTTTAAACAAAATAAGGGGAGATTTAGATGAGATGTTAGGAGGAAATTCTTCACTACAAGGGTGATGAGTCACTGGAACGGGCTGTCCAGAGAGTGGATGCCGTGTTGCTGGAAGCATTGGATGGGCCCTGTTCTCTGATTTACTGGGTGACAACCCTCCCCACGCAGCAGAGAGGCTGGAACTAGATAATCTTTAAGATCCCTTGCAACCTCAGCCTTTCTGGGACTCTGTACTGTTCTCATAACTTATGGACAGTCGATTTATTTATTCCTTTGGAGACATATTTCCAGTCTGAGTGTCTGAAACCCCTTCTGGAAGATGTGAACTCTGGATGGCAGTAAGGATCTGGTTACAGAAAGTAATGAGCTGAAAGTAATTGGAAAGCTGTTTTGACACAAAATGTCTGCATCTATGAACAGTTTTTAAAATCTCCTGTAGTACATCAGCACAGTTCATTATTTATTAACATTTCTGGTGTTACATTAGAATGATAGTAATATTTATTGATTAGCATTCATTTGTGGATTTACCCTATTACCTTCCAGAAGGCAGTAGGAAAAAAAACCCACCATCAGTTCTGCTTAGCCTAAGGTAACCCAGTTTCACTGGTGCAATGCAGCTGAAATCTTTGAAGTGGTGCTTTTCTGAAGGGATTGGTATGTTGTTCTGTGGAAGTAGAACAACATAGCTGATACTGATCTAGCTCACATTTGAATAGCTTCTAAGAAGCTTGTTAGACACTATTTAAAAATGGATTTGAGAAGTTGGACTTTGTTGTAGTTCATGTTCATACTTGTTATTCCAATATTGACAGCTCTGAAATGATTGAAGATATCAGTATTCTTTTTTAAAGATTTAAAATATTTTTCTGGTAAACATTGAAGGTATTTGTGAGCAAAATTTTATGTTTGTGTATGTGTGTATATATGAAGTATGGAAAAATAAATAAAGGAACTTTATATCTAGTATTTCAGTTGAGTCTTCAATTCAGCAAGCTGTCCAGCCAGGTTTCTAGTACTGTTCTTGTGGAAGGCACTGAAAGTAGAGCTAGGTAGGCATAGTACTTACTGTTGAATTCCTGTTACATGATCTGTCAGTAACAGCTGCTAATGCTCAGTAGACACACAGGACTGATATGTATTGGAAAATGCAGTGGCTGGCATTGAAAGATAGGAATGTCAGTCATCGAGGGAGATCGTTATGTTTGTATTTCTGTATCCGTTCTGATTAAAAGCTTGGTAATCACCAGCTCTCTCCTTCATAAGTTATAGTATATCGTTGTGAACCATACATTTTTAACAATATCTTTCTATGTTGTTGCTTAATGCTTTAGGTTGGTACATTAAGATTTTGTGGCACAACGGAATTTGCAAGTGGGCAGTGGGCTGGCATAGAGCTGGATGAAGCAGAGGGAAAGAACAATGGGAGTGTTGGAAAAGTCCAGTACTTCAAGTGTGCACCGAAACGTGGTATAACCTTTACTTTCATTTCTGAAACTCTCTTAAAACACGAATTTAAAGAAAAAAAAAAAAAGTATTGGAAGATACAAACCTTTTGGGGGAATAAATAGATTTGGGTGTGGTTTCATTGCTCTATTTGAGCTAGTCCTTGCACTCTACGAGTGCTTCAACAGCATAACAAGCCATGATTGTGGCTAAAAGAATACTTAAATTAATGGCTCTAAGAGAAAGCAGAAAAGTATAACGATGGTAATGTTGGCTGTGGTTCTTTTTGGCCCATACCTCTTTCCCAGGTATCTTTGCACCTCTCTCTAAAATAAGCAAGGCTTATGATAACAAGAAAAGCTCCGTACGAAGTTCTTCCACGCGATCTTCGCCTTTGATCAAATCCAAGAAAATAGATGTGACGCACATAACTTCCAAAGTAAATTCTGGTGAGTATTTTCTCTTATGTTGAGATTGGATAGAGAGGTCAAGAATGAGCACCATTCCTGTAAATCTTATTATGAATGTAGCTGTTAGGGATTAATTCATTGTGTGGGAAGAAAAGGTGATAATGGACTGCATGTTCCTCTTACTTGATGTTCACTGGCCTGGTACTGGTGGGACACTGAGTGTAGTTGTTCAGTGATTACAATGATCCGATGTGCTCAGAAGTTACAGTCTTTATAATAAACTCTGTAGGCACTCACCAGAACGTTTATTCTCAAGTGTTCAAAGTGATATCTGAGCGGCTGTGATGTCAGTGACATGTCTAAACACAATGTGATTTCATTTCCTGCAGTCTTCTTGGGTAACTTGGAACACCTTCCTGAAACCAGTGAAAATCTGGAAATAAATCTAAATACAACTTCGTTTGTAGAAATTGAATACATTTATTTTCTGGCAAAATGATCACGGAGCTATTTAATTGATTGTGTTTTATTTGCTAATTAAATTCTCTGAGTAAATCCAGAGGCAGATGAGAATGGATATCCTTGTGTTAAATACTTTACATTAGGATGTCTTTTGCCTTTCGAGTCCTGTTTTGGTGATTCTTACGAAGGCAGCTCAGCTTCAGGGATGGAAGAATACTCTCACATTGCCGTGTTCAAGTGGCCTCAAGCTTCCCCTCTTTACCAGCAATATGCAGGCTATAAAACAGTGTGCGGGCTGGTAAGAGAGCGGTGTTTTAGCAGCATTATAGATGATTCATGTAACCCAACACGAGAGGAAAGTAAGCCCTAATTATGTGTATTTACAATCAGCAAAGATTTAAGCTGTTTATAAACCGATGTCCTGTATAACAGCTTGCCCAGAGTGGTTGAGAATGCTCCTGTCCTGGAGCCCTCAAGGCCAAACTGGATTGGGCTGTGAGCAACCTTGTTTAGTGGGACGTGTCCCTTCCTATAGCAGGGGGTTGGCACTGGATGACCTTAAAGATCTCCTCCAACCCAAACCATTGTATGATTCTGTGATAACACAATTCTATGAATATGGTGTTTGCGGTACTACTCGGGAGCACGTCTGTGTTGACTTCGTCAGGTGTTCTTCAGTGATTGATTCTGTTTGTTGTGAATTGTTTAGAACCTGTTAGACTGTGACGGAGAGCAGTGTGGCCTTTGTCACAGACACAGTGCTCAAGATGGGTTAGTCATGAGCTGCTTCTGTCACAAAGGTGCATGGCTGTCTTTGTAAAACATTTGACAATTCCTTTAGGTAAAAATCACAGTGAGTTATGCGTCATTTGCCCGGCAATGCTTACATCCACAAACAGTAATCTTCAAACTGTCGCTTTTAGGATGTTCATGTCTTGAAAGGTCCACTAGAATGAACGTGCCTGACTGATTCATTGGCTGCAGTGGGAGGATGAAGCTGCATAATGCGTAACTTCGTTTGGCTGTGCTCATGTGCATCACCAGCTTAAATTTCTTCTTTCCTTTAAACTCCATGCCTGCTTATCACTAGTTTGTGAAGATCCAAGAAAAAATTAATACGCTTTTTATAGATGCAGTTACAAGCTGAAAAGTAAAACAGTGCTTTATAGAGGTTTCACATTTGATTTGTTTCTGCTGGATTTGAACCGTCCCGTCAGATTGATCAGGTTTTTTTTTCCCCCCCAAGTTTTTAGAAAGAAGATGACTTCAATTAAATTGAGAGATGTGCTATTAGCCACAGCGTGGTAGTTTTTTTGATCTGATTTGATGCCATCTGTTTTGATGGCTGAAATATAAAATTTCTGAAAATATATCTGCACATGAATTCAGCCCCTGCAGCTGAATTAAGGTGACATGTAGTTAAATAAAAAAAAGATGGGATTTCTTTTTTGTAACAGGGAAGGGGGTACATCTGGTATCAGCTTGTTCTCCTTGAGGTAGGGTAGGGAATGGGCAGAAATGCATAACAGCTGTTTGTTGGTTGTAGCAGGTTTCAGTACCTGTTGGTGCACGCCACACCATTGCTGCTTTAAGAGTTAGGCTCTTTTAGGCCATAAAAATGGCATTGGCATACTTGCTTCAGTGTTTGTAGACTGAAGACTTGGCCTGGAACTTTGTCAGCGTGGAAATTGTGAAACGAATACCAGTGAATAATATACATGAAGTACTTGTAAAGTCTTTATTGTGTTTACACAATAGATGTAAATGTTGGAAAGATTTAAATGAAACTCCTTCAGTGTAAACATGAATATCTTGCAGGCGATTCTGTCGTGCGACGAGATAGTTTGGACTGTTTTAAATGTGTTAAGGTGTCTGACATTCATGAGAGCAATTCTGCAGCCTTGCTTTACTTGCTTAGCAGGATCAAACTTTACAACTTGATCCATTTAATCTGTGCATCTGCTAATCTGCAGGTCTTTTAGATTGAGTTTGTACGTGACTCCCCTTAAAGTTGCTGTTTGTTGTTAGCACGCACATATTTAATTGTATATTTATATATATATATACTTATTTATTCCAGGCATAAATAAGTCAAGAATACCCAGTGGTTCTGAAAACAAGTTCATGACTGTTAACAGGGGAAAAACTGTACCTGCAAAAGGAGGTAACTAAATTAATGTTGGGTTTATTTGCTTTTAAACCTAGTCTCCTACTAAATGATCTTACAGAGTATCTGCAGGTGTACCTCCTTGTGTTTCTGAGGGAGACCTTTTGTCCTCTGCTGCTCACATTCCATGGTAATCTTCATCAGAATACTCAAAATAGCAAGCTTTACATATGACAGAATTCAGAGAAGACATTATGATAACTGGAAGTGTAAAAAATGTGACTTAAGAGAAAACACTGTAATTTGTGTTTGGGTGAATTAAAAAAACAGAAGACTGTAGGAATAAAACAAGAGACTTCCAAATGTAAAGAACAGTATAATGTGATCTGCATATATAAAGAGAGTAAGAAAAGAAGTCTTGAGCTAGAAGTCTGGTAATTTAGGCTTTATATTATGAGTAAAAACATCCTCCAGCAGTAGTAATTATGTGGTGAAATAAGTTGCTGAGGAAGCCATGAGATCTCCCTGACAGGTGGCTTTTAAGAACAGGTTCTTGTTGTGTTCATGTGAAAACACTGGGTGGTTTGACCTCCATCTAATCTGATTTCTAACTACAGACTTGCAGTATGTGATTGCAAATGCACACCTTTTTTTTATACTGTGGACTTGGAGTTGAATTTTGCCTGTTCTGTCATCATTCATTTAGTAATATGCATTTTCATTAGCTCAGTATAGCTGCAGGCTGTACCTCAGGAGTCTTCAGACTTCTGTCCTCTGCCCCTAGGTACCAAAGCTTTTGCTTTGACCCATCCCTCTGTGTTTGTCTTACTGCAGTTGTTAATGTTTTTGCCGAATAGAAGGATTAAATCTTACTGAATACAGTAACCCCATGTTGATCTTGAGGTGCATTGCAAAAACCAATTGTAGTTGGCCACTCAGTTTTCTGGAGCGTTTGATAGGCAGGATTATCTTAATTTATGACGTTGATAAATTGAAGCACAGATGAGACTGTCTGTACTGTGCCTCACTTTGTGCAGAAGGTGATAGGGACAGGAGAGAACAGAGGGAGAGTCTTGAAAGTGAGAGGTGAAAGCTGAACGTAAGTCTTACCAGACAGCTTAGATGTCAAGGTTTTGCAAATGGATATAAAAAGTGATTTATGCCCCATTCTTATTTTATAGAGCAGACTTTAATATTAATATAGTATGGAATGGGAGGCTTTAATCCAGATAATAATTCATTCATGTGGTATCACCTTTCTTATGCTTCGCTTTGAGTCTTTAATAGGCTGGATGCTGGAAGAAGGGTGATATAATCACTTATTATTAAGGCTTCCATACTATAAGAAATTTGCTTGAGGCTGTCTGCAAGAACTTCCATAGAGTAAGAAAGAAGAGTCTTTTGGAGGCCTCTTCCACCACTAAACTAGAACCTTTCTGCAAAGGAAGGATCAGATGTACCCGTGTCATTTCTCATAGACGGTTGTATAACAGCTACTACTAAAAAGCCCTCTATTTTTGTCCCTTCGCTTTGTATTCTGCCCACTGGATGGGCAACAGGTAACTTTGTTCTTTCAGAAGCTTTCCCTTCTGCTTACTCTCGTTCTTTTGCAAACATACCTCTGAGGGATTATTTCTATTTATTTGTCTCTTTAAGGTTTTCCTGAATACAGCAGCTCTTCCTCTTCTACTACCTCCTTAGAAGGCAAACAGAATTATGCTAAGAAGCGGAACTCAACTGGCAGCAATAAAAAGCCACTGACAAGAGTGTCTTCTGCTTCCTCTAGAATTAGCGCTGGTATGATACATTTCTATGTTAAATGGGAAGGAATGTTACTGTTGTAGTGAATACTTATGTAGAACTTACATGTGCGGCTTCAGAATTGGAAAAGGTTAAGGAGAGGCACTTGGGAAGTAGTTCATCTGTACGTTTTAAGCTCTGCAACTTCTTAAAAGTTTTCTAGAACATCTTCAAGCAGAAAAAAACGTTGCTCTTGTTTGCCACTGTGCCTTTCAGCTGCTGAGAAGAGTTTCATGCTGGGGCGATGCAATTCTGTAGGCAAAATCTGTACGTATTCTCATGTGTTAAAAGTACACTACAGTAAAGATAGACCTTTGACCAGTCAGCTGGTTCACTAACTCTGAAGAATTTCTTAAAGACGTAAAGCCAACAATGCCAAATCTTGTTCTTCTGTTAACAGGCTTGTACAGTTCTTCTCCAGCTCCAAGGAAAACCCCTTATGATGAGAGAGGAATTCAGGTTGGAGACAGAGTACTGGTAGTAGGACAGAGGACAGGCACTGTTAGGTTTTGTGGGACGACAAAATTTGCACCTGGTAATTGCAGAGCTCTTTGTGTATGTTGTAGAATTGTTTGGAATAGGTTGCACGTGAGAACAGGGACACTGAGAACTCCATCTTCCCTCCCTTCAAATACTTTAAATGTCAAGTTCTGGCTGCATTATGTTTCACTGAATTTAAGTAAGATAGTAATTTTATATATATGTGTGTATATATATATGTGTGTGTGTATGTATGTATGTGTGTATATATATATATATATATATATATATACACAAGGAATAATTGTAATCTTGTTATTGCAAGATTAATGCAAAAGCAGTATGTATGGGTGTAAGTACCTAAGTCTGTTGGACTGATACCTAATCGGCAATATTTATTTTGGCATTTGGTGGCATCAGTACTCTGCATTTCCTATTCTTTTTGCTGCAATGCAGATCTGTATGGCTGGAAGCAGGAATGGGAGAATATCTGACAAATTGAGACCTTCTAATTCATGAGTTGTCATTCCTGTGCTCCGTGAGCTGATAATTAGAATTAGCATTTTATCCAAAGCCTTAGTACCAAGTGACTTGAATTAAATTTTTGAGTCTTTTGGGGATGGATAGCATAAGGCCTGCTAATGGAGTATGAAATTTAGTGCATTTACATAATTAGCTCACATTTATCACTTGTTACAAATGATCAGGCTTATGAACGTCCTAATGCCTGCTCAGTGTTCTGCTGGCCAGTTCTGAATCTTGCCCTTCTCTCCGTGTCGTACCATCAGCCTCGCAATTTGTATTAATTAGAACTTGATAGATGGAGAGAAGGAAGAAATTATTATCAGAACTGAAATTTTAGTGCTGATGATCTCAGATGAAAGCACGTGATCAGAGGTCTGAGGAGGGAAACTTGAATATCCACTGCTGTTCTTTTAGGTCTCTGTTTTGTCCAAGTAGCCACTGTTACATTCAGTAACATTCCATTCAACTTTAGTGTAGGCACCAAATGTTTTACTTTGTATATATTGAGTCATTATATTAACATCATTTTTTTTTTTTTTTTGAAAGCATGTGAAAATGCTGACTTATTCTGATACAGCTTTTTGCATAGTTATTTTGTATTATATAGTTTTAGATCTATACCTCTATATCGTTATTATATAGCTAGACAGTTTCTGTTTCCTTAATGCAAATAAATACCAAGTGTCTAGACAAAGACACTTTTGGTAAGAGGTATCTTTGGGTTGTTTTAAAACCTGGTAGGATTCTGGTGTGGAATCGAACTGGACAAGCCTCATGGTAAGAATGATGGCTCCGTGGGTGGTGTCCAGTACTTCAGCTGCCTTCCTCGCTATGGAATATTTGCGCCTCCTTCTCGTGTTCAGAGGTAAGCACTGAAGCAGGCGTCATGTTTTTGTTGTCAAATGCTTTCTTCGTATGTTTCCTGTGGGAAAACAGTTTTGAAGCAGATAGGAAGAAATAATCTTCGTTTTCTTCTGCTAGTGGAAGCCTGTAACCTCCATTTAAAAAACCTGGTTTTTAGATCAGCTTCCTGAAAGCAGAATATAAACTGGAAACAATGCTCTCCCATTTCTCTTGCTGTCACATCAAGTGTTTTCATTTCATGGCCTCCATCTCCAGGACAGTCAGTGTTCATTCAGCCTTACCTTTCTGACCTACTCCTGATACTCTGAGCACAGTTCAGTTTTGAAAGGAAGTTGCATTTGGATGTGACTGGAAATGCTATTTTCATTCCAGCTAACTGTATGGAAGTCCCAGGAATTTGGGATAACATTGCCTCTAAATGATAAATGCTCTGAATAAAATAACTTGAGTGTAACCACGAACCATGTGCATCTCTTACATACCATCCTTCTTACACCAAGGTGTTGGTGTCTTTTGGGTGGGGTTGGGGGAGGAAAACAATTAGAACTTAACCAATGTTTGACAAGAAGTACTCCAGCAGTAATTTTTACTAAAAATTGAGTTGAAATGTTGTCTTTGTTCTGTTATTGCTTTTCAGATTGACAGGTTCAATGGATTCTCTTGCAGAGACTTCGAGTAAGATAAATCACACTTTTCCAGGTAGGTGTGTAAGATGCTGTTTACTGTGTAGCTTATGTAGCCTGTTGTAGGCTACCTTTCTTTAAACAGAACCCGCAGCACTAAGGTCACAACTCTGAAAGCACATGGAGGTTTTCAAGGAACCCAAATGCGAGCAAACAGGCTGACTGTTCCCATCATAAAAATGAATCCTGCAGTTGTTGTCTGCAGAATGAACTGTTTGGAGTATGATATTGATAGTAACTTTATCCTTGTGAAAATTAATTCCATCAGAATTAAGACCCTTGACACTCTTCCCTTTTGACTATATCGCACTTTAAATGTACTTACCTATAAATTTAACCTGGTCCTTCATCTAAACTGAGCCTAATGAGGGCATCAGTGGAAGGAGTGGTAAGAAACCTTTTGTGAGATACTTGAAGTAGGTAGTTTTGTTCTTCCCGATGAAGGTTATTTTGTGAAAAGCCTGCTTCCACTTACCCTTTTTCAGTTTGTTTTATTTAATTTCTTTTGTCTCAGAATATATAAAACATGTTACGGACACTTATGTTCATGAAAAGTTTCATCAGTTTCCAAACAGGAAGGGAGAATGCATAGCAAAGATAGTGGGAGCAGTATAAAAAACACAGAGATAATGGACTCAAAAACAAAAATCTTTGTAAATCCCACATGGGTCATTAACCTTCTCATTCAGGCTTTAGACGCAGTTTAAGCACAACTTCTGCATCTTCACAAAGAGAGATAAGCAGAAGAAACTCCTTCGTTAGGTGAGTATTTGGGTTTTAAGATGTCTGGGTGAGCGGGTTGATAACCTTACTGCTTCTTGCTGCAAAGAAGATCTTTGTGTTCATGAAGTGCTAGATGTTATTATATATACCCACTCTTTTTCCTCCAAAATTAAGCAGTAGCCTACTGTTTTTTCTGTGGGTGTCCTAAGATACAATCCTTGGATTCAAGGTGGCATCAGAATGGTTTTCCAATTGCTCATCGCTGTGTATTTTGCAAATTCTTGTGTTTTCATTCAGCTGTTTGAATGCAGCAGGCCTTGGTAAAGGACTGCACTTTCTCCTGCCTACTGTACCACCTGCCATGAACATCTCAAATCCTGGCATTCAGTGAGAGCAAATGGATTCTCCAAGTATTTCAGACTGCCGTCTGTTGTAGCACACTGAAATTGTTATGTGTTTTGCTAGCAAAATGAGATCAAACCCAGTTTTCTCGTGCACTGCACTAAGTTAGAAATATGCCTTGGATATTTCATAGGAAGACACTGACTTTTTTTTTTTTTTTTCTCCCCCTTTTTAAACTAGATCCAAGAGTTCTGCATCACGGCACAGCTGGAGCCATCCCAGCACGGCTACCATGGAAGGACTGGTGAAACTTCATGAAGGCTCGCAGGTTCTTCTGACCAGCTCCAACGAAATGGGCACCATCAGGTACATTGGTCCGACAGACTTTGCACCAGGGATGTGGCTTGGCCTTGAGCTACGAAGTGCCAAGGGAAAGAATGATGGCTCTGTGGGGGAGAAGCGTTACTTCACTTGCAAGCAGAACCATGGGGTCCTGGTTCGACCTAGCAGAGTAACCTACAGGGGGATCAATGGGGCAAAACTCGTGGATGATATCTGCTGAGCCAAAAGATGCTCAGATGATAGGAAACATTCAGAGCATACAGGATCCCTATACAGAATGCCAACTTATTTTTAAATTATTAAACCTGCATTTATATTTTACGTATAGATAGATATATATGATTATATATATTTGTATTTATATATATATATACACAGATACACTAAGTATATAGAGATATATATAAACAAACAAAACTTTGGTGACCTTAAGTTGTCAAACCACTGCACTGTTTCTCTTAATGAAACAGTGCTTACCTGGGAAGGTAATTCCAAAAACATCTTGGCTTTGAGATGCTGTGTTATTTGGATCGTGCTCCAGCTGGAGTATACCCAACATTCTCTAGAGTTGCTTTGTGATTCATGCACTATTTAAACGATTTTCCTCTGTGTAGTAATGAACTGATAATGCTTTGTGCATCGCCTGCTTCTGAACAGAGGGGGTGGTTAATGAGTGACATTAGTCTGTTCACCAGACACTATGTCAATTTCAATACCAGCTGCTAGCAATAAAAAAGCAAAATAAAAAAAGAACCCCCCCCCTTTTTTTTTTTTCCAAGCAGTTTTGAGGTATTTCTACATTTTATTGCATTTTATCATTGGATCCCTCCTCTTCTTTTCCCCCTGCCATTATCTCCTCCTGAATCCAAAAGGGCTGATAAATAAATGCAGGTATTTGCAGCGATCCTAGCCAACAGCAAATAAGTAAAAAGCCTTTAAAAAGCACAACCGTAGTGTATGTCAGGCAGTAAATATATTGTATATAGAAGAAGCACTCCTTGAAATAATGCACTTTGCACTCTCCTGGAGAACTCTCCCTCATTTGTAAAGGTATTGCTTTGTTTGGTGTGCTGCAGGCTATGGGTATCGTAGTTTCTAAATGCACATAAACCCTGAGATGAGCTACGCAACGTAACTGTCCAGTAGTCTGTACAGACACAGCATGGCCATTCCTGCCAGCAGTATGGGTTATGGGTAAATTTCTTGTAAGAGTCTTAGGATAAGTTAAGGATAATTATAAGTACGGCGCTGTAACAGAAGTTGATGTGACATCACTTGCATATCAGCCTTTTTAAAAACAGCTCGTACTTGTCCATGTTTTAAACATGTAATGTGTTTTAATCGCTCAGCGTTATCTCACTATTACCGGGGTTGTTCTGTGTTCCAGATGATCACTTTATTTTTAAATGATCTGCTTGCTTTTACCTACTTGAAAGAAGAGATGCTTTAAATGAAGTTAGTATCCTATTTTTAGACAGAATTCTGCTGCTATTATGTTATTTTAAATACTACTGTAGCTATTTTTCCTTGGCTGTATTTAAAATACTGCATATTGTATTCTAGCTTATGGGGCGTTTTTAAGTGAATATAAAAGTTGTAAATTTTGAATGTAAAAAAACCAAAACAGTACTTTATATTTGAAGATATATGGTGATGTACTGAACATGACTTTGTCCACCGTCTGTTTCTTGGTGCATTAGTAAAATGAAAGCCTGGTGAACAGTATGGCGGAGACAAGCTTCCTGAGATTGTTACAGCACATACATCCTCTGTTCCTGTGTACAAATTACACAGGCAGGTACAGTGTGAAACAGCAGCTATGGAATACCACCTGGAAGTTGTGATGTCTCCTAGCTCTGTCACTGGGGACTGCCACCAGCAGTGCGCTGGGGGTGGTGCAGCCGCTACAGAACCCAGCACGCAGGGAGCCAGTTACAGCCATTTTATTGGTCTTCATGCCTTTTGGTTCACTACACTTGTTTACAATACAAAGACACTATTCAATACAAAATACTCAATGACCATATATTAGCATTTTTCTTCGTAGTATCCCTGAAGTGCACGGGCCCTTCCTTTATAAACAGTGTTGCATAAACTGCTGTATGTGAGACAGACATTCCTCTAATGAAGCTCTGTTACTAAAAGAAGCCAGATGCAGACAATTCAGACATTTTCTCATGACAGGTTTAACTCTGGGACAGACACTTTGTGATGTCTTTGCAGCTGTGAGAGGCAGTTCTACGCTATACCTACATCAAGGTTCTTGTCACCAAGCAGACATGCTCAGTAAGAGGAGCAAACATGCACAGTTCAATCCTTCATGGCCTAGCACAGACCTCAGGCCTGGAGGGGAGCCAGGTGGCCGGTCCTAAGACACCTCTGTGTACCCTCTCCCACCACCACTCCATCCTCCACCCCTCTGGAAGCAGAACCACCCCAATGCCTTGCTTTGTTTCCAGGCACGATGGAGAAACAAGGGTCAGTAGCAAAATTGAAGATGGAAGTACAATGTGAAAGGCAGATAAAACAGGCAGTTCAAACCTACTTGACCTTCAGCAGCTTACATATCAGTACGGGATCAGAACGCTGATAACATCCACAGGGAAATACGTACTTTTCAGAGCATGAGAGTGGTGGCACAGGGTTTTCCCATTCATGCTGTACATCCTGGAGATCATGCTGCTTCCTGCTTTTCCACTGCAGTGTAGGAAGAACACATAAAACAGGAATGTAGATATTGCCAATGAAGAAGAGAAACAGTCTGAAAGCAAGTTGTACCATACTTTAAAAATGTGCAAAAATTATACCAGCATTTAAAGAAAGAAAAAAAGGGAAAAAGTGATTGATAGACAAAAACTCACAAGAGATTCGGAATAACTTCAGGTTTTTCTCCTCTGACACTCTAAGCCTTGTGTGGAGGGGCCTAATAAGGGATTTGGGATTTACATGCGCTGAGTTCTCTTTGGTCAGGTAAGCTCACAGTGGCCTAAGCCCCTTCTGGGGTTCAGGTCTGGACAGGTGCATCTTTCCTGACAGATTAAAAGTTCACAGTTCCTAACTGGACAACAAGTGGACAAAACATTTCTGCTAACGGTGTGCATGTAAAAGAAATTTCCTTTGAACACCGACACGAACGCTGACTACTGCTGTGTCAGAAATGCCGAAGTAACTGCTATTGAAGACCTTGTACAGAGTTTAAGACATCAACTTATCACTTACTCAGCTCTTTATACACACCATATATAGTCTCCATATTAATCACGCCTCTAAAATACTATCTGCTAACTTTACCTCAAAGCACTCAGACAAATTCTCCTGGAGTTGTCCTAGACTGTCAATAGAAAGAGCCTCTTAATCCCTATCCCCAGCTCTGCACAAACTCCTGTGAGTAATTTTTCACCCAGGGCACAACTGCAGGGGAAACACAGCCCTCATGGGCAGGTGAGGCAGGACTGTTGGGTGGCTCCTGCCACAGCCCCAGCTAAGTGGAGGTGGGACAGTAATTAATATTGCTCAGGTGGGAATCATTACTTGAGTGACAGAGGAAATCAGGCATCATTAAGGAAAGCTTTTTACATTAAAATAAGCCCAAACGAGGTTGAGCTGCTTCTTACTTTGCAACCTCTTAGGTCTTGTGTATTTTTTTATAATGCTCATCAGCACACAGGGCAGCCTTGCTCCTTGGCAACACATAAGGACAGGACGCTAGTTGCAGGGGTCTCTTGGGAGTTGCTCCTTAAGGATAAAGGGGTCCAGGAAGCCTGGACACTCCTCAAGGTGGAAATCTTACAGGCATAAGAATAGGCTGTCCCTGAATGCCGTAAGGCGAGCCATAGGGGAAAAAGACCAGTATGGATGAACTGGGAACTGTTGTTGAGACTCTGGAAGAAAAAGAGAGTCTGTGTCCTCTGGAAGAAGGGACAGGCTACTTGGGGAGATTACAAGGAAGTTGCTAATATATGCAGGGAAGAAGTTAGGAAGGGAAAAGCCCAACTTGAACTCAGATTGGCCACTGCAGTAAAAGAGAATAAGAAATCATTTTACAAATATATCAGTGGTAACAGAAGAACCACGGAAAACATCCATCCTTTAGTTGATGCAGTGGGGAATGTGACCACTGAGGATGAGGAGAAGGCTGAGGTCCTCAACGCCTTCTTTACGTCTGCTTGTAATAGGCAGACCAGTTATCCTCAGGGCACTTTACACCCTGATCTGGAAGTCTGGGATGGAACGCAGAATACACCCCCAGTGATTCAGGTGGAGACAGTTAAAGAGATCCTCCTCCACCTGGACTGTCACAAGTCCATGGGACTGGATGGGCTCCACCCTTGGGTGCTGAGGGAGCTGGAGGGGGCGATTTCTGAGCCACTTTCTGCCATCTACCAGTGTTCCTGGTTGTCTGGAGAAGTTGCAGAGGATTGGAGGCTTGTTGATGTGACTCCCATTTACAAGAAGGGCCATAAGGAGGATCCAGGGAACTACAGGCCTGTCAGCCTGACCTCAGTACCAGGAAAAGTTATGGAACAAATCATCTTGGGTGAGATCACACGGCATGTGTGTGGCATCCAGGGGATCAGGCTCAGCCAGCATGGGTTCATGAGGGGCAGGTCGTGCTTGACCAACCTCATCTCCTTCTACGACTGGGTGACCAGACTGGTAGATGAGGGAAAGGCTGTTGATGTAGTCTACCTAGACTTCAGCAAAGCCTTTGACATGGTCTCTCACAGTATTCTCCTGGAGAAACTGGCTGCCCGTGGCCTGGACAGGTATACCCTCCATTGGGTAAGGAACTGGCTTGAGGGCCATGCCCAGCGGGTAGTGGTTAATGGAGTTAAAGTCCAGCTGGTGACCCATTACAAGCAGTGTCCCCCAGGGGTCAGTACTGGAGCCCATCTTGTTTAATATCTTCATTGATAGCCTAGATGAGGGGATTGAGTGTACCCTCAGTAAGTTTGCAGATGACACCAAGCTGGGAGGTGGTGTAGATCTGCCTGAGGGTAGGGAGGCCCTTTAGAAGGATCTAGATAAGCTGGATTGCTGGGCTGAGGTGAATGGGATGAGGTTCAACAAGGCCAAGTGTTGGGTCCAGCACTTTGGCCACAATAACCCCATGCAGCACTACAGGCTTGGGGCTGAGTGGCTGGAGGACTGTGAAGAGGAAAAGAATCTGGGGGTGTTGGTTGATGCTCGGCTGAACATGAGACGACAGTGTGCCCAGGTGACCAAGCGGGCCAATGGCATCCTGGCCTGTATTAGAAAGAGTGTGGCCAGCGGGAGCAGAGGGGTAGTCATCCCCCTGTACTCAGCACTGGTGAGGCTGAATCTTGAGTACCGTGTTCAGTTTCGGGCTCCTCACTACAAGAATGACATCAAGGCCCTGGAACGTGTCCAGAGAAGGGCAACGAAGCTGGTGAGGGGTCTGGAGCACAAGTCTTAGGAGGAGCTGCTGAGGGAGCTGGGACTGTCTAGTCTAGAGAAGAGGAGGCTCAGGGGAGACCTCATTGCACTCTACAACTTCCTGAAGGGAGGCTGTGATGAGGAGGGGCTTGGCTCCTTCTCCCAGGCAACAAACAGGACCTGAGGAAGTGGCCACAAGTTGTACCAGAAGAGGTTTAGATTAGAGATGATAAGGAAAAACTTTTTGTCTCAGAGAGTGGTCAGGCACTGGAATGGCTGCCCAGGGAGGTGATGGAGTCGCCATCCCTGGCAGTGTTCAAGAGGTATCTGGATGAGGAACTACAAGATATGGTTTAGTAGCTTGTGGTAGGAATGTTTATGGGAGGACGATTGGACTACATGATCTTGTAGATCCTTTCCAACCTTGTGATTCTATCATTCTATAAGAGAGCAAAACACTTGGTGTCCTCCTATGCAAAGATGAGCTAAAGAAAACAACGAGGAGCTTCAACCCATTCAAAAATGAGAAAGAAAGAACATTTTAAATGAAGACTGCTCTTATATGTGAAAAATAACCATTTCCTTAAGCATGTGGGAAGTGTCTTACCTTGGTGTTTGGAACCAGGGCCAGATTAAGAATCACTTCTTCACTGAAATGAAATTTCTTGGACTGAAGAACACCTCCATAGTCCTTTGCTGATGCTTCAGGAGACTCGTTTCTATGGAGATAGGCACCCCCTTTTCAGACAGCACTGGTGCTAAAAACAGCTCCTTACAACTGTAAGTTGAAGTTAATAATGCATATCTTTACACATGAATAATTGCCTACATCTATGGTTTGACAGTACACTTACTGGAATATTTGTCATGCACAAGGTGTACAAAATGAGTCAATGCAGTGCTTGTTTTTGAACCACTATCATACACGTATTTTGCTAAAGAAACAAGGGCTCTTGGCCCTTCAATTACAGACAGTATCTGGTCTCTAGATTGTGGCACGATGTCATCGTCTGCCTTTATCTTGTTCTTGCTTGTACAGGGCATATTGAAGGCTACTTTAAACCTCAGAGCTATGCAGGTGGCTGTCCATCTTCAGGGCACAGTTAAAGTTTCACATCCATGGTCCTTTAAAGCTTCGCTTTGGTTGCACTTGACACGCACGAGTTTGTGATGAAGGACATTCATTTGTAGAACAGAAGGAATTTTATGGGTTTTACACCATTTTAGTATTTAAGCACAGGAGAAAAACAAACAACAAAAAACACAGAGAAAAACAACACCCCTGCACCAAGCCAGAAGCCTCACAGAATCCATACCCATCCTCTGTGCTTCCTGCTGTCTCTTGCAAGTGATGTAAACTGACCAATCTTCATATTGCCCTGCCAGTGACACCATAACCGCTGTGCATACAAGGGCTTTCAAAGACAAGACTGTAGCTGGAACACAGCTTGGGAACGTACCATTGCGTCACCATTCAAAGTTGTCGTCTCCTTTTTCAATACGGACAAAGGATGCTCTCCCCAAACCCGCTCTGGCCTCTGCCAGTTGCAGGTGCTCTCCAAGTGTTCCTCAGCAACCACAAGTTTGGCATGGAAAATCCCAGGTGTGAAACACTCAAGGCAGCGAGCTGTGGCTTGACGCTTAAGCAGAGAACGCAGAACTGAGAAAAGCTCACAGGAAGGGCATGACAACAACCATGCAGATGAGTTAATGCAACAGGAAGCTGGGCCTTGCAGTTAACATTTGTTTCCTGTACCTTCCCTCCCTCCCCCTTGTTTATTTTACTGTACTGGGGCTCTGGTGGTTTGAAGCCTCTTGGGTTATTTGAAGTTACAGCTTTGAAGGTGGCACTTCTAGAGCAAGTTGGCACAAATAGTAGGTAATGCCGTCACATCACTTGCTCATGGTGTACTGGGTAACAGGATATTTCTTCAAGGCTTGGGAGTACAGGGGGAAAAGTCAAGAGTGTAGAGGGCTCTCAGGGCCCCTGCTGGGATATGTGGCTCTTGTTTCTAAGGGTGGGGTCCTCATAACTGCTAGCACAAGGTGGCGTGGAGGCTTCCAAAGGCAAGCCCTGCTGTTGGTATCCATAGTTGACATTCCCACAGGGGAAGTGACGGAGCCTAAAGAGAGGCACTTCTTTAACGCTTGCTGTTAGGGAAGATGGCTCTAATAGCAAGGAGGAGCCTGGTAGCCTGCCAGTCACTATGTTGGGCCCCACAGTACAGTTTCCTTCGTGTCCCAAGTTCTCCCTCTCAGGCATCTCTTTCTCCAGCAGAGGTTTGTTTTTGCTAGCCTGCTTCTCAGCAAACCAGGAACCATAGGTTGGATTCCAGAGGTTGGTAGGCTTATTTCTAGAGCCCCGGCCTTTGTGCAGCTCAGAAGGGGGGTTGGACTGGGTGTAGGCCATGTTGATATGTCCCCCACCTGAGGCTGCCTGCACCTTCCCAGGGACTGACGGCTCCAAGGATCCCGCTTTCCCCAGGGCTTTTCCTGCAGTGATGGCTGATGGCAGGGGTGGTGGAGATGGCAGGGTTTGCTTGTCATCCTTTCTGTCTTGGTGCGAGGAAACCAAGAGAGGAGGAATTCCTTCTGGATCTTCGGGGCGTACTGCTACCTTCTCTTCCTCTTCAACCGATGGGCCATATTCTACTGGCAAAGCAGTGTTGATGACGTCTGGGTCCTGCAGAAGAGAAGAGCGAGAATTTCTCCAAGTCTGCTGGCATAATGCACACTTACACTCAACTGAAAAACTGAGATATCTGACCATGGTCATGCTGTGATCAGAAAGCATCTTTCCCATCATCTACAGTCCATAACCCACATGTAAAGGATGCTGACAAAATACAGTTAGCCATGAGAGGCAATGAGATACCCATAAGATTGAACTCCCAGGAAAAAAAAAAAAAAAAGAGAGAGCAACCCTAAAACTTCACACAGAAGATCAGAGAGCACAAAAACAATGAAAAAACATTGTTTTATGTCCAGCCAAATTTCCTGTGGGAGTGTTACTTTGCAATCTGTATCATAAAGTTCATAAAATTCTCAGATAATATTGAGAAAGTTTCACTCATGGAAGTATTGTCTGCACTTAACAGGGGAGGAGTGGGAAGGCATATAGAAGGCAATACTGGTGGATTCCTTGAAGCCCAAATCCACGGAGAGAGAGGTTTTGAACTATTTAAGCAATTTTGAAAATTAAACGGAGAGAAACATGGTGATCTAGGCAACTCATAACTACTGCTGGACACCAAGGCAACCTACAGATAACAGAAAACAATGCCTTCCAATCCCAGGATCCAAACTCTCATGAAAAACTGATCAAGGCTCCTAGATATTGAGGGAAAGAAAGCTGTCTGAGGCAAATAATTGCATACACCGAGGCAGGCAGCAAAGCATTTTCCAAACTACTCCACTCCTTGTGAACAGAAAATGGTGGTTAAAACAAAAATTGGGAAAGCTCAGATTTCAGGATGGAAAACCAGACATGCCCTTTCCCTGTTGCCTAGCCATGGAACCCCACTCATCATGGCTGCCCCATCTGCCTTCTCCAGTGCAGAAAAAGTCAAAAAATTGCCCACAGCTGCCCACTTGGAAAAGGTGCTCTGAGCCAGGACCATTTCTGCTCAGTGTTGACCATGTAAACCTTGGGATCGCAGAATCACAGAATTGTAGGGGTTGGAAGGGACCTCCAGAGATCATCGAGTCCAACCCCCCTGCCAAAGCAGGTTCCCTACACCAGGTCATGCAGGTAGGCGTCCAGGTGGGTCTTGAATATCTCCAGAGAAGGAGACTTCACAACCCCCCTGGGCAGCCTGTTCCAGTGCTCCGTCACCCTCACCGTAAAGAAGTTCTTGCACACATTCGTGCGGAACTTCCTACGCCCCAGTTTCTGGCCGTTTCCCCTTGTCCTGTCTCCACACACTGCTTAAAAGAGTCTGGCCTCACCACTTTGCCCCCCACACCTTAGATATTTATAGACCTGGATCAGGTCCCCTCTCAGCCTTCTTTTCTCAAGGCTAAACAGACCCAGTTCACTTAGCCTTTCTTCATAGGGGAGATGCTCCAGGCCCTTCACCATCTTTGTGGCCCTCCGCTGGACTCTTTCCAAGAGATCCCTGGTTTTTTTATACTGGGGAGCCCAGAACTGGACACAGTACTCCAGATGAGGCATTACCAGGGCAGAGCAGAGGGGGAGGATCACCTCCCTCGACCTGCTGGCCACGCTCTTTTTAATGCACCCCAGAATGTCATTGGCCTTTTTGGCCACGAGGGCACACTGCTGGCTCATTGCCAACCTGTTGTCTACCAGGACACCCAGGTCCCTCTCCATGGAGCTCCCCTCCAGCAGGTCATCCCCCAACCTGTACTGGTGCATGCAATTATTCCTCCCTAGGTTATTCCATCCTAGGGATGAAGCACCTGACATGAAGTATGTAAAGTACGTGCAGGTGCTGGCCTGTCTTTTCTTTCGCTTGTTAGTCATCTGTGCCTTCATAAGTGTAAGCAGTGCTATTTGGTCTGCTATTTCTAGAGCTGTGTAAGCCTGTGGCATCAGTCTCTCTGGACTGCTGACTGCAGAAACACAGTGCCACCTCCTCATCTCACACTCTGGCTTGCCAAACTGCTCATCAACTAGAAACATCCTCACCCACCTCATGAGAGATGAATGAACACTGATACCTGAGTGCAGTACTCGATCCTCTCCAGGATTATGGCAAAGTTTGGCCTGTCTTCCGGCTGGTGCTGCCAGCACTGGGTCATAATGCGGTATCTGAAAGAGCAGAACAAGAGATCTCATAAATGGAAGATTCTGTTGGTATGTAACAGCTAACCATTGCAACCCAGAAACCATAAACACACATTGCCACTCTTCTAAGAAATAAAGGGGGTCTGACTTCACGGTCAGACAACTGATATGCTGGTAACTACTGAAATGTGGCTGCCAGTAGAGTGAAATCTGCACCCATTAGAAAAATCCACCCACCTCAAATCCCTTGGGGAATTCATTAAAGGTAGGGTAGGGCAACAGATAACGGAACCCATTTTTTCCTACCTGTGATCAAGCTTACACACTTGCAGTTTCACAGCTATTCTAAGTGTTGTGGTTTTGTGACTTTTTTTGTCGGTATTCCGGTTGTGTGGCGAACCCCTTCCTTTTTTTCCTTCACTCCTTTGTCTCTCCTTTTTTCCTTTTTCCTGGGGCCTGTGCCCCCCTGTCATGGACTTATATCTAGGGATGATGCTGTGACAATTATTGGTGGAGAATGCAGGCAACTATGGGTCCCTTTTAAGAGCACTGTGTAGAGGACTAAGGACCATTATGTTCCTTGGAACGTGCTGGTTTCTTTTTAGGCTCCTTGTGTTTTGTGTCAGAGTTGCACGTACCTATAATCAATTTAGGGCACTGATAGAGATACCTGCCCAGCTAATTTAACTGACAGTATGGTGTTTGGACTGGTTTCCAGATGCTCTTCCCAGTTCCTTATGCATGTTTAGGGTGCCAGCTTAGGTACCGTGCTATCAGTCTCTCTAATTGTATTCTCTGCGATAGGATTTTACATCACGTGGAGGAAGCTCTCCCCAAAACCAGAGAATGCTGAGTGGCAGGGAATATGGAGAGGTCTAGGAAATAATAGATTAGAAGCTTGGGGACCCCTGGTGTCATGGGATTTTACTCTTGAACACCTGTGGGACCCTGAGAAACTAAGCAAGTATCTGAGTAAGGGATGGTGCAGCTCAGAAAGATCTGAGGAGGAATGGCTTATCTATCTGGGGCTTGGCTTGTGCTTACTGAGCTCTATATGATACTGTTGTGGAGAGAGGGAGTTTCCAAGCTGAGATCTGAACCAAAAGGGGGAACCTCCAAGTCAATCATCTTGATCAATCACAGGAGGCACCAGTATCAGGGTCAGCTGCCCTTGTGGAAGGCCAGAAATGGAAATGGATGTCCTCATGTCTGGAACAGAAAGAAGCAGCAGCAGAGGAAGAAGAGGAAGATCCAGGCAAGGGGCTCTCCTCATAGCCACCACCTCCGAGAAAGGCAACGGAGAAAAGTAAGAGGCATGGAGAGGAGAGTGATGAGGGGGGAGTCACTGTTACTACTATTCGCCGACCCCTGAAAATGACTGAAATCCAAGGCACAAGAAAGGAGTTTATGCGATACCCAAATGAAACTGTTGTCACCTGGTTGCTTTGGTGTTGGGACAGCGGGGCCAGTAGCGTGTCCCTAAATAGTAATGAAGCTCGACAACTAGGAAACATCGCCCGAGACTCAGCTATTGACAGAGGGATTAGTAGATGTCTGGATGGAGTCACCACCCTCTGGGAACAAATGTTATTGGCTGTGAAGGAAAGATATCCTTTCAAAGTCGAGCTGGAGCTTGGCTGAGGAGATGGAATACTGTTGAAAAAGGCATCCAGTATTTGAGAGAAACAGCCATAGTGGAAATGCTGTATGGTCTCACATTTGTTTCTAATGATCCACACCAAGACCATGATCCTGAGAGAGTGACAAGTACACCTGAAATATGGTGGAAGCTCACAAGAACAGCACTGGAGAGGTATGCCATTTCACTGGTAGCAACAACCAATAGATACGAAGACCTACACAGAAGACCCCCAATTTTTGAACTGATTCTTACACTTCAAAACTTGGAACAAAAATTACCACCATCCCATGCTTCCATATCAGTCATCTGCCAAATGGCATCAAGACTAGATAAAGTGGAGAAGAGCCAAGATGGCATGTGGGAGGAATTGTCCCTGACGATTAATCATGGTGAACTCGTGGCAGTATCAGAAACACCTGATGAAGACCAGGATGATGAAAAGAATCTGCTGAAGGAGCTGGTCAAACTGATTAAAGTCTCAGCTATCAAAGGCAAACACCCCCCTGTTCGAGCAAATGACCGCAGTAAATTTATGTCTTGTGCTGCCCTGTGGAGCTACTTATGTGAGCATGGAGAGGACATGAAGAAGTGGCACGACAAACCCACTCCTGCACTACGAGCACAGGTGAAAGAACTACATAGCAGATCAACCACCACTGAAGTTGCTCCTGTTACTTCAGGTAACAAATAAAGGGGCCCTGCCCTCAACCAGGGGAGGGAAAGGGATAACGTTGTGTGGGGTGACACAGCAGAGGAAGTCTTTAAGAAAGGAGAGCAAATAATTCAGATTCTTCTGTGTGCCGGTTTTGCTATTAAGCGAAGCAAAGCAAAGGGACCTGCCCAGGAGATTCAGTTCCTAGGAGTAAAATGGCAAGAGGGGCGTCGTCACATCCCAGGAGATGTGACCGACAAAATCACCACTATATGTCTTCACCCACTAGCAAGAAAGAGAGACAGTCTTTTCTGGGTGTAGTGGGCTTTTGGAGGATGTGCATCCCAAACTACAGCCTCATAGTGAGCCCCTCTATGAGGTGACACGAAAGAAGAACAATTTCGCGTGGGGTCCCGAACAGCAGCAGGGATTTGAACAGATTAAACAGGAGACAGCCCGTGCTGTGGCCCTAGGGCCAGGACAGATGGGACAGGATGTAAAGAGCATCCTCTACACTGCTGCTGGAGAGAAGGGTCCCACTTGGAGTCTGTGGCAAAAAGCCTCCAGAGAGACCCGGGGCCACCCCCTGGGATTCTGGAGTAGAGCATACAGGGGGTCGGAAGAGGGCTACGCTCCAACCGAAAAGGAGATCTTAGCTGCATATGAGGGGGTTCAGGCTGCTTCTGAAGTAATTGGCACTGAAACGCAGCTCCTTCTGGCACCTCGACTGCCAGTGCTGAACTGGATGTTTAAAGGAAAGGTCCCCTCCACCCATCATGCTACTGATGCCACTTGGAGCAAGTGGATTGCGCTGATTATGCAACGGGCACAGATGGGGAACCTCAGCAGTCCAGGAATCCTAGAGGTGGACATGGACCGGCTTGAAGGTAAAAAGTTCAGCGCATCACTGGCAGAAGAGGTGTCGTGTGCTAAAGAGGCCCCACCATACAACAAACTACCAGAAAATGAAATTTGCCCTGTTCATGGATGGATCGTGTTGTATTGTGGGGAAGCATCGCAGATGGAAAGCTGCTGTGTGGAGCCCCACACAATGAGTTGCAGAGGCCACTGAAGGGAAAGGAGAATCAAGTCTGTTCACAGAGGTAAAGGCAGTCCAGCTGGCCTTGGATGTTGCTGAACAGGAGGGGTGGCCAATGCTTTATTCTTATACTGACTCATGGATGGTGGTGAATGCCTTATGGGGGTGGCTACAGCAGTGGGAACAAAACAACTGGCAATGGAAGGGTAAAACTATTTGGGCTGCTGAGCTGTGGAAAGACATTGCTGCCCGAACAAAAGATATGGTTATAAAGGTGCGTCATGTAGATGCTGATGTGCCCAAGAGTTGGGCTACTGAAGAACAATGAAATAACCATCAGGTAGATCAAGCTGCCAGAATTGAGGTAGCTCAAACAGACTTGGACTTGCAGAACAAGGGAGAGTTATTTCTAGCTCGGTGGGCCCATGAGACCTTGGGCCATCACGGAAGGGACACAACATATAAGTGGGCTAGAGACCGAGGGGTGGACTTAACTATGGATGCTATTGCACAGGTTATTCATGACTGTGAGACATGTGCCATAATTAAACAAGCCAAGAGGATGAAACCTCTGTGGGGAGAAGGGTGATGGCAAAAGTATAAATATGGGGAGACATGGGAGGTTGATTATATCACCTTGCCACGACCTCACGATGGTAAGCGTTATGTGCTTACCATGGTGGAGGCAACCACTGGGTGGCTTGAAACATATGCAGTACCCCATGCTACCACCTGAAACACCATACTGGGTCTGGAGAAGCAAATCCTGTGGTGACATGGCACACCAGAAAGAATTGAGTCTGATAATGGGACACACTTCAAAAATTCCCTTGTGGATATTTGGGCCAGAGAACATGGCATCGAGTGGGTTTATCACATCCCCTACCATGCACCAGCCTCTGGTAAGACCAAACGCTACAACAGGCTGTTAAAAACTATGTTGAAGGCAATGGGTGGTAGAACATTTAAGCACTGGGAGAAGCATTTGGCAGAAGCCACCTGGTTGGTCAATACCAGAGGATCTGTCAATCGTGATGGTTCTACATGATCCAGCCCCCTACATACTGTAGAGGCAGATAAGGTCCCTGTAGTACATGTAAAGAGCATGTTGGGAAAAGCAGTTTAGGTCCTCCTAGCTTCTAGAAAGGGCAAAGCTCTCCATGGAAATGTTATTGCACAGGGACCTGGGTGTACTTGAGAGATGGAAAAACATGGGGATGTCAAGCGTGTACCACAAGGGAATTTGATGCTGGGGAAGTGCAGTCAGTGATTCCATGTATATAGGTATGCATATACATAACACATGTTGATTATTGTTTGTTCCTATATAGATCTGTGTTAACCATAATGTGGAATAAGGCGTGGAATGTTGTGGTTTTGTGATTTTTGTTGTCAGTATTCCAAATCAGAACATCATGCAGAACAGCGGCAGTTAAAGAGTTCAGGTTCTGGCTCCGTGTTACTGCCTTCGTGGGCATTTTGGAGAGGAGGGGTGGCATCCCTGGAGGACTTGGCACAAAGAGGAAGTGCGGTGGGACTCCAGACCAGACCCTGGCCACTCTCCGCCTCCGGCCATCTCAGCCCGCTGCGGAACAAAGCACGTGCTTCCCTCGCACTGTCATGGTTTGACTCATACTTTGGGTACTCTCATCTCTCTCATTTTGTTTGATTTGGTTACATTCAGTAAATTCCCATTCTTCCTCAGATCGCTGCCCTTGTGTTTTCTCTTTGTAAAAAACGATCTGCTCACTCTCTGCCCTTCCCTTTCTCCCAGAGCGCGTGGCCTGGGGCCGCCTGGGTCATGAGGTGAAGCCCTTTTTTTCCTTCGCTCCTTCATCTCTACTTCCCCCCCCCCCCCCCCCCCTTTTTCCCGGTGCCTGTGCCCCCCTGCCACAGACTGAAATCCAGGGGTAACCCTGTGACACCAAGACAGAAACAGTGCATCACCTTCGATGAAACAAGAAGTGGCCTGTACTTTTTCAGATGCCTAAGTTCTTCCACAAAGGAGACAGAAAAATTAACTGCAAGAGAAGTCACTGGCACTCAAGTTCAATGAGTCAGATCAACCACAGTCAGTCTAGAAAGTCATTAGCTTTTGAGTAGAGAACAGCATTCAAAACAGAAAACTATTTGCATTAATGCATCAAAGTTAGAATCTCATACACAGGGCCAGGGCAGTTTTTAGGTGGATCCATCCTTCCTCCATTGGTTACAAACTCCAGAACCTCCTGGTTACTTTTGCTAGGGTAAGGCATGTATCCCAATGAGAATATCTCCCACAGCAATACGCCAAAGGACCTGAATAGAGAAGAGATCAAAGTGAAGGATACAGGAATGACAGCCATCATCACTGAGGGACAATGTCTGCGACAGGAACCCCCTCCAGAGAATTCATTTGTCTGGCTGCCTGGAAATCACCATCTTGAGTGAAATTGCAGAAGAGCTATAAGCAGCAATAGAAAATCAGGCAGCAGCTCAGCTCCATTAGAGAGGGTGCCTCCATCCTCTGCTCTGCATGGGCTTGCTGAGGAGCTGTGCCCTGACCAGCAGCCCCTTCCCCTCCTTCCCCTCCAGGCACAGCCTGGGCTCCCCCCTCCCCCAGCAACCTTCCCACTTCACCCCCTGGCTTCATCTCAGCACTACAGCAGGTGAGGTGAGGCCAAGATGCATTATAAGCAGAAGTTACTGCACCAGGGACTTGATGCTTATGAACTGAAAGCAGAGGGCTTGTCCAGAAGTTCATAATTTCATTCAATTTCTCTCCTTGTCTGGCTGCTGGAAATTCAAGAGCTCACAGTACTGCTCTGGGACAGGAGAATCATGAAAGCTGCTGAACGTTACACCCTTCTCCCTAACTGGCAGGATGGATCCTGCTTGCAGTCTCCTATTACATGTGTACTGCTTTCATTAGTTTGGAGCGAATGCGTTCCTCCCTGTAGCAAAAAAGCAGCATATCCATCTGCCTCAATCTCCCTTCCCTGCCTGCTTGCCGCCCCAGCAGCACCTGCCTTCACTGACTGCCTGTTCCCTTGTGTCCTACAGGATTACTGACTCTGAAGGACTTCACTCATCTTCCCTCTAAGGGGGAAATGAACACAAACATGTGTTGTTTTTTTTTTTAAAAACAAAACATTCACACTCTACCCAATGGATTACACCAGACAGACGCATGCACATACACACAGATGGAGCAGTAAAGGAAGCGCACCATGTGTCTGTTTTTGATGTAAATATCCCTTCCATGAAAGCCTCGGGAGGCATCCATTTGACAGGCAGCATTGCACACCCTCCCTTCCGATAGTAGCTGGCTCTGCAGAGAACAAGCAAAACAGTCATCCAGGAATTCGAGAAAATGTCCTAAACTCAGAATTTTTATGAGGAATATTAAAATTATCATCTCAAGGGGGGGATTAATTTAGGGAAAAGGGCACAGTAGAGAAAATGCTGAAGAGACCTGTTTCTTCTCACAAAAATGGCATCAATGGAGCACGTAAGGGCTGCTCTGCAATCTCCCTCACGTTAGGCCTGATCCAGTGAACATGAGTTGTTCTTATCTGTGTGCATACTTGAGTGACTCAAGTATCCTTCCTTTCAGCCCCAGCAAGACTTCCACAACATCTCACAGGTGGTGGCCTCAAGCATCCCCAGTCACCATAAACACAGCCTGTCCCAAATGCAGCCAGTCAAAAGCACTGCAAGAGGGATCCAGAACCCTTAGTAGGACCTAGGAGCAGCAAGGATGGTTGGCCAGTATAGCTGGGGCAGCAGATAGAAAAAAAAAAAATCACTTCCTATGCTCCCATGACAGGAAGCATAACAGTCTTTATGTTGTTTTTGTTTAAAATAAAACCTAGAATCCCCAAATCCTGTGCTGGCAGCTACAGTATGTATCTCATGCTAGCCAGTATTAATATTTATAACTAAACAGCCCGAGCACCCAAAGGATACTCCTAGACACTAAAACACATGCGAACTTCAAAGGCAGCTCTGAAAACTCAGCACCAAAGCATCCATCTTAGCAGTCAGTTCAACTGATGGTGTGAGTGTGACAGATGTTACTTTGCCTCAGCAGAGTCCCATCTGACAGTGGGGCTGAGCAGGGGCTCTTTGTGAAAAGGGAGATACAGGGAGGAAAAAAAAAAAAAGCAGTTCTGATACAGTTGTTTTTTTTGAAAGTAACACTGTTCACATCACCTCAGGCTGTGATACTGGCAGGCCTCAAGTTAAGCAGAGCCAGGCCTGGCTTAGTAATTGCATAGAAGAATCCCCAACCAGGAAAAAAAGAAGCTAAGGCTCTGGAATAAACAGTGCGGATGACTGACTACAAGGCTTTCCTTCCTCTGAGTCAGAGGCAAATCAATTCCTCAGCACAGCAGGACATGGTGCTGTGCTTCCAGGGGTGCTGTTTAGAAGATGAGATCTCAAACTGCTGCCCTGACTGCTTGTGGTCATTAAAGACTTCCTGACACTTCCTGCAAGAGCAGAGTAGTTAACTCTGAGTCCTGACTGAATTCCAGTTTTGGCAATCGCATTCTCCTAACTTTCCTCTGCACCCCATTCCAGTACCTGCAGTAAATTGAGGATGACACCAAGTCAAAGGGGCACGTGTAGTATCAGGCAGAAAGATTAAACTCAGAAACACTGGGGGCCACAAAGCAGAAGGGCACATCAGTGCCATTCAGTGCAGACAGCAGAAAGGCAAGAAATTGTGGATAGAGTACAACAGTGGAAAAAAAAATGCCTTCCATGACCATCAGACTTCATTACTCAGAAATAGGCTCTCAGGGAGTGAGAAAAGTCTCCAAAGTACACCTGAAGCACAGGGGAAGGCAAAAACCGACAAAAACATTAGTGGGGATTCATCGGGGTTGGGTGTCTCCACTTTTATCTTGCTAGGGTTACACAGAGCAGTACATGAGCTTGCTGTCCTACAGAGACACTTCTTTCTCATCATAGCGAGCTTCTACTTGTGGATAACTTGGCTTTAAATCTGCTACCTGTATATATCCCGGGCCATGCCAAAGTCTCCAATTTTAGCCACTCTCCCAGGCCCTCGACAGGTAAGGAGGCAGTTCCTAGCAGCAATATCCCTGCAAGGAAAGGCAAGAAAAGCAAGAGAGAGAAGAATCACTTAATCATTCCACAATTCTGCAAAGCAGAAAGAAAACAAAGAATAGTACCTATTTTCCTGAAGTGCAGAGAACTCCCACCACCCAGAAAGTCAGTGTTCACAGGTAACTAATGATGGCCCACATTCTAATCTACTCCAATAGCAGGAAACATTCTGCTCTTAAAGAATTTCCTCCTAAAACTTCACTTAACATTTTTTAGACAGGATGGCCTCCTACAAGCCTCTTGTCACCCAGGAGCTATTCATTTTTCTAGAGAGTTGCAAGCAGTGGGGCTGATTCCATCAACGTATCAGTGTTAGCATCAAACCATATGGGGAATGATCCATTGGTTTGTTCCTAGCATGCTTGTTCAAACATTGTCCAACAGGTATTAAACTATCAGAGAAAGGAAGAACAACATGCAAAAGAACCTGAGTCTGTGGATGCGCATAAAGCTCCACCTCAACTGAACTGAAATAAACCCTGAGATCAGAATAACATGGTTGCACCCCTAGTATACAACTCAGAAAAGTGAACTGCAATCTGGCTACAGCAGCTTCACAGCTCCTTGCAAAGCCACATGCTAGCACTGGGCTCTTCCGATGTAGGCAGAGTGGTCATGCACATTTGTCATGAACAACAGCAGTGCAGAATAAGCAGAAGCCACAGAATAACTGCTGACTTCTCTACTTCCCTTGTTACAGTTGGAAGGAATGCACACATGGTCACTCCAAGCCACATTAAACACTATGACATTTGTACAGTCAACAAAGTGCAGCTAGAAAGAGTATTATAGTAAGATAACAGAGAAGGAAAGCTCACCCATACCCAAAGATTTAGGCTCATGATAAAAAGCTCCATAAAGAAGGAATCTCCAGAAAGAGAACCTTCCCCAGTGGCAGTCAGCCCTTAAATGGGGTCTAGGAGAGATGCAGCCAGGCTCCACCCCTTCTGGTCACACAGCTGAATTGCCTTCACCTGTGCTCCCAGGGCTGACTCAGTGCCTGCCTCAGGTGATCAATCAGAGGTTCAGGCCGTGACTCAACAGTTCCCATAAAGACATTCATTTACAGTTTTCTAAAGTTAGGGTTGTCAAAAATTAATAGAAAATGCTAAGGAAGCTGTAACACATGGGAAAACACCTTGACTTCTGCCCTATGTAGTCTGCCTTCCCATTGCCCTCCTTTCCCCTCCCCCCCCCCCCCCATATTCTCCAGGGTGTTTGCATGGTTCTACTCAGTGCTATAGGCAGAATTTTGGATGCTTGTCAAAACCCTGTTCTGCGGAAGTAGGAACAGTGGTTGTGAGGTGCTGTACTTCTGGCTGTGCTTTTACTTTGGGAGGGAGACGAATTCCAGAATAACCAGGAAGACACTAAGCACAATTCTCAATGGGGAGGAGCTTTGAAGACATCTGTCACACGATTGGTTACATGGCAAAGGGAAACGCAAACTGGCTGCACAAGCACTGAAAAAGGAGCTGAGGATCTCTGATAAATCTACAGACCTCTGCAACTTGATCAACAGCAGCATTTCTGCCAGTTGCTTCTGTTACTCTGGTTTTATCTACCTTGTTTAAAGCTTTCCAGCCACTAGAGTGCAGCAGGACATAAACGTATCAAACAGGGCATTATGAGTCATTCTGGCCTGTATGCAAGCCATGCCCGTGCTGACACAGATGCGTTCACCTACCTGTGAATGAAGTGGTTCTCCTCCAGGTACTGACACCCACAAGCAATGTCATGAGCCACGTGGAGCAAGTCCAGCATGGAGAGGGAGGAAAGCTGATTCTACCAAAAGACGAAAGGAGAACGTGGGTTAAAAGCAAGAACACGGCATGATTCATGACTGACAGAACACTGGGAACTATCTGTCAAGTGATGTAGCTCACATGTTAATATACAAAAGGATTTAAATAAAAATAATCACACAAGGGAGAGTTCATATCCATGAACTATGGGAAGCTTGTGCAGGGAGGATGTCATACAAATCCTAGAAACAGAATCAGAACTGCTGGATCTGACTTTCCAGCTCCATCCAGGAATCCCCTGTAAGAATCTCCCTCTGTTTTGCATGACACAAATGGATTTCCCCCAGTTCTCGTGGGAGGCGTTTCTGAATTTTTAGTATATTTTTATTTGAGGAGATACGTAGCCTGACCTGATCCTCCATCAATTTCTTTCTAATATTTCTTGCTCTTCTCTGCAGTCACCTTGAACAATGAGAATGACATTTTGTGTAATGGCATGAGTCACATTTGCTCTTTTCCTCCTCCACATCTGTGTAGGTTTTATTTTGCCCCTCAGAGCACTGACACAGGTTTGCTTAGCCAATGGCTACAGAAGATGAGAGCTACCAACTCCTTTCTTCAGCCCCTCTGATGAAGTCTACAGCCTTAGCCAGCAGAAGCCAGATGCCTTTGTGAAAAGGGCAGGCTGAGCAACAGCTCCTACTTGTGGGCCTCTGAAACCAAACCATCAACTTCTACACTGAGGTGAGAATTAGTGACCCTGCACTAATCCTGCAGGGGAGGAGGAAATTACTTCTGCTGATGACAGGGCTGATGACAAACAACTAGGTGGCAGTGACTGCTTATTCCACAGCAGCCATTTGCTGGGTAAGTGTTCATCTGTGGCCTTAGCTATTTGACTAAGCAATCCTATCCCACTCTCCAGTTCTCCCTGCTGACACCTACCCACCCGCCCAGTGCCCAAAAACCACACCTGTGCATGGGTTTTTCTCCTATGGCACAGCAACCAGCACAGTCTCTAATGATGGGAACTGCTGCCTGTGCCAACCTGTCTGTTGTAATGAAACACTGCCCAGACTGATGTGATGCTTTGTTGGCCTTATCACTGGCTCTAAAGCACCACTGAGTGGGACTGAAAATAAGTCTATGCTTTGCTGCCTGTAGTTAAATACTGGACATTGTCTAAACCTAAACAAGTTCTCATGTCTTCTTAAGAGGCTAGGTCCATGCTTGACTAATGCAATGATGGAAATGTACTCTCTGTATGAACAAAGCTGTATGGGAAACTGTTAATCACAGCCTGAACCTCTGATTAACCATCTGAGGTATAATTACAACTATACAAAAGCCTATTTTTTCAATGTGGTGTTATAAAACAAAATCATTTGTGACTACCTATCACCTGCCTGTATTTTATTTACTCACTACACTGCATATGTATTTAATTCATTTTTTAAAAGCCTGGACTGAGTCTCCCCCTGAACTTATTGTTTTGCAGAGTAACCATTTCCTAAAACCATTAAAACCTTTCCTCCTGGCTCCAACAATGTTTGTGGGGAGGGGGAGTTCATCTTTTTCATCTCTCCAAGTTAAAGTGACTCACCAGCTACAAGACAGCTACAGCAACAGGATGCAGCTTCCCCTTTTCCCCACATTTCAGGACACAATCAATGGGAATGGACTTCAGCCTACCCATTCTCTTCAGTTTTGAGCAAGGCTCAAAAACTTGTTGCAAAAACTGAGTGAAAAGCCCCATTCTTTACTGTGCAACTGACTCCAGACCTGAGCTATAGCGCAAGTCAGTACAACTAAGCCACAACAAGCTAAATGGAACAACGTAGCTTTTTTCTCTCTCCCCCCCCCCCCCCCCCCCCCTCTTTTTTTCTCCTCCCACTCCTTGGATGAATTTCTTCCACCTTTTATTTGGCTAAATACAATCCTAAAACAGATGTGACTGCCCAGCCAAGGACACTTTAGCCATGCAATTTGTTTGAGAAATGGATGGTTTGGATTCATTTTGCAAGGGAAGGAGCCTTGAGACTCCAAAGAATTCACTACACAGCTGTTCACAGCTTTTGCTCCCCAGATGAATGAACAATGCCAGCTGCCAAGCACCACTGCTCCGAGCAGCAGGCGTGCTAGAAGCACTAATGTGACACCTCCCTGGGTGAGGCTGGATCTTGCTAAAGGGGAATGAAATTCTGTGTATTGTTCAGTGTAATCACTGCTCTGTGCGACAGGCTGCAGAACGCACATGGAAAGTAAAGGTAAAAGAAGTAAAGCAGCTGGAAAATACAAAACTGACTAAAGTAAGGAGAAATGATAAGAGTAATACAAGGATAAAGCTCAGTAAGCACTGCACCTTTGCTACTGAATCTGTCTACTGGGTCTTGTGTGTTCACTTAATTCCTGTTGGAAGCAAAGCTCATTGAAACCTGTTGACTGCACTGTTCTCCCTCTCCCTCCCTTCCCTTCTTCCTTTCCCAAAAACCTAGAATCCCAGTTTCCTGTGCCTGCTCTCTGCCTGTTCTGAATGAGCAAAAGGAAGAACGAAGGAGCTCAGAGCTCATTCAAATCAGAGCACAGATACAATCAGCAGTACAGAGCCACACTCAAACATGATACATGTGATATATGTACATGGGTACTGTCACACTTCAAGTACATGCAGAAGGTAAACACACCTCCACAGCTGGATACCATACATCATAGAGAACAGCACCCTGCACGCAGCCCATCTCTCATCAGTGAGTCAGCAGAGAAGCACGTGCACCACAGGTGATTTCTCAGCACTCAGAGTTGCTCAAGAGCTGCCTAGGCAGCCAGACAGTGAATTACCCTGTCATTCACCCCAGGTCAATCTCAGATGGCCTCAAAGAGATCAAGAAAGACAAGGAGAGAAGAGGAAAAGAAGGAATGACTGTGAAGGAAGAAAGAGAAATAGCAAGGATGTAATGTATGCTGCTGCCTGGAGCGAGTCCTCTGCCTCTTCTGACATTAGCTTTCACAGGTGTAGTACAGAGCTACCACTACCAGAAATGAAAGCCCAGACAGGCAAGGAGGAACTCGTGGCTGGAGTAGGTGTGGACAGAAAGAAACCCCTCAGATGCAAAGGCTCCCATGACTGCGTCCTATAATGAGCCTATAGGTTCATTTTACTGCAAGTAGGTCAAAATTCCCGCTGCTCAGGACTAAGGGTCTTGGTGCTTCCTCACAAGACCCTGATAATTACTAAGCTGGCTTCTCTAAAGAGCAAAAAAGAGGCTTCCATTACAAAGTGATGGATGCCCTTGCCCCACATCTCTCTGTTTCACCTGCCACTTTATATACACAGCACACTCTGTCCTGGCAGTTTTGAAAAATGCACCTACCAGGCAGCACACCTTGGCCCGTGCCATTTCAATCTGCACCTGCTGAAAGCAGAGTCGACATTGCAATACATGAATTTCCCTGTTCACCTGCCACCAAGTCCATCTGCATGAGCTGATAATAGAACCTCTAAGTGCTACAGAAATCCAGCCTCTCGTTATAAAGACTGCTTGCTCAGACTCCGACTTCCAGCACCTTGAATTTCTGTGTGTTTAGCTTTTTTACCCAGGCAGAAGTCACTTTACTGCACCCTATCCAAGACCGCAGCGGTTTGGGGCAACACATACCATTTTATATGCCTGAAAACTAGACTGCGAGGAAAAAAACAAGTTCATCTCTTTCCAGATGTGTCAAGGAAGACTCTTACTTAAATCTGTCAGAGCCAGTGCATGTCTTTTTGTGCTGATAAAGTCAAGCTTTTTCCCTCTGTCAAGTAAATGTAGAGACAAAGTGTGAAGCTTGGCCCAGGCACTAAACTTCAACTGGGTGCCTTTCTAATCCAGTCGCTCTGAGCAAACTTTATTCTTCTGAAGTACTGATTCCTCTCTAGAAGTCATAACGCATTTCTCACACAGTTCTAACAGTGTCTCTTTTCACATTGATGCTGATTTCAGGGAAAATCTTTAAAACTCTGGCCTAGCTATTAATTCAACAGCTCCAGGCTAGATCATCTACTTGCCTATGTAAAACGTTTCAACAGATATCCACAGAAATGCACTCGATTGACAGTTTAAACATCAGCTTTATCGTTACTTGTTCAACATATTTTTGTTTCATTAGATAGGATCTGCAATGCTATACAGCAAAGTCCAGCGATAATGCCCCCCTGCATAATCCCAGCAACATTTATTGCATATGCATGTGTGTCCTGGCCTCAAGAGTGGCTTTCTGGCAATAGAAAGCTCTGACTCTAAAACACTGGAAAATGGTAGCCGCGTGGATCAGCCCTTCTATGGTTACACATTTGCCTTGTGGCAGCAGCTTACTAAATACAGTTCCATTTTCTATTTTCTTACCGGTCTGGGCCGCGTCTCCCTCAGGAACGATTTCAGGTCACCTCCAGCCATGAGCTCTAACAAGATGAAACGGGGCAGCGCCTGCAAGCTCACTCCGATACAACGCACAATATTCTGGTGATTGAACTTGCTGTGGAGAGAGGGAGGCTCAATAATGGGTTAGCTTTGATCCAAAGAAGCGTGATTATAGGAAAGAATCAAAATATTTTGCTGTGAGCAATGTGTCTTTTTTTATTTTTTATTTTTTTCCAGAATAAGTAACAAATCTTAAAGTCAGGGGAACCGGATTAAGCCAAATACTCCCCTTGCACTCTGCACAGTGCAGATCCAGAGTGGAGGTTGGGAAAGAGTGGCTTTTAGCTGCTTTTCAGTTCCCTATATTCTGTGTCCTCTGTGCAACAGCAAGACTTGTGGGTCATATGAAGCACAGAGTGTCTGTTAAGAGTCTGCTCCTACTTTCTGTATCCCAGGGCACAAGCTGGGCCAGGGCAGAGTTGTTCCAAACAACATGCTGACGCAGGGATCAGCTTACATAGAGGCATATTCCTCAAGGCCAAGTCTCTAGTACTTCTTTATTTCTCCAGGCCTTAATGTGATGGGGAACTATTTCCTTGGATTCCAGGACTCAGTCTCTGACAGGCGATGTGACATCAGCATTGGGTTAATGGCATCTGTTCATTTGGAACATTTTTGCTTACAGTGCTGGTTCTACACAAGTCCTTGTTCATCTTATCCATACACACCTAATAATGAGAGCTTCCATGAGGAAGTCCAGCTCATCTTGCTCTGAACACACTTCAGGCAATGTCTGGAAAAGAAAGAACAGGTTGACAAGGAGAAGACATTTAAACTGACAGATGTCGAACATCTGACACAATGAAAAGCACTAACGTTGTCTGCAGCCATCCTTGTTTCTCTTGAAAGAGCCCTTGTTCCAATAATAGCTAGAGCATTATAAAAATAGACTGTGAAGCTTGATAAGAGGTACAGATTAGGACACATAAAAGCCACTATCATCCTCCTCCTGGTAAAGGAAGCACCCCAGAGCACACAGGGAACAGCGCTAATATATGAGACTCCACTGTGTACAGAAGGAGGAATGAGACCGTAGCTCCTGAGCTCACACAGTGCAATACCACTGCTTCCCATCAAAACTATTTAAGACTACGCTGCTATGTAACCTCTAGGAGAAAACAAGATAGCCAAGCTGCTGAAGGTCTGAAGAACCATTCCAGACTCCCGTAAGATTTGCCTGTGCACTCAGTGCATATTCACCCCATAATGGAGTGGTGAGAACCATGGAAATCCACCTCCTGCCTACAGGCTTTTTGATGTATGTGCCAGCTGCTCTTAGCTACATGAAGACTTCTGTCCCTCTGACTCAAAGGCTTTGAACAGGTCACCACACCAGGAGCAACATGCACAGGATGGACAGAGGGCAGACTTATGCCTCATTCTTGCTGTCTACTGCAGCTATATGGGAAACGTTTGTCTATTTACTACTTATAAACAATTTCTTTTAAGTCTTACAAGCCCATATTTGACAACAAGCTGTACCACCACTGTGATGAATGTAAGTGCTGCAATAGAACAGCAACCTTTCTACGCACATCCTGTGGTAATGCTTAAATCATCTCTGTTTTTACAATGCATTGGGACTCTTGGGTGAAAAGTGCATGAAACCACCATGATAACTCATATGCTGTCACTTACTTTCACAGCCACCTGCAAGGGAGTGGGGTCGCTGGGAATCCCTGCCACCTGACCTTCATATACCTCACCAAAGGCTCCGTGGCCCAAACCCCTGGACAGACCAGAGAAGACAAGAAGGTTTTACTACAGAGAACATACATTATAACACTGTGGTCACAGCTCACAGAATGGGCTCGCAATTTTCATGGTAGTGAAACAGGGAGATCTGATGTTGGCACTGATAACAACGCACCTCACACTATGCAGCAGCCTGAACCTTTGTATAATCGTTCCTGGACCTAAAATGTATGTGATTGGTAGAGAAAGCAATCCTCAAAAATTAACTGCCCCAGTGAAATCAAACTGCTGGTACTGCAAAGTGTAATGGACAGCATTTTCTACTGCTTTGGTGTCAGTGGTGGGTTCTCCAAAGCAGGTCAATAAAGATAGGTCTCTAAGCCTTGGTGTTTCCACACCCTAATTAATAGTTCCCACGTTTATGCACTGCCAGTGGAGAAGATATCGAACAAGAAACTAGGAAGCACAGTGGTTCTCAGAGGACGTAGATTTCAAACTAATGATATTTTCCTGGTTTGTTCTGTGACTCCAGGTAAATATCTCAGCAAGGAAATGGTGATAACAGCATTCTGTAAAGCACTTGGCTCTAGGAATTCATGCTGAGAACTGTAATGAGCACTGATTGTGAAGCTTATGGTTTTGTGTCGAATAAGGAGGATACAGGAAAGAAAAAATAATCACACACCACATCCTGTCCTATGTCCTTGTGATACACATTTTGCACACCTGCCTATTCAGTCTTTGCTCACTGAGTATAAAGGCAACTGGTGCTACAACATGATACCACATGGGTGACATCTCCTAACAACACAGTGAACTCTCGTAGAGAATGAGACTACATCCCAGATCCCGGGACCCTCTTAACACTGCGTGAGTTGCACATTGGGCAGCAGAAGCTTGAGACTCCCAGAGGCATTCCTGCACCTCAGTCTGGGTTAAGAGGTGCTCACTTCCACAACAAGCACTTTCCTGGTAGTGCCAGGTCTGACCTCAGAGCTGCACCGAGTGTCTGTTCTCTGCTTTTGTGGGCAATGTGCTCAGTTGAGAGTAGTCTCAGCAGTGAAACCACAGTGAGGACTGCCTGTAACACAACCACTTATTTAATAACATTTTGTAGGTATCAGCTCTGCTGTGCCTGATCAGCTTCTTACAAATTATAACCCTACTGCTCATAATTCACTTTCCCTGCCCCTATCAATTCCCAGCTGCATCCTCTGCTCTCTGCAGCTTGCCACACTTCAGATGCCCTTTCAGAGCCCAAGTGGCAAAGGCAGCAGCAGCACAGAGTACACAAGAAACTTCCAGATGCAGTCCAGCAAGATACATAGGCAAAGGGGAAATGTGGTAACAATGCAATAAAGCTATAGGGCACCGCAGACTGCTTGGACAGCTCTGGGCAACATCTTTATCAGCATCTATGTCTTCCAAGCTCTCCTGACTCATTTTGGGATTTTTGCATAAAGCTACATGGTAGCAGAGTGATGCCACATTAATGTGGATCACGGGTGTATGGGAAACTGTTAATCACAGCCTGAACCTCTGATTAACCATCTGAGGCAAGTGACAGGTCAGCTGTGGGAGCACAGGTGAAGGTAATTCAGCTGTGCTCCCGGAAGGGGTGGAGCTTGACTCCACCTCTCCTAGATCCCATTTAAGGACTGACCACACCACTAAGGCAGCATTTCTTCTGGAGATTGCTCCTGTGTGGAGTTCCTTGTGGTGAGCATCCATCCAAGCTATGAGCCTCAGTGTGGGTGAGTTGTTCATCTATAATCTCTGGCTATCCATCTATTACAACCTTGTATAATAACAACTATACAACGGGGAAGGCAAAGATGAATTTACCGGATGAGGGAGATGTTTTTGCGAGGCACCTCTTTGAGGTCACTAATGGATGTGGTCTTTCCTGCAAAGCAGTAGTTGGGATTGTAGTCTGTCATAATAGTGGAGGTACGCAGCTTGCTCAGCTTATATTCTGGGCTCTGTAACTCCATCTGCATGGCTTGTAGCTCCTGGTGCTTCCGACGATACACTAAATATAGAGAACATGGTAAACCAGCAATGCAGATTGCCTCTGGGAGATGAGGGCAGTTGTGCAGCACATCTCATTGGAATTAGATGCATGGTCAAATTCCAGCAAATCAAAACAGACAGTGAAACTGTCATATTTCTGCACATCAAGTAATTACAGAGAGAAAATGGGATTTGAAGTTATCCAGGAACCTTCAACTTATGTATTTTATGAAGAATCCAGCTTGCTCATTAACTGCCTGGAAAATGCAAAATGAATTTCACTTGCAGAAAACTCTGATTTCACAAACCTGAGGTTTTTGTTTTGCCCTGTTTAGTGTAGCTGGACTTTCCAGTTATGAATCCAGATTCAAACCTGAGGGAGTCTGGCTACAGTCAGCTTTCCCAAATCATGGAGAAGTGACTAAAAGTCTGAAATAAGTTACTGCATCACGCTGTTCAAAGTGGACAGACTAAACTGTTACTTCAGAATAACACACTGTACATAAATCTGTTTTGCGGAACTTCCTGTTTCTAAACAACAGAGTTGGGCTAAATTTATCTCTCGAACCACTTCACTGGTACCTTTGAAACCTCAATGGAAATCGCACCTTGAAAAAAGACATCCTGTGGATATTCCTTGGAACAGTAATTGATATTGTATGTACTTTTTTCAGAGCAAGATGCCAATCTTGTACAGGTTAAATCAGTATTACCTTTACCTTGATTTCTATGGGAGCAGGACTTGGCCCAAGCACTGCGACTGTAACAACTACTGCATCCACTCCAACAGTGTTCCTCAGAGGAAGAATTTGAGGCATAAACACTTGCTGACAAAGGCAGATGGATGTAATGACCTATCCACAAGCCCTCCCTGTCCTCCATTTTCCTCCTCATTGCTTTTGCTTTCATCTTTTTAAAATTGCTGCTCTTTCCTGAGATGAGAATGATAGTCTGGTCGGACAGAGAATGGATTATTCTTCCACACTCTGAGATATAATTAGTAATTTTTAAAGGGGCACTGTCAAGCTAGGAATCGCATATCTAGGATCATGTGTGTGCAACTGATAATTCCCACAACTCTTAAAACTGAAACAGCTGTGCAAATCTAATTGACCAGTTGCCACTTGCTACTCTGGGTATGTCATTCCCCTCCTCCCAGTTCTACAGTGTGGACAAAGAAAGATGGCAGTGCTGTGGTTGGAATCACTGGCTGATTCTCACTGATTCAGATCTGTTCTGCTTGCAACCAGATGCAAGATAAGTGCTGTTTAAACTAAGAAAATGCAAGGGTTAAAAATACCTTTTTGGATTTCAAATAAAGATGTCAAGAACATCCATGCTCCACAAATTAGCAGGCTGTATGAGGTGGACTTTGTGAGAATTTCAAGCATAAATGTCATACACTAAGGGGCTAAATCCGTATACAGGCACACAAATAAAGAGGTTTGCTTTTGGATATGAAACTTCCTCAGATTGGTCAGTGTGGTTAGAAACATGTACAGAAATCTCAAGTTAAAGAGCGTGTGTGGGAAGGTGCCATTCAATACAGCAGCAGCTAAAAACTGCACCTTTTTGTCTCCCAGGGCCTGATTATTCTTGGCTCAGATCCAGCCATCACATGAAAAAGTCATTTGCAGATAAACACTCACCTATCATGATTCCTGAAAAAGCCAAAATCAAGGCAGCAACCAATGCTGAAGTCACTACTGATAAAACCAAGGAGAGAGGGAGATGAACCGTTGGCTCAGCTGCAACAGAGACAAGAGGAAAAGGAATTACATTTGACACGATCTTCCAACAGACACTTCTTTTTTTGCAGCTAGATTTTTCTGCTCTTCCCTCCATTTACTTATCTGCTGCTCCTATAGTGTAGGAGCAACCTCTGACCCTGATCAGCTCTCAGGATCGATGAACTCGAATATCTCATTGTTTTACTTTTGTCAATTAATACCAAGCCACTAAAACAGATGGTTTGCTACCAAGGAATTAACATGTGCACTCCCTGTGTATGAAAACAAGGCCATAAAAGCTGGGGGTAGGAGGCTGGGGAGATGGAAAGAACATTAAATAGCCTGGTCTAGAGTGCCGCTATCAATGCCAAATCAGAGCAGGAGGAGGACTGCAATATATCATCTCCTAAATGCATCTAGTCCAGGCACACAAAACTGATAACATATGCACTACAAAGTATACCCTAGCTGCACCCTCGCTTGGATCACAAGCCACTCAATGACCACCTATTAAGGTTTACTTCACCCTGCAAAATGACTGTGCTTTTACTCACTTTACAGGTGCCCGTGGTAAAAATACAGAACAATTTTTCCATGTCAGTGACAAAGCAGGATCCCAAAAGCCTGGGGTCACTTGCTATACTGCTGAGCAAGAATATGAAATAAAACCTTGCAGTGGAGTTCTAAGCATTCGGTTTCTTAAGTAAGGCAAGTATAGGCACTGTCTTTTGTTTTCCTCAGAGACCTCTCATGCAGAATTTTTTACAGATCCTGCATATACACCTTGTGTCCAGATCCACAGGAATTGCATTCCCCTTTACTTGTACATTACCTCGGGGTTCTTAAGAGAAACAACCTGGAAATTTAGCTGAAAAACTCCTTTTCTGAGAAAACTTTCATGATTTCAAAGCAAAACGTGACTGTTATTGCAACCAGATCTGCTGCCCTTTGCCTCTTGTGGATAGAATTTGGTTCACAATCCTCAGTGCCCAGTATGCCATTGATATACTACAAAGCAAACCAGAGATGCTGCTCCTTGTACCTCTGCACTGATATGTCTGTGTTCTAGCAAAATAACTGTACAGCCAATACCAGCAGAAAAGAAGATAACATACAACAGAAGCCATTTTTAAGAGAGAGACAAGATAAGATTTCCAGATGTCTTACAGTCCAAACTACTACACGGTCAGATTTTGACCGTGTGTTTTCTCTGTTTCACAAGTTACCAGCATATCATCTACTTACCTATGCAAGACACACCATCCTCAGCCAAGTCTGTGCCTGGCTCACAAAAGCAAATGACTTTTTGAGTCTCAAGATCAACACGGCACTCGTCCATCTCACAGTGACTGCAGTTAAGGTGCAGCCTAATATCCACCTCTCCATGCCCCTCTGTCACTAGGGAATGGATGAAAGAAGCAAAGTTAAATACTGGAAAGATCATTCATATCATTCCCTCGGGCACTGACAGAAAGGGAGGCACTGTGGTCACAGTTGCTGACTGTGGTGGAGTAAAGCCCCATCTAAGAAACTGTTTTTTCCCCACCTTCCATGGCTGGCGTCCTCACGTAGAAAATAACGTCCAGCTACATTAACGTCACTGCAGCTGAGGTGCTCTGGCTTGCTTTCAGTAGGCAGTTCAACCAGGCTAGCAAGGAGAGTGCTGTCAAACCTAAGAAAAACCTGACCTTCCAGCAGGCAGTGAGGCTCACTCTTCTCTTAGCCTTTACTCTTTCTCAGATCAAACAATGCAGTATTTTCAGTTTTTTTTCGGCTGAATCTAACAGACTGGAGTCTATTTGCATTTGAAAACACTTTTGGCTGTTCCTAAGCAAACTTTTTTTTCTTTTTTCCCTCACATAGATATTCCCATATTTTCTAAACACAATGAAAACACTCAAACAGTGACATCTGGGCAAACACAGGCCTAGACATAGCTGGAGTGGCAGTATTTCTGGGCAGCATTTATGCACCACTGGATTGGCTAAGCAATCTTCCTCCCTCCTGTTCAAAATGACAATAAAATGCATCCAAAGCTTTTTGAAGGGTCTTTCTTACAGATGCAAACTAGTCTTAACATGAAAGAAAGCTACTAGAGGAGACTGCAGACCAACATGAATACCTTTAAGTGCTGGAGTGTATAAAGTACCAATCGGATTAATAAAGGACACACCATCCTCCCCATCCACCTCTGGGTCATTGTCCTCTGCAGCATTGCCACCTATGTCAAACCAGAAGTTACCTTAACAGACCGAGGCTCATTAGCACTAAAATACTGATAAGCATTGCAACATGCATGGCTTCAGTGTATTTAGGGAGACATCCAAATGAGAAAAGAGAATACATTGAAGTATTTAAAACACAGGGATCACCTAGCGAGTTGCGGTATGAAACAATGGTCTTTTGGGTCTAGGACTTCAATTTATAGCAGCAGATTATTACAGTCTTAGCTCTATTTTAGGCAAACTGTTGCAAACTAAGGTATGAATTTCATCTTTAACCATTTGGATGCTGTGAAAACACATAAGCCCTTCTCAGTATCAGTGTGGCCAAGAGACTGGAGAACACCAGTGCTCAGTTCAGTATCCTTGCTGATCGAGGTATGTGTCAGCAGAGGGAATGAGTGATCTGATAATCCTTCTTCTCCTTTGCACCCTGAAAACAGGGTGGTCCACCAGGAATGGGGACTGGAGGAATTTGCTCTTCAATTGCTCATTTGTGCTTGGGCATATAAAACATACTAGGAGCTAAGCATGAGCAATCCATAGAACGAGTCAGAAGCATAGTATGGTCCATGTATTTCATACAAGCATGCAAAGATCCCCCCCACCCGCCACAAAAAATGGCTTTTCCTCTTAAACCATCTTCGGTGCAAAGCAAAATTATATCATGTGAGGCATTCTGTTGGGAAAAGAAGCATTACACAGAAACATTGGTACAAAACATGCACTTATTTAAACTCATTACTTCCTCTCAGAATTTCAAGCCTATCATGGACTTGATTTAAGCTGTGGAGAACCAGGGGTTAAAAAGTCCACCACAGTGCAGATGGCTGAAGAAACGATGAGGCTCAGGAGATTAAGGATTAGTAGAGATCTTGAATCTGGTCCACACCAGTTATAATCAACATAATGCCATCTGACAGCTGTCCTGAGACCCACAAGAAATTAGTTCCCTGTTGCCTGAAGTCAACACCACCACATTATTAAGAGGGGTCCTGGCTGGCAGCCTGAGCACAGGAACCACGGAGCAGTGGAGCCGCTCTACCCCCAGAGACCACCTGTGTAGGACTGAGGCCTACCCATAGCAGGGCAGGGTGGAAGCAGCTGCACCCCTTCACCCAGCATGAAATCTGACATCCAGTCTCCAGGACCAAAGTACTTAAAATACTGGAGCTGGCAGTGGAGCACACAGCCTACGGCTCCTGCTTCTTCAGCATTATAACCCAAAAATGGATGGCTCAAGAATCACAGAACGATCTTGATGGCACATTTTCCAGAGTGCAAAGCCAGGATCACAGCTGAAGGACTGACATCTGGCTATGCTCTAAGACCAAATGCCATACGTTCATCCAGTGCTAAAAAGGCAACACACAGACATACTATTAGGTAACAGTCAAATATGCTAGCTACAGGAGAATTATCTATCAGCCTTTTGCTGACCATTAGCACTAAAGGAGGGGAAGGGACACCTTGAACACGAAGCCACTTTACCTATATATCCTCCGCCTCCTCCACCTGAGGAGCACCCCCCTCCACCCCCTCCGAAACCCCCTCTTGTCTCCCACCCCCACTTCTTCATGGCCTGGGGGCAGGATCTTCCTCCAGTAGCACCTTCCAGCAAGGATTTTCCTGACCACAGGAAGGAAGTGTTATCATTCCAGCCACCTCCACCACCTGTGGTTAACAGAAGAGAAAAGGCATAGGCAAAGGTTTTTTTTTTGTTAAAAAACAAACAAACACCATAGGGATCCACTGAATGAGCACTCTTTCAAAGCACTTCAGCTGAAAGCACAGATTTCATTCTGTGCTTAGAAGAGATGTCCTTTCTACACAGTCCTACAGTGACCTTACTTTAGGGCTTTGATTATGTTAATCATCAGCACCTCTTTTCACCTATCATATGAGGACTAGTATTTCCAATGGAAAATATCGAAAGATATCCCTACCTACTCTCCAACCGCTTGCTTCTAAACTTACAGAGCCTTCTCTTCCTCTATGCAAAAAATAAAATAATAAATCCCAGTGTTGCTTCTCATGTGGAACAAAAGGAATTCAGTGGGATGAAACAAAAGGAATTCAGGAAGGGATGCAAAAACATCCTACTCTGCTCTAAATACAACATAGTGACCCGTGACTCACTTTCAGCTTTGCAGATTGCCTCAATACAAGGTCTCTTCACAGAAACTCCTAGCCAGCACACAATTATTCTCCTTCCACATAAGCCAAAGAAACTATGTCTAAAACAGTGCAAGGAGCTGTATGGTCTTATCATGGCAGCAAACTCCCTCATCAATCGTGACTGAGTGGATGATTGTTAGAGTTAGGGTACTATGGTTAGGTTGTGGTTGGACTTGATGATCTTTAAGGTCTTTTCCAACCCGAGCAATTCTATGAATTCTATGATCAAAATAACAAACTTTGCTTATCAGATGTCTGACACTATTTTAACAGCACTCCACCATTTCTGATATCCTTATTTAGGCCAAGTATCCTGCATTGTGGGGACATCCTACACGTATCTGATGCATTTCCAAGCTCCTCACAGTGTTTTCAGAAGCTTCACTTCACCTCTACAGAATCTGGGAGAATCAAATACTCATGATGGTTTTCTTAAAAAGAATAAATTTTCTTACCTGCAGCTCCCGAATTTCCATTCAGCCCTGGAACAGAGGAATCATTCTCCAGCCTTTCTGGATGAAATGTGTCTGTTTTGGCCCTGTAGGCCCTGCCACCACCTCCTGCTGCAATTATCAAGGGGACCGGTTCTCCATTCTCCATCTTAAGTTCAGAAGCAAAGGTGGTATTCAGACTGAGTCACACACACAAATGGAAGTTCAACCACATGCTTGTTACTGCATGTTGCACTAAGCAGGCATTTAGAACTGCTGAACATTGCAAATTACCACTGCATTATTTATGCACCAACATGCAAAAGATTAACGAATAGCACTAGTTCTACCAAATTCTGCAACAGGGAACAGAGGCAACTCTGTGAATTACACATCTTGTAATGTCATCACGTTATAAGCTTCATCAAGCAAAACAGCTAAGGTGTAATGCTCTACGCAGTGCAATATAATGTCTGCACTTGTAAAGGACTGCTACACTGGAAACTGCCTGAACATGCAGAGTTCTGTAAAATCATGTAGAAGTCAGGCTGTTCAAACATATTATTCACCAGAGTGTAACTGGTGCTTGGAAAGAGTACCATCTCAGACAATGCATGACAGTACAGATCAGTGGCTTCAACCTGTAGCCCATAGAAATCATACAGGCTATCTTCAGCTTTTCTTGTTATTACATCGTATAAGTTAAATATCTCGCTGAAGTCTCATGTTCTACAATGGCATATTTGAATAAAAAGGAATTAGCCCTCTGCTGTAGGTATTATGCTTCAAAATCTTAGTTTGCATTGAAAAAAAAAATCTGCTTCAAACTGTTGCAAAGCCAATTCCAAGCCACTAAAGCAAGCGCAGCAATACCGTGAAGCCATTCTAAAACGTGTGAAAAGCCATCTCTGCTCTCTACAACTATCAGCTGGAAATGAAGGACACCCAGAGCTCACTTTGTGGCCCCTTTCTCATACGTGTATAAAACAGATATTTCAGGCTGTGATACCGGAGGCAAGTGTCAGTATGTATTCATGCTGAAGGTGCACAAAGACTACGTTTCCATACCTTAAATATATAAGTTGCACCTCCCCCGCCTCCACCTCCTCCTGCCCATTCATTGACACTTCTGTTCACGCGTATCTCCTCTTCAATCACATTGTTCTCTCCAATGCAGACTTTCTGTATAACGTCATTATTCTGCAAACAGAAGAGCAGGGCTGAATTCTGAAAATACATTTCTGTGTTCTAGTACATACACAAGCCTTGTGGTCCCTCTACCCTCTCAAGCCATGTCTATCAAGAGCTAAAGTGTATTGGAGGCTCACACAGATGTACCAGAGCTAACCTAAACAGTCATAGCACGCAGAGTAGCAATGAGCTCAGTGTAGATTAATCCAGCAGCACAACTATTGCAATTACCAGAGCTAGGACGTTCAAAGCCTATGAAAACAACTGCCATCCCAGATTTGACTGCAATGTTGAAACAACATTAAAGAAAATACTTAACTAGAAAACCCCCACAATTGCCACCTAGCATTTTTTCCCTCTACCACTTAGCACCAAACAGAATGAACCTTCCACATCAGGCAAATCACTAAATTCACTGACTTATTTCAAACACAACATTAAGCCATCATTCCTAAGTGCTTCTGGACTACAACCTAAAAAGAAAAGATAATTCCTGCTTTGATATTAAATTGCAGCATTAAGTGCACGGTAAGTTGGGGTTTGCTTTGAGTTTCCGTTAAGTCACAAGCTCTGCTTCTAGCTTATTTTGTTTTTTAAGTAAGTTCACCTGAGTAACCCTATCTTGTTATACACACCGTACTCACTAAGCTAATGACATTTTAAGGAAAAAAGGCACAACCAGTTGTGCAGTAGAACTGCTATGTTTCCACCTACTTTCACATATGTGTTTTCTTTTGGAAGAGAGACCTGATAAAAGCATCTTCCTCAAGTTACAAACTATTCTGTTGACCACAAAACAGTGTGCCAGAAAATGAATGGCATCTTCTTAGAGTTTGTGGGCTTGTCTATGGAGCAAAACAAGCCTCTCCTTTACCCTCTCCTTAATTGACCAGAAGTTGGGTGGGGATGATTAATATGATGACAAAGTCAATGACTCAGAGGAGCCACTAGATATTACAACTGAATTAAAAAAAAAAATCCTTCATAGTGAAGACATAACTGATTACAATCCAATCTAGTAAAGGTCCCTTCTACAAGTCAATACAATCTCTCTGCTTCAATGAAAGAATTACATTAGCACTCAATAAATTCTCACTGAGATTACAGAGACCTGAAATTTAATGACTCCATATATTACACTGAGCTTGAATGTCCTAGTTATAGACGTTAGATGGAAGTTTGAGTTAGGGCACTTCTTATTTCAAAGAGGCCTCATATTTACGGTTTGTTTGTAGATGTGTGTAATTCCAGGTTTAACATTATTTATTTCGGCACATGGCCTTGAAAACCCCACTTTCTTGTCTACATCTTTCAAACCTTCTCTGCTCTAACAGACGGTCAAACTTTCACTTCCTGGATGCCAGCCATCTAAAAGTTGAGAAATGCACAGCATTTAAATGCCCAGCTCAAATCTGTAGGTGAAATTTCAGCAGATAAGGCTTAGTTCTGATCATAACAATCTCTTAATCCCAAACCCTCCAAAGAATACTAAAAGATTAACAGATTACTGCATCTGCAAATGGCAGAAGTTGCTCCTTTCCATCCAGATATTTGCAGCAGTATTTAGCTAGTAACACAAAAATTAGTGCTGTCTCGGCAGAAATTCATTTGTCTCTCCCAATCCCACACAGAAAATAAACAAATGGGTACTGTGAGGTGGGCATCTCCCACTGCAGAGTATTGTGCCAGCTGTAGGGTTGGACTAAACAGCAGAGCAAAGCCAAAGCTCTGTGAAGTTAGAGGAAAGGAAGGCAGGGTTGACTTCTCCATCTACAAACTCACACAGGCGCTCTGAGATATGCAGATTAATCAGAAGTCTGTAGTATTATCAGTGGGGCCGGAATGTTGAAGAGGAAGAGAGCCTACTGATATGGCACTTTATCTTTGGACATTCCAACCCTCTCAGTAAAACCACACATATCCCTTGAAACTTATAAACCCAAATCTCACACTTACAATGATTTTCTCTGTAAACAGACAAAACCACCAGTTTGTATGTATTACGGCAAAGCAAAAAAAGGACAATCTCTTACACTAGGGCAAGCATCTTCTCCTTGCTGTCCCACCAAGATGTACAACGTATCATCCTTCTGGAGGTCAAAAATTCCCAGCACAGAGACGCCGTGGGATCTCACCATGGTGTTCTTCCCTCCTTTCCCACCAGCAGCTCCATAACCTGAGATGCTGAAGGAAAAAGAACACAAGAACATGGTAGCTGAGTTGTTCCAGACAAGTGGAAGATAATATCAATGACTTACGGGCACTGAGTGCTCTGTACACCTAAACTGTACACAGCGTCACAGGGCCTTGCCCCAAAGACCTGACACTCCAAATACGTATAAAGCCAAAGCTTGAAGACTGAGGTCTTCTGTTCTGTGTGAGTCTATGAACTTGGGTAGCTACAAAACAGCTTCTTTCACATTGCTGAGGACACACTGCGCAAGTCCCTGTAGTTTCAAATTTTAGTATATGTAACATATCTTGTTTCCCAGAAGGCATGCCCTTGGGAGGTTTGCAGTGAGCGCTGCAAAGATCAAAAGCAGCAGAACTAATGAGTACTGCACATGTGGCTAAATAGAGCATTATGCACAATCTTGATGGGGAAATTTGAGAAGGCAGGCTGTGCAGTGGACCAGATGGGATACAGTTCTCCATTTTCCAGGAACAGAATCAAAAAGAGCAAACAGGCACACTACTGGCAGTAAACAGGGAAGGAAAAACCCCCCTGCCTTAACTCACAGTCACTGTGAACATCACGCTGTCTCCAGCCAGGAGCAGCTAGTTTGCATGCAGAGGCTGCTGCGGTCTCAGGTAATGCACTGGGACTCCTATTCCAAGCGGTCAAGATTCAGAAGTCCTTACTATTGTTGATATACACAAAAATTGGACTGCAGCACTGTATTGCTCAGATCCTCCCTCTTTTACATATTTGAAGCAGTTTTTACCACGAGACTGCAAAGCACGTCATAAATATCACGAAGCACACATTTCTGCGACCTCATCAGCAAGTGAATGGTGGCAAACCAAGATAGCTCAGTTTAGATCTGAAATAAGTAGGTGATTTCCCACTGACTTCCATAGCTTTACAGCTATTTCTGTGTGAGTAGAATTCAACCTGAAGTGTGTAAACAGTGACTGCAAGGCTGAAGGTACAAACTTTTTCCTTGTCTTCCTACCTATTCCAGTAAAGACGCTCTCTTTAACTCCTATCCTTTAGCATATGGTGGGTCTTTGCCCAGCACAGTCCTGCAGGCTGAAAGCAGAACAAACCAGCAGAGCTCAATGCGTTATGAGCACCCTGACCAGGTCAGGCGGGCAGTTCCTTCCCTCAGGGAACAACCAGCTCACTTTCAGCCAGCTCCTTGCCCCGAAAGGAACTCACCTTGTGATACCACTCCGAGGCAGCCAGCCTGGAGCAATTTCGATGTCATAGCAAACATGGACCATCAAGTGCCTCATAAAGCAGATTAGATCCTTGCAATGTGACACGACTATGTTCATGCCACTCTCAGTAACCAAAGCAATCATTTCTCAGTAAGGCTGCACTGGAGCCAGCAGAAAAAGTGATAAACACGCAGTACTGGGCTCCCCTGAGCAGACGCTGCATGAACCTGAAGACTGAGCTAAATTTACTGTAGAATTTTGGAATGCTTAATGAAGCGCGCTGTCAGGCACAGCAAGCTGGCATGGCTAATCGGATGCAATTAGGGGCCATATTTTTCTGTGGCATAAACAGATTTTGCATATAAGCAATGATATCACGAAATTTGAGAAAACCCATTTCTGCCTCATTCATAGGTTGCAAACGAATAATAAATGGCAGGTTTGGGAGACAGTCATTTCATATTTAAAATGCGTATTGCTATTTAAACAGATGGGTTATCTTGATTTCAGGTTGGAGCAGGATCCCTTTCCTTAGGCAAGACTTTCTCACAAAGAGAGGGATACAATTAAACCATATTGGCCTTGAAGAAAGAGTCACACTGCCTGAGAAGATGTAAGCAAAACACAGCATACCTTCCTAAAACTGTGCCTTCAGGAAGGAGCAGCATGTGCATAAGGCACTGGCAGTAGAAGCACAGCCTTGTGTTTTTGTTTTACGTTACAAGAAGGGACAAGAGAAAAGAGAACTGCGGAAGTGACATCAAATGGTCATACAGCAAAACAGACCAAAGGTTCTTGCTTTAAAAAATGAATGAATTTGGTTAATGGATGGTAATGTAATTTGTTACAGTTTGCTTCTTTCATAGTTGATCATAGGCCTAGATGTGGGATGACAAAGCCTTCCAAATGTTTTGAAGACAATCCAGAAAGAAAAAAATATTCTTTTATACTGCCTAACTTTATTATTATAATACAGTGTCCACCTCACGGGATTGAACCAGCTTATTTTGTCTGCATCAGCACTGGAGCATATAAGAATGCAGTCTTCAAATGAAGCAGCGTACAGTGTGTTGCAGTCTACCCAGGCCTTCACAGAAAGTGGGGTAAGCTTATGTTAGCAGAGTTCTGTTTAAAGTTAAGCATCCTGTCTCTGTGAGTTAATAAAGCATATTTTGCCTTGTGTTCGCATGATCTATATTCGGCTTATTCAATTACTAGGTATGTAACTCGCTGTGCTGCACTACACAGTGTAAGACGCATTGATGAACCATACCAGCTTTCTAAACAGCCCAACAGCCAGCTGGAGGATTTTATCTCTGGGTCAGATATATTGGAGATGGGTATCAGATGGACCTACAGGATTCGCAGCACAGCAGGCCTGCAAGGGAGAGCTAATTACAGGCTGTGGATCCAGACTCTGGAAAGCCTACTGCTGATACTGCAGCTTGATGTTTTCCTAGAGCTAAGCTACACTGGGGGGTCCCTCCTGCTCCTCCAGCAGCTCAGTATCAGGAATATGTCAAGATAATTTAGGTCCACAGTTGCTGCCTCCTTTCCCCAGGCTGTGAATTCTTTACAGCAGCCTTAGGAAGCACAGAAGAGAATGTCATCCAGTTAATGATATTAGCCATTTATTATCTATACTGAACTAAAAGCCTGTTAGGTCATTTATAGGACTTAAATATTTACGTCCTCCCTGCCTCATTTCACCTGTGGTTTGTATTGTGTAGCAAAAATCAGCCTACAGTTGCACTAAAATTTTGGCTCTTTCTTGGCCTACGATATTAAAGAAATGACAATACTGTAAGTTTATTGCCTCTTCTCTTTTGGGCTATACTTTATATCCTTATTTACTGAATGCTGGTCCTGAAAAATTCTGTTCACCTCAGGCAACTCATTTTTGATAGTTAAGTAAAATGTCATGAATGCTTTCTTCATTATCATCAATCCTTCTGGTAACAGGCACTCCGGCAGAGCTCGAGCATAGCCTAGCCTAGCCAGTTTCTCATAAATGTTTTGCAGCAGACTTCTGTTAGAGACTGGTATCTGCCCCCAGTATATATATATTTTTTCAATAAGACTAAAAAAACCACAGAACCACAACAGAGAAGGTGCCAGTAAGTTTTAATTGAAATTTGTCCAAAGTCTACACTAGAATTTTCTGCTTCAAAATCCATGACACTATCCTTAGTTTCAATGCTGTATTAAAAATACACTAAATAATCATCGATTCATTGAGACAAAGTGGTTCATGTTATGGCTTGATGTTACTATTCAGATACTGTGGTCTAAACTTTGCACTTTTCCCCCAGCAGGAACAAAAAAGGGAGAAGAAAAGTGGTAAAAATCAGCTTAAGTTGCATTAAATTATACCTGATCATCTCCCTTTAAGGACAACTCCATAGGGGGATTTAAGCATTTTAACTCTCAGTGTCAAAGCTTAACACTTAGGTGGCTGGCTTCCAAAATCAATTCTACAGTGCTGATAGGCATACAGACTCAACCTACTATATCTACTTCCAAAACAGAGCAGAGGCTGATGTAATCTGTCCTGTAAGAAAAGCTGACAAAGTTGTACCTCCTGTATCAGAGGAAGAGTGGGAAAAACTGATTCTGATCCCAGAGTTCAATAGATACCATATAGGATGCATTGACCGTGGCTTGGGGAGGTCAAAATACCCAGTTTTCAGTTACTCATAAAGCTCTCCCATCCTGTAAGCTATTTAGGCTGAATATTTATGTGCCTCAGGACAGTTGTTTCTTCTCTTCTCCATTTAACCAAATAGTTGCATCTGCAGGACAACAAATCTAAAACTGGAAAGACCAGAAATCACAAAATCAGGAAGTATATCTGCCTCGATTTCTGAATACAACACATACATGTCTAGCACGTATCCACAGCTTGGAGAAATTTTAACACACAGCATATTATAAGAATACCAGATGTTTCCCTTACCTGTATGTGTTGGTTGCTGGTACTCTCCAGATTTGAATACCTTGGAGAATCCCCTCAGCTCCGACAATCACACTAAGGTTGGAGTTCCTGTAGGCATCATTGCATTGGCTCTGTGTGGGGCCATAGGCTCCGCTAGCACCACATGTTGTAAACAGCCAGTGATCTGAAATGAGAACATAGACAAACCGTGCTCTGAGCACACAAAGATCAAGTAGCTGCTCTGCTCTCCATCCACTCTCTGTTATTGCAGTATCAAGAGAAGAACTCGGCCCTTGAGGTTTTAGCCAGAACAAATATTCACACAATTCTTTCAAATGACTCATAACACTGTACAGCTTTGACAGCTTTTCATCTAAAACTTCTCCAAACTGCTACAACCATGAGCACGGCTTTACGTTTTCTAAGGCTCAAAAAGGCAAAGATGACAGAGTAGAGCAGAAATAAAATGCAGCACAGACCACGCAGCTTCTGGCTTTGCTCACTAGGCTGTTAAACAGCATGCTCATAACCTCAAGTGTGTGCATTTTACCCATTTCAGCTCGTATTTACTTTTGGTCATTGAACCTATTTTGTATAGGAAACTAGCTGTTAATTAGATAAAAACCTGTAAATACATCATCATCTCAGTGAGTACAACATAACAGTAAACTGATAACTTTTTGAATAATGATTTTGATGAGATTCAAGTGAAGTTTCAGAAGGCAGAACACCTAACTGGTCTGTAGAACAAGCATTCAGCTCTTCACGTTATAGTCCAGGTCTTTGGGTGTAAATCAGTGCACCTCTATTGCAGCCTTTTTCATCAGATGAAGAGAACAGCTCAGTACAAATAGATTTCTAGAACATGGCTTTGATGATTTGTGCCTCACAAAGCTGAATTTTAATTTGAATACATGATGCCAGCATGCTGCAAGATCACAATGCTCTTATAATACCCACCTCAACATATTGGCTCGTAAATAAGGAAATATTGCCTACGTACTCAAAACTAACATCTAGATGGAAAATAAATAGACCGGGCAGTTTTTGGTGCACATTATGTGATTTATCATCCATATTTGTTAACAAGCTAACACACACAATCCAATGAACTCTATTACTGGAGTTCATCCTACTGACTGAGAACATGGCGGCATAATAAACTGCCATTAAAGACAAAAGACTTGAAACATGTCTAAAGAAAATATTATTTCTATAAATGATGTTGGGCCAGCCGGTCCTCCTTACCTCATTGGCAAAGGGTAGTATTTCGCTACCCAGCTTTCTCTACTGCAATACAACATATGCAGGCTTTTTCAGAACTAACTAGCTCAGAAAGTGAGAACATTAGCTAGACTCTGCTTCTTGGCACCTGAAGCTATTTTCTGAGCAGCCCTAGTCCAGAACTGATAATGAACAAACGTCTGGACAAGACAGACAAGCACTTCTACCTACAGCACTTATTACTGCTGTAGCAGCTCACCTGTCAGAAATAAAGGAAACAGTAGTAAAGCCAACCACAAGTTTTCGCAAACTAGTCCTGGAGATGGGCTAAATTCATTCTTCAATGTGTGAAATGGATCAAACAATTTGATAGTACTGCAAGAAATAAAGTGGCTGGTACTTCTGAAAAACCTTCATAACAGAGCCTTGGCTGCTCCTGAAGTAATGCAAAACTGCTTTAGGAAAGCTTCCCTATCTAAGAATTGCTGAGAGAATAAGCTCTTATGTCTTACTGCAAAATCTATATCACCTCTCCTTAAGACCACCCTCCAAGGACATTCTAGAGACTTTGCTACTATTGTATACGGATACACTCATTTTACTTATTTCTCAAATCCTTCAGCAATGGATGGCTATATAAAGTCTTAAAATTAGTAGATAGCAAATGGAATAATTCCCCTCTCCTCCTCAGACACCGTTACACTCCCCTCCGTGAACAACAGGAAAGAGGGGAAAGCACCTAAGAAAGCAAGCGGGCCTAAAGGTTCCTATGCAAAATGCTTCAGTAGCTCTGATTCTGCAAATACTTGTAGTCTTATACCTGAAGTTACTTATATTTATTATTTCTATTGGGGAAAAAAAAAAAAAAAAAGAAAAGAAAAAAACAGTGAAAAAACCCAACATCAAAAACAAAGTGAAATTTCACACAAAATGGAAGATGAGATCCTTCTGTCAGCTATCACAGCAATTTAACATTGCAGCATCCCAGTGGGCTAAGCCACCTGCACTGAAACATATGTTTAGTAAAGCAGACAGGTAAATGTCTTTGCTTGGAACAATAAGAAGCCATTTGGATGTCTCTGGTGAAACATCAAAAATGTTCCCAAAGGTAGCAGCAGACGACCTTCAAGAGGACAATATACTCAAAATAAGAGAGAATGAAATGGAAAATGGAAAGGGATAAAACCTAATACAGACCACAGCATATGCACACTGGTTAAGCTTTGCGTTTACAATTTACTCCATTTAAACAAATTTCTCTCCTTAGTTATCTGCTTACGTGGCAAAAGTGTCTATAGACTATCATACATGCAACACAGAGCATGGCTGTACCTGCAAGTGGCAGCTCTTGACTCTCACTGGGTTTCATGGGGAGGGGACCAATGAATGGGTTATAGGAATCAATGGTTAGGTCGTGGTTGGACTCAATGATCTTTAAGGTCTTTTCCAACCTGAGCAATTCTATGATTCTATGAACTATATCTTATTCCAAAATGCTTTGTAATGACCCTCTGTTTCCTTAACCAGCTCAATGCCCTGATAGAACAGAAGAAAAATGCCCTTCTGCTGTAACTATCATGCCTCTAAATCTTGAACTGAAAATGTTTGGTATTTTACGCTTCTTCAATAGCCTGTAAGGTGCTTACTTCCAGAGCACAGGCGGTATCAGGGCAAGACCAAACCGTGCTGGTGATCTAAGATTAGTGAATGTGCATTTAAGCTCTTTGAATCTGACTTTTAAAGCAGAGCGTAAGAGGTCTGGAAAAAAAAAAAAAGCCAAGTATATACTGTGACTGGAGGTGTGACATAAGGAGCCTGGCGATGACTGAGCACAGAAGGAATTATCTTAGATTTCAGAAGTGGTTCTGTTGTACTGACGCAGTGGTATATGCAAGACTGCATCTAAGGCCTACCTGGTTCTGCACTTGCTGCAGCCAGTGCAAGCAAACATATCTAACTGCTCAGTTTGTGTAGGTGGTGGGCAGGAATGAAAACGTTTCAGAAGCAGCAGGGCTGTGGTGACATCCACAAAAAAAAAACATACCAGTTGGAGGATGCCTGGCTCAAGTGATGTCTGACTGCAGCTGATTTCAGGGAGCAAGGCTTTCAGTAAAAGCCTACAGTCAGGTATTGCATGGTATCCTCATCTGTTACTACTGCTCTGACCTGCAAACAGTTTTTTTTCTCCTGTTTATCTCCACTTTTATTTTCATACCAAAAGCCATTCCAACATTTAACAGCTTTGCTGCTGAATTAAATGGAATAGAATACAGCATGGGAAGAAGCTGCCCCTCATTTCCACATAGCTAGCACAGATAGGTCTCCATTACAGTTTTGGATACAGACAAAAAACCTTGCACTTCCTCTTCTCTCCTCAGTCTCACAAAACTCATCCTCAATCTGCAGAAACAACAGCAGCTGAAAATCTTTAATTGGTATTAAAACAGACTCAAAGTACTCCCTACCTTAGATAACCCACCATTTCTTTTCTAAGCAAGAACAACCCTTCCTCTCAAGAGCAAGAACAACCATTCATTCATTCCCTGTAACGTATAGGTTTTCTCCTGATTCTCAAAATGACTGCAGCACATCTCTTGAGCTCATCACTTCAGCAGGTTGCTGCCTGCCACAGCAGCTCACACTAATTCCATCTGAAGCATTATTTTCATCTCCAAAGACTAAAGCAGCAGCCCTGATCCCAAACTCCTTAAGCAGCCAGGTGAGAAGCACCGATTTTTTTCCCACTGGCATGCAACCGTGATGCGTCGCACGGTGCATGGCATTGCTTCTTCTTCAATCTGCACTGTGCGGCAGGGAGCACTGCTGGCACTGCTTTGGAATTCTGCCTGACTTCATACAAGATACAGATGCCTGATTTCCAGAAACAGCTGAGAATTCCCATGATGAAAATTAACAGGAAGCCAAACGCAGGGTCCCTAATAGGTTCTGCCATGGGCAGTTGGAAGATGCTGACTGGATTTAAGAACTGGAAATGCCTGTTCAGGGTAGGGGGAAGAAAATAAGGGAACTGAGATTCAGAATTGGGGTATTACATTTCAGTGAATAATTCATATATTGATAGAATGCCCACTTTCATGGGAAATTTGGCAAAGACCTATTTGGTCTGCTGCCTGCTCACCCACACACCTGCCCTCCTCAAGCAGCCTGGCAGGTTTCCCAACACACTGCTAAGGTCCCAGAAAAAAATATTGTGCAAGAACTGCCATTTAGCCCCTATTAAAATATATATATATATATATTTTAAATCCTTCTTCCCTACTTTTCTTTCCAATATTATTTTCTGATATATTTACACACACTGACAATTATTTTCTTCTTTAGAAGCAACAATTCTCGTTTCTGCACTGCTTGGCTGAGTACATAAAATGCACAGCAATTAACAGCGCTGGATTTCAGCTGCAGCAAAGGGGACGGATGCCCGGCTCTTGCAAAAGAAAAAGAACAAAAGCCCACAAGACTTGAAATGATTAATTATTTTGAGGCTCTGATACAACTCGCAGCCCAAGGCACCGCTGCCGCAAATAACAACAAACAGCAAAGAAAAGAAAACAGAGGCACAAAGCCTAAGGCATATTTGTACCGCTAACGTAGAAAGCAATTTGACTGTCACATACAGCATATGAACCCCACATCACAAAGCAGCCACTGGCATTTTAGCTATACCTCAAGGGCCTAAATGTATTAAATGGCATTTGTTAAATTAAGCTGGTTTGAACCAAGGTTCAACCTGTTCCAAACCAAAGCTTTCCTGTGATTTGAGGAAATCACAAACTAAACACCATGGTGCTGGGCTTCTTTTGGAATCTAAAGTAAAGCAGTAGCAAAATGCATCAGTGCAATATAACTACGTGTAGGCACTATGCGGGACACATTGCCACAACCTCTATTCAGGCAAGAGGCTATCTCACTTCCACTAAATTAATAATAATTAAAAAAGAGTAAATAAGAGTTATAAAGCCTAGCATTTTAGGGGCAGAAAAACCCCAGTGGCTAAAATTATGGAAGCAATTAATTCTGTTAATTGTCCCTCAGGGACTTCATTTCACTGAGGCAGCTGTGAATGAACAACGCCATGGACAAGCAGAACACTTCCCTCATCTATTTGTAAAAGCATTCACAAAGTCCTTTGAAACATTTGACCCATAAGGGAAGACAGAAGCTGTCTCAAGGCCAGGCTGGATGTGGCTCTGGGCAGCCTGGTCTGGTGGTTGGCAACCCTGCACATAGCAGGGAGGTTGAAACTAGATGGTGATTGTGGTCCTTTTCAACCCAGGCCATACTATGATCCTGACAGAAGACCTGTGACATTTGGCTGCCACTGATGAAGGCAATGGAAGATTTGGACATATCTTTCAGCTCAACAAGAACTGCAGTAATTACGAATGTATATCAGATCACAGCTCAGTGCCATTTCAAATAAATACACAAAACTTCTTTCTCGTTTTAGAATTTTCTTACATGCCCACCTAGATAAAGGGAACACCATTCAGGGCATCCTTTGAGGAAATTATCTGCGTTCAGTATAACAGGGCAAGGAGCTGGCTTTGAACAATGATGAGAACGGTTTGTTTCTTGCTACATTCAGGAAGCAGTAACTAACAAAGCAGCATGAAGAAAATTAATTTCCATAAAGGCCGCTTAGTGGGAGATGCTATTAACTTTCTGGATTTCTTTTTCATTTAGAGTTGCAAAGGGTAATAGAAACGCAAGTTGGATAACAGAGACCAGGTCAGGAAGAGGCAGCAAAATTATTTCAAAACCTTTCCTCAGATTTATAGCAGTTCCTGCACTGTTTAAACTGTTGTTTTTAAAGAGTAAAAACTGCTTTAAATTTTAGGCCTCAAATCTGTTTATTTCAATGGCTTGTTTAACTCTAGAGAGCAGGAATTCCAATTTAACTTTGCTGTGTTGGTTCTCAGTATTGTACCTTTGCCATTTTTAATCCTCTAGAGAAAGCGAGTGCAAACACTGCAATAAAGAAATTCATGCCTCCATAATCTGAGATCCCACTACCCATCCATCCCTGAACATTTTCTATCACTATTCAGAGTGCTCCTTTTGCTGAGGAGGAGGGTACTGAGCCATTTGTTCACTGTGTTAATTGATGCTTAATACAAAAACACAATTCTGCAGATACCTTTATTGCATTACGCCAACAGTTCAGTTAGTATAATTGCGCACAAAAAGCAACCAAATGTAATTTTCTTCTACTTAATACTCGCTTTGCTGTTCCTTTCAGCTCCTTCATCTGATTAACTGATGTGACTCAGAGTTCTTCCGAGAAACAACTATGTAAGTACTTGCAACAGGACACTCTCTGATGCAAAAACCCAAAGTCTTTGCAACCACCAAGTGTGCGGGGAAGAAACCAGAGCTGAAGAAAATGGTCATCCAGTCCAGAAAACTACGTGGTGACAGCTTCCATGCAGGAAATCATGATCTCACAACAGCAGCTCGGACGGCACAAAACAGTGCAAGATTTGAGGGGAAAAAGCTTAACATTTTTTTTTGTTCATTTTACAACCCACCATTTTGGTACCATGTGCCCTGACACAAGTAAGTTGTCAGCAGACTGATGAGAACCTGAAACATCAAAAGAGAGGCCATCCTCGTGGCATTTAGGGCCTACTCAGAAGCATCAGAAATCTTTAATTAAAGCTTGAGCGCTCCATTTTTTGTTATCTCCTTTTGCCTACTGAGAATCCTATTTTCTCCCCTTGCATATCCATGATAGTCATTTGTTTACCTAGAATTCCTCATTAGTGCTCTCTGTATCTCTCCGTGCCTGAATTTTCCACATTCTGGTCTTGTCTATAAAGGGAAATTGCATTGGTTTGATTTAAATTGGCTTTTTAATTGGTTGTTAAACTCCCTGTAGAGAGATGCTGTGGTTTGAGCAGTTGTCAGTTTTACTTAAACTAATAGCGAACAAAATTAAAAACTAAGCTGAAGTAAGCATGCTTTACATCTGTACAAGCTCTGTGCTGATTTAATCTGAAATTTCAATCCAAAGTTCTAGTTACAAACCTGGTTGCTTCAATATTCTGGTATAAACAGGCTTTCTTGCAACTTTCTGGCAGGCTTCTTCCAGAACCAAGTTTCACTTGCAATCTTTCAGCAAGTAGCTGGCATTCCAGTAATTGACACGTTAATTAAATAATAGAAAAGGAAAGCCTGTGCGTAGCCTTGTGGCTATCTATCTTGCATTGCAAGTGACTGGGCAAATTCAGATCTACATGGACTTTTTTGTGTGTCAGTCCTGGTCATCATCAAGAAACTTGAGAGAATAACATCACTATTGTAGCAGTTTAGGGTCTTACTCTCCACACAGCACATTCATTGGCCTGTCCTTTATAAGTGACAGCAGTTAATAGATCTCTAGAAGCTTCAAGATACTTTATGGTGTGGCTGTGTTATATGCTTCAAACCTTGTGCTGGCTTCCTGTGTATGGATCATGGAGACATGCCAAGCCGTGTCAAGCAATGGCAGGGCTGAAGTAATTCACTCAGTACAGGGCCCGAGAATAGAGGGCAGTGACATTGGCAGTGATGACAATTTATTTCTTCTGCTGAAACTGGATATCCTAGCACAGGCAGTGTCTCTAAGAGGTTGTTCTCAATTACATAGGAGCAAATCCAGCCCATCACCCTTAAAAGCAATGGACCTTATTTGGATATACAGTCAGGTAACCGAAGCAGTACCTGTCTTTCAGATTGTACTCCTAGCTGCGTAGGCTGAGCTGGCTCACAGACTTAAGGAAGGCATTTTATTATTCTGTTGTCTCCTTAGCTACAGAAACAGAGGTTTTTTTTCTTAGTTTCAATATGATTTCTTAAGAAGGAAGTATTACAGCCTGTGAAGCACCACATGAGCCAAGGATCACATTAGCTGTAATTACTTCTGGCTGAGCTTATATTGGTCAATGCAGTCTTCAGGACTTCAGGGTGGTGATGATGCTGTTGTTTCACTCACACAGTAGTAAATATGAGACCATGAAAGCAATGGCCTTGGCAGACTCTGCCTGAGGTTTCTTAAATGCATTACAGGATGCAGAAAGTAACAAGATTAAACCTGGGTAAAATGCATAGCCCAGGGACTAAACAAGCATCTGCACTGTTTACTGAGAGCAGGGAGCAGGAAACATAAAGGTAAAAGGTGATTCTGTACTATAGAGACTACCTTGTCCCAGAGGTGCAGAACCTGCCATTTGCTCTTATTAAACTTCATGTGTTTGGTGACTGACCAGCAAGCTCTCTCTGCAAGGCCCCTCTATCCTTAAGGAAGTCAGCAGCTCCTAGTTTACTATCATTTGCAAACTTATATAGCAGGCACTTATGTCCTGTATCAAGATCGTTCAGAAAAACATGAAAGAACACAGGTCCACTCAGCCCAGCATCCTCTCATAAAGGCTCATTCTCCCTACCTAATCCTTTGCTCCTGCATTTTTCTTGCTGTATGACACAGTACAGAAAATATCAATAAACTCCACTTGATGCAACCCTTGGCAGGCACTGCAGAGATTTTCCACTGCTGGAGGTCACTTTACCAGAACTTGCTGGTTCATGTACCAGCAGCTGCTCTGCTGGGGCTAATATGTCCAGCTTTTCAAGCAGGCTTGCAAGACTATATGGAGCTTCTGATTACACTGGCTAGACTGCTGTTGGTATCAGAACTGACTTAACACTAGTGCATGTAGTACACTGCAGGTAGCAAAGTGAAACATAACGTAAAATAGAACAGATTTAAAGAAGTCTTTTTAAGATAAAGGAATGGGAGAGAAGGAGACAGCATGACCAGACTCCTGGGCTTACTGATAAAGTAGGTATGTACCAACTATACTCCTGTTCTCTAACTTAAGAAGAGTGGTATTTCAAACTGTCTGGTCAATTGTCAACTTTAAGCCCGTGTGAGGAGGAACAACTGCACGCAGTGCTAAAGGTGGCACTTGTAGCCAGTGCTTCTTTCTTGTAGTTACCCTGTATTTCCATGGTCAGCCCCACTCCTCCAGGTAGGTCTGTGGTGCACCCCCAGGTTGGTTGTGACCACCTGAATTGAATCAGTAAGAAAAATTGGCAAGGAAGAGGTAGAAGGAATAGACTGAAATACAAATGCATGTGTACAGCACAGATATTGAGAATGTGTGGGCAAGCATGGGAGCAGGAAGAGACAAATCCTGGGGACACAGTGATGTGATGAGGAGTGAAGGGAAATCCTGTAACAACTTGCACTGTGCCACTACAGCTGAGCTGGAAAGGGGAACCATGGAACGGGAAAGAATCAGGTATACAGGACTGTCATTTCTGACTAGCTGAAAATGATGTTTCTAAGATCAAGTCCCTTGTTATACAATTTCAAATGGGGAATGAAGATATTACAGAAAAAGAGGAGTAGTTATTTCAAATCAAGCCTATATTAATTACAGATGAGTGTTCAGGTTACCGCATTCTGGACTTAGTTAATTTGCTTTGATTCCTTCCTATTTTTAAATCATGAGATCAGAGAAACCTGTCTTGCAATTCATTTTTTGGGGGTTTTTTTTGGCCACAAATTTGCAATCAAAATTACAGTTACAGTTGAAACAGCTAAAGGTAATTGCTTTGTATAGAGTCGGGTTTTTTGTTTGTTTAGAACAAACTTAGGAAAAGTTCTGAAGAAAGCCTTAGGGAGGGGAGGAGAGGGGAGGGGAGAGGAAAGGAAAGGAGGGGAAGGGGGAGTCATTGCCTTTAGCCACATTTAACTAAAACCTGCACTTGTTGGAAATCTGCTGTCTGAAAATAATTCCCTGTTCAGACCATTACCTGCTGGACCAGAGATGGGGGCAGTGCCGAGTTGGAGATTTCCCAGAAGCTTTTGTTCCCAGCCAAAATTATTCAGGCCTCTTCTACTGGTGAGCAAATTGCTTGAGTCTGGAGTAGTACTTCGAGGTATCTTCTCTCCATTGACTAGAAAACAAGAAATCACAGTCTGATTCATCACTGTGCTGATCCAGCATGTAATCCAGAGCTCAAGCTAAATTAAGAGCTGGAGACTTCTCTGCTGAGAATTAGAGCCTGTAGTCACAGGATATACCAGTATTAAAAAGAATGGGCAGATTGACTTTCAATTGCTGTTATGGAAACTGTGACAAATAAAAAAATAAATAGGAATGGGTGGTGGACACAACGAGTGAGCGAAGACACAATGCAGAAGTACAGAACAATCTTCAGCAGCTCTTAGAAAGTTTTTCTTTTAGCCAGTTAAAATATGTACAATCTTTCTCAATTACATCCTAACTTTAAGACCTCTTTAGAATACCGGAACCTGAGGTGCACTGTTTCTATGCACAGTTGCATAAAAGGAAGAACACACAGACCCAGACAGGGCAAACTAACAGAAAGCAAATGAAACTTTCTGTCTGCTGTTGAATGAGGAAGTGGATTTGAGGTTTTCAATCCACTGAAAATGACAGAGGTTGTAGCCTCAAGCCTAGGAGATGAACAAGTAGTCGAGGTCTGCTGTTCAACTCAAAGCAGAAGTTTCATGTGTTTGAACAGTCATCCTCATGCAAGTTTTTGTTTCAAAGACAGGAGCATTTATAATTTAAGCATCTCAGTATGCATGAGATTATAAGCCAGACACAACTGCTCAATAAAAATCTAAATGGGGTGAATCTGGCAGTGGAGGTATAGGCTGAACCTATTTTAGAGGCTCATCAATCACAAAGGCTGGATCTGAATCCAAATTTTTCCCAAGTGTGTGAGAGTGGAGATCTTAGTTTCTGATTCAGACTTAAATGCACATCAGTCCAAATCAAAGAAAATCAAAAACATTAAAAAAAACCAACAAAATTGTTCTAATTTAACTAATTAATTGTGCTGAATGTTACTGCAAAGTTAGTGTCAATCACAGACTGCCTGTCTTTTCTGAGACAGAGTCCAACTGTCATTCATTTTGATAACTGTCACACTACAAACCAGGTCATGTCAAACTCCATAATTACAGACTGGCTTCTGCATCAGTTTGCGTGGATAGGTGATGCTACTATTCTAGCTACAAGCTGACTCTCCAGCACCATATGCCTTACTATCCATTTACTGCCAAACCTGGAACCAATTCACCAGTCAGTTCCACTAATAAGATATGTGTCTGAATGGTCTCCTTTATCTGAGCACAAATATTTCAGATGCATACTTCTTTTCAGGAGTCTTTTGAAGACAGCAACACACAATCCCTTCCCCACAGTTTCCATTCCTCTCCAAATTTCAGCTGCATGGCAAATAAAAGACAAACCACCACTTGCAGACAGAAGGAAAACTTACTTGTTAGAAAACAGTCCAGACTAAGGGAGACATTGTCAAAAGCAATAATGGCATTGGATCCTCTTTCCCATGAAGCAATGATCTGAAACCAAAACCTGCGGAGATTGGAAGAACAGGGATTAAAAATCTCTCTGGTAGGGGGATGAAACCAAGCTATTCAAAATTGAAGCAGTTTTCGAATGGAAGAAAAAGGCCTTCTTTTCACATACAAAAATATTAAATTGACAGAGAAAGAGTCCTAACTCCCAAACAAGCAAAGATGATCTCAGGAGGGGAGCCGTACATGAATATATGTCCTTTGAGAAGAACACAAAGTGCCAGTACTTGTGGGGTGGTGCGTTCAGGATCGATGCTAAAATTCCCTGACTCACGGTGCAAAAAAAATAATCAAACCATTAAACTGATTTTATTCTCATAAGAGATTTATACCCTGAAGTGTTGAGAAAAGTAAGTAAGCTGGGACTCCTGAAGTCATTTAGGAGTTTTTAAAAGAATCTAGCAGTCAAAGGGTGAAATCAATTTGTGTATTTGGTGTTGATCCACCTTCAAGGAAACAAAAGATATCCAACAGTCCTGGCAGTCAAAAAAAACCAATAGAGAACTGACACTGGCTAGAGTCCATAGGAACAGCAGGTCTCATCATCCCCATCCCCAGTAAAAACTGTACCTTAAATCACCCTCATCCTCATCTGGATTTTGCAGTAAATAGGCTTTTGCCACTCCCATGTTACCAAAAGAAAGACTGCTGTAAACTCATCCTCATTGGTATTACAAGTCAACATGTTGAACAAAAAAAAAAGTACAACCAAGCATTTCAAACCTGACAGCATACCATGGCTTTAAAAAAAAAAAAAAAAAAAAAAAAATTAAGGCACATATTGATTTGTATTTTCTTTTAGCTTAAGAAGTTTGTGTTACCTGGAAGTGTACAAGGCCAGGTTGGATGTGGTTTGATTTAGCGGCTGGCAGCCCTGCCCATGGCAGGGGGTTGGAACTGAATGGACATTAAGGTTCACTCCAACCCAAGGCATTCTATGAAACTATGTTCTCCAGATGTATATCTGCAACATTAAGTTATAACACTGTGCTTCAGACCAGAAATTGATTTATAAAAGCAACTGACAATGACATGGAAGTCAGATACAAAGCCAAGAGGTTGTATCAAGACTTAGAAAAATATGAAGACAGCAAGCTTCATGATACGAGCTGCAAGAGAATACAAGATGTTCTTTAAACTTCATTCACTTTTGTATCTCAATGTTTTACACCAGGAGAATTTGAAGCCATTTATGGGTCTCTTTAATGTCGTCATCTTGTTGATGGCTCCTATTCTATCTTTTGGATATAATCATTTAGCCAGTCTTATGAATTCTTGCAGGTATTCCATTTTAGATGACAAACAGATGAACAATAAATGTTTTTCTTAGTAGCATTCCTGTTTATTTAAAAAGCCTGTACAAATCCTGTTTCCTGAACTACTGCAAGAATCAAGACACCAGCAAGAATTTTCTCTCATTGTTTTGGTGGCTATTAGTGTTTACATATTAGACTTGTTGCCTCCAGCCGTTTTAAAATCTACCTCTCCTTCACCAATGAATTAACCTCACAAAACAACACCCAAGGGACACATTTCTGCTCAGAGGTACTTTGGGGACCATATGCCCTTGTGTTTGATTGAGCTGTCGGACAAAGTGTGCTCTGATTTTCATTCTCATGTGAGTTAGTATTCCAGCAGTAGCAGTTACTGAACTGTATGTGAAACACGTCCTAATCTTGTCTTTCCAGACAATGAACGATTGCTCTCACAAAGATTACCAAACGTCCAGTTCCTAAGAGCAGGAAGGCATGATACAAAAGAGTATTTCTATCATGAAGTGGAATGTCATCAAACATGCCCAAGAAAACAATGTAAATAGGTTGCTTTTAATTCTTTTTTTTAAGAGACGGCCTTGCCAATTTCCACTGCAGAAACACTGAGTCCAGAAGATACGAGAAGCTTCCTGAAGTTCACCAGTGATGAAAAAGATAGAAGAGCCCCCATAATAGAAAAATTGTGTGAACGTCAAACACTGTCAGGACCACCAGTGTTGCTCTGGTTGCCTACTAATCTACGGTTTTTCTTTAATTTTCTAACATGAATGCAGATTCAGTACAAGCCTTCCCTTGAGATCAGCGTTACTGCAACAAATAGTTCATCTTTTTCTCTTCTCCAATTTAATGCCACTATTAATTTAGAAATATGATGTCTTTCAAATTCCATTGAAACAAGATCATCAGTTAACCAACACTTCAATCATTAGCTGTGGTGGTTTTAGCTTAATGGGCTAATTAAGGGAAATTTAATCAAAACTGAAGATGGAAATGTCACACATCAGTGAGAAGGAAAAAAAAAAACGACAGACGATCTCATTCCCTTGCCCCCTCCTTTTTCTTCTTTCTGTTTGATCCGTGCTTACTGAAATCAATGAAACAACTTCCCTTGGCGTTGCTGAAAGCTGATACTGAAATACCAGACGCACACGCTACAGTGGTGACTTATTGTAATGCAGTAGGTGGCTGTGACTCACTGTTATTTCTACAAAGCTCTAAGTGGGCTATGCTGACTGCACATACAGTACTTGATTGAGCACCCATGCAGCGCAGATGCTGGTCAACCACACTTTGTGGACGTGGTGGATGGCCATGAAAGACCATTCATGAAGGCTATTACAAAGAAGCAGCAAAATCAGTGTTCACAGTTTTGTTACAGTTTTGTTGCTTATTAAATTCCTGCAACATCCTCACGTGGAATCCAAGTCCTGATCAGATAGCTGTGCTTGCAAGCTACATTACTTCATTAGAATGAAAATATGGCTGTAATGAAGGGTTTTAATGACCTTGATTCTAGAAAAAATGCTACTTGAGGGCTGGTGGACATTTCTGTCTCTTCTTTTGCCCTATCTGGATCAACACAGCTAGGAAAAAAAAAGTTCCGTAGATGTTTGACAATTGGCAAGTACATAAAGCAAAGCTGAGCATTGGCTGAACTGTAAACAGAACATGTAGTCCTTTTTTTTTTTTAATAATCTGCTTGAGGCAGATGGAAAACGTTGTACCAGGTGGACAAAAAAAAATATTAATTCAAATCTCCCATTGGGGAACATCAACTCAGCTTTCTGAAGGATTCAAATTTCACATAAATTCAAAAAGCACTCAGGGGTGACTACTGATCAAATACTTCAGAATCGCAGATAAGAAATGCCACCAAAGGCAAAGCAAATTATTTTCATTTGGTTTGTTTCTTTGGCCCAACCCATGAAATTAGAATCCAGATGAGCTGTTCTTTGGAAGGTAACACCAAGTACATTCCAAATAAGTTAAAATTGACACAGAAACAGGACAGCATTGAACCTTCTGGACTGTAGTCTTCCCCACTTCTCACAAACTTTAAATCCTGCTTCAGAGTGTTCAGTATTTGGGACTAACGGTATCATTTGGGGTTTTCATTCAGTTGCTTCTTTTTGTTTCCTTATGTTTTTCTTGCTACTAACAGAAGACCAGTTCTCCTTGTGCTCCATGCCCCCTTCCCAAAATCTACAAAGGGAAATAAAGAGCCAAAATTATGAAAATACATCTACATAGCTTCCATGAAAACAAAATATTTTGTTTATGACACCTATCCTTAGGTCTTCACTGCACAGAAATGTTAGCTTTCAGGTGTATTATGTCCTCTGCTACGTAGAGGAGAAAAATCATTCTCCTTATATTGAGAACCCCAGCAAATTTTGTATGAATTCCCTGCAGCTCCCTCCCTACAGCAGCTACTCTGAATTCCACCTAAATATTCTCTCTGGTTCATACAGCCAGTTAGGTTTCCAGGTAGCTATCTATCTATCTGCTATTACTTTAGAATGTCTCATAGCAATAATTATTTTTTCATCTTATCAATCATAAAAACAGGGATTATTGAGATTATCAAGATTGAATGTTAATCTCCTCTGTAGTCAACCCCCCATGCAGTGATGCAATCACAGTGTGCCTGTACTGGTTTGCGTCCAATGGAACCAATTTCCCTCTCTACCTAGCTAAAATAATTACAGCTGAACCTGCTTGAGGTTGAGGTTCTTAGAGAAGAGAAACGTTCTGGGTCAGTAACCCTTATTACATACAGGTATCCATTAACTCCTCTGTTAAAAATGATGTATTGTTACTTCACAAAGAACTTACTATTTGGGATAAAAGACATATTCAGGTGGAATGGGATTATTTGGAGAACTGTAAGCATATTAACAGTTACAGAGACAGAATTAGCCAGTAATAAAGGTTAGGTTTCAAAGGTGTTATTAATGGCAACCACACAATATATACTCAGACAAAATCTGCCACAGGGACTCACTGTCACCAAAACCCACTATTTCAGAACAGAACAGCCATCACCAGAATAACTCTATTTCAAGAGAACAGCAGCAGACATAGTTAATGCTATAGAACTGCAGGGCAGTGGTACAGGTATTAAAGACTCATTCTGTTTTTAACCAAGTAATGTGGGACTACTCACTGGATCCATAGAGGAAGAAAGAATAAAGAATTCTGGGTGTAGAACATACACAACCAATAAATACAGAAGTGGTAACGAATAAGGAATCTAGCTTGTATGAAGGATCCTTGGTTCTTTGCGGTAGAATGGGAAGAAACTTCAGGAATAACATGAGACAATTGTGTCTCCGGGCACAAAATATTGCCAAGAGCCTTCCTTTTCTTCTCTTCCTCAATGAGAAACCTGGCCTCCTGAAATTTACCAGAAATGAAATCTGAAAGGAGTACGATGAGAAAGCAATGCAAGAAGAAATGATCAGACAAAAAGAGTGCTTTGGTTCAGCTGGCAAAATATAGCAGAGTGGTATGACTGTGAGATGACTTCTTTATACTGCAGCAATGAGCCAGAGGTTACCCATCTGCTTTGGCTGCCACTGAGATCAGAGTTGCTGAAGGAGACAGACAGAACAAAAGATCTCATTCCTGAGGACCAAAAGGGAATCCTGCTTTAATATAACCATGAAAAGCTGATGAGCCCCACTGCAGTTCAGACAAAACCAGTGAGCCAGCAAGATTGGAATAATGGGTAAAGATAGCAGTTTAAATAAAGAACAATCATCTGGACACCGATTTTGACTTGCTGCAGCAGAGTATTTCCTTCTAGGGTAACTGAAGCCTGTTGATTTTTTAACTATTATTATAATTTTTTAATTCAGTCCTCAGGAAGGTCACATCCTTATCCAGCCTGCCAGTTTAAACCACATTTTTCTCTTCCGACGTAGTAAAAGTCCTCAGTCTACATTCAGGAAAATGTTATCAACAGGAACAAAACTTTAAAACTCTTGTGAGTAGAATGGAAGCGGAAGAATATTATTTTTTACTTTCTGGATGTGCTTCCCAGTTAAAAGCACACAGAGCCTATCCCTGCTGAGAACACTTGGTTTGTGTAGTTTGCAGAAAAGGAGGCTAAGAGGTGACCTCACTGATCTCTACAACTTCCTGAGCAGGGAAAATGGAGAGGGAGGTGCCAATCTCTTCTCTTTGGTAACCAATGATAGAATTAAAGGGATGGCACAAAGCTGTACCAGGGGAGGTTCAGACTGCGTGTAAGGAAAAATTTCTTTACTGTGAGGGTCATCTAATACAGAAGCAGGTTTGCTAGAGAGCTGGTTGATGTCCCATGCCTGTCAGTGTTCAAGAGACATTTAGATTATGTCCTCAGTAACTTGCCTTAACTTTTCATTAGCATTTAAATGGCCAGGCAGTTAACTAGATGATCTCTGAAGTCCTTTCCAACTGACCTGTTATCCTCTGTATTTCAATTTTGTTGAAGAGAAGACTGTACTGAGTTTGGACAGATGGTTATTAATACTTCCTATTTTTACCAGGTTCCTCTCACAGAATTTACTCTGAAACATTTAAAGTGACTGACAGCAGTAGAGGAGAAGATATATGTATGAAGAGGCCAGAGTTGGACCAGTCCAAATGGCTAGGCTCACACAGCATCCACTTCCAGGCAACTTCAGCCAGAGGGCAGACAGACCCACAGAACATTCATTGTGTGTCCTTCCACATGCCTACTTCAGCTTCACTAAGGGAGCAGTAATCAAGAAAATTAGAATTTGTTTCTTAATCAAAGCACTACTTTTCCAGTCAGGCATCAGTCTATTAGAGCTAGTTCTCTTTTGCCTTTACTCTGCCTAGCAGTACAGTTGCCAGATGGGTGATAATCAGCATTAGCCTGCAGTAAGTGCTGGAGAGTCACTTCTTTACACATGCTAGTGTTTAATCTACAAGAGATATTCTTTTCTGAGATATGCCTTAACCATACAGTTAAGTGAGCAACACGTCTAGTTGTCAGCTATACAAATCACTCATCTGCAATTACATCAGGCTTGTTTGCTCTTGCTGTCACACTCCCATGATGATACCACTATTAAAATTTAAGCTCATGTTAACTAACTAAAAACAATTTAAAAAAGAGTCAAGCCCTAACTATCACGGAGTTTTCAAGGCTACGTTCCCTACCTGCATTTCCATGAAGTTGAAAAAGGACAACCTTCAGGAGGCTGATCATTTACCACCAGAAAAGAAGCAGAATTTTTCCTTTCAGTAAAAACAATTCTTTGATAATGTAGTTCTCTACGCTGTTCTCAACCCAAATATTTACTGTTGCATCAATGTGTAAAAATAACCAATTTTCTAACTTTCTCTAGTCTCTGCATATGATCTGGTCTGCAGACGAACAGTCCTTCAGGGAGGAGGAGTAGCTGGGCCCTTTCCCTTCTTCACCTGTGCTCAGAAGATACCAAGCATTTGGAATTAGATTACATTTCTGTTAACCCACTCACGCTGCAGGAGCTGATCCTCAAGACTGTTTTGCCAGCACACCCCAGAACAAGGGAGGATGCAAAAAGCCAGGACTTGAGCATCTTTACCTTTCCCAAAGTAAAGGTAAGACTTTGCACAGAGTAAAATTTCAACTGGATGTATTCCTAAGGAACAAATGGCAGGAAGGACAATCCTCAATCCTCTGCCCATTGTACTCTCTGAAATTAAGGATGTGTCCAGGGTTCCCCAGGCTAACGCTGGAAATTCAATGTCCCTCAGTCCCAATTTAGCTTCTTTGTCATGCTCCTCCATGCCTTCTTTTCCTGCCAAATCACCTGAAATATTCTAGCTGTGCTTTTCTGCCAAAATATAATTTTTCCCCAGGAACCTGAGGGGTATAAAACATTTAAGAAATGTCTGCTACTAAAGACAGAAGTGGTCTAATAGTTTTGGAAATCTTCCTAATCTTAACGGTCCCTTCCAACCCAACCCATTCTATGATTCTATGATAATGATTCTTTGAAGGGCAAAAAGCCAAACACAGAAATAATGGCTAAGCAGTTTTTGAACAAGCATGCTTTTGAGCAGTTTTAGGGCATATTATCTTGTTATTAATAACACTTTCCACTCGGCTCCCTAGTCAAAATGGATGGCACTTTAATTTTGTGTGGAAGCGGTACATTAGTATGCTCTATTCAAGGGCTTTACTGCTGTGGGATGATTTAAAGCTTCAGCTCCTCCTGCAGGAATATCTACAATATCCTGCCTCCTTCTGTCTAATGCAGACCCTCACAGCTACTGACACTGGCACCAATTAGAAAAAAGACATAAACAGTGAACTTTCTGCAGTCCCAGCACAGAGTTCACATCAATTAAGTAATTCTTACATTTCAATAAAACTACCTGTCATTTATCTCCAAAGATAAATTAAATAGGACAAATGCAATATTACATTCTCCCCAGCATCACTTTGGTGTGTCACCTCCATGGAGTTCCTAATGCATGCATCAGCCTGGATTTCATAAGAAGCAGACTTCACAATGGTGAAAAAGATGCCTGCAGTATTTCCACATCTCACAGGAAGGACTGGTTTCAACTGAATCAGGCTTTTAAAAAGTTTTTAAAACAGCAGTTTCTGTGAGTAAATAAGGATTAAAACTTTTCAAGGGACAACAAAACTTCAAAGCTCTCCTTTCTTAAGTCTTAACATCCAACAAGCTCTTCTCTCAGTGAACCCAGCTGTCTTTCTCTGAAAGTAATAAGGAAGCAAGGGTGTCATAACCTTATAAATAATAGTCAGCACTGTATATCAGTTGGATCTGCGATTCCACGTGAAGCATCTCTAGCCTGGTTCCTAACATCAAAGTATTCTCAGTCTGATGGCGCAACAAGAGAGAATTTAAAGGAAAGCAATAGTATAGGAACACAGAATAATTCAGATACAAAACACTCCCATGGCAACATTAGAACATAAATCACATAAATAATAATGGCAAAATACAGCAGTCTTGAAAGTAAACACAGCTGAAGAGAATGAAGCAACCAGGTATTTTTACAAATGGTGCTTCAGCAGTGACTGCACAACAAGCCTAATGCTTATATTTTTAAAATCTTTGACGCACACATATTAATTATACATTCAAGACCGAAGCATTGGTAGTGTCCTTGTTGTATTTCCAGCCTACACGCAACCCCCAGAGACAGCAAGATAAAAGACATATTCATACAATGTTTGTTCAAACTTCTTATGAAGCAAATCCTTAATGAAATCCATTATTTCTAGGGCACAGATTCCCCAAAAGACAAAGGACACCAGTGCTCATGACACAGCCTGCAGATGCATCACACCGCCTAAAGGCAGGGCAGTAGGAGGTGAAGTATGTTTGTGTCTTCTCTCGAAACAGCGTAGGCCAAGATCACACACAAAAATAAACAAGGAGCAACAGAGCATTCCCTTAAAGCTAACTTGTAAGAAGCAGCTAAAACAACACTCTGTAAATAAGCATATGCCACCAGATTAAGCATATGCTACCAGATAAACCTTTTATGCTTAAAGCCAGACTACAGTCGTAACTGAGACAGCCAATTATTATGCTGATCCTCCTGCTACAGCTAACACGAAGGTGCTCATAAGCATCCTTGTCTGATTTGGCAGTAGGTGCTTTTCCCATGTCTTTCATCCCCGGATTTAAAGGCATCAGAAATTAAGGACTTTGTTATCCAGGAGAAAAACAAACAAAAAAGACAACTAACTGTAAAGCTCACATCAACTCGAGCAAATCATACGAGAACTGAGACATGCCACACAAATTAACGTGTGAGAATGATTATTTTCAGTCAATGAAATGGAGAGACAGAAGTTACACCTTGCACAACCAGTGACCCAGCCACCAGAACTGGTGAACCAAAACGGCCATTCAGTTCTAAAATTGGGTGCTAACCACTCAAGCTATTTTCATTACCCTTCTCAGAAGACACCTCTCAGGGACAAAGCACTTCCCTCTCCCTAAGGGATCTACTTCCAGGAGTGATGGTGGCCATCTTCACTGCCAAGTAGCAAGTGGTGAAGTGAGAAGGAGAATGATGGGGAGAGACTCATACCTGTCCAGTATATCTGGGAGAGGTAAGATCAACCACTGCCATATTCCCAAACCTTCGCTGTTAGCTGAATGCCAGAATGTCCTGCTCAGCTCCTTCCCTGTCTTGTTCTCAACCAGCACCAAGGATATATTTCCCAGCAAGACACCACGGATGAGCCATGACATTCGTAGCTAGAATAAAGAGAACGTAAGAGATTAAACATAGCAAACATTATCCAAAAGTTAACAAATTCCTAACTCTTCATTTCTCTGTTTTCTTATCACCAAGAAGTCAATTCTTGCTCCTTTATGACCATGTAATCCTTTTTTCACCATATGTATGATAGCCTCTAAGACTTAGTATATTCTATTTACTATTGGGACTACTGTCCTTTCCTGTTGTTAAAGTTGAGTCCAAAACCATCTGTTTTTGCTATTCCATATGTGTCTGTAATTTTAAATGGACAAGCTAATACTCTATCATTGCAGAAGAAACACCTCTCTCCCCTTAGATGCCACTGAAGAGATTCAAGTTAAGACTAAACTTTTTCAGCAACATTTTCTTTATATGCAGGCAGCAGCAAAATCATGGGGAGCATTAAGTATAATAATTATATTCTCATCCCTCATCCTTATTCCTTTCAAAAATTAAAATCCTTACCTTCTTGCTTCTACAGACTTTCTAATTAAGATTTCGTAATAATTAGGTGTTGTGTTTTTTTTCTTTTAAATTAATTACAATACTTTAGGGAACCTGTTTTCCACTTTTCGTTGTTACATTAAATGTAATGAAGTCCCTTCCTATGTACTTATTCTTATGCATGGAAAATTATTTCATGCAGATTTCACATTTTATGATTTTCCCTCCCTCATTCTTTGAAAAGAAGCCCTTCTCTATCAGGCTAGTCTCAGAATCTTGTATGAATACAGCTGCCTGATTTTCTAGGGAAGAGGAAAAGCTAGCTCTTTGTTAATAAAATATATTTAAATATTACATGGGTCTCTATAGACATCTCAATAACCGGTGGAGGTGAGGATGTTGAAGAAATAAGTTTATTAAGGCTACATTAATGATGGATTTTTGGACACAGAAAAGTGTTCAGCACAGTGCCAATGCATGTTAAAAGATGGCCCTCGATTTTAACACTTCAAAACCAACAACTAAGTCAGGGAGCTAGGAATTAAATTTATATGTTGCAAAGGAATATCTGATATTATTACTTTCTTGCTTGCTTTGATGGAATAAAATATCTATATCCATTTCTTAGCATAAAACAGAAGCTGCAAACTCTGTCCCGAGCTCTTTCACGGAGCGTACTAAGAGTGAGAAACCAATTATGTGACAAAACACCAGAAATTCTGCTTTGAGAAAACTTCATCTCTGGGAGAACAAAGTCTTGGGGGACACAAAGAGTGGACTGGAGCCAGCCTAAGGCTGCACTTGTCTTGCTATGCAAGGAAATGAGGGAAGATGATTGGTGGAGTCAGGCTGGTGTATATGATTGGATGTGTTTGCATAGCATTTTGTTGCTAAGTTTACAAGAGCAGCAAGTTTCAATGGTGGGCTCTCTCTCCCATTTCCCTAATAGAGGAGTCATATTATGATCAGGACTAAACTTTAGTGAGAAGTTTGTAATCTACCCTTTCGTCCGGATTCCTCCTTGGCCATGGACTGTTCGGAGTCACTTTGTGACACAGCTAGGCAAGGATTGAATTCATAAACACAGGTTCACCAACACTGGTGAAAGAGGCTGCTGACAAAGGTTTGTGGTTTAGGAGGCTGATGTCAGCAGACTTCAGGACATCTGCATGGTTATTCCTAACTGTTACTGCATACATGGCATCAATGGCAGGTGACAATCAAGATAATAAAGGACCAGGTGAGCATTTAATATTCTTGAGTGTCTATAAAGTGAGAGTGAAGTTACAGTGAAAATTGCTTTCCCTTCAGTACCACTGGAAGATCTTTCAGATCCACTGAAGGATCAGAATCACAGACTGTAGGGGTTGGAATGGACCTCTGGGGACGATCAAGTCCCGTCCCCCCCCCCCCCCCCCCCCCGGCTAAAGCAGATTCCCTACAGCAGGTTACAAGGGAAAGCATCCAGATGGGTCTTGAATAACTCCAGAGAAGGGGACTCCAAGTCCTTTCTCTTAAGGAAGTTTATCGGGACTAAAATTTTTCTTAAACTTCCAAAACCAGACAGCAAACAGGCTGATTATGGTGGACATGCAATAAATTCAACCTATTGCAGGAAAAACAAATCCTCTGACAACCTTCATGTGAAACAGTTTCAGAACACTAATGCCAATTGTACTGTAACACCCTATGTGAAATCTCTAAGACAAGTTGGAACAACTTCACTGTGCTATTTTCACAATTCAAAATTGAGGAGGTAAAGCCTTGAACATCTTAATACACACAGGATTTCAGACCTCTGTCTCTTCTGGAGACCTGCCAGACAATAAGAGGCAGCATCTACATTGTCAGAAGTGAGAAAAGAGCAAGCCTTTGATAGCTAATAATGTAACACTAGAGTACAAGCTGAAGCAACTGATGAATTGGAATGGAGGCCTTTGCACACATGTCAGCTGTTTGAGGGAAAGACATAGCTGGCATTAGATGTGGGAGATCAGCTTGCTGGCAAAGGCTGATCTGCAATGTGCAGACTGTAATCAACTGGCTCTGAGTGAATTGACTGTCACTGTGTCCAAATGGGCATTTTTGGCTACATTTTCTGTCATTTCTAAGCTTCACAGTAGGGCAGTCCAGGTCTTTTCACACCTGCTGAAGTGAACCAGAGCAGATGATGAGCTGGATGCCATAGTAAAGACTTCCAAATGGAGCTGGCATTCATTCTACAGAATACACCATCAATGATGGCAGGTGGTACCACACACATTATGAGTTCCTGTAAATAGCGCAGGGCAATGCTTAGAAAAATCTGAATCTGGGCTGTTGGTGGCATATCCCTAACATTATATATCAAATATCTTCCTCTTTGTTAAACCAGCAGCAAAAGAGTCAGAAGCTAGAAACATCATTTAGAAATTAATTAAGCACTGCAGGTAGACATTGGCTCAATACTGCCTTTCTTTCAGGCTTTAGAACCCACTGTAACTGATGATTAGCTGCTCGCATGAAACTCACTGCTCTGTAAATGAAACGGTCTACACTGATTTGCACAAAATTAAAGGGAGAGAACCCACTGTTAAGACATAGCATATTGAAGCAAAACTTTGGTCAGGTGGCCACATGCACTGTACTGCAAACAGTACACGTAAAGGTGTTTTCCTAAGAATCTTCTTAGCCTATGAATTTGTGGAATATCTGAGCAGACAAGCAGGAGACTCAATTCATCCATGAAAGAACACTAATCTTCATCAACCTCAACAGGGCTTGGCAGGTTTAGAGGTGAAGAGAAACAATAAGGCTGCCAGATACACAGCTCCAAAGCGATCTGAGAACTAAGCAAGACTTGCATTTTATTTCCGTATGCACAAAAGAAGTGAAATACTGAGACCATCCTGGGTGAAGTTTGAGCGTGCTTACACATCTGAGCCTAATTCAATGGCTAGAAATATTCCAATAAAAAATGATGTTCTGATGTCTGAATGAGAACCAAAGACAAACTCCCAGCAGCTATCTATACATATTCCTAAGGGGGACCCTGAAAAGTTACTGTTTCTTTTCCCTCTCTTTCTGAGTGGCAATGCCCCTGGATGTTAGCATCGTGGTCTTACCAGGCAGAAAAAGCTGCGTGTCTTTAGCACAAGTAACCAAAGAAAAGAGGAAGAAACAAACATGCTTAGAAGAGGGCTTAGGTTAAAGTACTTTTAAGAAGATAAAGAAAACCTACACGTACCTTGGTCTCCAAAAAACTGCCCGAATTAGATCCCACTGGATTGCTCCCTTGCTTACCCACACCCCAACTCTAGAGTACAGACTTGCATCTTGAGAGATGGCACATGATTTAGCTCTCCAGCTTCCATCCTTCTCCCCCATTTGTAATATTTATTGAAAGAATTGCTCGTAATGTTCCTGATCAGAACTGTGGATTCTTGAAAAGCAGATTTATTTTCTTAACAATGATAAAGCTTATTCTGGATTGTCTTCTCTGGACAGGGAACAACAGAAGTTCTTTTCAGATGTGAATCCATACCTGATCTACGGGAAGTCAGGAACTGAAGAAGTGAAGGGAAAAGAAGCAAAGGTTGGAAAGCATCTCATCATTAAATAGAAACTGAAGATTCAAGATGGAATATTGTTTATGCACAATTTAACAATGTCTGCAGAGACCTTTGGCAAGTCCCAGTATGTTTTGTACATGAATATGAACTATGTTTGAGGCATGAAGTTTATCACTTTGGCAATATTGTTTTTCTCATTAGAAAGGAGACATTCTTGAGTGTAAGTAGAGTCATCTGTTTTGACTGTTCAACAATTAAGGCTTAAGAATAAGAAAGATGAGCCAAACTTCTTACTCCTGCTGTTCTCTGAGATCAGCAACTGTGCACATTCAGCCTCTCTTGTAGTCAGCTGAGAGTTTTGCATTTGCTTAGGACCTAAATACACAAGCAAAAACCTTCTGGAAATGACAGACCGATAACTCAGCTGATTGGATCATGTAGCTTTAAAATACTTACGCAGGAAAGGGAAGCTTGTATTTTATATGAAGAGATTCTTATGTTACTTATTCACATATTCTTTCTTATTGATTCTCTTATAAAAACACATTAATTTCTGGAAACAAACAAAAATAAAAACAGCAGCAAGAGAGAAAGAAAGAGTTGGTAATTTTGCTGCTAAAGTACTGTGGAGCTCTCAGGCCTCTGAGAAATTTCAGATCTCATACATCATTCAGCAAAGCAACAGCAAGGTGTCAACTGGAGAAACAGTTTTGGAAAGAAGAGAAACAGCGTATGAACTGCACAAATATTAAAACCAGCACTTAAAATAAAAAGGATGCTAACAACATTTTGCAAAATAAAGCACATGAAAGGATACGCTAGAGGCATATCTATGTTGCATTTTTCATGCTCATAAATGTTGTGAATCAATGTTATTAACATGTACACTTCTAAGTTGTTTAAAACTCAAAGAACAGAGGAGAAAAAGAGACATACCTTGCTGCTGCCAGCATGGGGCTCAGAACGTGCTCAGGGAATTATTTCAATTATTGATTTACACGCTTTAAAAATACAACACTTTTGCATAGGAAAGAAAACTGAGTTAATAACCACAGAGCATGAAACCATCTTTCATAACCCAAATGAGAGGGCAAACTTCAACTACGCTGTTTTACATCAACATATTATGTTCATCTTCTAGGGAGACCGGGTTTACATTCAAAAAGTAATTTCAGGTTTAAAAAAAAAAAGTCTGGCTCAGTTTGGTACTTCTTTCGGTAATATAATGGAGGCTTATGAGAAATAGCTAGCTGAAATGTCAAAACTGCACCAGGAAAAAAAATAATCATTATTTTAAACATGGCCAAAGGCACAAAGCTCTTTTACAGGGATCTCTTTTCATTGTTTTGCAGCCCAGCTATACCCTTTAAAATGTTTGAAGCAGGATCTGATGAGATCATCTCGTTACCAATTACAGTGGAGTCCCACTTGCAAAGAGCGAGCTTCTCTTCTATGGGTATGATGACATTTAAAGCTAATGTTAAGTTCATCACAAACCAGGAAACACCATCCCTATTGTTATTCTCCTCCTGTATTATAGCCCACGCCAAAACCTCTCGCACAGGTTTTAATTTTCAGATATGGCACTGAGGTCCATCAGATTCTCTTGTGCTGAGCAAAGTGCAGCCTGTCTATAAACAGTTTCCAGATTGCTCATGTGTCTGCAGTGACTTTCAAACAGCAGTTATAGCCACGGTCCACCACAAAATGAGATCTCTCAGAATGGTTATAACTTCTGCCGCCCAGCCAGGTACACACTGCACCAAGCCCTTAAGAATGCAGTATTCTTGGGCCTGGTCTTATATCTCTTTATGACAGAAGCCCAAACACCTGGGGAAAACACAGTGCATGACTTACGATTAACAAGCACCACAGCATCCTTTGATGCCTAAGGCTGCAGATGTCGGGGAACATCTCTGAAAAATGGAATAAAAAGCAAAGTCAATGTAGTGACTCTGCATCTGCCTAGCAACAATTCTGGGACTGAAGGAGATGGGACTGCCACGTTGTCCAGATGTGGGAGGCCAGAATGCAGTTCATAACTTCCACACAAAGGGCAAATGCTCCCTTGACATCTGCAAAACTCTTTTGTCAGCTCTCTGACATCTTTGCATAAGTATTGAGAAGCAGGTGGCCATTATAATCTGGAAACTGTGTACACCTAAGGGATATCAGCTGTGGCAAAGTAATTTAGCTTTGCCATGGGTGGTGTCTGAGATGACAGCACTTCCTTTGGACTTGAATTACAATGTGGTTTCCTAAATTCCCAGTCTGTAGGGCAGTTACTGATGACAGGCACGTGGACTGCTTCTTTAAAATGAGGAAATGTCCAACCATCCTGTGAGCCTCTGCTATTTCAGCCCTGTGCAGGCCAACCGATTCTTACTCTGAGGAGGGGAATGACACAATGAAGAGAATTGGAGAACAATGCTTTTCTCTATTGTTCAACCTTTATAAAACCTGTCTTCAAATCAGGCCAATATTTGGATTAATTCTTCAGAGTTTACGTGCATTCCTGTGCTCAATTACACACACTTTTCTTTCTGATGAACTTTTAGATGTGGGTTAAAAATATTTTCCATTTTATTACCGTGTCTCAGTCTGGTTTCTGCCTCATTTTCTGTTTCTTTTTTTTTCCACTGTGAACACCCTTGCCGGTCACCTCAGAGCATCTCTTTGTAAACTACATGTACCGTTTCCTGCACTCTCCCAAGATTTACTAGAATTGCCGGTTTCCCTCTACCATTTAAACTGGGCATTAAATACGCTGTTAATGGGTCAACAGGCAAAGGGCTCTATTGAATGCACAACACGAAAAAGATAACAAAGACTGTCTGGATGGCAAACAAGGGAGATTCTTTGAAGTCAGGATACTCTAGCCATGATCTAATAAAGTAACAAAAAAGAAAAACTAACTGAACCAGAAACAAAGGGCAGCATCGCAAACTAACAGCTCTGACCTGCCAAAGGCACTGCGGAACAAAGAAAATGAAAATGTAAAGCTGCTCAAAACAAACAGGAGCAAAGCGCGATATGAAGCTATACACGAAGTGCAGGGCACATTAGGTCCAATCCCAAATGTGTGGGAAAGTACAGGCTATGTTTATGACTCTGTCACCTGCATGGATTTTTACTCTGTTCTCATCTTTTGATGCATGTGGGACAGCACAGAGTAGATCAAGCTGAGTTTTCCCTTTGTAAATTAGAGAAGCCTTGTGCAGGGCATGGGAAATGGTAGAGGAGTACAGCACGCAAGCAGCCCAGCATGTTCCTAGTGACTGAGCTCAAGCAGAGGAAAGCACGTCATGGTAGAACACAAAGATGAAGGGATATGCCTATCCTGTACTCAGCAGCAACACCTAAGCCAAAGATCATCCAGGATCTGGAGTCTCTCAGTGCTTTATGTCACTAGTGCTGCAAACATACATCCAGTCTCAGTAGGTACTGGGTCTCAGACTCTTTGTAGCTGGCAACCGCCATAAACTGCTTGACTGTTTCCTTATCAGCACTGAGTCCTGGTTCCATGGACATTTTGGCCAGATAATTGGATGCAATTGTCTAACGTAGCTCAACACAATAGAGGCAAATTCAGAGATAAGAGAAAAAATAGGAGCTTCAGGAAGCAGTGAGGCTAGTGCTTCTGTGTAGCAAGGAAATAGAGGAGTCAAAAATGAGCAAACTGTGGACATCTGCTGGCATCATACTTTCTGCATAAGGCCATAAGTGCCCAAGGCAGGCGTGCTCTATGCACCCAAGAGAGGTGAGCAAACTGTGCAGGTGGGGCTGTGCATGCAACCCCATCAGCAGGAGTTCAACTGAGCTGGCTGTGCTGACACTGGGGTAGACATCAGATACAAGCAGGAAACGACCAGCCTGAGGAAAGCCTCCGTCACGTACATGTGTTGGTGCTGCCTGTGAATTTGAGGAAAATCTATCTGGCTGGACGGAAGCAAGCTGTCAGAACTAACCACCGTGAAAGTGAACACGCAAGGAGAGCAGGCAGATACCTAAAGGAGCATGTAAGCTGTATCAAATACAAGAGGGAGGGCAGGTTTATGACTTGATCTGACTGCAGAAGAATAAATGGATCTAATCTGCACACACCTGCTCAGATCCTTTTATCACATGAATCATGAGTGAACTTTGTCAGTGGGATTTCAGTTGCCAGAGAACTTGTCCTGTTTGTGATATGCCAGGTGGAGCTGTCAGCGCTGACAGGTAGAAGAAAACTCATCTTTTAGTGCCCGACCTTGAGTCAGTTCAGTTGGGAAGTGATTGAGGGTGAAAAAGTACAGGATACAACTGTGGTATTTTCACAGCCTCTTTTCTGACCTTTACTTCACTGCACAGGAGCTTGTTGGCACCTATTGGAAGAATAAGTGTGTGCGGGAGTATCTCTTTTCTCCTCTTGTGCTGAAAAGTGGAATCAAATTATTCTGCTCACAGAAAGATTGTTCCAGTAAAATAGAATTTGAAGCCACCGGGGGCTCATTGAGAAGAGAAGCTTTTACACTATATGAAAAGACAAGAGACAAAAACCCTTGCCAAACTCCTTTACTCTATATTACCAACAGCTGCAGTGCTGGATGTGTCCGGATGCCTTTTAAGTGCCAAGGGGAGTGACGGAGGTGGGATGGCATGTGAGCAGATGAAATACACGACAGCTTCTCCCCTGATGGCAAGTTTAATTATTTGCACTGTTGTATACACGAGGTAAAAATATAAACATATTGGGAAATCATTCACTCTGCTTCCTGTGTCAGGTAGATGATGAAAAACACTTGCACTTGCTGGTCCACAGCAGAACAAGGTCTTAAAATATTCAGAACCTGCATATGCCTTTGTCACAGAAGGGAGGAAAAACAAGGTAGAATGTATTTCCTAAAGAAGGAGGACATGAATATATCAAGAGGGCAAACACAGATGTGCTTTACTGTATGCACCGAAATACACAACAGAAGAGAACCAAACCAAACTTTAAGCAAAAGAAACACTCAAGTATTTTAATTTTGGAGGATTTTCTTATGTATCCCTTTTATCCTTTCTGCATTATTAGATCAGTGGAAGAGGGAAGGTATGATTTTTTTTTTTGTCTGTTGTAAGAATCAATTTCCCCCAGCAATCCTGCTCCAGGATCCAGAAGCTCAGGATGAGCAATCAAGGTGTGTGACTCAAAATCATAAGCCATAAATACAATCAGTGATGATATAATCTGTGAAGCTATAGACCAGATAAAAAGACAGAGATGGTATCTTTCTCTAAGCAGAAGTATAAGGATTAAATACAACTGATTTAGAAATGACTACTTGTGCACAATTATCTAGCAAACGTTGATATACTTGCTTCAGTTAACGTATTATGACTATTAACAGCTTTTCTGCTTGAGTACAAATCCGGCTCTCTCCACTGCTGGTAACTCAGGTGCTCCTAAGAGAATGGGCTTTGTGAGGAGCAATAGGTTTGAGGTGCAACTTGATGAAGGCCTGCCAGCTTGAGTCCCAGCTGAACTAGAGGAAGTATGCACTGTATTTTCTGAGTGGATTTTCTTGGAGTTTGCAAATACAAAGCAGCCAGCCTCTTTCTCTTTGAGTTTACGCAATGCTGGCTGTCCTACCTTAGCTCATACATCCATTTACAGACTATTGCTACATCACGTGAGATCATACAATCAGGGCAAGACATGCCAAACTTCTCAGTATACCTTTAGTGGCACTTCATGCAGACAACCACCTCTTTTCTTTGCACATTGGAACATTAAATAAGTATATTTCAAAGACAAACCATAGGGAAAGTGGCTGCTGGGCTACTGACCTAGTGCCTATATTTGAAGACCGGAGTCAGGCACAGTAAAAAGCTTTTTAAAGTGCAAAAGAGAAGAAAACATTATGACTTGCCTCACAGGGGGAGTTCCTCAAAGGGGTTGGAAATGTAGCGCTGGTCATTACAGTGCTTGCTCCTGCTGGTGCTTTGCTGGTGTCAAGGATCAGTGCATAATCTAGATAAAAGAGCAGGAAGAAGGTCAAACTGCAGAACCCATCTTCTGGTTTTGTGAAACTTCTTTAAAGCCTATGTAAGTTGGTTCCCCCTACAGCAGGATTTCAGACAGGAAAATATATTCTTCAATTTCATAGGGAAGCAGCTTTACATTCTCATTGGGCAACCTGACTACCTTCCTCCTACAGTTATCTTCTATTCCTCCACAACTTCCAATTTATCTTTCTTGAAAGGGTGATTTAGCATCTTTTTCAACACACACACAAAAAAAACCTAAACAAACTTGGAAACAAACCTTCATCTTCATCAAAACAAAACCAAACAATGGCAACAAAATAACAAGAGAGCAATATTAATGCAGCTTGAAGTACTTTTGCTACCTTAAACATTAGCCGTAACCAGAGGAACAAGAGCAGTAGTAACATTAAAGTTCTTCCTTGGCAGCTCTAGACTGAAAAGTATATATTGCAATATTTCAGTTCTGCCCTGCAGTTCAGGAAGGTACCACTACCTGGATCTTAGTTATTTGAGCTTACAATGAAATTGCCTCTACAGCATAGATAGATCATGAATCATCATCGTTTTATTGCCTTCTCTCCATAGTAACCCCTTTTCTGGGCCTTCGATTTCTTGTTTACCTATGCTTCAATTCATTTGTGGTCTGCAGTACTGTCGGCTGAGCCATCAGGTGGCATAAATCAGAATAGCTGCACTGTAGTCTGTGTCCGTTCACTCGAAAGCAGAGGATCTCACTCTTTATGTTTAACAAAGGATGTAACTTTGTAAACCAATGTTGGGATTATACACCATTAACTCAGCTGTTATTGCATCCTATTAAGATCCTCTGTGCCTCAACAATAAACGCTTTCAATGATTTACATTACTGCATTAGGAAAAGTCTTATTGTGCCAGGCAGCCTGCATACCAAAACTCAACCAGCAGCAGTTCAGTGCCCAGGGTATAAACCTTCAGTGGTTTGTATGAGAAGGATTAAGAATCCTGGGATTTGGGTAGAGGAAGCAAGTACACAGTAGTTCTATATGTATATATATATATAAAAGTGTGTATATATACATATACAAGTGTATATATATATATATATAAAAGTGGAACTCAAGGGACAAGAGAGCAAAGAGAAGGAAAATTTGGAAGCATGAAGGGAAAAAAAGAAGCAAAACAGACACAGAAAAAGTAAATCAGAAATAAAAACCAGTTCAGTGTGGTGGAGGGGCACACAGATGAATACTTCATGGGAAGTTGTCTAGAGGGAGGCAGGACTACTCTCTGGTGTCAGCATTGGAAACCTGAGGTATTAGCCTCTTCCTAAAGAAGGGAAGTGAGCAGGATAGTCCTACTCAAAGCACAGATAGCAGAAAGATGTTCTTGTTTCACTGAAAGCTGAATCTGTAAGTACACAAGAAAGCTCCCCACCATTTGCTTATCTTTTTTTTTTTTTTTTGCTGGCTGCTTTCTGCACTATTTACTGTTACATACCTTCTACTGAAGGAAAATGGTTGTACTCCAGGCTCCCAATTCGCCATGGAGAAGCATGGGATGCTGATGAGCCCTCCATCCAGCCACAGTCCCCTTCTTCGAATGAACAGTAAAAGCCAGAGGGAAGCTTTCCTAAAGATGGAGAGAAACACACATACAGAATAACACAGATGAGCTGTGGATGAGACACCTGGGCACACACAGAAGCTGACTGTTCTTACAGAGCTGCCCAGGACATGCAGACATTCCCACAGCTGCTTTTTATGTGGAGTCATGTGTGCCTGACCATAGAGGCAGAGTTAAGGGAGGCAAGCCTAGGACTGTGATTGAGTACCTCCCTCCAGACAAACTGAAGGAAGATGACATATTTCAGTACACATCATGGGGCATTCAGGTATTTATCTGGCCTCTAATGCTGGGGAAATCTTGGACAGTGATAATTACTAACATGCTTCCCCCTTCATGCCTGTAGCCAGCCCAGCTCAGCACCGTGATCTCTCCCCTTTGTGAGAAGTGCCTCTAATGAGGTAAAGCACTAAACCCTTTTGTGCTTCAGTTTCTGCATCTGCAGATCTGTTTGGTGAGATGAATGGGAGAAAATAGTTTATTTTAAGCTATACTTCCAGGATTTGAAGCCCACTCATTCTGTCACTGGCTTTGGATTTCAGGCAAGTTTCCAGCTCCAAACAATAAAGACACGTTAGCTTTTTGCCTTTAAATTAATGAGTTTTAAAGTAATAATCATCACATTCAAAGCAGCACATGGCTTCAAACCTTCTCCATCTCCTCTGTCTACATTCCAAATTCTTACAGAATGTATAAAGCACATCTGAGCCATACACTTACACTGCCACAGGTAAAAATGCTCCATTGTGCCACAATTCACTCAATCCCTTGAAAACTTACAAAATCGCATTTCCCATCATCTTTAATAAAAACACATTGCCTAATTTCTACTGCTGATGGGTTCTACCTTTGCGTTTCTCTCCTTCAGCACTATGGCAGATTCTGACCTTATTAAGTAACCTCAGAGAAAACGAGCCTTGTAAAATGTCATGTAAAAATCACCAGCATTATAACATGATTTTGACTTTCAGTGAATAACTCATGATCTATAATACAGATTTTGTGCCCAGAGCATAGCTGACAACTCTGCCAGGTATGGGGAAGCTTCCCAGCAGTAAAGAGGGCACAAACTAGCCTTTATGGGAAAAGCTAGCCTGGGAAAAATAAGGTGCACTTTAAATATGGAGTTCCATTACGCATCAAAGATGCCAGAAGAGACATAAAGAAGAGCGATGACTGCTTTTATCCTTCAAATATAGACAAACCAGTCCTAGGGTGTGGCAGCACAAAGCCTCTGAACACAGGTGCTCAGTGGGGCTGTTCTTTCTTCCAGTAAGGTAGAAAAAGTGCTGGGATGTTCAGATGTAGCTATAAAAGGGATGATGTTATTCCTGACTTCTCACAGCTTTTACAGTTATGTACTCAAATCTGTGCTAGCAGTTTAGCCTATATTTATTTCTCCTTCTCTGTACCCCTGAACATCCCCTAAAACTGTCTTTGTTGTTTTTTTTATTTTTTCTTGAAAGAAAATGAGACCAGAAGTCTGTTTGAAATTGCCAGATAAAAATAAACTTAATGTGTAAACACATTATAAAACCACATATCCGGGAAATTAGTTTTTCCTTTCAACTGTTTGTCAAAGTCAGAGTAAAAAATTCTTGACTTAAAAAGTAGGATAAACTACAAGCTCCTAAAGCAAGAGAATCTGCTGGTGAGGTGATACCAGGAATTCCATTAGCTTCCCTATGGGAAGAGGAGGCTCCTGAACTCATGAATGTCAAGATTTTTTCCTCCTAATATCTAAACCTAAATCATTATCTCTTGTCCAGCCACTACATTCCCCCGCAAAGAATCCCTCCCCACCCTTCCTGTTAGTCCCTTCTAAGTACTGGAAGGGCACAATGAGGTCTCCCCACAGCCTTTCCTTCTCCAGGATGAACGAGCCCAGCTCTCTCAGCATGTCTCCATAGGAGAGGTGCTCCTGGAGCATCTTTGTGGCCTCCTCTGGATGCACTCCAACAGCTCTGTATCCTTCATGTGCTGGGAGCTCCAGAGCTGAACAGAGCACTGCAGGTGTGTTCTCATGGGAAGGAGAAAACACATCCCTCAACTTTCTGCACTTCTTTTGATGCAGCCCAGGATACAGTTAGCTTTGTGGACTGCAAGCACATACCTCAATAGGTGATTCACTATCAGTGACACATTTATTTTCTTCTTGGTCTACCCTGAGAAAAGAGCAGGGCAACATAACTGCGTTGTCTGGACCAGGAATACTTCTAGGAGCCTGAATCACAGCTCACTTCACAGAGGTGACTGAAACAAATCTCTCATCTGTGGCTTTTTAGTAGGTCCAAATTTGAACCCAGAACCTGACATACAGGTGAGAGGTATATTTTACCTCTTTATTTCCCACAATCACCCAAATTTGTTATGAAAAGATCGAAACCTGAAAGTTGAGGCTTTTTCAAGTCTTTCCTTTAAAAAAAGAGTCTCCCAATTCATTCAGCCTAGTCTTTAAATGTAGAGCTGTTAAGCTGAAAGTTGCTTCCCTGTGCTTTACCCGTCTACAGAATTTGGTTATATTGTATTGTGCTGCCTGAGGCTGAGATCCAAAGAAAATGACAAATTATGATGTGTCCTGAATTCCTACTGAAACAGCTTGGCTTGGTGTCCAGCTGAATTCATTTCACGGCCCTATGTTATCTAGGTTGATGTAAAGAAGTCAGAGCAGCAGGAGGAGTCTAAGTAGTAATCCCTGCCTGGAAGCCAGAAAAAGCTCACTGTAGATGAACAAGTAAGGGTATAAATAAGAAGCTATTACTCCCCCAGAAATTTGATTGCTCCTGCACAAATTAATCTTGTATGAATTTTCAGATGTCTCGTGCACCGGTGCAATGTTCTTTGCTGCTCTTTCTTACTTCAAATACATGGAATCATAAGTACTGTACATACAGCTGCTTCACAAAGAACACTTTGGCTAGCACTCCTCTGTCAACATCTACTTCTCAATGTTCTGAATGCTTATGCTTCTAACTCGCATTAGTGTTCACACTGAACTGATGAAGGAAAGCTAACCAGATTTTATTGTAAAAACAAGTAAAATGGAGCAGTCATTATGCCTACTGAAACAGTAGGTCATGTTGGGTATTATCACTGGTGAAAGAAACTTCAAAAGCTTTAGAACTTCCTAAAATCAAGAGGCAGCTTGTGGATTTGGGACAGAGAATAAAGTAATCCAATCAAGACTGTGAGTACCGTGAGAATGCAAGTCTCTGCTTTTCTTTGAGAAACAGAGATGCTGAAGGGTGTTAAACATTTTTTTAACCAGGTATCTTCAAGCCTTCTGAATGATTTTACCTGAGAGGTGGTTAAACTCAAGTGGCTTTGTTTGTTTGTTTTAAAAAAAACAAAACCACCAACCTTTACCCAAATTTTTCATCCTTTAACAGCAGAAAAACAAACTAGCAACTGGAATAATTCATGAAGCAGATGGAGCCAGTTCATTATTGGCTGGCTTTTGAACCAAAGCCAGGTGCAAATCAATAAGGGTCTACTACAGTTTAAAGTTTTGAGTGAAGTTCCAGACCTGTATTATAAAGGACAAAAACATAAAAGATTACTCATTTTTTGTACAGACCTTTCCCAAATGTTGGAGAAAATCTCAGAAGGCATTTACTCAAACAGTTTAAAGAAGCACATGAATCTTAAATGTGGGCTTGTTTTCAATGGCTGTCTCTGTGCTACCAAAATTGTCTACCAAATTCTATCAGAAATGAAGTAGAGAAAGGGAAAATACATTTCAGTACAGTCAACAAGAGTTTTCCCTTAATAATGGAAAGCATTGCTAAGTTGAGAACTGCCAGAAATTTAAATTCATTGCTAGAGTTGCAGCTTCTGATCAAGAAAGGAGCAAAAGGATGTGTACATGCAAGACAGGAAACTTAAGAGGACTGCAATGCAACAAGGCTGCTTTTTCATTTGGTTTGCAGGGGGATTCTGCTGCCTGTATCTATCTGTAAGACATATATGAATCCAGTGTTGTTGTTCTCATTTTTGTTGTTGTTGTTTGTTTGGGTTTTTTTGGTCTGGAAAGTTAACTGGCTCCTCTAGAATTATTTATCTGTACTTTTCATTTTATTTTATTTTATTTTATTTTATTTTATTGCCAATTTCTTGTGCTATCTCAAATTCAAACCTTACAGGTTCCTATTCTAGCTGTCATCAGACTCCTGACAGCTGTGTGTATGCACTTATCTGACTACATAGAACAGTTTGAGTCACTCCTAGCGTGAACCAGATACTACCCTTTCTTACCTCATCTGTTAGTGTTAATCCAATTTGTTTAACATTCTTAAATATTCAGTGAGTCAAAGAGTGAAAATTACTCAATAAGCCAGTGGTCATGCAATTCATCTGCGAGGCAGAGGATCACAGAATCATAGAATCACCAAGGTTGGAAAAGACCCACAGGATCACCCAGTCCAACCATCCACCCATCACCAATAGTTCTCAGTAAACCATATCCCTCAACACACATTACTCTCAATCCTTCCTGCAGGTAACGTTCATACAGTGTGGAAGAGCAATACCAGGAGAGACTGAATAACCCTTTCTCTTCCAAACTGTATATTCCAGACCACACTGCTTTAGAAACTTTCCATAAAAATCAGAAATATGGGTTCAAATTCATTTAGACAGAAGAAAGAATCAGTCTTGGGTTTGTCACATCCTGAGTGAATCCTCAAAGTTCTGGCTCTTCAGATAATAAATGTACTACCAACACTTTCATTTTTCCTATATATACTTTTTAAATACATCCACAAATTTCCTGCATGTTCTGCTTGATCAACCAATATTTTCCCAGGCTGAATGTTGATGGTGAACCTGACCCAGAAAATAAGAAAGTCACTGACTCTAGAGGTGTTCAAGGGACATGGTTTAGTGCAAAATACTGGTGGCAGGTGGACGGTTGGACTGGATGATCTTGGAGGTCTTTTCCAACGTTGGTGATAGTTTTAGACTAAACAAAAGTGTATGCACTCTTGTTTCAGTAAAACTTCTCTTCTTCTCTAGACTTACTGCCCTGCAACAAAAGATCCTTGAACCAAAATCTATGATATTATTACCTAATAAGAGAAGTACGAAGCTACTAAAACAAATTCTCCTCTTTGGTAAAGGCAGAGCCTTGCCAATCTGTATTAGTAAAGAATCTCTATTTTTTTTTCTTTTCTTTCAGTAAGTTAAAATTAATAATCAGGAATTTACTAGCAAAGACATAAGACCACCACTACCTAAAGTCTTAACATACATCTGCAAAGTATGCTTCTGCAAAATAATCTCCAGTGGGGCATTTCTATCAGTCTGTTAGATCTGTAAGTCTGATCCCAAATCAACATGGTTCAGCATCTATCTCTGCATCTGCCTCTTTGAAGCTGTCTTTTCCCCCTGTGAGCCTATTTGATTACGACTCAAACAGCAAGACAGCAACATGCTTTTCTCCAGGGGTCATCCCTGTCTGATTTTGTGCTTTCTACAAAGACTAATTGGTTGCTTGCAGAACAAGCACCGTAACTTTTCATTGGCCACTGATAATTAAAGAGATGTTAACAAATAGCAGGTTTAGGGAGCTTTTTCCAGTTAAGAAAGGAATAAGAATCAAATGATAAGACAGCAAGAAAAAAAAAAAAAAAGAAGAAGGAAATGGAAAAAAGAATTATTCCAAGCAGCTAAAAGACTGTGAAAGGAAAAAAAAAAAAAAAAAAGCCACAAGAACATATTTTTAAAGCTCAAAGTTAGAAGCCTTTGGTTAAGGGTAATTTGAAAAGCTCCCTTTTCAGCTGCATGCACGGCTACACATTCTTCTGACAGCTCTTTCTTGTAAGCAGGAGTTCTTGGGAAACCCCTTTCTCTGCTCTATATATCAGAATCACTTCTTACCACACCTACAGAAAGCTGATGAAAATATCCATGTTACTCAGGACTAAAACACCAACTGTAACACTGAAAGATGACATGCATTTTGTGTTGGGCTGCCATGAAGGTGTAACTGACATCTAAAACATTTGATCATTTTTCTGTTTTGTGTAAGAAGTTTTAAGCCAATAAAACTTAGGTGCTCCTGCTCCAGCAGGGCGATTGGACTAGATGATCTTTCCAGGTCCCTTCCAATCCCAGGCATTCTGTGATAACATTCAACACAACAAACAGACAGAAGCAGAGCAATCAGCAACAAAAATGAGCAGGTTTTAAGCATGCGAGCACGACCCAAGCTGTTGCAAGCCTTTCTTTTTTGTTGCCTGTAGTGGAAAATGGTGTCTTTTGGGCATTTTTGGCTGGGAGCAATGTGTCTCACTGCCAGCACCTGGAGTTGAAAACAAGCTGCGAGGTCTTCTCAAGCTGGGGAGTGTTCTGCTAGATGGGTGGTTAAATATGTTTCATTTCTTACCTTTTCTGTATTTTCAGTAAATCTGAAAATTTTGAAAAACTTCTATGCTGACATAAATGTACTGTACTGCCTTATGCTAATAGCTATGCATGAATGCTGCACATATGGCTAAAAGGCAGCCAAACAAATCCTCATGAATAGCAAAAGTAGAGTCACGTTCCTTTAGGTCTGCCCTACGCAATGATGGTATTTAGTTTGCATCCATGACTAGCACAACTCCACAGAAGGAGCTCTACTGCTCCCACTGATATAGAAAGGATTACTCTCACTAGGCAGAACCATTTAAGAACATAACAGTCTATCTGGATGTATAACCAATCCCCTTTAAATAAGAGCAAATAATATGTCTCTGTACTTCCAATGACATGAAAATGCATTATACCTACCTATTACTCATTGGAACTAGAAGATCTTCAAGGTGTCCTCTAGCCTAACCCATTTTATGATTCTATGATTATCATAATCTTGTCTTTTCAATTAAAGTGTAGAAAATAGAAATATCATTATCAGATCTGAGTATCAAAACGATTAAAGGGCTGGATCACCTCTCCTACAGGGAGAAGCTGAGAAAGTTGGGGCTGTTCAGTCCGGAGAAGTATTTAAGGGAGGATCTTATCAATGTCTATAAATCCCTGAAGGGAGGCTGCGAAGTAGATGGAGATGGGTTCTTCAGTGGTGCCCAGTGCTGGGACAAGAGGCAGCAGGGACAAGCTGGAACATAGGAAGTTCTATCTAAACATCAGAAAACAATTCTGTGCTGTGCAGGTGCTGGAACACTGGCACAGGCTGCCCATAGACGTTGTGGAGTCTCCTCGTTCAAAAGCAGCATGGACAAGGATTGGGGCAACCAGCTCTTGGTGCCCCTGCTTAAGCAGGGGTTGGATCAGAGGGACACAGAAGTGTCTCTTCTGTGAACTCTAACCATTCTATGATTCTGTTTTAAAGCTCTTAGGTAAAAAGAAAGTTTTGATACCAGTAATACAAAGCATTCTTGGTTCTAAGCAGCTACAGGTCAACAGCAATGTCACTGTTTCTATGGAAGTGAATTTAATATTCACTCAGCATGTGTCAGTAAAAAATATTTCAAATTATAACAGTTCATGACACAAAGTAGGGTCCTATCACTTCAAGCTTTTAACTGATTTCCTAGATGGTCCCAGGCCAAACCACTGTTCTCCACACCAATACTATCTGTTTATTTCTTTGTTAGCAGCAAAGAACAAGTGTGAAATCTGCTAGGAGTTGTGTATCACTGCTGCGTTATGTTTATGCGAAAAGGTCTTTTAGTCTAGATGTTACCCATATCCACAGTTTGTTTGAATTACTTGAATTACTTGAATTACCAAGGTTGACCCCTGCTCTAGCTGTCACACATGAAAACTAAACTGAGAATGATTGTCACTTCTATTCCAAAGGCTTCTGGCAGTACAGGTATTTTGGCAAGGGAATGCAATTTTGGATACTAAACCAGCCCTGTCAACAGGAATCCATAGGTTAGATCTATTGGCAAACATAACAAACCACTACTCCTCAGTATCTGTACACTGACAAAGGGAAACAGAATGGAGGTATTTCAGATGCTTAAAGAAATGCCGTAAAATATCTAAAGGAACACAATTACGGAAATATTTAGGCATAGAAAGTTTCCAGAACACTCAAATTGCCATCTATCTTCTGATCTACAGACTGACCAAGATCAGGCACTGAAGACTGCTGAAGAAAGGACAGAAAAAGAGAGTAATTAACAAAGACACAAGAGTAGGAGTTGGTCAGAGATAAGGTCCTGGCTCCACTCACTTTTCATACCTTAGAATTCCTCTCCTTCTTCCTCCTTCTGCCGCATGCTGTGCCACATTTTGATTAAAAGCACTAACAAACCACACATTTCATAATTCTGTAAAGCATCTAGCTATTTAAGCTATACTTTCTTTGCATTTTTAATCAGGATTTTGTTAGATGAGGCACTGAGAACATCTTAAAAACCTGCTGCAGAACTAATGAAGGCTAGTACAGAAACGTATCAAATGGTCCACTCTAGGCTGATATCCAAAGAAAGAGCATGCATAACGGAGGACATTGGTCTTTTGACAGTACTGAATTCATTACTACTGAAGTCTCAGGCATTAAAATTCAAAACAATTTACGCTTTTAGAAGGAGCTGCTCAGCTTCCATCTCCCAGAAGGAAAAGGACAGCCTGGGGGTTTGGATTTACTCACTGCACATTGCTCCCTCGTCTTCTCCCTCAGTGCAGTCTCTGATGAAGTCACATGCCTGGCCCAGACTGATTGATGTGCCATTCCAGCAGCTGAAGGAACCTTCCAGGGCCATTTTTGAGACAGAAGCAGCTCCTAGAGGAAATGTAATTAAAAAAAAAGCCACTTCAGGTTACTGAATTGCCTTCCTCCCACCCAACACAGCATGGATAACAACGAAGGGGAGAAAGACATTATAAAAATCCCTCAGTCCAATAGTTACCTGAGAAAGAGGTTATTTTATTTTGTTTGACCAGATCTTTCCAAACACCAAATAGTCCACCTAATGCAAAACTAAGATTCCCAGGCATGTCTGTCATTTTTACTTGGAAGGCAGCTTTGAACCTTGAAAAGAGGGTTGAAATCCTACAATCTGCTCTGTGATACTTATCAAGAACAACATGATATGCATGACGGATTTTTAATTGTGTGCAAATTGCTGCTGTACTGATGGTCCTGAAGACTGACATGCTCTAGTTCAGGAATAACATGTCTACATTGCCTGCAAAGAACATAAGCTTTCATCACACTCTCCTGTCAACATGTCTTCTCTATGACTTGGGTGTATCACATCTTCATATCCTTTCTGCAAGAAAGAAAACAGTTTGACCTCTCTCAGTAGTTTTCTTTCTCTTCTAGATCCCCTTCTGCTTCTGTACTCCTGCCCCCATGAATCATGGAGTCCTGCTGTAGTCTACATCTGTTAAGATACAAAGATCACCAATTCATTTTCCGTATGCCAAGCAGCAAAAGGCAGCCAGTAAGATGGAAAGGAGCCAATGCTTGTGACATGTAGCCACTGAAAAATACTATTAGAAGTCCATACCATCCATTCAGAAATGATCTGGAGAAAAGTGTCTCTTAGCACAGTCCTTTTCTGGAGGCACTTGATTTCCTTGTCTGTTGAATAGTCAGAGACCATTCAATGTGACGAGCATAGTAAGACTCCTCTCAATCTGAATCCTTTCATTATGGCTAAGATACATGGGACAAGGACTGATTAGACTACTTCATTTTTAATGGTCAGTCATGTACGGAAAGTAGGAATTAGCTCAGAAACAGCCTTCAGTCAATATGTATGGAGGAGACCAAGCTTCCTAAGTACAAGAGCCCATTCCACAAAAATCTGGGTGTAGACCCAGCACACTGAAACCTTCCCGACTGTCTGCACAGACAAGTCTATAAGGATAAAGAGGTCTGTGCTGTGAATCCCTTAGAGCAAAAACTCCTGCCCTGTCTCATATTAAATGGGTAAGTACTAAAGATTAAACCAAAGCCTCTGGGCAGAGTGAGCCATTGTTTGCCTAACTCATCCATGCTTGCTAAATAGAGCAGCTACATCATGTTCTCTGGTACTACAGGGAGCTGGGAATCATTGGTGATTCAATTAGATGTGCACTTGATACTTTTATTTATATTACCTGCCAAAATTAAAATTAATGAAGCATGTAGGAAAACAACCACTACTTCTCTTCAAGCCTATTTTATGGTGCAAATCAATTCAGGAGTGGGGGGAATACATGTCAAACCTTTTTAATAAAGGACTGGGGCTCCTGAAAAGGGTGATCTGCCTTACTGTCAGCTCAATTTTTTTGACTGCCTTAGAGTCATTCTGGCTTGCTGCATTCAAGTTGCACGCTGCCCTCATATTTCAGTCAGGGTCAAGGCATGACTACAGAGGAGAGCTTTGCAGAAAAAAAAAATAGACCGACACAACTCAGCTGGTTGCTGACAGTTTCTGTGGGTCCCTTTATAAGGCCTTATGGCAATGAGAAGATACCTTCCTTGCCCTTGCAATGCTCTTTGCAGAAATGCACTCTTCGAGACGCTGTCAAGAGACTTTCCTATGTCAGAAGTAAAGCTCTTCGCTTGCCTCAAACCAGTCTCAGTGTGCAAACAGACGCCCACAAAGCTGTAAGAAGTGGCTCCGGTGCCTTAGTAAATGATCCTTTCTCCTTGGGGTATGCAACAAACCCATGGAGCACCACATCGCTTCAAGTACCAACTAATGAAAACTTAAGCAGAGAACTTCCGTAAGGTTAGAAACATCAGGATGTTCTTAGAAGTCCTAGTTCAATTCAGAAGTTTGTTGTTTTTTTTTTTGTCTTTGAATTACCTCACTTATGCTTTTGAAGGAACTCCCACATATATTATCAGTTCTCATGTCTCATTTGATTTATCTGCAATCTTTTCTATGTTTTTTTTGTCTATGTTTTAGCCCAGAAACAGCTGCACTTCAAGGTCACATGCAGACGTTCAGAGTGGAGGCCGTTGTAGGCAGTGGAGTTATTCTGTTCACTCAATTCATTACAACTTTGTAAAGGCACTCAGTTTTCCAAGCACGAGTGCATTAACACTAATTTTAATGGAGCCAAGGCATTCAAGAGCATCTACTATCTTCCCAGATGTCTTTGTTGTAGCCCCAAAAAATCACAAATCTCTTGAAGTCAACTGACTGCGGTATTAGAAGCAATCAGTTACAACTAGACATTAAGCAATTCCAGGAGCTTGTCCTCCAAAACAAAACAGCAGATTTGCATGCTTATTCATCTCTGCAGAGATGGCACTTGAATTGTCTTGAATTTGCATTAGATGCACATATACATGCTCCTGGTATAGCTTAGAGATCACAAATAGCAAAGCTGCAGCTGAGGGAATGGCTGGGCTCTGTGACAGTGCATGATGTTTTCCTGTTTCCCATTTGCTTGCTTACAATGTGCACAAAAGCAAAATGAACTGAAGATTAACTTGTAAGACAAACAACTGATCAAAAGAAGCCCAAATACAAGTGACCCTTTAACTAGGCCATCTCTATAGAGATGTCTGTGTCCAAGTTCAAGGAAACTTAATTTTCAATTAAAATATTTTGTAACAGACATTTGATCTGATTTTTCATTTCCCAGCCCCCATCATTTCTGGCCAGTGGAGCCAGAAGGACCTTCGTCACTAAATCAGGAGGTCTCAACTCATATACAGAAGATGTTCAAGGAGAGGAAAATGAATTGTATCAAATGAGTACCAAAGGAAAATTTGTGGGAGACATCCTTTATATTTACAGCAATGTTTATGTATGTAGTCAGGGGCATCCATAAATTACAGCAGTCATTAAGCTGTACCATGGCTGGCTTAGAGCCTTACAAATCATTATTTAAACAGCAACATTAAACAAATGGTATTTCAGGCTCTAAATCGAAAGGAGAAATAAACAACTCCTTGAGGACCTCACGTGCCCTGCTTCTGACCACACTCCAGAACTGGAAATGTTCAAATCCAGTACCAGATCTGGGAAAGAAATGAAACGTCTGGACTCTTGACTTACTTTTAGAGTTAGTTTCTCTGCAGCATGATCAGCATGAAAGGCAAAAATGACATGGTGTAGTCTAACACTGGATAAACAGCTCAGACTGTGAGGCCAAGGGGGGATGTAATTTACTCTGCAGCAGATGTTGCTCTGGGTTGGGCTGCCTCTTCTCTCCTCCATTCCTCCTTGATCAGCAGAGAAATCGACATGTGTTGGCAAGTTCTGGCAAATCGGTCCCTGAGGAATGTGGCTAAACGTGACATTTGCTCATGACGGCTGCTCGACAGATCACTGCAAAATAGGAACCTTCAACTCACTGCCACCACACGTAAAAGTGGGAAAGAAGACTGAAATTCTTACCGGCATTCACAAAGATCTCCCTTATCTTGCAAACTGGCTGCACTACTAATTACCATGGGGGATCAATCAAGCTGAACATAATTATACCTTCAAGTTTACATGGAACCTCTCAGGCCGTAATTTTCAATGCTGCTGAAAGCTTCTGGGACCAACACAGTCAGGTAAAGCACTTCCACTCAGTGCACAGAGAAACAAGACAGCCTAATAGGATATTTCCTTGCTTGCTGTGAAATGACTGTCACTTATGCCTCGTAAAACAGAAGAACAGACCTTGCAGCAATTTGGGATGAACCTGCACCCTTGTGCAGTTTCCATCGGCAAGAAGGGGCTCACTTGGCTATCCTGGAAGAACCCAGCCAGACACAGCTGAACTCTGGTTCTGGTGGTTCTCGGGGCAAGACCATATGTATATGTATATGTATATGTATATGTATATGTATATGTATATGTATATGCCCATTTCTAATTGCAAATAAGTAGTAAGAAATCCCTACATGTGGAACTCTACCCTGCTTATCTCACCACATATGCTACCCTTCAAAAAATAGAACTTTCCTATGAAATAAATGGCTTTAAACTGGAAGAGGGAAGACTGAATAAAGTAAAGAAATTCTTTACTGTGAGGGTGATGAGAAACTGGAACAGGTTGCCCGGTGAGGCTGTGAACACCCCCTCTGGAGGCATTCAAGGCCAGACTGGATGGGGCTGTGAGCAATCTGGTCTAGAGGGAGGTGTCCCTGCCTATAGCAGGGGGTTGGAACTATATCATCTTAAAGATCCCTTCCCACTCAAACCATTCTATGATTCTATGATAATTATCTCTCTTTAAAAATAGTTTCACATGCTAGTGCTGCAGTTTCATGCTCCTCCCTCCAGCCATGAAATGCCACTGAAAACCATGGATTGTAGAACATTATTGTAATTGCTTACTTGATACAAGTATTCACCATTAACTTCTCGATTTCATTTGCTACTCCTTTGGTTGGAGTTCCAGGCCCTGACTCAGAGATATTTGAAAAAAGAATACTTGGGGATTTGAAGGTTGCAGGGAACAAAGAAAATCTGTCGCTTAGCTATAATAAAAGGATAGTGAGAATTTGGGGGAGTTTTTCATCATTGATTTTGCTATGAATTGTCCATTCCTCAAGGGCACATCGTTTTCTCATTGCTTGTCCCCAAACCATCAGCCTTATAGCAGTGCAGACATCCTGTCCTGGTGCTGAGGATAGTCGTATTATAGGACAAAGTAAATTTTCTGCTGATACTGAGACTATAATACCCCTAATTCCACTACTAGAGGAGTTGGAAGATGTAAAATAAAGGAGGTAAGAAAGAGAAAGAAGAGTTCATGTCTAAGGAAACTGAATCCATCCTTGGTAAATGGCCTTTGAAATCCAACATGATATATGGGAAACACATAAATTGCAATTCTTACAGCTAGCTAGACTGCCCTCATGTTCCAGGTACCCAACCCCAGGACTCCTGTATTCAGTTCTGCAGAAAAGCCAAGAAGTCATAGCTACAAATGAGAGCAGATTGATATATGCTTGGAAAATACAATGTCCTAAAAAAATGCTTCAACAAAAGATTGGATTCCAGATTTCTCAAGCCAAGCAGCTAAAATTAGTCAACAGTTTATAATTTCTAACTTTAATCTTTGTTACAGCATCATTACTGTTGCTGCTGTTGTCTAAGGCTGCAACTGAAGCCACATTTGTAGGGAGAGGTGATTTCTTTTTATTACATTGCCTGTTACAGGCAGAAAGAACAGCCAGTGTTCATATGCCTGAAAGCTTGCCCATCTTTCCAGTCACATAAATTGACTTTAATCTTTGTGTTTCACTTCCTACCTTTAAAATGGGACAAACTCATTACAGGAGCTCTGTGAGGCTCATTAACACTTGCAAAGAACTAAGACGTTACGATAGCAGAGTCTTGAGAAAACCTGTAAGGAAATAATTTACTGTCTTTGGGGTGCAATCTGAGTAACTTACAGTACAAAATGAACAGGGCCATACACATGATGAAGACAGGCCAAAAAAATACTGAACAGCTCCCACTGAGTGAGCACCACCTATCCTGCATGCTGCAGGGGCACTCTAAGGTTTGCCTGCTAGAGCCATGTAGAAAACAGAATTTTAATTGCACATGAAATCTAACATTTCAGAATGCACTATATCCTAAAATAAAAGATGCCAAACTTTCTCAGGGAACAAGAACTTCACAACAATTCTGGGTTGGAAACACTGACTTTAGAGATTGCAATATGTACTAAATGTCATAAAACCAAGAAATCAGAAAACGCTTGAATTCAGACCAAGATAATGCCTTTCATCAGGAAACTTAAGTGCAAAGCTACTCACTCATGTCAATAATTCAGCCAGCTCAGCTCTAACACACTCTCTGCAGCTGTTATTTCAAAGTGGGATTGTTATGTTTAGTACTCAGTGCTTGAAGTGCCTGCTCCTTTTGCCTTGCCTAATGTCAATATGATTGCTTACACCGAAGAGAGCTAAAAAGCACACCCTAGGAGCAGGCACTTACTCAGCGCCACATTTCAGTACTATGAGCCAGCACTCATGTCCTCTGCATCCTCTTGGAAATGCTTTTGATCAGGTCAACTTACTTTTCCTAACTTCTAACTGAATCAATTTCCCACATTACTGTTTATGTGATGTAGCCTTTCTAAGGCTACAGCAACAACCAGCTTCCTTAGAACTAATACAGAATGCCAAGTTAGCTGTATTTCACACTTCCTTGTTTTTTTTTAATTAGGGAACTTGACTGAGGGTCTAATATTTATCTTCATTGCTCCTGAGACAGCAAATAATTGCTGAGTATAAAAAACATGACAATATTTTTTCCTATTAATCTTGCACAAAAGCCGTCATTTTGTTGGGGCTCACAGAAACATAAATATTTCTTCCTCTGATTTGCTTTCCAATGAACAACTTCAACAGCACATCAAAACATTAAAAAAGGAAGTAAAGAGAAGCAGCAGAGGATTTCATAAGGAAAGCATGATTTTCTAGCATGCAACATATTCTGGAGTACCTATGAAGTTGAAAGTGGCCAAAAAGGACAGAAAACTAATCCTTGTTCCCAAATACCTATGAAACACGGTGTACACTTAGTCATTGGATATTTTTATTATTATAACTCACACAGCAGATTTTTCAAGTTTTATTCCTTTGATATCAACATCCAGACTTCCAGCAATGTAATGGGATAATTTGTTTTGAAATCCCAAATGTCATTTCTTTCGTTTTTGTTGTTGTCAGTGCTTCAGTATCAGACCATATTTGCTATTTGATTCCCTTTTTTCATAAGCTCCCGTCGTATCTTCATGAGATTAAAAAAGCCAACAACTCAGCTCTCATCCCCCTCCTAAAAGCAGTGATTACTCTAACAGTGAGCAAGGGGTAAACAAACAAACAATAAAAAACCACCAATAAAAGCAACAAGAAAACTAAAAAAGAAAAAACCTACCACAACACCAAAATATTTTCTGTGATTTTCTGTGAATTTTATAAAATAAAAACCTCGGAGAAGGAAAATAACCCAGTACAACTTCTCCCATTAGCTCCGCCATTCCCATCAGACCTCTCCGGATCTGAATGGGCTCAGATACCAGCTCCTATCAGCCAACTGTACCTTCCCTGTGGGAAATGCTGGCTGGACTGATGGCTAGCTCAGTGGCAGATCAATGCTGCTTGCCACAGGTGATGGACTCTGACAGAATCATGAGGTGATTAAGATCTCAAAGTTTGCTTGTAGACAACAGCAGCAGACTTAACACTGCTCTACTCTCAACATCAGACACAGAACTGCTTTGAGATAAAATGAGCTACTGAAATAGGACACAAAAATAGCACATACTTTTTTGGGTTTTGAGTTAATTAGGTAGAAAACGTGCATAACGTTTCACATTTTTCTTCCCAGAAGGCTAAGTTCAAATCCACTTGAATTATTAAGGTTTATCTTTGCCCGTTGAGACTCCCCAGTTCCAGGCACAACCCAATAATGGATTTATTCTCCAAAGCGCTACATCGAGTAAAACATTAATAAAATTTTAAAGATGATGAAACTAAGGCATGCAGCAACCAGTTTCAAATAGTGAAATGAGGCAGTGAAGTGCCAAAACCAGACTAACTGATTCCCATTCCAGCTGCTAGCTGTTGCACAGAAGTTTCCCAAATGCAAGGAAAAAGCAAAAGAAACAAGAGAGTGGAGAAGACTGCTTGGACCATCAAGAACTGAACTCTGCAACAGTCACATCTCAGCAATCTCCGAGGCACTGCCAAAGAAGTAAATAGGTACAACCATCTTCCTTGTCATGAAAAACACATAGAAGTATGATGGCACTTGCTGTGTTCAAGCATCACCTTAGATTTAAAAAGAAATATTTTTCATTTCTAAAATGTAATTTTGCTTCTATAACTGTTCAAAGCAGCACCTCTCCTCTAGCTGTCAGCAGTATTAAATTAAGGTTTACAGCCTTACTGCAAACCAGTTGCTGGGGGAGATGAGTGGAGCATTGCAAATCAACACAATCACAAACATGCTTATGTGTTTCCTTTCAGCAGGGTGCAGTGATGCACACTAATATCACAGCCAAATGCTCTCCTGTGCAAAGCAGGGGCTCTGTAATAGGAAATCAATAATTACTACAGGTAGAAGAAGAAACTTGCCAGGGAAGAAAGTTTTATGTCATGCCACTCTTTACTGTGCCAGCCCCTCTGACTCTGCAATTGTACAATTGCAGCATATTGTTGTCAAGGAGATAATTTCCACTTTGTTCAAAACCAGAGAAGCAGTAGCTCAAAAACTCAAAGTATAAGTAAAATGTAATTGCACACAAGCACTTGCTGTGAGGGAGAGCAATAACACTGGCCACTCATACCAGATCTCCCAAGAGGGGGACCTAATGTGGATAGAGGCAATCCAGCTTTCAGTTCAAGGCAAGTACAGTTCAAGGACATCAGTGCAGCATTATCCTATCTCAGCATGTCCTTGAACATCATGTTGGTGTATGCTGTGACTCATTGGTGACTTTTCCAGTTGAGCGCACTGAAGACTGCCTACACTTCAGTGATTTGAAGCCAGTCCAAGGGGATGGAGAAGAAGCAATTCCTTACTCTTATGTACTAGGCTGTGCTTGAAGCCTTGCTAAACTTCAATGAAAATATCCCAGGAGCAAGGCTGCTGAAGGTCAGTGGCACTGGTCATCAAACAGAGCCTGGAGAAGAACTCCTTTCTGGAATCTATGGCTCTGCCAGAGGCTATCTGCTAACCCATAAACATGTGGAAGACTTATGAATTGGGAAAGATTATAGAAAAACAAGAACAAAATGACCCACAGATGTCAGAGAATAATGCAGTGACTGGCTCCATGTAAGCAATACACACTGAAGACATCAGTGAAAAACACAAGAGATGACATTGCAATTCCAAGACAACCTGGGTTTCAGGTACTCTCCCTACTTCTTGTGGCACACTGAAACACACTTTGATTAATGCTTTCCATGCAAGAGTTGTTTGCCAAACACATGCTAAGGTGCAGAGAGAGTGATAAGTGTTGACCAATATTATTACTCAGTATTACCATGCCCTGAGGATGAGATGCCTATAGCTTGCTAGCCATGGTGAAAAAGCTGGGCAAACATTAAGCACTGTAAAAAGAGCTTTTTTTAAAAAAAAAAAAAAATATTAATACAATAACATTAATTTTAATAAAATAACTGCCAAGTGCAAAGATAGATCAAGTAGATAGAACATGTCTTCTGGCTCTATGACTAGGTTTTCTTTAAGACCTTTGTCCTTTAATAAGTAACTGTGCAATTAAACAACTCTCAGAGGATTTTACACAACTACTGAGAAGGGACAGCTATTTCTAAATTTCTCATCAAACTTTCTTTTGGCCATAAAGTTGACTAAAAGCAAGACCTAGAAGGTATTTTACATGCGTCTAAACTTAAAAAACAATTCGGTCTTGAGGTATCAATTTAAAAGACCCGATAATGGTTAACAGTAATTTTCGTATGCATTTCATGAAGTGTTACTTCTGAGCAGCAGTCATCTTTGTGAGGTCAGTCACCTTAGGGGACACAAATTCTTCCTATTTTTTCACTTCGGTCCACAGTTTGTTCTGAACATTCACCTTCAGCTGCACACAGTCCCCTCCATGGTGTCTTAAATTATACTGAGTTCAAAGGTGTTATACACCTGATATATATATATGTACATATGTATATGTATATATGTATATATACATATACATATGTATGTGCGTGAGTGTCTGTGTGTATTTACAAAGAGAGCAGTTAAAATACCTGACTTCCAGCCCTCCTGGAGCCTTCCTTTACTAGGATGCAGAGGCAGTTATAATGAATGTGACCATACAATTATTCTCATCACTGAAACACTAGGACATAACTTTTAACACACAGGGAATCTACACTCACAAAGTTTAGTGAAATAACACCAACAAAATCAAGTGCTCTGGAATCTGCATTTAAGTCAGGAAAAAAAAGGCCATGGCTCCATAGCAAGGATTTCTTGGTAAACAGCAACAGGACTCTTATGCAGTAGTAATTACAGTAAAGGCTCTCATCTCTACTTCTACCATGCCCTTCTTTCCATTCCACATGTAATTACCACTACTTTTTTAGTGGGTAATATAATTTTGAACAGTCTCTCTTTGTTATCACAAAGATGATAGAAGTGCCTTACTCTAGCCTCTAAAATGGCTAAAATCAATGATCCACTGTCCCAAAGGCAGTAACACCATCAAGAAGGTCAGAGGACTCTGCATTCATGGCAGCCAGGTCCTTATGGCTAACAGTCTCAGAAAAGATTTCAGCAGAAAAGTAGGAAAACTAAGCAAACTAAGAGTTGGCAAAAACAGCGTGGCAAATCCAGATTAACATCCCTCTATATGTGAAGAAGCTTCAGTACCAGCAATTGCTGCTGATGTTTTTTAAGTGCTGCAAGAACTCATTCATCCTACTTCCATTTTAGCGCTCTCTCCACTTTAATCCAATGACAAATCTGCTGGGAAGGTCTATGGACAACTTAGTCTTTGTCCATTGAAAGGTGTATTACAGCAGCCATTAAGCCTCTTCCAGGTAGATCATAACTAAGTTATGATATCATCCATGAAGCATATCCTCAGAAATAAAAAGCTTAGCATTCTATTTGCAATAAGCAAGAAAGGAAAGAAAGAATCAAATAACAAAGAATTGCACTCAAAACAGTCAAAACACTGTTTTTTTGTGGAGTTTTTTAGGTATTTCAAACTACCACTCTATTTGGGTGTGTAGGAGCCTTCAATTGCTAGCCAGCCACCTTCAAAAATGCTGCCTATCAAATACAGAATCTGACCATCAATACTCTTAAAGTGGCTCTTAGGCTATGACCTTGGGAATGTCTCTTCACTTCCTCAAGCTTCCATTTCATTGCCTGCGCCAGAAAGAAATACATCTTGTTGGGATTACATGATCTCCTTATTGTTTAGAAGTAGAGCTATGTGAACAGTGTACTTTTTCTTGCACAGAAAAACACCTTGTTTTTAAGAACATATCTAAAATGAAAACGACCTTCGAAAAAGGGAAATGTTCTCTAGGCATTAGTTCAAAAGACCTTACTTGCCCTGAAAAAAAATATTGCTTAGTTTCATTTTTAGAAATGCTCAAAATTTGCTTTATTTTGGATATTAAATCTTTCAACCTGTGCCTTTTAACACATTTTAGATTTTTTTTTTAAAGGAAGAAGTATTAAAATTTACAGCTCTTCCCATCATTTCTAATTTTTCAGTCAAAACACTTTGTAAATTTTACCAGAAATTTGAACAGTTTCATCTCACTGAAGTTACATTTTTAACAAACCCAGAATAAAGACAGAGATGCTGCCTATCCCTTTTGTAACATACGGAGGCTCTCAAGTGAAAGGCTGTACTGAGCGTACCAGTAAATGCTATTCAGAAGTCCTGAGGATGACAGAACTGCTGGAATCATTACCACATGCTATCACAGCATCTGCCTGAGGAAGCCCTGGGTCATTTGAGCTTGGTCCTGTCCCCTGAAATCTAATCATTCACCCAGTGAGACAATTATTATTATTATTTTTAACTATGTTAACTAGGCTAGCCCTGACATAACTGAAAACATTCCCTCCATTTGGCAAATATTAAAAATGCAAATACTAGCAAAACACAGGTATTACCAGGAACCTCAAATTTGCACAGCAGTGACAAATGACCACTGATGCTTCACACTGCTTCATGTGAGTACTGAGGGCATATTATGCTGCTACTGCTTTTTCACTGAGTACCAGTATGGAAAATAGTTAATGCAGAACTCAACATTAAAAATTTCACAGACAATTAAGGTGACAGATTAAAGTGATCTACATGCAATCTGCAAACTAGTCTGGCATTCACTGATTAATGCAGTAAATTGGGTAATAACAAATCTTACATGCAATGATGTAAATCACTAACTTCACTCAGCAATATATATAGATGGTGTCAATTTTTGATGCTAAGTTATTAAACTTTCTGTAGGTGAAGCACTGAGTGTCTATTACAGTCTTAAGATGAGATTATGAACAGAGACTTTCAATTTCGGAGCAGAATGACTTCCAGATTATCAGTGGAGTGTCTGGTACTAATATAACCGCTCAGATTTCCAAAATTCAAGTGAAAATTGCTTTTTATTGTGGTGGAAAACTGTAATAGAAACCTACCAGCACTGAATTTGAATCCAAGCTTTTTAGTGGACATGTATTTGAAGGCAGAGGGATGCTTTATAAATGTGACATATTTCTCTAAAAAGGTGCTCTCAAAAACTCCCGTCTCCAAGCTCTGCTTTGATCCTTCATACAATACAGATCTGCTGCTCGAAGAAACTGCAGAAAGGAGTGTCACAGAAGAGGCCTGAAATCCATAACAAATATTTGGCTCAACTACTGGAAGCAAGGCATTGTCCCTCTCAGTATTCTACAGATGCTCAGTCAACAGACCCCAACTTCTTTCAAACACATAGTCACAAGTTCACAAGGTGAAGATACTTCCCTCTACAAATCTCAAGCAGTGCAAGGTTCTGGCTTTAACAACAGCACTTCAGCTCATCTTTGTCAATGCTAATGAGTTAAACTCGACTGTAACAAGAACTTGGAATTATTTGTACCTGTGGTACAGGTAAGTCCGTTTGGTTACAGGCAGACACACACCTCCAACTGCACTGGCAGGACAGATTATTGCCTCCATCTATTAAGGACTGCTTTTCTTTCTGTCCCCCAAGAGAAGAGCCATGTGCAAGTACTCCCTAACTTATTTCAGACAGTGGAATCCAGAACAACAGCTCTTACCAACTCAAGGATTTTATGTTAACCTGTTCAATCTCCACATGGCAGCAGCTCTCTGGGCAGCATTTGGATGTCTTACACACTCTTGCTGCCTGCTTAAGGACCAGAGGAGCAAGGTCATGAGATGCTGCAACAAGGCAGAGGAGCACCTCAGGGGCTGTGCTCTAGTCACTATTACAAAGATGCCATTCTATTACGTGAAATAGTTCTAATAGATAATATTATTGTTATTATTCCATTCAAGACAATTTATGGAGGACTATTTGTCTTTCCCTTTATTTTTAAAAGGGAGCATACTGAGGAACATCAGACTCCTAACTGTCATTACCTTAATGGCTTTGAAAAGATTTGTTAGCAGAGTTGGGTCTTCATTTGAGATACTCAGCTCAGATCTGTCTCTACAACTAGGAGAATGGTAAACAAACAAACAGCTTAAATTATCCTCGCATCCAGAAGAAATTCTGTCTCCACACAAGAAATGCAGAAGAGGGACCTTTCCTTAGATCAAAGATGGAGATAAAAAGAAAAAAATAAAAATAAAAAAGCATGTACAGGAAATCACGGTAGCTTTCTCAGAGAGTATTTAACATCATGGAAACATAACGAGCGTACAAACAAATGAACACGGGAACTTGCTACAATTTTATATCCAGAACAGAAGTTTCTGTTCTAGATTTTCCTAGTAAAGTAGACACATTGATAATACAAATGTAATGGAATATTAATTCCCTGACATGACTCCTAATGGTATATTATGCAAAGATACCCTGTCAGTTGAAATTTAGGCTAGAACTTGGTGATCTCAAAGAAACGGATTTGAAGTGACTAATTCCTCTGTGTAACCAGATATCCATCAAGCAGTAAGATGGATTATGGTTCAAGGCAAATGCTTCACATAATACAGATCCTAACCTCATTTAGAAGTAACATTTAAGCCTTTATTAAGGGGTTGAGTTACCACTTCTGCTTAAGCGGAAGTGACAGAGTCATTCACAAGGGTAATAAAAGCAAGCAAGATAGTGCAAGAGAGGGAACTGCATCTAGTGGCAAAGAAGTGATTGAAAAAAAATAATGTGGACCTTCTATTAGCACTCTGTGGGAAAGCAGCAAGCAATCCAGTGTCCAAATGCAATGTCCAATGTCCAATTTGGGCAGATTTTTCGAACACCCTTCAGTGTGAGGTCTCTCATAAAGGAATGTGGTGAACAAAAATCAAAGCTTTTATGTCAGTGATTTTATATGGATAGAGAGAAGCAATATGATCTACAGGACTCCATCAGAAGACGTTCGGTGTGGGTCTGGTTCTACCAAGAACCAATTTACTTATGACAAGCTGCTTCTGTATCTGCATGTTCTTCTGCGTGACCGTTCTGTTCAGAAATATACCCGCTCTTCCAGACCCATTCATTAAAATATCTACAGACAGTATCACAGTTAAAAGCCCAAGTTTGTTTTCTGGCTTTATATTTCTAATCTTTACAGGCTTCTCAGGACAGCTGGTCTTTTATTTTATTTTTTTTTTATTTTTATTTTTTTAATTTGTTGGTTTTTTTTAAGCCTAGAGAGGATTCTAGCTATGACTGGAAGCATCTTGCCAATGCTTTTATTAGTAATGCCAGTACTACACAAAATTCCTGGATAGCACTGATAGTCTTTGCACACAACAGCCATTTAGCTGTTTCAGGGTTTATCCTAAGAGCCTTTGAATAAACTGCTGCAAAATAATTACTATAAAAAGATCTATCTAGAATACTAAGCAGTGAGCTTTGAGGAAAATCCATTTGTTAAAGATTCATTACCTGACACAATTCATTCAAATGTGAGGAATCAGTGTTCTGCTAGGAGTTCTGTTAGAAATTCCAAGCTACAATTCTTCAAGCACAGCATTGTAACTTTTCTGACACTGATGATGCTATGATGCTAAAGGTAGAAAGAATTGCTCCCTGAAGTCCCTCTTTTTCTCTCTGTTGATTATAGACAGACCCGAGAGACTAGCTTTGACACGACACCTAACTTTCAGATAGCTGAAGTCACAGAAGATGAATACCATCTTGTCTAACATAATACAACGAAGCATCTGAATGTCTGAACTAAATCTTGCATAGGGAGATTGAATCCTGTGATGTTGTGAATTAGACGACTGGTTTATCATACAAACTTCACTCCCTGACCATACAGATATGGTCTAGACTGAAAGTCACACTGAACTGCTTGGGAATAAGCTTTGCAAATGGGAGTCAAGGAGAGCACTTTTTGGTCTCCGCTGAAAATATTTCCTGGCCTTTGTTTAAAGCAGCCAAGATCAACAAAATTTAGACCAAAATAACCACCCCAAAGGCTGGGGGGACAAATTCATTGATTTTTCTACGCATTCTTTACAAACACTTGGCACTGTATAAATCTCACACAAGCACAGCAAGATTACTCAAACATACAATGAAGCTCTGCCATGACCAGCCTCTCTGCCCGAGTAACTTTCAAAATAAGTGCAATTTTCTAAAGAGGAGTCCCCAGTGACAGCTCTCAATTATACCAACACAGTTACAGCTTAAGCAATGCCTAGCATTAACTAAAAACTCAAAGCTGATAGCAAGGCTACTCTTTCCTGTTTCATCAGCCAAGTACTTCTATTTAAGACTTGTAACAGATGCTCCAGTAAATTGTTGGATATTGTTATTGCTACTAATGGCCTCATTCTGTTCACTGCTTCACTCTCATTTCTAAGATCGATGGAAGGGCCGTTTAAAATAGCTTCCATTTCCACCCATCTGATTCCATCCAGGTGTTGACTCATCGACTATTCACTCACTGTGTCACATCGCAAAGGGCTTTGCTCATCTTTACTCATCTACTGCAACTTGCCTTTCTGTTTGCACTAAGGTATTTACAATCTCAGTGTAACACACAGACTGGAGACACCTGTGAGTACTTGTCTGAGGAGGCACAGCGATAGGAATAGAAGGAATAGTAATTAACTCCTTTGTAGTATTGGCAGAGCAGTATCACTGTAAGGCTGCAGTGTAAGAAGAGTAAATTTGCAAAACTGACTTTCACTTGGTGGCATCATGCCTGGTCCTGACATGATAATTACACTACTGGTACAGGAAAGGAATGCACTCTTTACTTCAAATGCTGAAAAATAATATGAACTAGAGAATGTTCTGGCTGCCATTATTCTTAAGACACTGCTGATAACTGTAACTGCTAGTAACAGAAGAAGCAAGTAGAAGTACACTTATTATAATTTATGGTGAGCTACATGAAGCCACAAACTAGATGACATTCTACAAATCAACAAATAAGATGAAGACTACATGCTATAATGTACACTTATGATGGAGTAATAATTGCCCTAACAGTTGCCTGATGAGATTAGATAGGCAGGAATGTTTTATGACTGAAGGGAAAAATAAAGGAATAGGCTTGCCCAAAGGAGAGAAATTGCTTGATTTCACTTGGGAGCAGAGCAAGTTGGAGATGCTGTTATGATAAAATTAGAGGAAAACTGAAGACAAACAGTGTAAGCGGGGAGGACCACGCTAAAGCACTCCGAGCAAAGAGCAGATTACACATGTATTGAAGTAGAATGTTTTTATAACACGCCACAGAAACTATGATTTTGGATTTCTCATTTGCCTTGATTAGTTGCAATCTATAAGAAAATACACTTGGTACAAAACCTATTTTGCAATCTAATTTTTTAAAACTGTAACTTTACAGGGATACAATAGCTACAAACACTAAGCATCAGCTCTAGCCTCCTTTACCAACAAAAACAATGCCAGCTATAATGTAAACCAAACTCTCCCACTGGCTGTGAAGAAACAAGCAATGACAGCAAGACCGAAATCCAAAACAGCACTGTTCCTATCAAATCTCTTAGGTTTCTCCTTTTCAAAGTTCCAACAATGATTAATGAGCAATCTTCTTAACAGCTTTCACTAACAGAAGACCTACCCAAGTAACTTCACTTTCTTTACTTCATGTTCTTCATGAAATAGTTTATATGCAGCAAATACTTCAGGTACTTAGCTGTCTGAGCCACTTGACATTTCTTTAGACATCCTAGTCACTTCTGTTTTGTTAGTGATGTGTACCACATAAGTGCCCGGTGAGTTAACGCTACTGCCAAGACTTTACATTTAGTGTTTTTGAACTTAGAGTAATAGTAATTAAAGTAATAGTAATAATAATTCTTCATTTTGGTTTCTTTAGTATTAACTTATTTTCATAAATACACTGTTATTGCATGAGGTGCATAAAGAGTCAGCAGTACATTCTGTAAGTAAACAATCATCGAGAATATTAAAGAAATATTAAACTTTCTTTGGTTCTGTATTCATTCTTTCTGGTACCATATACCACCATGCTGAACTTACATACGTGTTGCTTACAGCTCTAAGGGACATCTTAAAAATTCACTACATAGTTTATAATTCAGGCTTAAGTGCACAGAATATTCAGTGCTGTAATCTATGCAAAATCATCTACTTCAGATTGTGGCTAACAAAAATCAACCAAAACAGCTCAGATCCCAGTGTGCCACAATCTATTATCTCACAAAAATGGATCAATTGCCTCTTACCTTCAAAGTTTTAAGGTATCATAATAGTTGCTTTGTTCAGATTTATAACAAATTAAAAATCCAACACTTACATCATTTTTGGAACAACATGACAAATCTCTCTGTAAGAGCTGATTAAACTATACTTCCTTGTACATCTGGAAAACATTTCCAAACCTCTTGTTTTGCTTACAAATTTGCTGCTACTCCATCAGACATGCCCCATAGACAATACACTTCATCCTGGAATGAGACCCAGAATCCAGCTGGCTCATTTAAGTGCTTGCAACCTCCCAGTGGTACAAAACTTCTGCACTTCGGTTGGCATTTATTTAAGCAGGAGGGGAAGTGTTCTTCGAATTTCTTTTATGTAATAAAACCTAACTGGTAATTTAAGATCTCGCCATCTGTGTGTGACCTCTCGATCAATATGGCTTAGTACCAGGGCTTTCAAAGGCTCAATTCATAAAAGCAATGTATGCTTCATTTACAGAGATACTCCTTAAAACTGCCTCCACAGCGTATAGTCTTTCCTTTCTCATCCTCACAGGTGGAAGGCAAGCCTCAGTGCAATTCAGTAATGATGGAATTTTTGAAAACTCCTGGGGGACTAAGGAGCATAGTTCCCATTAATTTGTGCTCCTAAGTCACTTAGCAGCTTTTGAAAGTTCTCTCTTTCTCCAACTTTTTCCATTACTTCAAAGCAAAGGATCAAAACGCATGAATTTAATGAACTGACCCAGATTCTGATGTGCAGCTACTGGTTGTGAGCTTCCAAATACAGCATAAAGAAGTCTCCTTTGTTGAAGGGGAACGCAGTCCTCTTCAGAAAACTTCAGTCCCCAATTACAGATTGTTAAATTTTCAAGAAAAAAATCACCTGTTGCATCTGTGGTTTTTTTTTTGGTCAGCTGGCATTTCTAGTTACACGTTATGAATTTGATTTGAAATTACAAGGACAGGGCTTTTTAGCTTCAGTTGTTCTAACACAGAGTGCCTGCTTCACTGTATCAATCACTGCTAACACCAATGTGCCACATCTCTCCCACACTAGATACAGTCCCAAACTATTAAACAATGTCTCTGTGGCTTGGTGCAGCAATTGGTTTGCTAAGAAAGCTGGTTGAAGTAACCCATGCAGAAATAGAACAGCTGCACAAAGCAAGCAGGATTCCCCGAGGCAGAAAGAGAAAGGTTTTGAACTAGACAAGAGAAGAGCCAGGTAGGCTTTTTTAACAAGACTGGGGCAGATAAGTAATAAGACCTTTCAGACAGAGAAAACAAGCTGAATACAAATACTTCAGAAGATAAACCCTGAGGTGTAGAAGTGCCCTGAGCCAAAATCTAAGCAACATTTCACTGCAGTACAGAAAGTGGAGGAGTTACCCTGTTCTTCAATTCTATATGCACTGCATCACTACAGAGCAGTGGTACCTTAGAATTCAGCATTGGCACGTGATACTCATGCAGGCCTTTAAAAATAAGGTACTTGTTGCTGACATGACCTACATGTTCTCCAGTCTGGTACAATACAATCTTTTCTCCTTGTCCCATTACCTTCTCATTCTTGTTCTTCACCTTTCAAAAATAATTTTGTTCACCAATGCCTCCAGTGAGCCACGGAAAAAAAACTAACAACTTCCACCTGAACACCCCATGCATTAATCTCTGCTTGTGAACATTTTAAATGTTGATTATTTTTTATTTATTTATTTTTTTGCATTTAATCAATTTTCACAGTTCACTGAATCTCCCTCAGTCTCACTTGGTTCCTCTCCTTGTTTAACATATTATCTATCTAGCTAGTTCAGTCTGGTTGACTAACTGATTAAATCTGACTGCTCTACTAATTAATTGGATTGTTTTTCCCAATCGCTTTCGAACTGGTCAAACCTTTAATCATTTCCACCAGCTAGACCAGTTCTTCCTGCCTGACAAATGTGTCATTTGTTTTTGGCATTACTGGTTTATAACCAGCTTTCCTTTCCTCACTTCTTCCCGTCTTGCTTATTCTTTTGCTTACTTAGTTCTACTCCTTCTTACCTGACCATCTCTCTCTTCTGTTCTGACTTCCTAAACCTCCCTGCTGCTGATCACCTCAAAGAACACTGTAATTCTTCACTAACATGAATGAAGTTGTGTAGCCATCTTCAAGCATCCTGATCAATCCATAACCTTTCCTAGAAAATCCAGGAAACTACATGTCAGCCAGTCTCGCTTCTGTGCCTGTCAAGATCATGGAGCAGATCCTCCTGAAGGCACTTGGAAAATAAAGATGAGCTGACTGGTGGTAACGAAGATGGCTTCACCATGGGCAAACTGTGCCTGACAAATTTAGTGGTCTTTTGTGATGGAGTTACGACAGTGGATAAACGAAGAGCAACTGATGTCATCTGCCTGGATTAGTGCAAAGCACTTGATATTGTCCCACTTGTTGGATAAGGAATTGGTTGGATAGTCACACTCAGAGTTGCAATCAACAGCTCAGTGTCCAAGTGGAGACCAGTGATGAGTGACATTCCTCAGGGATTGGTGCTGTTTAACATCTTTGTAGGCAACATGGACAATAGGGATTGAGTGCACTCTCAGCAAGTTTGAAGATGACACCAAGCTGAGTAGAGCAGTTGACATGCTAGAGGGAAGGGATACTATCCAGAGGGACCTGAATAGGCTTGAGAGGTGTGATCATGCCAACCTCATGAAGTTCAACAAGGCCAACTACAAGATCCTGCACGTGGGTCAGGGCAATCCCAAGCACAAATACAGACTGGGCAGAGAATGGCCTGAGAGCAGCTCTGAAGAGAAGGATTTGGGAGTTTCGGTTGATGAAAGACTCAACGTGAGCCAGCAATGTGCACGTGCAGCCCAGAAGGCCAACTGTATCCTGGGTTGCATCAAGAGAAGTGTGACCAGCAGGTTGACAAAGACAATTCTGCCCTTCTGCTCTGCTCTTGTGAGACCCCGCTTGGAGTACTGTGTCCAGTTCTGGAGCCCCCAACATAATAAGGGCATGGAGTTGTTGGAGTAGGTCCAGAGGAGGGCCATGAAGATGATCAGAGGGCTGGAGCACCTACCCTATGAGGACAGGCTGAGAAAGATGGGGCTCTTTAGTCTAGAGACAAGAAGGCTATGGAGGGGACCTTATAGCAGTCTTCCAGTACCTGAAGAGAGCCTACAGGAAAGCTGGGGAGGGATTTTTGTAAGGGCAGGTAGTGACGGGTATAAGGGGAAATGATTTTAAACTGGAAGAGGGTAGATTTAGACTGGATATTAGGAAGAAATTCTTTACTGTGAGGGTGATGAGACACTGGAATAGGCTGCCTAGCAAGGTTGTGAATGCCCCCACTCTGGAGGCATTCAAGGCCAGGCTGGATGGGGCTTTGAGCAACCTGGTCAAGAGGGAGGCATTCCTGCCTATAGCAGGAGGATTGGAACTACATCATTCCAACCCAAAGCATTCTATGATTCTATAGCTGGCAGAAATTTTCACAAATCTGTTTAAAACAAAACCCTATACAAACCTACCCTTGACATTAAGCAAAATCAGGATTCTGCATGCCCTCTGTTACAACCTAGCAGTCCTTTGAAAATAAAGGAGTTTATTGAAGAAGGAGACACGGAGAAATAGACTATATTCTACTTTCACAATAGATTGGCTCGCAGAAATCTTTGAATGTGGAGTAACGCTGTTTTAAAATCATTGGCTCATCCATAAATCATAATTGTCCTAATTTCTCAGGTGAGTACTGTGAATCCTATGATTGTTTCAATAAATCCAAGCAATTAAAACATCACAAGAACTAAGTGGCAGCAATTAATAGTAATAAAAAAAAAGTTCAATTTGGGGAAAGCAGATTACAGAGTTCATTTTCCTTCACTGAATCAATGGCTCCTCTGTTGAAATAAGCCTTAATTAAGGGAGAAGGTCAGGATAAAAATCATATACATCATTAAAAAGATTATGTATTGGCCAATTCTTCAAGGTGTTAAAAAGTACTTAGTACCCACAACTGCCAACATTTGCAGGAGGCAATGATGGATTTACAGCGTCTCTCAAGCAGCTCCCAGTACCTCATAAGAACAGGCCCTTCTCTTTGGATAATAAAGATCTGAATTTTGCAGGTTGAGATTTCTTAATTTTGTTTCCTAACTCAAATCACCTAACATTCTGCATCATTGGAACCTGCCTACTCTGGTTAAGACAGTAACTCTGTATGAGAAACATCCACATTCAGTCTTTCTGTGGCGGATTCTTCTGACCTTCTATATGAGCGCATCAATTTTAAACACCTGTTTTATGAGCATTATGACACCATTTCAAACATTTCTTTATACCTTCTTCCTTACCTTGGAAAAAGAAACACATAAGCAGGATTACTGAGTAAAACAACAGAGCCCTATGTCTCATTCACCAACATGGTGGCATGACTGACCTATGAAAATCAAATCCTTTAGATATTCAGGTTCATCTTCCTCTCTTTGGCAGGTAAGCTGATGTTTTAAATACATTAAATTACTTAACATAATCATAACTGTCCAAATGTGGCTCTACAATAAGTAGGTTCTTGCAGTCAGCAAAAGAAATGCATAATCACGGATTCATTACTGTCAGAATCTACTCTATTAATATAATTAATATTGTTCCTAGAAAAGGCAGAGTAAGACTTAAATGGCTTTATTTTTTATTCCTAGATACTATAACTGAATTTCAAAAGGATGAAAATAAAAAGTGAAACCAAAGATAAAGCCCATAACAAGTGCTTCAGACTATTTTACTTAAATGGGCACAAACCCATTAGTGAAATAATTAGCACTTTGGAATTAACTTCAAACGATTTAACTTCACTACAGCCACTATACTCTAAATCACTATTTTTCCTCCAGTGTGAGACCCCTAAAGGACTAAAATGCTACCAGGCTACAGGCGTTTTTGTACACAGCCTGAAGTCAGAATAATCTCCCTTATGGGGGGAAGAGGTGAATGAGGAAGAAGGTGGTTGCCAGTGCAGTTGGAGACAAATATTTTCATCTTAGTATATCTTTTCCAAATGTCTACTTAGTTATCACTAAGTAGATATTAGATCCAAAGGAAAACAAGCTCAGTCAAAATGCATTAATAGCATAGGCCACTCTGAGAAAAATGCAGCCAATTTGCTCGACTGCTATTTCTTTAAAAAATGAGGGATACTCAGGACTGAAGTCAAACATGTGGACTAATTCCCACTGACTTCATTTTACTCTGGATCTGTTCTCTGTCTTGTTGAGTTCCTTAACTACAGCATTAACATCAAAGGCACTTCTCCAGTTTCACAAAAATGATCTGGGTAGGTCACATTAGTATTATGGAATCACAAAACCATAGAATGGTTCATACTGGAAGGGACATTAAATCCCATTCAGTTCCAACTCCCTGCTGTGGGCAGGGATGCCACAGACCACCTCTCAGGCTGCCCAGGGCTCCATCCAGCCTGGCCTTGAACATATCCAGGGATGAGGTACCCACAGCTTTTCTGGGCAGCCTGTGTCAGTGGCTCATCACCTCAAGTGAAAAATTTCCTTCTAAAATCTAATCTAAATAATCCCTCTTTTAGTTTAAAGCCATTCCCCCTTGTCCTATTGCTATCATCAGATTGTGTACAATTTGGTCTCTTTCCTGTCTATAAGCTCCCTTCAAGTACTTAGAAGACCACAGTGAGGTCCCCTCAAAGCCTTCTCCAGGATGAACAACTTTAGCTCCTTCAGCCTGTCTTCATTGGAGAGGTGCTCCATCCCTCTGATCATCCTTATGGCCCTCCTCCGGACCCTCTCCAACAGCTCCCCATCTTGTGATGGAGGCCTGTGCATGGACAGAGTACCCCATTGGGGGCCTCATGAGGGCAGAGTATAGGGGGACTATCACCTCCCTCACCCTGCCAACCACCCCTCTTCTGATGCAGCCCAGGATATCGTTCGTAAGCGCACACTTCTGCCTCATGTGAAGCTTTTTGTCCACCAGCACCCCAAAGTCCTTCCTCACAGGGCTGCTTTCAATGAGTCCTTCTTCCAGTCTGTATGTATATTTGCGATTTCCTCAACCCAAAGTGCAAAACCCTGCACTTGGCCCCGCTGAACCTCATTAGGTTCTCATGGGCCCATTTCTCAAGCTTGCCCAGGTCACTTTGGATGGCATCCCCTCCTTCTACTGCGTCAACTGCATCACTCGGCTTAGTATCATCAGCAAACTTGCCGAGGGTGCGCTCAATTGCACTATCCATGTAAATGATAAAGATGGTACAGGTTGGTCATGAAAAATGTGGGTCTTGAGCTTCAAATAGAGACAGTTACTTATGAAATGAAACACAAAGTTTTTTAATGTTTACTTTTCTGTTTTTATAACAATAGACCCATATTGACTGTGCTTAGTGTTTTGTTTACTATTCTGAGCAGTGGTGGAACTCCAAACCAAAGAAAATTACATGTTGGGATCCTCCTGGAAATACAGGTCCCATAATTACAACTAAGCAAATAATTCATAACTTAGCTGCCTCATAAATTTTCTACAAACATCTTACAATTTTTACTGAGTTTTACTTATTTAAAAACTATAAAAAATATGCATTATTAACATCTATACTAGCTGTGTGTCATGACAAGGGGATATGGTTTAGCAATGGGACAGGGTAGGTCAGGTTAATGGGTGGACTTGATGATGTTGAAAGTATTCTTCATACTTGATGATTCTATGATACTGTTTCTTTGGTCTAGAAGAGGTTAACTTTTCTAGGTGGTATTCCAGTAGAAAGCATCAAGAACTCATTTTGGAAAGATTCTCACTGCTATCTCCCTGAATTCAGCTAACCACAACACCCTGACAATTAATTTATAAGACAAAATGCTGAAAGCAAGTATATATGGGAAAATGATAAATATTCAGTTACTGTATGAATACACAAATATGTAATTAGTTTTAGTAATGTTTTAGATACATAAGCAATCTTGTTTGAAAAAAAACCCTTACTGATTTCCTAAGTCAATTCGTAAGTCTGTTGCTATACTATTTATCAAAAGGAATCATGGAAAATTCTATCTGGCAGTTGCCCATCGTTCTTCATGTATGTTTCAAGCCTGCAATTTTTACTCTTCCCTCATTATCTCTTTTCCAAGTAAAATCACCTTTGGGTCTTCAAAATCTCTCTTTTGACCATTTCTTTGCCTTGGATCAATGCTTTTGCTTTTAGTATAACCTTAACTTCAACTTTCAGAAATTTGCATGAGTATTACAGTTACAGGATCATTACAGAACTACTTACCAGCTCCAAAGGTAATGAGTGTATTTCTATGTACTTTGAGTATCTCTTGAAAAAGCAATTGCTGAATGGACAGAAGCATTAACTTAAGAAATCAACAACACACATTCTCTCCCCACTTCAAAATAAATACGTTTTTTATGTTGCCTACTAAGCTTGAAAACCTGAAAGCTAAGTGCTTTCTCTTGGACATGGTGAGTGTCTGAAATAACTACCTTAACAGCCTCAGAGCATCATTAAACCTTTAACATGTTTTAAAAGCATTTGAACTTCATGCTCCTTGCTTAAAAAGTTACTTAGAATTGGTAAATCAAACACTGCTAAGTAAAATAAAGTCTTGTAATTTACTTGTGCTTACTATTAAGTACTTTAATTAAGACTTTTGGAAATAAGTTAGCAAACTAATTAATTTACAACAGCAATAAAAATAGAAAGAAACCCATTAAATATCATTAATAAGTCGATACATTACTTAGGAAATTAGCTCTATTTTTATTACTAGAAATTACCATCAACTATCAAATGCCACTGTACCAGTTACTTTACTTGTACAAGGAACAAATCTGTAACTTACATTAAATAGGTATATTTCTTCCCTGATATTTTATTTTTTGCTATGGATTACGGCACTTATTTAAATAGTAAGTTGTAAGAAAAAATTAGACAATCAATACTTTGGGTTTTAGACACTGACAAGCACAATCTGCATTTAAGACAATAACTGAAAGTCAATTGGATGTAGGACTATGGGCAATGCTATCTGTTAATTGGCCTGATCCCAAACCTGTATAATTTCAAGCAGCATTTTTATTGATAATAGGAGCTTCCTAATCAGAATCTAATCCTGTGCCTCAGGGCACGTGCTTTGCTTAAAAAACAAAGATGCTAAAAATCCCAAGAGCTTGATCGAGTGCATGAGAATAACAGTGGTGATGATGTACAGCAATGGGAAGAGACTCACCAAACACAGTTACTGCTCATCCTGAGCGTTAAACCAACAAAATAAAACCTCTCAATCTGCATGGGTTTTCATTTTTCCTATCAGACTAACCTGATCAAGACTGATTATGTATAGGAATTGGATAATGTGAAGATATTCAAGTAACAAATCACTTTGATTTTCTTGTCTGTTGAATGAAAAAGAAAGGAAAGCACAGAGAATTAGATAGAAAGCTATTTCTAATCAACATTTTTTTAGCTAGATGGTATTTCAGTCTTGAATTTTTAACTTTAGAATTACAGAAGGCTTCAGGATCAGCACCAGAATTTTAATTTGTTAATTTTCATTCCAAATATATTTCTATTTTTTCACTTCAGATGCAAAAATACTATTTTTTCCTTGATAAAAGAATTCAAAAAATGGAATTCTCCATGTTCTAAAGCAAACTCTAACCCCAAACCTCCACCTTATTCATACCCCTATTAGCATCTAATTTAGATTCAAATCCGTATTCAACCACAGAAAGAGCAGCCTAATTTCCTAAGAAAATGCCCCTTAATTTGTTTTTGAACTGTGTACAAGGTCTTTAAAAGGCTTAGTAAAGTCAGGGTGAAGGGTTATTACTGTTTCTCAGATGCCTCTTTCCCAAATTCATGTATGTTTTAGACTCTTCAGTGGCATTAAGGTATCCAATTGCCTAAACTGCCTAGAGGCCTCAAACAGCTAAAGAAGAATTAAATGTAGATGAATCTTTTCATGTAGCTTTCCCTATTTCCCAAGCCTCAGGCGCTACCTTGCTTGCCCATTACTACTTCCTTTCTAATAAGTGTGCACAGTACCACATATTTACTTGTATGCATAACACTTAACAGTTTCAGCTAACGGAAAAAAATAATGTGAGTTTATTCCCTAGTAGTATAATTTATATACCTTGTACTGTAAACAGAGTAGAAGAATAGCCAACTGCTAAAAATCTGTAGATAAAAAAGGACATTTGGTCCTTCTGTGCTCACAATATACTTTAACAGCCTCAGCAACTGAATTCTGTCATCTTCAGAACTGCTTCTTTTCCTGCAGAGAAAGATTTGGAGGGTACTGCTAGACGAAAAACTGAATATGAGCTGTCAAAATGCTCTTGCAGCCCGGAGAGTCAATTATATCCCGGGCTGCATCAGAAGTGGTGTATCTAAATGATGTAAGGCAGCAATTCTCTCCCTCTGCTCTTGTGAGAATCCACCTGGAGTATTAAGTTCAGCTCTGAGGTCTGGAGCATCTCTCCTATGAAAACAGGCTGAGAGAACTGGATGTATTCACTCTAGAGGTGGTTCCAAGGAGACCTTACGTATGCCTTCCAGCACTTAAAGTGGATCTACAGGAAAGATAGAGAGTGCAGCAACAGGATAAGGGGTAATGGTTTCAAACTAAAGTAGGTTTCGATATTAGGAAATTATTCACTGTGAACTGATGAGGCACTGTACCAGGCTCCCCAGAGAAGCTGGAAACACCCCATCCCTGGAAGTTTTCTAGCACACATTGGAAGGGGCTTTGAGCAACCTGACATAGTGGAAGGTGTCTCAGCCCTTGGCAGAGATTTGGAACTAGATGATATTTGCAACTGAAACCTTAGTCTTTGGTTCAGCTGGGATAGGGTTGTTTTTCTTCATAGCACCTCGTGCTATGTTTTGGTTTTAGTAGAAAATAATGTTGATAGTGCACTGATGTTTCAAATTGCTGCTGAGCAGTATTGTGCAGAGTCAATGCCATTCCAGATTCTAAGCACCTACTAGTGAGGGGCTGGGGGTGGGTGGCAGGGCAAGGAACTCAGAGGGGACGGAATCAGGACAGCTGACTTAGATTGGCCAAAGGGATATTCCATACCATATGACATGCAGAAGCAAAGTTTTGTAGGGAGTGGGAGTTCTCCCTCTATTCCGCTGTCTGAGGGCTAGCTGGGCTTCAGTTAGTGGGTGGTGAGCAATTGCCTGAACATCATTTGTCACATACATTCATACATATATATATATTCACATATATATATTTATATTTGTCATAACAATTATTCTTTTCCTTTTCTCTGTCTTTATCTCAACCCATGAGTCCTACTTCCCCACTAGGAAGGGGGGGGAACAAGTGAATGACTGTGTGGTGTTTAGCCTCCTGCTGGTTCAAACCACAACACCAACCCATGGCAGGATTTGAAACTAGATGATCTTTCCAAACTATGTTGTGATTCTATGATTGTGTCCTGTATTGGTGTGAGCTTCTAACAAAAGTCTCACTAAAACATTAACCTTTCACTCAGCAAACAGTGCCTGTCCTTCACCTAACCATCACAGACGGCTCTCCTTCAGGCACTCCCAAGCAAAAAATCTATGTACTTTCACAGCAGCTGAACATCTCCCATAGCTCGTTGCAACGCATTCCCAAACACTATGGATTTCAATGATTTCTGTCCTATTTACTTTGTTTTGCAGAGTAGAAACACTTTATTTTCATCCTTACAGAGATATCAAGATGTGTTTTGTATGCAAGTAGAAAAGCAGGTGCATTCTATCTGAATACACTTTGCACTTCCAGCACACAGCCAAGCTATTCACTGTTGGAGCCTAGAGATCATCCTTATGTATGGACAGTGTAATAAACCTCTTAATACAAGTTGCCTTTGTGAAGAGCAATGTAAATAACCAAAACCACATAGACTCTCCAACAAGTCCCCCTCTTCTAGAAGGCTGAAAAGGAGGATGTGTAGCTCTGCAGTATTCCAAGTAAATAAAAATGACAAAAGGTAATGTGTTAAGTGCTAGAAGTAATAACACTCTTCACTGACACTCCACCTAAAGATTTCAGTATGATTCACAAGCTCCATAAAGATGGCAGAACTAAAACGCAGGTGCTTCTGACAAAAAGCACTAAATTTACATACTTAAATTGATAACTAAGCTTGTATTTAAAAAGGTAACTCCCATTAAGGTTGTCCATTACTTAAATTTCATGCCCTGTATTGAGCTATTTTAGGGGTAACTCCGCAATAACTGCTTTGGAACACTTCCAATGAAGTGTGCATTTTAAAAAACCAAGTTCTTGATAGTTGTTTAAAAATATATATATATATATCTTGGCTTGCAAGATATCTTTCTAGACACCACTCATCTGTTCTGTCTTCTGTTGCAGAAAGTGAAGTTGTCAGGATATGCATCTGGCAAGCAAGGAAGAGTACTCATTTGTGTTTTCCAAAATGGAATTTCTCTAGAATTTCTTTCCAAAACAGGAAAAAAATATCTTGGTTCTTTCAAGAGGTTAAAAACTTCTAATACAACATCATTAGTAAAATTATTCCCTGGAAGGCATCCTACTTTTTGTTTAAATGACTGATCTGATAAGAAATTTTAATTCCATGAAGGTTCTTTAACCGCCAGAAATTATCCTCCTCTCCAAAAAGACACCAAAATGTTTTAAGACAGAAACAATAAAATAAGGTACGTTACCTGCAGTGCAGTTCTTCATCGCAAAGGAATCCACAGCTGCTATGCTCTTGTTCCCATTAGCAGCGTACTCCAATGAGATCCGAAATGGTTTCTCTATATGTCCAACTCTTCTTTGAAGCAGCACCCATCTGCTCTCATCATACAGCAAGAGGAAACAATAAAGGAGAAGAGTGATAAGAAAGGCTACTTTACAAAGGCCAAAGCCTCCAGAGAAGCAGCTCCACATGTAGCCACTCATACTATAGCCCCACCACCATCCTCTCACAGTGCTTCTCAGCCAGGGACTTCCTTCCCAGGGATTTTGCAAAACCAAGCTTCTAAGCACCAAGATTTCCAAAAAGCTAAATGTGGAAAAGCCAGCTAAATAGTGGCTCTTCTGTCACACTTTGCTCCTGGACTTCTTGCAAATATCAGCCTGTGAAATCTGTAGCACACATGCATACCCTCTCACTCGCCCTGCTTCTTGCTGGCAAAGGCTGTTACAGTCAGACTCAGGCGATGAGTCAGTCTCAAAGGCTTGCACTGTTGGTTCAGGTAACATACAGGAAGCACAACAACTAAAACATACAATTTCTCCTAGCTTAATTTACTCTCTGAGATGTGAGAGGACAGAATGGGCTTGTTTTCTTTAATGTCTATTTGCTACTGTCTAATCAGCTGCTCCACCTGAGACATCTTGCCAGCTAGCACAAGAACTGCACCCAGATGCTCAGTGACCAGGTCTTACACATCACCTCTGATTTAACATCTGATTACACTGGTGTCCAGCAAGACATGTCAAAATCCAGGTAGTAAAAATATAAGTATCTGTCTTTTCCTGAATGTGCTGTAGCCCTTATCTGCCTGTCAGTCTCACTTCAGTGCCTGGTAATGCTACAGAGAAGATTATTCTCGGAGTTATTGAAAAACACCTGAAAGATACTGCAGTCAAAGGTCACAGTTCATGAAGGGGAAGTCCTGTTTAACCAACTTAATATACCTTTATGACAGGGTCACCCACCAAGCTGACTAAGGGAAGACAGAAGATGTAATTGTTCATGATTTTAGAAAAGCTTTGATGCAATAGGTGAACAACTGGCTGAGGGGACGTGCTCAAAGAGTTACATTAAATGGGGTTACATCATATTGGTGACCAGACACTACTGAGGTTACCCCACAACTCCTTTTTAGGGCCAGTACTCATCAGTATTTTTATAAATGATCTAGACATAGGCCTCGGATGTGTACTAAGTAAATTTACAGATGATAAACTGGGATGAGTTGCTGACTCCCTCAGGAGTGGGGAGGCCTTGCAGAGAGATCCAGACACATTAGAGAGCTGTGCAGTTGCCAAATGCATAAGTTTAAAAAGTGCACTGCCAGATTCTGTACCTGGGACGGGGTAACCCTGGATATATGTACAGACTGGGGGATGAGAGCAGCTGTAGAGCTGCCTTATGGAAATGGATCTGGGGGTGAGGGAAAGGCTGTGCCCCAGAGGGCAGTGAGCATGGCACAGGCTGCCCAGGGCAGTGGGCACAGCCCCAGTGGCAGAGCTCAGGGAGCATTGGGGCAGTACCCTCAGCCATATGGTTTGGGTGGCGCTGTGTGGAGCCAGGACTTGGGCTCAATCCTTGTGTCCCTTCCAACTGGACATATCTGACAATTTTTAGGAGTAAAATAACAGTGGTAATGCTCTCTGGCCCATTTAATTTTTTTATTTTTATTTTTAAACTGTGCACAGGCTGCCAGTAAAAACACTTAATGACACCATTTGTGAAGGGATGCCTTCCAACAGGAAGCTTCAGCAGCTACAGAATGGCCATCATCCATTTCACGCTGGTTTGTTTGCTGCCTGGTCACTCACCATAAACACAGAGATGAGAAATTCTCTACGACTCCATTCAAGTCATTACTAATCTACTTCTTCATTTTTCTTTTTTGTTACATGAAAAAACCAGCACCAAGCAAAAAAAAAACCCTCTCTTTTTAGCATACTGGAACTGGAGGTAAGCAAGACAACAGGTAATTATAAAGCCTACTACAAAACAACTTTTATTGCTTCAGCTGCAGATTTTAAGATGAGAACAAAAACTTACTATGTTTCCTTCAGTTGATTTCAAGGACTCAATATTGAGTTTTTTGAGGAATGCTGTTCTTTCTTAACATAATTGGTCAGGGCAACAATTTTTTGTTGCTCTTTCACACCATCCTCTTGAAACATAAACACTTCCTTATCAAGTAACTAACTCCTATCATCCTAGTACGTATTGGGTTATGTATGTTCATGTGTGTGTCTCTCCCTGTCCTTCCCTCTCTGCACCATTTGCACCAACAGCTATTTGTGCCTGCTACAAGTGAGGACCAATACAAAATCTCTAACCCTATCCCACTAATAGCTGGGAGACTCTTCTTCATCCCAGCAGCAGTAGACACATTCTTTTTCCTCGGCAGAAACATAGCAGTGTCACTACACCCTGTTCAATATGACAAAATTCCCATCAGGCAAGGAAGCTGCCAACAGCTATGTTAAGGACCTAAATAAAAGTCCTAAGCAAGGGTTGCAAAAAGGCCCTGACAGTAGCTAACTGTTCAACTCTTATCTGAGAACATTTGATTTTTTTTCCCTGTAGTTTACCGTATTTCTTTCTCCACTCCCATCCAATTCCAACAACAAGACTGCTAAGTTTTATGAATCTTCTATCTTCCACATTCTTCTGACTTTTATGCTTGAACTTCCAGCTTCAGAAGGGGATGCTCAGCATCCTCTCCTTTTCAATCCCCCTCATCCAAATGGCTAACTCCATTTTTAGTGAAATTAAATAAAATGAAGTATTGAAAGTGGTTTAAATGCCTAGCTACTCTACGCATGCATTATTTCTTTTGATGTCATCCCAAGTTAGGTATATTACAAGGATTAAGGATATGAATTTCCCTACAAATAGGATAGAAAACAGCCATAGATCTAATTTTTGTTATGAACTACAGAAGCATCTATATGTCACAAAAATTGTTCTCCTCAGTTTCAGAAGACTGATGGATTTTAATTCCAAGTACGCAGTGGCTCTCAACAATGATTTCCATTTCTGTGCTACTGCTAACCCTCTGGATAAATGTGCCAGGAGTTTTAGGAATTGCTTTTCTGAGTTACTGGCGCAATAACTTTAGTTTGAAATTCTCAGGCTTCTCATAGTTTACCACGGAAACTTTATTAACTCCCAGAGCTGTTGCCAAGCAGGTATTTTATTTCACTGCAACGCAAGACTGGAAGAGGCAGATTCACTCAAGTCCAGATTCATAAAAAAATATATTCAAACCAATTTCTACAATAGACTGCCTGAGATTCAAAGATTCACGTGAAATGAATTCCCAAGTATTAGACCGTTTCTTCATGGACACAAAAATAAATGACCTGAACATGACACTAACTGGTAGATTTATTAGGGACACTGAAATAGCTACTGGATCAGTACAGAGACCCATGGTCAAATGAAGATAAGAATCAATTCTGCTGTCATTTCATGGCAGAATAGAGACTCTGAGCTCCACATCTTTCCATACAACACCCTGAATGTAACAGAAACACAGCCACTTTAAGATCTTTTAATACAGGCTTTCTGGCAGCAACAAGATCTATGTAGGTCACTCTGAAAGCAACATCTCCTATTTATTTCCATGGAAAGTACAACAGATAGAAAGAGCACAATAACACTATTTGATAAAGAAGATTCTCAGCTACAAACCAGTTTTTCAACATAACCATTAGCTACAAACCAGCTTTTCAACATAAACATTAGCTACGCCTTTTCACCAAATGGACTTTCCATCACAAGAAAAACATGAGCTTACCAAAGTGAGTCCTGCAAACAGCCACAGAGATTATTAAGGTATGAGGAGAGGCTGTGAAAACTGGGATACTGGGATTGGTTAGCTTGGAATAGGGAAAGCTCACAGAGGATTTTGTCAGTGTTTTTATGTTGTGGAAGGTTATCAAGTCAAGAGAGGCAGACAGTGATATCTAATGAAAGGACAACAGGCGATGTGCACAGGTTGGAATTCAAGAGATCCCATTTAAAGACAAGAAAAATATTGCTTAATCTAAGGGTAATTTAACAATTGAAGAAGATGCTCAGAAATTTTAGAGAGTCTCTGTCCTTGGACATATTCAAAACCTGACTGGACATGGCTCTGGGTAACCCCTTCTTGATGACCCTGCATTGAGCAGCGAAGTTGGACAAGCTGATTCCAGAGGTACCTTCCAGTCTTAATCATCCTGTGATTCTGTGAAACCTCACTCCCAAAAGAAAGTTATAGCAGATAACAGACTGTACCTGTTAGCCTCTGCATAACCTCCAAGCAGCGTACAGAATGATGAATTGGACTGGGAAGCTGACAGCTGTAAGGCCAAATGCATCAGTTATAGTGCATATAGCTATAATCTCCACATAGCCTTCAACAGCAAAAGCTGTTTTTACCACAGCATCAGCCATAACAGCCATGATGATCTCTCTACCACAAGCAGTAGTTTTACAAGGCAATAGTTTAACATCTTAATGCAATGTAAAGAATTATAATGGCTATAATGGCTGTAAAGCAACACACTACAATGCATTGATTAGACACTTCTCAGTCTTGTTTCAGCAGGCCAGAGCCACCCAACAAAACTTTCACTGATGTTATGGTAAAAAAGAAGTTGGCTCAGATATCTAAAATCTGGAACAAGCATAGGTTTAGGCAAACTTATAGAAGCTTTGTCTTCAGTGACAGAATAGCTCAGAATTGTGGAACCATGTATTATTAGACTTTGGACAAGCTCAGACCTGTATATTCACTAGAGAGAATTTGCTGCTTAAAGAAAGTCTGGACTACACTCAGTGTTTCTCTTATAAGGCTGTATCATTGTTCCCCAAACTACAAAATGCTGCTGACAGAAACCAACCACAGTACAAGATCTGAATTTCCAAGTGTCCATCTATGGACTCATTTACAGTCTGGAAAGTGAAGGTATGCTAGAAACACAGAACTTCCACAGCCCTGAAAGAGTTAGGTGATCAAACAGACCACAGCGGTCCCGAACAACGTGAACTGTTTCTCACTGACCTCACCTTCTTCTTAGTGTTACCTCTGACCTTCTGTTCATAATTCTGTCTGCTGGTTATGCTCCCCTGCCTCTATTTCACATGTAGTTACCCAGTTTTAGAAGCGTCAGTCAGTTTTCATGGAAACTTAACTTCTGAGAGGTATTTATCATCCACCTACTGTTTTGGTTGTCATGTAGCATGAAGTTTCAGGAGGAACATATTACTGATTAATTTGAATCAGTGTTCTAATGCATTAGATGTCATGATGCATGCTGCTCTAGGTAACACAAGCAGTGACTAATTGCAAGTGCATTACAGGACGTTCTCTTAGAAGCAGTGAGTTCATAAAAAGATGGGCTTGAATTCTTAGGCAGAATCTCAAGCCAAAAAATTTGTGTCCCGTACTTGTCTGTCTTCATGGATTTGAATCCAATCAACATACTCATACATGTTGGGTGCACTTTCATCGTGCTAAAGAGATGTTTCAAAGTGCTAAATTTCAGCAAGCTTTAGAACTTGGGTCTTCACATCCTAAACATAGCAAGCATCTTAGTGATTATTCCCCAGACTTCCACCTATATATGGAAGATACAATTAATTTCCACGCTGACAGCCAGCCTGGCACCTGCCTTACCATCTATGTCTTCAGGTACATGCACTGTGGGTTTGCACTGGTCCCTAGCATAGGTTGTTTCATCTATGAACATAATTCCAGCCTTGCTCTGATAAAGCCACTGTTTTCTTCCACTCGGGGCCCAATCTGAAAGCAAAAGTCTTAATCATATGAGAAGAAGCAAACAACTAGCCAAAAAAGGAAACAAAAAAACAACTTTACAAAGATCCAATTCTAAATCTCATTACCTTACATACATTAAATGTGGGTTAAATATACTAAAAATGTAGTTTGGGAAATAAAGAGCTGTATGGCCACTCCCCAGTCACAATTTGGCTTGTGCACTTCCAGGAACAATTATCATGAGGCTGAGACAAGAAGATTACTTTTAGCCTACATGAACTTAAGAAAAAAGCTCCCTAAATTCAAGTTCCATTGTACTCCCCTATCTCCACTTCACTGACCCCCAATCCCCCTCTCCCACCTCCCCCCCCAAAAAAAAGAAGGTAACAGATTTTCTTATACCTAAGTTGAGTTCCAGTGTGATTCTGTTTCTCCAAATCTGTGCTCTCTACTGTCAGAAACACTTATCGTGCCATGCCTGAGAAGAAAATGCAACCTACCTAGGCAAGGACTTACTCTACCCTTGGTAAAGTGTTCAACAAATTTTGGGAAATTACAGAATTAAATACCAATAACAGAGTCTGCACCAGAGTATTTCACATCAAAATCCAAATGTGGCATGACAAAGGAAGTGAAATATTGAAAGCTGCCTTTTGAGAATGAAACCTTGTTAAGGACAGGATTAAATGCAAAATAATAATAATAATAATAATAATAATAATAATAATAATAATAATTTTATATATGTATATATGTATATATATATATATATATATATATATATGTTCCTAGGAATCCAAAAGAGAATTTTCCCCCTTTACCAAATGAATTGGTGAAAAAACATAACTTGCTCCATCCTACATGCCATTGAATAATTATAAATGAGTTTACAGCAGACACTAACCTTGCCTCCACGCTGCTCCAGACTTACTTGCCCCATAGGAATTAATGGGTACTGCATAAACAAAGAACCAGACTAGATTTTTTTAGGCTACAGCAAACAGGATTTTTTTTTTCCCGAAGATGCCATTATAATTCCAAGACAGAAGGAGAAAAAAAAATAACATGAACCATAGGGGTTTTTGTTGTTGTTGTTGTTTAGTTCAGACAATACAATACACTGCTCTGTAATTGCTTTTAATTATCAATTTTAAATCAATTTCAGTTTACTGATCCTAAAATTACTTAAAAGACACCAGAGTCTGAATTTGATGGATGATGACATACTTCATCTTGAAAAGGACCTATTTCCTAATATGACAACAAATAAAGTCAGTGTATATTAATACAAGACATTATTCAGCATTGAAGGAGAAAGCTCTCGATGTGCAAAGCAGGAAGTGTACAATGCAAAGTCATCTTATCACTGGGCACTCTGCTTAAGAGAAAGAAAAATGGCATGCCTTTTCCTCTATTGATTTAATGACAATTGTCCACCTGCCACTTGCTGTGGCCTCTTGCATATGAAATAAGTAATAGTTAGGGATAGGTAACACAATTAAAACCTTCATTAGTGTCTCTGGATCAGACCTTTAATATCCCCATGACTACTATATTCTACTAGCTTCCACAATGCTTCTCAGTTGTTCCCTCAAAGTGCATTTAGAAATTGTATTCACAAAAGTTTTGCTGTGAAAAAAGATGTAATTAATTGCAATGATTTTCTTTCCTTTCAATGTCTAAGGGAAAGAAAAGCATAAAACCAGCGACCTCCATACAAGAAAATACTATGTAGTTCTTCTAGGCCTGGCTGATGGGTCAGACACACACGTAATTACCTTACCAGGTACTACAGAACAAGATGATTCTGGCTCCAGACTGCAATGGTACTGCCTCCCTCGTACTAGGGAGGAAGCTAACTCTACCCTTTTAGGACTGTGCTGCTGGGTCCCTTTGTACAGCCAGACTTTTTAAAGATATCAGGGCAGAAGTTGCTTTAGGTTTCAGTGAGACAAGTAACCCACACGAGATATCTTTAAGTCATTCTTAGATGACACTGAAAGTTTGCAAAATTAAGCCATTAGAGTTTCATTATTATTTGGATCTTGTCCTGTACTTAGAGCATGTTACAAGACCACAGTACAATGATTGTACATGGAATTTCTTTAAACAGATTTTTATTTTTGACAGAAATGCTATGAAAAATTATGTTATCCTGTTAACTTTCATAGAATTAAAACATTAGCGTTTCCTTAACCTCTTTTCTGCCTTGTGGAAAGGTCAATGTTTCAAAGGGTTTTTTTTTGCTTTTACTTACCTGGTTAAAGTAAATTTCCTTCTCTTTAAAAACTTACATTTGAATGCTGCAATAAACTGAATCAGGTAAGTATCTGTCCAGAACTGCAGCCAGCCTCATAATTCAATCTAATTTCTGTGTTTACAAATGAGATTCCTTTAATAGAGTTGAATACAGAAGCCCTGAAAGAAAGAGCACAGAAACTCAGAGGGATGCAAAGAAGGGCAATGAGATTAGGCTGCTCAGCAAAGGACTAACTTCTTTCCAGCAGAGTCAAGTGGTATTCTGACATGTAAACATACTTGTGTTTTGTTTTTTTTTCTTTGAAGACAAAACCAATGGATTTTATACTCAGAGAGCTCTCCACATCCATTAAGCAGTTCTCAGTTACTCTGGGAGGTCTACACAGACATGACTAACCACTAAAGTGAGAGACTATTGCAATAGCAAATACACATACAGTACAAATAAATATTCTTCGCTGAGGAATATGTTCATCCCACACTTGTTTTCTCCTTCTGCTCTCTGGTTAAATTGTGTAAGATTGAAAATGCTTTTTTTCCACCTTGTGGGAAGAGCTTGGCTGGAAGCACTGCTGAGATGCTACAGTTAGTAACTGCATCTGAGATGTAGCATCAAAACTATTTAGAAAAGAACAGTAGCTCAGCACTGCTGCACAATGGCTCTTCAGTGTCATCTCCTTTTGTAGCCCTCTCCCTGTCTGCCCATGAGCTTGATTACATTTCTTTTAATGAATCTAGTACTGCCAAAAAATGAGATTTCACTCTATGAAACCAAATTGCAATAACTGCTCACAGTATACAAGCCAAGGTAACCCTAGCTGGACTTAGCTTTCATATAACCTATTACACCTTTAAATTCTTATACAGATCCCACAGCTCCTTTGCAAAGAAATCAAACACCTCATTTTTCAGGTGGATGAAAACAAGGCATAGAAAGGTTATATGACTCACTCAGTCACTCAATAAATAGATGGAAGGATGAAGATCAGAGATAAAAATTTATGATACTTATTCCTATGTCCCAATCCTCTGCATCACGCTGCTTCTAGTGAGAGTAATTAAATTCCATGCTTCAGAGAGTAATTTAATTGTCTTTGAGGATCACAGGGAAATTCTATTCTTTCAACCCAATGTACATCATTGCAATTTTTGCTTTTTTTTTTTTTTTTTTTTGGTGTACCAAAGAGTAGTTTCCTTTTTTAATTTAAATAGTAAAAGCGAAACATTATCGATGTTAATTACAGCCAAATGTGGCCACTGCTTCAGGAAGACAGGAGGTCTCTTCAAAGAGAAGAGCACAGCGGTAAGGTATTCTGAAATAAGTGAGTTCTCAATAGCTGCGTGTAGGAGACCAATTAAATAGGAATCCTTACCTCTGCGCTCAGCAATGACTTTTCATAACACAACTAAAGGAAAGTACAGATAGTGTGGCTGTTCAACATCTGCACACTGGAATTAACACTTGGAAAATGTTAGGTTCAAAGGCTGAAAGCGTGGATGAAAGGAAAGTTTCTACTTGAGAGAACATCTGCGCTCAACTCTGTATCCTTTAGGGATATGCTGCAGTTATCTAGAAGCTTTAATAACCTGGACTTCAAACTTAAGTATCAATACACCCAAAGAAAGATTAAGAAAGAATTCTTGGATCATAAAATTCAGAAAGTTTTATTGAATATCTACTCCAGGCATTCTCACCCACAGCAAGACAGTCCCCAGCTTCCTGTAAGAGGCTTCTAAAACCCATACAAGTCTAAAGAAAAAAAAAAAGAAAAAAGAAAAAAAAAGAAAGATATCAGAGATTCCCACAAAGAAAGACTGGAAGATAAACCTCAGCAAATGCCACCTTTCCCCTAACTACAGCGTTTAGAGGAAACACAAGGCTGGACGTATGATTACGAGAAGATTCTTTCATCCATTCTTGTGATTTGCATGGAGGGTAGGGTGTGCAATGTGTGGTGCAAATAAGCAAACTTTAAAAAGCACGGTACAAGATTAATTATTGGGTAAACGCCTCATAAATCTATGCAATACTGACAGCTTATAGATAGGCAAGATGAAGGGTAGCATGAGAGGATATTGCAGGAGTGAAGAAGGAAGGTGGACTTCTGGATAAACAACCTCCTTTTTCAACTAAATTTACTTCCTTCAAACAGACTTTTTAAAGAAATTACTCATTAGGAAGGATCTGAATTGGAGAAGATGAGGGGTGGAACGCAGAAAAATCACGCCTATTATTGCATATATAGAGGGTATTATAGCAGTTACGTCACTGGGCAGGAGAGGGGTTCTCTGAATTGTATGAGTGAAATTTGAATGGGGAAAAATCTTAATGGGAAAAAAAAAAAAAAAAGAGTAAGTAAAACAATTACTTTATCACTGTATTCAAAGAAATGGAATCTGCTTACCAGAGCAAATGGCACATCAGAGGCTGACTAGACTGTACTACTTAACAGCTGAAATTTCAATTTTGAAGTGAGAGAAACGCACAGCTTCCATTCAGCACTGCAGTACTCTCTACAGTGCTATCATAATTGATAACCGTGTGCTCACTACATCACCGACCGGATTTGGAATGTATGTGAGATTAGTACCTGCTGTATAGGTCCAAATACAAGAAACACTGACTAAAGCTTTTACCACACACACTGAGCTTGTTCTGTCCCATAGATCTAATCTCCCTTTTTAGTATTGGACAATTCCAAGAAACAGAATCCTAAGAGGCTGGGAAGAATGCCCCAAAGGGAAGCCAAGAGTAGCTGTCCACATCTGCCACTGCTTAGAAATACATGTTTAAGTCCCTCTCTGGGATATCAGCTTCCCAGAAGCTGGAGCACAGGGATGTTTTATTTAGCATGGCACGCATTCGCCTGTTAGTCTCAACTTTTGGCACGTACACTTCCTCTTGGCATAAACAGGAACTCTTGACAAGAAACATGCCTAGCAGACAGACTCCACAAGACGTTTTAGCATAATTTACAGGCTTCTCACAGTCAAACAAAAGGTATCTAAACCAAGAAGCTTGCTTCCTTGGATTAAAATGGCCAGGGAAATTGAAGGTGTTTTTTTTTTTTTTTTAAGTGATTTTAAAACAGCATGAAAGTGATGGCTGTCTTTAGTGTTTGACAATAACAAAACCAGGTCTTGTTACGGATTCTCAAAATACAGCAAGTCCTTCCAACACGGCTTGTTATTTTTCAAATTCAGTAAGCCTTTTATTCATTTATTTTTGCATCAGTAACTACAATAACATTTGCTGGGATAGCTTATGCTGGGAAGAGACCATGTGAGACAGTGTCCTCGAAAACTCAGAACATGACCTCAGCCTCAAAGGGCAGGAAAGACTCTCGTAAGCTCACTCACGTTAATCAGAGTCTGGAAATACAACCATTCTCAGACTCCCTCACTGGGAGCGAGAATGGGATGAAAGGTCCCTGCTGTGATATTCCATGGTGAATTTAGAAACTTTTTTCTATGAACTCAGGGATAAAACTGGTAGATGAGGATATTGTAAGGCTGGGCTAAGTTAAAAAGATCCAGCCCAATAGAAAAAGGCCAAATTAACCTAGGTGTCATTTCTAGGTCTGACTTAAGCCTTATATTTCATTATATTATTATGAAGTATATTATATATTATTCATTATATTATTATTAAGCCTTATATTAATTCTGAACAAGGATGAGTTTTGCTATACGATGGTGCAACAACCTTTGAATGTTTCAGACAGCAAAGGCTGTAGATATGCAAAGCATCCATGCAGCTGACATACTGTCATCTCACCAACAGGTAAAATAAACTGGGAAGAAACACCAATACTAAGGTTACTTGACATTAATCATCTGTTTCACATCACATCAAGAGGATTTCTCCACACACTACCTCCTAGGATTGTTTCCTTTCTTTTCCTCCTCTCCTGAAGAGAACAGAACCATAACCTGAAAGCTGCAGGCTGACCTGGAAGGCATGATAAATTTTTCAGCCCTTTTGTTCTACAAAACTCCCACATGTACTGTCTGAGTACTTGCTTCAGAGTAAGATTTTGCCTCTTTCACCAAAATTTAGATTTATTGATTCTCAACGTCTCTCAATGACCTCTAATTTTCCTTAACAAACATAACCACAAAGCTCTTAGACTCTGTATCTGACATGAACAATCAATACCGTTGAATAAAAACTAGCCTTTAGACCAAAGTGGCTCTCACCTTTACCTAGCTCAAAGGTTTATGCATTTTCAAGTTGTTTCTGGGTGAACCAGCTTCTGGGTAATTAAGAGTTCAGATGCTTCTAAACAACCCTTTTTGTATGGGTAAACTGTCTCAGGATATACTGGACTCTGGCCATTAGGCAAAAATCCCATCAGAGCATTCAAGCAATTGTATTTTAGTCAGTAATTGCATCTAAACCACAGCACTACCCAGTACATCCATGTTACTCCCAGCTTTGCCATTAGCTCATGCAAGGATGACTTTCAACCAATTAAGTGCATTCATCTGACACGAGAGAAACTCTTCTTTCCTGGACAGTAACTCAAAAATGACCCAAACACAAAGATAAAGAAATGCAACAGTTAAAGGAAGATATAGTGAGAAACTATATTACTTGTATACTTGAAACCTTCTGTTGGTTTCAAGTCTCCAGGCTTCAACAAAACCTGTAACAGCAGTTTAGCCCTCTCGCTGCAGTAAGAAGGCAAAGAGAAATGGATGAAGAACAACCACAAGACTGGAGCCTTAATGAATTCCCATGGACCCCTCCTAATGCTCTGCCCAATTACAGCACAATTCACACAGACTCTTCTCTGTATGCAGAAAAGAGCTCAGAACAAAAATCAGTACAGAATATAAGAATAATGACCTTTTGGTTTAGTAATATTTTATATTCACTTGGAGTTGAAGTCATTGAGAATAACTGAGCATTAAGATGCCTGATCATGTAGGAAAAATGAATTTAGTCCAAATAGTTTTACAGTGTAACAGAAGCCTTTTCCCTACCCCTTCCCTTTTCCTTCTACCATTAAAAGCCAAGATTACAACAGTGCACTAAAAGCCATAACAAATTCTCCTCATTAGCAGTATCTAGTAAGTGCCCATGTTTGAGATTCACATCTAAGTAAAGGCGCAGAATGCGCCACAGATCCATCAACATTTCTGAAGGTGAATGAATAAAGTACTCAGAGAGCAGAGCAGCTGTTTCAATTAGAGCATTAACAGCCCAAGCCCTGAGCACTTGGTACTCCTGGAAGCTCAAGGAAGGGTAGGGAACAGAGCCATCTTTATGGATTATAATTAAAAGACCAAGGCCAATTGCACATTATGTTCAGAGCAAACAGGCAGCAAATGCTTTGGTTGCAGTTGATCATTTTCTGTTTCAGCCTTCCACATTTTTGTTTTTGCTTTGCAAATGTGAACAAACTCCTGTGTCACTCCTACCCTGCTGCTTATCTGGTTTTCAATTTTACTTCGCTAGAAAAAAAACAACCAAACATATTCTCTTCTCCTCTCCTTCTTTTAAAGAGACAAGTTTGAATCCCGAAGCACTTAGTGGATGCAAAATGCTCCATGTAAATCATCACTCCCTTGCAAAAAAAAAGAAACATTGAATCTACATACTACGTTTCATGCCTGCTAATGTGAGCAAGAATTTGCCTTAAAATGCCTGTTAGTCAGACATTTATTTCTCAAACAGCAACCATTATACAGAAAATAATAGTGCTGGCTCAAAGACACATACAAGGGATTCCTTCCTCCTTGAGGGAATTTCTGTTCAACCACATACAGTAAAATGGACAAATAAACCAAACTGATTTTTACTAAACTCCGACTAAAAAATCAGCTTTATTTCCCCCACCATAATGATACACCAACATAATGTGGTTACATCTGGACTGAGTTCTATCAGAATTTTAGCAGAGCAGTACAGCATGCTGTGCCCAGAGCTTGAAAATGAGATGCCGGGGAACGACACGTTGCAGTCCTCAACATTTTGCTGAATAAAGCTTCATGATGTCTGGTTGATATGAAGGTGGAGAATCAGAGACGCAACACAGGAGCGCATCACAAAAGACACTGCTAAAGGCTCACAGAAACTGCAGCCTGTGGTCAGAGCTGTGGATTTGGCAACCTCTGTGAACAGCAATACTTTCTAGTAGAGAGGGCGGGCTGTCTTTGCTAGAAGCCCTCAACACTGCCTCCATCCTTCTTGTTGTAACTCAGACATGACTCCTACCAGTAGAAGAAACATTTCTCAGTCCTCCAGTAAGAGGAGAAACAGCTTCCAGACAAGTTGCTAAGTTATAGGAATAGCTTGTGTAATGTATGCATAACAGGCTGGAGCACACAACATATGAGAGCAGGTTGCTAGAGATAGGATTGCTTAACCTGGAGAAGTACTCTGCTTGGAGCAGGGGTGCTGGACTAGTTAGTTCCCTGATATGCCTTCCTACCTCAATCATTCTGCACATGCAGAAGATGCTCCATTGGCTGAAGATTGGTCTTCACTGCTGTTTTCTTTAACAAAGCATGCTGACTTACTGACACTATTGGATCAACGACACTTTAGGCTCAATAGTAGCCACTGTGTCAATTTTTCTCTTCCAGCTATATGCTCAGATCTTCAGTGGTATGAGCCTCATTTGCACTGTAACAGGATACACAAATAAGGGCGGATTCATCTGTCAAAGCGCAAGCAAGTAGATAGGGAGAAGACTGTGGGTGAGCTGGAGATCTACAGCAGGACTCACAGCCTGCAAGAACGTGTGACTTACAGCAAAATACACACAAGAGCCCTAGCTGTGTCTGACACGTTGCTCCAGAGGTAGCTAAGCCTACAACAATATTCACATCGTGGTTCTGATGTGCGGTTAAAGCACGGTGATAAAATGGGCCTTCTTTGAACACTTCTTGGTGAAAACAATAGCCTAGTACAAGACAAACAAAAGCAGTGAATTTAAATAGCTCAAGCCCAGCATGGACTGACTCCCTGTGTAAACTTCTTCTGCCTTGGCCTCCTATTTAATCCCTTTCCTCCAGCCCTTGGGACGTCAGGGTGCAGTCATGAGTTAAGAGTAAGAAACACTGCACACTATTTAGCATTCCTTAAAAGGCATGACAAAATTTCTAGAGCATTTCCCAAAAATAGAAATAAAAATAAAAATAATTGAAAAAAGTAGAGTGATATTTTGCTAGAGTGGAAATCTGAGCTGCACAAGTTATAGCCCATAGGAAACCTCCACTGTTGGTCATTTGCTTTTGGCTTAGATATCTCTACGAATAACCTTCACAGAAGTATCTGTTAACATCAGAAATAACACAACTGAAACTTACAGGCGTGGATCAGAAATCATCTCTAAAAATGCCAGAGCAAAGATACTGCTACACCAAAACGAATCATAATAGCGAATTTCAACATCATCACTTATTCTGGGAAATAGGAGGTGGGGACAGGACGAAGAAAAAGGAAAAAGAATGGAGAAAAGGTGAAGATAGCAGGTTAGGGACACAGGATATAGTCTCCTAAAATAAAGAAATCTGTAGAGCTGGGTGAGACTACTGAACTTCAGTTCACCTGAAGAGGGTGAAAAAACCAATCCCATTACAGTGGAAAACCAGGATGCCACAGACTAACTAATGCCCCGGCTCCTGCTAGTGATTGTTCCCCGTCTTATCTTCCTAAACTTAAGTCATATGTTTTAAGTCAGCCAAAAGCTGCCGGTGATCAAAAGCTGTTTGACTCTAACAGCTTTTTAAATTCAAAGAGTGCAACAGGGTCAAAGCCTTCTCCGCACTCTTTTAATGTATCTCCTTGAAAGGCTAAATTCTATTAGTGATGGTGACCAGACTGCAAGGTTGAATAACACTGTTTTATAAAAACAAAACGAATACAACAGAACTGCCAAATCTCACTTACCAACAGGTTTTTTACTTTGAGGACAAACTACGCTTGGATGTCAGACCATAGGTTTAGCTCTCTATATTTTACTAAAAAATCTGCTAAATACCAACATAAATATTTTAGTTTATAAGAATTACTGAAGAGTTCAGTAGTCCTTCATTTTTAAACTTGTCTTGAATAAAAGGATGACTATAGGTTATGATATGTATCAGCAATGAAGGTAAAGTGTCAGTAGAAACACACAGACAGGGCCAGGGCAGCTGAAACGACAGTTAGAAGAAGACAGGTAAAGCAGAGATGGAAAAAAAATCTAGAAACATGAACAAATGACATGCAGAAACTTAACTCCTATAGACATGGATTCTTATTTATGTGATGTCTGATGAAGTACAGAAGGTGAAGATTAATATTCTCACTCTGACTACAACTCCATTTCAGGGTGAGGCTTGCTTGAGAAGCAAGCTGATAATGTGTACCGGATATCAAGACTAGATCTTTTTCTCACCATTAAAATTACTCCCGTAGTTTACAGTCTAAACATATTGGCAATGCAGGAAGACATCCCTGAATAAATGGAACACAGTCTCAGAAGTGGATAAATCCACTTAATACTTTAAGAAGAGTTAAAAATGTCAGATGCATACTGAATGTCTACAGTCCTTCGAGTCGTGTCTGAAAAGTAATGAAAATGGCCATGATTCTGCTTCTGAGCAGATTTAGGTTTACAGCCAGCTACAATCTACTGCAGCAAACCACCACAAGTTGGGCAATGACAAACTGCGTGTATTAGCATAAGTCTCCTTTGAAGATTCAGACCCTTTTTTTCTGATCTGAATGTATTTATTTAATCCTAGCCCTGATCCAAAGAAAGTTTCTTGATGGGGCTTTTGGTGTGCTGTAACAGAGTTCTCTTCCAAGTGGGTTTTTTTTTTTTTTTTTAATATTGATATGTTCTTCATCCTTCTCCAGCTGCATACAGCAAAGAACTACAGTTGAATCATTTATACTCAGCAGAGGTAAGTTTCTGTAGGCGTAACAGAAATGAAAGCAACAGGTGGCCAGAAAAATACCTTTAGGTGTTCCTTCAGTTCAGTCTGCTACGAAAGTGAGTGCAAACTGACAATATACAACAGCTGTATCCAGCACATGTTAGGCACTACAACTTACTTACATTAAGTTCAGCTGCTGGTAGTTTTTGCTGGAAGTGCATTTGAAAACTGCTCCTTTAACAAGCCTACCAAAAAAACCAGTAGGGATTCCACTGGCCAATTACTAGGGAAGGGCTCACAACAGTATTACTCAATTTTGTAGTCTGGTGGGGAATTAGAGATGAAGTTGCCATTACTAACAGAATTCAGTCTTTCAAGAAAATACGTTAAAAACATCAGCTGCAAACACATCCTTCTTTTCTGGGGAAGACAAAGGAAAGTTGAGCTGAACACAGTGCAGATGTTTGATTATTTAATTGACTGAAATCTTGATACGATGATAACTTAAACTTTCTTCTAAGGTGTTTTAGTTTTTGCATTGTACATAGAAACGTGCAAGTATTGAAAACTGCATAGTTATGCAAATACGTCAGTAACTCAAGCTTAAGTGCGTATGTGCTATCTTCTGGGAGACTCATCTTGGGAATGATAATAATGAGATACAAAACTTCCAAAAAGGGACAGAAATAAGTTAAAGGGGTATTAAATATGCATTTATCGGAGTATCACTTCTGGCATGAAGGGCATGGAATGGCTCCAGTCAAATACATGCAACAAGTCAAAGACACTGATTTTACAGCTACCTCAAAAGGCGTCTTAAAATGGTCCTCAAAATAAGGAAGAAAGAGGAAGAGTGTCAGGAGAATTCATTTTTGCTAAGAGTGCAGTAAGACCTTAATGCTCTAACAAAGTCTGAAGCACCTTTGTATAGAAAACAGTGCAGAGACTGAAGATACCCTTGTCCCAAAGCAATCCAGGTGCTGTGAAAAGGAGGCATGTTTCTTTTCTCTCACAATCAGTTGGAAAGAATTGACGCTGCTGCTTCCCAAATTTTCATTAGGTCATCTGTTTCAATTTGAAAATCACAGAAAATCCATTCAATCTGATGCTATTTCACCAGATTTTATTTGAAAGAAGAAACTAACTTCAAAGAAGTTTTGTGTCAGCTCTCAGCCTACTTCCATCTTCTTCATCTTAGTTGCGTTGGACTGACAAGACTCAACCTGGCTACTGTCTTCAAAGAAATTATATACTAGTGGCAGCATTACATGTATTTGGTAACTGCCCACCAGTCTGCTCCAGCTATGACCTTAACAGCAGCTTTTACTCAGAAGCAGAAAGCAAGGTCAATACCCAGAATCTCTTTATTCCTTGACCTATCCATTCACACTGCGAACAAGAGTGCCAAGTCAGGTGTAAGGAAGCACAGTCTTCTCAAAAACAAACACTTAGGTTTAGTGGAACTACACTTTGATTGCTTCACTCAGACAAGAGCCAGACAAATGTTTATACTTTTGAAAGTGACATGTTCATTAAGTATTAAACCAAGTTCACCAACTCATTTTGTAACAATCTGAAGAGCCTTTGGGAAAAATAAATAAATAAATAAAATCTGTGCAAATGATAAGGTATTCAAGATCTTTCCATTCTTTCCCCCCCCCACACACAAAAAAAATTATCATTTCAATTTTATATTTCAGCATCTCTAACCTAGGCAATCAGGGAACAGCATGCTAGCTGATACTGAATTCACCAAACTGCCATGACCAATCAAAACCATCCATCAGTTTCAATATCTAATATACCTACATAGCATTTCAGTGCCCATCCACACACCAGAAAACCAACATAAGTCACATCCCTCAAAGATCATTTTCAAACTATGACTTATGGTAGATGTATCGTGGAGTTCTTCAATTTATGGCACTTAACAGTCAGATCCTTGCAGCTCACAGCAAAAAAAGTGATTGTGCAGGGAGATACCACGTGATGCTGTGCAGAGTGGCTGAAAGAGCAAACACTCCTATGATATAAATTAGCTCTAATTGGGATAATGTTTTAACCTTTATCTGACACCAGTGTATCCTTTCCTTTCATTTAAAACTTTTATGTAAGAATTCCCCTTGTAGGTAATACAGAGCCAGTCCTTCAAACACCTCTCTCCAACAGATTTTCTTACAATTTAATGTTAGAGAAGGCAGCTGCTTGGGCATTTCCCTCTGCACGCTTCTGTCTTCAAAAAGATTTTTGTTGTTAATTAGCACCGGTTATCAGATTCATTGTAATTTGTGTACCATGCTGCAAAGCACAGCTCTGGGAGACATACAAAGTTCCAGTAAAGGGCCTGACCATAATCCTGATTTCTGATTCACATGGATCCACTGTTAAGCACCAATGAAGTCAGTTAATACTCATAGTACTATAATTTGATAGAATGAAAGCATATTTTGTCTCTCTACAAAGCACCAGAACACATCTTTCTTTAACACTTCAGCTTTGCTTAAATCCTTAGGGCTGTGTCCTAAAAACAGAAATTTAATACTATCAGTATCAAACTCAGAGAGTGAATATGCTGGCAAGCACAGCTCTCATAACCATTGATTGGATGATGCTTCTCTGTTAAAGTTTTGATTGCTTCATGAAATTTTTACATCCATTCTTCCCTCAGAATGAATGGAATATGTTGAGGAATTCTTTACAAAATCATTTTTCCCTCTAGGGAAACTTACTTCCTTTCAGCAAACATTTACTGTTTCCTTTAGTTTTATTTTTAAAAAAGGAAAAATGCACCGAGAAATTTTGTGCAGAAATTGTACTGTGGTTTTAACAGCAAAGCCTCCCACAGTACAGCAAGAACATAACAGAAAAATGAAGTGTTTGTTAATGGAGTTTCACATTTTGAGAACATGATGATGGGACTGTACGTTTACTGTCTTTCCCAAGTCTGCTAGAAGCCATAAAGCCAAAAAACCAAATGCTCAACTGGTATGTTACATTCACTGAATCACAGAATCACCAAGGTTGGAAAAGACCTACAAGATCATCCAGTCCAACCATCCACCCATCACCAATAATTCTCACTAAACCGTGTCCCTCAACACAACGTCCAAATGTTCCTTGAACACCTCCAGAGTTTGCAACTCCACCACCTCCCTGGGCAGCCCATTCCAGTGCCTGACCACTCTTTCAGAGAAGTAGTATTTCCTAATGTCCAGCCTAAATCTCCCCTGGTACAGCTTGAAGCCGTTCCCTCTAGTCCTAACCCATTCTACCAAGGAAGAGCTGGAAAAAAAAACCCATGCCATTCTAATTAAATAGCTAAGGGAGGCTACTCTAGAAGAAAAGATCACAGTTCACAAATAAACCCTTAGATTAATATAGATAATAGAAATGCATATAGTAACTATATTTCTGTAATCTATGCTTCTTCATAGAAAAAAACAGAGTAAGATGAAAAGTTAAATTAACAGTAACTGTAAGTAGCTCTCATTATTCATTCTACTACTGTAGTGAGCTTTAACAAGAATGATCAGTGTTTTCACTGAGCTGGTCATGGGGGACAAACTAGTTTGCTCATGTTCATGTCAAAATAGGCATAAAGTGAAGCTCTACAGTGAAGCATACAGTGAAGATACTGTCAGGTCTGTTCCATGCAACTTGTGGAAGAAGCAAAGCAAAAAGTAAGTAGGATTCCTACCCTGGACATCAGAAGAGCCAAATTTGACCTCTTCTAAGACCTACTCAGAAGTATCACATGGGCTAGAGGTAAATGAGTCCATGAGAGTTGGTTGATGCTTAAACACCACTTCTGCCAAGCTCAAGATTGGTGCACCCCTAAGAGTAGTAAATCAGGGAAATGTGGCAGGAAGCCCGTGTGGTGGAGTAAGGAACTCATGGATAAACTAAAGGAAAGAAGGTGGTCCATGAAATGTGAAAAAAGGGCCTGTCTACCTGGGAAGAATATAGGAACGTTGTCAGGGTGTGCAGCGATGCAATGAGGAAGGCCAAGTGTCACAAGGTTATCTAGATCAATCTGTGTCTGTGACAGGGGAGGGGGCAGTTGGCCCGTGGCCCCCTCAACAAATGGGAAGGGAAAGAGGGAAAGGGGTAGGGAGAAGGGAGTTCAAGGGAACAAATGGAGCAGCGGCAACGATCTGAGGAGTAAAACTTATTTACTAACTATGATATCGGAATGCAAGATAACACGCTATAATACAATATAATTAGAATTGAAGCTAATATATCAAATATAATGAGAGAGAGATTTTCCGAAGACCGAGAAGCCTACTTTGAAGTTGAAGGCGCTGCAGCTTGGAACCACACCCACACCCACTGCCAGGCAGTGAGAGAGAGAACGAGCGTCGCTTCTGTGACGTATTTTCCCTCTCTGACCGCGAGGTCCCCTGGGACGTGTAGTTCTTCTTCTCTGGGCTCCACATGATGTTGTGATGTGGAATACCAGTAGCAAAAATTACAAAACCATGACCTTCCACCCCTTATTCTACATCACTACATCATGCTTAAAATATATACATATATATATATATACAAATAAACAATACTTAAAAATGCTTTACACACACAGGTCTATATACATATGTATACATGGAATTACTGACTGCACTCCCCCAACATCAAATTCCCTTGTGGTACACACTGAACATCCCCATCTTTCTGCATCACCCACCAAGTACACCCAGGTCCCTGGGCAAAAACAGTTCCACAGAGAGGTTTGCCCTTTCCAGAGGCTGGAAGGACCCACACTGCTTTCCCCAACATGTTCTTTACATGTATTACAGGGACCTTATCTGCCTCTACAGTATGTAGGGGGCTGGATCATGTAGGACCATCACGATTGACAGATCCTCTGGTATTGACCAACCAGGTGGCTTCTGCCAAATGCTTCTCCCAGTGCTTAAATGTTCCACCACCCATTGCCTTCAACATAGTTTTCAACAACCCACTGTGTTGTTGTGCAGGCTGGTGCATGGTAGGGGATATGATAAACCCACTCAATGCCATGATCTTTGGCCCAAGTATTTACAAGGGAATTTAAGGGAATTTTTGAAGTGTGTCCCATTATCAGACTCAATTCTTTCTGGGGTGCCATGTTGCCACAGGACTTGTTTCTCAAGACCTAATATGGTGTTTCGGGCGGTAGCATGGGGTACTGCATATGTTTCAAGCCACCCAGTGGTTGCCTCCACCATGGTAAGCACGTAACGCTTACCACTACGAGATCGTGGTAAGGTGATATAATCAACCTGCCACGCCTCCCCATATTTATACTTCTGCCATCGCCCTTCCCCCCACAGAGGTTTCATCCTCTTGGCTTGTTTAATTATGGCACATGTCTCACAGTCATGAATAACCTGTGCAATAGCGTCCATAGTTAAGTCCACCCCTTGGTCTCTAGCCCACTTATATGTTGCATCCCATCCTTGATGGCCCGAGGTCTCATGGGCCCATTGAGCTAGAAATAATTCTCCCTTGTTCTGCCAGTACTGAACTGGATGTTTAAAGGAAAGGTTCCCTCCACCCATCATGATACTGATGCCACTTGGAGCAAGTGGATTGCGCTGATTACACAACAAGCTCGGATGGGGAACCTCAGCTGTCCAGGAATTTTAGAGGTGATCATGGACTGGCATGAAGGTAAAAAGTTTGGAACATCAGCAGGAGAAGAGGTGTCACGTGCTAAAGAGGCCCCACCATACAATGAACTAACAGAAAATGAAAAGAAATACGCCCTGTTCACTGATGGATCGTGTCGTATTGTGGGGAAGCATCGCAGACAGAAAGCTGCTGTGTGGAGCCCCACACGACAGGCTGCAGAGGCCACTGAAGGAAAAGGAGAATCAAGTCAGTTTGCAGAGGTAAAGGCTGTCCAGCTGGCCTTCGATGTTGCTGAATGGGAGAGTCACCCTTGGGTGCTGAGGGAGCTGGAGGGGGTGATTTCCGAGCCGCTCTCTGCTATCTACCACCGCTCCTGGTTACCTGGAGAGGTCCCAGAGGATTGGAGGCTTGTCGATGTGACTCCTATCTACAAGACGGGCTGTAAGGAGGATCCAGGGAACTACAGGCCTGTCAGCCTGACCTTGGTACTGGAGAAAGTTATGGACAAATCATCTTGGGTGAGATCACACGGCATGTGTGTGGCATCCAGGGGATCAGGCCCAGCCAGCATGGGTTCATGAAGGGCAGGTCGTGCTTGACCAACCTCATCTCCTTCTACGACTGGGTGACCAGACTGGTAGATGAGGGAAAGGCTGTTGATGTAGTCTACCTAGACTTCAGCAAAGCCTCTGACACAGGCTCTCGCAGTATTCTCCTGGGGAAACTGGCTGCCCGTGGCCTGGACAGGTATACCCTCCTTTGGGTAAGGAACTGGCTTGAGGGCTGTGCCCAAAAGGTAGCGGTTAGTGGAGTTAAGTCCAGCTGACAAGCTTTTACAAGTGGTGTCCCCAAGGGGTTGGTACTGGAGCCCATCTTGTTTATATCTTCATTGATGACCTCGATGAGGGGATTGAGTGTACCCTCTGTACACAAAGCTGTGAGGTGCTGTAGATCTGCCCAAGGGTAGGGAGGCCCTTCAGAAGGATCTAGATAAGCTGGATTGCTGGGCTGAGGTGAATGGGATGAGGTTCAACAAGGCCAAGTGTTGGGTCCTGCACTTCGGCCACAATAACCCCATGCAGCACTACAGGCTTGGGGCTGAGTGGCTGGAGGACTGTGAAGAGGAAAAGGATCTGGGTGTGTTGGTTGATGCTCAGCTGAACATGACATGACAGTGTGCACAGGTGAACAAGAGGGCCAGTGGCATCCTGGCCTGTATTAGAAAGAGTGTGGCCAGCAGGAGCAGAGGGGTAGTCATCCCCCTGTACTCAGCACTGGTGAGGCTGCATCTTGAGTACTGTGTTCAGTTTCGGGCTCCTCAGTACAAGAATGACATCAAGGCCCTGGAACGTGTCCAGAGAAGGGCAACAAAGCTGGTGAGGGGTCTGGAGCACAATTCTTATGAGGAGCTGCTGAGGGAGCTGGGACTGTTTAGTCTAGAGAAGAGGAGGCTCAGGGGAGATCTCGTTGCACTCTACAACTTCCTGAAGGGAGGCTGTGATGAGGAGGGACTTAGCCTCTTCTCCCAGGCAACAAACAGGACCCAAGGAAATGGCCACAAGTTGTACCAGAAGAGGTTTAGATTAGACAAAAAAACAACCCTTTTTCTCTCAGAGAGTGGTCAGGCACTGGAATGGCTGCCCAGGGAGGTGGTGGAGTCGCCACCCCTGGCAGTGTTCAAGAGATGACTGGATGAGGAGCTATGAGATATGGTTTAGTGGCTTGTGGTAGCAATGGTTATGGGAGGACAGTTGTACTAGATGATCTTGTAGGTCCTTTCCAACCTTGCGATTCTATGATTCTATAATTAAACCCTGCAAAGGAGGTAAAGGATAACAAGTATTTATTTATTTTTTTAAAGTACATCAACAGGAAGAGGAAGACTAGGGAAAATGTGGGTCCCCTACTAAAATGAGGTAGTCACTCCGGTAACAGGGGATGCTAAGAAGGCAGAGATTCTGAATGCCTTTTTTGCTTCAGTCTCTAATGCTAAGACTAGCCATCAGGAATCCCAGACTCTGGAGGTAAGAGAGAGTCTAGGGAAAGGAAGACTTCCTGCTGGTTGAGGAGGATCTGGTCAGAGAATCTAGCCAAAAATCAATGCACGCAAATCCATGGGCCCCAATGGAACGCGCTCACATGTGCTGGCAGAGGTGATTGCTGAAATGCTCTCTATCATCTTTGAAAGCTCTTGGCAAATGGGAGAGGTGCCTGAAGACTGGAGGGTAGCCAGTGTCACTCCAGCATTCAAAAAGGGCAAGGAAGATCCAAGAATCTACAGGTCAGTCAACCTCACCTCCATCCCTGGAAAGGCAATGGAACAACTTGTTCTGGATACCCTCTCCAAGCAATTGGAAGAAGAAGTTATCAGGAGTAGTCAACATGGATTCATCAAGGGGAAATCACACTCCATCAACCTGGCAGCCTTCTGTGATGCCACCACTTGCTGAGTAGATGGGGGAAGAGCAGGGCATGTTGCATACCCTGAATTCAGCAAGGCATTTGACACCATCTCCCACAACATCCTTGTTATACTATTATGAAACTTAGAAAGTGTGGAATAGATGATTAGATGGTGAGGTAGATTGACAACTGGCTGACTGGCAAAGCTCAGAGGGTTGTCATCAGTGGCACAGAGTCTGGCTGGAGGTCTGTAACACCAGTTGTTCCCCAGGGGTCGGTGCTGGGTCCAGTCTTGCTCAACATTTTCATTGATGACCTTTCTCTTTTTTCAGCATTTTCCTTCTTTCTCCTCTTTCTGCCATGTGGATGGTGTAGAAAGAAACAGATCAGTATTTCAATAAGATGAGGCAATAAAATTGTCTTCAACTTATTTATTTTTTTTTTAATTAAAAGATAACTACAGCATTGCCTTTGTCAGTATTCTTTTTAAACAACCAAAAGGTTGAAGGCAAAAGAAAAGTTTGTCCACTGATTCATCTCTCTTTGAGCAACAGATAAGCTACAGAACGTTTGAATTCAGGATGGCTTTGTTTGTTGTTTTCTCCCCTTTCTTCTCTCTCTTCTCGCCTTACTTCTTTCTTTTATTGTAAGAGAAGGAGGCTTGTGCTGGAAGGCTTGTTAGCTGGTAGGTTATGACTTCACAAAAGCTATAACCTTGCTATACAAGCAGCCCATGGAGGATATTAAGTCAGGAAGACTCAAGGTCTATTTCAACTCCTGAGAAACAAAGTTTAGGGGAAAAAAAGGGAAAAAACAACAACCCACAAGCAAACAAAAAAATCTTGCAAAAGCTGTCTTGCCGCTCCTCTGAAGGCTCACAACTCAGCACCCACTGCAATCTCTGGGTGACAGAACAAAGGCAGAGGAGGCTGAGCAGATCATGATCAGCAAACAGAAGCAAGGCCTAGGGCCAAACTGGGGGGAGGCTTCTTTGACACTGTGATCTGCAGGCAAAGCCAGGGAGGCCCTGGAAAGGAGGATCAGCTGCCAGGGGAGCCCTAGCTTATCCCTGCAGCAACTCAGAGTTCGCATGGTACCTAATGCTTGCTTTCGGCTCATTTTGCACCCAATTGCAGTCCTGTAGCTCTGAAGAGGATCAGCCCAAGAACATACCCGATGTTTCATTTTGTCAGAGCTCTCCTTTCTCTTCTAATGTCCTTTCCTCTAGTATCACATATCACTGTGCACATGGAGGTAGAATGAGGATACACTATGTACTGAGGCTGTGAAGCAGAAACTGATGACTTTAATCTGCTTCTGGGCTTTTAAACACAGAAAGACACATTATTTCAGCATTTGCTCAAGTTGGTATTACTTTCTTGTTGCTCTTGCTGTTCGCTCCCAAAAATCGTGTGGGACAATTTCAAGCATTCACTCTCCCGGAGTTCACACAGACTTGCCTTGAGCAAGTCTGCAATGAAAACCTAAACTTTCTCTGTACATAATGACAGAAGAGCAAAAAGGTCTATCTGACTTCACACGATTTTGTAAGGTAGAGAGGAAAAATGATCTTATTTCATTCTCTTCCTGAACTTTTCAACTCCTGAGAAAATTATTCTGCATCTAGCCCTAATAGAATCTCTCAGCTGTTTCAACCACTGTGCAAAGCTGTCTGGGAAACACAGGTTGCTAGAATGTATGATCAGGCTTCTTTTATGATATTATTAAAGTCAAGTTCTTTTTGCATGTTGAACTTGAGTACTAGGAAAGAATAGTTTCCATTGGCAGCACTGACAAAATCAGAAACTGTTCTAAAAATGAAGAAAGTCCACAAGGTGCCTAAATTGGTACAGTTCACACCACCACTTGACCTCCTCCTGAGCATGGTGACATTTAAATCAGCAGATTCTCAAACATGGTATGTTCTACCTTAATTATGATACCAAAGAGTCACAGACGTTAAATCCCCACAAAGAAAACATTACCAGCTGGTAGGAGGAGTATAACAAGGAGCAGAAGAATACAAGAGAAAGAGCACTGTGGGGCAGGGAGGATTACTACAGTTATGTCAAAGTAGTCTGTCCTCTGCCACAGGTTAGATCTTCGTAAATTTCTGCTCCTTTGCACATACACCATTAATCTCTATCCAATTACACACATTGAAGGACTCCACAGAGGTCTATTATCTTATGCACTGTCTCCAAAAATCGACCTTTTCTGAATGACAGAAATTGTTCGATGCTGCAAACTAAGCCCTAATTCTGGGCAAATGCTGAGCTTTGCCCATCCTTTTTCTGAAGGAGCAGAAAGATTCAGAAAGATTCCTGAAAGAGCAGAACGTCAGGATTACAGGATAACATTCAGGTAATTGCTTCGGTGATCAGAATTATTCATTTTGGAAAATAGAGGCAAAGATTATTAAAAAAAATCTATGTCAAATTTCAAAGGTTATCTGCCTCTTTGTTTGCCTAGAAACATTCTAAATGAAGGAGTGTTGTTAAGGAAGGACTTGGAATATTACAGATCAGCTCAGCAACACAGGGTCAGAAACTATGTAACTCAAGTGAAAAAGATGTGTAAACAGACCTTGACAAACCATGGCTGGGAATCTTAGTGCTAAAAGGTAGACAAGTACTGTATTTGAAGGGTATTTGAAGTGTTTGATGACAGCACAGGAAGGAGGAAAAAAGTAAATAAAAATAGATGTGTCCTGATCAGAGAAGAAAAATTAGAGACTACATCAAAATTACTCTAATTTTGCAACATTATATGTAGACGGAGATTTAATCCAATCTAAATTCAAACTCAAGTTTAACATTTCAGCAACGGAAACAGAAGACAACCTCAACACTGATGTAAGGCTTCCAGTTTGGGAACATGAGAAAGTCTGCTTTCATTCTTGCTACCATAAGGAATGGATTAATAACCTTGACTACTTCGGTCTTGGGTTTAGATCTGTTTAAAAAGGTACACAGCAATAACAGAATGGCTGCACTTAAAAGCATAGCGCGATTTTTCAACTGAAACGGACTACGCAAGCAGAATTCAAGTTACTAACATGGCTGGTTCTCCCTACCATTTAGAAATAAATTACAAGAAAAACTTAGGTGAGAAATTAAAAATAAGATCACACAGAAAAAGTCCCATTCTGCTTTTTCAAAAAAACTTTTTCAAGAAATCAGAACGCGAATTATAATGTCAAAATGACAGACAGGTCGCAGATATGATCTCAATCAGTACATTAATAAATAAAAGCAGAAAAATAAAAGGTACAGGAGGTTACTTGTCCTTCCTCAAGCCCCATCCACAGAGTTCACATCAACTCTGAAAAGCAGCCAGGCAACGTTTTTTCAGAGAGTTAATCCCTTTTCAAGGAATGCTGGCCCATTTCAAACCAGTACTCTTCAAAGACCACAAAACTCATCTGGGCAATTTTCTGGTTTCCAGAAGTTCTTTTTTGAAGGAGAAAGAAAGTCACATACACACACACACAAAAAAAAACCACACCAAGAACCTGAGGCAACAAAATGAAGTTGTGAAATGATAAAGCTGTTGGATAAGAGCTGAGAAAGAGAATGATATGCTACATTTCTGTAAGGCTGTATTGATCAGCAACTACCATTAAAAGGTTTACAACAGCTATGAACTGAGATACCAAATTGACTTTATTTCCTAATCACACAGAATTACAGAATGACCCAGGTTGGAAGGGACCTCAAGGATCCTGAAGTTCCAACCCCCCTGCCTGGCAGGGCCACCAAACTTCCACATTTACAAGATCAGGTTGCCCAGGGCCCCATCCAACCTGGCCTTGAACACCTCGAGGGACGGGACATCCACAACCTCCCTGGGCAGCTGCTCCAGGACCTCACCACTCTCCTAGTAAAGAGCTTTCCCCTAACATCCAACCTAAGTCTTCCCTCTTTCAACTTAAAACCATTTCCCCTTGTCCTGCTATTATTGGCCCTTTCAAAGCATTTACTCCCCTCCTGGTTATAGGTTCCCTTCAGGTACTGAAAGGCTGCAATGAGGTCACCCCGCAGCCCTCTTTTCTCCAGGCTGAACAAGCCCAGCTCCCTCAGCCTGTCTTCATAGGGGAGGTGCTCCAGCACCATCTTCGTGGCCCTCCTCTGGACCCTCTCCAACAGCTGTCTTTCTCGTACTTAGGGTTCCCTACCTGGATACAGTACTCCAGATGGGGCCTCACAAGAAGAGTAGAGAGGGACAATCACCTCCCTGCCCCTGCTGGCCACCTTCTAATTTCTTAAATAACCTTGAATTTCAATTTTGAGTCATCTTGGGGACAGACTCCCACCAAGCCTCAGTTGTCTCAAGGTGAGCAGCTGCGTCAGCTAAAGATTCTTGAAACTCTGGCCAAATTAGGTCAGGTATGCCTAAAAGGGTAGGCACAAAAACATACAGCACCATAGAATAGCCTGAGTTGGAAGGGACTTCAGAGATCATAGATGTCCAAGCCGCCCTGCTACAGGCAGGTTCACCAACCACTAAAACAAAGTTTCCCAGAGTAATTGTTTTTATTGAGGGTTTTTGTTGGTTTATTTATTTATTTTTAATAGTAGGAAGCTTGGAGCTGCTTAGAAAGGTTGCCTCTCCAATGGATTTTCACTGCCCCAGTGAAATACATGAAAGATAATGTTAGAATATTTTGTGTCACGTAATGAAAACCTTCTCATATGTTTCTCAAATTGGGCTTCTAAAAACCAGTGAGCACTTTCAAACCCATTTTTTTTTCCCCTCAGCTCACCAATGGAAAATTGCAACACGCACAGGTTTTTATAACCAGACTTTAATAATAAGCCCATAATAAAGTTAATCTCCCCACCTTAGCAGGCTTGATATGAAAACAAATCAGTATCAGAAGTATTTTAAATTCCAGTCATGAGTGTGATAAGAAAAAGATGGTAAGAAAATGAACAAATTTGTCTTCGGAGTGTGGCTTAAATAACTTCAGTAAATAAACCACAGAGGCATTGGCTGAACAACGAAAAGGAAAAAAAAAAAAAGGAATTGCATAGCCACTCATTATGTAAGAATCATCTATATTCTGTGCTTTATCAAGCACGTATCTTGTACTAAAAATACTATGATTTACATAATTAAAGACTGTATCATAATGAATATAATTATAAGAGGTAGAATTAAGATTGGGCAGGAAAACATTTCGGTATTTTATATTCTGAACACTTGATTTTATCCTTCAGTAATATTCTTTGAATGCGTACATACGTGTAGGAGTAGAGTAAGCAGGATGTCAGAGACTCACAACAGTGTCAGAGCTTAATATTCAGAAAAAACGAATAGACATCAATTTGATTTTTAATTACAAGATTTGGAGAGTAAGACCACATTACGGGTTGTGAAGGCTCATGGTGGCTTTGGTCAAAATAGTAGCTACCTTTTGCATATTGCCATCTTAAGCTAGAAGTGGATGAAAACAGCTTTATATCTTGGTTTCTGAAAACTAAAGTAGTACCCCTGTCCTGCCTCAGCTGTTCTCAGGCAGAACCAGAAGTAACCAACTGACTGAGCCCAAGGGATTTGAAATATGCAAGTCCTGGTATTTTAACAGGCTTAGGAATGCTAGTTTTACTACATAATTTAAGACCTGAAAGGCAAAAACCAAATACACAGTGCACATGAGGAAAAAAATAGCCTCTAAACCAATCCTCTGAAAATATTCTTTTCTCTACCCCAAAAGAGGCAAAACTTCCAGATTCCCAGGGATGCCTCCAGCACGTTCTGCCAAAGCTAGGCTCACTGCAGCAAGGCAAGCCTCCCACGAGCAAGAGACCTCATGTTATTAAATATCACCATCCTCAATTTAAAATATCAGTCCACTTTAAGACGTGTGTTGGCACAATAAAATTACCGTTCCTTTACTGCAGAACATCTGAAAACAATGGACATAAATTCACTGGAAAGATGTTACGGAAGTAACCAGTATATACAGTTTATGACACCAAGCTGGGAGGAAGCATCGATCCGCCTAGGAGAAGGAAGGCCCTCCTGAGGGATCTGGACAGGCTGGATAGCTGAGCTGAGGCCAATGGGATGAAGTTCAACAAGACCAAGTGCCAGGTCCTGGACTTTGACCACAACAACCCGATGCAATGCTACAGGCTTGGGGCAGAGTGGCTGGAAGACTGCGCAGAATAAATAGACGTAGAGGTGTTGACTGACACTTGGTTGAACATGAGCCAGCAGTGTGCCCAGGCAGCCAAAAAGACCAATGGCATCCCAGCTTGTATCAGAAATAGTGTTGCCAGCAGGAGCAAGGAGGTAATCGTCTCTCTGTACTGGGCACTGGTGAGGCTGCCTTGTTTAGTCTGGAGAAGAGGCTCAGGGGAGACTTTATTGCTCTCTACAACTGCCTGAAGAGAGGTTGGGGCAAGCTGGGGGTTGGCCTCTTCTCCTGGGTAAGAGTGATAGGACAAGAAGAAAGGCCTCAAGTTGCACCAGGGGAGATTCAGGTTGAATGTTTGGAAAAGTTTCTTCTCCAGAAGAGTGGGCAGCTCAGGGAGGTGGTGGAGTGACTGACTTGGAGGTGTTCAAGAAACGTTTAGTTGTTGTACTGAGGGACGTGATTTAGTGGGGAAACACTGGTGATGTGTGAATAGTTGGCCTGAATGATCTTGGAGGTCTTTTTCAACTTTGGCTGGCATTTCTCCTCGCTCTTTAAGACTCATTTAAGTATGTCCACTACCTACCCAATTTTCTTGCACTCCTGTATCTTGCACCACTTTCTTCTCACCAACTCTGATTCAATAATTACTCACTATGCCTCCTTACCCCCATCACTACTGATACCAAAGCTGTCTGTTCAAAAAGCAAGACTAGATATCTCATTACTTTCAGTCCTTTATCTGCTAAGCATGTTTATACAATTTTATCACTTCATAACTCCAAATGCTCAGAGCTACAAAAGATGAAAAGATAAAGATGAACTGTATTAGTCTAAACACAAACTACAGCTAGCAAAAAAGTATGTAACTTTTTTGAAAGCTTTCGCAAATTCTCTATTTTTTTCCTGTCAAAACCAAGTATTTCACAGAAACTTGCAATACAAAAGTTTCTAGGCAGCTCTAAAAAAGGTTTTAGTTGTGTAGAATGTCTCCCTTCAAAAAAAAAGGGGGGGGGGTGGTACTAACAGGAAATCATCACGGTTATCTCTTTATTTCAGCAGATGAATTTTCAGAGGCTTTTTGTTCCTCTGTACACTACGGTATTTAGAGGTTCAAGGCATGGGAGTCCATCAGATCTCAAGAACCAAATCTGACTGCTGCCAAACAGAACTGAGCCATCAGGAGGTGATGCCTGCACTGTGACACAACCCAGAAAGACAGGGCAACCGCACATCAGGAGGGCTGTGAGCTGTAAGCAGGCAAAACAGTCATGTACCTGCTGTTGTTTCCATAAGCCACAGCTGCAAGGAAGCCTGAAGCTTGCAGGGTTTCATTCATTGGTGAAAAACCATTTTCCTTTGTAAAGGATAGCCACTTTCTGAAACCCTGCCTGGAGGCTATTTCGATGTGCATTAGATACTCTCTTTACAAGATCAGTTAAAACCAGAGCTCTCAAACCATCAGCGGCCTTCTGTGGATTACACCCATCCTTTGAGGGCTTCGAAGAGATGGCACTTATTCCATAGGGTAGGCACTGGGCTGCAAAATTCCCTCTATTTAGTAGAGCATCAAATAGAGAGAGTTGCACCTTGCAGCCCAGTGGCATGAACAGCCTAAAATCAGCAAATTAGATTCACTTGGATGCCCCCACAACAGGCCAAAGCACAAAGAGAACTTCAGATCTAACCACACCTATTTAAGGGAGGGGTAAGTACCTGGTACAGATAATCGAAGAATGAAATGTGTAAGATGTGCTTCAAATTAAATGTCATGGCAGAAGTGGAATGAAAAACTGGGGGCTTGATTTTTGTCTGACCAGTTCATTAGCTGCATTCTCAAGGTTAACATTTCTCTGTTTTCAATAGGCCAGTAACATTACCAGCCACACAGAGGTTCTAATAGCCACAGAGTAAAATGGGGGAATTAATTTCAAAATTCACTGAGACATGCAGAACTCAGGCACAGCAGTACAATCTTAGGGAGACTTCAGTTAATTGCATATGTTACTTTTAAATATACATCTAGAGTACTTGGGAACAAAAGGCATCATACTTTTTTCTCCCTTGATGTACTGGCATTTCACATTAGCCTGAACATTTAACAGAAACAAACAAAATCACACACACTGCATACTTTTGCTTGTCTATGTGTGCATATACATCCCTCCTGGTGCAAGCGGAAATTTATATACGTTAAAAAATAGAAAATAAAGATGGCACAATCTCTATGGATAATCTTCCATAGCTGATCGTACAATGATGGGATATCCCAAGTTGGAAGGGACCCAATAAGGATCATCATGTCCAGCACCACCCAGTGATGATAAACTGATTTAAGAGAGCTGGCAAATTCACTCTTGTAGAATTTAATATATGAACACAACCAGAGGTAGATTTGTTACTAAGCTGTTCTGCAGACTTCCAAATAATTCTCAGTTTAAATAGGTGATAAAATCCTGGTTTTAATATCAGGATAAGTGCCTGAAGGTTGTGTTGTTGGTTTTTTTTTTGCTATTTTCCTTCTCTCAGGAAGAAAAGGTGGCTGTGTGCTTACCATAGTTTACTAGGTTTCAAGATACTGAAGTTAAACACTCTGTTCAATGTTAATAAACATAAAGAACCAAAGAGGGAACCCAGCTATCAGGTGGGAGTTCTCTGGGGTTTGTTCTCTGAATACATCTGGTATGAATTTGAATGAGAAACACTGTAAAAAGGAGTTCCAACTATTTTTCTTTTGAAGCAACGGGTAGCACCATAGTAGCTCCACAAGCTTTCAGAAGGAAGCAAAGACAAAGAGGAAATCCTCACTACCCAATGTAGCCTGTTATTTACTGAGCATTTTCAAGGAGCAGTCAGAGATGAACTTGTGGTCAACTTCCACAGAGCCTGAGAAAACACTTCTGAAAACAAATTTTGCACAGCACAAAACTTCCTGCAGATTGGCTTGACCTCAAAACATTCACTACAACATCAGTAGATTAAAATGCATCGTAGATTTGGGTTTAAAGCAAAGACTTCTGAGAAGTTTGATACCCTTTTCAAGTACCTGAGTTTGCAAAATGGAGATGGGTTTTTCTTTTTAGAGGTTGTTCTGAATCCTAGCTCAGAGCTCAATTTTTAGTCACAGAAGGAACAGTATACCCCAAAATAAAACTTTCTCTTCAAAGAGGTTCTTCACAAGTCCTGAACTTGTACCACTACAGGGTTTAACTTGCACTGAAGTTTCTTAACATTCACATTTGATCAGATGCCGTCTGGCTCTCTGCACCAGCCACAGGTCACAGCTACTGTTCATGTATGGTTACCTCTCCCATCATCCCAGCAAAGAGACAGGATTAAAACACTGTAAGTTAGCAACTTCAGCAGCAGCTATATATTCCAATTCCCTGGGACTATGGGGAATTGCAGAATCAGAGATCTCTCCCTCATTCAAATTGAAAGCATTAAGAAAGAAATACAACATGGAATATTTTGATGATCCCCAAGAGGTCTACTGGTCATTTAAAGACACTACTAAGATACTTCAAAATGCTGTATTTGGTGCACACCAGGCACAACTTCTGCCAATAAGGCTTGGTAGGTCACTTTACAGGAGAACAAAATCCAGAAATACAGAGCAGGAGACCAAATTCTAACTAGATCCAGATTTTGACATTAAATTCAAAACTAAAGCCAAAGCCTGCTCTGAAGTTTCTGAATCAGCTTAGATGTTGTCCCTGAAAAGATCTTGATGTCATTAAGAACTACATGCAGAAAGAAATTCAAATGATTTCAAAAGGTCGTGACTTCACAGCAGTCACAAAAATGCTGATCAAATAACAGCTGCTATTGCACAGTTTTACATGATGACACCTTGTTTAGTGTTAATTTCAAGATAAATTACACTGAAGATGTGGGCTACTTTCAGATAGAGTATTTTACTTATGCAGAGTTGAAGAAGTACATGTTACTCTCATGACAGTATTAAACACCTGTATATGGTAGTGAAATGACTACTTCACATTTACATCAGCATTACTGGGAGCAGAAGATACATAACAAATACTTAACACCCAGCAGGAATGCTCCTAAATTTCTGTCTCTTTAACAAAATTTGCTGATAATAAATTAGGCTTGACCAAAAACATGATAATGCATTTCCTGTAGACAAGATTTTGAAATGTTTACTTCGTAATCTCCATGGAGCCATTAAAATTACTGCTGTTGCAGGTCTTATTAAACTCCACTCTTGTTCAGTAAAGCATAGTAGTTTGCATACGTGGAGAATTACAGTACTCTGAGAGACATTTTTGCCTTGGTGACAATTAAATGCATATTGTACCTTAAAGTTACAGCACCAGCAAGCCCTTGTATATGGAACTAATTTAATTAGAAGGCAGTTTACATATTTCTCAGCCCTTTTTGCTGTCTTTAGCACACTGGTGAAAAAATTGAGGATGATTAAGATTCTTCCTTCCACTTTTTATTTTGGATAAATTACTGTTTATAAGAACTACAACGAACCAGAGCCTTCCACTTGCAGATTGCCAGATGGTTTCTTCTTCCAAGCAGCCCCTATAACCTACATGTTCTAGAGAAGCGTACTACATGCTCAACAGTCATGGTGGAATGCCAAAAAAAGGACAGAAGAAAACATTATAGGGCTTCATTCTGACCAGGTTCCCTCTTTCAGCTGATGATGGAGATGACTACATTGCTACTGACTCAACAGTTTTTTGCTGGCACTATGATTTTTCTGGAAATCTGTTAACTTTTTCCTAATTAATAACATACAGGTAAAAACATGAACATAGGCAACAAATACGCAGTAAGAAAACATAAAGGAATTATTTTTCTCTCTCACACTCGCAGGATAACACAGATCACAGCAGTTTTCAGTCCTCCCCTCCAGTTTAAGCACTCTGTTTGTAGCAGCATGAGTTTATTCACATCACCTCCTCTACACAGAAAGCATTTATTTTAAAAAGCATTTTTTGAATGCTTTCCTGAGAAGCTGCTTGGCATACATGAACGTAAGAAAGCAGAGCAAAGAAGCTGCAGAAGCAACAACCCAAATTAGATACCAACTTCACTGTAGCTCCTAAGATGTATACAGTACATAAAGTTAACAGAATTTAATGCAGGTAGACATGTAGATGTTATTATACAAGGTTGTAAAAAATGGTTGTAAAAAATGGTTGTAATAGATGGATAGCCAGAGATTATAGAGGAACAACTCACCCACACTGAGGATCACGGCTAGGATGGATTCTCACCACAAGGAACTCCACACAGGAATGACCCCCAAAAGAGATGTTGCCTTAGTGGTGGTCAGTCCTTAAATGGGATCTAGGAGAGATGGAGTCAAGCTCCACCCCTTCCAGGAGCACAGCTGAATTACCTTCACCTGTGCTCCCGCAGCTGACCTGTCACTTGCCTCAGATGGTTAATTGGAGGTTCAAGCTGTGATTAACAGTTTCCCATACAGTAGGACAGACCCAAGGAAAGAGCCCCACGCTAACAGGATGGGGTTACAGCAGGAAAGCATAGGAAAAATGTGAAATACTGCCTATGTTACTGTTAAGCTGACCACAGACAGGTCAAAAGCCATCATTTTGAGCACACCAAAGCTCAGAACCTGGGGAAGCTGTATTCACTTCTCCTCTGCCCTACTGTGGTATGTGCCTAAACCACAGAGACCACTGTTTTGTACTGAATGCAGTCAGTGGATTTTAGCAAGTCTGAAAAGAATGACGCTGATTATTAATTGGATAAACTTGGTGGATGGGAAACTGTTAATCACAGCTTGAACCTCTGATTAACCATCTGAGGCAAGTGACGGGTCAGCTGCGGGAGCACAGGTGAAGGTAATTCAGCTGTGCTCCCAGAAGGGATGGAACTTGACTCCACCTCTCCTAGATCCCATTTAAGGACTGACCACCACTAAGGCAGCATCTCTTTTTGGAGATTGTTTCTGTGTGGAGTTCTTTGTAGCGAGCCTCAATGTTGGTGAGCCTCAGTATTAGTGAGTTATTCCTATATAACTTCTGGTTATCCATTTATTATCTCTTGTATAATTACAAAATTGTTTTGGCTCAGCTTTAAGTGTAGATAGGCTCAAATGGTGAGCAATTGGCTCTGAATGCAAGCTGAAAAGCAATCATGAAGTTTCAGATACATACATTGAGCGTGCAGGTTTGGCTCACTAAAAGAAAATAATGAGGGATTTGATAATTCTGATTTAGTCATGTTTGAAAGTGGCTGGGTCTAAGATTTGGTGACCTTAATCGCTCCCTTCAAAATTTCAGAAGAAAGTTGCTGCTGAAAATGAGGTAGAACATAGACAAGGCGAAGCAGAGAGTTATGAAAGGAAAGCCTGTTTTGCTAGAAGAAAAAAAAAAAATCTACCATCAACTCTAGTGCTTTCATTCATGTACATGGGGACTCATGTAATTCCCATTGTTTGGCTTCTGGTATTTGTAGGAATTAGCTTAAATGCTTATAAGCTCTATACTGTTTGGTACTTATGCAAAAAAAAAAGCATTCTGTTCCAATGATTACTTTAATAGACAGAAAGTCAGGCTCTTACTGGTAGTTTTAAATTACATACTCTTTTGTTTGCAACCGGTCAGTACATTTTTAGCACACTAAGACATTACAGCTTCAAACTGCGCTATGAGACAGGAGATGCTGCACAGAATAAGAAGCAAACATTTTGCAGGTCATATAGCCAAACACCACATTAAAATCAATAAGCTAAGACTTACAAGTATATCAATGGTGTGTTTCATACATTACATGTCTGCATTTGGAATAATATTTATTTATATTTATTTTTTTTTTTTTGCCTAAAGTTTTCTTTTTTAAGCCGAAGTTAATTATAAGAAGTGTAGAACACAGTACAGCTGCAAACAGTAAACGCTGCAAAGATTAAGAAAATGAAGCTCACTTCACTTTCCTGAGCTGCTAACAGAAAACAAGTCAACTCAGTTTAACAAGCAGCTGCATCTCCCTGGCAGAAGTCATTTTTTCAACTTTTCCTTAAACTAAGAACCACAGAAATGCACATACAGCTGGGAAACAAAATGAAAATCTTGTCCTTAAAAGTCCTTATGCAGCCCACAGAATGACTGCAGACGTTTAGCTAATCTCTGAAACATTTAAATTACTACTTACTTTCTAGTATTTGTATTGCCATGACACCTACAAGCCATGGCACTGTATTAAGGCATTCCTCCTCTTCAGCGTAATGCCAAACATTTGGGATTAAGATCTGGAAGTCTAACACTTTATAGAAGTTTAAAGGCATGTTCGCTCATTTGTGCACCAGCAAACACAGGAATGAAGCAGACTCTATTAGAGCTGCTCATAAGGTCTTCCTGGATGCAACCATGTGCCTAAAGCAGCAGAGATAAAAAAAGCATGCTGCATGGTGGCAATGACACCTGATACAATACTTGAACACCATATTCAGCTACAGTCCACAAGGAACAGTCAATTATACATTTAAAGAACATTGCTTTGCTTAATGCATTTGGTCTTCCTTCAGAAAGGTACAAGCAACTGAGTCAGTACTAAGTACAAAGTGTTTCCTGTTATAAGGAGAAAATATTCCCCATGATCACAGTAGAGATTTCATCCAGGATTTCAAATGTGGAAGACTCACTTGTATCCAAAACAGATCCCGTGGGCTATAAGCAAACTCTTGAGTGTAAAAAGTGAGCAACTATTGACCGTCATTTTTTCTGTACACAGCTACACATCATCTCTACATCTTCAGAATGCTGTTGTGCCACCTCCTGTGAGTTCATTACAACCCTCACAACACCTGATGTCAGCCCAAGTACAAGCAGAGATGGACTGTGAGGTCCCCTGTCTCTACCAGCTCTGACTGAGTTACCTTCAAAAACAAGACTAAAGAAAGTATTTATATCTCCTATGAACTTCTCCCCTCAATTGGCTGGTTTTTCAGGCAATTTCCTTCACATATGCTTTTGTGATGACAATCCACACCATATGATTTTCAATTCAATCGCACCCCACAGGATCATGCCAGATGAAGAATACCAGGATTCCAGGTAACAGAAAGAACATTTATCCCCAGCAGAGCAAGCTGTTGAAGATTTGATAAAACGCAACACTGATTCTCTCTCCTCCATAACAAGCTGACCCAATGGTTACTTTCTACCATGTGTGTATCTTCACAGATCCTACTTCTTGATAGAACTACAAGAGTAGAAAGGAGCATAAAGACCCAGTAACAGAGGTATCCTACTGAAGCTAATTGGGAATAGCACAGAGCTTCTGTAGGTGTCTTGTGGTTTGTTTGTGTGCTTTTTCCCTCCAAATGGAGGTGTACAGAAGGCAAAGAAAGAGTTCTTCTCCTCTCCTGCAACACACCTGCTTCTAAAATAAGTTTGTGTGATTCCCAGCCAAGAAGTGGCACAGACCCCGAGTTGCCATCTCACATAACAAACACCTGTATGTTCAGACGCAGACTGCAGCATAACAATTTCATCCATTCTGTGATACTGCCACAGCACATGCTGATTTCCATGCCTTGCAAGCCCTTGCTGCAGTCCTGTCCCCTCAGATGCGTTTAATGAGACTCAGCCCCCATGCTGCATGACTGCACAGAGTTCATGACATGCAGACCCAAACCAGTCTGAAGCCTGTTGGTCCAGAGCAGTGGCAGCACTGACATGCAATAGCAGATGCTGCCAGCACAGGAGTCTAGACTTCGCTCAGTTTGTATTGAATACTATATTAAAGCAGGAGACCAGAAAAACATTCAGTAAGCATATGGTGATTGCTAGGTTGTGGCCTGAACCAGTGATTGAGTACCAGGTGAGAAGGTATGGCTAATCCAGGGCACACAGGTGCAAGCAATGTACCCAGGCAACCTCCTCATGTTCATTTAGCACTGGAATAGGCTCCCCGAGGAGGTGGTTGAGTCACCACTCCTGGACGTATTTAGAAACCATTTGGATGTGGTGCTCAGGGACACGATTTAGCAGAGGGTTGTTAGTTAGGGTAGTATGGTTAGGTCATGGTTGGACTCGATGATCTTTAAGGTCTCTTCCAATCTGAGTGATTCTACAACTCTGTGATTTAAGGGTCAGTAGCCAAAGGAGCAGAAAGTCTATTTGGAGATCACCCCCTTCTGGAGACTTAACCAACCTTTGGAAGGAGTAAGCCACTTTTCCCCATATCAACTTCTGAACTATATCCTGATGAATACCTTTGCAAGCACATTTATATCCTGGTAGAAGGCAACATCACTGCCTTCCCTTGCTCCACAATAGAGCACAGGCTGCATGAAGTTTAAAAATGATAATCAGACTTGACTTGGCACCAAATTTGGCTGTGAATCTCAGCATGACAGTATTAATTACTTCAATTTCACATACAAGGATAAATAGTTAGCTCTATCAGAAATGAAAGGAACCCTGACCTCACAGCATCCCTTGGCTTCCCATATCACAAGTAAGAAAAAGGGTTCTATAGAGCTAGGGCATAAGATTGCCATGCAGGAGCCTAGCGTTTATGGAAACAGCTCCTGCACATGAAATATAACCTTTAGCACAATTACACTGGCTTCTCATTGCTGAGAATGCAGGCATTTCACAGATATAATCTCTCAAATTTATTCACTGGATTAGGAAGACACAAGTTGTTGTTATGCTCACAAAGAAGCAAAATTGCTTCTGACAGGTTCTTGGTGATACCAGGCAAGAGACTCACAGGTAAGCCAATAGTCAGGCAGAAAGCAGAGTTGAACTCACTAAACAGCTAAAAGGGCTCTCTGAACACACAGCACTCCTCAAGAAGCAGCCTAAGTGCACAAGATACTCTCCCTACAGTGGCTGCCCTTACATAAGCCCAGGGTGACTGTCCCCCTCCCCCAATGGGTTCAACCCTTTGGGTCAGGCGGTGAGCACAGGTGCAAACAATGTTCCTGTGCTCCCTGGGCCAGGCAAACCCCTTCACCAGGTGCTCAATCACCAGTTCAGGCCATGACCTAACAGTTCCTCTACAATTGTTAATTATGTTCTCTTGAAAATATAATAAACTTTGGTATCAAATATATAATCAAAGTGGAAAAAACAAACAAACAAAAACCCAACCAAACTCACCTGAATAAAGTCTCCTCAATAACCTGAGAAGCCTTTCCTAATTTCAGAACTGCTAGCATTTATAGATACATTAAAACTTGTAATAATAATTTAAATGATATATTTGTAACCTGAAATATATTTTTATATCCTAAGTAGGAGAAAATAAGCGTATGCTGGGCTCTGGAAGCGTGGTGTCTATTTTTCTACCTGTGTATCAAGTGTACCAGACCATTGATTTCACTAGTTCTGAAGTCTACCTGTAGCTTACAGCCACTACACAATAGTAGTGATGAGATTTTTAAAAGAAAAACAAAACAAAACAAAAAACCAACAGCAACCCCGTTGTTACAGCATGATACACTGAGAAAAGATCAATCCTTCCTGACCTTCACAAGATACCAGTTTAAATTCCCTGCACTTGTTCTCTTCTCAAGTACTGGAAGAACCTGAACTCAATGATATCATAAAAAGAAAGAAATTCAATTTTGAATATTGATTTGCTATGGATAATAAAAACCAAATACCAACTACCAGAAGCTGTAACACGTAGCTTCAGACATGACCTAAATCTCCTATAAGTTCACAGGATATCCGACTGCGAACAACAGTTTGAGGCTTATCATGAATAGAACACAGCTGAGTAAACAGAATAGAAGTTCAGCTGAAATGAAAAGATGAGAATCAAAGATCTGGGTTCAGTTTTCAGACAGCAGAATCATAGATCTGTTGGTTGGAAGCCATCTGGAGCCAATAGACTCCAGGATTATACTGCATCAGCCCCTTTCCAGGGGTGGGAATAAGGTTGAGTTCTTCAGGCCCTCCACGTTCTTGCCTAACCAGAACCCTGACCGAACACTTTCAACCATCAGGAATTTCACTAAATCTTTTCATAGAAATTCAACATTAGCCTCATAAACACACAGGCCTACTCTTTCAGAACCCCTGGGCATATCTAGCTCCATGGGGCTGAATACATTCATCTTCTGCAAGCACTTCCTATCTTGCTGCCCCTTGGATGTTGCCCGCACTTCACCTTTTCAAGCTGTACTGATACGCTCAGAGATCTATGAGCAGGCTGTGAAGGCTAAAACAATAAAAACATCTTTTGCCTTTTTCTTTTCTTCTAGATCTAGACAGATTGGAGGACGGAGTCATCAGCAACGGCATGAAGTTCAACAAAGAGAAATGCTGGGCGCTGCACCTGGGATGGAATAAATGCCAGACAGGCGCAGACTGGGAGTGTCTGAGTAGCTCAGCAGGGAGGGTCCTTTGGGTGCTCATGACAGCAGTTCAGTGTGAGGCAGCAGTGTGCCCTCACAGACAAGATAGCATTTTGGGGTGTATTAAATACAACAGAGCCAGCTGGTCAAAACAGGTGATTTTCTTCTGCACAATACAAAAAGGATGTTAAAGCCCTTGAAAGCATCCAGAGGAGGGCAGCAAGGCTGGCAACAGGGCTGAAGGCATGTCCTGTGAGGAGGATTCTTGGTTTGTGAGCTATGTAGAGGATGATGCATTTGTGGAAGGTTCAAACAGACTAATGTCAATCGTGAGGCTATGGGGAAGAGAGGTGTAACAGCAGGGCAGTTTCCAGCTGTAGAAAACACTACGATAAAAAGCTAGGATAAAATCTAAGATGCAGAAAAGCTGATAATCCAGTATTAATTTAGTGCATAGTTTTCTGAAATGCCTATTCCACTTGTGAAAACACAGCATTAGACCAAGAAAGATCTGATCTAGCCTGCATTCCTTATAAGTTTCACTGCTAAATCTCAGCTTTCAGTTTTTGGTCCAATTCCCATGTTTGGCTGACCATTTTCAGTCCAAGTCCACATGGGAAAACAGGGCAAATCATATTGCATATCAACACAATCCTACCAACTGTGTGCTTGGATCCATCACAAGAGTTTGGCAGCTTGCAGAAAGTACTGCTGAAAGTTATATGCCCTCCAAAATTGCAGTATGCATTTCTGATTGAATGCTGCATGAGAGCTGTGAATGCTGTATGCACAAAACTAGACAGGAAATAGCAGAAAGAAGAGGTACACAATTTAGCAGTTTACAGGTGGACATATCTCCAATGACTCAGTCAGGAGCAATGAATGGCTGAATTCCCAGAGACCATTACAGACTTGAACAAACTATGTTCAACTTAAGGACATGGAAGCTTTTGCCATTGGCATTCTGAACTTGAAGATTCAACTTAATCATAAGTATCACGCTGAGCTAGAAAGGCAGTAGTAGCAAGTATCTGAGAAAGAGCTAAATCGATGAGAAAACTAAAGTTCTAATTCTTTACAGCTAACTGTACCTCTGCACCACCAGTACCACCTATTTTTCCAGAAGTGGGCTTTGCTGCCACTCATCCTACTCAAGGAAACCTGGATTGCCCTGGCATGTACACCACCAATTTCTAAAAGATAGGAATACTGTTGTCATTATGTGCAGAGATTTGGCTTAACCTTATAGTCTTTGTAACAACAGAAGCTACTGGTAAATCTTTTAGGATTGCTATTAATTCCACATTGTGTTTTTTTTAATATATATGTAAATAAATAAATAAATAAATAAATATTTTTATTTAAGGACAAAAGAAACTTTACTGTGCTAAGAGAAAGAAAAGGAATACAAAGGGAACAACCAACATGGACACAGGTCTACAGTACTCTAAGTCTGACCTGCCCTTCCCTATGCTGGAAAACAGTGACAGCCAATGAAGACAACAGACAACCTACTGTCATGAAAAGCAACAACAAACATTACAAATAACGCTAGGAAAAGCAGATCCCAGCAGGTCAACTAATAGAAAAACATTCTATCCATGCCACTATACTGACTAGAGCTGGCAACCTGCATTTAAAGGTTGACAAATGTGCACCATCACCACCGATAGTCTGGAAGGGATTACACTCATCACAGAGACAGAAACTGACCACAAACTATTCAGCTGTTAAAAGAAGAATTTCTTAGGTTTGGGTGCTATTACAGTAGTCATAAATTTGCAGAATTAATACAGAATTGTCACAGATGTGCATTTGGACTCTTCTAGTCCAACTGAAGGCATAAAACACCTCTGACCTCAGTGGTGGGGTAATACTATCTCTGAAATCAGATGTTTTTGGGATCCCTATAGATGTCATACTTAGCTCAATATTCATATTTAGGGCAGGTTTTATTTCATGCAGACAAATATGTTTGTTCTTATCTCCCAATGAACTCTGGAAGATACTTCAAGATACCATACCTGCTCTGGGCAACAGATTATCCTGGACAATGACGTGATTTCATCTGCTGTTCTATTTTATCAGTCCAAAGCCATAAAACCTCTAATTACAGAATTTGCTTTTATTACTTAGAGATCTGAAGGTTGAGATCCTGATTACAATATGATGGAAAAAATACACTCACAGAGGAAAAGAAAAAAAAAAAAGGCAGTATAAACGATGTGATGACCAAATTTCTTCAAAGTTCAGCAAAACTGCACAGAACAGGAGTTCAGAAGGACAGCAGCCCAAGAATGAAGAATCATAGAATCATAGAAGTCTCACAACACCACACGGGACCATGATACATGACTGCTGCACTCTGAATACAGAGTTCTGAACAGCCCCTTGACATTGCTCATCTTCTGGTCTGTTATCTGTAGGGTAGCAGAAAAGTTGCCATTGAAAAAGCTTAGTATTTGATAAAGTCCTACAGATTTTTACCTGAAAGGTGTTGCTGGCGTGCAAAGCATTAATTTGTACATAGCTAAACCCTGTCATGCATCAGTATCAGTTCTTTGTTCCTCTACTTTGTCTTTCTGTCTTAATGAACATCTTACACCATCTCCTCCAGGGGAAGCTTGCTAGCAGCCAGCATTGGCAGTAGCTGAAAATCAACATTATATCTACAATTTACTTGTCTCGCTGTTGCTGCCTGGAATTCACATATTAAAATTTACTTTCTGGAATGTTATTTTGAAGATAAAACTGGCAGGAAGATCCGGGCACAATTTCCCATATTGCTTAAAAAAAAGAAAAAAAGAAGAACTGCAACAACAGAAAAATCAAACCAAACAACCAGGGGGTGACATTCTGTTGAGATGTTTCAATGCCTTTCTTTCGCTGGGCTTATCTGCCACATGCTGTACACATTAAAACAGAAAGACATAAAAATACTCCACAGGCGCATTCTCTAATTCCACATATTTCAAAACATATCAGAAAAGTGAAATGCATCAAACATGGCTGCACTCCTGGTTGATGTCTTAAGATTTGCCTGAAAGACTGTTAACCTCTGTGGACATATTCCTAATCAAAAGAGCTAGAAGTGGGCAGTGAAAAGACCTGATGCTACCCTGCAGAAGACTGTCATCAGAAGATGTGTGTTTCGGGACAGTGAAAATCTCATGCTCTATTTACCTCATTCTACACATACACTCAATGTCACTCTTCCAGTCGCCAGACTTAAGTGTTTTATACACATCGCTTGACAAGTTATTGACAATGGAATAAAGCTGAAAGTAAGTTTTCAGTGACTATCTTTTAAGATAAGTTTGCTTTGATTCAGACTGTATCTGCTCCGTGCGTGTTTCTTGTGCATACAATTATAAGCATATATTCTGCTACAAATGATCACAGAAGATAAATTTTAATAGAAACTGCAGTATTCACAAAAAGTCCACTCGAACTGTTTTGGGGTGATAAGCACCACAGGAAAATCCTGACTTCAAAATATGAGCTGTATTGAAAGAAATAAAGGAGATCATGCAGAAACTTTCCCTGAGATATACACTGAGTCAAGCTGTTAATTTCTCGTCAGTTCTGGTTTCAGTCAGGCACCAACATGCACCTTTATAATACACTGTACTTGCAATATAGATTGCTTAGATGCATTACTTCATAAATAAATTAAATCATTTGGTATTCAGTACAGTGCTAGGATATCCTCAATCACACTGGAGCTCCAGGACTAACATCCCTTGAACGAGCAACCTCATGGCAAATCAACTGTTGATCAACTGATTCTGGAACAGTGCTTCACTCTCACACTCATTCCTCCAGAATTTTTGGGGTTGTACCCTCCCAGCACATGGATCTGCAAGTAAACTGTGGGGCTCAGATCCTCGGCCAGGCAAGTGTGCAGAGGGGAAAAACATAAAAACAAAAACCCACCACTTTATTGCCATTTTGAGTACAGTCAGGATTTCTTGGGATGCCACTGTGGCTTGCAGTCTCAGTGGAAGAAAAACTAACTCCTTTCACTGAAATACAGTGTTTCAGTGCTAGAACCATTTCTGGCTAGTAATGAAGTGCTTGGAAAACCTCCACCAAGAAGAAGCATTTTGAGAGTATAGTAATAAGGCTTCGCTATAGGATCACTAAGATGTTAATGATACCGTTAGCATAAGTTTAATGTACATATAAATGAATGGTGTTGTTGATAAGAATTAGATATCCTCATGTTTGATGCCTCATCATCAAGGCACAAATGCAAGCAGTGCATAAGATGTAAGTGGCAAGCTTAAAGGAATGCTTCTCTGGAGCCTTCTCTAAAGCACCTATATGTCTAGAATCCCATTCTGCCAGGCCACAACAAGGGTAAATAGGGCAAGACACTGGGGCGTTGCCAGAAACTGGTAATTATAACCACAGCTCTTAATTTCTGCTAATGTCATTCTGTCTTCTGTCAGTTCATGCTGATCGGTTAGTCGGTGTTAAGATGTTTCTTTGACCCTACCTAAACTTAGGCCAACCTGACAGTCTGCTAAACTGAAGAACCTTAAGATAAAACACCATTTGTTCTTCCTGCCTCTTATATAAGCTATTGGAGAAATTGGAAATAGCTGTCCCTTAGCTCTGTTACTCTGCAGCTTAGAGAGGCTAAGAACCATGAATTACAGTGGCATGCCACTTTTTTTCTTTTTTTGGTTGCCTCCACTGTTTCTCCAATTATACACACAGAAATCAATGCACTAAGAAAATCATTTCTCTCTCTTCCTTTCATACGTATTTGAAGACAAATTCAAAAGCACAAGTTAAAAAAAAAAGAAATCAGTAATTTTGTTCACTGATCCTTGGCTAATCAGAAAATGGAAATTGAGGTAATTGGTCAATGCTATCTAAACATAGTTCAGAGATAAGAGTTGGAAGGCCATTTCCTGGGGCTACGAAGAAGCTCATAAAGAGAAGTGGAGGACCCAACTCTCCAGTCACAGGAGGATGGTGGATGAAGGCATGAAGTATGGATGTATCCTTCTTCTAGGACAGAGGAAAAAGGAGTAAGGAAAAAATCAGCATTCTAACAACACAATAACTTCCCACTATCAACATATTAATACATGAACTCTCTGTAAACTTTATATTGTAAACTTTCTCCTAAATCACTCTGAAGATAACTGAGACCTCTGGGGTAAGGTAAAAAAATTAATTACAGTGTAAGAAGGTAATGAAAATAATCCGCTTTCCATGCGTACATACCTCCTGGATGGAGAAAGGGAAGAGGATGAAACAAAACACAAGAAGGTAATGTTCTTATAAAGCATTTAATTTGTTCAAAATTCTTTGGGCACAGTGGGAAAAATGCAGTTTGCACTCATAGCATATATAGTATTGTTTGGTAATATACAACATCTGCAACATGAAGTCTGGAAAATCATACCACAGGGAAGATCATTGCTTAACATATACATCCAGTAAGTCTTGTTTTCACACTGGAATACCTTCTTCCATTTAAGACCAGTGAAAGAGAAGAGATATGTATTCAGCCATTATAACTGTAATCTGAACTACATGTGTAAGCCCATCAAGTACCCTAGGCACAACCAATTCATCATTCTGTGAAAGTATTAACTTAAATTTATAGTGTAGAACTTATATGGCCAGATGCATAAAATCTTAATTATGCTTACCAAAGAACTACTAACTATATCTTTCTTTTCTCACCCTGCAGTACACACAATTCTCATCTGAAACAATAGCTGAATATGCAATAATAATTTGTAATGTGAAATACTGTTAATGTGTTTCCTCTGAGAGTTCTTTTTCCAGAACATAGCAGAAACCACTTTTATTGCTCAAGTTTTCATTACAGAAATGCCATAGTACATATATCTTTGGTCTCTCATGTACCTTGCTACAGAGCGTGACAAGCTAATGGCAAGGCTTTTTCCTGCCTCTCTTCCCCCCTCCCCTTTTTATTATCATCAGTGCACTAATATTTAGATAGATTTACTTTGGAGCAAATAGTAAATGACTAGGAAGCTGTTTTCATTTCTCATTCTGATTAATGAGCTGGAGGAACACACCCTCCCTTCTTTCTACTTCTGTGGCTGAAAACATACTGAGCTTATGATTCTTCTGCACCATTAAAAATAATTTTAGAGTTGCATTCCCAAGCAGATGGATGAGACCTGTGTAACACTGATAGCTTTTCCAAAAGGGAGTAAGGATCAGCAACGTCACCCTTCAGAATGAAGGATGTATGAAGGTATAGTACCAGACTGTTGAAGCAGTCAGAAAGTAAAAGCATATACATGTCTCTCTTGCTAGATACATCAGCATTGAACAGTGCATCATAGCCCTCTCACACCAAATAAAACCAAATGTGAGACAGGAGGGAAGGAGGGGACTGATGGTGACACAACATAGTGAGAACTATCTGAGGAATGAGAAAGAAAAGGCCAGTTCCTGCATAGAGTGTAACACACTTGTGAGGGAGATTCTGAGAGGAATGGAAGTAGGTATGTCAAATACAGGAAAGAGCATAGGATCAAGCATATCCCAGAAAGTACTCAGGGTGGTACAGAGAAAAGACTAGAGAAGTATCTGGGCCAAGCAAGCTGTGAACAACAAATTCCTATGAACAACTTTTCCTATTTACAAAAACAACCTGTGAATCCTGAACTCGGAATAACTACTTTGGTGGAAAGTGTAACAGTATAAAAGACTGTTAGAATGGAGTATGTCTTTGTCCCCCAAGGATATTCTGAACTTCCTAAGAGAACGTTTGAAATACTTCTGAGTGGATAAAAAGGCATCAAATCCATTTTTCACATAAACACTGAGAAAAAATAGTACACATCACTTCCAGTAGGTAACCTAGGGCTGTCACAGGCAATGAAGAGAAAACACAATGCTTTCTGATCTATAATTGAGTAACAGCAGAGTAAAGGATGACATTAACCCGCTGAAGTTATTACTGCGGCTTGCTGTGCCAGCACCGAGCAGCTCCATTACAGTGGATGCTGTTTGTAAAACCAACTGCGTTATCAGTCAGAAGATAACTGAACACAATCAAGGCATAAATTATTACAGCCGACTACGAGCAGAAGTCATTAAGAAAACATCAGGAAAGTTAAAATGCTGTCACATCATCACTTGAAACAGAACAAGTTGGTAAATAGCAACAAATTTAAGATTTGCAGTCTAGCAATTTGATAGACAATTTCTTTTTGTCTAAACTATTAGTAAAGTCATCCTTTAACAAAAAACAGAGTGTTTTTTCCTCACAATGTAACATTATTTTGAAGTCTGAGCACTGCCACAGTTCTCATCACAAGAGGTTAAAGATGGTAGCAGCGAATAGGGCGTGCTGAAATTATTCAGCCTTACAGTTTTGGAAATGAAAATTCTTGTCTCAGTCCCTGTTGGACTGTTCTGGTTGGCCTTATGACACACACACGCTGTATGGTTTTAAAATAATGCCTTTAGATTCAGCCCTTGCCGTGTGCTTTTCTTTAAGAAGAGTGAGATCCGTGTAATTATGAATATTAGAGATCCCAATACAGTTCTCGGGATAGTAAAGATGTGTTCACTCCCAATGTCTCATCTGAACTTTAATCAAAGTAATTACCACCGCTTATAAGAACAAATCAGAATTCCCATCTCAGAGAAATAGAGATATTTCTGATGTATTTTATCTAAAAATCAGAGGGAAAATGTTCCTCAATTGGATACTAATGAAGTATCAAAAAAAAAAAAAAAATCTTCAATAATGAATTTGACATTTGTTCCTGCAATTTTAAAGCAAAACACTCAGATTCATTTATCAGCATGCTTTACTTCACTCTCCTGAGCTGACCTGCAGTATTTCTCCCAGGCTCAGTTCATCATTAAAATGCACTCTTGTGATGCCACAGTGCTGCACAGCACAGCAACTCATGCGGTGCCATTATTCCTCGTATACTCAGTTTCCCATCAGTGCTCATGCACTTACACAACTTCCTTGGCATGTCAAATCCTGGCTGGAGGAAACGTGCAGTCTGATCACAGGCACCATGCACATCGCCATAGAAAAGGACACAGAAACACTGCTGCACTTCAACCCAGGCAGCAAAAGGACACCCACAGTAATGCTGAAGAGAGCTGAAAAGAAGTGTTTGGTTGGGGCCGGTTCAAGAAACCAGTACTTCATCCAGCTTGTCCTAAGGCAAAGCACTTGATCAAAGCTAAACTTTTCCCATGAAAAAATCTGATTTCACGGAAGACAATTTCTGGGTAAAAGAAATTGTGCAGATGTGGCGTTTCAATTGGATATGATGTGCTTCATTTTGAGTTTTGCCCCCTTCTTAACATCCCTGAGACTATATTACATACTTGGGGTTACTTTCCAAATGGCTGTTTGTTTCTGAAATAAAGCTTTCAGCAGGGTTTGTTTCATGGCTTGCAGCACCTCTCCCGTGTTCTGGAGCTGAAGCATAGTCTAGTGGTTGCTGTTAAGCCTGTGACTCTGTCAGGAAAGGAAAACTAACACGACATTTGAGAGAGAGAGAGAGTTGACTGCAGAGGCAAATAACTGAAAAAAAAAAAAAATCAGGATTTCTGCAGTTTTAATTTCTCTGCTCATTGAAGCTTTCTACTGTAAGGCAATTAAAACCAGGCATCAAAGGCACACGAAATTGGGATTGAGTAGTGATTAATTTGAAAAAGAAGTTGTGTTCCTTTTTTTTTTTCCCCATGATTCAGTTAGGAAATGACATCAGTTTCTTAGGAGTGGGGAGAATTCATGTGACAAGAAATGTTGGGAGGGCACGGGGAAAAGAGCACTGAATGTGTATGTACAATGCTTGCCCCCTGTGGGGTGGAAATGTGTCTGCCACGGGGTGCTTATGATGAGGCAAAGTATCTTGGAGTGGATGCAGACTTACAGCTTTCCTAACCTCTGTGTAATATTTTTCCTCTTTACATTGGCCCTGCAAGTGCTCCTACAATGCAACAAGTACGGCATTTGGATTTTGTGCATATGCTGAAATTCTAGGGATGAATGCCTTCTCCACAAACAGGGCTAGGCCACTCACTTGAGGTGAAGGGAACACACTTCACTCCCTCTGCTGAAATCAATTCCCCTGGCTCTGAAAACCCAGACTTCAACATTACACCTCTCTACGAAAACCTGCACTCTTCTAGTACAAATAACAACGTAAATAAAGAGCCACTCTGCTGCACTTCTGCTGAATACAAACACTAATGATATGCTAGGATATCTCTTTAATGCTCAATTGTGTACATCAGTATAGTACTACCTACTTCAGCCATGTCTTAATGCTTTAAGAGTCCTCGAGATCGCTCCATGAAAGCTGCTGTAGAACAGCTGCAGCATCACTTGCTTCACTTCGGAGGCTCTTCCTGAGAACATTCACCTCAACGAGGCCAGTTTGCAAGGCTCTAACAGCCTGATGTTTGTATATACTTGGCAAAGGTTTTCCTACATAAGTGGCAGCTGGGTTCTACAGAAGAGAAGGCATCCAAAGCTCACACTGGACTGCAGCAAGCAGTACCAGAACTCAGTACACAAATAGGCTGCTTTGTGCAGACCCCAGCCTTCAGTCCTAGAGTAGTTTAAGAAGAAACATATCTGAATCAAAGAGAACAAGCTAGAGGCAAGGCGTGAGGATGAAAAGAGAGAGAATGAGATCTACTGCGGAGTTGGAAAGCCTGGTAAGGAGAAGTGTCTGGAACAACAAACTACAAGACAAAGCCACAACAAAATAGAGGGAGCAGGAGCAAGTGAGCAGAGACAAAACAACTGATAAGGGAGGGAAAGATGGAAAATCCGTTTTCCAAGATGGCACCCCTCCGTCTCTTTTCAAGTTATTAAGGAAAGAAGTCACCAAAATTATATAGGATTTTTTCCCCCTTTTGTACTAGAATGCCAGTGGGAAGCAAGAAGAGAAAAGAAAGCAGGATGTTCTCTAAAAAATGCATTTAAAAATTGGTAGCAGTCTGCTCACAAACAATGAGGTTGATGGTACTGCCAACATCCACTGCCTTGATACTGGCAATCAAAATCCCTTATCTAAAGCAGTAGTAATAGCAGAGTCAGTTTCAAACCTAATCTTGACCTGGAGAAATTGCCTATCAGAATGAAAAGAGAACCAAATTCCCAAACAAAACAAAACAAAACAAAACAAAGAAAAAAGAGGAATTCAAGTTATCTACTCATGTCAGATGTTATCTAGTACTTTAAGAAACAAGTACCTGAATAGGTCATCTAGCATGAAATAATAACAAACTATAATCATCATGGCTTTGATATTGATCTACATCATCAAAAGCATTAGCACACATTCCCCACATCATGGCCTCTTGAAAGCCAGGAACTTTGAAAGAAAAGGAGCAGAGAGAGTTTCTAGACTTGAAAACAGTATTTCCTTTCAAGCTAAGACAGCATCCATGTGGATCAACTCATGTTCTTAATTTCTGGTGGGGTAGTACACTTAGCAAGAAAATCTGCAGATGTTTGGCACCCCAAAAATATTCAGGTCGTCCACTACACTTAACGTATTGATAGCAATCTTCTAACTGAAGTTATCTTAACATACCTGAACAGGGACATTGCTGAAGATAACATTTTTTCTACGTTTTGCATTTTTCTTATGCTGAATAAAATCAAATTATTTAGTTTCTTTCTAATGAAGTATTTTGATATAAATATTTTGATAAAATCATCCCCTCGGTCTAATTTTATTCTACTGTAAAGGAATCGTAAAAACCGGTCACTGATCTGAATATGAAAGACAGCTAAATTTGTCTCATTCACCCTACTTAATGATTCTATTGCTCATATTCCTTGCTAGATGAAGCGAAATCATAAATTCTTCATTGCCTCACAAAAGACTTAGCCTTGTGCTTAATTTCTGCTGTTTTATCCTTACGCAAAGTTCATCAAGGATGGCAGATGGTGCTGCTGGTTCAAGTCCCAGATTAGAATAGTTTTGTCTTGTCAAAAGGAACTCTATTATGCGTCTTTGTGGCCTGAGTCCATCAGCACGAATGGCACACCAAGCTAGGGATGATCAGAAAAGGCACCAATTATATTCAGTAAACAAACTTCACTGCTGCTATTTCCAGTTGAAAATCATATTTAGTCAACCCGATATAGGAGATAACAAATGTCATGAGGTTATTGGCTGACTTTTACAAAGAGCTGGCAACTGTACTCAGTGACTCAGAGAACTCAGTGCTCACAAAGAGAACCTGATGAACACAACCCTTGCAGAAAGGTAGCGAAGAGGCAAGCGATTCCAACTTTGCGATATTGATTCATTTTAAGAACAAATGTTATACAGCACAGTTTGCGGAAAAACCTTCTGCCATAGTAGAGAAGTCAAGAAGTCTGTTGTAATACAGCAATGTGCAAAGCATCTGACAGTCTTCTCTGAAAACTGTGCCTTTGGTGTTGATGTCAACCCAATACCACTTTTTTGCCATACTAATCACTGACACTAGTGGTTTGTTACTGCCAGTATGACAGAGCCCTCAGTACTTTATTAGAGAAATATCACTGGTACTGTAATTGAACTGCACCACAGAAAATGAGAAAACAAAGTAGCTACTCAATAGAAAAAAAAGATGACAGGAAAATGCTTTCAGATATTAGCAATCCTAATCATCAAATACAGTGCAAGTGGTGTCAAATACAACAACCATTGCTGTACTCCTGCAGAAGGAAGGCCTCCCAGACCACTGAAAAGAACCCCAAGATTCCTCCTTCACCATTGCAGTAAGGATCAGAAACTAAACAGTTATTTGTAGCCTTTATTTTTTCTAGTTTTCCAGTTGGGGAACTCCTACAATTTCTGTTGAATAAAACTATGATTTCTTTTTATGAGAGCTGCTCCAAAACCAGCTCAGATTTGGATGAGCATGGTGTGCAGTCTCTTGTCCATTGCTGGACAAAATGCTAATGCTAATAGTGGCAACTATGTTGAAAAATAGAATTTGGTAGTTGAGAATTTGGTCTATCAAATACAGTTATTGTGCACTTCGTATCTGCTGTAGTTTCCACAGCAATAAATAGGAGGCATTACTTTCAGAGCAAGCCATGTAATATATTCACAAGTAAACTAAGTTGGTGTCCAAACAGGCATCCACCACCTCTTTGGGCAACCTGTGCCAGTGCCTCACTACCCCTACTGTAAAAATATTTTTCCTCATATCCAATCTAAATCTTCCCTTCATTAGTTTGAAACCATTTCTCCCTGTCCTATCAAAACAGACCCTGCTAAAGAGTGTCCCCTTCTTTCTTATGTCCCCCCTCCTTACAGCACCTTGAAAAATGTGTACAGCACTTAGTATGGTATATTTGCCTCAGATAAGAAGGAGATTCTTAAGAATTAGATTCTTAAGAATTAGCAAGGAAAAGCTCCTAGGAAATTGCACATGGCAAAAAAACCACAGTGCATGGTGGGACAGCTGCAGAGGAGGTTTCACAAAACTAGAAATTTATTCATTTCTTTTTAAGTTCAAAAATAAGGAGATTGAGAAAGCAATTATGCTGCAGGCTATAAAAGCCAAGAGCGGAATGACAGAGAACAAGGCTAGAGGGAAGCAGAAGAATAACTAGAAACAAGGCTGGCAGTATTAATAAGGCATGGTGCCTAGTCTCCAGAAACAAGTGTTGCAAGTGCTGTAACTGTGAGGAAAGCAAACTCAGGGTTCCTTTGCTAAGTAAATTCCAAGAAATTCCTTACCATTCTGTACTGCAGGAGGGACACTTAAACCAGGAGAAGAGGAGACATCAGGACAAACTGAAGCGTGTATGAGCATGCTTGGGGAAAGGAAGGTGGTGTGTGTGGTTGATGTTTGTGCAGGTTTTCGGAAATTGAAATTCATGCTGGCTTGTCTACACAGATATGAAGCACAAAATGGGCTAGTGGCAATACGGGGCTGTAAAGATTAGCTCAGAATGGCTTTTAAAAATCAGAGTAGAAGCCTTGGGAAGAGGAGAAAACAGGAGATCATAAAACAGGGGAAACAAGTTAAAGGAATGAGGGAAAGAAAGAGTAAAAAAGAAAAAAAGAAAAGAAAAAAGAAAAAAGAAAAAAAAAGACTTGGAAATTGAGATAACCAGCAAAGAGGAACCTGCAAGTAATTCTGAAGGACACAACATAAAAGTTTATGAAGACAGATTTTTATGCCTTGGATAGTATAAAGTGAGATTACATTGCTCAGATTGGCCTGTAGAAAATGTTTCAGCCATATATGAAATAAAATTTATTATAGCTTATTTGGGTTCAAAAGAACAAATACCCAAAACAGCCACTTTCAAGGATGTTCCAAATTTGTTACCATGACCAAATTGGCATCCTTCCTATGGGGTCAGATGTGATAGTCTCTGGGTCTTCATGCACAGAAGTACCTTCCAGAAACCAGATAGCTCACTAACAGGTGTTGTAACAGCCCCAAACTGATTTCTGATCAGTTTTATTGGGACTGTAATGAACAGCTAAAAAAATAATTACTCATTTTTGAACTTACTTTGGTTCATTTTGGTTGGCACAAGAGGTCATATAATACTGCCGCTTCACTATGTGATATGCCACAAAAAATGAATGGCACTCCAAATATAGTTTCTGGCAATATTAATATATCATTCTTTATGATAGTTTACTTCCATATATATGTCTGACAGCAAACTGGTACAGTCCAGTCTCAATTGACAATACCGTAAATCTTTCTGGAGCAGTCTGAAGTGTTACTGCTTTGGTGTATCTGAGTTGAAATGCAAAAATAAGGCGCATTCAAAAGCTTAATAACGCTGCACAAAATCTACAAAAAGGAACAGTTTCTCTCAAGAAATTACATAGCACTTCCTCAGCAGCAAAATCACTAAGTTTAAGGGAGAAATGTCGAGACATTTACCTACCTCCAGTACTAAAATGACAATCTACATAATCTAGTGCTCAAGTGGAATGAGAAAACAATCTTTGCGCACCTGAAGACAATTGTAGGTCAGGTTTCTAATGTTTCATAAAACTCTGAAGGGTCCCACTTCACCTTAAATTTTCTGAAGGGCTTTGATTTGAATCTTCTCATCCACTGAAAATAAACTAGAATTTAACTCTTCAAGGTGCCACAGCCAACAGAGTTAAAGCTTTCTTCAGACCTAGGGTTGAGATACTGAAAGAATCGAGTTTTTGTTAGGCAGAGAAGAAAAATGTGTTTCCAAAACTCAAGCAATTATTGTGAAAAAGATTGACACATTGAGGTTATCAAGTATGGTGCCTTTTGAAAAAGGAAGGGAAAGGGAAGTGACACAAATGTAATCATTTTCTTTGCATTCAATTTGCCAGACAGAAATGGACCAACGGTTACTGGATAAAAGCATGGGAGAAGCTTAAGGACTGATTTTCTGTCTAGAATAGTTGAAGATCTATCTTCTAAAGTGAGGATAGTGGTGCCCGGCCACTACTGTTGGAAAGCTAAGTTTCTAATGAATCCACACATCCAGATTATTTTCTGTATTAACCGAACTTCACAAACGAGTAGTTTAGACTGGATGATTAAACTCAATTTTAGGCATCAAAATACGCCTCAGAAAATTAACAGCACATTTTTCTCTCACAGAATTCTAGATCAGGACTTTCAGTGCTTATACGAAGTACCTCAAACATAAATATTTTGGTCTTTGGTCTTCTTATGTTTTAGTACAGATATCAGCAAAACAATGTCAATCCTTTTTTTTTTTTTTTTCCCCTCCATATGTTAGTAAAGTGTTTTCAGGGAGAAAATAATGATAATAAAAGAAAACAAGCAAATTCATCAGGCCACTAACTTGAGAAAGGCACTTTTAAGGCTAAAGGGTTCCAAGAAAGTAAATTACTTCCACTAAACCCATGGATTTGTGAGACAGACTAGCAAAAGAAACTATGAGGGGGAAAAAAAAAGACAAAAAGAATAAGAGAACAAGAACAACTGTGGTAGAGGAATAACCTTCAGACTTCAAGATCCAAGGTCAAGTGTGACAGATGATAGCGAATCCTTCATTTATTTTTCTTGACATCTATCCATGCAATCAATCCTGAGTGAAGTTGTATATGCCAGAAAGGGAATAGCCTATCATGATTTGTAGTAACCTTCAAAACTAGATGCTCTTTCTTTGTGGAAAGTTCTCTGTGCAGAAATATATATATACCTACTAAAGTACTGCCCGTATGCAGAAACAGTATTTTGTGGCTTCCTTGTTCATATGTGCATGTTCAGATTTCAGGCTTCATTTCAGAGACATCTTTTACTACATCTATTTACAAAACAGTCTTCAGATGGGTCTTAAAAATGGTTAAGGCTCTAGACTAGTCCAGAGATCCTACTCAGCTCAAAAATCACAGTCAGCTTCCATAAGCCTCATTAAGTCAAAAGACATATAGTTCAGTATTGCTGTGGTTTCACCCTGATGGACAGTTACACTGCACCTGAACTGCTCTGCTCTCTCATTCCCTTTCCACAAAGGAAAAGCAGGAGAGAAAATACAATAGAAAAGGGCTCAAGAGTTGAGGTAAGGACAGGGAGATCATTTACCAGTTACTGTCACAGACAAAACACATAGCTCAGGGAGATTAGTATAATGTATTGCCTGTTACTAATGGACAAGAGCAATGAGAAACTAAAAGCAAACTAAAACCACCTTCACCCTTCATCCACCCTCTTTTATCTACTCCCTCCCACACCCTTCCTACCTATTCCCTCCAAGTGGGGCAGGGGAATAAAGGTCGTGCTCAGTCCCTAACGCTCCATCTCTGCCACTCTATCTTGGTCACTCCCTTCTGCTCCAGAGCAAAGGCTCTCCCACAGTTCAGTCCCTGAACTGATCCCTCATAGGTGTCCCACAGGCTGCAGCTCTTTAAAAACTGCTCCAACATGGGTCTGTACTACAAGGCCTATGTAACTATCTAGCCCACCTCAACTCAATTCAAAAGATAAGATTTCAACAAGTATAACATCCTGATATTCCCATTCAGATAGCTGATCTGAGGATCTTTGCTCTCCACTTTTCAGGGAGGTGAAGATTACCCTCCTGGGAACAGTATCAAGATCTGTGTGTTATCTAGTATTTGGGGCAAAAACATGCTTATGGAATTAGTAATAATATTCTGTAATGAAAGACCAAATTGAAGTTATGTTGTCATTTGCTATGTACCTACTAAGAAGTTCTATTTGATGTACAGAATGTAATATTATTGGTTCTTTCAATTTACCACTAAGAGTACAGTAGAGATGTAAAATAACAATGGTAATTAAAATGTATGATGCTATTTTTGTAACCCGCCCAGCTCAAGTTTATCTGAAATAAACAGATGAAAATAAATAAAAATCAATCCTGTGTTACAAACTCTGACCTTGTTGAAAAGATTTCTTCTGTGTTTTCACCACTCTATTAAGTACATTTACAAATGCAGTAACTTCATAATTACAGATTTAACAGATGGGAAAAATAATTAACAGGTGAAATGAGATCAGTGGCCACAGCCACTGATCAGCCTGACAAGCACCAAGGAGCTCCTGGTCAACATTCAAATTGCCATATTAACTCTGCTTTCCTAAATAACCTGTATGTACACATATACCTTCTGTCTCCTCAACGACAGTAACACACAAATGCAAACCATTAAATAGCAACAAGAAATGAATGCAGGAGCAGGAAAATAGCAAAAAAAGCATACCTGCATCTAGTGGCACTTGGGATAAATCAGAAGGTGCTGTGCTCCATGGCAGAAATTATAACAACCTTTTTGCCATTACAAAGAATTGATAGCACTGAATGGATTCTCTCCCTCAATCACTTGCAGGTGGCTTGTGAAAGACAACAGATCTTTTAGGAAGGCAGAAGAGACTAACCATATCAAAAGCATCAACTCAGATCATCATTTAAGGCCTTTGACACTGTCCCCCATAACATTCTCGTGAAGAAGAGAATGGCCGCCCATGGTCTGCATGGGTGTACGCGCCACTGGGTGAAGCACTGGCTGGATGGCAGGGCCCAAAGAGTCAATGGAGTTGAATCCAGTTGGCAGCCGGTCACGAGCAGCGTCCCCCAAGGCTCAGTGCTGGGACCGCTTCTGTTTAACATCTTCATTGATGATCTTGATGAGGGTTTACTGAGTGCACCCTCAGTAAGTTCGCAGAAGACACTGAGCTGGAAGGGAGTGTTGATCTGCCAGAGGGGAGAAGGGCACTGCAGAGGGACCTGGATAGACTGGATCGATGGGCCAAGGTTAACGGCATCAGTTTCAATAGGGCCAAGTGTCGGGTCCTGCATTTTGGCCACAACAACCCCAGGCAACCCTGTAGGCTTGGGGAGGGGTGGCTGGAAAGCTGCCTGATGAAAAGGACCTTGGTGTACTGATGGACAGTCGACTGAATATGAGCCAGCAGTGTGCCCTGGCAGCCAAGAAGGCCAATGGCATCCTGGCTTGTATCAGGAATGGGGTGGTGAGCAGGACTAGGGAAGTCATCCTGCCCCTGTACTTGGCATTGGTGAAGCCTCACCTCGAGTACTGTGTTCAGTTTTGTGCACCTCAGTACAAAATGATATGGAGGTACTGGAGCAGGTCCAGAGAAAGGCAATGAGGCTTGTGAAGGGCTTGGAAAATCAGCCCTATGAGGAGAGGCTGAGGGAGTTGCGGCTGTTTAGTCTGGGGAAGAGGCGGCTGAGGGGAGACCTTATTGCTCTCTTCCAGTATCTGAAAGGTGCTTACAGTGAGAGCAGGGCTGGTCTCTTCTCACTGGTGACAGGTGACAGGACGAGGGGAAATGGCCTCAAGTTGGCCAAGGTAAGTTTAGGTTGGACGTTAGGAAACACTTCTTTACAGAGAGGGTGGTTAAACACTGGAATAGCTCCCCAGGGAGGTTGTTGAGTCACCGTCCCTGGATGTGTTTAAGAGCCGTTTGGATGTGGTGCTTGGAGATATGATTTAGCAGAGGGTTGTTAGAGTTAGGCTACTATGGTTAGGCTGCGGTTGGACCTGATGATCTTGAGGTCCCTTCCAACCTAAGTGATTCTATGTCTCTATGATCTAGAAACTCTACGATGCAACAAATCTAACTGAATATAGCAATACGTTGTTCCTCATAGAACAGTCCTCCAGATTGCTTAGCAAAGGTCTATCCAAAGGTATTCCAAACCCAGCAATATTAAGTACAGAGTAAGATTTTGTTTTTGATCTTTAAAGAAAAATAAAAATCAAAAAAGCTACGTTATTCTGCTGATCTGATAAACAGAGACAATTATCTTTTGACTGGTAATGATTGTTACAAATATTACGTAGAAAAGTTATTATTCTATTTGGCAAAGTTTCTGTATAATACAAAACAAGAATCCCCTTAACAGCCTCTGGTATTCCATCAGTCAGGAAACATTTGCAGTTATCACTTCTGGCATACTGTTCCTGGTGTCTGCTCCATCTGCCCTATCCTACTGCTATGTAACGTGTCTTAAATTATCCAGCATTCTTCCTATGCAGAATATTTCAGAGGCAGTGAAATATGTCAAGTAAGAAAATAAAGCAATTATGCACCTTCTAAATAACAATTTCTGTAAGGCCTAGGCTTTGCTATGAATTAATACTTTGGTAGTCTGTAGGTCCAGGCTACTTTTTTCCTAGGCTGAATGAGATCATAGGAGCAAACAGAACATTACTAGCTCTGCCTTGGACTCTTAATGTATGCTGAGTATCCACCCAAATGAAAACGTGTCTTTTGCTCACAAGCACATGATTGAATCTTGGTAACAAATAAATATTTGGTGCTATACTGTTGCTAATAAAATTTCATGGTTGTACACATATTTTACTTCAAATTAGTTTCACATGCTGCCAACCAAAACCTTTGCTTGGCTGCTTTCATGCCAAATGAAGGAGCACCTGACAGCACCTACATTTTTCTCTTGTGAATGTACATGAATTGTGAACACCTTGTAAGATATTAATTCATGTAATTTGGGTTATGGAGTTTGGAAGAAAAAAAAAGAAGGGAAAAAAGGTACTGACACCTGGTATAGCTCAAGAGATGAGAAAATCCACCCTGGAATTAATGCACTGCATTCTTTAAGCGCATTTGTTTCAATAAAACATTCTTTTTCTGCTATAAGCCTGATTTTGAGCAATGGCATAGGGTCACAACTGCTGATACAGGTTACCCAGAACTGCAAATACTTTCCATCCCTTATTTGCAAAACAGTTCGTTAAGTGCACTGAAGCAAAGAAGTGTCACCTGTAAAACCCCAAGCTGTTTCCATTTATAGCACAAGCTCATCACTAAGGAAACCAACCATCTTCCATTCAGAGCTTTAAAAAAGTTGTGATAGAGTAGTCAAAGAATTTATTACAAGACAATATGATTTTTTCTTTTGCAATTTCCAACACAAATTAAAATATTAAAAGGAATACCCACTATAGGATTGTTAGTTTATTTAAGAACTTTGTTGAAGTATTATTGACTTCTGATGAGTCGTTCTTGTTTCCTACTTAAAGAAAACGTTTTTGCTGAAGTGAGATTTGCATGCTTTTTTTTTTATTAGAGATAACCAACAATTATCACTCCACATAGAGGGCACAGGCGCACTTATCAATTCTAGAATTAAGGTTAAGGGCAAATGATAACAATGTTAGCCTATAATCTGTGGCTGCAGTCTGATGGGCAGATACTTAACTATCATTACGTGACCTTTATGTGAGCACAGGAGCAGAGCCTTTCTGCCTTGCTGAGCAGGGGAAGAGCTATTATTCTTGCAGTGAAGAGACGAGAGTGGAGAGGAAAAAAAATGAAATGGCCAGTTGCTCCACTTGCAAAGTTTTATAGCACCAGAGTACCAATGAATCAGCTGTACAGCATGGTGAAAGCCATAGGCAAATCCTACCCTACAACCATACCACCCTATATGCCCTGGAAACGCTGCTGTGGAACAAACTGTACTTCTCTAAAAGTATGGGACAGTGAAGCTATGACCAAGATCACTGTCTTTAAAAGCACAGACTCCTTTTGCTGCCGTGACAGTCTTTGCCTGCCATCTGCAATGCGCAGCTGAATAGCCTGTATTGTCTGCAGCAGATGGCAAAGGTATGCATTTGCTGTCGTAGTTAAAGTGATCTTTCTCTTCCCTTTAGGGCTCCTCACATTTGGCACTTGCCTGTGCTCCTGGTGGGCTCTGCCTGCCCACAGATGTGAGCAAGAGTTCCTCCGTGCAGCACAGCAAAGCACTTAACACACAGCAGTACCCCTGCAAATGCCAAGGAGCAGTGCCGTTGCCAATGCAGGAGGAACTTTGCACAAAGTACGTTTATTAGCTGTGACATACAGCACAGCATTTTCGAAGAGCTAAGGAAAAAGACAGCTGCTGCAGTTTCCCTAATTACCTTTCCCTAGACGTCAACAGTAATTTACAATTTGGATGATATTGCTGGAACTAAGTACAATTTAGATCCACACACAAGCTCTCCTCCTCACTTTTATAGGCCATGTGTTATATGAAAATTACTGCTATTCAAACTGTTTCTATGGCTTAGGTTATCTTCTGTCAGGTTTTTTTACTGCACATTCTTCTTTTGCCACTGGAAAATACAGAATTTGCTGTAGACAGTAATCAGATAATCACATCTTGTTTCAAGCAGAAGCTAGCAGGATTTGCTACTTGAAACTCTCTAATTTATCACATCAAAACTAAAAAACATTTGGAATGCTTGGTAAAAATTATGCTTCTTAACACACATTCCTTAACAACGACAAAAAAAATCTGTATACAACAGGGACAACGTTAACCTCATATAAATCCAAATTCAATTCTAAATTACTCCATTAACTCTAGTGTTTAAAAATATGTACTATGTTCAGCTACAGCTTCTGCTAACTAAAATCTAAAAGGATAAATGGAAAGCCTGACAAATTAAGATGTCATCAACAATTGATCTTAATTGCACAAAGATGATGAAACATTTCAAACAGTTGCACCCTTGAAAGATGAAAAGCTTTCCTCTGCTGGCAGTAGCTCTGAACTGCTCCACTGACAAGAGGTGCCATTTAAAAAAATACAAGCAAGGTAAAACTTAAAATTCATGCAGATGCACAAAATTGCAAAGACTCTAATATCCTAGGCCTAACAGTACACTTGGGTAAAGGAGAAGTAAAAAGAAATCAGATGAAATTATTACTTGCAAGCACTGAGAATAAAGATTATGTCAACAGAGACTCGTTACGTGGATCCAGGAGTTTACTGATGCTTTGCATAATTAAATAAACAACTCCAGTTTCTACAGTGACTTAGACTCACGCAGTATCTACTCATTGTGGTGTCCTGCTCTCCTTAGTAGATGTGTAGCGTGCATTTTGTGGCTTTATCACCACACAATTGTATGTCTCTTCTCAATCATGCTGTGAGTCAATTGAGAGGATGAGACTTACCCACGTTTTTCTGGATTCTGCTCTGTGAAAATTTCACTGCTGCTTTCGCCAATAGGAAGGATCCGAACAATATATTCTCCGCTTTGCCGGAATGACTTATAAACCGCCACTTGAACTACGCATTGGTCACTGCTGCTTCTCAGCCAGGGGCTCAGGATGACAGGGCTCTCAGACGCATTAAGGAACAGGAAAGAACCTAGGACAGATAAGGCAATAACAAAGCTTTAAGGAAAAAAAGAAAAAGACAAAAAAATTGCAGTGCACGATTAGTACTTGTAATTTTTATGCCGCATCTCATTCAGCATTCTCAGTCATTCTGATATTATTGTTGCCACCTACTTTGGAAAGTATGCCCTTTAAGGGGTGTTAAACCCTTTATGATCTTCAAAGGCAAGCAACATTTCAATTCACAGTCGCATAGTTCAAAACAAAGATGATATCTAGATTTAACTCTGAGAAGAAAAGGCATAAAGAAAAGGAAAAAAAAGCACGTAAATAATATTAGAGAGAAAAACAAGAAACAGCAAGAAATAAAATCAGTCAACCTAATTTTCCTACAGAGACTTCCAGATTTAAGCCTAGGCAAGTAACTAAAGAAGTTAATGTTCGGATTCTTGTTTTTATGTACTTATTATTGCCTTCATCCCCACCTCTGCTAATTCCCACGTGTGGTCCAGAGCCAAACATTATGGCCTTGGTCCAGTGGCATTCTGATCTGACAAGGCCAAGTATTATGCCAGATCTTGGTATCTGTAAGCAAAGAACACATTTAAAAGCTCCATGTTTGCTCTTATAAAACAGAAGGGATCAGCATTCTGAAGTCATTAGAGTCAAGATAAAAACCCTGACATTTTATTTCTTCAGCAATTCTTTCTAACGCATTAATTTTGTATTTTACATGAATTAGCTGTGTATGTCTCTCTGAGTTCCAGCACTGGGGCTGTGCCCACTGCCCTGGGCAGCCTGTGCCGTGCCCACCGCCCTGTGGGGCAGAGGCTTTCCCTGACACCCTGACCATCCCCTGGCACAGCTCCATGCCGTTCCCTCGGGCCCTGTCACTGTCACAGACAGCAGAGCTCAGCGCTGCCCTCCGCTCCCTGTGAGGAGCTGCAGCCGCCATGAGGCCTCCCCTCAGCTCATCTGCTCTGGGCTGAGCAAACCCAGGCACCTCAGCCACACTCTGTATCAACCCTTCCGTATCATTGTGGCCCTCCTTTGGATGCTCTCTAACAGCTTTATGTCCTTCTTGCACTGTGGCACCCAGACTGCACCCAGTGCTGGAGGTGAGGCCGTACAGCACAGGGCAGAGGGGACAGCCCCTCCCTGGCCCAGTGGTAGCACTGGGCCTGGTGCCCCCCAGGGGCAGTTGGTCTCTGTGGCTGCCAGGGCACACTTCTGGCTCATGTTCAACTTGCCATTGTCCACAACCCCCAGGGGGCTGCTCTCATCCCCCAGCCTGCACATATATCCAGGGTTCCCCCTAACACAGGTGCAGAACCCAACACTGCTCATGTTAAACTTCATGTGGTTGGTGATCACAGAATCACAGAATGGCTCGGGTTGGAAGGGACCTCAAGGATCATCAAGCTCCAATCCCCCGGCCACAGGCAGGGCCACCAACCTCCACATTCAATTTTAGACCAGGCTGCCCAGGGCCCCATCCACCCTGGCCTTGGACACCTAAAGGGATGGGGCATCCACAACCCGTCTGGGCAGCCTGTTCCAGAACCACACCACTCTCACAATAAAGAACTTCTCCCTGATACCCAACCTAAATCATCCCTCCTTCAACTTGAAACCATTTCCCCTTGTCCTGCTATTATCTACCCTTTCAAAGGGTTTACTCCCCTACTGTTTATAGGCTCCCTTTAGGTACTGGAAGGCTGCAGTGAGGTTGCCCCGCAGCCCTCTCTTCTCCAGGCTAACAAGCCCAGCTCTATCAGCCTGTCTTCAAAGGGGAGGTGCTCCAGCCCTCTGATCATCTTTGTGGCCCTCCTCTGGACCCTCTCCAACAGCTCTCTGTCTTTCATGTATTGGGGGCTCCAGACCTGGACGCAGTACTCCAGATGAGGCCTCACAAGGGCAGAGTAGAGAGGGACAGTCACCTCCCTGTCCCTGCTGGTCTGGTGATTACCCAGCCCTCTGATTTGCTAAGACCTCTCTGCCCTCAAGGGAGTCAGTGACTTCTCCCAATTCAGCACTGTCAACAGACTTACATAGGATAGTCTTTTATCCAAATCATTGATGAAAACACTGAAGAAAACTGGCCCTGCATGATCTCACTAGTGACTGGTCACCATCCTGATGTAACCCCATTTATTACAACCCTTTGGGCCTGACGCATCAGCCAGCTGCTCACCCATCGCATCATGCCTTTGCCTAGCTGTATGCTGGGCATTTTGTCCAGAAGGATACTGTGAGAAACAGTATTGAAAGATTTGCTGAAATCCAAAAAGATTACAACAACCAGTCACCTTGGTCAACTAGGTGGGTAGTCTTGTCTCGAAAGGAGATTAAGTTTGTTAAGCAAGACTTTCCCCTTTCGAACCCGTGTTGGTTGTGACAAATAATTGCATTGCCTTTTAGGTGTTTTTCAATAACTCCCAGAATAATCTTCTCTATAATTTCAGTACCATTTGAGGCTTATCCAGTTGGACAGAAGTAATGCATTTTTTATTACACTGTTGCGCATTTCAGGTAAATCAAATTACTCTCTTTTCATAGTTGACCAATTTACCAATTTTCCCACAGAGCAAGCACACTGAGGTTTGTAGTCAGGTAAATGAAAGGTCAGTCAGGTAAATGGAAGGGGCCAACGCTTGAAGCAAGAAAAAATGTTAAATTCCACAGACTGTAGCAAGACTGGTTAGATAATCAGAAAACAAGGTTTTGCTTCCTGCACTGTCCACCAAAAAACCATGTTTGTTAGTACTTAAAACATACAGACCTCATAAACCCTTTAATTTCATAGAGAGAGAAATTAAGGCCCAACAGGGCTGTAATCAAAACAGTTTTAAAGTATGTATGGCTTTCTGTAGGAACAGCAGCTTATTTTTTTTTTTAAATATCAAGGCTGAATTTTCAGAGTAATCATTTTCCAAGTGGCTAAGTAGATTACTGCCTAAAGCTCTGCTGAGACCCAGAGAGCGTAAGAAATCCTATGGAGCCACAAATACGTGATGCTCACCTTCACACTGGTGTCTACCAGCCATTCTGAGCTCCTGTGACAGTTTGTCTCATCCTAAAAGGATCTGATTAATCACCCTTCAGCAGGTCCCACTTCTCTCCATTGAGCTGAGTCACGAGCTCAGATTTTAATCACACTGTCACATGCCAGTTTAGAACTTGGGAATTGTACTTATGTTCACAAATGTCCCCCACTTTGAAAAAGTCCAATTTTGCAATTCATCTCAGGTTCAACAGAGTAACACCAAAAAGGCTAAAAATGAAATTCAGACTCTTATCAACCACTATATTTCATCCCATACACACACTTATCATAAAGAGCATTTTTGACATACTTGTCAAGAAGACTGTTTCTGACATTACATCACATTAATGACATATCTAAAACTAGAAAATATTTGTACTGAAAGAAACAAGCAGAAATAGGTAAGGTATGGCCTTCTCAGATGTCAAGGCTTGTAAACGAAGAAGTGAAATGTATTTGCTACTTTTTTATTAATAAGATTCCTTTATAGGAAATAGTAGCCTTTAATCCAGTTACCAAAGGAATGGCTTGAGGAGTTTAAACAGACTCTGTCATTGTTAGTTTTATATAGACAATATTTTTGCTGGTCAGTAAAATAAAAACAGAAACCCAACCGTACGTATCATACTTCTCTCCCTTTTATTGCCAACAAAATAGAATTACAGTGCTAAATCTTGTGGCTTTAATTGTATCACGCACATAAGAACACTGTAATCCCTGACATGACAAGGATCAAAAAGACTTCTGCTGGTGGCAGAAAAGCACTAAGCGCTGCAGTAATTGCTGATGATAATGTGACAGGTGCAAGAACCATTTGCTCATCTTACTGTCTTGCAACAGAGAGTAAGATTTTTAACATAACAAAGAAATGAACAGAAAGTTCCCATTCCTTTTTCTTCTTCTTTTTTTTTTTTTTCCTTGCAGTGAGTAAATAAACAAGTACACTCTTTCCATCCTGACCTGGGACCAGATTTGAAACATCAGTGAGACCTAATAGTAAACATGAGGCCTAATAGTAAACATGACTAGCTGCTACAATAAATACCTTAGATGCTAACCTCCTATGTCTTGGCTATACTTAGAGGGTTCACCTTGCACAGTTTTGGCTTGTTAACCATCACAAAGACAAGTCTGTGTGTGGATTTATATTGCTAAAAGGAATACAGTTCTGCCACAGTAGAAGGCTACCCAGCCACACTTGCACAGGATGTTAGCAATAGCCCCAAACTACCCTGCTGTGGAGTGGTACCTAGAAAATCACTCTGAAAGACAGAGCTATTCAGCAGCATTGGCCACACAAACAGTACACAGTCAGAAACGTCCTGTCAAGTGTATATTTCTGCGGAGGCAAGTATTAAAGCTAGGACAGATTACCTTTTTGTTCTCATTATTTATAAATAAATAAAGGAGAGCATAAATATAACTTTGTTCCTGCTTTTGAAAGTTCAGCCATCTTGCAGGTGACAACACTGTCTGCTGTGGAACTCCTTTTGCTCTTACTGCCAGCCTAATTCATAAATCCTATGCAAAAAGTATCCGAGACGCATCTAGTCCTGGCGTTATTCAGAGGGTTCTCATACTTAAAATGAGAGAGACCTGCTATGAAAACAGAACACGCAGAAGCTTTGTTACACACAAGAATCTGAAGATTCACCCTCCCAAGCTGCAGTTTAAAATTTGCTTGTTACAGAGCAGACCAGTGAGTTCCTATAGTAACCAGACCTGGAACAAAACAACGTACATTAACATTAAACACGTTCTTTTCCACGTAAGCATTAGACTCAAAACAGCAATTCAGACAAACCCAATTCCATGAATTTGCTGTCTCTGAAGCATAAGCAATGTAACCATCAGTCAATCACCTACATACACACACACAAAACAAATTGCTGATAGAGGCCCAAATCGTATTTCATTAGAGTTGACAGGACTTATGCTACTGCAATCAATGGTGTCAAACCCACAAAGGAGTAATTGAAGTGTCTGAAGTGAGAAATGATACATTTCGAACACAAATCCTCGTACTCTTTCCTTCCCTCAAAAGCACAATCCTTCAGTCATTGCTTGCCACTGTTTCACAGGACAGCCTCCCATGGGATCAATACCAGCACCGTCTCGAGGACCAGATTAGAAACACTACTTCAAAAGAATTAAAGAACATACAGAAATCAATTCCCCATCCATGCAGAAAGAGAGAAGAATATTCTGTTTCACACCAACTATCTGGCAAACTCAGGAGGTATGCGCCCACCTGTTCATTAATTTCCTGTTTCCCTCTGGTGGGAGAGAATCTACGTGGCAAACTCTATCTGACATCACCGTGTAGACCCTTAAGACCGAAAGATTCCAACTATAATTTCCTTGCACTTATTTTCCTTTATTAGCACACAGCTCGAATAAGGCTCTTGGGATCTTACTTGGTGAATAGCTAGAAAAATCACAGTAGTTTCAAACTTCTGCTGCTATTTTGATGCAAGAGGATTTAAACTGAGCTGAAAGGTCCCTTCATGGCTCACATCGTCAGTGACGTGTACTGCTCATGAGAACAAGGAGCAAAACACAGAAAACCATAGTACAAAAATCAAGCTCTACCCTCTCTACTTTGTTCTAACTAAATCAACACGGATGTGTTGAAGGGACCTGTTTTTGACAGTATATGGCACAGCATGGACCTTTTAATTGCTAAAATCAGGACTCTGAATGGTCTATTCATTTTCAGAAAGATATTCACCAATGAGTCATTTCAGGAGTCTTCTGTTACAGGTTTTAAATTGGACTCTGGCTGCACAGTGCAGTGCTGATATTAAAAAGATGCAGTTAAAATAATCACATAGTAACTAGATATACAACCACAGATCCAGCCACTTAGCACTTCCTGGGTCATGAGCTCATTCATCACAATCATGCAGAACCACGTGGTAGCAGGGGGTACAGCATGCAGTCTTTTTCAACAAACATCTGTACTTGCATTATATGACATAAGCCCTACCGGCTTATATGGCTTTGCAGTGTTTCAGAAACTGTCAATTTAAATTGCAAATACTTTGTATTCCACATTCTCCCTAAACACTCACAAACTATATGTGAAACTCACCACAGTACTCAGCTTCAAATAATATTTTCCCTAAATTTTAATACCTGATGTCATAGTGCGAGCTTTCCTCATCCTGCCATTTGTATTTGATAATGTCTCTGGCAGTTTGCTGTCATTTCAGATAAACACAAATGAGAACATATTTATACTTAAGCAGGGGAATTTATTGCGGTGGACATAAAAAGAATATAATAAGACAAATTAATATAGCTCACATGAAAAATTGCTGTTGATCTTTTGAAAGCTTGCTTATAATATTTTAACATTCATGACAGAGGAAGGATGGGTCATTGGCTTAGAAGCAAGATGTTTCAAAGACAATGAGCAGATAGCTACTCAAAAGAGAGAGCCATCAGTAGACCCTTGGAACTGGAGAACTTAGCATTCTGTTGCTAACTCTTCCAAAAACTAGCTATTGCCTAAATAGTTCTGAATGCAGCCTGCTATCTGCTTCTATCCTAAAGCCTTCCTTGACAAACTTTAGGGCAAATGCAGCACAGAGCCAGGTCAGTTCCTTTTGCTAAATAACCCCATGATGCTAAGTGAGGTCAGTTTGCTATAACATATCATTTGTCTCTTCTGAAGCCTAGCAAAGATGTCTGCAGACCGAAAAGATAGCAGCTTGAGAAGTTACAGAGGAAGATAAGGGTTTCCAGGGAAGTATTCACTGCAGAAAAATGGCAGCCAGCTCTTCCGGGGCAAACACAGAGGCAACTGTCCAGCTTGCACTCGAGGTCTAGGATTTTCTACGTGAGATGTCCATGTATACCCGATACCACACATGCAAGTAAGATCTAAAGAAATGGCACCAAACAAGGAAATGGGACATAAAAATCAATTACAAAAGCGGCATGCATTAGAATTCATGAAGTGGGAAGTTCACAGTACTTGAAAATAGTATTTCTAACATATCCAAGCTAATAATACACAGTGGACATGTTGGTACCTGATACAAATTGAAGTGTCCCCATTAAAGTGTTAAGTGTTTAATTTGCTAACCCAAATTGAAGTGTTTAAGGAAATGTCTTCCCAAAGATCATACTTTTGTAAGTTTAACATATTTTCTGGAAAAGCAGGGCTCAGAACAATGTCAGGCTAACTTAATCTGATTACAGTTATAAAGCAGAAATTTAACAGCCCTTTGCAAAACTGATAGATTGTTATTCTGAACATAAACTCCATCTTCGTACTAAAAGGATTTTATTACCTTTCACATACAAGTTCAATACCCTACCAGATTAAATTAGAGCTGTAAAAACTATTAACAGTCAACGTCTGTCAGGGACTATACAGTAGAAAAATAAATGAATCAAGTTTTATGTTCTTTGGAGATGCTGACTGGAAAGAGCATTTCCACTGGTATCACAAAACATCCCACAGAGCTGGTCTTCAGATTCCTCATTTACCATCAACTTCCAAATTAACTATTCCAGTAGAACGCTCATAGCAGAAGTTCAGCATTTGGTAAAAGCAACTGAAAACAGCATGTGGAGGAAATTGGTCTCAGAGCAATTCAAATTGACGTGTAAGTCAAAGGTCTTTAAAATCATCTATTCAGGTACTTTTAATTCCCTAAACATAAATAGGAAGGGCTAAGAACTGATAAAGCAAAATAAAGACCAATTTTGTTCTCATAGCAAAACACCAGGCAAATTTAATTTCTCTTAAAGTTCACTTATTTAAACTGAGACTTCACTCATTTAAAACCACGCCCCTCAAATAACCAGTATTTACTATGATCCTTGGAAACCACTGCAGTTTTATAGAAATATAACTTGAAGTTTTAGAAGAGGAGTCACTCCCTTTTCTCACACTCCAGTACCTGGAATGTTCTCTACTAATTTACCTATTCTGTTAGAGCAACACTGAAGTCTTACACACAGAGGCAGCCGCCTCCAGCAGTGACCTTCTTGCAGCTCTTTTGATGCTCACTGTTGCTTCCCTAGAACACAGTGTGTGAGCTGGAGTCTGGAGGAACACCATTAGATTCAGAAAAAGGCCGCGTTATTATTATTAATCAGTTTAAATTCTGATAATCTCTGGTATGCACATATGGAAAGCTGAATGCCATCATTCTACTTATTTTATTGTTGTCTATCTGAAGTCTGTTCTTCCTCACCAAGAATTTTATGGTTAGTTTTTCAAATGGAAAACAACAAGTAAATGCTCCAGGTATTGCCTTCTGTAATGGGAGGTAGAGCCAGATGCTGTTACATCTCATTTCCTAAATGACTCAGAGCTTGCTCCTAGCTGAAAAGCATTGAACCGAAGAAAGTAGTTAATTAAAAACTTGAAATTCAATGCTGAGATTAAAATATTTCCTAGAGAATGACAGAAGTATTCAAATATTTCAGCCTTGCACTGCTGATTAACCAACACGCATCTTCTCATCTACTGCTGACAAAGGTAAACGGCAAGTTATTTTTGAGATCTCTGTTCTGAGACTAGAAGATGGGAGAATTTTCCATCGTTGTGAGCAAGACAGACATACCTAAAGGGAAAGCCAGGATGACACTGGTTCTGTCAGTAAAAACAGGCAGAATGTCTTTTCAGTACTTTCCAGTGTGCACAGTAGCTAAAGGGAAGGTGAGAAAGGAAGCTGAATGATTTTCCTCTAGTTACTACTTTCCTTGAGTGTGCTCATTTGATTACACTCACGAGGCTAAAAGCTTAAAAATTAAGAAGTCTGGCAATAATCTGATACACAAGAATAGAAACATGCCTGGAACAGAATAGGTACTGCAACAACTCACTGTTCAGTAACATCAGAGACAACATTAAACAAGGAACAAGTTTTGTGAGTTATTCCCCTGAAAAACTAGAAAAACACTGGAAAAAGGGCATAGTTGGTATAGCTCTTTTCGCTTCTCCTTCTGTGCCAGGATTAAGCTTATCATACAAGGGCTACCGCAATGTCAGTGTTAAGTAAGCAAGTGTCATATCTCAGATGCTCAGAGAATCATGACCTTGGTCCAAAGATAATATAAGAAGCATAAATCTCAAGAAGATAGTGTATTTTAATGTCTCATACAGTTTAATCTGTCCTTGTCAGTCTCTCCTCTACATACTTATATGTGCATTCATGCCCACAATCCTTAGAGATAATTAGACAGTTGCAGGCTGCTGCCAGCTCACCTCTCAACTGCTTCTTTCCATCCTAAGTAAGGTCAGCTCCCCACAGCCTCTCCATGGGGGCTGTGTGCCCTGGACCCATAAGCAGTCCCCACTGCATCCTAGCCAATTTCTCCATATCCTCTCTGGCCTAGGAATGAGAGCCAAGGCTGGACACAGCAACCTAGCTGTGGCTTGATCACCATGCAGATCTGGATGATAACTTCTCTCAGTGCTTGGTGCCTTCCTTGCACCATTGCCTAGTGCACTGCCTACCTATTTGTGATGGGTTGTGTCCTCTCTTCATGTCCTCTACAGCAGGATAGCATATACCACCGCTTCCCAGCCCAGGATGATGCACCAACAGGTCTTGTCCCAGGGGCAGAGCTTCTCACTTCTCCCTGTGGCTGCATGAGGCTCCTGTTAGCCTAGTCCTCTGGTTTACCAAGGTCTTCTCTGGAGCAAGGCTCCCTCGTTCAGAGCACCATTTACAAATCTGCTCAGTCATACAACCTGCATGAAGATACTGAGCACTACCAGCCCCAGTACTGACCGCTGGAGTCAACTCTGCTCAGTTCCAGCTACCACTGGGCATGAAGCCATTGAGAACTGTTAGTTGGCCTGAGACAAACAGTCCCACTGCTGCTCAGATCTCCTCAGCTCCCAAGTGAGAATGTTGGGTAAGATGGTGCCCAAAGCCAGACCTAAAGTCAAGGTGATGTACATACCCTGCCCCTATCTTGCTCCCCCAGCCAGTCATTTGACATATTCACCTGTTGGGGAATGGAATCCAAGAAGACATACTGCATGCTCTTTTCAAGGAAGATACAAAATGACCTATAGGTCCCCCTTCTTGCCCTTCTTAGAAATGAACACAATATTTTTTTGGTTGCCAGGGACCTCCCTCAACTGCAGTGGTTTCTTATAAATGTTAGACACCAATTTCAGTTTACTTTTACAGCATCCTCGGGTGTACACAGTACAACCTAAATACATCCAGCTCCTCTAAGTAGTCCCTAGCTTGGTGCTTTCCTTATGCTGGCTACCCCTTTCCTGGGGTCTTGGCAGCAGTCTTGGCCTGTAAATGCAAAAGAAAGGCACTGAGTACTGCCACCTTTGCAGTATCATCTGTCACCAAGTCGTGTTGTCAACTCCTAAAAATGCTTTAACGTATGCCAAGGAAGACCAACAGATGATTTTTATACATATTTTTGACAGGGTCTTGTTAAAGGGCATTGAGATGGGTAGCACCTAAGAAAGTTTGTACACCTGAGTCCAAAAGAGAGCTGGCTGCTATAAATTGTCAGACAGGGAAACAAAGAGGAGCTTCAATTATTGTCAATGACCATTACGGAACATATCTCAAAACACAATATTTTGCCCACAATACCAGTCGTAATTCCAGTGCCTGACCTCTTTACAGCACGCTATTCTTACTGTGATTGCACAGTGACCAACTTCCAAACTACATCTCTGCTGAAAACGAGTCATTTCTCTACTTATTCTGCAAACTGACTATCACGCTTTTGGGGTGTGAATACAATGAATTGACTGGAATAATAAGGACATTGCATTTTCCAGCAAGAACAACAAGCCCTCTGCTCTTATTGTGAGCAAATACCTATGGGGTTTCAATGTAGGTTTCGCATGAGTACAAATTGTAGAAGTTAAAGCTCTCAATGAGCACTATGGATGAAAGACTGTACAGCTCTTTTGCTCCAAAACTCAAAAAACACAGCCACAGGGGATCTGTCCACTGAACAGGGCATGCCAATCATTTCACATGTTGTAATTCTAACTTCAGTATGCCTTTGAAAACAATTCCACTTCTCGGAAAACAAATATTTACCTTTAGAACAGTAAATTTGGATGGCACAAAGCCTAGCTGCAACACAAATTCATTTTAAAAGGAATTGCAAGGAAGTCAACTAAACTGCACTCAGAATTATTTAACATAGGAGTTTTCTTCTTCATGGAACTCCCAGAAAAGAATACTAAAACTTCTCTGAAACATCATCCCAGCCTATCAAAATTTCTGCCTCAAAATCAGTGGGGAAAGGTGGGTGCTACGCTCACTTTTCATTCTTACTGAAAGTACTTAAGGAGATAAAGATCCAAATATCCAGACTTAGTCTGTGGCATCCTGCACAAATTATCTTTAGCTTACTGACATTCTAATTTCATAGAAATAGGTATAATTATACTAAGTAGGTTATGACTTGTGCATCTGTCTTGCTTGGTTACAATTACTTCATCCTCTTTTCCCTTCCCTTAGATACAGCATAAACAAGACATTCTATTTGTTTTCTCTTGGCTGATGACTGAGAAAGCTGCTGTCTTATTAAAAGACTAACTCCAGTTCTAGCCTACAGAAAAGTGAACAAGGACTGGATGGCAGGGTGGATCTGAAATGAATCATGGCTCGGAAAGCGGATCTGACGCAGCCCAGAACAACACTCCAAGTTTGGAAGCCATCCTCCCTTGACAGAGTGGTTCCATCTGAGTCCCTGTTGGAAAGTCATTACCGTTATTTGTACCAAAGCAAGATATTTTGCTAAGGTGGTGCAAATGAAACTTGTGTGGTTTCTGTACTGCAGGCACACAGTGTATTTTGATCTCAGTGCTGTCAGGTTCTATCTGCACCGAAGTCCAAATGTCTCCTAGTGCTTATTCCTGTGAAGCAAGACCCCAGTGAGTATTACTTTTGAAATGAACAGGGACAGAAGGGATCTGGGAGCCTCAAGAGCTCTGGCCCACAAATGGAAATGACTTACCTTAAGACAACTACTCATGCCCTCAGATTTTCAGTCTGTCCATAGGTGACTTAAAGAAGAACCAGTAGAAATTCTCACAAACTGAGGCATTATGGTAAACTGGTGTGGCATTTTATGCAATATGGGATACATGAAAGTCAAAAGTAAGTAGAGTGATTTTAAGGTACTTGTGGGAAACCACCCAAGTCCTCTTCAAACTCACAAAGGTCGCCTAGGATCTAGAGAGAGATGAAGACAGACACTTAGGGGTTAGTTTTAATGAGGCTGAGGTGATTCTAAAAGCCCGCACTGTAAATCACCATATTATTACGGGAGGAGAGATCTTACCTGTTAATTCACTTTTACACCATTCACATAATTTGCTTACATTTTGCATTTCACCTGCAGGTCAGTTTTATTTGCATGACTATACTGTCTTCCTCTCCTAATTGGATGCACTGACACAAGGCTGCCAAAAGTAGTGGCAAGGGATAAGTTACTTAAATCCAGACAAGATTCTGCCTTCTTTGGCTTTGCACTAAACCTTGTGACCACCTGTAGAATGATCCAATGTTCAGTAAAACTGTGGCTTTTGGGTTTTTTTGAAAGCATCTGAAAGCTTAACTTCTGACCTGAAATCAAACTGACAGTCTTCTTTTAAGGATGGAAAATAAACTCCCCTAGGAATAATGTGGTGGAAGCAGCAGACAATGTAAGCTGAAATACAATGCTGAAGAGCAAACAGTGAGTTCTCCTATTTTTGTGACATCCAGCCGCATAGGATTTACCATGATTGCTTTTCAACAACCTGAGTTCTACTTAGAGTATATGTGCTATGGACTGTTACACAGAGGTTGGCAGAGCGCATAAAGGTTACAGGAGATATCTAAGCTTCATTGAACAACTCCCTCTCTTTTTCTTTTTAGATGGATATAAATATTGCAAGGTCACATGCTGTACAAATACACTGCTGATAGCACATCACTACAGAGGCACATAATAAGCCCAGAGGTGTTTCTGCATATATGTCATATTTGACAGCAAGTATTTTTACTGTTCCTGCAGGCAGTGGTTTTCATCCCAACTGGCAAGGTTTAAATGTGTTTTATTAAACATTTTTTTTAAGAAAAAGGAATAACATGGCTTTTCTGCCCATTACAAATGTATGACTGATCTTGGAAGGAACACTGCAGAGCCCTCCAGACCGAGGAAGCTTTCAAACCATTTCTATCTTTGAAGATGAGCTATTGAGGCAATCAATTTGGTTAAGTCTCAGTCCTTTTTCTGGATACAGTTGATAGCTTCCCCCCCCCCCCCCCCCCCTTATTTTCTTTCCCATTTCAGTAGTTCTATTGGTTTCCTTTTAAATATTTGTCCTAAAGGAAAATACCTTTCATCTTTTGGCAGTCTTCAAAACACAGAACCACCCACTCGCATCATGAGAAAAGGTGCAGATATCACTTCCAGCTCTTGGCATTTTTTGTGAAAATCGGCTGAATGGGAACTCTGAACACCCGCATGTTGATGTAGATGTAGACAAAAAGAATGCTGGTAAAAGGTATGATGTCAGCATCCTCTCTTCAGTGCTACATTCAGAGTTTGACCACAGACAGATGAGAAGGCAAATTTAGAACCCAGGGAGTTTGAGACACCTGATATTTAAAGCCACTCCTTGAAGCTAAGCACCCCTAAATACCAGTCAGAAGGAGCACATCTGACTTACAGAGACCATCTCTGGCTATTCTGTAGATGCTGGCACCTTCCAGACTGCAAAGCAAATTGAACACTAAGAAGTCATTTTTACAATTTGCACATTAATTTAATAATATTATGGGCAGCATGAGCACTGGGCATCACACTTTGAAAGTGGAGAGGTTGAATAAAATGAGCTGATTCCAACAGTTCTTTCTCAGAAGCCATTTGCTGGTACCCCCTTCAAGCACTGTGCCAAAGAAAAAGGCTGGAGATACTTTAAGAATGGTTTCTAAAGTCAGGTTTGAAGCAGGCTAGTAAATTAAGTTTCCTTTTACTGCTTCATGTCCTACACTTGTTTAGTGAATGCTATAGGCATTATTTGCAAAAATATCAACACTGTACATTTGACCAATTTTGCAAAGAAACTAATGAAAATGCTTTCAGGGTGACTATGAAGCAAACTAAGAGTGATGCCGTATGGAATCATTTCTACTTTAAAATACTCTTGTCTTTAAAATATTGTCAGGTTTCAAGTACAAAAAGAAAAGGTTTCAAATATAAATTGCATAATGCCTTTAAGTGGAGAAACATCCTCATTGGAAACAGCATACAATAGCAAAGCCAAGAAAACACTCTCTTTGAGAAAATACCAGCTTGGTACAGATAGAAAGAAATCAGGTGACATCTTGGATTATAGTAAAACCATCATCTTAAAGTATATAGGACCAAAAGCCCACTCCAAACAGGGTGGAATGATATACAAAGCCATAAAAGCCACCTTTAGTAGCCCTGTACACAAACTAAGAGGACTAGAGCAAATTCAATTTGATACTATGGCTGGAAGTACTAAAGGATATTTAGGTGTTTGACTTCAGCTTGCTAATGACATAACACCTTGTTGTGGGGAGATGTAGCTTAATCAAGAGTCACGTTTCCTAAAGACTTAAAGCGGAAAACACTCTGAAATATAACAGCACTCATAAGAATAAAAATATTTTATAATTTCTAAAGAGTTTAAATAACAGGTGAGGCTAGCACCACTCACATTACAGCATGCAGAATAATCTTGGTTTTCCAGAAATAACAGGGACAATTTGTTCCTTGGCCTCTAGACTTCCAGTAGCAATGACAGAGGGTTTCTGCCATATGGATACTTATCTGGTCAGAAATTGCACTGCAGTTGCTATTTATTTCACATAGACCATCCTGAAACCTTCAGAGTTGGTAAATTTTGTTCTTTAAGATCCAGATACATTTAATACAGCACCTTTCTCACCCAGCCAGTTCTTTTTAAAAAAAAAAACCAAAACGAATACACATACCTGCCTTTCCATCTCATCAGTGATACGCATTCCCATAGGCACACATGCTTTCCTCAACTTTGCAGTTATTATTTCAGATAGCTCAGGAAGAAAAAAGAGAGCTCTCTTTTTCTATTATGGCATATCATGTGAAAGACTTAGAAGGATCTCAATTATAGGAGAATATCTGTTTTACAGGAAAAAAGACTCATGGCCAATTACTGTTCCTTAATATCAGTGTCCACTTGAAACTGAAGCCTTCATATACTGAGAAAACAAACATGTTTAGCCCAGCCTTTTTTCTTCTACAGCTTGAGAATTACCCTACTTACCTTCTTCTGCCCCAAGCACAATCAATCTCTATATGCAACAATTATTTCCAATTATATTAACAATTCCATTCTTTCCCTCTCCCTCTTTGAGCGTTTATTCTCATAAACAAAGTACTAAGCCTACTGGCTACATCTTTTATTCACCACTTTTACATGCGCACAGCATTTAGCACAAGGACAAGACAAGGAAGCAGCCTCAATAGAGAGAATGTGTGTAAGCAGAGAAAAGGAGAATTTTCAGCCCTAGACAACTACTTGCTGATGAAGTAAAAATATTTCTAAGACAGAATTCTGACACCTCACTATTTGGAGACATTTTAATATGTATCTTGGATTTGTTTAAAAGGTTGAAATAAACACAGTTCTGCACTACGTCAATGACAATCTATAGCTTAGTATTGCTTTTCCAGTTCTATCCAAAGACAACTTGTAAATATAAAGTCCATATTACTTGCAAACTGAGAAGATATGCAATTAAAGAAAAAAAATGAATGTGTGCTTTTTGACTAAAGCAAGTCATGCTTGCAAGTCAGCTCTCTCTACCTCTCTGTGCCTGGAACACTCCTGGTGACAGGTGATTTCTTTGCGCTGCCTTGATAATAAGCCAATTATAAAGCATTTTAAAAAACAATCTCCTATAAAACAGGGTGGTTAATGAAACACAGACACTGCTCCTAAAAATGGAGAATAAAACCAAAAAACAAATCACAACTCCACCTGTTGGAGGTATCGGTGTCTGACCATGGAATAATAAAGGTTTGACATCCCCATAAATTGCAAGCATCTCATTTGGCTGTCGGGAAATTGCTTGCATACAAGTCACCTCAAATCCAATAAGCTTTCCTGAAAGTTTGATTATAAGTGAGATTATAACTCTATTATATTAATCACTACTGGAGAAACAGACAAAAAACCCCACACCATACCAGACAACACCCTAATTGAGAACAATAAGAAAGATAAATATGGTAGCTTACATAGGTGCCATCGCTTCATAATTGCTAAATTCAATTAAAGGAAAAAGAAGTCAGAGATTCTGCTACTGCTGTGAATTGCACATTACAGTTCAAAAACAAAAGAAAGCCTTTCAAAAACCAGGTTGTACTGAAATCAATCCTACAACACTAACAGCAAAAAAAAAAAAAGTCTGTACATTTTTGAATAAATGCCAATATGAATTAGCAGTGAATGTGCATACATTAGGGGAGAATTGTACATAAAATCTGTAATAAATAATTTGCATTTCCATAGCACTTTTCATCTGAGCCTCAACATTTGATTCACAACACATTAATTCACAGCACCTCCCTGATGTAAGCAAATGTCATACAGTGATTTAATTTGCTCACCAGGAAAAGCATCGCATTTTGATAAAAGACCAGCAAGTGTCAAGTAGTACTATGTAAGGTAAGGAATAAGTACTGTGGTAAGGAATGAAGATAGTCATACCCAACCAGGCAAGATTTAGAGAGAGGAATGCCCCGCATTGTCAAGACTTCAGCTATCATCTTCGACCCTCTTTTACCAAAACACAGTTCTCTACTGCTTAGGTGAAGGAAGTAAGACTCCCTTGCAATCTCATAAATATGCATTAGAAGGTAAATCCTCACAAAGGAGAAATACCTTCACACTTTGTCATTTTGCTGCTGAGAACAATCCGACTCATTACCTGGTGTCCTCACAATGGCACATATGTAATACATCAGCTTGCCAATTGACACGTTTCGCCCTATATTATTTTTCTGTATTTCCTTAAGCTTGATTTTTAAAACTTGAACAAAAGAATGACTTAAATCAAATTAGCATTAAGCATATTGGGATTGTGAACAGGTTGAACAGCGATGTGCTTCCAGGACACCACATTGCCTCCAGCCAAACCTCATTATCCTTCTGAATTCTAGAGGATAAACGAGTTTGCCTATTTATTTTTAATTTTTTATCAGAGAATTAACTCATTTGGCGTTCAGCAATGGTAGCAGCGAAGTTACTTGCACTCTCTGAAGTGGTCTAGGAGAGGTAAAGGGGGGTGATGGAATGAACTTCGTTGACACAAATGGATTAGTTTGCAAGCTACAAATCCCTGCAATTACTATCACATCTTGTATTCATCTCTCTGTGTTCCAGCTGATTGTACAGAGCAGCTTTCCTGATGGTCCTACACTCACAGCATTAACCCACTGATATTTGTTTTACATTTTTCATCTCTGTGTTATTTTTTCATCCTGTGTGCTTCTCTTTAGCTATTACCTTCTCTGATCCAAGTAGTTTTGTGGATACTTCATCATCTCTGTCAGTTTCTATATCCCGCTTGCCACCAGTATCCTCTAATAATTCCCTTTTCTCTCCCATCTTTGGTATTCCATGAATCAACCAGATACACATATTATCAGCAGATCAGGTTTATTACTGCTACATGTTCCTCCTTTGCCTGTAATGAGTGAAACCAAAGGAAAAAAAAAAAAAAAAGCAAAAACACTATGAAACACCTGATAATCACTCACATTTGTGACCAAGTTTTGTTAGAAAGGGGCATGCAGTCTAATCACTGTTTGATAACATATGTAGAAACTAAGGCTATTACTCAAATGTAATCTGGTTTGCAGCACAGCAGACCCAGCAGCAAGGATCATCTTTGAGAAAGCAAAACCATTAACATAGTTTGAGTCTCCATTCTGAACCACAGTTTGTGGCCTTCGGCTAAATTTTTCTTCCCCACTTCGTGGAACTGAGGTCAATGTATAAAATTTTATCAAGTCCTAAGGAAGGTGATAAGAAACATGACCGTGACAGAGAAGCGAGTGAAAAAGGCTGCTGTTTGCACGCTGCTCCATCAAGCTAATAATGGCAGCTGACTGCTTGCATGTCCCAAGGCTCAGAAGATTTTTTAAGTATTTAGAAAAGCTTATAAATCCTACAATATTGTCCCAGTCCTCCCTCTTTCCAAGCAGAGGAGAACACATATTCCCAACTACAATTGCTCCTTGCAGTTTGGTGGACAGGTAATCACAATGCGCAAATCTACAGGCATGCTGGAACAAATCAGTCTCGCTCCCATACAATTTAGTTAGGAAGGCGCTGGTATCACAGCAACAGTTGCAAAAGCACGAGTGCTCAAAAAGCTGTTTTCCCCACATACTTAGTTTGTAAGAATTAGAATTATACATTTTTATAACTTGAGAGTGATATGACATGTAATCACTAGAAGAAAATCAGAAATAAGTTCCCAGTAAGTAAATGCAATCTTGTATTAAAAATGGTAAAGTCAGTCCCTGATCCAAAGGGGACTGAAATTATTTGAAATACATTCCATTGAAACATCAGGGATTTGTAGTTGTTTCATCAGTTTTGGGAGCTTTGAAATAACCTTTTTCACATAATCTTCTAAAAGAGGTGTGTGTTTTCCAAAATTAGTTTGGGGCTTCCCCCTCTAAGAATACAGGTTCTGAAAACCACTGCATTACAAATAATATAAGCCATAAAACACACCTCTGGTGTGTCACTGGATCTGTCGAGTTTTCTTTTAAATACAGCTTGTCTTTGTAGCACATCTTACCTGGTCATCTTTAAGGTACACACTGCCATAACTGAATTACACAGGAGTTTCTACAGAGTCATGAATCATCTGTAAACAGATGGGAAGTTTTTACAAATATTTGATGAAATTATTTGATGAGTGCTTTGTGTGCACATAAGATTGCTCTTGAACTGCTTAGAAAGTATGAGACTTAGAGAATTCAATATTCTTAATTCACTGTTTGAACTTTTATGTTTGCAATGTAATGCAAACACGCCCTCTGATTGGATGACTGTTAACTCTTATGAAGCAGCTGCTCCTCTCTAGGACTGGAATGCAACTCTGTGTGATTCTGAAAAGAGTCAAACAGGAGGGTAAGATGAAGCCACAATACAAACAAGCTATTTCAAACAGAAATCTTTAGATTAGCAACCAGCGGGCTTAAAATAGTATTTATAAAAGCATTCAGTTCTATGTTCTGCAGGCAAGAGAGATGGCTCACTACATGATTGTCTTGAGCCCTCCTCTCTACTACAGACATTGCACAGATCATTCATATGAATCAGAACAGCAAGCTTTCCTTAGAAATCCTTCTTACAATCCTATCCCTATGGACTCCGCAATCTATACCTGATTTACTCCCAGTAGCTAATTAAGCAGCAAGAATTTTTTTGTTACTCTTACAGTTGTTTCGGCAAGGAGATGTGTGCATTTGTTTTCCCTAGATCAAATATTTTGGCTGGATCTCAAGAACAAAAGGAAAGTTTATGGTCTCTGGAAGAGCGGGCAAGCTACTTATGAGGATTACAGGTATGTAGTGAAGCTGTGCAGGGAGAAAATTAGAAAAGCCAAAACCGCAGCTAGAACTGAGCTTGGCCTCTAAGGTAAAGGAGAACAATAAATATTTTTATACACACATCAACAGCAAGAGGAGGGCTAGGGAGAATCTCCATCCCTTGTTGGATGCCAAGGGCAACTTGGTCACCGAGGATCAGGATAAGGCTGAGGTACTTAATGCCTTCTTTGCCTGTCTTCAATAGTAAAACTTGTTACTCCCTGGGAACACAGCCCCCTGCACTGGTAGATGGGGATGGGGAACAGAATAAGCCCTGCATGATCCATGATGAGATAGATAGTTTTGGACTGCTCCGAAAGCTGGATGCTTACAAGTCCATGGGGCCGGATGGATTGCACCCTAGAGTGCTGAGGGAGTTGGCAGATGTGGCTGCCAAACCACTGTCCATCATTTTTCGGCAGTCCTGGCTAACCAGGGATGTCCCGGTGGATTGGAAACTGGCGAACGTGGCCAGTTCTTCAAAAAGGGCCAGAAAGATGATCCTGGTAGCTACAGGCCTATCAGTCTCACCTCGGTGCCCGGGAAGGTTATGGAACAAATAATCTCAGGAACCATCATGGACCAATTAAAGGTCAACCAGGGGATCAGGCCTAGTCGGCATGGATTTATGAACGGTAGATTCTGTCTGACAAACCTAATTTCATTCTATGACAAGGTGATGCGCTTAGTGGATGAGGGTAAGGCTGTCGATGTGGTCTACCTGGACTTCAGTAAGGCCTTTGACACTGTCCCCCATAACATTCTCGTGGAGAAGCCGGCTGCCCATGGTCTGGATGGGCGTACGCTCTGCTGGGTGAAGCACTGGCTGGATGGCAGGGCCCAAAGAGTCAATGGAGTTGAATCCAGTTGGCAGCCAGTCATGAGCGGTGTCTCCCAGGGCTCAGTGCTGGGACCATTTCTGTTTAACATCTTCATTGATGATCTTGATGAGGGTTTACTGAGTGCACCCTTAGTAAATTTGCAGACGACACCAAGCTGGGAGGGAGTGTTGATCTGCCAGAGGGGAGAAGGGCACTGCAGAGGGACCTGGATAGACTGGATCGATGGGCCAAGGTTAACGGCATCAGTTTCAATAGGGCCAAGTGTTGGGTCCTGCATTTTGGCCACAACAACCCCAGGCAACCCTGTAGGCTTGGGGAGGGGTGCCTGGAAAGCTGCCTGATGAAAAGGGACCTTGGTGTGCTGATGGACAGTTGACTGAATATGAGCCGGCAGTGTGCCCTGGCAGCCAAGAAGGCCAATGGCATCCTGGCTTGTATCAGGAATGGGGTGGTGAGCAGGACTAGGGAAGTCATCCTGCCCCTGTACTTGGCATTGGTGAAGCCTCACCTCGAGTACTGTGTTCAGTTTTGGGCACCTCAGTACAAAATGATATGGAGGTACTGGAGAAGGTCCAGAGAAGGGCAACAAGGCTTGTGAAGGGCTTGGAAAATCAGCCCTATGAGGAGAGGCTGAGGGAGCTGGAGCTGTTTAGTCTGGGAAAAAGGAGGCTGAGGGGAGATCTTATTGCTCTCTTCCAGTATCTGAAAGGTGCTTACAGCAAGAGCAGGGCTGGTCTCTTCTCACTGGTGACGGGTGACAGGACGAGGGGAAATGGCCTCAAGTTGCGCCAAGGTAAGTTTAGGTTGGACGGTAGGAAACACTTTACAGAAAGGGTGGTTAAACACTGGAATGGGCTCCCCAGGGAGGTGGTTGAGTCACCATCCCTGGATGTGTTTAAGAGCCGTTTGGATGTGGTGCTTGGAGATATGATTTAGCAGAGGGTTGTTAGAGTTAGGGTACTATGGTTAGGCTGCAGTTGGACTTGATGATCTTTGAGGTCTTTTCCAACCTGAGTAATTCTATGATTCTATGATTCTATGAAATATCTACCTCAAAATATAAGAAGAAAAAAAATCCTCATATAGAATCATAGAAACATAAAGTTTGGAAAAGACAGTTAAAATTATCATGTCCAACTGCCAACCCACCCCTACCATGCCACTAACCACATCTCCATGTTTCTTCACATCAGTGATCAGCTAACACCCCCAGGTTCTTTTCCCTTTTGCAGCTTTCCAGCCACTCTGCTCTAAGCCTGTAGCAATGCATGGGGTTGTTGTGACCAAAGTGCAGGAGCCAGCCCTTGGCCTTGTTGAAGCTAATACAATTGGCCCCAGCCCCATTGATCCAGCCTACCCACATCCTTCCATAGGGACTTTCTACCCTCAGGCAGATTAACACTTCCTCCCAACTTGGTGTCATCTGCAAACTTACAGACGATGAACTCTATCCCCTCATCCAGATCATCAGTAAAGATATAAAACAGGGTTGGCTACAGTATCGACCCCTGGAGAACACCATTAGTGACTGGTCACCAGCTGGATTTAACTCTATTCACCACCACTCTCTGAGCCCAGCCATCCAGCCAGTTTTTACCCAGCAGAGTACACCATCCTAGCCATGGGTTGCCAGCTTCTCCAGGAGAGTATTGCGGGAGGCAGATATACTACCATGATACCACAATATGAGCCTACTCTCATGTCTCACTGAAAGGGTAGCTCAAAGAATATGACCCCGTCAAGCTTTTGGCTTCCCTGTTGAAGCAATTAGCAGAGGTGGCCAATTAGTACCAGTTCACATGGACAGTTTTTTCAAGGTAAAGACAGTGCTCCTTCAACACAACTCTCACTGACTATCATCAAACACCCTGCAATGACTTCTAGCATCAAGTGGCTGGCTGAATTTGAGGCAGTGACCCTCCCAAAATTATTACCAATCTCTTGTCTTTCAGATAATTTTAGAATCATAGAATCACAAGGTTGGAAAGGACCTACAAGATCATCTAGTCCAACCGTTCTCCCATTACCGCTGCTACAAGCCACTAAACCACATCTTGTAGCTTCTCATCCAGATGCCTCTTGAACACTGCCAGGGACGGTGACTCCACCACCTTCCTGGACAGCCATTCCAGTGCCTGACCACTCTCTGAGAGAAAAAGGGTTTTTTTATGTCTAATCTAAACCTCTTCTGGTACAACTTGTGGCCACTTCCTCGGGTCCTGTTTGTTGCCTGGGAGAAGGGGCCAAGCTCCTCCTCATCACAACCTTCCTTCAGGAAGTTGTAGAGCGTAATAAGGTCTCCCCTGAGCCTCCTCTTTTCCAGGCTAAACAGTCCCAGCTCCCTCAGCAGCTCCTCATAAGTCTTGTGCTTCAGCCCCTCACCAGTTTTGTTGCCCTTCTCTGGACACGTTCCAGGGCCTCAATGTCATTCTTGTAGTGAGGAGCCCGAAACTGAACACAGTACTCGAGATGCTGCCTCACCAGTGCTGTGTACAGGGGGATGATTACCTCTCTGCTCCTGCTGGCCACACTCTTTCTAATGCAGGCCAGGATGACATTGGCCCTCTTGGTCACCTGTGCACACTGTTAGCTAATGTTCAGCCAAGAATCGACCAACACCCCCAGGTCCCTTTCCTCTTCACAGTCATCCAGCCACCCCCTCCCGCTCCCTCAGCACCCAAGGGTGGAGCCCATCTGGTCCCATGGACTTGTGACAGTCCAGGTGGAGGAGGAGCTCTTTAACTGTCTCCACCTGAATCACTGGGGGTGTATTCTGCATTCCATCCCAGACTTCCAGATCAGGGTGTAAGGTGCCCTGAGGATAACTGGTCTGCCCATTAAAGGCAGATGTAAAGAAGGCGTTGAGGACCTCAGCCTTCTCCTCATCCTCAGTGGTCACATTCCTCACTGTATCAAGTAAAGGGTGGACACTTTCCTTGGTTCTTCTCTTACCACTGATATCTTTGTAAAAGGATTTCTTATTTTCTTTTACTGTAGAGGCTAATCTAAATTCGAGTCGGGCTTTTGCCTTCCTAACTTCCTCCCATTCCTCCCTTATTGCTATGAAGATAGGAAGTTGCTCCTACCAGTTTGCCGTTCTGTACCCAAGCACACAGCTGTACCATTAAGTAAGCATAAAGCTCTTCTCAGAGTATTTTTTTTTTCATTTCAGGTTCTATGCTTGGAAAGTGACATGGGTTCCAATACAAGTCCTGGCCAGCTGCATAGATTGGATGTCGCTTAAGGTGCTAATGTCAACCTTGGGGAAGCAAGGATAATAGTAAGCGTTCCTCCCAGAGATCAGTACATCTTTTGTGCTTCAAAAGCACAATATATAAATCAAAGCAGAACATGAACTGATGAAAGCAGTTCACTGCCTAGCTCCCTTGTTTCAGTTGTGTCTTTCTCAGTCTCCCCAGCCAGGTACATTCCCTGAAAGTTGCATAACAAATCAAGTAGGTGGGTGCGGGGGAAGGAAAAAAAAAAAGGGGGGAGGGAGGAGGGGGTAAAATTTATTACTGCCTAAAAGGGAAGGTGACTCATAAGAGAGTGGTATTAACAAAGTGACAGTATGAGACAAAGAGGGAGCACTTTGAACTCATTCTAATGATCTAATGACTAATATAATCCATTAAGAAAAGCAAGGGCAAGATCTTTTTCGCTGATTAACGTTGTACCTTATCCACGCTTTTAATAAAAAATTTAATATGTACTGTTCCTCAGCTATCTGCATGTTTAATTAAAATGCTGAAAGCTTCCAGAAAGTATTCATTTCACTCCATCTGATGAAATAGTGAAGTATCCAACTCTTAACCATGGATCTGGAAGCAATAGGAGAAAGTAAGAAGAACGGGGAGAAAAGGAACAACTGTATCATAATATGTACAAGAACACTCATTGGCTTAGCAGCCTATGAAGTACGGTATGTGAAATGCCTAGACAAATATTAAAACAATTTCACAGTATTATATTACTGAAACAGATGCTTTCTTAAGGACAGAGATAGCAGAAATATCTGCGAAAATATAAGAATTCTTCTCTTATGCTCCACTGATGTATAAATGAAAATAATGTACTTTTCAGGGACATACATGAACTTCACGCAGACATAATCACAGTATTAAAAAAAAAACAAACCCTAAAACTCCGCATTCACCATTTACTATGTATGTTTATACAAACGTCTAATGCCCTCAAGAACTCAAAGAGAAAATCCACATTCTTCATGTCTAACGAAGCGCTGTGCAATCACCGAAAACCATGAGCGTCTCCCAGCAGGAAAGGCAGAGCAGTGTGTCTGCAGATAAGTTTCTGCTGAGCTCTGTATAAATACCTATCGTGGTTAGAGAGGTTAAATGCCATAGACTGTTTTAAAATTGGGATATATTATTAAAATAGACTCAACTCAAGCACACAGTTGAACTATTTTTGAGCTACTTCAGAGTAATGGACAGGGATCCAGATCGCTTTTCAGGCTGTCACAGCTGGACTTCCTGATCACAATCTTAAAGAAATTCAAAATAGAAGTCTCTTGCCAAGTTTCTGTTCAGCTGACTGACTTGAACGTTCATGTGCCAAAAACTGTTAGAACAGTCCATTCTTCAGAGCAATTTGCCACTGTAAAACCAACATATTCAGTACTGATTCAGGAGCGCTGTTTAGCAACAGCAATTACAGATTCTTTTTTAAGGTACCAAAGTCAGTATGAAGCGTACCAAGTGTCAATATTTGACATCAACTAGCACCAGTTTCTTCTTATTCACGGTGTTTTATTAGTAATTCAGACAATACTTATTATATTACACAGTTTTGAGCAAATCACTGTTTGGTCAGTGCTAGATTTTAGCGGTTGGTGACCCTGCACATAGCAGGGGGTTGAAACCAGATAATCATTGTGGTCCTTTTCAACCCAGGCCATTCTATGATTCTATGATTTTTTTAGTAAATTTGACAATAACAGGAAATTTCCAAGAGAAATTCAGCACTAGACCAGTATTTTTAAAAAAAGTTTCAAAGAGGTGATTCAACCTTTTAATCTGATATAGAGCCTCATATTAATTACTTTATCGATACATTTTCTTCTAATCTACGTGGTCTTAAAAAGAACTGCAGCTTAACTTGTAAATGTTCTGAAATTATTACAAGCTTCCTACAGAAAACTAGCAGGTTGGTTTAGTTCTACAGAACAACTGATTTAGTTCCATGAGGTATTTTGATTAAAAAGACAGCAAAGAATCAAAATGGGGCAGGTTAAATGGCTTCAGAACTGACAAGTCCTACAGTGTGATAGACAGGAGATCATCGTTAGGCAAAGATACTTTCACAAGGGAGAAGGGAAAGGATCCTGCTATATAACTGACATCAAGAATACAATTGGCAATAAACTCTATGGCTAAATAAAGACAGGGTAATCATACAAGAAAGGTCAAATCTTTGATAAAAAGGAAACCAGTACAAGCCGCCTATATGGCAAATGGCACGCAAAGACAAAAACGTGGCAATATGAAGATACCCATTCTGGGGAGCGGTGGCACCAAAAAGGAAACAATCATAACATCAGACAATCAGCTGAGCTTGTGGCTGAGATCAGGCCCAGTCTGTGCTGTCCTGACATGATGACTGAAGTGGTTCCAAGTACAGCCATGCAGAAGCGTGTCATAAACTGGTGCCTGACTGTAGCTCCGAGGACAACCATCACGCTTCCAGAAGAAGCAAAGCTTAGAAGAAATGTAATTACTATCAGCAAAACTCTTCTACATAAAAAGCACCTGAATTTGACATTTTTTAAATGTTATTTTTAAGGCAAAAGTATCAGTTTTAGCCTAGCAGTGAATTAGTTTTCAGGATACCTGCTTTACAAAGGGTAGTCTGGATTTTACCCTTCTACTCATCACAGTCTTTTTCCATTCTTTCAATCTGTTGAGATCCCCACATAAATGATAAGACAAATGTTCTACCATTATCAGAAGCTTGGCATTTCCACCCTCTCCCTTTCCAAACAACTGAAATTGAGCAAGACTTTGACACCTCAGTTTTCTTCTCAAAGTGCCACTCATTGCAGCAAGCAAAACAAAAGTAAGAAGTCTTTTACCACAGTGCATTTTCAGTAAATAACTTCCTGGAATCAATATACAGGGATTACTAGATCAATTTATATGCACAGGAGGTAAGATAGTGGTCTCCTCTGGCCTTATAATCTATTAATTAATTTATTTTCCACTGACAAACAAACATGACTCCAAGAAGGACGGGATTCACAGTCCATCACCTTGGACAAAAAAAAAAGGGCAGGGGGCAGCCACCTTGGTAGGGAAGTGTTTTTAATAGCATAAGTTAATTTTGAAGTTATACCTTCAAGTTCATGTTAGGTGTAAGTTGGGATATAACCACTGGGAGAATTGAATTACTGAAAAGGTGAGTGGTCATTTAGAGACGTAGGAGGAACTCCCAGACAAGCACATTAGCAGAGCTGATATTTAGCTTTAATGCTTTGGTTTTTGAAACGTGTAAAGCTATGGAATAAAGAACTACAAATATGTGAAGACTCTCAGTATTCACTGTAGATGCTGTCCAGTGGAAAGAAAAGGCAAAGAAATCTAAAGCAAATCTGATTAAAATAGGAACCTGTAGTTACAATACACAATGTGATGACTGGACTAGCTCCTTTGCAGTACCATCTGTGGCAGATAAAAAAAAAACAGTGCCTGCCTTGAATGCAGTCCATCAGTCGATTACTGGCCATGAGAAATAATCGCTTATTAATGTCACTTACCAGCTTTTCCCAGAAGGCTACTGTGTTGTATTAGTACTAACAGCAACCTTAATCAGCAAAAGGTTTAGAGAAGAGAATGTGAACCTTGATTAAAATACACAAGGTATAGCCTTTCATCCGAATTCAATCACTTTAACCGTTTGTTACAACATCAGCTACCCTGCTAGCACTGTATGCGATGGCATTCATTTAGTTTTATTATATTCATCATCTTTAACTGTTTAACAACACTTTTAAGAACCTCACACATTAAATCAAATGTCAGGACAATCATGTCACTCAAAAGCTTTTCCCAAGCTTAAAGATATGGTCTGCAAAATGCACTTTTGTCTAGAGACTGCTTTGAACATAATGTGAGTATTCTGCCTAACAATGAATAAAACTCCTACTGTAATATACAGACAGTAAGAACACCCTAACCTACAATGAAGAAATTTGTAGACAAAGGCAAGTGATTGCTAAGCCAGCATTCTGGGGGAAAACAAACAAACCCACAGAAAGCAATCTCCCTGAAGGAAGCTTTGAAGAACATCCTACTCATTAAGAAAACACTACTAAGCATCCAAAAAGCTACAAAAAGGAAAAGGACCTGGGGGTATTAGCTCACAGCCAGCTGAACATGAGCAGGCAGTGTGTCCAGGTGGGAAGGAAGGCCAATGGCATCCTGGCCCATATCAAGAAGTAGCTCTGCCAGCAGGAACAGGGAGGTGGCCGTCCCTTTGTACTTGGCACTGGTGAGGCCGCACCTCAAGTGCTGAGATCACTTTTGGGCCCCTCACTGCAAGGAGGACCCTGCAGCGTGTCCAAAGAAAGGCAGCAAAGCTGTGAAGGTTCTGGAGAACAAGTCTGATGGGAAGTGCTTGGGGGAAATGGGATTGTTCAGTCTGAGAAGAGAAGGCTCAGGGGAGACCTTATTGCTCTCTAAAACTCCCTGAAGAGAGGTTGTGGTGAGATGGGGGTCAGCCTTTTCTCCCACATAGCAGTGATAGGATGAGCGGTAATGGCCTTTAGTTGCTCCAAGGGAGGTTCAAGTTGAATTTTAGGAAAAATTTCTTAGAAAGAGTGGTTATGCAGTGGCACAAGCTGCCCAGGTTAGCAGCGGAGTCACTGTCCCTGGAGGTGTTCCAGAAACATGGAGATGTGGCAGCGGGACATGGCAGGAATGGTTGGTGGTTGCACTAAATGGTCTTAGAGGTCTCTTCTGACCTTGTTGGCTCGACAATTCAAGTGTATTTAAACCACAGCTTCTGCCTCAGTTTCTCTATGTCATCTGCAGCGGCACTGCACAGGAAAAAGACCAGAATCTCCACTAATATTCAGCCTTCTAAAAGAATTCTATACAGTAACACCAACTCCATGATGTGTGCCTGGACACTGACTGGCAATAGCTTGAGAGTAAATGGCCAAGCACATGATAAGAAGGCTTTGAAGCATTGCTGTCCAGATTTATATGTGTGCAAAGACAGCGCAGTTGCACAACTTAAAGGCTGAAAATAAGTAGTTGGAAAAGATGAAGAAAATTAAGGTGCAATTATACCTAGGAATACAGTTAATATTACATGAGCTCTCTCCTGCTAGAAGCAATGGGCATGAGAAGAGTTCTTCCTTTTTTCCAAGTTATTTAGTCTTGTAATTTCCAGTCATGCCAGTACATACATTCTTATTTTACAGCCAGTGAGCTAAAGCATGGAATTGTGAACATCTGCATTGTGACTTGCTAGGCAGCACTATAATTAAAAGTTGGATTGCATCTTCATGAATTATTAATAAAAAGCTGTCCAATCATTTCCTTTAATGGCACTTTGTACTGTAAACTACACAGTCTCCTTTAAGAAAAGACGTTTACTTTCATAAAAACAATACAATATCAGGTATTTTAGTGTCCTTTTACTCAGAAAGCTATCAAGCCATCTAAGCTATCAAAGCCCATTATAAATTTTCATTAAGCAGCAGATTCTGGCCAACTTGTGAACAGATGATTGCCACTATATGCATTACAAGGACAATGCATTTCAGAAACAACTGGCTGCGGATACAGGAACAGCCAATTCTCCTGTGGCAGGAGTCAAATAAGGAGTGCCCAGCACACACCAGGGCAATGCAAAGCAGGACTGATCCACAGACACTCAATGAAACAGCTCAGCCCAACTAAACTTAGCCAGGATTTGGACTCAACAGTCCTTGTCGGTCCTTTCCAGGATATTCTTTCCAGATATTCTATGATTCTGTGTGACATGACATGTTTTTCTCTCTGCTTTGAGGACAGTTTAATCATACATTTCTTTAGTCCAGAACAATTTAAGATATACCACAGACACAGAAGATATTAAAATTTTTCCCTGTAACTTTTCAACACTTCTGCTCTATGTACAGAACCTCAGCACCTTCAGTTATTTATAATGATTATTTTTCACTGATTCCCCAAAAAAGTGATTTCAGAGGTAGCTACTTTTACTTCTGATTTTAGAATCAACAGTTTTCTGAGATTTTTCATTGCAACTCCGAACTGTGACATCATGAAACATTTATTTCTTCAGGCATTTAGGTAGAAAAGGACTACTTTTGTCCTTTTCTTTGTCCAAAGTTTTGTTTGTCTAAAATGCACACACATTTGTATATGTCCTGAAATAACCCAGAGAAAGTTTCTAGAAAGGAGTTACCATAATTCATTTGTGGTCATTATCCTCATTTAATGCCACTTAGGCTTGTCTCCTATCATATTCATGATGCCCCAACCCCTGCAAATCCACGGCTTCTATACTGACAGACTTTCTTCCAAGTAAATCTCCCCTCCACAACACCTTATCAGCCCCCTGCTGTTGCCACTGCACACTGTAGTGCACACTGCAGATAGAATTGTGCCCATTTTGTGCTTCAATCCAACCTCCTCCTCCTCTCACTCTCCAGGCTTCCTTCCTTGTTTTTTGGGGGCTCTTGACAAATGTAATTTGCATCCACTTCAGAGCATGGAAATCTGCTGCGTACCGTTTAAGAAGCTTATTATTTAAGTACAGATTCGCATGTTGTAATTTACGATTTTAGAAAGAATTAAAAAAGAGGAAATACTGAAATTCTTTCCAGTCTGTTAACTACCATATCAACAGCACAATCTCTTTGCAAATAAACTTTACTCTTGTAGAATTCGGCTTGGTACCAATTTACACTGTAAATTGCAAACTAATGAATTTGTATTGGCAGAGGAAAATGCTGCTTTTACAGACTACAGCATTTACCAGTAAACAAAATTACTCAGAACAATTCCCAGTTTCCCCAGCAACTTAGTTACTCATCTTCTCCAAGGCTCATGAGTTGATTCATTCTTCTCCGTGGCCTCAGTACAATGAGTACGCTCCAAACCACCAGATAAGTGTAATAGCAACAGAAAGCCACTTTTTTAGGAGTTCTGATCTTCTGAGAAGTTGAAGTATACCAAATGCAAGCTACAGGACATAGCTGTATCCTCACAACACAAGAGCCTTCGGTTTCAGTTTAAGGAACAGCCCCCAGTGACTGAATGGACACACAAAAGATGTTAAGCTCAAAATAAGATATGCAAACCAAAATCATCATCTTCTCTCGGTCCTCCTCCCAACTCCCTGGTTTCTAAAGTCATGGAATAACCCTTAAGTTGTGAAGCCAGAATTACTGCACAAGTGGGAGTCTGCTAAAGCTACTTGAGTCCTTGTCATGTAGCTCCTCACTGCTCTCATCAGTGCCTTTCATTTAGAAGAGAGACAACTGCTTGACTTTCTAGGAGTTCCTGCTTTCCCAAGCTGTTTTGTAACTTGAAAGCCCCTTATCTTTGTCTCTAATATCTATCAATTACAGCTTAGTTTCATGTAGTAGTTAGAAATAGACTGCCAATTATAAAATGACATACGTGACCAGCGTGACCAGTAAAAATCATGTTGATGAACAGAAATCTATAATCTCTTAATCTATATTTTAAAGTTGCTTAATAAAGATCTAAGAACAATTTGTTACTTTAACCGAGAACTGAATTAAATCATGCTATTTCCATAGAAAGCTCATGTAAAGTACCACAAGATAAGCCCATAAAGCACTTACACACACTGAAATGTGACAACAATGCATTTTAGCGGATTTGCTAAGCCTAAGTCAAAGCGGAAGCACAAATCACTTTGCAGACTATGGAAGAACTCTATCAAATCAGTGAAATGCTTTGTCCACATATGGAAACATTTGTATAAAACATTCTAATTATAGTTTGGCAGGCATAAAGAAAAAAGCACAAGTAAATAGAACACATCTGCTAGAGACAAAGGGATAGATTTTATACAGGTTTTTAAGTGCCTAACAGTGCACGAGTATCTAAACGCCATGGAAATAAAGGAGAGTTGGATACTGAAAGCTTTTGTTTAAAATAGCAGCGGTTGCACTGAATCATTATTAGGCCAGATTTTATTTTTTATTTTATTTATAAATCAAGAACAACTTAATTTCCTGTGTGTTAAATATACCTCCACTACCACTTTGGGGGGAAAATAAAAAGCCTACCCATTGAAATTTATCAGGCTGATAACTGATAAAGTAAGAACCTTTTATACAATGTGCTATTAGCTTCTGGAGCTCACTACAATGAAGTACTGGAGCCAAGAACATTTAAAAAAATAGCTTTTTATAGAGATAAAAATATTCACAGCACTAGCGAGATATGAATGCTTCGTTATGACAATGTCAGCCAACCCTGGTAGAGATTGATTGAGGTGTTTCTTGCAACAGTCCCTCAAAGAGTATGACAGAGTATAGTAGTGCCTGCAACAACAGCTTAGATATGATGAAATGCTGGTTTCATGACGTGAGAGCTCTCGCTGTCAGAATTAAAATAAAAAGAAATGCTGTCATTGTCTTTCCCAAATTAGGATCTCCTCAAGGCTTAGTTCACTGAAGTCATCATTAAGTCCCAGTCTCTTACAAACTAGCATCTGTAGGAGATACTGTTGTCCCCTAACAATTTATAGGGGCAGACGAGATTTTATGAAGCTTCTTTCACAGTACAACCCACAGGTATCTAAAAATATGCTCTTTAAACATTGATGCGCTTTAATATCTTCATCAGCAATATCAATATGGGATTGAGTGCACCCTTAGCAAGTCTGCAGATGACAGCAAGCCGTGTGGTGTGGTTGACACACCTGTGGGATGAGATGCCATCCAGAGACCTGGGCAGGGTGCCTTCTGACTGAAACAATTCTGTGATTGCAGCAACAATAACAGATGCAAATCTAAAGAACAGTGGATTTTTTGTGCTTTGATGAAAATCTGTAGGACTGTAAGAGAAACTTCCTGCATGTTAAGAAACACTAATTCTTTCCCCTCATTTCCATACATCTCTGTATAAAAAAAAAAAAAAGAGGGGAAAAAAATAAAATAAAAAGCCTGAGGAACTGAGCTAATGTACTTCATATTCACTGGAATTAAAGGCAAATGAAATTCCACAAGAATTTATCTCATTTGAACACGTTCAGCTAGATTTGATGGTGGAAATTTCATGCGAAGTATTCTTTTTAAAAAGCTCAATTTAGTTTTGATGTCTTGTATGATATTACAGAAACCCAGCATGGCTCAGGTGAGAAGGCACCCCTGGGTCCTCTCTACTCCAGCAGGGACACCCAGAGCTGGGCCCATGTCCAGGCAGCTTTAGGAGGTCTCCAAGGAGGGGAGCTCTATGAGCAATCTGATCTGCCTAATCCTTCAAAGCTGTAACAAACATATCAAAGCAGAGGGTGCTACTCACAAGAACTTTTAAAGTACTCGTTCTAAGGACAAGGGCAGCTCCAAAACAGAAGGAAGATGTTCTTCTGCTAGAGAAAACAGTATCATGCTCCACTACGATCAGCATTTTCAGAATCCAAGCACATACTTTTAAAAACATATAAAACAGATCAAATTTAATTTAGGTGATAATCTTTATGCCATAATAGCCCTGTACCCACAGATCTCACAAAATTACTGCATTATACTTCATTTGTTTGTCAACCCATTTTCAGGCTCTAATTTACTAAACGATGATTGTTGGGTTTATGAACTACGTGAGCTAAAATGCAGAGTTCTTGATCTAACTTGTTCTTGCTGTCAAATGATCTTTGCTGGGAGTCTTACTTTAAGACCCAAACTGATCTTTTTAAGGGAAATAGATTGCATGACATAGGAGATTTAGCAGGGCAAAAGAAAAAAGACAGAAAATTCATATATGTTTAGGTTATCTCCAGCTTTCAGCAAGAATAAAAATTCCAGGTTCAGTTCTTTCAAACTAGTTACCATAAGGTAATTATACCCACAAAATTAGAAGCCACTTGTCATTGTAGCACTTACTCAGGATAGTTCCTTCTGTTAATACTTTGAGTTTTCTGTGGAAGAAAACTTAATGTGACGATTAAGGTGCCTAATTCCTACTTCGGGGCTGCAGAACAAATGAACAATAGCAACACAGCGCATCTTTAGTCATCACTGACACCAACACTCAGATTTTCAGGGCTGAAAGCACAGAACACAAAGGACAAAGACATCCAGCTACAATTCAAGAGAGCTGGCAAGGGCTGCTTTGGGTTTTTATTGGGATGAAAGCATCACAGAAAGAGGAGTTGGCAAAGCATTTTATTCAGTTAAAATTACGTTCTGTTTAAAGAAATTTGGTCCACCATTAGATTTTGCACACGGTTATGCATTTTTCATTTCAGGAGAGGTTGGAGGCAACTCTTTTCCCCGAGAAGGGCACTATTAACACCGTATTACAGCAGTGAAAACTCAATTCTATTCTTTCTTTGACTTTGCTCACTATTCAGCAAAATGTCTTCTCGTTAATTATCCACTTTATCATCAAGGGACAGTTTAATCACAAGAATATCTGCAGTTCAGGCTATCACAGCACTACTACCACAGAATTTTGCACTGCATGTAATTGGCCAGGTAATTAGAATACAAAACCCTTAATTGCACATTTACCAAACGTAAACAATGCTGCACACAGTGCACGATCGGTGGAGGACACGAGGGAACCATTCAGCTGCCAAATTCCCATTTTTACCTCTCCGTAGCACAGCTAAGCAAACAACGCAGATGGCTTCCTGCCACCCTGGTCTCCTGTGAAGTGGCAGAGAAGCCCTTTCATTCTGTGCTGTAAAAAGAAATCCAGCAAATTGTCTGTACATCACGACATTCAAATCTACATGAAAACAAACCCCCTGTTTTTTTCTGAAGCAGGGAAACCCCAGCATCCTGACAGAAACAGCAAGTCAGAGCCTGATACACTTATATCAAGCAGCACCACTTTCAAAATTGACAGCACTTCTCCAGAGGCTGTGAAGATCAATCCTGAGCTCTAGGAATTGCTTTGCTGACAATTCAGATACTGCCACAGTAGGTATTTAAAACAACTTTGTACAACTAAGAGTAATACCAGAAAAGGCAGCTGCTTCATCTCTTGATGGACAGAATCAAGTGCTACATTAAAGTTTGCTGGACTACTGGAGCCCATCACTCTAAAGCTAACCCACTGCTCTGATATTTCAATTTTTTTCCTCTTTTCCATGATGTATGAATTCACAGCCTGCCTTTGTTCTCTGGTTAACGCTTCCTTATCCCTCACTTGGCTCTTTTCTGTAATTCAGCACCTGCTTTTACTCCCCATGGTATATTTATAAACATCAGTATTTACTACACATGCCAGTAGACTAAAAAGGGCCGCTTTGTAATTTCACCAGGTTTAGCACGATCTCTGCTCTTCAAAAACCATCCTAGGATACCTTTTCTACCCCAGAGCCAATTTTAGATCACCTTCTTCAAATGCAGTTGCCCATACTGCTATGCAGCATGCCACATTGGGCACTGTTAGTGTTTTATACAGCAGCAATAGCATGTCCTCAACTCTTTCAGAAAGCCTTCACCAGACTCTCAGCTGACTGGTTTATCATAGAATCATAGAATGGCCTGGGTTGAAAAGGACCACAATGATCATCCAGTTTCAACCCCCCTGCTATGTGCAGGGTCACCAACCACCAGACCAGGCTGCCCAGAGCCACATCCAGCCTGGCCTCGAATGCCTCCAGGGATGGGGCATCCACAACCTCGTTGGGCAACCTGTTCCAGTGCGTCACCACCCTCTGGGTGAAAAACTTCCTCCTAATATCCAACCTAAACCTCCCCTCTCTCAGTTTAAAACCTTTCCCCCTTGTCCTATCACTATCCACCCTTGTAAACAGCCATTCTCCCTCCTGTTTATAAGCTCACTTCAAGTATTGGAAAACCACAACAAGGTCTCCCCAGAGCCTTCTCTTCTCCAAGCTAAACAAGCCCAGTTCCCACAACCTGTTTATGACAGTCTGCAGAAACTCTCAATTCTCTCTTCCTACTTCCATCTCCAGCTGACCAAACCCCTGTTTGGAATGGAAATTCTTATTACGCTCCATGTACCTGACTTTTCTTTTTCTTTTTTTTTTTTTTAATTTATGTTACAGTCTTCACCCCCAGAATCACAGTCCTGGAGGCATTGAGTTCTTCCTTGGTTTACTGCAATACTAAATTGGCAATCTCTCTTGATCCTATGTGGCTACGTTTATACCACTACTTCTGTGCGCTCTATCTATACACAATGACTTGTGTAGGATTATTGGACTGACCAATACAAGATTTTACCTTTCTCAGTACTCCTTCAGGAATTTCTCCTCTGCTTGTGAAGAACCTGCAATTGCCCACACAGGCTTTCCAAAAACAACTACAGCACTTTCTTTGTATCAGAAAAGAATAAAGCATCTCCATCCATAGAACAAAAGGGATAAAATTTGTTTGTTTTTTAAGATGAAAAAGTTATTAATTGAGGGCATTTGCTACTCACCCATGTTCCAAAATTAAGGTCTCCTTCAAGGAATAAAAATAACTGTGATAACGGTGTGAAATTCTTAAGCATATGGAAACCTGTTTTCTGGGTAAGAACAAAGAAAACTTTTAGAAGAAGCAGCTAATTCAGTTGTTTGGTGCCTCGCATCCTGGTTACATTAAGCCTTTACAATATGATTCTCACTGAAGGAAGACCTCATGAGCCAGACATAATCATTAAGCAAATTCAATCACCTTTATGTTATTCAGATACAAACAGCACCTACATGTCCTTACCAATATAATGTATCTGAATAGCACAGATGTTGGGGGGGGGGTGGGGGGGTTGCCACTGCTGTTATATTGAGAGGCTAGAAAAGATAAAATACTGAATTCCTCCTTTCTTCATAGGCTCAAGTCAGCATTACAGAAATTCCTTATTAGCTACAGTCTAATAAATGAAGCACACGTATAGAGTATTTATCGTGAGGCAAACACATATTACCTTTGAGAAAATGAGTTGGATCCAAAATTGTTATAAACAGTGTACCTGCTCTGAAACACACACCTTCCACAAAATTGTCTTTCAAATGTATTGAAAACAAACAGTAACATAATCAGAACTTCCAGGTTCATATAAATGCACCATCATTCATATAGTAAGAAGCGTTATGCCACAGTGGAAGATCAAATATCCTGCAGATATTAAGTAAATAATTTCCTTTAATTAATTTTCTTCATAAACACCTACACTAATGAAGGATCAGTCTCTTGATAAAAAAGACAAAACATTGAATTTCAATAGGGCTACATTACCTTAAGATGGTCTAGGAAGCTACCCAGAAGCTAATTTATCTTTGTACATAGGACAGCCCAACCTTGTCCAAATATCTGGATGTAAACAACCAAGCTTTCAGAAAAGTGCACATCCCATCTTGAATATGAATAGGACTCACAGGACCTCAGATTCTTTAAATCAGCTACTTTTTCATATTCAGGCAAAAATGAGCTCTGGGGTTTTGGATAAAGGACATCACCATAAAAGGGACTGATATCTTTTGAGCTGTATTCATTTAACAGAAGCATTTTCTTGATAAAAATCCAGAAATTGTTTGCCATCTGAGTTAGTGTAACAACATCAGTTTAGAAAATGTGTTTTGTAACAACAGCACTTAATTAAGTCAGCACAGTTCAAGAGTGTTCCCATTAGAATCATAGAATGGCTTGGGTTGGAAGGAACCTCAAAGATCATCAAGTTCCAACCTCCCACTAGCCAACAGGAGGTATGAAAATATACCAGCATATTATAGGATTCTTAAGACTCGTTGCTACAATCTTCGTACTTAGCAGAAAGAACTTGAGACTTTCAATTAAAAAAACCTGTTCTCACTGAAATCTAACAGACTGGAAAGCCCTGATAACAACCCCAGCTTCGCAAAGCTCTCAATATTCCTTCTGTTTCTTTTTCTAATTCAAATCTACTAGTAGTAGATAGTAAATCTACTACTCGCAGCACAAATACTTGACAGCCCTTCCCTCAGGGACAAGCCATACATAAAATGCTATCCATATATTTGAAGTACCTGGTCTGTGTAAAGAACCCCTTGATGTGAGAAGTCACCTATCTCACCAGATCCTTTGTACTTTACAAAGTTCTGTGAGTTGTCTTTTGCAAACTGTAGCTATGCACTAATAATAGCAGCATAAGTTGAAGTCACTTATTGTTAAATTGGGGAGTGATGTGTAGTGACAGAACATAGGGCAATAGTTTTAAACTAAAAATAAAGGGGGGGCGGGGGGGGGGTTAGATTTAAGTCAGATATTTGAAAGAAATTCTTTACCCTGAGGGTGAGAAGGCATTCAACCAAGTTCCCTAGAGAGGCTGTGGATACCCCATCCCTGGAGATGTTAAAGGCCAGATTGGATGGGGCACTGGGCAGCCTGATTTACTGGGAGATGTCCTTGCCCATGGTAGGGGAGTTGGAACCAGATGGTCTTTAAAGGTCCCTTCCAACCCAAGCCATGCTATGATTCATCTACCTTACTGACTCTGGTGTGATTCTTTTTTTCTTTGTATTTCACGATAATCTGGTTTCAGTTCAGTAATTTACTTTAAGATTCACAACTATTCAAGACAAATCCTACTAAAACTATGGTCTGTATCATGATGTGAGCCAAGAGAATAGGAAGTAAGAAACAAACATTTCATCCAGAAGTGAGCTGAGATTTAACTCTTTTCTGAAATCATTGCAGCAAGGCCACACTTAATGCATTTAGCAGCAATTAATTTTCAAAGCCAAAACAGCTGCACATTGGTGATGCTCTCCAGATGCAAGCTAAGGAATTAAATCATGGGATAATTCAATTGGAAAATTGCTAGTAATTATGTAAAATGTAGCGTCTGCTTGACTCCTCGTGGTGATTGGTAGTTGCTTTAAGAATAGCGAGGTAGTCTGTGCAATGCAGAGTGAATACAGATAAGTAGCTGTGTTGGGAGAAATCTCATTTAGTTTCACAAAGACACGGGGGTTTAACATCGTTACAACTGTATTTGCTGGCATTAATGATAATCCATTTTCACTGCACCATTACTGCCAAGGAACAGAATGACCCGCTATCACTTACACACAGACCAGCAATATTAACTTATAGCACCTTCCTCTGAAGGAACTCAAAGTACTTTGCAAACATACAAGACACAATCCAAATCTTAACAACTATGATCTAAAAAGAGTTTGTTCTTTCTCATCTTATTTAATACACTTGCAAGTGAATAGGCCTGCACTAACTTAATTTAAATCCTTCGTGCCGTGAGCCTGACAACTTCTGGGAATACAGGAGGGTGCTCCTCTACTGCAAGTACTATAATTCTCAGAATCAAGAAAAGAAGAAAAGGCTGCACGAAGGCCAGCCAGAGAGCTCATAGTAGTGTTGACAACCAGAAAAAATCCTGAAGAAATTGGTTTGACTTTTGAATTTATAGTCAAGAGTGAAGGAAAGAAAAAAAAGCCATCTTGTCACCTATAAACTGAGCAAATTTATTCTTAAAATAACAGGCTGATGCAGGTTTCTACTTTCCCTTCGTAAAACAGCCTTATCAGAACTGAACTTTATTACCATTACAGCATTTGAAAGAGTCTGCTGATTATTTTAAGTCTCACTTGCTGGCAAACTGAGGGACACAATGGCGGCTATATGTGACCATATTCATACTGAGACAGTCACGGAATGGGAAAGAAATGCTGACTTCATTTTATGGCTTAATAATTAAAATATACAGCCTCTTAGTAACCAGTGCTGCCCTTGCTGGGTTTCTGAATACTGTAACAGACTGTTTTACCTGTGCTTTGGCTATTGAAAAATTGGCCTGATTATATTTTTGGTTTTTTAATTAATTTAAGAAGCATTAACGTTAAAACTTTTATGGGACAGAAGATCAATTATTTACAAGCAGCTTCACAAATCAATCACCCAATATCAAAGTTATCAAATATCACATTGTTCTTTTTAGTACTGCTAGAGACACAATAATTAACATTGATTATAAAATCAGAATCCCTCATTAAGATGCTGTCAATTGGAAAGAAAAAAAACCCACCTCAAAAGCAATTATTTTAAGTGATTGTAGAAAGATTCCCTTCAATTAAAGAAACATCTGGTAATACAAAAAGCTGACAATTTATCTCCTGTTCTCTAGTACTAGTATCTGCTAGTACTTTTTGGACCAGAGGTGATGGAGAGGAGAAATTCTCTTCCTGGAAAGGAGTAAGAATTGCATTATGCTGGGGCGAATGACAAGTCAATCTCCTTTAAATCTATTTGATAGTGATGACAGCATGGGTCTCAGTAGGAGAGATGACAAGCTATCAAACAGATAACACATTCTATGAACCCAATCCTGCAGAATGTGCTTTAAATGTTTGAGTAGCCATAAGAAATTGAGACTTTGGAGGGTTTTCTTTTTGTTTTGTAATACAAATAACTGTCATACAGCAGATACTGATTCTTGGTAGGACTGAGTTTTTCCAGTAACTGGATGTGCTACTGCTTCTACATGATGCATGCCCTATGCTGCTCCCTTAGAGTTTTTCTCTTTTTCCCTCTCTTGAGGTATATGGCATTATCATAGATTTTCATTCTGAAGATTAAAGAGGTCAACCCCACTGACAACTTTCCGAATTCCAAAAGTAGTCACAGAATATAAAGTCTTTTCCCTCTTGAACTTGTCTTACAAGCCAGCCATACTTGTAATCAAACTGTTGTTGGTTTCAGTTTCTGGTTTAATACTGAGTCTGTAGTGAACTAAATGATTAAATGAGCCATACCAAGAATGGTAAATGAACCTCACTCCATCCTATTCCTCCGCCACACACAGAAAAATCCTAACATCAATGTACATAACAAGCTCAGATTTCCCAGAAGTACAGAACACTACCAAACAAACTCTGAGGTAAGAAAGGTACTGTGCCCATATTAAACAAAACAGTCCTCTAAAGTTTGGGCAGCCTGTTTTATGAATAGTACTCTTAGCTACAAAGAACTCAGTAACTCAGCTCTGCCAAAAAAAAGAGCTTGGCTATGTGTAAAAGCAGCACAATAGGTAAACAACCAAGCAACTGGTAAGTCAGTTCATTTTCACAAGTCATTCGGGTCATTCTTACTGCAGTGGGCATATTTCATACACGGTCAGTCCTTAGCGCCCCATACTCTGATGGTTAATGGATGTAACATTAGGTAACGCACACAGCAATTGATCTGTAACTCTAATATATCTCAGCTAAACACAAGCAAGCACACAATACCCACACTCTGGAAGTGTATTAGATCTAGTTTGATTTCATAATGCAATTTCTAACTTGTACATGGAGAACATGAATATTATTCCCACATGTTTCATCTGCAGCGAAATACCCCTTAATCCCATCCCGGCAAATTTCCACTGTACAACAGAGCAGGAGGGTTAGGGTTACTGGAAGCCCAAATTTGATTTTTTAATAATAAACACATGAACTTCAATTTCTGGAGTTTTTCTTGATTTTAAGGTCATCAAGAACTCACGTTTGCAGATCTGAGCATCTCAAATTTTACACAAGTCCACATCCTGTTCAGCTTTACTCATGCCTGGAATCACATGAACCCCTTGGACAGCAAACATGGCAATTAACCATGTTCCGCACGCTGCTCACGCAGGCAGAATGCCTGCAGCAGGACACACACCAGCCCTGGGCAAGCCTGGACTACACTGCAGTCATTCTGAAGTCATGACAACAATCACTCCTTTCTTCACGAGGTTCACAGGTAACAGAAGCAACATTTTCTCTACACGGGTAATCAATTTCTTCAGAAAAACTGAGCCTCCATCTATGCCTCTGAGTATTTTTCTCCATAGATGGCGAAGATGACAAGATATCTATCCTACACTAGTATTCATACTGAAATAAATACTAATTTAATATTAAGCTTTTTAAAAGGCAGCTGTTGCTGTTCATCCAGATGTTGCAACTCATCTGCAAATTTGCTTGGCGTCTTTACTATTTTTTAGAATCTGCTCTGGCATAACAGACACCGTGCTGACTTGATCAGTAATTGGGAAGTTAATCTTAAGTTCAGTATGGAAAATTTCATGTTCTGTGCAACTTTCAGTTGTAATAACGTAACCTTTTTGCTTCAAAGCCTGCCCTATGCACAGTCAGCAGCCTGAAAAGCCGTAATTTGTTATGATGGCTGAACATAAATCATTCTCTGCTTCCTCTCCACGTAGTTCCACACCTGTCAAAAAAACCACACAGAGTAGAATTCAACCTGCATCCCATGGTTGTTTTAGCACAGTCCTTTATTTCTGCAGTTCTCTGAATCAACACCTTGAAACCTGAACATCTCTGAATGTTCATCTCTTCAAAAATCAATATGAGAGGTTTGCAGCTTGGGCTTGTCTCTGATAAACAAAATTACTGTGACAGGTGAAGAGGAGTTCTGATCTAACCTTTGTGATGCTGTTTAGTGCCTTGCAAGGCTCCAGATGATTGTCAGCGATGACTATCTGTGGTACTCAGCCAAATGCTTCCCTTCATCGCATGACCTTTCCACTCCCCCACTGGAAACGCACAAAAGCAATAAGACGACCCACTCTAAAAGCAGCACACAAATTACTGTAGCTCTGGTCTAAATCAGATTTATTCTTCTGGCATAGGCAACCGTTTGGCTGTTTGAATGCCTCTTCAAATCTGGAGCAGTCTACTCGTCATCTTATTTATTCATGTTTACACCAGGTAATTTAGAAGGATAGTCTCTCAGAGTGGGTAGATCTGCTCACAGCCACAGAACAGAAAGAAGAAATACAGAAGAGTGGCTAAAAGCCCACTGTTACATTTCTTGAATTCCTAAGGAAATGCAATTTAGAATTAAGTGGTGCTTGCTTCTCTCATCCCTGTTGCGATACCTGAGTATTCAGCTAACAAAAACCACTTTTATCTGGTATACAAGTAACACGAACCCATTATTATCAAGTCAGCTGATTCTTAAAATACCCTTTCCTCACTATAACAAAAGACAGACACTTGTATTTATCTTCTTTTAAATTCTGTTTACGTGTGGAAGACAAAAGACAAATGTCAAGCATTTCTAGATTGGCTGAGTTATAGACTAGACAGACCGTGCCATTGAATCTAAAGGGGCTTAGAGAAGTGATTTCTTTACCAGAAGAGGCACTCAAAATACAATTGGCTACACAGAAAGGCAAGGATGCTCAGCATAGGACCAGCCTCTAGGACTGCAGATCCCAAATCAACAACAACATGTTGTAGCATATATCCCAGCAGATTTGCAATACAGTGTGGAAATACTATATGGTATAGCTTCCCTAAGCCTCAAAGGCAAGCATGTCTAAAACTGGGAGAATACTGGGGGAAGTTTGGGCTGTACGTTTCCTTCCCCCTCCTGCACTCCCATTATGGCCATTCTTGTGTTCTAACGTTATAGAATCTGTTTAATTATTGTGCTCTCAACACAAACAAACAAAGAAAACAAATGAAACTTCAGGGATAGCTTCTAACTCATAATTGAAGAGATGATTATTCATTAGGATCTACGCAAGTCGCTAAGGACCACAGAAATGGCCACTGCATGGTATTAAGAAAAAAAAAATCTTAAAAGATGTAAAACAGAACTCCTGCTCAGTATCCTACCTTCAACACAGCAACCTTTTTTGATTACTTTGAGAAGAATAAAATAAACATCCTCTGTTTAAGCTGCTACAAGGGAACACTCTAAATTTACACAGTTAAGCTCACAGATTCCTCTTCCCCTTGAGGTAACTTGAGGTAAAGATAATGAAGCCACTTTGGTCAGCTCTAACACTAAACTTCTGTTATATTTAACAGCTGAAGGCACGTCTGAGGGAATACTCCTTGCAGCATCTCTGAAGCAGTACATTAAATTATGCCTTTACAAAGATGAAATATTATGCAAGCATTATTATGAACAAAAAATCTCTTACAGATCTGCATCCAAACACGTTTCATCAGAAAACCAAGGGCTGATATCAAAATCAGAAACGCTGGAGAAGTGCACGATTCTTTATCACATTTACAGGCAATATTAGGCAAAATAGTCAAATCATACTTGGATTTAGCTTAGCCTTCCCTAAGATACTGACTGAATCACAGTCTTTTCTCCATTACACTTTCAAATGAATCATTTTTCATTTGTTTCATTGGTTGGGTTTTGTCCTTGGCAAGAGACACAACAGTAAAACATCCCAGCTTTCAGATTTGACTCTCTTTTGATGTCTTCACTCAAGCATAGATGTATGATACCCACTGCAAAACAACAGTAGAAACGTTATCACTGATGTCAAGAACAGCAGCAAAAACTTGTAATTCTTGTCGGTTTCAGTGCTTCTAACATCACCTCACACAAAATCTGCGTCTGCAGAAAATCCCACATGATGATATCTATTTATTAAAAGCGGATTCTGCCAACTTTACACCAAAAATAATGCAGAGCAATAGGCATCTACCTGTTATTACTATCAAGGTGTAAGAGATACGAGAAGTCTAGAGGAGTCGGGAACACAACTCACCTTGGCCTACCCATTTAGTTACACTGTGCTTTAGATTTGCTTTGATGACATGGAGACTTCCCCAAATCTCTTTAAAACTGTATGAAGTGGCTAATGTAGAAAAGCACTCTTAGAGATTCAGGTAAAGTGTTAGAGAAGTGCGGCTTACTGGACTAACTGGTAATGTACCATGTTTGGTACGTAGTGGAAACACCCAGCCTGCAAAGCTTACAGCATCTTGCTGATACTCCACCATACATTACATGTTTATACATGTGTCAACTGTCATTAGCATGGCAAGAAAATAAAGTACAGAGAAAAGTAAGGCAGGGGGCAAGCTAGAAATAAATTAAAACTGTCAAGTAATGTGTTAATTCATCTTTGCAAAAGTATGTGTTTTCTGTAGTTGAAACATACCATAAAAACAAACAACCTGCACATGGATGTCCACGTACACAAGAACTCAGCAATAGACAACATTGCTCCTGCTACACTAGAAAAACAACACCAACATGTGTTAATGCCAAGGAGAAAGAGCGAGAAAGACCATTTTACCAGCCATATATTCTTCACTGTTTATGTCTTTTCTGCATATACTTGCTGAAGTACAGGAGTCACAGGTACGCAGACAGTCCTCAGAGCACACAAACATCTGATGCACTCTGAAATGATTTTTTCTTTCTTAGTTTTGGGGAACAAAATGTTTCACAGTGAGTTACAAGCAAGTCTTCACTAAGTCAAGAAATGCGCAAACAAGATTCCCAAAATCAACAAGCCTACGCAGTTATCCATGGCCTGTATAAATACATACCTACTGTATAAACAACCACACTGTCCTGCAGCGAGATGATAATTTGCCTCTTTAGAGCAGGCTCATTAAAGAGAAATAACATTGCAATAACAAAGTGCAAGTGTAGTACTAATGAGAAGAACAAGCTGCAAAATGCTAAGAACATCTGGTCTGTTTCTTGTTCTGACAGAGCATGAGTTGGAAACTGACCATCATAAAAAAACCTGTTTTTCTCTTCACAGCTCAGTGGATTCTGAAGCAAGCTTGCCTCGTGTACTGAAGTCGCAAATTCCTTTGGGGCTGTGTTGCAACGCTTCTAATGTCTATGTGGCCAAGTATCAAAATCTGAATACCAAGTAGAGCAGCCAGAATTATTCACTATAAATTATGATTTGAAAACCCTCTCTGTTGACAAAGAGCTTGACGGTGACCCCTATAAACCCAAACATCTCTCATCTGCAACGTGGTCTATGAATAATTTTGAGCCTATGCATTATTTCCAGATCTCACTTCGTTCTCCCAATATTTCACTTGTGTGCAAGGTAAAAGATCGGCTACGTACCACAACAGCTATTTCCACTGATTCAATAGCTAAACCTTAAAAAGGAAAATAATTAATCAAAAACTGAATTCCTCTCTGATCATACAAAAGTACAGAACTTTAAAAATCTTCATAGGATATCTGTAGTTTATCTGAATGCTTATAAACAATAGGATGACTTCATTCTATAGCATCATCTTTCTGAGGACTATCTGAACATCTGGATTGAATCTTTGTTGACTAGGATGAGCTTCATTCTCATCCAACAATAAAAAGGAATATGCAGTAAACATTCACATCCTCAAGGTGTATTTTTTTTTTTCCAAAATTTGCAATATATGATTTTTTTTTTTTCTTCCAATAGAATTGAAGTTATTCTGAGAAGAAAATTCTGTTCTAAGAAATGAAAAAGTGCAAGAAATACTCTGAAATCTTGCTCAGAAGATACATAAGATACAATCAGCTCTAGGAGATCAAGGCATATCCTGAAACCCGACTCAGAATTGATATAAAGGGAAGCATTCTGTCTGATATAAGCCCAACTACTCTGTTCAGCTGTTTACCAGGGGAAAACAGACACAACACCTTCTTCAAATATAGAAAGTTTTTTTTTTCAATTTTTAGTGGAATTATAACTGTTAGGAAAGTGGTTTTTTTCTGCTAAAGAGTCCCACACAATAAATAAGTCCAACTAATTGCTTCTTGCAAGCCCACATTGATTTATACTCTTTCGTAAATAAAGTGATAATCTGAAAGAAGATATTATTCATTATGTTATCTTCCTCATTTTTCTTTGTCTGAGTAAACATAAATTAAGTCAACAGCCATTTTATAATCCTGCAGTTCATTATCTCCCTTTGAATAACATGCTCAGAGCCTTAGCCTTGCTCCACTTTAGTAATAATTACAAAAATCAAAACCAAATTAACGTAATGTGCATATACACGTTTTAGAACTTACATAAGAGCGTTTCAGTGAATCGGGGGCTGACTAGGACACTGTCATCACCACTAATTCCCCTGTCCTCCTTCATGAAACTTTAACATGCATTTTCCATTAAAGAGTTGCATCAGCTCATGTTCACATTCTCAGGCTGGCTAATTTCTTTCTTCATTCTTATTTGAGGCTGTGGTCATTCCTCCCCTGCTGTTTTTTACCTGAAATTTTTATCAAGTAACTGCATATTTTCATGGGCATTAAGGGGGCCTACAGGAAAGATGGGGAGGGACTTTTTATAAGGGCAGGTAGTGACAAGATGAGGGGAAATGGCTTCAAACTGTAAGAGGGTAGATCTAAACTAGATAGCAGGAAGTGAATGCCCCCTCCCTGGAGGCATTCAAGGCCAGGCTGGATGGAGCTGTGAGCAACCTGGTCTAGAGGGAGGTGCGCCTGCCTATAGCAGGGGGTTGGAACTAGATGATCTTATAGGTCCCTTCTAATCCAAACCATTCTATGAGGCAACGAAATACTGAGATAATAGAATTTGCATTTCACTAAAGTTATCTAGTTCCACGAGACTTAAATGAGGAGTAGGCAGCCCTCTCACAAAAGCAGACAAGTATCCAATCCTTCATGTCTAAAACTGCATTTACATTTAGAAACACACTGACACTTGGCGACATTCAGTTGAGCACAGATCTGGATCCAGTTTGTGCAAACTTGTTTTGGGTCCTGTAGCTGGTCCTTCTTCCTTAAATACACAACATGACCTTTGCACTCTTCCTTGTAAATTCTGACTCAGAAGGAAGCCATTAATGTGCTCCTAGATCAGGGACACCAGTTAATGAGCTCTAGGAGTACATGGGCAACACAGCAACCTGATGGTGCTTCTCTGCACAGCAAGAAGGTTGCAGGAGGAATAAATTCTCAAGAGGCATGCTTTCTGATGCGCATTAAGCCACCTGCCACCCAGAGCTATCTCCTAGCGGCCCTATAGTACAGAAAACTCTGGTTCAGCATCAGGGGCTCAGAACTACAGAATGTACGGCTGGTTTGACCCATTACAAGTTTTTCAGAGAGGGAAAAGGCCATTCCATATGGGCATGACAAACACATACAACCATACTGCTGCAAAGTGCAACCTCTCCAGTCCACTACCTCTGTCACCTTACCACAAACTGCACGGTCGAACTTGCCTCCCTAGGAAATATTGCCACAGTTGCAAGATCTGCAGTTCCTCACACTTCATTACAATAGACCGCAGTATGTTTGCTGGTATAATATACTATGAGGGATCATAAATAATTAAGAATTAATCACACTTGTCAAAGTAAATAAATGCATTCAGTGATACAGAATGCATGAATTTTTTATAGCATCTTTTTGCTTATTCATGAATAAAAAGTTTGAAAGCCTAGCAGTGGACTGCTCATTACAGTACATACAGACTTGATTCAGATACTAACAGTAGAGTTTTTCTTGTCAGTCTTTAGCATATCAGTTGCATTTCAACTTTAAGGCTAAAGCTGCTGGGGAAGCAAAATGGTGAATGCAGCAACAACAGCAGCTGCCCAGAGATAGCAACAGGAGCAGAGGCCAGTGGGAGAGCACCTGAAGAACAGCACAAAGAAATGCCAGCCAGTAAGCCACTTTCCAGATGGGCTCAACTTCAGCACATCGACACACATGCACAGAGCATGGGAAATAAACAAGGGGAAATTGAATTTTTAGCCTAGTATCAAGGTTAGGATATCCTGGACCTCAGTGAGATGTGGTGGGATGGCTCATAAGCCCAGAGCACTGAGATGGATGGCTACAGGCTTTTCAGAGAGAAGGTCAGGGAAGGAAAGGAAGAGGGGTAGCCCTCTATGTTAGGGAAGATCTGGACTGTGTGGAGCTGAGCAATGGCAGTAAATGGATGAGATATCTCTGAGTAAGAGCCAGGGGAAAGGCTCAGAAAGGAGATATTATCTGGAGTACTGTGTACAATTCTGGGCTCCTTGGTTCAAGAAAGACAAGGAACTACTGTAGGGAGCTCATCAGAGGGTTGCAAAGATGATGGGCCTGGTGCATCTCCCTTATGAGGGAGACAGACCTGGGGCTGTTTGTCCTGGAGAAGGAAGGACTGAGAGGGGATGCTGTCAACACTTACAAATATCTAAAGGCCAGCTGTCAAGAGGATGGAACAAGGCTCTTTCTGGTGGTGCTCGGCAACAGGCACAAACAGGAACATGGTAATTTCCACTTCCTTACTGTGAAAGTGACGGAGCACTGGAACAGGCTGCCCAGAGAGGCCATATAATCTCATTCTCTGGAGATATTCAAAACCCACCTCTGCAACCTACTGCAGGACATCTGCTTTAGTTGGGGGGGCTGGACAAGATGATCTCCAGAGGTCCCTCTCAACCCCTAAGACTGAGCCTACAAGAAAGCTTGAAGTTAGTAGCTCCAACACATCTTCACTTACTGTCTGCCAGCTAGGCCCTTCACACCAGTCATTCAGTCATTCACTGGTCCATTTAACGGGATATGAGCGAATGGAGAAGAATTTTTGCACAAAATTTCCCCAAAAATCCTCTGAAGTATCTTGACGGACACACTTCTACCTATTACTACAGACAGTCCTGCAATTCTTGCTCCCAAACAGTCAATATTTTTGCATAACAAATGGTTTAGCACCATTTGCAAGGCTTTAACAAAATAGCAAATAATATTAGTAAGAACTTAAATAACGTTTTCTCTCCAACTCTACAAATTTCTGAAACAGGGCATCTCTCTCCTGTTTCACACAGGAAGAAGGAACTGGGCAGAGGATAGGGGAGGAACACAACACCACTCAAACTCTGCCAGCACAGACTCAAGATCCATCAACTTTAGACGTTTGGCTCTGAAAACAGACAGAATAGGAAAGAATAAATGGACAAGGAGAACAAACAAGGAGAACAAACAGTTTTACTTCTCCAGACTAATCTCCTGGCCTTTGGGGATATACTGCACAAAGACTACAAGCCAGAAAAGGAATTTCATAGCTGTTAACTCTTTTTCTTCCCTGCACATATCTTGTCCATTTGTGTACACACAGAAGGCTTTTAGCACCAACAGTTGCCTCTGGAAAACAGTTTCACGATTCTACTCCGCATTACATACTGAAGGATCTCATTTGGTTTTGTTTTGAACCTGGCATCTACTAATTTCACCTGACACTGTTCAATTCTGTTTTAGAATAGAAATAAGGAATATTCCTTCTGCTCTCATCCTTTCTGTGTTTTATGAAGTTTTGGGATTTTAAACTTCTCCAAATCTTTCATAAAGATTTTATGAAAAAATCCATGTAGTCCTTTCAGTATCTCTTCCAGGCTGTGTAGCACTTGTTAATTTAAGCTCTCCTAAAGGGAGCCATTACATACTTCAGATCATCCTTGTTTTCATTCCTTTAACAACTTTCCCAGCTGTGATAAATTACATTTCGACGTATGGGAGCCAGAAAAGAATGATTTATTCTAGATATAAGTGACCCATGCATTTATACAAGAGTATTGTTTTCTACTTTCTACTCCCTTCTTAGTAAATTCCAACATGACATTTACTTCATGAGAACCAACTCATTAGCAGTCACAGGTTTATTCTTACCCCATAATCAGTTTGAGTGATTGCAACCACACCAGAATATACTCTTCTATATACCAAAATCAGACTGTTTAGCCCACCACTTCAATTCAAATAATCTACATTAAATTTCACCTTCCACAACGGTCTGGTTAAGCATGCTTTTTCAATTCTTTGCAAACCAGGCCTCCGCTTCCCAACCCTGAATAATTTCTTTGCCACTGCACCATCTATCCATGTTTGGGGGATCAGTGGTTTGTGTGGCAACACACACTGAACATGTCAAAAGAGCACAGTGCTCAGATGTGACCATAACCAAATGCTGAGACATTTAAAACTTGTTCTTCCTTGCTCAATTCATGGTGATGTGTTGTGATTCCTAGACACTGAGCTGTACCATGCTGCAGAGGGCAAGACAAACAAAACAACCCCACAAAAACAAACAAAACTAAAGGTAACACAAAACTCCTTCCAGTGTCTCTCTTCAGGAGATCCATCAACGGTTTTCTGTCAAACCTTTTGCATAGAAGGTATATGAAGCATGACGAATCATACTTAAAACATTTGTCTTATCAGTGTCTTAACATGGCTCGATAGCCAAGTGAGGAGGATAACCTAAGCCATCTCAAAAGCTAGTTACCTTATCTATTTATCTCTGTGCGTTACTGTCTGCAAAAGAGATGAAATGAGATTGAGATAATTGGAAGTGCAATTTGCAGGAACCAGTAGGGGTTGGGATTACTTGTGCTTAATTATTTCAGAATGAAACAGACCGCACAACTATCTGTGCCAAGCAGCTGTAATTAAAGTGATTTAAAATAGAGAGATGCTAGCTCCAAGTGTTGATTTTTCAAACAAGGTTTCATATGCACAGACTTTAGTCATCTATGAGTTGCAGACCTACAGTTCTGTAGAGAGGCTCAAGAGAAAATTACTGATGTTCAACATACTTGACAATTATTAAAAGAGAAACCACAACAACACACACAAAAAACCCCCCCCACCCATTCCAAAGACTTCATCCCAGCACCTCATAGACCTAAATCCGCCAGACTGATGTGCCACTGGGTATGTGGAACAAGGGCAAAGAGCAGAATACAAACTTCTGCCTATATTCCAGATTGAGAAAGGAAGGGGATAAAAAAGCTCCAACAACAAAAAAGCCAAGAGGCTAAATACAAAGGTATAGCACTACTGTAGCATACATCATCAATGTGCAGCACCACAATGACCTGGCCAGGCCCTTCACCAGAGATGATAACTTTATCATTCACTGTTTTCCCCATCTTTTCCCATTCCAGGAAAGCAACAATGGCTATTTTCAATCCAAAACAAACCTGTTTTAATTTCTAAATTTCACTCGCGGACAGTTTTGCATGAGAATTAAAAAGAAAAAAAAAAAGGGGGGGGAAATACTTTCTCAGCAGCAGACATTGATTTACCTCAAACATTTACTTACCCATATCTTTGTATCAAGAAATTTATTGTGCGTATGTCTGTTCTCTGATGTGAAGACTGGAATATATTTGCATATGGCACAAATATGGTCCATCCACAGAACCCACCAAAATGACTCAGTTTGCTGATGAATCAGCATTCAAACAATTGACTGTGACACCTTGGAAATTAATTTATAATAGCTTTTTGGGAGAAGTACTGTCCTCTTGATAGAGATGAGAAAACAGAATCCAAGAACAGGAACAAAGGCTGCACTGAAACTTCTCCTTAGTATTTGCCTGAATGTAAAACCTGTTATAAGCTGTCAGACTAAAAGCCTGCAAAGGAAAATGACATCCTGATGCTGGCAAGTAATGAAAGGATCTGTCACTTGCAGATCTCTGGGAGAGAGGCTTCTTGAGTCTGAAGACGTAAACAAACACTAATGAATGTATTCTGCAACAATTCATCCAACCCTTCTTCAATCTTATGCATATTTCCGGCCTCTATGATATTAATTTATGCATCTTATTATCACAATTTATTCAGATATAACATTAAAAAATATCTCCTCTTCCTTGTTCTATATCTAGCACTTTTAACTTCGTGGCCTCTTCCAAATTGCTCTTCAGTGCAAGAGCTCAAAGTTCTACCACTGCAGACAGAATCAAGTTTTTCTTAATACGGAATCTGTTCCATAACTCTGATAATCTTTGTTATCCTTCCCCGTACCTCTCTGTTCCATGTTCCTGGATAAAGCTTGTAGCCCTAACTTCCCCTCCTTTCCACTCTAGCTCCATTCTCATCAACACCACCCCAGCCCTAGAAGGAGAGGTTTCAAGCAGGTGTTACTAACAGCACAAGTCTTAATAATTTTCCGCTTTTCTAGGCATAAGAGGATAAAAGTACACCTAACAACAGTTTTAGAATTTAAAATATAAATGAACTATACTGCTGTCCATGGATATGATTATAAGCAGAAAAAATAATTCCAAAAACAACCCATGTTTTCTTCCAAGAAAAATCTGTTATACTTCTTTCAATGCTTCCTAGCTCTCGTTAAAGGCAAATGCATATATACGTTAAAGACAAGATCTATCTTTTATTTTCCTCACCAAACAGTAAGCTTAAGACCTGGACACAAAGATATTATCTGCAACTATTTGTAAATTCGCCAGCAGTAAACTGCACTTACAGAAGAGGTCAAAGCAGGCTCAGTGATGTAATTCATCTCTTTCAACCACTGGATGACTTAAGCACAGGCACTGTAGGACTATTCTCATCCAAATACTGTTTGCCGCATACATCAGCCTGATTCAACTTTTACATACTACTACATTTGGTATTCTGCTTCCCTTATAGACCCTGCAGACAAAAGCAGATACTTCATACACAACATGACTGTCTTTGTTTATCACACTGCATTTGTTTCTCACGCTGTTTGAATTCATCGTCTGCTGCAGCAAAAGAATTACAGCTGCCTAAAATATTTTAAGAGGAAATGTTTGGCTGGTTGGTTTAGCAGCTTAGCATGAACCACTCCAATGGAGGCATGACACAGCTGTGTTCACTTTACCTTTTGGTGTATTCTCAGAGTGATCTCTGTCTGGTCCATCCGGGATGTTCAGCTGTGAGATATCCTCTGCACTCACTCTTAGCCAGGCTTTGTTGGGGCTTTCCTGATCTTTCGAGGAAAAGGAATATTCCAGCTCACAAGGAGTCTCAAAATTGCAATCAAAGACTGGAAAAAGAAAGCAGACACAGAACATGCCAGGTTTACTCAGTTAACGTTCCTCTGTGCTGGAAGGTAAGTATGCATGCATACATTTTTTAATGAGTTACCAGAGGGAAAGTCGATAGGGACAGGCAATATTATGTCCAAAATGGACCATACTGAGAGATCCATTAGCAGATGAAGAGAAGGACCCAAAAGCCAGTAACTTTATACATCCTAGGCGCGTGGGGCAGGCTGGGAGTTGCAGGGACTTCATCCTGTGAATCGCCTTTCGGACTCCCCAGGTTTGTAAAGCTTCTGTGCAGTGTCAGAAGCTCCATCTGCTGCTGCAAACTTTAGCCTCCAGGCAATACCGCCAGCGTTCGTCTCCTACAGACATTTCTTTTGGAGACGTTTCTCTTTTAGAAAAGAATTATCCTGTTGCTGTAGCTGTGAATCATTTCCTCATGTCCAATCTACTGCCAAACCATAATACAAGTTGCTAAACACAACATATATTGATAGCTTGAAGTTTATGTACTTCTAAGCGACAAGACTGCTGAATTTCCTAGAACGACCAGTCTACTTTTTCTTTTCCTGTGAGCACTAAACACAATGCTCAGTAACCAACAGAAACTATTTCTGATCTCAATGTTCCTGAAAAAGCATTTGTAAAACTATATATATACACATATTCCAGTTCCTCTTTGGAGCTGTATGGGAACTGTTGATCACAGCCTGAACCTCTGATTGCCCACCTGAGGCAAGCAATGAGTCAACCCTGGGAGTGCAGGTGAAGGTAATTCAGCTGTGCGACCAGAAGGGGTGGAGCCTGGCTGTGCCTCTCCTAGATCCCATTTAAGGACTGACTGCCAGTAAGGAAGGCTCTCTCTCTGGAGATTGCTCCTTTGTGGGGTTTTACTGTGAGCCTTCAACATCGGTGAGCATTTCCATTTATTACTGACTGTTTTTCCATCATGATAATCTTTTGTAACCAAACATCTGTGTAACTTTGGTTTACTTATTGATTGTACAAGAGCCTTCTATAATGTCCACTGTGGAAGTGGAACAAATAATCTGAATCCATGTTAGTCAAATTAACTAATATTTTAGAACTTTAATTACACCCTCTATTAAACATTTGATTTCTTCTTTGTGCGCGCATGTTTTTGTACTTCAGGCTATTCTCCTGGTGACACAGCATGTAATCTGGAGGTTAATACCATTGCCCTCAATATAATTTTTCCTGCTAATTCATCTTTTTAATAGCAAACTAGAAGGAGCAAAATTTATTTTTCTAGTTTACATTTGATTTTTTAATCACAAGGTGGTTTGAATCAGAAGGGTCCCTGAAGCCCCCCCCCCCCAACCCCAGCCAGGGATAGGGCTGCCCCCCACCAGCTCAGGCTACCCAGGGCCCATCCAACCTGGCCTTGAGCACCTCCAGGGATGGGGCATCCACAGCTCTGGGCAGCAGTGCCAGGGCCTCACTGCCCTTTCAGTAAAGGATTTCTTCCTAACATCTAACCTAAATCTCCTCTCTTTTAGTCCTTGGCCTGTGACTTCTTTACATGGTCTGATAGCAAATCTCCCTCCTGTTTATAAGCTTCCCTCAAGAACTTGAAGGCAGCAGTGAGGTCTCCCTGAGCCTTCTCTTCTCCAAGCTAAACAAGCCCGGCTCCCTTAGACTTTCTTCATAGGAGAGGCACCCCAGACCTTTAAGTGTCTTCATGGCTCCCTCTGGACGTGCTCTAATGGCTCCATGTCTTTCTGATGTTGGGTGCCCCATCACTGAACACAATGCTCCCAGAGGGTCTGTAGCTCTGGTCGAGTGAAGGCATCAAAGCGTCGAGCAGATGGTGCAGTTCCACCACCTTCTCTCCCTCCTTCCTAACTGAACTCCAGCCCCTGCTCTAAGATGAGCACTCATCATTTTGCCTCCTGGATCCAGTAGGATGAATACCCTTCACCAATGCAAACAGCTGTAGGGCAGCCCCCAGCTGTTGGATATATGCATTTTGTCCCCTTTTGCCTCCCCTCCCCCCCCCCCCCCCCCCCCAACCCTCTGCCACACCCCACCAGGTGCCATGCCCTGAGCAGTTGTTGCTGCCAGCCCTGCCCACTCTGCTCAGCCCTGGGGTGGGTCAGCAGCACCCAGGTGCTCCTCATCGCACACAGCTGTTTTGCATTCACACAGCATTTTCACTGCTTCAGAACACCATGGAAACCCTCCAGCATAAGGAATTCATACACAAGGATCTTACATGTCTTTAAATTTGAATGCACATGTTGCAACTTGCTTTAGGTCTCCATCTTCTCTGCATAAATTTCACAATACGTGAAGCATACTTCAGTTTAGGCAGCAGTGGATACGTTCATGCTGTAGAGTTTGCTACCATAATATTGTACCCAAACTGCAGATGGCTTTTATCTCTCATTCCCTGGTTGCTCTTTATAAAAATAAAAAGAAAATTAACATTTGTTTTAAATCTACAAAGTATTAAGTCTCTATTAAACTTTGCACTAAAGCCCAAATGGGCAAAAGAGCAATCAAACACCGAGCTACGAGTTACAGAAAACATTGTTTGTAGAGCTGCAGAATTCCTTGGGTTGGAAGGGACCTCTAAGCTCACCCAGTTGTTGTGATACAGCTGAATGGCCTTTAAAACATCTTCTTCTTTGATAGAAGAGAAAGCTGCTTGGTTTGTGCATCTGAAGAGTGTGCTCTTTTTAATGAAAACATACTTGCATCTTTTAAAGAACTTGATAGTCCTCCCACTCCCCTCCCTACACCACCAGAATAGCTGCTCCCTTCATAAGCTCTTATTTAAATTAGTCTCGTATCAGACCAAAATTTTAGTTCTATTGTCCTATTCAGTATGAGGAAACGATGACAAAGAAATGCTATCTGATGCAACATGGCAAAGTCTATGCAAATAGAATTCAGTTTTCCAAGCCTAACATTAGTCGACTTCCCACCACTAGGCTTTCCATCTCACATAATATCCTCCACTGTAGACAGTGTAATATACTTTATGTGAAAAAAGCATTATGTGTGATATATAGTTTTTTCCACTGATCAGCTGTTCTTGGTGTAGTAGCTGCTGCAAGCCCACATAAACCACAGCTCTAAATACAGAACCGTCACAATGCTTTGATTACTTCCACCAATTACCTGTCATTTTTTATGCCTCTGCCTAAGAAAGGTCTTTCACCTTCCTTTGTGACTTTTTTCTTAATGGGTTTAAATGCAACACCAAATGCCTGGCTAAACTCACAAAGTAGTCATTTACCTCTAGAAGCTGAATAGCAGCTTTTGAAATACACCATGTAAAACCAATTTCTGGTCCAAGAATCTTTTCATTTCCATCCATTTTCACCGGATGCCAGAGAACAGTTTAACTCACTAAAGTCTATTTTACCACTGTTACACTTTTTAAAGAGGAAACAAAATGTGATGCTTATAATCAAATCAAGGTAAACACCTGTTTAAGAAGGGTTGTAGAAATAAATTACTTTAGTATCTGGTATACAAGAAGATACAGGACGCCAATCATAGAATGAAAAGTAAATTAAGCTACTATCCGATTGAAAATGCACTGGAATCCGTGCATGCTGGATGATGTTAAGAGTCTTGCGAGCAATTCAATTTATGTTGATCAAAGTAGCTATCAGCAATAATTTGGGCACAAACAACTAAAATATCTGGCAACTACATCTGTTTTAATTAAATGGACTGAAGTTTTCTGATAAACAAGTGACTTAAAATAGTAGTACAAGCAATTTTCCAATATAGAATAATCTGCAGAAAATATCCTTCTATGTTGCTGCAGGTCAGATTGTGGATCATTCGTTCTTTGGATGCTCTTAGATCCTTTGTGTAAGCATGCATCACAGAAGCGTGCCTTATTTAGGATAAAAATCATTTTAAAGAGAAACGTAAACTGCCTGTATTTTTAAAGAAACTATTCCGGTTGTTCTTTCTTTGGCTGCTCAATAGCAGACTAAATTTACTTGTTTTAAACCAAGTCCTCTTTCAAACACCAAAATCTTACCTGCAAGTACTTTCCTCATAGGCTTCTCCTTTCAAGTTTAACATGTCCTTTTCACCCCCAGTCTTCTCAGCCTCACAGATCGCTATTACTCTCAGCTGATCACCCTTTTGAGACAGAATGGTGTTGTTTGCTTTCTTACCTCACTGAGACAGAGAAGGGAGAGAGCAGAGCTGCTCTGTTCTCAAAAGGACGAGCTCTAAGATGTATACCCTAACTGGCAAGTAATCAGCTTAAACACAGCTAATTTATCCTGCACCTACAGATAGAAGTGCATGATGTAGAGGTCACTTACGCTCATCAAAATGGGACCACAACTTTTCTCCTGGGCGCACACACTTCATCAAACACCAACAATCACAGCACCAGCAGTATAGAAATGGATAAAATATTCTTGCAAGGAATGTCTCTTTATACAAATATTGACAGATATTCCTTGTGGAGGAGACATAATTTAAATTGTATAGTAGAGATGCGCTCTGCTGAGTGAGCTTTGAGACCTCCATCAATACTCACTAACCTCTATTATACTCATGTTATGATGACTATAAGCTTTTAATTTATGACTAGGAAATGACAAATTGATTTTCCAGTTATTAATCCTAGGGACAAAGCCAGTTCCTTAAGCCTTTCCCATTCCCTACATGTAGAAAAGAGCAAAAGGCATTCAATCTAGCTTTGATTTCCCCATCAAGCCATTTCTATCCGCCGATACGGAGGTAGAGGTGTGATAAGGTGATGCAGGGAAGCCTGCAGGCTGCGAGGTGACCCGATAGCAGCCTTTCAATATCTAAAGGGCAACTACAGGAAAGAAGGGGACAGACGCTTTAGCAGGGTCTGTGGTGACAAAACAAGGCAAATGGCTTCAGGCTCAGAGAGGAGAGATAGGCTGACTAGTGTTGTGTTTGGGCACCTGAGGCCTTCCTTAGCCACCCCTAGCAGATACCTGCACTGGCAGTGACCACCTGGCCTTGGGGCTGCTACCTTTGAAGATGGTAAGAGATGACTACTGGAGATTTCAATGCTCGAGCTTCTTAGTCAAGCGTGAGGCACACTGCTTTCCTCCTCTGGGAAACCAGTGCTCTCCTAGCACTGGGAGCTTTTAAATTAACTCCCCCTTGGTAGGGGAGAGCCACAGCTGGATGGGCCACATCTTAGAGAAAATTACAACAATCAACCATTCGTTTATTAGTTAAGAGAATCTCAAAATGACAGCATATACTTTATATCCACCCAATTCCTCAGTGTGCATCAGGGACTGAATCACCAATATCTTTGACAGCTGCTTTCTTTGGTGGAAATCAAGCTACAAAGAAGAGGGCCAGGACTCCTTTATCAATCAATTATAAGCACAGTCTTTCAAGACAGCTACAGAGAAAAGAGCAAGGAGGGGGTGTGGGTAGCAGCACAGCCAACAACAGCTCTCATTTTCATTCCTCCCACAATAAAAGTGACAGAGCTCATCCTCCACATGAGAAATATTTTCCCAGCAAGTCTCCCCTGCGTGCAGCAAGGACAATAAGTGAAAGTGCAATTCCAGTGCCAGTCCTGACCCAAAGACCAAAGTACGGGCTAACAGTGATTGTTAGAAAACATGCTCCAGTTGGCACAAAACAGCATTTGGATGAACTGTCATATTTTGACAACTCATACAAGGGACCTCTTGCATGAAGTTTGAGAGATCTCTGGAGAAAATGAATACTTGAGAGACAAGGGGAAAAGGCATTTGTTGTCTTGCTGCATGTTACCCTATTACTGAAAAAATGTTGAACTGTCATTGCATGTTATCCGCAGATGAAAAGAAGTTATAAGGAAAAGAGTAACTAAAAGAAAGATTTTTTTCCTTCTTCCTTGTTTAGCAGTGCTTTCAGCTTAGTTAGGCAGATGCTCCTTTGCCTGTGATTTTCCTCCCCGTGGATTTCAGCACCATTACCCACGGCAAAAAGACGACCTAATCGTTAAACAAGAATTTATATGCATGTATACGGGGTCACAGCACCTGCTATTTTATATGAAACAATCCCATTAATTTAATGTTGATTGAAGTTTTGCTCTATTATATTTATACCGCTATTCCCAAACCTATATTAGAATACTTTAAAATTGCAAAAAGCTTCTTTTGAAAGTTAGGGTATGTTTGAATTAAGGTGGTACAACACTTTTGCATCATCTTTAATAACACAGCATTGATTCATTTTTTCCCCGAGACAAAGTATTATTCTGCTTATTCCTCTCCTGACTTTATCTCACCTTCCAAACTGGAGTTCAGTCTAACAATTAGTTCACGTCCACGCTTCTCACTGTACCATGCTGAGACAAGTATGTCAGGTCATGATATGTTTATCGTTCTGAAAGTGTCCATATTATTCTGATTTGATGTATAGAACAAGTGGCCATGGGAACATTACTGTAGCATGCATTTGTCTAGCTGGTGCCCTCTTTCTCACTATCTTCCCTTTTGTTTGACAATAAAACTCATTGAATTTCCTGTCAGCAGTGTTTAGCTGGTATTCAACTCACGTGAATGAAACAGTGTTTTGAATGCATGCATGAGTACTTAAATTCAGTGAGCTGCACTCAATGTAACAGAGAAGAAAAATTAATCATCCAACACCTCGGTGAACAGCTGCTGAGCATCATCTAGGCAAACAGAATGACCCCAAATTATTTCACAGTAAAATTAGTCAGATGTGCTTCTTTACCCAAACCCAATTCAGAGAATTGTGATCTCTTCACAGACGAGACTCCATTGGAAAGTGTGAAAACAAAACCAAAAAAATTAAAGACATGAACCCTCACCCTGTCAAATTACTTTTCAGAAGACGTAGAGCTGAGTAAAATTATTAATAAGTTATTAATAGAGGGCAGCTTTTAGATTATGCTTTTAGTAGCTATTAAGTCAAAGCTGTGCTGACACAGCCTAAGAGAGGTGTTTCTGTCTTTTGAGCAAAACTAATCCAGAACAGGCAGGGGTGTTCAGCTGCTGCTGCAGGATCTGACACAGAGATGGTCAGACCACACAACTGCATAAGGAAAGAGTTAAAAAGCTAAAACCATTGCCAGCTTTCCACACAGGGAAGGGCTGTCCTTCTTAAGCCTGTTATCCTCATGACAACACGCTCTTCTTTCCAAATAGAATTTAGATGGGGCAAACTTTTTGATTTTTTTTTTCCACTTCTTGCATTTGCCACCGTGCTTGTGTCAGAGTCCTGCACAAAGTCTGGTGCTGTAGGTTAGATGGGGGAATGTAGAGGATGGGGCAGAGAAGGGTGTTCTAATGCCATGAAGCCTTCCAGGCCTTAATGGGTACCCACCCCTGGAACCCCTGGTAGAGAAACATGATGGTTTTTATGGAGTGATAATTTCTTATGCAGTACCCATGCAGAAGAGAAAATTAACATTCAGCCAACCAGGACAAGAAATAAAATATGGGTGCAGTCAATCATGTAAGCTTAAGGACAAAGTTTCATCAGTGCTGCAAATGGGAGATTAATGTGCTACAGTAAGTCCACATAGGCAGAATGCATTAAAAGAACAAAACAAACAAACAAACAAAGACAACATATGAAGTCCAAATGAGCTGGGAATTTATCCTGAAAGGCAGGAGGAGTCTTTAAATCACTGTTTTCTTAAAGTCTTTGCTTTCTGCAAGGTAGGTGGACTACACATCTCTGAGATAGTGGATGATTAATCAGTGCTTGGATAGAGACAAATCTAGAAATGTCAAGACAAGATAGGAAGAAGCCTTGTAAATGCTTCACTCAGTGCATTGTGTTGCGCCAGCGATTATCTTCTGGGACTGCTGCACATAGTTTCAGAGATAACATCAAGCACTGTTCCTGTCAGAACTACTAGTGGCAGTCCATCAGAACGTTTAATTCTGAGTGGAGTAAGAGGGACCCTACATTTCAATTTACACAGCCTTTCAATCAAAGAAATTTATGCAGTAGTGGAATGCAGGACAAAAGTAATTAAGACAACTTACATTTCCCACTTCAGCAATGTCAGTCAGCTAATTAGATGGGTCCCATCAGATGATTAGACAAACAAAGTTTTAATAGATGTTTTACGGAGCACTTGTTTTGTAATCTCTCCCATGCTGGGAACACTGAGGAAAGCTTCTGGCAGAATAAGAAAACACTCTGAGTAAAGGGCTGTTGGGTTTTATTTCTGCTAATGGATGTATTGTGTGAATTTGGATTAACCACTTAATCAGAAGGCAGAGGTGGTCCTGGGACAAGTTTACTAGCCTAGGGGTGGGATGGTCTAACACTATCTCTAACATTGCCCTGCTGAGTACCTGTGCGATCTTCGGTGAGCTGCTTAGAAGCAGAGCAGCTGCTGAAAGGCACTGACCACATCCCTCTCGCGCCCATACCAGTTCTGGACAAAAATCATCTCTGGAATATTTACTAACAGGTGCCTAAAGGCTTTATGCATTCAGAGGAATTGAGGGAAGTTTTATGAATTGCTCTCTTAGGCTTGAATGATGCTCTGCTCCGCATTCACCTATCAGTCTTCCATACACCGCATATCTGAAGTGGCAGTGATATGAGGCATCCCAGTCTAAAACCATGACTCCGAGTGCCACTGCTGCCCCTTTGATATGGAGAAGACTCTGCCAACCTTTGGAAAACTGAAGTTGCAAAGCTAGCAAAAAAAATAATGACTCCTGCCCCGCTTTACAATTCCCAACAGATTTCAAGATACCTCTCCCAAATTACACTTTCTGAAGAAGAAAGCAGCTTACAGACTGGTACTTTCCGTAGGAAGAAGCAAACCAGGTAAGGTTTTGGGCACTTTTTAAAAATGGATCTTAAGGCAGAGTAATCTGCTGATCCAATTTTTAGTAACACATCAACAAATTCCTGCCTTTCATTGCAAAACAGATGATTAAAATAAGGTAGAATTTGGTCTCGTCCAACCAGATGAGAACATAATAAATAATTTCTACTTAGATGCAATGCATTTGTCTCTGTGTAATGCTATCAGATAGAATCAATGCTTTTAGGTTTTAAGAACAAAGTCTTCCCTTAGAATGGTTCCTCTTTCTGAAAAATTGAGTTTAGGAAGAAGTAATAAAGAATAAATTAAAAATCATTCTTGCAACTTCTAAGAAAGCCAAGTGGAGAAAAACGATTGTACTACTGTCCCTTCCAAAATGAAATTGGTGTGTCCTCATCGTTCAAGCAGGTACTACAGCTAAGAGCTGATATTGTATGCCAGTGGAAAGAATATATATTGCACACATAAAAGGCTGCAACATAAATTTGAAGAAATATGGGCCTCCTTCATATAGGTAGGTCAAACTTTTCCCTCAAGCAGATAATTACAGACTTGGGGTGAGTAAATCTTATTAGCCTCTCAGCACCTTAACTCCTCTCATAGACTGCTAGTAGATATATAGTAGGCACATACTACTTCAGTGGCTGTGGTTTGTCAGGAAATATGTTGTACTAGAAAACGGATTAAAACAGTCTCCCTGATTTTGGAAAGAATGGAAGTTATGAAAGAAGATGGCAAGCAAAACTGAGTTTGGTATACAGCACCTCTATTTACATCACTGGATTCAAACATAGCATTCAAATATTACAGTTCAGGACCCTGTTTTGGAGGGAGAAGGGCAGGCTGGGGCAGCCCAGGTCATCAGGCACCTCTGTGGGGATGGCAATGGGCCAGGACTAGCTCAGGATATGGGGCTCCTTGGCTGAAGGGCAGGGAGACAGAAGGCTCCAGGGGAGGCTGACAGGGACATTGAGGCAAATTAGTGTCCTCGGGGGCTGACAGTATGGATATTTTATCTTTGGCTTTTGATAGTTTTGCTAGTTCTGATAGTTTTGATAGTTTTGATAGTTCTGTGATTATACCCATAACCTCAGGCAGTTAGTTACAGACTCTTGAGAAGAACTCATAAACAGTACTTACTATGTCGTCCTCTATGGGAGAAGAAAGGAGATGTGTCACTCATGATCCAGGTCAAGTTCCAAGAAGAGAGACCAGGAGGAAGAGAAGGACTGCTTGCTGGGAGATCCAAACTGCTCGGACCTGTCATTAGTAAAAAGAAAAAAATACCAACGTTATGTATGCCACACATTAAGTGCAAATTTCAGCTTTATAGACTGCATGCGCTGAGCACCAATATTAACATGCTCAGTCAGTTTTTCCTGACAGACCTATGCCTGTAGAGGGAAACTGGACATAAATTCCTCTATGTAACAGAATTATCGTCACTTAGAAAAAGCATCAACTTTAATCTTACACAGATTCTAAGTTCTCTTTGACCTTTCAGTCCCTCTGTTTATTTATTCTTAAAGTTTTGCTAGCATTTCGGGATCCTGCACATGGAGGAGGCAAACGTGTTCTGTTTCTGTTCAATGATTCTGTATATTTCAGAACTGGAGAGTGTCTGTACAAAACTGCATTACCTCTGCAAAGCCAAGGCGATGTTGGAGGTGCAAAAAGAATCTGAAATGGAACACGCGGTCAATGAACAGAATTCTATGGGCTTTGACAGCACAGATTTTTCCTGGGAATGTTTAAAATGGTTTTTCTGAAGATTGCGAGATCTTCCGTACTCTCCTCTCATTTTTTGAGGACCTCGGGGGAAAGGTAGGATTTAGCTTTGTAGAAGTACCGACAGGCAAAACTTGGGTTGGGGAAGTTTGATGCAATAAAATACATCTCTGGCTTACTGATTTCTCAGAGAAGCCATGAAGAAATTGTAGTTCAGAAAGAAAAAATAAGAAGTGCATTTCTGATCTGTTTATGTTCTTGCCAAGTAAGAATATTGCAGGTGCTCGTGGGAGTTCCTATAGTTTAGGTGCATCGCTAAGGTTTGCTGTAGTAACGCCAAAACAAAATGGTAACATCACCCAGTAAAAGTTTGGTAAACCTTTCTGTAGCAAAAGGAATTAACTAACTTGAGTGATAATTAATTCAGAGTGTTGAAGACATGTCCTCCTCAATAGATAAATAATAACGGATAATTAAAAAAAACCCAACATTTAAGTGGATAATAGTAAGCAAGGTAAATGACTGAAGCCTTGGCAAAAACACTGCTTTAATTCTGCTAAAGCTCTGCTTAGTGCCACTTACCTCTTCCACTGAGGAAAAACATGAAAATTCCAAGTGCCAACTGAGCCCTACCTCATTCTCAGTATAATCTCATTTGTAGAAGCCCTGTCACTGAGTAATGGCAGCAAAAAGAAGAGAAATATAACTACTTTTATATGAGCACTGTAACTCTTGCTCATTGCTTTAAGCAATAATCTTCACGATAAGAACGGATTTCACGCTGTTTTGTAAGTCATTCTGAAGTAGCAAAAAATTAACATCCCTAATGGCTCAGTGAAATCTGGCCTCTGTGCTAAGTACAATAAGTAGATATTCCCTATTATTGGCTGGAACTTAGAAGAAAGAAATTCATGCCAGTTATTTATGAGTACAGGTAAGAAGCCTGGTGTCCTGTCTTCAACAGTGAATAACAAAGTAATAAGTAACCAGGGTATAACCTTTATATTGGATATTCCTTCCTTCATGTAAAGTCATAGTTTAGACCTCTTTCAATAGCCAGGAGTAGGCTGATATATGTAGATGTGGCAAATAATGTCAGTTTCATTACAGTAGATGTAGCTGTTACTAAAACAGATTTTGTCCTACAAATGTGCTTAACTCTGATGCTAATATAAAATAATACATTTTTATAAAATCATAAAAATTGAGCTCCTGTAATAAGCTAGTTTTAAAACCAATAGACATATTATTTCATGTGTTTTCCTTGATGTGAGATGACTGACCAGTATCCATACCCATTATATACTATCACCATTCAGTGACTCTCTAAAATGGGGAAAGATGAAAGAACTTTGCAAAACGAGCTTTGAGGCCTTCTTAGCCCTGCAGGACCCAAAGGAGTGTTGATGCCATACAGAGTACTGATAGGGAGATAAGTCTTGGGTTCAGAATCCTGTCAAAACTTAATACAGACCTGAGAACCCACCCACTCCCAAGGAAAAGCAGTCTGAGAGGAGGTCACACAGTTGCATTCCTCTCCCTAACGCGGCAGCCACAGCACTCAGAATTAAATCACTTCTACTATCCTGACCAACCTTACCTGGCATTCGGCACCACAAGGGTCAAGGGATCCCCAAGTCCCCTGGCACTTTCAGAAACATGCCTCTGACAACTCTAATGCAATACACATCTCATTCTTCAGAATTCATTCCTACCTTCAGCCTCAACTATGTTTGCATTCCCTATGCCAACAATTTATGCAGTACACTGAGATAAAAAACAAAGTTGAACATCTGAGAAGGTAGCCCTGACACATGAACTTCTCAATCAGCAGCAAGAGGTGCAGAAAAGATAGCATCAAAAATTAAAACTTTTTGTCTCTCTCTTATTTCTTAAATAACAAAATGGATTTAGTGCAATTCATTTAAACCTAATAACTCTTTTTTCCCCCTCATACTCCATAGGATTAATCTGGTAACTTCATCTCAAATGATTTGGCTGGGCTATTGGGCTGAACTTGAAGACAGGAAGATTGTATCAGAAGTTATGAATCCTTCCCAATTAAGTTATCTTCAGGGAAAGATGCTGTGTAAAAGGTTCCGTGTAGCCAAGAGGCTACTCTTCACAGTGAGGAATTATTAGATTTCAGAGTGAGCTATAGGTTAGGAAAAGGAAAGACCTCTCCTCTTCTACCTCCAGGGCGTTTTATGATCAGAAAGGTAATTACAGAAGACCAGTATATCAGCTAAACAAATGCTGCTTGTGCAGCAAGGGTAATGCAAACCTTGACTACACTGTAGCCATCTCAACAGATAAAGGATTATCCCTTCTCCAATACAATTAATATTGAAACCAAGAATGACTTCATTTTAAATATGCTAACCTCCCATGCTGGTTGTCCGTGCCATGGTGCTCTATCACTTGTCAACAGTAACCCTAACCTTTAAAAAAGAATAAATGGATTAGCAACTAAGAGCTGACAGCCCAATTTTTAGTAGCCAGACATTTGGCAAGCTATAACAGATGTTTCTTTGATATTCCTGCCTACAGGAATATCCAGGGCCAAATTCTGACCCAAGGCACTCAATCACAGCTAGAAACATGCACCTGAAGAGAGCGTTTGACATTTCTGTTTTTAAACTTGTGCAAAGAAGTTTCCTTAGGGGATGTGAAATTCATTCTGCTTACCAAGATTTTGGTTTAAAAAAAAAAAAAAAAAGAAAGAAAGGCTTCATATGTACTGAAGTCAATCCTCCCGGCCACAAATTTATTAAATAAAATATTTATGTATTATTTTAATGAAAAATATCTCTTTAATAGAATAAGCTTGCATGTTCTCAGAAAAAAAAAATAATAATAATAACAAATGGGCATACAAGAAAAGCTTTCTACTCAGGTCCTTTTTAAATAAACTAGATTCCTTCCTCCATCATCTTTTCTGGACGAAGGCAGGCGTATACCCAGTAATTAACATACACAGTTCTCCAGAGTTCTGTGTAGTGCAGAAACGGAATGGAATTTTTAATCAAAACAACCGTGCTATCTTTAACCAGAAAGAGCACCTTCATGTTTCAGAATATTTTAGCACACGTCCTTTGCTTATTGCTACCTTTGGATACTGCCTCATGGATAAGCTTTCTCACATTGCCGTGCTGCGTTATTCCCAGTTTCTCACAGCTAATCCACATCAAAGTTGCACTGTAGCAGCAAGGCAGGATGGAAAGCTTTTTCCAAGAAAAAAAAGCTAAGAATATATTGAGAACCAATGCAGGGAACCCAATATCTTCATGCTTGGTAAGTGCATAGCTGCCTTCGTATCTACGTTTGCAGGAGGACATATTCTTACTACTATTTATGAGGTGACAAACCCATATTTAGCTGTCAACCACATTTCAGAGTTGCAATTCCTAGCAAACCTTACAATCACATGCTTAAAAACAGCCTCCATTAAAATCTGGATTTTCCAGTCTCTGGGGAAGTCTGACATTTTAGGAAAGCTTATTCTGGTTCTGTGTAAAAAGTAGCAATTTTCCCCAGAAAGGATATGACAGTAATATCCCCAATTAAAAAAAACAAAGTGGAGGGGGAGGTGTGCGATTCTATTCAAGACCAAGCCACCTCCGTTTCATTAAAACAAACAATAAATTAGTGGGACAGCTGTTTGCCCCTAGTGTAGGAAGCGTCAGAGATCTGGAGAGATCTCTACATGAAGCCCCAAGACGCCCTCAGAAGCAGCAGCTCCAAAGCCTGTGGGGCCCTGGAGCTAACATTTCCTTCTTGCAAAGGATCCTGGTCATTTGTGAAGCCCTGCCTAAGACCAGCAGGATTTTCAGGCTCTGTATCGCTGCAAGTGCACATCCTAGGAGACTTTGCTGAAGGTTCCTGAGCTCCAGGCTCTAAAAAAGCACCAGATTCCAAACTGTAAGGGGAGAGGGATTCAATGAGGGGGACTGCCTGAGAATTCCCTCTAATCCCACAGATTCACCACCAGTCCTCACGATCACACTAACAAGTGTTCATACAGCCTCTTAGGAACTTTCATGTTTTCCTCTGATCCTGTTCACAAACAGCATCAATTGTGAAAGCGCAAAGAGCCCTTTGCAATATCAAGGCGACCAAGCAGCATCAAAGCCAACAAATAACTGAAGGAAGCACTCGGTGGAGGACCCATGGACTCAGCTATGCTCATAAAAGCTACTATCTAAATGACACTCAGAAGCAAAAGTCAAATTCTGGCTCCAGTTATGGCAGAGAAGGAGGCAAAGGGCAACCCCTGTGCTCACAGCTGACTGCTTCGAATGGCTGCTGAGCTTTGCTTACACTAATGGGTGGATGTATGCCAGGGTTTATTTTTACAAACCTCTTCTAAGGTAAGAAAATGTTCACTGACAGTCTGTCAAGTTTATCTTTTTCAGTTGGAAAATATATTTAATAATGCATTCTGTTGCAATGATTTTATGTCACGTGGCAAGCCTGATGAGCACAAATAAACGATAGCATGTGTGTCACCAAACGTGTTCTGGAACGCTGTGGAGAAGAAATCCGCATTCAGCAGGCTGTGCGGCTCTGTGGGGACACCGAACTCAGTCAGACACACTGCGTGAGGCACAGAAGTGATCAATTGCACTGACAGGCAGAGCTTGATGAGCAAGCTTGGGAATAGCAAGCACTTCCTGCACGTGGAGCATGTGTCATGAATAAAACTGTATTTAAAAGCTGCATTTAAATCATTCTGGCCATGACTTTCTTTTTCTTTGCCTTTTGTAAGACTCATTTAAAACCTTCTGTTAACACCCATTAGACTTTCTTTTCACGGGAAATAGCTCATTTTGATAGAAGAAACAAATGTCACAAAAGTGACAGAATGAGAAGACAGGTGTCTCATGGCCTCAACTTCTTCTACCAGCCAGGCAGTCCCTTTAACCGCCACATCTCATGGATGCTCCTCAATTCCAGGAGAGTCCATACCAAGTCTGGGAGATGTGGTGGGCTCAGCAGATAATGACTCTGGAAGAAGAGGAGCACGAAACACCCCAAATGCAATTCCATACAGATACTGTGAGAGGGAAACAGAATCGAATTATCATGTCTTGCTGCTCGTGACAGGGAAAAAATTGGTTTTCCTGAAAGAATGTAGGTGAAAATAACAATTTTGGTTTCTTAGCTGATTTCTATAAATTATTCTTAGCAGTTTTATGCATATTATGAAGTCTAGTAAGTTTTTTAGCCTCTGCTCTGAAAGCTACTGGCATGCAGAGATCATCAAAAACAATTATAATGACAAAGCTTATACTCCACACACCTCAACTAATATAGCTTAAAAATATACTGCCATCTAGAGCATATTATTGCATCTCGAGTGCTCTGCAGCTGCTGAAGACCTCCTCACTAATACATCGCAAAAGGGCAATGAATCACTGATAAAGAGCTCAGGGTCTCACTTACAGGCCAGACTTGGAATGGCTTAAGGTTGTTTCTCATCTGTGTGTATACAACAAACATTTTTTAAAAAACCAACACACCGGCATACGGATCTTTTCCTTAATAATTGTGCACAATTAAGCATCACTGTGGGCAACATCATAGCATTTTCCCTGCCACTTTCATAATCAAAGGGGAAAGGCCCTTTAGCAGCAGAGCTCCATGTACAAACATATACTCCAAACTATTGGGTGCTGGTACATGGTATCATTTTCTGAGGCTGCTGTATTTAAGCACAGGGCAGTATTTGTCTTTGTGCTCATAACCAGTATGCCTGAATAGCTGACCAGGTGGGCACTGAAATCCAGAAGCCATTACATGCAATGGCTTCGTGTGGCACAAAAAGACCTCCAGACACTGCAGACATCAGGAAAATACAAGTTAAAGCCTGTGGAACTAGTCACCTTGCTGCTGAAGTGCAGATGTACTTCGTATTGCAGATGTTCTGAGTTATTTACTGCACATATAAAGTGATTTTTCCACTGTTCTCTTGGGTATTTATCCACTGTAGCTTAAAAAAAACAACTCCAAAAAGACAACTGAAAGGCAGTATTAATATTTGGTCCACATGTATTTAATGCTAGAGATTTTCTCCACCAGTTGTCACTGTGAGTTTTCCCAGTGCTTGCAGGCCTGGCCCAGGGCTCCCCAATACCATGTTGTTCATCCAGGGGACTTGAGAGCCGTGGGGTACCTGAAACCAGTATGGTTCTCATCTGTCACAGCCAGGGTCCTGATCCCACGTATTCTCAATGGCCATCAATCTGCATGGCTTGGATTACTCCTGTACATGCATTTTCCCTTATTCTGTAACCTCTAAAAAGTACAGGGGCCAGGTTTTCAAATGAAAAAAGTAGTGGTTGTCTTGACAGAGTTTTAATAATTCATTACACATACTGACTTCAAACCGTATAGTGCCCTCACCTCTGATTTATGCATAGCTACTTTCATATTTAACACATACACCCAGCTGGAGACTCTCATCAGATGTGTACACTTCTTCCTGCATCATTTTAAGTAGTCAGATTAAGGGAAAAGAAAAACAAACCCAGCAGCAACCTCCTGCCCTACATACACTTAAAATCCTCTTTCGTACTGCACTGAATGTGCACTAACAGAACCTATACACAAAATTACTCTTCAAAGCCACTGTCACCTCAACGTGGATGCAATTAAATGTCCCCTTCCAATTCTAATCCATCTATGACCTGAGCATTTAAGACCCTCTCTTCCATGGAGCTTGGATGAGAGTTTAGAAGAAAAACGCTAATTTCGCACAGCAATTTCATTTGTGATGGAAGAATGAACTCTCTTCCTATCATTCCTACTAAAGAATAAAAACATATCAAAGTCCCAATTAAACCTGAGTTAATCTGGGAGTTCTTCTTATTTTCTTCCAGCTGATTTATTCAGATTTCCTCAGAAATTCACATTGCTGTATCCCATAATACTGTTACGTATACTCCTTCATTTTGCAGAGCTCTGCGAGAAAAGCTTCTAGGGCATGTGCACACCCTACTTCAAAGAGCACAGTAATGCCTGCAACACCTGGCAGAAGTCCACCCCAGAAGCAAGCCAACCTTGTTCCATTGCTGGAACCACTCAGTAACCACAGCTGCAAATATTGGTCACTAAATAGTGGCTGCTTGGAAGAAAGCAAAAGCAGTGGCATAAGTCAGCATTATTTTTCCCTTGTTGCTATCATTATTAGTCCTATTGCTTCAGTGAAAGGAAGTAATTTTTTTTTGTTGCTGTTACACATGCAATAGATAATGCTGGTAGAAGGTTCAATAATGGTCCCACATTTGAAAAATATAAGCCCAGGGCTGTTTTACACATTCTCACCCTTCACAAAGGAAATAAAATACAGGAGCTTCAGATAAGAACTGCAGATTTCTTATACAAAAGAGCCAGAAACACTGAAGTGATCTCTCACATAGAAACTGGGACCCCACTGCACCACACAGACAGAGGGAACAACTTCAGAAACGTTACTGGGGCATGAGAGGCTTTGCCCAGTTTTAACACACACATAATTCTGAAACCTTGCAGCCCAAAGCTGGTATTTTTGAAGAAGAAATTGTTTAAATACTCCTGCTATATCAAAACAAAGTTAACACCACGGAATTACTTGAATACGTACATACAACAGACACAAACTGTGAGTCAGTGACAGCAATGAACTTCCTGCCATCTGTATGACTAAACCCAGTGTATTTGCTGCATGCGACATTTCTGTTGAGATGTAGTCTTGTGGAATAGCAACAAGCATGTGGGGTGTTTCTGTAGTAGGGAAAGTACCAGACATTTGTTATCAGTAGACAAGCTGCATTGTTTCTAGAAATAGCAAAAGAGGGTGATGACTATTTCAATCTAAAACTCAGCTGTCTTGGCAGTAACAATAAAAATTAGTTCATATTCCCATTACTGGAAAAGATGCTTATGTGCTTATATTGTCTATATTCACCGCAACATTTAATTTTGCTTGAGGTAAAGGACACCACCTCTGCTTACAAAGCCATAAAGCACCTGAGTGAGGCACGAGAAACTCCTATGCTCACCCACATAGACATCTCTGAATTGACTATAAGTTGTAAAAGGGAAAATCACTTGTCATTTTGTTTTTCAGTTGCAAAAGAAAAATGAGAAGCTACATCTCTAGAGATTACCTGATTTATTTTTCTCCCTTCATTGTGGCATAATTTGCACTCCACAGCTCTTCTCCAAAGAGCCTGGAAGTTAACTAACCCTTGTCACTCACATAAGAAAGATAAGCGATGCTGTAAAGCAGCTGATGCAACACTTACCAACATCCACCATCCCCTACCAGACAACACCAGGATGGTTCAGTTATGCAACATAAACACTGGTGCTCCAGCCCAAGCAACAGGGATGTTCATAGCAGTCAGGTGAAGTCTCAGGTGATCAGAAAAAAAGGCAGCATCACACCCATTTTTAATTAGCGTAAAAAGGTGTGCAGGGAACTGCCAGCCTGTCAGCCTCACCTCTCCGCTGAGGAAGATCATGGAGCTATGCTAAGGCACATGGAAGACAGGGTGATATAGGATAATCAGCATGGCTTCAGCAAGGGCAGATACTGCCTAACCAACCTAGTAGCCTTCTTTGATGATGTAACTGTGTCAGTGGACATGGGAAGAGCCATTTATGTCATCTGTCTGGACTTCAGTAAGGCCTTTGACATGAGGACACATCTCTCCAAAATGGAATGATATGGATTTGAAAGGTGGATTGTTTGATACAATAGGAACTGGTTGCAAGACCATACCAGAGAGTGGTGGTCAATGGCTCCACATCTGGGTGGAGATCAGTAATGAGTGGTGTTCCTCAGGGTCAGTAATTGGACCAGTGCTCTTTTAATCTCTTCATCAATGACGACAGTGGGATGAAGCACACCCTCAGCAAGTCTGCGGATGATACCAAACTGTGCAGTGTGATCGACGTGCCAGAGGGACAGCATGCCATCCACAGAGACCTAGACAAGTTGAGCAGTGGGCCCAGGAGAATCTCATGAGGTTCAACAGAACCAAGCGCAAGGTCTGGCACCTGAACCGTTGCAACTCCATCAGTACAAGCTGGGAGATGAAAGAATAGAGCACAGCCCTTCCAAATAGACCTGGGAGTACTGGTGGATGGTAAGCTGGACAGCAAGCTGGACGTGAGTCAGCAACATGCCCTTGCAGCCCAGAAAGCCGACTATATCCTGGGCCACATTAAAAGAAGCATGGGCAGCATGTCGAAGGAGGTGATCCTGCCACCCGCTCTGCACTGTGAGACCTCACCTGAAGGACTATATCTAGATTTGGAGACCTCAGCACGGGAGAGACATAGACCTGTTGGAGGGTATCCAGATGAGGGCCACAAAAACGATCCCAGGGATGGAACACCTCTCCTACAAGGATGGACAGTGAGAGCTGGGGCTGTGCAGCCTGGAGAAGAAAAGGCTCCGAGAAGACCTGAGAGCGGCCTTTCCGTATCTAAAGGGGGACTGAAAGAAAGGACAAAATCTCTAGCAGGGTCTGTTGTGAGAGGACATGAGGAATGGCTTCAAACTAAAAGAGGGAACATTTAGATTGCATATAAAGAAGTTGCTGTTTTTTACAGTAAGGGTGGTGAGGCACTGGCACAGGTTGCCCAGAGAGGTGGTGGAAGCCCCATCATTGGAGACATCCAAGGTCAGGCTGAATGGGGCTCTGAGCTACCTGATCTGGCTGTAGTCATCCCTGTTCAGTGCAGGAGAGTTGGACTACATGGCAGTTGAAGGGCTCTTCCAACTCCAGCAATTCTATAACTGTATGAGCTTTGCTGGTGCAGGCTGGGCTGCTGTGAAGTCCCAGCTGCCCTTCTGTTTGGTTTCTGGTATGCAGAGGACCAACCAAAAGAGCTGTTTTCTCAGCTTTATTTCTGTCATGGGTTTTGTAATTTTTGCTATTGGTATTCCACATCATAACAACATGTGGAGCACAGAGAAGAAGAACTACACGTCTCAGAGGACCTCACGGTCAGAGAGGAAAATACGTCATGGAAGCGATGCTCACTCTCTCTCTCACTGCCTGGCAGTGGGTGTGGGTGTGCTTCCAAGCCGTGCACCTTCAATTTCAAAGTAGGCTTCTCGGTCTTCAGAAACCTCTCTCTCTCTTATTTGATTTATTAGCATCAATTTCAATTAGATTGTATTACATTGTGTTATCTTGCATTCCGATATCATAGTTAGTTTTCCTCCTTAGATCGTTGCCGCTGGTCTGTTTGTTTCCTTGAGCCCAGCTCCTATCTCCCTACCCCTTTCCCTTTTCCCTTCCCATTTTTGGGGCCGGGGCGGGGTCCACGGGCCTACTGCCCCCCTGTCACGGACATAGATTGATCCAGATAGCTCTGTGACAATTTCCCAAGATACCTCTACAGCCAAGGAAGGATGTAGAAAAGCTGGGGAGAAGGGCTGGCTTGAAGAACTGTCCCTTTGCTGAAACATCAGGAGCCCTGTAACAGCTAACAGTGAATGGAGATGAACCACAGAGAAAAAAAATCAATGTGATTTGTTGCAGAATTGTGTACCTTTTTCTTGTAAGAGTACTAGGAAACCATAGGATTAAATGACCTGCCCAAATTCACAGTGCAAATTGGTAGCAAAGGTTAGAAAAGAAAACATCACTGTTTCCCTCTTCCCAGAGGTCCCCACTTCTGCCAGTCCAGCCCTGGCTCTGCCAAATGACTTTGCTCTGCCTTTTGAAAGAGAAATTCTGCACATATGGATCAGAGCCAGCACGTAGAAAGGCTTTCATCTGCACAAAACCAAAAGAAAATGGAGCATCGGTAGGAATACCCAGAAGGATGGCAAAAAATTTTACACAGATTTTTGTTTTTCATTTTCCCCTAAGTTTATGGCTGTCTAAATCCTCACCTGTAAGAAGCAAAACAGCCTCGCTTCTTTCCACCCAGATCCTGCACTGTTCAAAAAGAACTTCCTAAAGTGATTACCAAAAAGCCTGTAAGAGAAATGATTACAAATGGCCGAGTTAACTGCTTTGGATGGCCTCATCAGTCATCATAACGCAGTCTCAGCACGAGACTCATCAGGACAGGCAGCTTGTCATGACAGATGACACCTCGTTAAGGAGGCTTCCTCCTGTGGCTTTTTCCCAAAAAAGTCCCCCTGGGATAAGGTGCTTGCAAATAATGGTCCTTAAGCAATAATCAAGGAGGAATCATTGCCAGCTGCCTTCACTGAGCTGATTCAATGTTGGGGCCTTTTTTTTTTTTTTTACCTTTATTCTCCGAGTGCGGAATGTTTTATCTGCACACATGTCTTGGAATCGATGTATTTTCAGCAGTTGCTCTAAAGGTGATTTCAGAGCTGCTGAGGAGAGAGGCAAATTAAGAGTGAGAAGGCCAGAAAGGGCTGAGGCAGCAGTGCTCACCTTGTGCTGCTTTTTCACTGCCACCCCCAAACGCTGTACAGCAGTTTGCAATCTATACATTGTTCTCCTCATCCAGATAAGGACGAGTGTACAGATTTGCATTACAAACCTGCTGTTGGAACTGATAAGCTGAATGTTTTGAGTTACACAGAACCTCCTGCAACAAGCTCCACAGCAAAGCCTGGTATAAATAAAAGCCAATGAACATTGTTCCACAGATAGTGTTTCATGAACTGGAACTCAAGAGAGGTAATTCCATTCCCAGCTCTCCTTGTCTGCAATGGGATCTAAGACAAATTGTACAGTGTCTCCTTTTGCCTTGGATTTCTCTTTTTCCTACAAGTAAAATGGAACTAATTGTGCTCAGCGTGCTTGGGAATCCTGGGATAAAAAGAAGGAAATAGGAGCAAGTTTTTCAAAATACCATTTCCCTTCCAATCTATTGTCTGCTCCTGCAATGCAGTTTTCACTATGCCAAGGGCAAGAGGCTCATTATGAAGAGCAGTTGGCTTCATAATGAAGTGAAGTCACAGTGAAGAGGTAAACCATTTGCCACAAACACTACGTCTGTGAAATCTGGCACGTGTTGGCTGATTTCAAATTGTTCACAGACAGTGCCCAGTTGACGACTACTTTGAAATCACTCAAGTATTTACTAGCAACAGATTTCAGCCCTTGGGGTTCTTCAGTTGGTTGGTTTGTGTGGTGCTCCGGCCATGCACCAGTTGGCCTTTCAAATGCTCGTGGTACTGAATAGGTGCTGGATTCGAGCATGTACCCGAATTTCTGTTGTGCAGAAAACTCCAGGATTTCTCTATCTTTCCTTTCCATGTATTGGAATGAAAAAGAATAAATCTGAAAAAGTAACATACACAGGAAAACAAAAAATGCTTTTGATTGAAAAAATCACCAACTTAAGAAGTGTTTCATGTCGATTTTGCCATCAAGCTTACATTTTATTTTGATTTTCTCCCAGCCTGAGAAAGGCCCCAGCATTTTGTGTAAACTGATATAGGAAGTCTGTCCTTCTAGACAATATTTCCTGATGGGAAAATCCAACATTAGAAGACATCTTAAGTAATTCTAATTGCTACGTATCTGACAGGATACACCTCTGCTCCACAGGCCCTCTCTGGGGATGTCCTGACTGGGAGCTTGGACTAGAAAAGCCACTTTGTTTGGCTGGTCCAATGAAAGTCACTGAGCGGCAGTGACGTCTTTTAGAACATTTAGCAAAGCAGAATGAATGCTGCTATAGTAACTTATGAAACAATCAAATGAAATAAATTCCTTATTGCTGACAAACTTCAGATGGATATTTATTTGTACTGACAGACTGAGCTGCATGGCATGGATGTGCACGACTATGGGAATTAAAACAGACTGAGGCCCTGCTAGACCAGGGCCAATGCTCCTTATATCTACACCCTTCATTGGTACCATTGGCAGGCAGTTTCAGGATTAAAACCACAAGCTTTCCCTTCTTTTGTAAAGTCAGCCAGCCTTTTTGTTCACAAGCTGCTTGAAACAGTTTCACTAACTGCTTTTCTTCTTTGTAGAAGTTCTTTTCATGAGGTTTAGCAAACAGAAATAAACAGGAGCTCATTTCACCTTAGCAGCCAGCCCAGCAGGATTCATAAATGAACAGCCTTTGAATTACCCATGGCAACAGTTTGAGGCATCCTGAGAAACTCCAAATAATTGCATGAAACACAAGTAACTGTATTAAGAAACTGCCAGTCAAAATGGTTGCAGAGAGTTATCTCGCATTGAAGCTTTTGCTGCATGCCATACCACTGTCTTGGAACATCTTCCCCGCTCATAATCCACATGCTATAGAGATGACTATGGGCTCTAGGCATGTACTGAACCTGTCTTGCTTTGAACATGACGGAAGTCACACCAGAGCCAACCCGCACACCTGATGTGCCACTGATCTCACACATCTGCACTCCTATTCCAGTGAAAAGTGCTTTGTGAAGCTAAGCGACCTTTTATCCTTCCCACTTACTAACAGCAACCTGGGCAAGAAAACCAGGAAACATGCTTCTCTCCCCTGATAACTTTATCTCAGGAAAGGACTTCAAGCAGGTTGTCTTAAATCTGGGAAGAAAACTTGAGCACATAACAAAAGACCAACATAATTTGGATGCCTGCAACCTGCAAAGAGAGGGAAATGTAAGAATAATTTGGTAAGGCTTCAGAGTTCCACAGAGGCAATTAGATGATGCAAAAGGGTGGATGTGGCACTGAGGGAGATGGGGGCAGCAGGCATGGTGGTGATGGGCTGATGGTTGGGCATGATCGTAGTAGCCTTTTCCAACCTTAATGATTCTGTGGTGCTGATTCTATGAGAAGAGCAGAGGACGTTGAGATTTTTAGCAGTAAATCACTTCACTACCTGGCAGTCAAGGCAACAAGTCAAGGCAACAAGTCGTTTCCCTGGGCTGCCAGAAGGAGTCTGCAGGAACAGGGTGCAACAACTGTGGACAGGCACAGCTCCCTCCTCTCTCTTTTATGCCATGCTCCTGCCCCGTGATCGAGTGCAGGAGGCCTGGGATTTGTCATGACATGGAAACAGAACTCCTGGAACTCCTCTCTTGGTACCAGAATGGCACCTGCTCCAAGGAGAAGCTTCTCTCAGCATTTAGCAGCCAGGTGCCTCTCACTGGGGTGAGCAGAACCGGGAGAGCACTGAAGAGAGGCAGGGGTAGCGCAGGCTGGTTCTCATGGTTAAGCACTGAGAGTGTTCTCGAAACACAAAACCAGCATCTGTCTGGCTTATGAGGTTTCAGATTCATATTAATCTCAGATGCTTGTGCTCCCTGACCCCTACAACCTAACATTTATCAGGGAAATATAGTGCAAACTTGTCCCATACGCTCTTACTGCATTGCTAAAAATAGTAATCAACCTGTTTTTCTGTTTTGTGCTATCTCTGGAGTGCACCTGCTTACACAAGGGTGATCAGAATCCAGCTCACTACTCGCAGGAATTAATGTCCCTATCTCCTCGTGCAGACTGCCTGAGCTACAAAGTCACTTCTCCAGCTCTGACTTTCAATCTGTCAGTAGTTCTGCTTTCTGACCACTGCAGCCTGGGGGGCTGCTTGTAGGAAAGACAAGAACTTCCCCTACTTCCTCTCTGTTTCATAACACGAAACTCTTCCCAAGGCACTGCCCTCTGTGCCCCCAGCAGCCCCCTAAGCTGTCATTGCTGGAGGACCAGCCAGAGCTGGTTGCTTCTGCAAGACATCCACTGAAAGCAAAAATAAGTCAAACCCTTCAGTCTCCCTCCTGAATTCTGAGGGGTGAAAAACCAAACTCCAGACTGGAACCCTGGCTTGGAGGGATCTTCACTATCACTTCACTTCTATTCACTATCTATTCACTATCACTTCTATTTTAATCTGAAAAAAGATTCAGTGCATACCTATCTCTGTGGATGGGTCAATCACAGTTCATAGTGCCGTAATCAAAATCCAAACCACTACTTTTAAGCCTAATTTTGTGAAACCTTGACACCAGACAATCAGAATTGATAAGGGATGAAATAATAAGCAAGATTGCTCAGAATTTCATCCTGCAAGATAATCTGTTTAGCTTCTCTTTCTTCTTTTTTTCTCTTGAATTCCCTATTTTCTAGGTTATGCTGCCTTTCCAGCAATATAGATGCAAGCTGTGTCTTTACCAGCCACAGAAACAGATCAGAACACACATGCAGACAGGTTCTCTCGCCTTCCTTTGCCCAATTTTGCAGGAGTTGGTGGTCAATATGAAAACAAACCTTTCTTTAAGCAAACTGCATGACACTTCCAAATTTTCAGTATAATTCTATTTCGCAGAAATCAGCTGTGTAAAGATATTATAATGGGACTTTATATTAATGCAGCAACAGTACCCTATGATTCTATCCTGTGGTGCTCAGCTGGGCAATGAGTGCAGAACTCTCCTAATCTGCAAACACAAGGTAAGGACAGAGTTAAGATGGGCTTCTTCTGTCCTTGTATACACAGCGGTAAAAATTCTGTCAAATGAAATGATGGTCTCAGTAAAACCTGTGCAGTCCCAGTGATTTCAGTGGCCAAGAGGGGTTACTCACCAGAACCTGGGTTAACAGTGCTGTTATTCATAGCTCTCTGGTGACTAAGCGCTTCTAAGCTGTGCCAGCTCTTATTTTTGGTGGATTATAATATAGGAAGGTTGAGATTCCAGCTTGCTCAAAGCTGAATTGGTTCTGCAGTGCTAACAGAATAAAACCCAACGCGTTGCCACTAACCAAGTTTACGTGTGCCTGGTGATGAGTGGGCCCAGAGCAGCCCTGAAAAGAAGGACCTGGGGGTAGTGGTGGATGAAACTCAGTGTGAGCTGATGTAGGCGGAGAGCAACGCTATTGACTCAATAAGGACTTTTTAAAATAGTCGTTCTCTGGAGTAGAACGGCATTTCAACATTGGTAGTGAATTACATTCATTTAGTGAGTTCATCGGGATTCTGTGGCGTTCACAGTTTTGGCGTGCTCCAGTCTTGCATTAAGAGCAAAACAACCGACAACACCTGCCTGTAAGGGTGGGTTGACTCAGAAGCAAAATTCAGCACAATCCAGAGATATTATTGGGTTGAAAGCCAAAGCTTTTGCTATTACATAGAGCTTCCATGTGCTGGCTAAAATCAAGGATATATTTTATTTAATACATTTAAAAAAAAATCCTTTCTGTGGTTCCAGAAGTGTCTCTACCAGTGTTTTACAAGGGATTGAGCTCCAGGCAATATAGAACTAGTTAAAAAGCTAAATCTAGGTGGGATACAGCCCAATACCCACACCCTCAGGCAGAATCAGGGAAACAAAGCTTCCTCTGTCAACGTATTGACTTTTCCAGACTTGGCTCGATTTTCAAAAAGCACTTTTTTTTTTTTTTTTTTTTTTTTTTTTAACTTAAATTTATCCTGAAATGGCCATGGTAGGGACGAATGGAGTATTTGTATGCTTTTCTGTTTTTACCCACAGAACCTTCTGACCCTGCAGGTATACGCGATCTGAAAGAGCGAGAGGGGCACGCTTAGTCGTGGGTGAAAACAAAGGCAGGAAAGGCTTTCAGATCAGCGAGTTTCTTGAAAATGAACAGCTCTAATGAAATTTCTTGCTAAATTCAGCAAAAAATAGAGGAATTGCATGCGGAGAAAAGAGAAATCACAGACACCCTCGCCCATGTAGGGGGGGGGGTGGAACTGAATGATCCTCAAGGTCCCTTCCAACTCAAGACGTTCTGTGATGAATGGAGCCCAACATTTACAGAGCCACTTATTTTTCAGTTTAGACTAAGTTTTGTCTTAAAAATCAATGACAAGGAGGGGCCAGGGGTGCAGCTGACAGGCCAGAGGGCAGCACTGCTCCCCAGAGCCACAAAGGCAACGGGAACCTCCTGATACGCAGCAAGGACAAATGTCAAGCCCCACACCTCCAGAGGACGAATCCCATACAGCGATATGGGCTGGGCACACATGCTTTGTGTACTGCAGCAAACCTTGGTGTCATAATCACAATGTTTTTAAGACAGCTTCTTGGTGCTTCTTTGTAGAATACAATTCTGTGTAATTCACTGCTAGGAAGAGCCAGGACTTCAATCTCAGCACTGAACTTTAGAACAGAAATAAACAAGATTTCCTCTTTTGTTTTTTCTTCTCCCCTCCCCATTTTTCATTCTATTTGTGTTTTAGGAAACTGGCCTAATAACGCAGCAGTAATTCTATAAGTGTGGCTTAATCTTTAACAATAACAACAAACGAGTTTCCTTTGATCAGTTCAAACACAATGTGTTTGACAAAAGCACCAAGGGCTGCTGGTGCGAGAGGGATATTGGCAGAAGCTGTTTCCTCACTTATTGAAAGAAGGAAAGGAGACCATTTTTAGCAGTTGCTGAGGCAGTCAGCAGATTAGCTTTAGATCAATGAGTTGCTTGATTATTCTATTTCACTCTTGAGCCTCTTTCACAGCAGCTTCTCTTTACCAACCAGGAAAATAAATATATAGATTTAAAACACTTTCCTGGTCTTCACTCTTGAAGAATGGAATTTTCAGAAGTGCCTGTGACTCATCTGCAGCAAGACAGAGGTGCCAAAGTGTCAACAGGTGTCACCAACTGCCAAGTGAAGGAGCGGGCACCCAGAGGGCGCCTATATGCAGGTTGCTCCTGGGTTTGATGGGGTTCCCAGCCTGCAAGCATACAGTCACACAATTGCTTCCATCCGAAAAGACTCCTGAGAACAACAAATCCAATCACTAACCTTAGCAAGAAGTTTAATGGTGTTTTGCAGCTATTGCTGGTACCTACATTCCCTAGCGGTTGCTTCTAGTTGAGAAATAAGAAAAAGAGCGCATGATTCCCATTTTTGCTTATTTGAATCCCTCTCAATTCTAAACTACTCCTGTCACTCCTTTCCCTTTTCCCTCTTTTCCTCCCAGGTTCAGAAGTCATTGGAAGATCTGTGAAATATTTTATCTGCGTGCATATTCTCAGCAGAGCCTCGACAAGAGTCAAGCTGGGGAACTGAGATCATTAGCCAGGAGAGCGAGAGGTGCACCCTTGCAACCCTGTTGGGACTCCCTGCTTAAAGACCCCTAAATCTGCCTTAGAATCGTAGAATCATTGAATCACCAAGGTTAGAGAAGACCTCCCAAGATCATCCACAGTCCACCAGCCCATCTTCCAACATTTCCCCACTAAACCATGTCCCTTAGGTGTTGTACTGAGGGACATGGTTTAGTGGGAACTACTGGTAGGTGGGCAGTTGGTAGGTGGACACCTGGCTTTCTATTGCAATCTGCTTATACCCCAAAAGCAGAAATCAAGCTATCTTGAATTTGTTTTTCCCATTGTTTGGCTTTGGCTTGTTAAATGTCTAAAACGAGATAAACCTCCCTTTCCAGACTCATGTTAGGTTCTTAATAAGAGCCTTCTGGGATTTCTCCATCATCTAGCAAAGTCTCATGTCTTTTCAGTTGCAGAAAGTAATGGAATTTTAGTCATATAAATGCATTAGCATTCAGCAATGTGATGAACAGTTATAGATTTGGACAACACTGCAAATGAGTATCATCATATTTTAGTGCTTTGCAAGAAGACACTGACACAGTCATTTTCCTCTCTCTGTACACATGCTGTCTATTGCTCCTAAATGTGAGAATAAGCTTACCAAGCTCACAGACACGCAACAATGATGATGAACAACAGCATTTACAAAATTATATATATATATATGTCAGAAGCTTACTGTATCTTCCAATGTGTACCTAGAACATATGAAAAACCATCACTTCTTAGACAACTCTTGTTAAGGATTCAGGAACAAGACTCTTGGGCTTGCTGTATTCTGTCTTCTGTTTCTGCCTCTGGTGACCTTCTGTGAGCCACAGTGAGCTTTACCATCCAGCTGAAGTTTGGATTTTCAGAGCAATCTAAACACAGTTTGGTTTGCACATCTCACTGAGACTCACTTTGAGCAGCCCAGTAGTTTGTATAGTACAATACTTTTCTTTTGGTGTGTGACTAGCATGGAATTAGTCCTCATATGTTTTGCACTTGTTGGCACATCCCCCTCCCCATTGCTGTGATTCAGGTGGCTCTCATACAGAGGGGGCCACAATCAGCTCTTCATCAGATTTCTAGAACCAATTATATGGGATTCTTCATATAAAGACAGAGCAGAGGGATGAGGCACACAGCAACTCCCACCAATGTGGCATTCCACACACACACTGAAAAACATTAAAAACAAAGACTAGTATCTGTGGAAGAAAAGAGTAGTTTCCACCCCCTTCAAAAGTTCCCACTATCCCACTGTTATGAAAGATACAGAGGTTCCGCAGCTACAGAAGCTGAAATCAGTCCTTTCCAATATTTCCCTAGAAGCAGGAATGGCAGTTTTCTGTAACCCTTTGTAAACAGGCCCATTATTCAAATAAACTGATCTCCGCAGCAATTGACCTTAGCATTACTCAAAAGCTTGGTAGTCAATTATCTTCCAATCTCCCTTCAACGGGCCTTATGGCCAGAACAGCCAATCCATCATCTGGAAGGTAAGCACAGCAGCATCTCATGGGTATTTCCTTCACTACCTATACCAGAAACACTCTAATGCAGAAAAGGCTGAGAAATTCTGTCTCATTCCCTAAAAAGCAACGATACTCCAAGAAGACATTCTCCCTTGATAAGTTGCTTTGAACACAGGATGTGAACCATGATGAAGAATAATGAGTTGAACACAAGGCCATCCAGTTCTCGGTGATAGCACCAGACCCATGCAAAGGACTGGACGGTGCCTCCACCAAGCAGCACAACTCCACCAGGTCTTTAGGAGATGAGATTTGGGGTTGCTGCAGGATGATTCAATTCTCTTTCACTCCTCAAGTCAATCTGATCCTGCTGAGGGCTTGGACTCGCTGCTTGTAGCATGTCTGAGACTGCAGTGTCCAAGTCCTCTTCCTCCCTCTGGCTTCCAAAGCATAACTCCTCTTTCCCACACACTGCTGTTGCTCCCAGTCTTCTTACACAGCCAGAAAGGATGGGAGATACGCCCAAGGGAGCATGGAGAGCCCCAGCATAGCACAGCAGCACTACTCTCATCCTGGGGAGATGCATGTGGGTTGAGGCAGGGCTGGGTGGATATTGTGGGTACTGCAGCATTGCTGCCGCCTGAGATTCCTGTGTTGTTTGCTGCCCTGGCCACTTAGAACTGCAAGGCTATGATGGACTTAATACATCACCACTCTCTGGAATCCAGAGCTGAACCCACCATTTACAGTGAAAGCCATAACAGTGAGGAGTTTCTTTTCAGCAAACAACTGCAACATAAAAAAATTAACTACACTTGAAGCTTTGAACTTAAGACTTTGAACTAAGGGATGGTGTAACTTATAATACAGTAATACATGCAATATTAAAGCTACAGAAATATCATTTTATTGCTAATAAAACCTCAGCTGCTCTCAGCTTTGCTCACACCACAGAAATTAATCATATCCCTACCAAATACATTTCTTCAGTAGAGACTGTGCGTCTTTACAGCACAGGCTTTCATAGCAATGCTCTGCAAAAACATAAAACCAGCTGCAGACCCCAACTGTGGGGGAAAACACTGACAGTCTCTTGGGAGTTGAAGTCCAGCAAAGAGTGGAAGCCTACTTTTCTTGAAAAGACAGACAAGCTAGCATGGAGAAGGAAGCTGGAGAAGGAGAGGTCAAGAAGAAGCAAAGCACAGGATGCTGGTTTTTAGCTAGGTGGTAAATCCTGCCCTGCAGTTAGCATCTCTTCAGTGATGCTAATTCAGGGGAACCTCACAAGTAGGCCTGTATTAGCCCATACAATTCTGCAACCTTTACCACAAGACGACCACTGAGTTATTTGCATTTGAGTGTCTCCATGAGCTAGAGCAGCCCACAGACAAACACATACACTGTGCCCACTTGGGGCAGCTCATAAGCAATGCCAAAACCTGATATCTCATGTATTAATGATCTGATGCTGAGCAAAGGTGGTTCCCGATGATCAGAAAAGCAGGGTGAGGTGAGGAAAAGGTTATAGCTGGATGAAAGTATGTGAATTACTAAAGCAGTTACACTGGAGACAAACCATCCTGGCTTTTTGTGCTACCTCCCAAAATTTAAAGCCCGCTTAAGATCATCTTCAATGTCAAAAGCAAATATATACCAAAGATAACCACCATAGGACTCATTAGTAGTTTGTCTGTTATTATTGAACTTATTAACCGTGTTCAGCAGAACAAGTGTGACTAACAGCTATAAAAAATCCCAGGTTTTTGGTCCTTGAAGGACAAGTCACCATCATTTTCTAGGGCTGCTGAGGTGTCAGAATAAAGCAGAAGAGAGTGGAAAAGAAATCCTGTCTGCTACGGCACTTCTGAAACGTCACATTCAAGACCTTACATCAGGACAGCTTATGGTCTGTGTGAGTTTCAGCATTTAAGCTCAAGCCACAGTCTGCTGGATGCAGCCTGATGTGCAGGCAGAACTCAGCAGGCACCAAGCAGCTGCTCTGTAGCCCTTCAGCAGTGGGAAACAGAAGTACTTTAGGATGGAAACTACAGGACTACATCCCATATTTGCTTCCTTGCTCTCTTGTTTGTAAGATGGTAGGTGCTGACCACCCTTTTGGCTTCTTTTGTTTGTCAGGGCTGACATCCCTGACTGGTAATCAGATTTTATAATTCAGTAGATTCTCAGCTCCAAGGAGCTCAGCCCCTTTGGTGGCATTATATATTTAGCAAAATCCTCTACTGTTCAGAGTAATTAATATTATGCCTCTTGCAGATAGCTGAAGAAATGCCTGTCCCGAACTTCAAGTCAGCCAATGCTAATAAGGGACGTGCAAATTATGAAAGATGCTGTCAACTGCAACTCCAGGGAAATATTAATGGTTCTCATCACTTGTGCACAGCAAGCCCTCAGCCATGTGGCCACAGTCGTGTGAGTGCAAAGAGCAGATGGTAAAAGGGACAGAACCCTGAAAATGTTCTGTATATATTTATTATAATGAGGGGTTGACTTTAAAATGTGGGGAAAGTGTATCTTCATTAGGCTAAGCTCTGCTTTTCAGCTACGGACTTGGCAACAAGTTTAGATGACAGAAATGAGATCTGAGAAAAGTGGCATGAAGCAGGAATATTTTACTTAATGCTTGGGTAGCCTAAATCTACCAATTAGCTTGGCTCCCACTCCATCTTGGCCATTTCTTCCATTACCAGAAGCTCCCAGAGGCAGTCATTTCCTAACAGACAGCACAAGGGACAGTTTCAAATATTAGCTCCAACAAGCGTGCATAATTTACCAGGGTCCTAGAAGACAACACTGTGGAAAAACTGAAGCTTTGTATAAAGCCCTGCCACAGTGGAAGAAAATTACATTGATTGCCACTGCAAACATTTACTAATTCTGTTAAGACCTGACCTAACATCTCCAGTCGATATCAGCTCCATGTTTCCACGCACTGTTTGCACATCAAAGAGAAATCTGTTCCCTGACATGAGAACTTTGTGCTCCTAAGCCACAAAAAAAATGTGTATTGGGAGGAAGGAGAGGGACACAGGTACACAGGTTCCTTTAGGAACACGTGATAGGTAATGTCCTGGCTTGCATCCGGGTGCAAGTGTGGGTAGGAGAGCAAAGTTTTTGTAATTCCTAACCACTGAAAAACAGTCAGGGTGCTTTTGACCAAGCTGGGATGTGAAGCACGGACTGCTGGGAAAGCTCTACTTGGGAGAATTGCTTTTCCCTCTGATTCCAGAGCTTAAAATCACAAATGGATTGGAACTTTTAAAAGTCATCTGGTCTACCTCCCCTGCTGTGAGAAGGGACATCTTTCCCCAGACTGGGCTGCCCAAAGCCCTGTCCAGCACTCATGCTGTGGAAGATTTCTTCCTCATATCCCCATTAAATCTGCCTTCCTGTATCATTACACCTTGCCTTGCAACTGCTGAATACATGTTCCCCTATACTGGGAAACAGCTACTGTATTATGACCTGCAAGTGCTTATGTTCTGATACCAGAAGTGGGAAACAAATTGCTCAAAGAATGTGAGGAAGAAACAAGCAAGCAAACAAACAAACAAACAAATAAATAAAAGACACTTCGCTGACAAAAGAAAGAACAAATTGTGCTATTCTCAAAACGAGAAGAATTCTGCAAAGCATAGGTGACATAGACAAAGTTACTGCCAAACTGGTAACATATCATGATGCTTATTCCTCTGTGCTTGGCTACAATCCAAACTTCCCTCACATGCTACCTTAGCTAAAGTAAGAAAACATTGCTCAAGTGGTACGTGCCAGCAGGATGAAGGAAGCAGGCTTAGATCAGTTACAATTAAGAAGGAAAGTTTCTTTCTCATCCTTTATAAAGATTAAAAAGTTGATTTTTCAATTGATCTCTGAAAACTAAATAGGCCATCAAGGAGGGCCACTGAGCGGCTCTAAGGTGCTTTTTGTTTGTGTGTTTTTAATGGCACAAATAAAGAATATCTGACAACCCACGACAGAGTGACAAATAGGCAGCCCTAGCTATCATTATTAGCCCAGCTGTGAATACCCACAGAGGAGCACTGCAAGGGAAAAAAAAAAGCAGGATACAGAAAAGAAAAGATCCTGTCATCATTTAAATTCATCAAGGCAGAAAATATGAACTTGTTTCAATGTAGTGCATAGCCTTTAGTGCCAGCTCATAATAATTTCAGTGGTCAACACACTAAAAGATTTATAGAAATTATTTAGTATCTGTTAAACAGAAGCCTACAGAAGCCTGGCCTACTCATCTCATCTATGCACAACACCTGAAAAAACAAAATGGACAAGAGAAGCCAGCGGTATACTTACTAGAGTCTTAAAATGATATTACCAGCTTAACTTCAGTCCCAACAGCATCGACTCCCCACTCTAGGCATGAATATTTTATAGATATACAACAGCGTGCACACAGATTACATTTTTCCAGGCCTAATTAGCATTAATACATGTGAAGACAAACAGACCGAAGGCTGAAGGGCATCTGCAATGATCCTTGTGTTAGCACAAACCCAGAGGAGACTACATGCCAATTGATGAGTGCACAGGAACTGATGTGACTGTGCAGGTGCTGCAGGGGATGCACAGAAATGGGCAGGCTTACATGGGGATGTGCAGCTGGAGACCTTTGGAGAAGGAAGGAACACATAACTCATTCTACCACACTGGCCGGGATGTCTCCTGGTTTTGAGGCTCTGATTTTCTGATGGTGGTGGTTTTAATTGGAAGGAGGAGAAAGAAAAAAGAAAAAGAAAAAGAAGCCCTGAAAATGTTCAGGCTGCCTGGCTCAGAAAAGAGAAGGCTTCCAAAATCTGAAATGCACACAATTGCCTAACACAAAGGAATTCCTGACACACCTGGAAACAAGGCTTGTCACAAATTCATTGATACAGCTTTCGATATAATCTGAGCTCCTGTGTAGCAGTAGTTCCCACATTTCACCCAGCTGCCCCTTCATTAAACCCCATTCCTTCTGCTTCAAATAGATCTTCCAGAAAAGGCATCCAGACTTGACGTGAAGGCGCAGGCAGAAGATCTGTGGTTACACATGGTACTTTGTTTTGACGCTTCATTACCCTCCTTCTCCAGGGGAATTCGTGCCCCAGATTGGGATTTCTCCATCTGCCTTCCTTCCTGCACCTCCTCTGTTGGATTAACAGCAAGAGCTCCTCTCAGAAGGGCAGACAGGACACGGAAACTCAGAAAGCAACCCATGAATCTCTTCCTGACTGCCTAAATGGGCCAAGCACTTCAATTCTCTCACACTGAAGTATTTTCTTCGTCTATTAAATAACTTCCTAGGCCATTCTTCACCATGATACAGGCCACGTGAAGGGAATGGATGACTCGGGATGACCTTCAGGTGAGAGCATTCAACCAGGAAATGGAATACTGAGGTTCTGCTTCAAAGAATATTCAGTAGTTGCACACAGAAAAATATCCTATAGGGAAGGAACTGAAAGAGGCAGAGGGCTTGGCTAGCTGAGATTATCACAGAAAGGGGCTTGTAGGTCACTTGGACTCCTAAAGCCCGGTGTTTTTGTCTGATGCCCTCCCAGTAAAAATGATGTGATTTTTGCACAAGCACAGGATTTTACTTACTTACATTCTTAATTTCCTTTTGATCCTTTCACCCTTCTACTTCTCCAAAACCTCATTTTTGACTTGTTTGTGTGCATATTAAAGGCTTGCATCTCCAGATCACTGGGATCTCTACTATATTGTATGGGCTGAGACCACACTCTTCAATACCACAGGAAACTGCAGCACTCGTTCCTTTGCTCAGGAAAGCACACAGGATGTCTTTTAAATGGCAATGTGCAAGAGACACGTGAAAAGCAAGCTCTGTAAGTATCAGCTCATCTGAGAGCAGGAATTCACCTCTCCATAATGATTCAGATACAAATAGAATTGCTCCAACGTTCATGTAGGACCTCATGCAGGGTCTCACTAAACAGACATGCTATGGCAAGACAAACTAGCACACAGACCACTCTGTGATAGCTGTGCCCATCTGGTTCAGCAGTACAGGAGGCAATAGCCTACACTTTCAGAGGATGCCTTCTCCTTTGGACATACGAGATTTGTCACACTGCTGCACCAATACCATGCCAAATATAGGCAGAGCAAGCTCTGGGATGTCTAAACCTATCCACATAGATATGCCCTTAGCATCAGTTTCAGATGGAGGATACAGGCTTTAGTGCACATCTCTCTCCAAAAGGTGGCAAGACTGTCTTTAAGAAGCCGCTACTTCTCCATGACAGAAGATTTGTAAGCCAACATAAAGGCCAGGAGTTTCAGTCCTTCTATCCCTGGTTCACGCCTCTCAGATGAACATTCATCTCATGCAAGTGGCAACACGGCATATTATTTAAAAAACAAGACTGTTCCTAGTGAAATTTAGAACAATTGCATAATCTGTGCAGTAGAAAAATTAGAGGGATGGGAAACATTTAACTCAGCTAAACTGGTTTCTCTGACAGGGAAATTTCCTGGGGTATCTTCAGGAAAATGGGAAACAAGAAAAGCTGTGGCATCCTTTGTTACTTTACAGCTATTGATCCCACAGGGCAGACCCGGAGGCATAAGATAAGGATTAAATATCTCAATAGTTAATGTCAGGGTAAGGCCACTTTTGCACATAAGCCCTTTCGTTTCCCCATTTTACTTTGCAAGTAAAATCAGCTACTCAAGATTTTTTATTTTTTTTTAACTCTGAAGATGGTAATTTTGTAATTATTGAACAGTTAATTTTGTGCTAACAAAAAAAAAAAAAAAAAAAGAAAGAAGAAGAAACAAAACCAACTCAGCCATCCTTTCACTTACAGAAAGCAAAAATACACAAAATACTTTTGGGTGATTTCAGGGATTGGCACCATTTCCTGTAGCCCTCTACATATTGGGCACAAACTTAACCTCAGCTCTCCTTCTAAAAAGTACTTCCACATAAACTTGAAGTTTAGAAACTCAAGTGCTACCCTAGAGTCACAGAGTGGTTTGGGTTGGAAGGGACCTCAAATCCCACCCAGCCCTAACCCATACCATAGGCAGGGCTGCCCCTCAGCAGCTCAGGCTGCCCAGGGCCCATCCAGCCTGGCCTTGGGATGGGCACCCACAGCTCTGGGCAGCAGAGGTGCTGGCCTCAGCACCCTCTGAGTGAAAAATTTCTTCCTAACATTAAGCCCAGCTCTCTCACTCAGCCTTTCTTCATTGGATTGGTGTTCCAATGAGGATTTAATCTACCAGGACCCCCAAGTACTTCTCAGCAGGGCTGCTCTCCAGGAGTTCCTTTCCCAGTCTCTAATTGTGCATCTGGGATTACACCAACCTAAAGTGTAACACCTTACACTTGGCAGTGGTGAACCCCGTGAACTCCATTAAGGTTCATATGGACCCACTCATCAAGCCTGTCAAAGTCCCTCTGGATGGCATCCCCTCTTTCTGTTGAGTCAACAGCACCACGCAATTTGCTGTCATTTGTAAACTTGCTGACGGTGCACTCAATCCCACTGTCTGTCATTGATAAAGACATTAAAGAGCACCTGTCCCCTTAGTGTGAGTTACTCACACTAAGAAATTACTAGTTCTGCTGCTGTTAAATGAGTTCAGCTCATATCCATCATAATCCTATGAAGGAGTTAGCAGATGCTATATCTGGACTCCTCTCAAGAGTTTGCCAAAGGCTGTGGGAGTCCAGAGGGGTCCCTGCTGACTCCAAGTTAGTCACTGCTGCACCCATCTACAAAAAGGGCAAGACAGAAAATGCAGGCAGCTTAATTTAGCCTCAGTGTCTGGAGAAGTCACAGAGAAGATTGTCCTGGGGGCTATTGAGAGGCAGTTAAAGAACAAACTAATTGACAGGCACAGTCAGCGTGAGTTCATCAAGGGAAATCCCTACCTTTCTAATTTCATTTCATTTTAAGATAAGGTCACCCCACTTGATGGATGAAGGGAAGACAGAGGGTGTAATATTTCTTAGTTTTAGAAAGACATTTGATATTGTCCCTCACTACTTAATTCTGGACAAATCGTCCAATGGTGAGACACACAGGTTCGCACCATACCGAGTGATGAACTGGCTTGATGGTAGAGCTCCGGGTGTTATAATGAATGGGGTTACATCTGGCTGGTGAATATTCACTAGCAGGGCTTCCCAGGGCTCAGATCTAGGGCCAGGCCTGTTCAACATTTTTATCAGTGAGCCGGATGCAGGAGTGGACTGCATCCTTAGCAAGTTTGCTGACGATACTGAACTGGAAGGTGCTGATGACTCTCTAGAGGGATGAGAGGCCTTGTAGAGGGCTCTAGATGTGGTGGAGCATTGGGCAATCATCAACAGCATGGACTTCATGACATGAAAGTGCTGGGTACTGCATCTGGGACAGAACACTGCTGGACAAAGGCACAGCCTTAGGAGATGAGTGGCTGGGGAGCAGCTCAGCATGAAGAGACCCAGGGATGCCAGTGACAGCCATGAGGACAAACTGGATTTTAGGGTGCACTAAGCACAGCATGACCAGCTGGTCAAAAGAGCTGATCCTTTTGCTATATTCAGTGTGTGGCCTCACCTCAGATGCTGTGTGCAGCTTCAGAGGGCGGTGAGGGGCTCTGCTCCTGGGAACTGATGGCAGGAGGGAACGGCACAGAGCTGTGCCAGAGCACGGTCAGACTGGGCATTGGGATAATTTATTTGCCATGAGGGTGGTCAGACACTACAATAGTCTTCCTACTGAGGTGACTGATGTCCCATGCTTGTCAGCGTTCTAAAAGCATTTGGAAAACGCCCTCAGTAAAATGCTTTAACTTTCGATTAGCCCTGAAGAGGTCAGGTTGCTGGACTCAATGGTCTTTGAAGTTCCCTTCCAACTGACCTAATCTATTCTACTCTATTCAATAAAAGTCATCTGATCAAATGCAGCATTAATGCAGAAACAAAAAGGTACAGGAGAATCATTAAGTGATTCATTGATTTGCCATTAAGGCGTTAACGTTTTAATTTATTTAAATTATTTGCTGCATGTTAAATGAGCAAAATAAATATGCACATTACAATTTGGCCAACTCCTCCCGTTCACAGAAGCAGTGTCAGCAATATGCCTTGCTTGCATTTGGCTCCTTACAGTGACTTCAGCACTGCAAAAAGTCAAACTCTTCAAAGTCAATGACTGAAAAGTCAGACAACTCAATCCACACCAAGGTCTTTACAAATGCTCTGAGGCTCAGCTATGCTCAGAGATGCATACCCACCCATATTCCATAGGTCACTCTGAAAGTAATACCTATTTACTTCCATGTAAACCACAATAGATACAAAGAGTGCAATAACACCAACAGGGCAAATACTCAGCTACAAAACACTTTCTCAGCTCAGTCACCACCATTAGCTGTGCATGTTCACCAGAGATGATCAAGAGCCCGCATGCTGTGCTCATACAAATCTGCACCAGTGGAGATAATGCTGTTGCCACTACTGAAACTCACCACCCACCACCTCATGGTGCTCACATCCATCATCTAGTCTCCATAAACATTCAGCAAAGCATCGATGAGTGTCGGTGGGGGGCATTTTTTCCATATGGAGGAATTCAGTTCCACCCCTTCGCTTCATGTGTGCTTCCACATCAGACACCATTCTGTCAGACTGCTTTAAGTTAGACATTAGGAAAAAATTCTTCACTCAGAGGTTGGTGAGGCCCTGGCACTGCTTCCCAGAGCTGTGGGTGCCCCATCCCTGGAGGTGCCCAAGGCCAGGTTGGATGGGCCCTGGGCAGCCTGAGCTGCTGGGGGGCAGCCCTGCCCACAGCAAGGGCTGATGTGGGCTTTGAGGTCCCTTCCAACCCAAACCACTCTGTGATTCTGTAATAACATAGAAGACATTATTTTTGGAGCAAGTCTTATATACAGATTCCTTTTTTCCTTTGTTACAAGTTATTGGGAGTTATATTTTGCTTGTGCATTGATAAAACACTATGTAAAGGACTACATAATACACCCCTATTTTGTCTCTGTAACCATTCAGTTCAGTTTTTCCTCAGTTTAGTCAGGATGTACCAAAAGAAAGGAGTAAGACCAGCTATTGTTAATAGCAATATTGCAAGGCATTGTAGAAGGAAAATGATTCTCTTAAAGGAAGAACAGGCTGTGATTTTGGCTGAGATTCTATAGAAGTGGGACTTTTATGAAATGATAGCCGCCCTCTACATGGTAGGTGTATTCAGGCCCGTGGAACTGCTTGATAGAGTTACATTTTGCAGAACTCACAGTCCTGTGCAATTTAGTCATATGAGCATTTTTCTACCACGGTGAAGAAGGCAGGGTCTGGTACCTGTGGAGCAGCAGCTGCACATAGGCTGCTGAAAGCAGCGGTGACTGCATGCATGACTGAGCTGTGGTAGGCTCCTACCAAAGTAGCCACACTCACACAGTGGAGGCCTGAGCCACCCATCTTCCAAATCTTGCTGTATGCACTCCTATTTTGGATTCCGACATTTATATTTACTCAGCAATTCCGATTGCTTTATGTCCCCACCATGCACTTACTGGGAGGAAGTTGTCACACTGTTCTCAAATTGTAAATTAAGTCAGGATATTACAGCCCTCATAATCCAGAGAAAACCCTATAGGACTGGCTTGAAAGGCCAGAATCTGAACTCTTAATAAAATGTTCCCTAGAAGAGATGCTTGGATTTGGAGGCATATTACCCACAACACTGCTCACAACACTTTCCAATATTTCTATCAGCTGACCAGGCTCAGAGAACTGCTGCACAGACTGAACACAGAACCAGTCCCACCATGGGCATGTCTAACATCTCGCACTGTGCAGTTTCCTTGCTAGGCTTGACAATTAACATCTTCATTTGTCCCTCAGTTCAATAAAGCAGTCTCTCAGGAAATAAACACCTCTAGAAACACACAAGAAATAGCAATACAAGCCTTTCCTTCCCACAAATCCTCTCTGCTTTCCTGTTTTGCTCCTACAACACTGCATGTTAGTAAATCTCAGCATGAGATAAGAATTAAATCAATACTATTGTCAGCATCACATGCCTAAGGTCCAGTTGAAAAGAAAGCTTGGATCGGTAACAGGCAAGAGACTAAAAGGAAAACCCTTGTAAGGCTAATGCTTTATCCTTAGAATTTGTGAGGTATCACACTGTCAGTATGGCTTAGTCTTGGCCAACTGAGGGTGGCTCTTAAAGAAACCCCCTTGGAGAACAACCACCAGAACAGGCCTCTACCTCTTAACTCATCTACAGCAGAAGGTCAGAGATGCATACATTTGAAATGGGAACAAATGACGCAGACAATTTGTTCCAGAAGATCTGAACCAGAAAGTATCAATTCTTACCCAGCCACTGTTTAAGATAATGAGTCCATGAAACACAGCCGAGGAGGGCAGCTGAAGCAGTGCATCAGCTGAGCCAGATGCTAGCTGACATGACGGTAAGAGCAATGCCTGTGGGAGTGGGACCATCTCACTCACATGAGATGCAATAGCGAAGCCGGAGAAGTCAGGTATTTCTCCAAATTACACTCAGATAGCCCAGCAGATAGCCTGTACTATTCTCTGTCCATAGAGTGACAGAATCTTCAGCCAAGTAGTTCACCGCTTCCATGAACTCATTGCTCATGCGAACCTTTTGATTGCTTTTAATAATGAAAGCAAGCATGGGAGCATGCTACTCAATCCTGGACGGAGGAAAACATTTAACTGGTTTAGAAGTGCGCAGAGAGTAGAATTTTAAAAAGGCTGATTACTGCTTCAGCAAGTTTTAGGGAAGTGAAAATACATCACAAATGGGACAGACCAGGCCTTTTGAAGGAGACAGATACTGCTTTTAAAAAGCTTATCAAAGACCCTGAGGCAGCCAGCATTTGTCTGGAATGCAAGATGTTTACCTACAGGCACTCAGATCCCTCTAAGAGATGACTGCAGGTTTTCCAGTCACGTTACAAAGGGCAGAAGTGACCTTCTGGAAAGGGGACATGGAGACCTTGACTGAGGAGTGACAGAACCAGATCCCAGAAACTCCCTGCTGAATTTCTGAGTGGTAAGAAACAAAGCTGGCAGGACTTTACAAACTGTATCATGTTTAAATGAGCTGCCTGAGAAAGCATCTGCTTACACCTATACAGAAGTCAGCATCTGCAGCAGCAGAATCTGAAGAGTATCATCTTTAAGAGCACTACAGACAGGAAAACAGAGGCAGTTGTGTGGTGAGTCCCTCTTTGAGGCCGACCTTGAGGAGCAGGGTTGGAGCTTGATCATCCTTGAGGTCTCTTCCAACTCAAGCCATTCTGTGAGCAGGCTGGCCAGCTGAGCTCCCTGCAATGACCAGTACCATGCTGGTTTCTTGCCATAAAAGGGGCTGGATATTGTCTTTATTGCCTCCCCCTCCCACGTAGGAGATGCCCTGCCCATTCCCATCCTCAGGTAGAGGAATCGTCCTCACTATTCGAAATTCAAGAATGCTGATCCAGTGAACCAGCCAAATACTCATTTAGCTACATCATCTGAGAACTTTCTATTCTCAGTACACAGTCAGATATAAGTAACTTTTTAAAAACCATACTTTTAAAATACAATTCGTATTTCTTAAGTAAAATAGTAACTGCACACATGGTGTACACCATCATCAAGAAACTAAGAATTAACTACAGAAATATGTAAAAACTAATGCAAAAAAACATCTCTCTGGTAATTGCTTCTAGCACTGATTCTTCCAGTTCTCAATTTGAAATGGAAAAATGCATCATCAGGTAAATATTTCAAATGTTCCTTTAAATATCTACTGTTTTTCAGTGACAGATGAGGCCCTACACAGATGGAAACAAGATGCTGAAGCTTCATCTTTTTAGGGTTTTACCTATCACTCTTCCTAATAAAAAAGGGCAAAGCAATCAAGTATTCTCTGAAGTAATGGGAAACTCAGCATCAAACCAAGAGATCAGTGCACAAACCAAGACTGACAAGAAGGAAAAAAAAACAAGAGCCAAACTCACTTGCCTCATTTCATTGGGGAAATAAATGATGAAGTAAAAAACAAGAGATGTTTAAAAGTAATTATACTTACATAAGCACAATGCTTTAAGGCATATGTTTTCTTCCTTTCAAAAATGGAAACTAGATTTTCAAAACACTTGTACAACTGATAATTTGTAGTGTTGTTCTAGTGATTCTGAAAGACTTCTTTTTACATTGATATGCTATTTTTTATCTTGAGAGCCTTTCACTAACAATGCAAATAAATTAGGGAGGCAAAGACAGATGAACAGAAAGTGAGAGAAAAAGAGAGGGGAAAGGACAGAAAGGGGGGACACAGCGGGCTAGCTATCTTAATTTAGTAAAATCAAACAATCCCGAGTTAGGTAACAGGCAGTAATAGCAAGTACATATCTGCATCAGGGCTCATAATATATTTGGAACAGAAATAGAAAGAACAAAATCGATCAAATTTCAAGGAAAAAAAAAAAGAATTGGAAAATGAGGAGAGAAGAGCCAGAAACTAATACAGTACTTTTCCCCATTACTACAGGACCAAATCTAGAGGCTGTAGATCAGTGAAGGAGGCACTCAGAATATTACAAAATGGATATAAAATCTGTAAAATATATGCAGCATTATTCAAAATGTATTTTCAAGCAGAATATTAACTGCCTATCTTCTGCCTCTGGCTGTAATAGTAGGACTTAGACAAGGCATACTGGGGAGCTAACCAAAAAGAAGGAAATGGAGACGTGCCCGGTGTGCTTCAGGGACTAACAGGAACACCACTGGCTAATAAGGATAATAAAGCCCCCCCGATGATTCCACAGCAAGGCTATTTGCAACCGCTAGAATGCTATCTGCATCCTAGAAACACTCAGATATGAGGCAGCCTCACAACTTCCAGGTTTACCATGTTTGTTCCATACAATGACCTTAACCCCTCTTCCTGCTTCCTCTCCTACAACTGGGTTTCAGATAAAAAAAAAATAAAGAATTCAATGAAGACAGCATTAATAAGTCACCTTCAGGACTCATTTAGCAGTTCCCCACAGGACCAATCCCAGCTAATAGAGCCGGCCCAGAAATACGTGGGGAATTATTCCTGGGGCTACAGGAGAGAATATTTTGCATATCTTATTTTCTTCTTCAACTAAGGAGCACAATGCAGCCAACTCGTCCCTTGCTGATTAGTGCTTTACTTTGCAAGTAGCTGCTCTGAGATTAGCATACAATGAATCAATTTGTCGGCCTCTCAGGAGCTGTCAGTAGGCCCCGCAGGTAACCTTTCAGCAAGCAACCTTACAAGTGCAGGCTCCAGAAGAGGAAAGCCTCTATCAACTAAATGCATGCAACGTGTATGAGTTTTTGCTACCATTTTTTGCGGTGAGGGCTTGTGATGTTTTCATACCAATGTGCCCTTCTTCCAGCCCATCCCAAAAGAGCTAAGAAACAACTTAGAATCAAAGAACATCTCGAGTTGGAAGCAATCATCTCTGGGCTCCACCAAGGACCACTCAAAACCCAAACCCTATTTCAAGAGCAATGCCCCAATGCCCCTCAAACTCTGGCAGCTCAGGGTTGTGCCCACTGCCTGGGGCTGCCTGTTGCAATGCTACACAAAGGTACTTCGGATATTACTTCAGTATGTAAAACAAACTGTGTTGTAGAAAAGCTGTATGTATCACTAAGGCAACCCTAATTCTTCAGATATAAACCAAACTGTTACAGAGCCACACACAGAAAAGCTGGATTTGATACTGAGGTGATGTGCTCAGGAAAGAAGAGTTTTAAAAGGAACATCGTAGTCCAGCATAAAAATCAAACAGCCTCAAATAGCCCAGTGAACATATAAACTAGAGGGAAATGGTTCATTTGAAAACAAAATTAGTTGTTTGAAATGTGAGGAAATTACAACAGATCAGTGAGATGTGATGTGCAGTGAAAACGGCAGCACTATTTACACAGCAGCACTGCATTCTCAGTGACTTTTGATAAGTGTAAATACTCAGTAGGATGGCAGTGCGTTTACTTAAAGCCTGGCAATTAAGAGGGGTCAGCTACTGTGACTATTAGGCTGGCTTTTGCTGTTCTGCTGCCCTGAGAGCAAAAAGAACCACATTTCTCAAGAGGAAGATGAGGACCTACGGCCAAGCCCTTTGGTGTGAGAGGCCAGGTCTGGTTTCTGTTCCAAGCGATGTGCTGCTTAATCCCACGCTCACCATTCTGCTGATCCTAAACAAAATTATAAAGTGAAGAGATACTTGGTTACTCATTTGCTTTTTGTCATTAGCAGATGTTGTACACAAGTAATTGTGTGAAGACTGTTCTTATACACCTGTCCAACTACAAGCAGTAAGCAAGCAGCCAACTGCCTGACAACTTCAGCTCAGCCTGACAGTAGCAAACAACTGTGAGGAGCGCTGGGTAAGTATTTCAGTACTTCATTGCTCATTAGTCAACCCCAGCCACAGTGTGCCACAACGCTACAGACAGGCAATGGCTGCAGGCTAATGCAGATATATACCAGCACTCAGCGTACACCACCCGCCTGAAGGGCAAGGTGCACAGCCCAGCCCTGAACTCCACAATGCCATGAGGTGGACGTCCTGAAGCACTGTGCGAGGGGAATGCTCAGACAACCAAAGGAGGCCTAAACATTGGCAGTCACAAGAATTTCCAGTGGAAGGCTATGCTGTTAGCCCCGAGAGCTGGAATGCGGCAGGCAACAGGAATACAATAGCGCTTTCACCGGGGACTATGAGAGCTTGAAATTATGATTGTCAACTAGATGTAATGAACAGCTTATGTATAAACATAGGCTGGATGCATTGGCATAATAAGCAGTCGACCAATAACTGTTAAATGACAGATTAATAAAAGTTGCTTCTGTCAGAGAATAAACTGAGGACATCAGAAGAGATGAAATTCAATGAATACAATTGATTCCCGCGAACAGTAACATTCAGCTCTTGTTCTGATTAGATGGAATTGGTTCAGATGAGCATCGCAAACTTCTGAATGCTTTTCAAAAACTGCTGAGGCTTATCAAAATGCGCTGCACCAATGCCAGAAAAGGAAAACAAAAGCAAAACACCAAAAATTCTCAAACCAATTCTGAAAGAATCCACGGGGTTTTGCAGCCATCCTTATCAGCTCCATTCGCGCCATCCAAGTTTTCTTATCTGCTCACTAAATTTGCATCACAGGATAACTTCACACTCTGAATAGGTTTGGATGAGCAAACTGTGTGCTGCTTTGCCTCATGCAACTCTAAGAAAAACAACCAGTCAGTCCAACCCAGATTCTAAGCTCTTTGCCATAGGCAGTGATAACGATGCATGGGATGGGAAAGCAACAACAACAAACCCAACAACACACAACTTGATTTTCACAAGAGCAGAACGAGCTGGATAGATACACTGACATTTGGAAAAAAATCTTGCTCTGATTTGTAGAGCTGAACAAATGGGATGGCTTAGTCAGTCACTAGCTGAGAACTAACATAAAGCATTCTATTTCATAGAATCATATAATAGAATCATAGAATGTCTGGGTTGAAAAGGACAACACTGATCATCTTGTTTCAACCCCCCGGCTATGTGCAGGGTCGCCAACCACTACTGCCCTAGTAATCTCCATCCTTCTCATGAAAGCAGAAGAAAATTTAAGTGGTTATCCTCTGCCTGCTCGAAAAGTGAAAAAAAAAGAAAAGAAAAACAAACTCCGAGGTAAAATTTGTAAAACCAATGGCAAAATAACTGCATTTTGTCTTTAGAGACAGGATTTGTATAAATGAAGAAAGGAAAAAAAAAAAAAAGAAGCAGTTTTTGTTTACTGAAATCTACGTATAATCCCTTAAAACATCAAAACGTTTTATCAACTTTAAGCAGTTGTACTATAGAATACCCTCCAGGAGACAGACAACAAGTATAGTACTTAACTTCATATGGTTATATAGTTAGGTGAAGTCACACATAGAAAGATGTAGAAATAGTCGATACGTTCTAAGTTGAACAGGGAAGTCTGGCAGCTTCAGATTGGGGTTTTGGAAATGATTAACTTATTTTTGATGTCTTTTGTCCATAGGGACTAAAACTGAGTGCAAAGTGGGTTAAAGCCACTAGGTTAAAGCACAATACCCGGGGAAAGAGTCAGAACAGCTTCTGACACTGCAAACTCAGAACTGCTGCTGGTAGCACAAATAATCTCTTTCACACCTGCAGAAAGGAAATAAATAATGTAATATTTCCACCTCAGAGAGAGAAAACTCACTGAACTTACACAACAAACAGCAACAGATGGAATACCAAAGAATATATTCGATGCAGTATGTGCATGTAGCTGGACACTGACATTTTTGCACATCTGCTGAGGTCCTAGAGAGCTGTCACTTCCATTACACTTTCCACACAGGAGCTCCAAGCCAGTGCTGCAGGATTACTGCCACAAAGAGCTAATAAACAACGTAGAAACAACCAGAGATACCTCCTGCCTATCTCTGCCCCTTAAGCCCACCAGAATCTTCCGATACTTTTTGCCGTGTCTTCAAGAGCCAGGTACAGGACACGCATATTCCCTACGATGAGAAGTGTCATCAGACTTCAATGGAAGGATTATGCATTTTTAATGCTTAGTACTTTTCAAAGGATTTTTAAGTGCTTTATTTACCAGGGTAGGTTTTATCACAGTCCCAAATTACAGGCAAAGATGTCAGGCAAACTTGTCCACATGTACCAGGCTGTCATCTGCTCCCTTAGTACCAAAGTGCAGAGCCAGAACTACCTTGAATGACATTTCCCTTTCCTTCTTTGCTTTCTTCAGTGTAAATAGCTGCCCTCAGATCCCATGATTACTGCTTCTGTCTGCTTCATGGACAGCACAGAAATTAAGCAGAACAAAGAAAAATCAAAAAGCTTTTAAAGTGACAATCAGAGATGTCAGGGTGCAGTTGCGGTCCAGTCTTTCCATCATCCATTCCTAAGCGTACACTATTATTTATCACAAGCTTCCAGAGAGCAAAATGAAAGCATTCTGATTTGTTTGGGGTTTTTTTGTTTGTTTGTTTGTTTTTTTCTTGCTTTTACACTCCAAAAAGGTAAGGTTTTTTTGGAGTCAATGTTTTCAGTACTGCTTTGCTAACAAAAGCAAATTGCTGTTCTTCACTCAGATTTTCCCAATAGATCTAAATTACTTTATTAGGTGCTGTAGGCTGTTTCAGTCTCAGAATGGAAATAAAACAGAATTTTGTTTCTGTCCAGCAGTCTCACAGCTTAAAGTCTCCTCTGTATTCATTACAGCCTACTTCTGTTTGCTCTCTGCCATAAGGCACGTGTAATTGCAAGTCAGTAGCAAAGATATTTTTTTAAATAAACCTATCAAGTGAGTGATGGTAACATACGACCAGAGATACAGCGTCTATATTCAATGATGAATTTAGTGGTCAATGGGGACACACAGACCTGTTAGCCTGATGCCAGCAGAACACAGGGCTGAGCAGGTTCTGAACTGTAAAAGACTGGAGATGAATGGAACAGCTTTGAAAAGCATCTTGTGCCTAGCAAAAGCTGGCAGATCTAATAACATCTGTATTTGTAAGGTAATTGATTTTCTAAACAAGGGCAGTTGCCCAGTATTTTACCTGCATGGGGAAACAATTTGATGGAGCACATGGAGAGAATCTATGAGACTGGGAAAGCTGAAGGACAGCAGAGAAGCTGGAAGAAGAACAAGGAAGCAGCTAAAAGCAAAGCAGCAATAACTGGCTGTCCTGGAAGGGGAACTCACAAAGAGAGGTCTTCAGACTGTTCGTACAAATACTGCAGGATATAAACGCTGTAGCTGCTTTCCAGACTGAACTGAAGCAATGATACTATTCAGAGCTGTAGGAAGTGTTGAGGAAATTGCCACCAAACAGAAACAGACAATTTCAGTGATATTCACAGTGACGGTAGCTCACCCTTCTGGGAAGAGGAGGAACACTGGATGAAAACCCAGTTCCACAGAGAAAGTGCTTGCATTGCCATATATCTGCTCATTAGCAGCAGTTATCAGCCAAAATGAGATACAAGACACACCTGAGCTGTCACTCTGAGCACAGATCTGCTCTGGTGTGTTCCAGCAGCACGAGACTAAACAGGATCACATGCCCAGAATGAGCGCGAACAGAAAGATGGAAAGAGACCAAATTTCAAGTACACATACTGGGGGAGAAGGTAGAGGACTGCTGTCTTTAATGTATCTGGAGATAAATATTAGGGAAAGAGAGTCACTGAGCCCAAAGCTCTATTGGCATGTCAGCAAACCAATACAAATCGATACAAAGAAAGTACATCTGGAAATGAGAACAAAGCTTCTGTACAGCGGAGGAATGAGGCTGAGCAATAACGGTTTTGCAGAAGTAATGGGAAGCAGGAAGGGAATCTCAGCTACTTTCACAAGGAATTTAAATTTGAAATGGAATTACAACTGAAAATACAGAGAAATGAACAAGATCACCTGGTGTGTCATGGCATCATAGAACCGTTTGAGTTGGAATGGACCCATAAAGGCCGTCTGGTCCAACTCCCTGTCAATGAGCAGGGACACCTACGGCTCCATCCAGCACTCAGAGCCCCATCCAGCCTGACACCTTGGATTCCCGTGCTTCACCACCCTACCCTGTAGCTGTCCCTCCTACATGGTTTGTTTCAGTTCTGCATACCGTCAGTGACTCCTTCCTATCCTCATTACAGAGCATCGTTTGTCACAAAGACAGTAGGATTGTTAGAGCTGCGTGTTACCAATGTTACCTTCAGCCATTCCAACTTAAAAGGTAATCTTGCCGTAAGGAGTTTAATCTGGAGCTGTTCTGGAGCCCTTCAGTTCACAGGAAAAATAAGTAAATAAATAAATACCATCTCAAGTATTGGATGCAGACTTCTACTAAGAGATTTCCTTTAGCACAAGTGCATCTTCCAGAGAAACATCACGTACGTAACAAACTCCTAAAAACTATTCTGCTGTTACAGCCACATCATCACTGCTCAACTTTTCCTTACTTTTGTTCTTTTCAAAAGCATCTACTTGCTTTTGCATCAACCTGCACAAGCAACCAAGCAGGAAATCAAGCAAAGGAAAACACCACTGCTCATAAAACATCAATATCTTGTTGTTTTTTTTAATTATCATGACAAACTGGGAAAAGCTACTCTTCTTACACTGCATGGAGACTACATTCACAGCAACCAAAAGCAATGGAGATCTGCCCGCGCAACAGAAGAGCCCACAGCTAACAGCTCAACAGAGAGCTGCAAATCAGAAACTGAGTGCTGCTGCTGCTGCTGCAACAGGAAATCCAGACTGCATTCAACATCACAGTAAAATCACAACCAAAGATGTTGTCACCCCAAGATCTACTCAGGTCTTCTGTGAAGGAAGGATGGAGATGCCCTAAAAAAGCTGTTGGAAAGCAGCAAATCCAGTGATTGCACAAAGAACTGCCAAGCAGTGCAAAGAGAAGACACTTGTGTCTACTTGGCCTCCAGTGCAATGGATGGGAAGGTCCAGGGGCAAATGGCCCACACAGGGTGTCTAGGGCTGCTGAAGCTTCTGCTGTCATCAGGAGAACATGTGAGGCTTGTTGATAAAGGTGGTGCTCAGATCTCTGCATAGTAGAGAGAGCCCTGAAGGGTTACATATTTTGCATGTGTGTGTGTGCTGTAGTCTCCTTTACTAGCTTGCTGCAAAGTTTAACTACCTGAAATGACTGTGAGGTACCTGGGTATTACAATATTAGTAACAGACTGACAGAAGTCTGTCATCCATTTTAGCATAACCCTGATAATTTGTAGGTAACTGAAGGATCTACACAAGGTCCCCTTCATTTCTGTTGGAAATGTTAAGTCTTTGCAGTAATTGAAGCATACTAATCTTCCCTAATTATCTGTATTTCTATTTAGTACCTCTCCTCCCATTACAAACTCCTGCTTTCCAAGGCAGTTATCAGCACAGGAAATAAACAAGATTTCAGCCACATAGATCCTATTTGTATCTCCATCAGAGTGGCAGTGAAGAACAGGCTGATGAATGAGGAGAAATACTGAGAAGAAGCAGAGAGGTTCATTAAGCTCTTCAACAAAGAACACTGAAGGCTGGGTTTTATTAGGGAGAATAGGATAGCTCAAGAGTCAGCACTCCATCCTGCAAAATGTAACTCAGTTGTGATCAACAGCCCTAGGATACTTATCTAGGGATGATTAAATTAGCCACTGCTATGAAAAGAGTTTGTGGACTTCTTGCTCATAGTTCTCTGAAAATATCACCACTCAACAGGAGTCAGAAAGGCAACGTTTTATTAGACAAGAATTAGATTATTAGACAAGAAACCGAGAAAAGCAGGAAATGTAATTATGATTTAATTCTGGTCCTGTTTTCCCATTTGAGATGCCTACCTCTGCCCTAATTATCAATATGCATATGAAAAAGTTAGAAAAGTTTGATGAAAATGGCAAAAAAAGATCAACCAAGTGGCAGAATCAGAGAACTTGTATAGGCTAGAATTCTTCAGGCTGGAAAAGAGGAGACTGAAGTGGGTTTTAATAAGAAAATACGAAATGACGAATTGCAAGGACAGGATGGCAATTATTTCTTATATGCCAAAAGCTAGAAGTGCACAGTGAGGTCATCTGACAACTTCTAAAACACTATCATTTTTCAAATGATACAATTATTAAATTGTGAGACTCTTGTCCACAAGTTTCATGAAAGAACAAAGGATTCCAAAAGCAATCAGACAAATTATTGGAAGAAGAGATCATCAGCACAGAACCACAGGGGCTGGAAGAAACCTCTGGAGATCATCCAGCCCAATCCTCTGCTAAAGCAGTTCCCTACAGCAGGCTGAACAGGGAAGCATCCTGGTTTTGAACATCTCCTGAGGAGACTCCACAGCCACTCTGGGCATCCTGTTCCAGTCACTCTCAAAGAAGTTTTCCCCATATTTGTACAGATCTTCATGTGTTCCAGTCTCTGCCCATTGCTCCTTGTTCTATTGCTGCACACCACTGCAAAGAGTCCCACCGCATGCAGGAGACATCTGCCCTTTAGGGTTCCAGCCTTTCTTCATAAGGGAGACGCTCCAGGCCCCTGACCATCTCCATAGCCCTCCCTTGGGCTCTTTCCAGTAGTTCCCCGTTTTTGCTGAACTGCGTTTGGAAACAGTAAATGATGCAGATGAAACTTCTTCTATTTTAGGAAGTTTCCTGGCTACAAATTACTGGAAACAGGGATATAACGATATCAGGGAAAGCACCACTTTACATATGCTTTATTACTACACTTTTTTTCTTTTTTAATGAGTTACGGCCATTGGCAGACATCGTAGGTTTCTGGTCTCATCCAGTACAATCATTCTATGTTTGAATGGCATCAGCTGTTTTTGGAAGCCACTGCAGAAAACAGTGAAGATTACAGAACGGCACCATCGAATTTCTACATCAATCTCAGATTTGTGCTACTCCATGGAGTACCTAGTTACAAGACTGCAAATGATATAATAGTTACAACTACACTGACTTTTGTTCCAAATGGTTACCATTCCAAATCTTTGCCTTATCTCTTTTCTGAATTTGCATTACTCAGATATTCAGTTATGTCTTTTATCAGTGAGAACACCTGAGGAACTCTTCAGCAATATTTGTACAGTTAATAAACCCCAAAACTGCCATGAGATTCATCCAAATGAAAGACCCCATTCACACAAGGTAATTCCTCAAGTCAGAATGCATAGCTGAATCTTAAGACACATAACAGGCCCAATATTAAGTGAAGGTTGATAATTGGAGGCAGAGCATTTTTAAGACTCGTGGCTGAGTTATCCCAGGAGAGAAATCAAAACATGACAAGTCACCACAGCGTACTGGTTTATCTCTTGGTTCATCCAGACGATAAGACTGTGCAATCTTTGCTGCTTGCTTTCATTTGTGCTTGTAACATGTCATGGTTTTAGCATTCATAAGATCATTCAGGCTTACAGAAGCCTCATGAAATATTAAAATGTTTACGCAACCCTTTCTGTGCTTAAAGCAGCAACAACGAGGTCTGATTGTGCAGACAACAAGAAAAAATAGGTTCCACATCTCAAGAGAAAACCCCGCTCCAGTCAAATGATGGTCTCTGAGCCATCTTAATATTAATCAGAGCAGTAATTTCTATGTCAGTTAACACTGTTTGCATTCCACCACTCTTCCTCTCTCTTGACAAGTGTTTTGAAGCTGTTTCTGGGCTCAGAGGTATCAATAAGCTACAGAACATGCTTTTATTTCAATAAATTGTCTCTCCGAAATCATTTTGTCCCTACAAGTAAAGCATTCAAGCTGTATACCATGAGATGTACGATACATAAAAGAGCATGCCACTTCGATCAAAATGGATTTTTACAGAACCACTTGATGCTTAAAGAGATGAAAGTGCTATAAGCAGCAAGCTTCAGAGGAGGATCTGGAGAAGAATTGCATCGTGCCTTGGCTTAGCAGCATGAATTGCTTCATGGCAAATCATCAGGAATGGAGGAAAACAAATGAACAAGAACAGTGCAGAAAATAGTTCTGCTTAGTGTGAAGGGACTCTGAGTTTAAATGATGATCTGAGGACCAGCTTGCTGAGATACACAGCTGGAGTGGGGCCATTTCAGAGGTGGGTGTCTCAAACTAGAGGATCTGGGATAAACGAAGCTCTGCAGAAAAGTGGTGCACTTGGACCCTCCAGTGGTTTCATGTCAATGTCTGTATGCCTTACAGACTCACTCCAAATTTCAGATCAGAGTTCAGGCAGAAGGAGTAAACCTTCGTTCATTCCATGTGTTTTTCCATCGACATACTACTCTTCTGGTCCTCTCTATGACAGAAATGCTCTATTTACACTGTGTGCCAGACTCAAGCCCCTATGCCTTGCCCAGGTCCAGCACTCTGTTGCTAGAGTAAAAAAAAAACAAGTTTAGTTGGAGTCGTATATAGAAGGTAGCGCACAATCCCATTTTCTGACCACTTAATTACCATGCATTTTTTTACTTGGTGAAACTAGATTCTAACATCAGTCTGGATGATAATAAAGAAAAAATTTAAGCTTCATTTCCATCGGTTCTTTTTTTGAAATTCACTCAGTAACCGTTGAGTTCAACATCTCACTGGGCACTGCCTATGAAACACTCGGATCCCAGCTAAAGCCAAGCTGAAGTCACACTCTGTGCTTGGTCTGACCACCCCTCAAACAGCTGCTGCTGATGTGGCTGAGGGGCCCTCTCAAGCAGGATGCGGTGATGCAGGATGCACACGCACCAACAAATGCCCTGCAGGCACCCCTGGGCTCAGCAGCAGAGCTCAAAGCAGCACTTCGGTGAGGCACCAGAAGATCCAGTGCTGCAGCCCTCTGGGATGATCACAGGGAGGCTTCAATTACTTATTTTTATTTTAATGGCCCTAAAAGGGTTTTTCTCTTCAGAAAGAGAGAATTTGCATCTTTTGGTAAGAGCTTGAAAAGCGTGGGTTTGGAAACCTCCTAACAAACATAGCGTTTGTTGCAAATATTAAACCACCATATCAGATTCCAACACAGCAGCACATACGCAGGCATGGAGCCAGCACTGTGCTGCCTGCTCTGAGCCATAACAACACAAACAATCTGAGATTTCCCCACTTCACAGCTAAGCACGGGCTCTCACTGCTCATTTTTACCCAGTCAGACACTTCCCAGCAATACGCAGTTCAACGTGTGAGCACCGGTTGTTCGATCTGGTGATAAATTCCATGTACCAACTAGTCAAGATTACTCCATTTTGTGGGTTTTTTGGTCTTTTTTTTTTTTTTTTCCCCAAAAGCTTATTTATTTTCAGAGATTTTAAAAGAGATTCTTAAAGAGTTTGAAAGCACTAAGATTCACAAAAGCAGAGGAAGAATGAAAGGCTTGACAAGACTCTATACAGCATTCACTGTCTAAAAGCTACGGAAAACCAACACCTATAAATATCCTGCAGTGTCTTTCCCCTTGTTTCTAGGCATAGTATTGCCTCATTTAATTTCACATACAGCTAACAACTACCTAAATAGACTTGTTCTGTTATCATCTCAGTTATGAGCTGTGTGGAAAAAATACAGATGCAAAAGAAAAGGCAAAATCAGCTCCTTCCAGAAAGACTTAACATCATCGCATTCTTCTCTCTGTTGCTCCATATCCTAACTCGCACATCTTCTCTGCTCAGACTTTATTAGTAAGACTGGGTTTATGGCAGGTATTGCCTGATGGCTGAGCTACTCTTCTGCAATGAAGGTGCTGCAAGTCCCAACCCTTTCACTGCAGGAGACCAATCTAACCAGTTGCGTAAGTACAGAAAAGAAAGCCACTGGTCCTTATCATAAATTGAACCCCTGATATTCCAGCTGCCACTAGAATGTCATCAGGACAGCTTACATGCACAGAGAACTCCCATGGCTGGGATCTCTACGCTGTGCCTACTCGTACTCATTTGAAGCCATTTCAAACAGCTCAATGTGATGTGACATGATGCCGTGCAGACGGTTCTCAATAAACCATACTGTACTTTTGGGGTTCTTGGACTTCAAATCAATTGCATCGAAGGGATTTATGTAGGAGTCCAGAAACCCTTCCCTGTGGATCTGAGCCCAGGTAATTGATGAATTATCAACAGAAATTAATGATAACATAAATAAGAAAATTATTGTTTCTGGGCCAGGAGGTAGTTGTCCACTCAGCTCTTTCTTTCCTTCTTGTCTCATTATAACTGCCCAACAGACATCAATTAAGGTGTTGAAAATACAGCCCTGCAAATCCAAACTCAACCAACCCAACCAACATTTGCAAAATCAAATACAACAAAGTCAGCTCTGGGACATATTTTAGTCCTTCTTTTAAATATAAAACAAAATACACCAGAATGGTAAATATCTGCTTTTTAGAAACTGGAATAAGTTATCTTCTGCTGGTGAATTTGCCGTATTTAATTTGAAAAGCACTGATTTCTCTCTTCTGTGTTTCTCTTCCAAACTAAAATATACAATGTAAATGAATGTACGTAATACAGCCTCCTTTCAAAGAGAGCCATTTATCAATGGTACATTAGCAAGGCTCTAAGCTGCTAGCACAACTGGCACAGAAATAGAACAACTGAAAAATAAAACTCCACACAGCTCATTGCAGATGCTGCAACCTGCAAATGGCAGAAAGTCCATTACAAAGTATATGCTGCAGTATTTTCAGGGAGTATGTGACCGAGCTATACATACATGCACGTGTGAGCACAGTGTCTTCAAAATGGTCTTTTTTTTCCTCAAATGCTTAAGAGAAGCCCAACCCCTGCGGTGCGCTGCCATTCAGTGACCTGGGGTACCTGGGGCAGGCAATGTGGCATCCCTGGCTGAGCAGCACCACGGAGGCTGTAGCTGAGTTGATGCCCACCCCACAGAGGAGCTCATTTCTCCAACTTAAGCATTCTCAGGTAAGCATTCAAATCCATACTTCTTTGAAATATCACAATTTGTGCGTAAAATTGTGGAGGCTGATTTCACTTTCCAAGCAAACTTTACCTCTCCCCCCAATGAAACACCAAAAACAACTCTTTTGTAAAAACTCTACAGTTTTCTGTTCATTCCAAGAGTGGTATTTATTTATTTACTTGCTTTAGGAAAAGATATTCAATGCTTTAAGGCAATAATGCTAGAGCGCATTTCCATTTCTAGAAAGTAGAACCTGAAAACAATTTGATGCGCCACCTAATCAAGAGCACATCTTAATAACCCAATTGCACAGTCATCTAAGTTGAGTGAAATTCAAGAAACTGAGGATCAGTGGCTACAGAGTTTTAAAGGCTGGCCTAAAACTTATTGTATTCCTCAAGCGGGAGATGTGGAGGACAAGTACTTTGTTTCTTATGACCAGTAGGGATGAAAACAGTGATCATGACAGAGTAATCTTCAACTGACAAACACATCTGTGCAGTTGACTGATGTACGCATAAGCAAATGCTTATTCTGCTTCCGTCATGGGAATAAGGAGAAGGTACTGAAGAAAACCTTACATTCCAGGTAAGCAGGCATCTCATGGCAGGAGAGGGGGGACCATTTGCACCCTCCCTCCCAGTCTGTGCTCACTTCAGCAATTTTAACCCATGCATTTTTTACATTAAAGATAAAATTAAAGAAATGAGGGTGCTGGAAGAGCATTAGGCTATTGGGAATTCTGCCCTACAGATGTGGCAAAAATAAACAGTACCTGTAAAATAATCGTATGGGTTTTTTGGCTTTTGTAGTTACTAGAAACAATTGGCACTGAGAGAACAGGAGATTCTGGTACAGCTGTGATGTAAAATTAGCACCTAAAATAAGGAAAAAAGATATAGAGGGTAAAAATAAATAAAGGCCAGTGTCCAAAATACCACGTATGTACAGGACCAGGCCTTGAGCTCTGCTGCATGACATCTGGTGGCAATATCTGAAAAGCCTGATTCTTCACCCACGCTCCCCACGTTGTGGGAATACAGCCTTTGCTTGGTGCTTGCCCAGCTTCAGCAGACAGCTCCAGGACTGTATGTGTGACATCTGAGACACTGCCTGTAAAAAAGAGCTTTCAATTCTCTAAATATATCAATACTAAAGGAGCAACATTCCCACCCAGTGTATCGGTCATTTTCCTGGCACCAACATACTCATGCAGAATGCGCAGTAGGACTTCACTGGTGAAATTCTTCTATTCCCCACCCAATTCCAGCAAAACCAGAGAGCCCACAAGAACAGATAACAACATGGCTGTGCAATTAAGAGCACTGACAGAAGAGTCCGCTTCACAAAGCCATGCACAGTAATCCTTGCTGAATCACTTAGCCCTAGTCTACATGTTTATTCAATCTATCTACCTAATGGAACTGTAGTGAGGATTCATCAATTTTTGAAGTGTTTGGAGATCCTAGACCGAAAGCAGGAAGTTTTCCTCGCACTGTAACCCCACTAATTCCAGGCTGGCTCAAAAAAAAAAAAGAGGAAATATAGGACATGAACAAAACAGAAAGCCCAATAAGTACTGAAATATCAGGATATTATATCAACCTAATCTGGAGAAGGAGTTGGATTCCTCTCATCGCGTATTTCATCTAAAATGAAGAGGGAAAGCGACAGCCACAGTAGAGTGTTCACTTAAGAGTTCTATTCCCATTCCAGGTCACTTTTAGTGAAATTTCTTTACATCCGCTGACACTAAAGACTAGAAGAATCCATTTAAGAGTTATGTTTTGCAAGACAAAACCATTCTCAAAAGCTACCATTTGAATACTCTCAAGGAAACCAGCCCTCACAAGGATATTTCATGCTAAGAATGAGGAGGACAATGAAGACCAAGATCTCACTGCTGATTTGAAGTGCACATCACAATCCCAAATTCAAATCCCATTTTCCACAGCCTTACATAAATTCAGCAGGCAACACAAAGTCTACTTGCACAGCTTCTGTATACTTTAATATCCAGCATGTTTTAGCGACACAGACCTGACTGTTAATTCCTTGTTGAATTCTAGGAGTCCTATTAATTTTTGCGTCACTCTGTGCATGGAAAAATGACCTACTCATATTTTTACATTACTCATCTCTCTGAAATCCCATTTTTCCATGTTGTTTTTCAGAACCAGCTTTCAATATACAATCAGAAAAGCACTTATGCAGATTGTGTGTTCAAGGTCCATCATATAGCAAATGGATGTTACAGAATCATAGAATGGTTTGGGTTAGAAGGGACCTTTAACATGATGCAGTTCCAACCCCCTGCTATAGGCAGGGACACCTCCGTCTAGACCAGGCTGCTCACAGCCCCAGCCAGCCTGGCCTTGAATGCCTCCACAGTGGAACATCCACAACCTCACTTGTCAACCTGTTCCTGTGCCTCACCACCCTCACAGTAAAGAACTTCTTCTTTACATTTATTCTAAATCCACCCTCTCCCAGTTTAAAACCATTGGCCCTCACACTGTCAACGCAATAAGACCCCTTTTTCTGGTAATCTCCTAACCTAAATCTCAAGCCATGGGCAAATAGTGAAAAAATTAAAAATGTACTTGGCTGTTCAGAAAAAGCCTAAGTTCCTCATGGGAGAGTTACACTTCCTAGAGCAAGAGACTTTGGAAGGATATAATGTATTCTGAGCAGCTTGCAAAGAGTAAAATCTGCAGTGCTCACAGAAGAATGCACATTCAAGCACTTGTATATGTTATTGCTTATCTTTGCACGCACAAGTAGCCTGAGCTAAACTCACATCCTTCACCCACGCAAGTTCATTCATCATTTTTTTAATATATGCATACATAACCAAGTTCCTTATGTCTATTCAGTCCCAGTCAAGATTAGGACCACAGTGTAGATGTAGAGGGAAGTCTTTGGTTGTTTTTTTTTTATTTTCACAGAACGTAGTTATGTCATTTAATATACTATGCTGAATGATAAATAGCTTACAGAGGAGAATGGGAGAAGCTAGAGGTTCCAATTTTATTATTCAGATTGAAGTTTTTCTTGTAGTATACCTATGGATTTTTCCTCTATTGGGGAATTTTTACAACCATTTGGCTAACCGTATATAATCCTTAATATGCACTTTCACATCTTTCTCCAGATAAAAGTAGTATTTGGGAGTGGTTATTGCATCAAAGGAGGAAGAAAAGAAGTGTGATATAACGGTCTATCTGCACGCAGGTGGTCACAAAACACTCTCAGGATGTCCACATACCTAGCATGTGAGGATGACGTACATCTTGTTCACAAACAAAGAACATTTCAGGGAGTTCAGGACAAAGATGGACACTATGGATGTAGTTATGCAAACCAGACCACAATAAAATAAGTAAAACTAATATATGCAAAAGGAAAAATCTCCTCCTGGAAGAGAGGCATAGCCTTCATTTCAAGAACCTTTATAAAAGTTTATCCTACATGGCTGATAATTCCCAATCTCTAATTGTTCTCGTGTATGTGTGCTTCAATTGAGAGGAAGGGGAGGGGAGAGAAGAGGGATGCAAATGTTCAGTTGCTCTCCACACAGTATTTGTATCAAACAAGTCACAGTGGACTATCAGGATGATACTTTTATACATCACAATATCCATAGGCATATAAACACGCATCCCTTAAGGCTCGCTTTATTTCTGCTGATACTTAGAAATTATTCATCTGATTTATGAATTATACACTGAATTTATACATTAATGCCAAATACTTCAGCCCAAATAATTTCTGGGCTAATATATTATTTAAAAGCATGTAGGAAGATTAGAAACTGGGTTAGTTTACTAGTAGCTAGCTTAGGGCTCCAATTTTTTTTAAAGACAAATTCAGTACATGAAGAAGCAATTGGACATGTGAGGACAAACTTTCCAATGTTTCACTCATAAAAGCTAATCTATTAGACCATCTGTGTGAAGTGGAGGATGAAAGATAAGCCAAACTTCAAAATGGGCAGGAAAAAAAAACCTATATCAGAGAGTGCTGTGATGCCTCTGAATGACTGCATTTAAATGAATAATTTCAGTAAATTTTACACCACATACTACAATATTACATTAGCTGTTCCACACTGTATTCATTCAGGAGTTACTACTCTATATCCACAATACAGTGCACATATACATTGGCTCAATTATTGTAATTTATTGGCAGCTTTGGAGGGAAATCTTTCTTCCCCAGGCTCATTGCTCAAAAAAAAGTTGCATGTACAGATCAACAATAACTGCTCAAAGGGGAGAGAATCAACTCTAAAGTGAGGTCGATGAACCACTGAGCAGATGTTTCAGATAATTACTAGCAATTCGTCCCACTTTCATGTGATCACACTGCCATGTCTGTCTTCTTCATCTACACTACAGTTTCAGAAGCTCTGCATTTTAGGACACTGAAACACTAAAGGAACGGGGAGAATGTCCTTAAGTTAGAAAATGGTAGGAGACTATTTAAATAGAAATCAATGGTCATGCTTCATATATTAATGGATGTTTTACATTTCCGATTCCTTTGATTACAAAACCTAGCACAGAATAAGCAGGTGTGCATCTCCTGCTCCATTGCCTTCCCAGGCCCTCACCCTGTTGCACAGCATCCTTGTGGAAAGTGGATGAATTTCTGCAGGAAGATGATGTAGTCACTGTATTTCTCTTTCGTCAGACAGACACACTATGTGCACACCTCCCTCATTCTAAAAAAGTACTCATTGACAGGAAATTAACTGCACAGTTCAAGCTTAAACTCAGACTAGGTCAGGAATACCTATGAACAGTTGACTTTTGATAGCTGCAGTATGTTTCTTTCCACTGTTTAACACGAGGCTGAGTGAGAAGTGTAACAGACAACTGTTCACTCCCCAGAAGCACCAGTACTACAGCGTGCACTCCGTACCAAGGTCCAAAGACTGCATGAGCCAGGAGTGATTCAATTCCTTCTCGCTCCTCAAAAACAGCCCTATAAAAGCAAGGATGAGATCTCAGAGGCAGAAGCTGGTCTTGCTATTGTGTGCATTACAGCTCCTCCAGAGGAGTCCCTGATTTCAGAGCTCTTGAAGTTATGTTTTGTGCTACACGATTAATCACGTAGTGATAACAACTCAAGGTTAGTGAAACATTTTACTAACGTCCCAGTCAGTGAAAGTTAATCACCAGCTTCTTGACTGTTGTTCCTCAAATATGATGCATGCAGCCACTGGTGATCTGGAAATACAGTAATCTGTTAGAGCTCCATACAGAGTTTTGTACAATTGATAAAGAAAGGGGAAGATGAGTGGAGTGAACAAATACTTTATTGAAAGCAATATGATCCAGATTCACCTAGAGCAGTCATCTGGGAGACATAAAACCATGACGTACAGAACAGTGTTTTTGTATTCCTCCCAAAGGAAGTAAAAATAAGCCAAACAATTTATAAATTACTACAAACAGAAAAAAGGTTAAATTCACACTTGTGTGTTGTCAGAAAGATTCTCGTTGAATGGAGAAAAGCTTATGCAGGCAAAATTTCAGCTAGCTGAAATACTGTATGTTTATCTTACTTACCAAGATAGAGAAATATCACAGAATCACTAAATTCACATGAAGGTTTCCCAAATTAATTCTTGTCTGTAGAATAAACAGCAAGATTGCCAACACTGACTCTATCTACTTTGTACCTACATACCTCTCTCATATTATGTTGCTCTGATTTTCCTAAAGACAACTATTTTTTCTTGTGCCAAACATAATACTTTAATGCTTCTCACTGATCGAATGAATCTTTGACTAGGGGACCTTCCTGATGGAAAAAGCTGAAGGGAGAAATAAAAAAGGAAGCACAAGATAATTTACATAAGTGCATTGCAATTATATCTCCTTAATTATGCATACAGCTGGCTCTATTTTAAGATGCACCACCGCAATGCACACTCAGGCACTAAGGGTATCTGTCACTCCATGTGTCAGGCCTTTAACATCCTCACCCACCTGCTGGAGAATCACTAGTAGCAAATCAGAACAACCAGTCAGGCTTGCGGCCACCTGCCATTCATCAGCTTTGTCAGATTACTGCAAGAGCCTCTTCATATTTCTCTCGTGTCAAACCTTTTTTTGTACACTTTTCAAAATAACAAGTCAATTTACTCTTAAGTTACTCCATAAACTTCTCGTTCGCTACCAAACTAAGCAGCCTTGCTTCGAAGACAAACGTGGATCACACAAATCTAAGCTGTCAGTTGAAAAAAATAAGTTGAAATAACACCAAAAAAAAGTATTGTCTTGTTTATATTAATATTGATTTAAGATGAGGCAATGTTAAATTTAACTTCGATCTCCTCTCAAATAACATTGTTTTACCTATGGAAGATCAGTATGTACCTATATAAATAGGTAGGAAGAGCTGTTTGTCCAGCTTTCAGAGCACGTGGGAACCTTATCTTTGGTAGAAAATAATCATCCTACGGCAGCAGTGCAATGTTGGTTTTTTAGAATAATGCCCATTGGAAGGGACCTAAAAAGATCATCTAGTCCAACTGCCAAATGCAAGACCACATAGACCATGACCATAAAACAGAAGCACAGCAAATCTAAAGATTACTAATGAGAACTGGATCTTCTATCACAACAAAACTGAAAAAAAAGCAAAAGAAAACTGAGGTAGAAACTCATTTCTACTAGGCAATTCAATAGGTCACTCCAGCACTATCCCACAAATCTCATTACGTGGATGCCTGTGCTGTCTGCTGACCTCTGCTCAATTCCTGCAACTTCCATGTGACAAAATAAATGCCCTATTTAACAAACTTTATCTCCTTTTCCCACATGGTTATCCACCTAGTTGACCAAAGGAAGATGGTGTGATCTTTCTGAATTTCAGCAATGATGCTGTTTCTCACAGTACCCTTCTGGACAAAATGCCCAGCATACAGTTAGGCAAAGGTATGATGTGATGGGTAAGCAGCTGGCTGATGGGTTGGGCCCAAAGGGTTATAATAAATCAGGTTGATAGCCAGCCACTAGAGAGTCCCACAGGGCTCCAATTTAGGGATAGTTTTCTTAGACATATCACTGATTAAAATGTTAAAGTAAGTTTGCAGACAACGCTAAATTGGGAGAATCCTTCAAAGGCAGAGAGATCTTAACAAATCCGAGGGCTGGGCAGTCACCAACCACATGAAGTTTAAGAGCAGTTTTGATCACTCAAACTGTTAAAAGTCATACACACACTATGTAGGTTGATCATTGCTATGGTATTCACCATAAAAACCTCATTCACTGACATAAAAACCTAAGAGTGCAGAAAAAACAATGCACAGAACTATTGAACACCTGGTTCAAACAGCTACATTTGAAGCAAAGGATATAAGCTATTAGAGTTCAGTAGATTATGAAACCACACAAAATCCAGTCATTTGTGTAAATAAGATTTATCAAATGGCTAGGACACATTCCCCGTGTTCTTTTAAGGTATTTTGTAATGACACTGATAGATGAAATGCTTGGATGCCTGGCTCCATAGGCTATAACACTGCCAATACTCCAAAATTAATCAAAATGACAATTCAAAGCTATTTGCCTCTAGTTATTATAGACAGGCCAGTTGGATTTTGCACAACTTATCTTAAATGACTAATGAAAGACCCTGGAAAGACAGTCACCATTGCTTTCAAGGTATGCATAACATCGCTCCAAGCTGAACTGTTAAGAGACACTCTAGAATGCAAAACACTTTTATTACAGTTGTTGACAAAACATGGGCCCTTGGGAAGCATTATAATTGTTAGTAAAAAATAACCAAGATTTTCCATTCCTGTGAAATGCATATGTATCTGAAATATACCTCTGAGCAAAACAGAAGAGTTGGTTACAAATGAGGGTTAGAGTAGAGCTGGAAAAGCCTTCAGGATTGAGGCCTCATAGACTTCTCAGAACATCAAAACAAAATAGTGATATCTTGTTGAATTCATTTTTTCTACAAACAAGTCTCCAGACCAGGCCTACAGAAAGGTCACTATTCAAAACTGTGGTCATTATTCAATAAGATTCTGGCCATATGCAACACAGAAGACATTTGATGCCACTGGAATCCTCTCTTCTACACCTTTCACAGTGTCAAAAAGGCCGACTCCAGAGCTTAGAAATAATGTTTTCCTGAGATCTGTTTTGCTTCGTTTTTTAAAATGGAGCTAAGGCTCAAGTATAATTTGGGCACTGGATGATTAATGATACCACTACAAAAGAACACAAAGCTCAGAAGAGCAAAATAGGAAAGCAGAGTTTGTACTTCCACAGCCTGAGCTGACAACGCCCCTATACAATCCTAGGAGGCAAAGACTTGCAGCAGAGCCAGAACCCACCTCTGTGTTCCCAGCAACGCTAACAGAATGCAGCTGAAGAGAAACAGCAGTAATGGCTTCTTAAAGCATTTGTTTGCTATTGGGTTTTTGTTGGTGGTGGTGTTTTGTGTTTGTTAATATACAGAAAAGGATATTTTTCACAAATAAGTTAGTTATCTTCATTGCTCTCTTGAAGCTAATCCCAATAAAAGGCACTTTTTGTTTCTTACATGCTTTGTCACTTATACTCTTAGCAGATGTCTATTCAAAACAACCCAAACTACTTTACTATCAGAAGAAAGCCCTGAGGTCGCTCTTACCTACTTTCCTGCAATGCATAATCTTTAAAATTCATATCATTTTTTTCCATGATAATTTTGTGATCTCTTTTGATGCTGAAAATACTATTTTCTTTTCTTTCCTGGGAGGAACTGCATTTTAATCAGGCTTCCCAGAAAGAGCTTTTGCTGATCTTAATGTGAAAAGAAAATGCAAAGGGGAAAAAAAAAAACAACAACCAACAACACAAAACCCAAAAAACAGGAAATGTAACTTCAGAACAACAGAGCTCATTTGGTAGTGCAGAAGTGGCTGAGGTCCTTAAATTCTCTCTTCTCTACAGATCACAGAAAAAAAATGTTCAGAAGGATGAAATACATTATGTCTGCACACTGCTTGGCTTCTACTGCACATCACAGGAACATCTGGAGAGATGTAATTACAGCACAAACAGCTGCAATGCCCCCACTTGCTAATCTGAGTCATTTCACTGTCACCTTGTGCTCCCTCACCAACTGCCACTCCTACCCAGTGACCTGCATTTTATGACTCCATTCTCAGCCGCGCTGTATTGCCATACAAATATTAAACAGCAATAGGATCAGTGATCTATTCACAGAGCAGGATGGTGTCAGTGCTGTGAAGCGCTGTCTCTGTGAGCAAACCAAATACTAGCCCTGTGTGACAAACAGATATCCAAGTCATGCCCTAAAGCACTTAGAGAACTCATGCATGACTCGGGATTCAATGATCGTGTCAAAAATTTGTCACTCTCCTAATGAGTCCCTTGCTTTGCGTACCACTTCACTCTGCTGATGTGCACAGTGAACAGCCACGTACACAGAGCATCATAAATCTGAATGCAGTATTCCAAGCAGCAGAGATGTTCATACTGATGACATCCACTGAGAAGAGAGAGTTTAATAATAAGCCACACAGAGCAACACACCACAGCTCAAGCTGCCCTAAAAATGCCTGACCAAAACCTACTTGGGAACTGCAAAGGCAAACTCACTGGAGCTTTTGGTGTGGTAGAAAGCAGATCTTCACCTCCTGAGACAACTAAGAGCCTGGATGTTTACACTCCACATACCTCCACCTGGTAAAAGCAAATTCATGATCTTCAGGTACCTCTCAGCTGATGTTCCATTACATACAGTTTCAATTGAGGCAGAAGAGACTCACAAGAGTGAGGAGGAAAAGCACAGGTCACAGCTGACAGTGAAACCCATCACTGCCCATCGCTGACCTGACAGATACACCAAACTGGTTTGGACTGTATGCCACTACCCCAGTTATGAGCCCTAACCAGAGCATTATATGAGATCCCTACAAGTGAACTAAGCAAAGCATTCAAATATAGAAGACTAAAGAACAAACATTAGGTCAGTTTCGTATCTTCCTGGCAGTATCAGAGATGCTCCCAGATGACACATTAGAACACAACCTATTCAGTGTTAACAACCTTGGGAGACAGCCAAATTCACTTCTAATTCCCTCCCTTTTCAGTAAGGAAGCAAGATTCACTGACGTTGTCACTTCACTGAAAAGAGTATAATCATGTAAGGCTATGGAATTGCTTACAAAACAACTTCACACCACACTAAAATACAGCAATTTGTTATTTTATTGAGTGGCAGTCTGACCTGTTTTGACGAAATAGCTCAACCTGAGCATAAGGTTATCAGACTATTAACATTGCATTTCAAGGAATATTGTTAACAGATGGAATCTTAATTTTTTAATACATTACTAAATGCATTAAAAAAAAAAACCCACAAAAATAAGCACGAAAACTGGAGAAAAACAGTCCCTCACTGCGAAGACATCAGCTAAAAAACCCAAGTAACTCTTCATTTCATGGATGTTCGTGGCTGAGTCTGAAACACTGAAACTGCCCTTATCTCTCTCCACTTTGAAGCGTAAAGATGCCTGACTCATTTTCCATTTAGCCAGAAAAAAAAACTTGACAAGACAGTAGTTTATCACCATGCAGTGAGCCTCCCTTAGTTTTGTCACAGCTCTAATGCTACTCAGAGAAACAGCAGCACTCTGCTTTTATGGAGTGCCTTTGAGAGAAGGGTTACACGTTCAGAAAAGCAATATAAAAAATAGGAGTTGGGAAGAAACCTTAGGAAGAAATCACATCAAGGAAGATCTGTGTGGGACCAATCACAGAATCAAAAGAATATCCTGAGCTGGAAGGGACCCACAAGGATTACTTAGCCCAACGCTGGGCTCTACACAGCACCTCCCTGTTCTTAGGCATACACTAAAAGGAAGAGCTGTAATTCCCTATTTCTGACCCCAGCAATCTTTAGAACAATAATGGATGCTACAGTGAAACAAGAGACACCTGTGCTTCGCCCAGGGGAAAACAGCAGAGCTTCCAGACCTTGCAGGATTCTGTCCTAAAGATGCCCTAATCACTCCAGAATAAGGAAAGCATCCATAAGAATTTGGAAGCAGGATTTAGTCAAGTGGTTACCACAGATGGCAGGTAAGGGATGAAGCTCTAGATAAAGAGCCACGTTCTCAAAGCTAACTTGAAAGCCAGGCTTTCACTGCTAGCCCAGGGACATGCCTGAAGCAGCTCAAAACTCATTATATAAAAGTTTTTTTTCCTCAGAGCATCAGTACCAAAATCCTGACGCAGAATAGAAGTTTATACTGTCTAAAACGGTACACAGTGCACCCATGAGAGAGAAATCTTGCTATGAAACCAAAACTGTGAACAAAGGGGGCATTTCTCAGGACAGTTTGAAAGAAGCCCTGGTTAGACAAGTTTAGAGACTGAAAAAATATATATGATTCTGAATTGTTCCAAGCCTGAACTAATGCAACAAATTACAACTAAAAAGGAACTGCCTTTTAAGATAGCCCTGCATTCAGCTCACAAGGAAGCAAAATTGCTTCAGACACAATCTTGGTGATACCAGGCAACATACCTGCAGGTAAGCCAGTAGCCAGAAACAGAAAGAAGAGTTGAACTCAAACTGCTGAAAGGGCTCTCTGAATACACAGCACTCCTCAAGAAGCAGCCTATGTCCACAACGATGCTCTCCCTTCAGAGGCTACCCTTATATGAGCCCATCTCTATGAATAGCATCGAAGGTGGGAATCACCCTGAGCAAGTCTGCAGATGATACCAAGCTGTGTGGTGCTGTTGACACACCCGAGGGATGCAGTGCCATCCAGAGACCTGGACAGGCTGAGCAGTGGGCCCACATGAACCTCAAGAGGTTCAACAAAGCCAAGTGCAACGTCTGGCACCTGGGTTGTGGCACCCCCACTATCAACACAAGCTGTGGGATGAAAGAATACAGTACAGCCCTACCAGAACAGACTTGGGAGTACTGCTGGATGACAGTCTGGACGAGTCAGTACAGTGTCCTCACAGCCCAGAAAGCCAGCTGTATCCTGGGCCACATCCAAAGCAGCATGGCCACCAAGGTGAGGGAGGTGATCCTGCCCCTCTACTCTGCGCTGAGACCTCACCTGGGGTACTGCATCCAGATGTGGAGTCCTCAGCACAGGAGAGACACGGACCTGTTGGAGTGAGTCCAGAGGAGGGACACAAAAATGATCCCAGGGATGGAACACCTCTCCATGAGGACAGGCTGAGAGAGCTGGGCCTGTTTGTACTGGTGAAGACTCCAAGGAGACCTGGGAGTGACCTTTCAGTATCTAAAGGGTGTCTAGAAGAAAGAAGGTGGCACTCTTTAGCAGGGTCTGTTGTGAGAGGACAAGGGAAAATGGTTTCAGACTAAAAGAGGTGGATGCCCTGTCCTTGGAGACATTCAAGGTCAGGCTGGACAGGGCTCCGAGCACCTGATGGAGCTGTTCATTGCAGGGCAGTTGGACTAGATGGCCTTTAAGATTCCCTTCCAACTCCAATGATTCTACAATTATAACAAGGCATTTTCTTTCTGTTCCTTCTCAAGTAAAAAGTGGGTTCTGCTTTCAGAGAGACATCTCAAGTTAGTTGATTTTTTCTTTTCAGAAAGAATATTGCCTCATTTTTCCCCTTCCAATCCTTTTAATCTATTGGGGAAAAAAATTAAAAACCCCACCTTATTTCCACACTTTTCAGTGACAAAAGGTTACTGGAAATAATGTCAGTATCAGATACTTAGAACTTTTACCATGAGGCATAAAAGGGTACATTCATTCACCTTTTTAGTTTGAGGTCTGGAATACCACGTAAAAGTATCAAGAAGGCATGGCCACAGCAGCACAGTCAGGGTAGGAAAGGGGAAGGGTGCTTACCCTCAGCCAGGAGAGGCAAATGGTCTGTTTGCACTGTGTGGTACCTTGGGGACAAACTGAACATAATTTCATATTAAGTAAAGGTAAAAAAAAGTTGAAACTAAGTCTTCAGAGAGATAGCACTTAATGAACAGAGGATATAAAGTTTTTAGAAGGTGATTATCAGAACTTTCCATTTCTTTTAATTTAGGCATATTATGATAAGACAGACAAGTACTTTCCTCCTGGGCTCTGGAGAGCTGATGTTTTTTGCTTTGCATTCCACTAGGATGCTTTAATCCTTCATTCCCCTTATTGGGATGATACCTCTCTTGTCTTCGTTCAACTCAGAACCCAGACAGAGGATGCTACGAGTCTGAGAGCTGGCTGCAGCAGCATGTGTTTAACTGCTGACACCCATGAGCAGCAGTTTATGCCCAAAGGCCCACAGTGCAATGACAGGACTTCAAGAACATGGGCTCTCAGCATCTCACATGCTCGTTTGGCCAGTGAAAGGACAACACTACTCTAGTGGCTAAACTTCACAACAATATCTTCAACAATATCTTCTTTTGCTCATCATCCTAAGCTAAGAGCTTATTTAAAAAAAAAAAAAAAAAGCCTGAGAAGAAACAGCTTTTAATCTTCTGCCATAAAAGAAACCCAACAACTTTGGCGTGCTGTGCCTTGCGACGCACTAACAGTAGATGGCCTGGCAGCAAAAAGCAGAGAAGGTGGTTTCTGTCCAGTCTGCACATATCTGAGAGCAAGAGAGTGAAGCAGGCGTACAAGCAGAAGATGCCATTGACTTCAGTTGGCTTATGCCTCCCATCAAACTCCAGTCTGAGGCCTTCAAGGAAACCTGGAAATTACAACTGCATGGAAGAGAACCCCCTGCTCCCTATATGCTACAGCATAAATCTGTGGCATATCTCCACTTAGTTTGATCATTCTAGACTGATCTAGTGGGTAGCAACCCTGTCCAGAGCAGGGGGGTGAAACTGGATGACCTTTAAGGTCCCTTCCAACCTCAACCATTCTGTGACTCTATAGGATGACAGTCATTGCTTTCTCCACAGAATGCTACACTTCAATGCAAAGTAATATACTGCCTTCAGTTACACTGATGAAACCCTCTGTAATTTCTTTCTCCTAGTCAGTGTCCCAGTGACTCATCTACTTACCAGCTGCACATCTGCTTGACAAATTTGAGAGATCTTTCTTATGCAGTATGTCCCGAGTGTCTTTCCAGGGTCTCATGCTTCAGCTCTTTACCATTTAGAGGATATTGCTCTATTTATTCTCAGCTTCATGGTCCTCTTAATGTTTATCTACCAGCCATATTTCAAGCCACTGTAGTTACAGATAAGGCATTCTGCATCTGATTACTGGCCCAGTTATTACTTGCTTTGTCCTCTATATTTAGATGTATTTTACATGTTTGCTGGCTTCATTTCCACACGCTATTATCCTTGTCAGAGAAAGATCATAGAAGTGGCAGGCGTAACAATGATCCTGTGGCCAGTTCCAGTAACAGTTTACCAACTCTGCCCCACAGTCATACCCCCTTAGTCATGATACTCAGAGTTACTGACTGCTTGCAACTTACAGCGAGCTGGAAATGAAAAACAAGCTACACTCTTACCTTTTTCGTGTGTGGGGTTTTTTTTTTTATTATTATTATCACCTACCAAAACACTGATCCATTTGTTCTCTTTTAAGCTTGATGATATTTCCAGCAGTTAATAAAAGTTCAAAGGTGCATTTCATTATTAATTGAAAAGGGACCTAGTTTTTTAACTACCTTTAATTTGCATAGTTTGCCTAAGGTCATGAGCTTTTGCCCTTGTAGGAAAATCTGGCTAGATAAGATGCAAGGAGGCTCCCACTGACTTCAGTCTCACACCAAACGCTCAGTAAGATATTTTATTTTGGTTATTAAATAAACCTTACAGTGCTCAAGCTCATCTATATTCTGCTTTAGACTCATCCTGTTTCTCCTTATTTGCTTGCATTTCTTACATCAAAAGATATTTCAAGGTTTCTTTTGACATCCCTACGACCAGCTTGACAGGCAGTCCCTTAGGTAATCGGATCCCTCTGTGTACAGGTGTGGGTTCCAGTGGCTGAAGTGGGAATTACAACAAATTTGTTTCATGGCTGTTACCTAGGAAAAGGCTCTACAAAACAACAGCATAACCACCAACAGAAGAAACCTGTCTGTCCAGCTCCTTAAGACTCGATCTAGTGTGTCATTGTCCGTTTTCAAGCCTGAGCTGTGTCTTTCATTATACTAAAGGTCTCCCTTCCTATTAATCTTGTTGAGCAGCTCTCCTCTCCAAGCTCTGCTGCCCACAATTTGCGATTCCTTATTGTTGAGCATCCATCACACATAAAACTGTTTCTAAGCACCCCATTACTCATATATTTAGGGATGTCAAAGAAAGGCCTCCATGTAGCTCCCAAAGCAGTTTAGAATTCCCTTCTGCTTTCCTATCAAAAAGGCAAAAAGGACACAAACAGCATCTTATTTGAACTTACCAGGAAGGTAAATTTCCTTACATAGAAAGTTATAAGGATGAGCAAGGCAAATAAAAGCAACAATAAAGTACAGTACATTTACAGTTTATGATGCAAAAGCTGATATCACAAGGCTCAACTGAGCAAGAATCCAGTCGTAAGTCCTTCAGGTGACATTTTCAGTGCTGATACAACAGAACAACTTGACCCTGTATGGAAACTAACTCATGTTCCCTCTCTGTCATATTATAATTTATATTACATTACCCAATGGCATTTCAGAACTTAAGCTCTTAGAGCCACCTTCTGCTCCACATGGTCTTCAGTTTGGTTCTGGGACCATCTCTATAAACGGTCATGACACAGAGCTGTGTCCTGAGAAGATCCGGTAAACTTCTGGAAAACAAATGAAGAAACTCACCAAACTCATCAATATGGGGTACCTAAAGAATTATCATTGAGTCAAGAACTTCCATAAGTCTCAGAGGAAGTTGTGCAGCTCTTCCCTAAACAGCAGATCTGAAAAAGTTGCACTTCACACACTTATGAAAAGAAAGAGGAGGATCAATTGATTTCCAGGGTCTATCTATTAATGGATTCCCTTTCCCAGCACAGGATTGCTGTGCTCACTCATTTACTCATTCATTCATCACATCTCTGCAGCTGCGCAAACAGATTCTGTAAACAAAATCTTTTCACCAGCAAACTCCCACTGTGCTGGCAATATTAAGTGGCAAGCACACAAACACCCTGCAGAGAAGCAGAGTTCATTGATATTTCTTTTCCCTCTTTTCATATAGTTGACACTGCTTTACAATTGACGTAAAAAAAAGTAATAAACCTCAATATATTAAGTCTCCATACAGACTGGTTGCTGAAGGCTTAATATCAGCCATAATTATTATCCATAAAATGTTATTGAATCAAATCTTAAAACTTAATGCTGCCTTGTTTCAGGAGATAAAGAACAGTATATGGCTGGCAAAGCAGAGAAAGAAGGTTGATCAAAAGCTCAGTGTTTCATGTGGTCTCAAACTCTAAGAATGAAAGGGACTGGGCACTTCAAATGTTATCCAAAATCCAATGAGCTGGATTTTGTCTCTTTGACAGAATCTAGTGGCACAAATAGATATTCAGGAGATGTTCTTATTTGAGAACACGATGCTACTGCCCAGATGGAAGACACAAATGTTGAGCTGAGGACTGGTGAGCATTGCTCCTTTGAGATGCTGTGATGCACCTCAGATTGTAATCTGCAATTAGTAGTCAAACCACCTCAACGCTGAGGGGCTCCCCTAAACTGCAACCTCCCTCCATTTGTCGGAGCCCTTGTGCTCCTCACAGCACCTTGATCAGCTTCAAAAACAGCCATTTGCCTTTCCAGCTCACGTGTTAATGCATGAGCTCCCTATCTGCAAAGCAGTTCCCTGGCCAGAACGCATCAGGCAGCTGCTTAATGGAGCACTCAGGCTGCCCTAACACTTACAGCTGATTAAGACCGATATTCTCCCTGCCCACAAACATTTTATTTGACTTTCTGCAATCAGAATATCATCAATAATCCAGTTATCTTCTTCCTTTTTTGTAGTACACAACTGCAAGAATCTCATCTCTCCAAAGAGCTGAGAAGAAGAATGTGACGACAAGAGAGCAGGGAAGATGCAAAGTGGACTAATGTGTGCCCTCCCCTACCAAAAAGCCATCATGCTTCCCAGCAAGAGCCTATTGCTCCTGAGTGAAGCAAGCTTCATCTCCTCCCTTCCTTGGCTGCTGAGCTAACTAACCATTACGTGGACACCTCATTGCCCTGTTAGCTGAGATATCACCCAGGTGAACCACAAGCTCCTGTGCTTTACAAACAAAGTGAGCTTCTGTCTTCAGGGCCAAAGCTCAGGCCAGCCTTGACTATAGATCCACTTTCCACCTCTGTAATGCACCTATTTGGCAAGGTAACCATTGAATGGGGAATGCTTTATGAAATAGTTCCATCTTTTTCAAAAATATAGCAAGTACTGCAAGGAAACCATGCAGAAGGGTAATAGAAAATACGCATAGGGAAACCTATTCTGAAATGTCTACGTAAAGAGAAGCCAAGGAATTCCTTTCCTTAAAGATCTTATTAACCTTTTGCTTATGAAAGGAGATTACTGATCAAGAGCAAGATGAGGTCAATGCAGTAATTATATTTTGAATCCCCTTCAAACAAGCCTCTTGCACAATGTAAAACAAAAAGAAGTTGATAAAACAAATTGTTATTTAAACCAAGTCTTTTGGAAGAATTATTAACCTATAATAACTATTCTGGCCTCCTCTTCACTCTTGAAAAGTAATATCTTCTCATTAGCTTCAAGTTTAATTAGTGTCGATAATGAATTGTCCCTCAGAAATAACCACTGCATCACGCTCCCTGATGCTGACACACGCTGTCCTACAAGTGGAAAGGCCAGAGGGCAACTTCTGAAGACAGGCAGCTACTCAGCAGATCGCGGATGCTCTCAAAAAATCATTTAAATACAACAACATGAAACAAAAACCCACAACCCAATAAATTCATTTGAAAGACAAATGTTGCAAACAGTTCAAAGCAAAGAGGATTCCAAGTAGCTTTGCCAATAATTGCTGCAGTGTTTCCAGTAAGATGCTCTGCTCTAATTTCTTGCTCTTTCTTGGCCTTTTGTGGGAAGCAGAAAGAAACATTGCTATTTAGTACATTCCATATGAGAAAATTGCATTCAACACTTTCATTCTAACATAATCAAATACTGCTTTTTCCACCTTTGGTTTCTGCGGTCTTTCTGTAAAATAAATATAATAATGCTTAGAGATGTCAGTAGGGTGATAAGGCTTAAGGAATTTTGAGAAGTAAGATGAAAGGGGCTATAAATAGCCCAGACATTCTAGTGCATCTGAGATAGCTTGGTACTTAAAGAGCCAGTAGAAACAGCGTGAGAATGCCAATGTACGTACTGAAATCAGAAGGCTGTTGCATCTTGTAGAGCTCTATGGTTTCCAACAGGTGAAATCACAGGTATTCAAGCTGCACATCACAGGCACTACAGTGACTGCACTCATAAAAGCTCATGCAAGCTTTCAAAACTCAGCTAGAAAGAAATCTCCAATGACATTAAAGTCCTGGAAAGAGCATGATGTGGAAAATATAAACAGCTCCAAAATGCCTACTGAGGCACGTCACTGAGTACGTACATAGATAGGTATTACCTCTTCCTAACAGACGTCAAGATATACATAGTACAAGTAGTCAAACACAGCCACGTCATCCCCCACACTCACCACCAAGTGTTGTCTTTTCTTCATCTGATCATCTCACCACAGAGCCATCATCTCTCCCTTGGCCCAGCTCATAGCTCAGAGAAAGCTCCGTGGTTTTCTCTCAAGAAATTGTTTTATAAGACAGGAGACTGGAAAGAGCTGCTTGTGAGTAAGAAGACTGTGAGAAGGTTGCAGAAAGAGCCTACACCTCTTCCTTTACAGTGCATTGCTACAGTGGACGTCTAAGTCCAAACCACTTCCACGTATGTACTTGTTTTAACAGGAAAGTTCCTCTGCCTTGCTATAAGCAATCAGCAGACTAATTGGAAGAGCCGCTAGAGACAGGCTTGTAGAGAGCATACCCCTTGTTTCTAGAAAGATCTAGTTCAGGCCTAGCATCACAATTTTGCCATTTGTAATCCTGGAAGAAACAGGCACATCACTGAAGCTACCAATAATCTAAAATCCCACAATCTGTATTAATTTCCAATACCTTAAGCAGAAAAACAGAAACAGAGCTCCTCACACCGTATCCATGAGGTTTTCCCTTCCCTAAAAAGCTAAGATTGCCATTTGGGCTTTAAGAAAGGATAGTGTTCTAACAGGCAAAAGCATGGCTCATAGTTTTTACAAAACCAGAAACCCAATCTTTTGTAACATCAGGCAAAAGCACTGTCATTTGAAGTTTTGGAAGTTGGCTTTCCCTTAGCAGGAAGGAAATAGCAGCACTACGATTAGCTCTGCAGGCATGGAAGTAAATCAATACGGGAGGCTGTTGTAGTTTTTCCTTAGAAACCTCAAGAGTTCAAATTGCATCTTACTGCCTTCATTGAAGTTATTAGAAACTAATAGTAATATGCAAAAAATAGCATCTTCCACCCAATGGAGTGTAGACGCCATCAGTACTGCCCTTGTTATGCCAAGTGTGTGCCACAGAATGGTGGAATTCATGCTAAAGCTTCTGCTGGCTCTAACTCTTTGTGTGATGCTCTCTTCCTCCATGCTCACTCACTGCCACATTCACTTACGGCAGACCCAATACTGCAAGACAGTTAAGTCAGCATTAGAAAGTCAGAGCAGAACCTGAATCCTGCAACTACTCAACAACTCTTCGTAAAACACTAAAGGTCAGTGGCAAAAGTAAAACCAAATGCAAAATACCAACTGATAGAGTATTTCCACATCGCAGGGATCACTTTGTATTCAGCACCTATTTTTCCATGCTTGCTTCTATCTTTGTGCAACAGTGTACCATTTTCTTTAGAATGTCTGTGGCAAGAAAATAGCCTGGAGTCTGCGGAGCAAGCCACCAGCTCTACCTGCTGGATCCAGACAGAACAATTCAACCACGCGTCCCATCCTACAGGAGGGACACGTGTAGACGATTCTCCATCACTACCACTGACACAGTTTATAGCTTCTGAGAACAGAGATATCTAAGTCCTATCTGTGTTGTCACGGCATATTTCTGAGTAGCCATGCTAAGCAGTATAGCGACAACCAAGAAACTACTTGGCTGCCTCAGTCATAAATCACAGCACCCATGTAAATTAGACTTTAGTCTCAGAATGTGTTTCTTGCCTAAATATTTAAACACATAAATAACTTCCAGCAATTCCAGCTTGTCATTTTAAGCTTTCTGACATTCATTGTTCAGAGGAAAAGAAAGGTCAGACTTATCAAATCTGCATTTATGCTTCCATGACATTTTTCTCCAACCAAGTTTTTTCTGAATTAGAGGAGCAAGACAAATGTGGCACATTTCAGAACAGACCTTTCCTGGCTCAGCACTGCAGCCCTGCTGAGCAGCTCCTCCACAAACAGCTGCTAAGGCTCAGAGGGCAGAAAGAGATGTGGAAGGCAGGCAACTTGGACTGTTTACTGCTAGACATATCCCTTGTCAGCATCCTAGCCTCAGTGCTCCAGGTTCTGGGTAACCCAAGCAGATGCTTGGGAAGTGTCCAGGTACACCTGACTGCTGCTTGGGAAGAAATATCAAAATGGACTCCCAGAACAGCATCAACCCAAATAAGTGAGCACAGATACATTGGGAAGGTGGTGTTTTCTTGACAATGACAAGGTCCATTCATGACTCTAAGATTTGTAAAATGTGTAGGAGCTAAATGCTGCCCTCACTTTCTCTATTACTTTTAGACTAATTCACAAATACTGTCATAAACCCAGATTATACTCCCTATTATAGAACATTCATGCAAGATATGCAGTGAGCCCAATGATGAGAATACATTCAAATACAATTCAGACACTGCAAGACCACCTCTGATTCTGCAGTGTGTTTCTACCTTTGTATAACAAAGCACTAAAGTTTTCTACTGCACTCCTCTGACGTAAGCATTTATTCTCCGCATTTAAGGATGAGAAAACTGAAGCACAAGATTAGAGAAGGTACGTTTTTAAAATCTGCTATAAATTCTCATACATAATAAAAAAAATAAACCCAATCAACTGTGCTCCTTTGGGTGTTTGTTGATGAATCTTTTACCGAATATACTTACAAATAGGAATATTTATAAGAACAACATGTTATGCCTAAGAGCAAACGAAATTTGCAGATAAAAAAAGACCTGGGAATCCCAACCATATTGTGCCACAATCTCAACTCCCACTGAAGAGGGCACCACCACACGACTCCCAGCAGAACCACATGGTATAGCAACCACAAAATGTTTTCCATGAAATACTTAAAGACTAAGCAGCATCTCTAACATCACCTGCCAACTCACCATTGACAAACCTGCAAAGCCCTGAGTGATATGTGGGCAGCAGGTACGCAGTGAACAAGGCACCATCATTAAGTGAGTCACGTGCTGTGAGTTTCCTCCAGCACTGGTGGTGTAGGTGCGTGCCTTGGCCAGGACCAGGGCAGGACAGCACAGAGACTTGGTGCTGTCCTGCCCACCAGCCCAGCCAAACCCAGCACTATTGGCTTCCTTCCTCTTCAGAAGGCATTGTCATTTCAAGAGCTAGGCGTTCTAACACCTAGAACAACCCAAGGGTAGAAGAAAAACCTCAGTTTGCACTAATGCATGTCTAAGAAAGGCAGAACAGACAAAAACTACTTGCACTAAAATGGAAGCCATTCAGAAGCCTTACTGCAATGATTCAGACTTATTCACTGAGTTCTGCCTGATTTACCATACGAGGAAGATCACATCTCACATACCAGATCCAATCCCTCGACTGTATATGAGAGAATAATGGAGAGCAACTGGAAAGTGTTTGAAGCCTTTTACAGCCTTCCGCTCTGCGTGGCGCAACTCCAAACTTTGTTCTTTGGAAACAAACAAACAAAAAAAACCCAACCAAAACAACAAAAAGAAAAGAAAAATACAACTATGAGACCTCCATCAAATGCTGATACCTCAGAAATATGTGGAAAACACTGGGGACTTCACTACAGTCAGCTTTCAGCTCAGAGCTCTGATTTGCATTTTCAAAACACCAACTTTCGAAAGCATATTTTCCTCCGCTCTGAAGTTCTTTCCAATCTCATGTAAGAAATTCCTCCTGCAGATGAGTTCAGGTGCACAGCAGCACTACCCTAAAGATGCAAAGCCAAATTGTCTCAGTGTTATAATAGTGGTGGTACGCAGCGAATGCAGTTTCAGGGAGAGTATGCGTGGCAAGTTAATAAAATTGGAGATGAAGGCCACTGTGCAGGAGTAATATTTCCCCTAGCCAGAGGATAAGAAGTTATCCACGGCTACTGAAGAAACAAAATTGGAATGTTAAATCTAATTCATGAATTAAAGTACACTGACCTTTTGAGGGAGGAATGACTCATTTTCATCCCTATATGCCCCTTTTTAATGTATGCTTCCCACCTTTGCATATGTAAGCAGCAATCAGTTCTCATGGAAAGTTACTTTATGGGCATTTCAGCTTATTAAATTTCCTGAGTAAACTTAACAAAGATGTATTTAGCAACACTTGTGGTCCAGGTACCCTACAGTAAGCAATATGGTTACCTGTGGCGTTAACATGATGAAATACAAACGCCTCTGCAGGGCCAGTGCACAGATGGGCTCTGCATCTCTACGGAGCCATCAGGCACTGAGAGCAGCTGCAGGATAGTAGTGCACAAATTCCTATGAACTCAATGGCTTGACTGTTAAACAACAGCACTCCAATAAGAACACCTTTTACCAACTGTGTTTGGTCACATGCTGAGACAAACTGCTTCATGCCCCACACAAACATGCTATTAAAAAGGGAAGGGCTTCACTTCAGTGGAATATCTCTCAGCCAGTATCAGAGCACAACAGCTAAGAAGAATACAGCATTGTTTACAGGACTCTTTTGTAACCTTAAACTCAATGGGAAGTCGGCTCCTTGCAGGTTTTTCTCATCCTGATGTACAATTCAATCTCCATTCCCAGAGAGGATAACGTTGTGAAAGTAATTAAGCAAGGTAATTACATCTTTTTCTTTCCTAGGAAGTACTGCAATCCTGGGCATCTCCAGCACTTTTGGAAAAAGAAAAACAAAACAAAAAAAACCCCCACTAAGTGTGTCAACATCAGTAAAGCCTCTTTACACTGTTGATGGGAGGATTGTGTTGTTTGAAATCCATTTCCAATTAGCTTAAGCAATGTAGGAAAGGCTCAGTTGCCTTAGGAAGGGCTTTAGTTAAGCCCTGTTCAAATTAGCTGCAATGGTGATAATAATTGCTGGAATCTGCACACTTACGGGCTGGTGGATGCTGCTCGTGCTGCTCTCACTGTGTCAGCACATCCTGCTGTCAGCAGGGCTACGTGGTGCAAATTTAAGGATGGCAGTGACATGCGGTGTTCATATAGGCAGCACCTTCACAATGCAAAAAGAATAGATTTTTAACATCCTCAGCTCCATGCTAAAAAGCTACGAGCAACGCCATACCGTGGTATGAACACACTACAGCTTAATTACAGGCAAAGCAGACAGAATTTGATAGCAATGTTGCACTTCAGAAACATCAGCGCAGAATTCAGGAGGAAGCTGGAATTGTTACAGGAGGTCAGGAACAGCTGCTAGGAGAAGGTACTGCTGTGAAATAGGTAGCTGAGCTCTGCATTCCTTCTGCTCCTCCTATTCCTGCATCCCTGCAATGGACTCTGCAAGGCTGTATTGCAGTAAAAGCAGCAGAGCCTTGCCTTCAGCGTGATTTCACTGGGCAGAGCTAACTGCTGCTCATCTCTCAGCAAAAACATGGATTTCTCAACAGTGAGGACGACACCCAGAACCTGATGAACTTTGCTTAAAGCTCTGTGCTGCACTCACAGCGCCTGTTCACTCATGAGGATATCCTTCACCCAGGTTAAAAACCACACCTTCATCCTCAAGGATGACAGCTATGCGCCCTCCAGCTCCCTCACTGCTAAAGGCACCGGAGCTGAACTAGCATTAAAAGCTAAGGCTGCATCTCCACTGCCAAAGAGGGAGATTCCTGAAGCAAAGGAACTGCTACTCGTAAAGAATTTCCCAAAGAGAGAGAAAAGAGCAGGTGGGGTAGGTTTGGACATCTTTATTGTTATTTTAAAACTATGTTTCATGGTAACATATTGAGGCAAGAGCTGCAGAAGGCAGGGAGGGAGCACTGGCCTCGCCCAGACACCTTACAGCAGGTGATCTCTCTGCCTCACCTCTGCCAAAACTGGCCCAGGGAGGGCTAAGCCAGGCATCTATCTCACTTCAGCCCCAAGCATGAGACTGATTCACACAGAAACTGTTCTGATGGTCCGTTTTGATTTTAGCTGCAGGTAGCAAGGAATGAGACGAGTTCCATTGTCAATTACTCACATTGCTGGCCCAGCTTTACAGCTGAACATTAAAAAAAGAATAATCAGTTACTCCAACTTTGTACTTAAAGCCCAGCACTGACTTCTCTCACCACTTGCAAACATACCTAAGTTTGTTTTGTGGTCCATTAAGTGACTACTCAGCGACACGCCACCAGCACCTCCACAGCTCCATAGAAACTACCAAACTGAGCTCACGGTGACAAGTTATTTGATCCTGCAGCCCCCTCACTATTACAGCCTTGGTATGAGAGCCTGAACCAGAGCTGGTGTGAAAGGTACCAGGCATAAGCAGGATGGAAATCACTCCTGATCATCAGCCCAAGTTACAAATTGGACTTCAGAGAGATGCCGATGCTATGTGAGCCCCCTCAGATACGCGGCTTCTTGTCATACTGCAGCTGATACAGCCCACCAAGTACTATCTACAGTATTAAAAGGGACAGGAATCAACTCGGTGCCAGTTCACTGTGGCTGAACCTGACTGACAGCTCAACTCTTGATCGCCATCCACGCACAGCGGGATGAGGGAGAAAACCGAGAAGTGCAGCCACTGACGGGGTGAGATAATGACAGGTTAATAACAAAGAAACAGTAATTGCAAGTAGCAAGAAATGCACCGAATGAGTGATGCACAGCACAATTGCTCACCACCAGCCTACTGATGCCCAGCCAGTCCCTGAGCAACAGCAGCCCCCCAGCGTTACCCCGCTGTTATTGCTCAGCGTCACACCACATGGTAAGGACATCCCAGGGACCGGCACGAGTGAGCTGTGCCGGTGCTGTCACCTCCCGGCTCCCCGTGCCGCCCAGCCCCTGCCTGCCTGCAGGGCAGCGTGAGAAGGTGGGAAGCCCTCGGCTCTGCTCAGCACCGCTCAACAATAACTGAAACATCCGTGCGTTAACATTATTCTCATCCTACATCTAAAACGCGGCACCGTCCCAGCTACTAGGAAGAAAATTAACACTTTCCCAGCTGGAAAAAAAAAAAAAAAAGCTGGGAGAGAACCGTTTTCTTTCACGTTTGCCTGTCACCCATCGTACGTTTAGAAAAGGGCAGTAACGCCGATAGCAATGCCCAATAGCATGCGCGTATCACTCTGACCGTCAGATTGAGCTTCGGAATGCTTCCGCCGTTCCCCGAGGTTCGCCCGCACATAACCTTGGGAATCCCTCGCAGCCCTTCGAGTAAAGAACACACCCTAAAAAAGGACGGGGAGCGTCAGGCAGACAGCCTGACCTCGCTCTCCTGAGGCTAACGATACTTCCACCCTCGGGTCCTACTTGCGGCTGCCTGGCGCAACGCCCGCACCGCATACAAACCCCTAAGCAGCCCTCCTGGCCCCCCAGCCCGTCGGTACGTTGGGCGGCAAGGACGAGCCGCAAGGGGAAGCCGCGGCCGGCGGGGGGAGCTGGCAGTGCCCGGCATGCAGCGCCCGGCTCACCTGCCGCCGAGACGTGGAGGAGGAGGCGGGGGCGGGCGGCTCGGATGGCCGCCGAGAGCCCTCGCTCGCCGCCCGGAACGGCTCCGCGGCGCTCGGGCATCACCCGCACCCGCAGCCGCCCGTCTCCGGTGCGGAGCCAGCCGGCGAACGGCTCGCTGAGGTCGAACTCCAGGCGCGCCCCGGCGGCGCAGCCGTCCCGCAGGCTGCCCTCGCCCACCTCCAGCACCAGCTGCTTGGCGCGCCGCAGCCGCCGCCCGCCCGCGGAGGGGCCGCCGGGGAGGACGAGCGGCGCGGCCGGCGGCGGCTGGGAGGGCCCTCCTCGGGCGGCGCGGAGCAGGGGCGCGCAGTCCAGCAGCAGGCGGCCCGTCGCCGAGGAGCGGCCCGGCGGCCCCAGCACCAGGTCCCGCACGTAGGCGCGGAACAGCGAGGGCACGACGAAGTCCACCGCCAGACTCCTTCTCTGCAGCCGCGACAAGCCGGGGCCGTCCCGCGGTCCCGCCGCCCCCGGGGCCAGGCTGAGGGCGAGGCAGGCGGCGGCCAGGAGACGGGCGGACAGCCGGCCCCCCGCCATCACCCGCCCGGCCGGCAGCCCACGGGAGCGGTGGCCGAGGAGCGGCGCTGGCGCGGGGCCGGTCCGCCCGCAGCCGCTGCTGCGCGGGCTTTGCCGGCTCCAACTACCCGCCACAACGCGGGCATTACCCGGCGAGCGCTGACGTCACGCTCGAGCCCGCCCGTCAGCAGCCAATGGCGGCTCGGGCAGCCGTCATTATGCAAATAAAGGAGGCGTGGCCGGGGAGGCGGAGGCGCGCCCGGCGCCCATTGAGAGAAAATGGGAAAGCGCGCCCGGGCGGGCTGCAGCGCCCCGGGACGGGCGGGGCCGGGGCCGGAGACGGAGACGGAGACGGAGCCGCCGCCGCGCCCCCGCGTGGGCCGCGCGCAGGGGCCGAAATCTGCGCGTGACCGAGGGCTGCGCGCTCCGGCTCTCGCCCCCCTCCGCTTTTTCTCTCCGGACAGGCAGTGATGGATAGCGCTGCCCATTTGTCTCCCTTCCCTCTTTGCTCCCAACCTTCTTTCCGTTCCTGGCTTCCCTCCGCCCCTCCTTGCCTCCATACGAGCCGAGGTCTCCCCAGCAGACCTGGGTGCGATCCTTCTGTTGAGAAAAATAAGAGAGAGACAAGTGAGGGGAAGGAATCTCACCGCAGAATTAATTCTGAAGAATCGAACGGAACCGTTCCATTTCAGAATGAAAACAACAGCCTTAAGAAAGGTTCATGTACCAATTTCCCTTATTTCTACCTATATTAAATACAATAAAATGGCTGTAATTGCGTTAGCGCTGCGCCTTAGGATAGCTAATCATAGCTCATTCATACTTCTGGAAGTTGCCTGCATGAATTAATGACTTCTTATTATCTCTTTAGTTTGATACTTAATGCATGTATATTTTTATAATCTAGGTACTTCAACTATATAATCATTAGGGTGCAATTATTCTGTCATGTGGTTATTCTTCTGCTTATATCAAATTAATGTTAATATACAGATACTCTGGAGCAGAACCACCGAGTAATTCCCCCATAATTGTAGCGCTAAAGAGTGTAATTGCAGGCACAGCGCTAGAAAAGAAACAAGATCTTTCTGCGCAGAGGAACTGAAGGAGGAACTTGAGGGCAACTGTCACATGAAGAGTTACATAATGCATCCCATACAGAAAGGCGCTTTATGCTACATTCAGCCCCATACAGGTGTGCAAACTCAAAGGCCATCCTTTGCCCAAGGAGGTTGTGGATGCCCCATCCCTGGAGGCATTCAAGGCCAGGCTGGATGTGGCTCTGGGCAGCCTGGTCTGGTGGTTGGTGACCCTGCACATAGCAGGGGGGTTGAAGCTGGATGATCATTGTGGTCCTTTTCAACCCAAGCCATTCCATGACAGTGTTTTCCCAACCGATGCTGGGCTGGGTACATGCCCTCTTTCCACTTCTTGCAAGCTCTTCTTGCTTTGCAATCTATTAGATTCACTTGCTCAACATGTGAACTCCAGCCATTCACTTTTAGCTTTCAGTAATACTCTGGTGTTTGGGTTTCCTTTCCTTAGATGAGCAATACTAGAAGAATACTGGAATACACGCAAGTGGCCCACTGGACTCTTCCATTCAGCCTCTTCTTTTACTCTGATGGTCAATCACATGAACATGCATGTCTGTGGGTTGGGAGCCTAGTCCTCAAACCTGCCTTCTTCAAATTCGGCTGGACTGCTGTCTTCCTCTGCTTGAGTACCACATGCTAGTGAGTCTCCCACAAAGAGGGATGGCAATTACTGCAGAAAAGCGGTGTGTTAGGCACAGGAAATGTTCTAAAAAATCCCTCAGATGGGTATTTTCTTGCTTTTGCAGATCTGATCTCTGTCATGTGAAGGCAGTACTGTGGGACTTCTGCAGTTTTCAGTTCTTTGCATTTTCCTCTTGGATTCGTCTGGCTTGAGCAGAATGCTCAGCTCATGTGAGTGAAAGGTGAGTCTTCCATGGCCATTAACAGTCTACACACAGGCCACAGTTTCAATTTCTAACTCAGCTACTAGGAACGGAGTAACTGGATCGATTCCTTTATCCCCAACATCCTGCCGAGACAGGGCACACCTTCCCCAATTATCTTTTTTTGCAGAGATTATAAAGGCATTTCACTGACCTTCCTCTCACCAGGAAGCCACAGTTGGCCCCAGCGATGAGTCACATCAGCATGACTAGAAACTTCACTCTCCTCTGAATGAGACAGAGCCATGCCTGTGCCTCCAGGTGCTCTCCCTTCAGTTGAGTCAGTTTCTGCCTCTCTTTAGAATGCCTTCTCTGCTCCTTTCACTGAGAAAACTGTTGAGCGGGTGGAAGTTTTGTGGTGTGGTTGAGCTAGGACGAATGGGATTTGCTTCTCATCAGTGTAAGCAATGTGAGAGCTGTATGGACGCGAGCGGCTCTGCCATCTGTTTGGGGGATGTTCCCTAGGGGACTATATGGAAAAAGCCCTGAGATGCCTAGGGACAGTGTACATGGGTGGGGGTACAGCCCTGCAACACATTGCTCTCAGTGAAAGTATCTGCATGTGCTTGGAAAAAAAACCAAAACCTTGGTCCACAGACTGTACTAGCAGCTAGCAGGCTGTTACCTAACAGTCCCAAAGAAATCAGCACATAAAAGTATATAGATGTGTACTTTTCCCACTGTATTACCTTGTTTTATTGCCACGAATCACAAGAAGGTTACAGCTGAAAACTGAAATGAAAAGGTATATTTATTAATAGGTACTAAACGAAATAGAAACAGATGTTAATACGTTGAAAGAGAGAAAGTGAAAATGGACCCATTAATGAAGAGAGGCAAAGAAATCGATAAGGGATCTCCAGTGGTTGAGTTGCCGAGCTGCCTTTTTATCTCCCTTTTTGATTGCTCTTTAAGGAGAAGAGTGGTATGGATATTTGGGAAAGAACTGAAGAGAGCTGTTAATGAGGGATAGGTAAGGAAATACTTTGTACAACTCTGTGATAGGCTGTGATCAGCAGATCTGGACAATATGCTTCCCAGGTTTTTAATTTAGCTAATGAATTGACTGTGTCACCAGCAATTAATTTTGAAAAGCAGAAGAGATCTCAGGATGTCTCGAAGGACGAGGGTGGGGTGAGATGAAATACAGCTCTAACCTTTACAATGGAGAGAAAGAGTCACATTGGCAGATGTCTGTATTTCAGCACCAGCAAAACAACGGAAGAGACTTAAGGCAGACAGGTACTTCAGTGGGAGCGTAGCAGTGTGCGAGCTGAGTGTGTTACAGTCCTGGAAGGCATATCTGCCAGGAAAAGACTCAAAAACCTCAAACATTGCAAATTTGTACCAGGATAACGATATTACTTCTTGGGGCTCTAATTGCATCTGTGTAGACATTGGAAAAGACCCAGAAAAAATTAATATATCCACATGCTACTAAACCTTTGCCAGGACTTCATGTGAAATATTAGTAGGGTAATACTACAGCTGGACAATATCATGAGGCCTTAGAATTAAGCAGAAGACTACTGGAAACTGCAGCACTGAGTGTAAGATAGGTATATAGTAGACTGAGCAAGCATCAGCAATTGCTTAGTTCTAACCTTTCTGCTAATACTTCACTGGTAACACAAACAGCGTCAACTCTAGGCAGTGCTGCCTTGGAAAGGCTTCACCCATAGCAAAAAGAATGGGGACAGTAATTTGGACAGGACCACTGAAATGTCAGTGAAGGAACAGGAGAGAAATGTTGCAGAGGAATTAAGCTAAGGCAACAAGGAAGCGATATCTAAGAACAGTGTGTTTCAGCTAGATTCTGGGAAGAAACAGCTACTACCGAGTACAAGCACTCCTGGTGCTATCCAGACGCCTTCTGTGTCTCCCTCCTACCTCTCAACCCAAAATGTTGGTTATCTGTATTCTGGGGATGTATTAGATCTAAAGTGTAACACCAAAACAAAGTGTCTGTACACAATAAACTTTTCAAGGAGGGAACTGAGGATTAGGACTGTGTCTAGATGTGTCAGGTTAGTGGGAAGACCCTGCAGTGGGATATGGCAATGTACCTCTTGCTTGGGACTGTGCAGGAACAGAGCATACTCCGTGTCCCTCTCTGTGGTCTCTTTTCTTTAGCATGCTGAGTTGAACTGCCTGAGGTGTGTTAGACCAACAGGATCCAGGTGACAGCCCAACCTTTACTTAGGTAGATCTTTCCTCACTAGGCTTTGGCAGAACAGTTGCTCATCAATTTGCATCTGATTTATGAAAGGCAGAGGTTCTTACTGTCTGCCTTGCTACCCTGAGTCCTGAGAAGAGGAAGAATTCGATTCAGAGCTTGTAATTGAGAGGCCAGATAAGAAATCCTATAAATCTGAACTGTACTGACTTCAGGGAAGCTTCTTCGAATTCACACTAATGAGGCAGAAAGCAGATTCTGGCCTTCACTCATCACTTTGTAGTTACTTTGGCTCCCTGAGACAAAGGCAGTGAATCAACGATGCTAATTACTTCATTCACAGCTTTGCTTAAAGCTACCTGCCCTTCCTTTGGCTGTTGAGTGTTTCTAAAGTAGCCTTCCATTTGCTGAGATAAAGCATAACAACTAATTTTATTACATTCTTTTTTTTTTTTTTCCCCATCTTTCTCATCATGTCAATTAGCGTGTTTGCATTTTAACAGAGATGCTGCCTGAAACCATTCTGGCTGCTAATGTCACAATTAGTGTTTCTTCCTGTTGGACCAATTATAGGTGATAATGTTAGTGTTTGACAGCGTTTGTGTTCTAATTGAGAGCCTGATTACTAATTGGGCGCTCAATTCCAGCCAAGCTGTTTCTTCTTCACGGGGTATCCCCTAGTCACAGCTTTTTACACATCCCTGGGATTACACATGGAAAATAAAAATAGATGAGTCATCACTTACATGAAATATTTTCTAACCTTCAGACAGTTTCATCTCTTCTCTTTTCTTCTTGATTACTCCAAGCATTTTTTCTTATTTGGTTGGCATGTTTATCAAGGACAGAACATGCCACAGATATAAGCAGGATGGAGCTTTTGAGTGACAAGTTTAATCCATCATTTAATGCCCACACTTTCAAGTGTCAGCCCTGAACCCCCTGATGGCTAATATCACCCAACACCAGGGTGCATCAGTACAACAGTTTTGCCCATTAAAGGAAACAAACAAATCAATGCTGAAAACGCATCAGTCTATGAAATGGAGAAAAACAGCCTATAAAGCAGGTTCTGGGATAAGAATGGAGTAAGATGAATTACTGTGCTTATTATAGGGGGGAAATCTCATTTCTTAAAAAAAAAGAGAGATGTGGTCTCACCTCACTTTCAGTGCTATGTAAAATAGCACAGGGACATTTGACTGAATTACCTCTCCTGTAAATCTGTTTGCCTCACCTTGCATAAATGCAGGAGTCTGCTTTTAAATCTGCAGCAGAATTTATGTCCATTCAGATGCTGACGTGCACGAGTAAGGTTATAAAGCATATGGAATGGAGCGTAAGAGCAGAGCAGGGTGGAAGCTGGTAAGCACCATATTTGTGCAGTCTGTGTTGTGGCTTTCCTACCTAGTGGTATAAAACACATCACCAATCAAATGGGATTTTTTCCCTGATCACATGGATGAGCAATATACAGACACAAATATGAACTTGCCTTGCTTCAGTTCCCTCAAGTGAATTGCGTTTACAAGAGGGAAGAAGCTGATTTTATGGCCTTTGAAGCGATGGCTGAAATTTCAACACCAGTCAAGCTTCTACAACGTTCCTGTTTCGCAGATACTGAAAGACCTTGCCGGGCTCTGGAAAGCAGTTTCTCCAAGAGAGCTCAACTGACCACATGAATTCAACAGAGCTGTACCATGAAGTCAACTGACAGAAACCACAGTTTCCCCAAAACACTGTAAAGTAGCTGGTGTGGTTTAGTTTCACATCAGGAAGAGCCCTCACTGCTAGGCAGTACTCACTAGGCAGCTCCCAGCTGGGTCTTGCCTTCTCCTAAATATGTTTATCTGAATGGACAGCAGAACCAGTGATGTTTTGGGCACAGCTTCCCTGTCTGTGAACTTTGCAGAGGAGGATCAACATGTAGCTCAGCTTGCCTGAGTTGCAGCTCTAGTGCAAATCAGTTTGCAGTTTAAAAGCCTTTGCTTGCAGGTGTTCTGGTTTTACAGTTCAATTCTTCAGGATTTTAGTTAAGCACATGGCTAAAACATACAGATATGCTTATAAAAGATTTATTAGCACCAACTCTTTTTATGCTGGAGGTTGATCCGCGTGAGAAAATAAAATACTGTGTACATTCCTCTGACTCCATTTCCTTACTGCTGCCATAGGATCTCAAGCTTTGAGGTTTTCAGACATCCTCTTGGGTAATGCCTTTTCCTCCGACACACAGAACCTGTCTACCTTGTGTAGCCATATCCTTCACCCAGTGCCCCTCTTAACGGAGATGTACTGCCTTCCTCTTTTCTATCTGAAACCACATGCCTGACATCCTTCTGAGTTTTGCCCAGGTTGTCATGCTCTATGACTTCCAAGGTTCCTGCTGATACATGGTCTTTCTCAATCACCTGTCTGGGGTCTCTCAACCTGCTGGACACCAGACTCTGTAGCCAAGCTATACCTGAATACGTTTCACATAAAACCCAAGCATTTGTGGTTTTGCTGTTTCAGAGCATCAGCCAGACTACCTCCTTAATACACAGGCGTATTCTCCAAACTGTTGCTATGAATAAAATGATCTAGGTCTGCTTTCGAGGATTAAGGCTTGGCACATCAGTGGCTTTTGAAATGATTTCTGAATTTATTATATGCAGTAACACTACTAAATCTCATTCTTTGGAAGTGGAACAAGTTCACTGAGGGTCTTTGGATCAGTGTGTTAGAATCACAGGTCACCTTCTATCTTGTTGCAAATGGAGTAAAAATGACCTTTTCTGAGAGGTGTACAATGATCTTAAATTCAGACAGGTGAATATATCTGATCATTTTGCATGATTTTTGTTGTGTTATCATAGAACCACGATTTTTCCTATTTTTTGAAGTAAAAGAATAGTCACAGCTATCGACCTTTTGTCTGTGAGGTTAATTTAATGCTGAGTCAAGCACTGTAAGAGTAATAACAAACAGTAAGTGCATCCGGGAGAGACTTTAGGAAGTGGGCTTCTTAGTCCACTGGTAAGCAGATATTTAGGGCTGACAGCAGAATCAGCAAGCTGCTTAATGAAGATGAACCCATGGCACTCAGGGGGTGCTTTTCCCATTAAGTTCCTAAAGTAATACTTCCCCAAACTCAATGGCTGCCCAACAGTGAATGGCTATAAGGTCTCCTGCAGCTGTTTCAGGGGGCTGAATGTCAGGAATTCCAGCAGGGAGCAATGGGGATATTGCCTTCCCATGTGACAAGTCAGTCGAATATCCATTTGACTTTGCTCTGAACTTTTCAGGTTGGATGAAAAGGACAATAACACTTAACTGCAAAAGGCTTTCTTTCATATATGAAAAATGTAGTGCTGCTGCAGGCACATTTGGAACACATTTGTGATAGCAGTGATTGCAGTGCCTAGCTTTAAATGGGAAAATGTTGGCTGGGGGCCTAATTTTCAAATGCAAAGAACTAACAGCTTCCCCATCAGCTTCAGTGAGAGTGTAGCTCAGCATCTATGAGGTGAAACTGTGCTCCAAGATGTTGCTGATGCCACCTTTAAGCATGCTGCCAATCACAGAAGGTTTGGGTTGTTTTTTTTTTTACTGAAAAAGTGGAATGACCTCATAGTAGATATATTTCATTTCATTGTAATCCAGAGAAAAAAAAAACACCAAAGTTCTGTATATCACTGAGTGCAATGGAAACTGTCCTCAAGAGTCGCCTTCACATGCCTGCCAATTTCAATGAAGCAGCTGGCTTCAGATAATATGTGGTACAGATAGCAGGTTGAAGAAACCAGAGATCTGGTTTCACCATTTCTCTCGGTGCACCACCCTGAATTATTACTGCTTCACAGATGCTTTGGGATAGATAAAGCAGAAGCAATGCCTTCAGGGTCACAGAGCTCCAAGGCAGAAAGCTAAGGAAGCTTAGCTGTTCCCTTCCTGACAGCACTGATGAGATGACAGAGGTACCATCCTCCCATCCCTACATTCACGATGCTCACTTCTTAGCAAACTTCTTGGGTATTCACAAAAACGAAATTCATTACCTGTGTTCCAAGGTGACCATTTACAGAAATTTGCAAGGTACTGAGATAAGTCTGTCAGCCACTATTATCAGCCTGAAGCAGCTTTTTGTTAATATATTGAAGGTCACGGCTTAAAAAGCCCCTCAAATCTTTCACACAAATATGCAGATATATTTGTAATTGCTTCCAGTTTTCAAGCAGACACATACACTGAAAGTTTATACACTGTTTGCATCCTTCCTTTGAACTAACTCATAGTAATTCAGTGACCCTTCTGTTCATATGGCAAGTGACAGGGCGTAAAACAAATACCAAATATCATGGTGAAGGAAAAACTGTCCACTGAAGAATGAGCTCTTTTCAGTCATATTCTGCAGCTCTGTATGAAAATATATTTAGTAATGAAAGAGGATGTTTTATAAGAACTGCATAATCAGGCTAGTATTCTGTCTGGAATACCCATTTTTGTCAGCTTTCTATTCCCTGTGAATCATTAATATAACAAGCATAAGCAAGGTAGGCTTGTGATTGAATTTACTGTTATTAATAGTTTCTGAACCACTGCAATATCAGCCCGTGTCTCCCCAGGCAATTAAAGTTGTTTTTTTTTCTCATTATTTTAAAGAGTCTTTAATGGATGCAGCCAATGGGCCATCTATTATCACGAATGAACTCAATTACTATCTTAGTCATGATCAATATTTAGTTACACCAAGTTAGGAAAAATACTGAAAGCTTATAGAGTGGTTAAGTGGTTGATGATGTTAAGACAGCGGGAAAGCTTGAGAGCATTAAGAAACGTGCCTGAAGTAAGTGCAGTTTGTCTTGATATTTCTGAAGTTGTCCAGGAAATGAGTGCTGATGATCATGTTTTCTGATCCCAGTATTGTGAATTTGCATCACGGAGATAGAAACCGACTCAATCTCTCAGTGGGGCAAGGTTACATAATAATTTACTGTTTCCCCAACATGATGAAGAATATGTTTTAAGAAGCAAATTGACTACGGAATTGACTACAAATATGCCAAGCAGATGTGGATTCATGTTCACACAAGTGACTGGCCAGGGTGGAAAAGCTAGTATTAAATAATAACTATGGACTATTGCCAACCAGCTCTGTAAGAACTTAGTAGAGGAATATTGTGTCCCCACAGGGGGGCTTTGCTTCACCTGCAAAGCCTGCAGGCTGGGCCCAGAAGAACCAATAGTCTCATAATGGCTTAAAGAGCAAAATTTATCAGAAACACATCAGTGGCACCTCAGTGTTGCTGTCTGCATCATTCCCATACAATGATTGATTCATTTCAGAAAGGGGCTATCAGGTGATTTGAAATGTTGGAGGGGAAGTCTGGAGTTTCTGAATTCTGTGTTAGATTTTCTCTGACATCACTTAACATTTCTCCATCGGTTCTGTTTTTTGTTTTTGTTTTTAATTGGCTTCATACTCTGGGAATTGAAAGGCAGATAAGAAGAAAGGCTGAAAGAGCAGAAGAAGCTGAGGAAAGAAAATCCACACAAATCCATGAGTTTATGAGCAAACTCCAAGGCAATTGTTTTCCTTGTTTCTTTCTTTCTTTCTTTTAAGTTAAAGCCATCTCCAGGCCAGTCGGAATGTTATTTTTTCTTGGAAGATCTTCAGTGGGAGATCCCGAAAACCTTCACGTTTTCCAGGTTTTACTGGCTGTTCTAAGTGATTAAGTTTGTCTTTGCTTTAGCACAGCCATGAAAGGCTGACCTATATTTCAGAAAAGGATAGGAGACAATTAATTTCTGTGGGTCTTTCTTGGATGATGTCCCAGAGTACCCATTAAAGCCTGCCAAGCAAGCCATCAGTAAAGGATTACAGATTTCTGATGGAGAGGCTTGTTGATGGTCTATTCCTACTGTGACTGAAACATGCTGGCCCCAGGAAAGGAAGACAAGAGCTTCCAATTAATCAATTCCACTTCACAAATGAATTGTTAAGTAACAATGGGTCAGTCATTGAATCTTACTGAATTCTCTGTCTTGAAAATGAGCTGAAATCATTTTTGCATACCTGGTATAAAGCTGAGAGACCATTGCAAGCACTAATTTGTGTTGTACTTTGCAAAGATGTGAGAGGTTTGTGTGAAATCCACAGTGGGATTACTAGTGGGCCTGGCTCTCAGTTACACTAAATCCACTGAGGCAGCATAAAGGTGTATCAGCAAGGATGGAGGTTTTTTTCTTCCACAAATTCATCTAGTATCATTTAGAATGCAGTAAACGCTTCGTCCAGATTGCTTTCTGATACTAGAATGCTTAACTGGGTCCAAAGAACACTGAAAGAAATGGATGCCAGAAAAATGCAGGAAGGTCTACTAAAAAGAAAGTTGTGCCTTCCCCTTTAAACCTTTGACATCACATTGAGGGTGAGTAAGTATGATCCCAGTAGGGTCTTCTGGTTCTTCTGAGACTTCTCGGCAGCCCTGAGGATCAAGGACATTAGCCAAAACAAAACATCAAAGAGAAGTTTGATTTCTTCAGACTTGAAGCAAACAGGCAAACAAAGGAGAACAGTTTTCCAGCATGAAATACACCCTTGTTCTCCTCATCCATTTCATCCTGCAAATCATTTTTAATCAAATAAAACGTGGGGGGTTTTTTACACTATTTTGTTTGTCCTCCTACTTCAAAACTCAAGTGTGAATGTTGTAATGAAACATTCTCTTTTGAGAAACAAAGAAGTTTAGCCTTCACTCAGAAATGTTTGTTGCTAACAAATTTAAGGTCAGCATGTTTTCATAATCAGATTCTGATGGACTTAGATCTGCATTTGTCAAGAAGTACAAAATCCAAACAGAAAAGTATCCAAACTCAAACTAGTATAACTGTTAACCTAGCGCAGCCACTCTCTGGTGTACAGCCTACCAAGGGATGAGATTTGTTCTCCTTTCCCCAAATGTGCAAAATAAAGAAGTGATAAAATTCTAAGCCTGAAAAGTACACCATCATTATCTGCCACAAACTTCATTACAACCAGCCTGAAGTTTACTTTCAAAACCTGCTGCAGACTCTGGCTAAGCGGAATGTTCACAGCGTGTTGGGGTTTCCTGAACCAAACAACTGTTCAGCTTGACTTTACTAAATGCTTGTGTTGACATTCGAGCAAGAAATCGAGGAAACTCTATTAAAACAAAAAGCAACTATTTATGAAACAGGTTTTTAATTGCACTGTTTGAGTGTGCTCTTTCCTGATTGCTTCATAATCTTCAAAACAAACCAAAACAAACAGGAATCATTTTTCCCTACGTAATACACTTTTCTTCAGTATTTCCCTGTTTAAAAGTTATTGAAGTGCTGTTGCCTTTTGCACTTGGCACAAAAGAGCCCATAAAGACATTGCCCTTGGAAAGACTGTTTGCTTCCTTCAGGCCCAAATCTAGAGAGGTGCAGAGTTAGCTCAGCCCCCCCCCGAAGTCAAGACCAGGCCCCTGGAGATGAGGACTTCTGAGACTGTTTCATTTCCATTGACTTCAGATTTGCAAGTCTTTGTTTTTCATCTTTCTCTAAAGTGATTTTTAATTAAAACAAAACACGTCAGAAAATCCCACATTTCATCAAAGCAAAATCCAAAATAGCCTTGTCTCTTTGTGTTTGCTTACTGGGTACTCTTAGGAGCTAGGCCTCCTATTTAAAAGCGTGTCATATTCATGTAAAGGGAGAATGGAAATTTCCGCTTCTCCATAAATTTTCTCCAGAATATTTCTGTTGGAAACTGCTTTGCATAAAAGAACAAATTTGCCATAGAAGAAAGCGTAACTTCCATCTTCCTAGTATATATATCCTTTGACATCCAAACGAGTCATACAGGATTAATCTGCTGTCCATTTGAAAAAGCTGTACCTCTGTCCCATTGCCCAGTGACCAAAAGCTGTTAGTGTGATACAGTGGTGGAAACCTAGTGTTATTCAAGGGTGCATCGGGATGGGCTTTGTCAGTAGAGGCAGGAATATATCATATACAATATCAGTAAGGACTCATTTCGGATGCTGCATTCCCAGTCATCTCTGCTCAAAAAAGATAAACTAAAAATGCAGGGGGTGTAGAGAGGGGTTTCTAGGATGAGTTCAGAAACAGAAGGTCTGTCTTGCAGAAGATGATAAAAAGGGCTTGGCTTATTTATTCTATTGAAATGAGACTACAGAGGGGGAGATGACTGTTCATACGTACACTGAGGAGCAAATATCAAGAAGGGGAAATAATTATTTAACTTAAAGAACAATGCTGGAACAAGATCAAATGGATATAAATTAGTCATGAATTAAACTGGAAATTGGGAAAGGTTACCAACCGTTTGAAGGCTGAAATTCTGGAGTAGCCTTTCAAATGGGGTAAACAATGGGTCAAAAATTTCAATTTACGTAATCTTGTGATATGAGTCCTTGAAAAATAAGTGGATCTGAAAAAAAAGCCTTCATCAACTATTTGTTCAAGGTGTTGCTTCCACTGTATATTTGTGTGAAATGTATTCCATGTTCTGGAGCTTTCACTGATCACCTAACCAGGGATAGAAAGAAACTTTTTCTACTTCATACATAATTTTGCTTCTCAGGCTTTTTTCCTCCTTTTTTTTTTTTTTTTTTTTTTCCTCCCCCTTTATGCTTTCCCTAGTGTAGCAAGGATTAGTCACAGGGAAGAGCAGAAGTAGAGATAGGTGCACAGGCATTCCTTAATATCTTCTGGTTAGCTTTGCTTACGTTATTGTCCACATACCTTGATTCGCACTGATTGCTAGATTGATGTCAGCAGCTAATCTTCTCTTAGTATGTGACTTCACACAGCTTCCTGCAGCTCACTCACTAGTCATTTGTCCTCTTGATCTACTAATTTAAAGGGCCAGTTGGCTCCTGTGCCCCCAGTCCATGTTGGGGCAGCATTCCCATAGCGCATAGCATTCTCTGCTACAGCATTCCCAGAGCTCAACGTGCTTTGGAACTGATGGTAGCGTTTACAATTAGGAACACTCTAAATAAATTAATTGCTCTTTCCTTTATGTATTCCAGAACAAAATGAAGCTTGGTCTCCAGCTCCACTTGGTCCTGCAGACTGTTCTTACATCAGTAGCCCACTGTGCCCAATACAGGTATTTGTCTTAGTAAGTAAGGGTAAAAGGATTAAGTCTTTGAATTCTGTCTGTCATGCAAATTCTGCATCTAAACTGCTTTACAGAAACCAGTAGCATATTTGAGAGGTAAATAAGAGCAGAAAGACAAAGTAAGGGGGAAGGGATACATTTTCAGCTGAGATTTTACATGAGATGGAACACCGATGAAGCAGAGAAAAACAGACATGCCTTTTCCAGATGGCATAAGGCACAGAGAAGTATTTGTAGAGAACCAAATACTGATTCTTGCTTGGAAACCAGGCACTTGCCATGCTGACCACTACTTCTGCCATTCCTCTGCGACCTTGGTGGTATTCTTGCTCATCAATTATGCTGTTCCAGTTTCCCTGGATATTCAAATCTGAGCATTTCTTCCTTTGTATAGTCAGGGAAAAACTGAAGTGATGTGCATCCTTATCCTTATCCATAATCCTGGAAGACTGCTGAAGGTCAAAGCTAGGACAACCAGTGCTTGCTTCATGTAGGGCTGCTGTTATCTGAGCAGTTCAATTAAGATGAGGCTGAAAGAAAAGCTGATGGGGCTTTAAAAGCTCTCATCTCTCAACAAACCCTTCTTCATATCCCATGCCTCCCATGCTCAAAGAGCCCTGGGATTCCTAAAATTGTGTTTGGTGTTCTTTCTCTCTCTCCTCACAGAGCTCTCAAGGATGTTTTAGGAATTTAGCAGATTGGAATAACTGGAACAACAGAAGTTACATTAATTTCATTTTGGAAAAGAAAAGCATTTTTGTTTTTTTAAGACATGACAGGGAAATTCCTTCCTTCCTTTTTAAACCAGCTGTGTTCATTAGTTACACAAATTTTCTCTGCTCACATCAAACTCTGCATCTGCATTTGCCTATCCCACAAGATCTGATGCAAGTGATTCAGGCAGTCCTTCCTCATTTCGGCAGGATTCCTGGTTGAACACTCCTGACATGCACAGACAGCGCTGGGCTCAGCATGAGCTGCAGCATAGCAGCTATGTGCCAGCTGGTAAGGGGCACTATGGCTGGTGAGCAGGTTTGAATAAAAGCACAGTAGTTAAAGTATTTATTCAGAAAGTGATGGGTAAGGATTCATTAGGAACGTGCCTAGAAAGAAACCTGAGTTTAGTTGGCAAACAGGGTTAAAACACTCCAGTATCTTCTGCAGCCATTTCCCACGAAACAAACAAACAAACAAACAAACAAATAAGTTCATAGGTCATACAAAAGAATGAGAGAGAAATACCATGAAAATGAGTGGAAGAAGACCAGAGGAGTTGAAGGTGACAGAGCTTGTGCTGCTGGTGTACAGTGGGCACAATGGCTAAGGGACACAAGTACGCTGCATGCATCCTGCATTACCAGCTGGAAGCACAGTTGAGGAACACAAGAGACTTCCCACTGCGTGCTCATTTCAATGGCTATCTCTTTCCACAGAGATAGGGAGCAGGCAGAAAGGCTGCAAATCACATTCTGGTTTACTCTTCCTGAGCCAGACTCTGTAGATTCTAACTCTTCACTTAAAAAGACAAAACCAATTACAAACAATCTGCTTCTGCAGACAAAAAGACCAGCTTGCTAATGAACGACTAACAGGAACCCATTCCATCTTAAGCCAATTTCACACCATCTCACTGTTAATTTAAATGTCTCCTTTAACAGACGTATTTTTATTTAATATTCAGAATACAGCATTTGTTCTTACTGTCCAAACTGTGGCCCCAAGGATTTTAATATAAATACTGTTTTTATTCCATGAAATGGAAAAGAGGATCCACTCTAGAAGAATTAAGAAACCTGGATGATATCCTCTGCCTTGGTATTCTCAGCTGTCTTGGGAGATGTACAATAACATAAAGAGAAGTCTAGAACTTAGGTTTTGGAAGGGAGGGAGGATTTTGTCTGTTTAACTATCTAGTTACGTTCCGCTTACTAATTGGGCCTCCTTAACAAGAAATGGGACTGAAAATAGGAGAAAACTTCCCAACACAAACTAACAAAACAACCATAAAAAGAGGTCTTGTTTTATGACATGCTCCATTGGTACTGCAGCATTCTGCCTATGTGGGCATATTTTTTAACACATTATGCAAAAACAAGTCAGGGAAGATGCTGAGGACTGTAATTTTCTAATTTAATTCTGCCATTTCCAGTAATGGAAAGCCATACTACGGCTATTTATCTTCATAAGTGACAGATGCATTTCATTAAAACTTCCTTAAATAATTTCTCATGGCACTTGAAGGAGGAAAAAAAAGAGTGAGAACATATCCATTTTGTAAGCGTACACACATCAATGTTTTGAGAGTTGTTGAACACGGAAATGATCAATGACATTGCATTAAATAGGTCAAGTAAAAAGACATTTGTCCGGTGTTTTTGGAAAAGTTGATGCCTGTTGAACACCGTTCATCTGACACTGACTGTTGGTGGATGAAAATATGCTACTAATATCGCTGTATAGGGATATAATGGCTGTCACTTGGGAGAATCCCAAATCTCCGTGTAATGCTATGATAGACAGATGCTTCCCTCGCAGTTACTGCTGTAGTGCTGCTATGTAGGAGCAGTAGGATGCAGCGGCTGCAGAGCAAGTGACTGCAGAATGATTTGGCCAAGAAAGGAAGAGCCTTCTATTTGGTTGAAACTGCATATAAATAAGCAATGTTCCAGGGCAGGTGAATATTCACCTGACTTTCATCCTTTGCTGGACAAGTGATAGCGAAGAAATAAAAGCTCACATGAAGAAATCTGCATCATGTGCTGTTGAACTGCTGTGGATGTTCTGTGTGAAGTCCTAGCCCAAATTTTGGCATAAAGGAGTTGTGTGGAAGCAAGGAAAGCAAAGCACCACAGAAGGGAGAGCTACAGGTAAAGCCATGTGCCTTTTTTCAGTTATCCTCATAACCAGTGCAGCTTAGGGAAGCTTAGGCAACATTTCCTAGAGGGTCATCAGTTCCAAGAAAGTCATCAGTGCATCAAACTCATACAGATATCCTGTAAAGAAGATGGGATGGAATGGCTTTGAGGTACCACAAACATTTTGTGCTCCTCCACTGTTATCTTAAAATAATTTTTTAACTTGTGTTGGCAAAAGGGGACAATGTCAAAGACAGTTTTGCCCAAACTCCTTTCTTGCAGGTCTATTATCCACCCTAGCAACTGATACTCAGCAGCACTGGTGACGTAGACAGGAGGCTACGTGAACTGTTGAGAAAGAATTTACAGAACTTCTAGAACAAGGACGTGCTCTTCCATACACTGGTAAAACGGATGGAGAAATTTTCATGGTCTGTAGACAATGCTGTTCTTCCTCCAGGGACCCTTTGTTTAAGCCCCACAGCTGTCAAATGAACTGGATGAGTGCCCTGCGGTCCCTGTTGCCATCCCTCTGGCAGTCTTCCTATTTGGCCTCAGCACCTTTCACTGGCTCTATATTTACTCTCAACTCACTGAGCAAATAAACCCAAGTGAATAAGCTATGCAAGAAATGCTGCCCTGTTTTTGGTTTGTGAATCTTGCAATCTCTTCTCGCTGTTTTTCTAAACTACTCATTGAACATGCTCCATTTGTTATTCTCTCCCAGTGGAATTTGTTGACAAAAGTCATGCTGAGTACTACAGCAGTGTAAATCAGCGCAGACTAGACAGGTGGTCTGCTTCCTACGCTGACTGTAATGCTAACACTCTGAGTAAAAAATATCACCTTCTTAATGGAAACATCAGCAAATGAATCAAAGCTTGCTTCCTCCAATGTGTTTTGAAGGCGTAGTTTCCTTAAGTGCTCTTAGTGCTTTCCACAAGGGCAGAGCCACTGTATTCAGAACAACACCAATCAATGTTCGGTACAAAACCCCACAGTCTGAGGCAAGATTCCACCTCCTCCTTCCAGCCAGTCTGGAACCTGCTGTGAACATATGGTACCCACTTCCCAGGTCTATTTGTTCTTCAGCAGCAATCATCTCCTTTGAGAATTCCAGCCCTAAGAGCATCTTATATCATGGTAATTCCCAAGTTAAATGAACCTGTCTCTCATCCAGCACTGGGCTTCTGACATACAGGACCTCAACCAGCAGAAAGAGTCCAGTGTGCCAATCGTGCACATGTAAGGTTTAGCCTTCTTCCCTCACTGCTCATGAAGTAAGTCATTACTGATGCAATACAGCGACACTGTATGAGAAGATGAGGCAGAATCTCTTGCAGGCTTCTTCCCTTGCTATTTTTTGGTGTTATTACCGCTAATGCTTAGTCATGCCAAATTCATGACGGTTGCCTTTGAGTCATGAGGGCAGGTTGATCCAGCTGGCCCTTGCTGCAAGTGGATAAGACTGCCTGTTTGGGCAGAGAATGAGCACAGAGGAAGTCATGCAGAGAGCGACTCAGGGGAACAAGGCTGGGAACAGGAGCCGATGACCAAGCTTCCAGGGATGGAGGGCTTTCTTACTCATGCTGTGGCGTTCTGGGCATGATTCAGTCTATTCCCACCACACAGCACTCAAGGGCTGGCCACGCATAAAGTCCTCTGTGCTGTTCCAGCTGGAGTGATCCTTTAACCATCACTTCCTTACCCCTTGCTGTGCTTTGGTGCAGGTGATTGGTAACGTGCTTTGGGTGAATGTCTTTATAGCTACCAAAAGTCTCCCTTGCAATTAGTCACTGTCCACACTGTGAAACTTGTCAAACTTAGAGGAAGTAACGGAAGCTATCTGCACTTGTTGAAAATGGGGAAGACAAAAATTCAGGAGATGGCTTACTCTTTTGCTCTTGGTGCCACAGCTATTACTCTCTTGTTGCATGAGATTCCTTTAGAAGAAAAGTCTTCTAGCTAAAGGATAAAAAGACCAGTCAGGTTTTGTTTTGTTTATTTTGAAAAATCCTTTTCATGCTTCTGCTGACCCATAAAAACACTTCTGGTTCACTCAGGGGGGTGGGTGTACCCCTTTGAAAATGAAGAGCTGTAAGGCCCACTTGCTTCGCCTGGCAGATATCTAAAAGCGAGGAAGGTTAACCAGACCTCTTAGCGGATCTGAGGCATGTAGAAAAACTTTTTTTTTTTTTTTTTTGTAAGAAACTGTTCTCACATGTAAAATTGTGTTCGTGCACCTTGTGATAGATCTGAAGATCTGCACTTTTGCTTTGTGTTAGGCATGGCCAGTAACAGAGATATTATTAAGGTTTATCCAACAGATGAGGCAGATACAACAAATGCAATGAACAGACTGTCCAGAACAGCAAGCCTCAGACTCTGAATGGACAGATGTGTCCATTGTCCCAGGGGGATGAATCCCTACAGTGGCCTGGGACATGTCTGAACATCCCTGCAGCTTGTATTTCTGCTTTGAGATCTCTGTGGCAACAGTCATCCCCGAGATCAAATTCCGTAAGAGGCAACCTCAAGACTGGCGCTATGTATGAAATAAGGGCTTTCTGAGAACTATTAATATGACCCAGACATACAAAATATTTAGCTGGGATCCTCTGTAATTGCTGTAAATTGTCTCCCTCTTGAGGTATAGGTTGATGTAGCAGTAGTTAACATTATGACCTGAGAGAGCACTTCACAAAATGCCACGGGCACAAAAACCACAACCTGCCAGCCCTCCTGAGGCCTCAGCAGAATACGGCAACACTGAAAGGAATGATAATACACTAGAGCAGATCTTTAGGTGACATAAATCAGTACAGAACAATGGTCTTCAAGCCACTGGTACTTCTGTTTCCTTTTCCTGTCCATTTCCTTTGCTACTTTATTACCAGTGTCATAAACCCATAGCACTCCTGTCTATCTCACTACAAGAATAAAAAACCTTGAGTCAATTTGCAGTGCACAATGCATTAGCTTATGATATGATACCAGCTGTAATGACACCATCTAAAGAGAGAAATAATCAGTTAGATATCGTTGGATTGTTTTCCTTTTCCAAAAAGATACCTTTAGTTTTCACATCTGCAGAGAAGCAAGAGTCAGTAAAGACACGGAAAGATCTGTATGTTTTCTTTTTGTTGCATAATTCTACTAAGATTTAAATTCTTACTTTTACTAAAGTTGGGCTTAATGAAGTGATGCACTTGTCCCAAAACTATGAGAATGAGAGTTATGAAGCAACTGTAATATGTAATCAGATACAGAAATGAATCTTATATGAGTAAAAAAGACCAAGCAGTGAATGACATCGCCTCAAAGCAATGATAGAAGGATAGATGTGACCCCAAAGCAGTTTCAAGGGAAGAAAACTAGCCTGATTTATTTTGTGAAGATATAATGCTATTTTAAATTTATGTGGGGTTTCAAATAAATCCTTATAATATTGCTCCACTGGGTTCTCCAGCTTTTTCTGATTGTTAATAGAACCCAGAGTCACACAGATTTGTCAGATGGCCTGGGAGAAAATACAAATCACAACGGCAAAAAAATGATGTGAAAGTATGAGTTAAGTCCTGCTTTCAAGTGTACAGCACGCCATCATAGGACTCACAGTAGAAACTACTTTGGGAGTTCACTGGGGTATCTGAGGTTTGAATTATGTGCTATAACTTGTGTGTCATTGCCTATGATGTTTTAAGAGCATTCATGATGTGTAAACAGGACGTTTCCATGCCAGTACAAACAGAAACGGCTCCTCTGATATTTGCACCCAGTTACATCTCTTAAATGTCTGGCTCTGATTCTGTCTGGCTTTCATCTTTTTCTTCCTTTATCTATTATCTTTCTTTGTAAGACGTTAGCTGCATTCAATTGATGGAGTTCCTTAAAGGTTTTGTTTTCATCTCCGCAGGGTCCATTTTTAAAAGTCATCTTGTCACTCCCTCATTCACTGCCCTTGCCCTCCCTTTTCCTTCTGACTGTTAAGTCAGACTCCATTTTTCCTCCTGTTGCCCCACACAACCTTGTATTCAGCATATTGACCTTTCATTCGCTGCCATTTGGATCACCAGCTCCAGCCATTACATTAGCAACACACAATTACACCCTCAAGGTATACTCAAGTGCAGATCCTACTTCTCCACAAATACCTTAATGAATGGAAAGATGCTGATGTATGATTGAAGTATGTTTTCAGCTCACGTATTAAAGGAAGATTCTGCAGAGACTTGAAGCCGTGGCTAGTGATGGGAGCATTTTCCAAATGTCTGCGTTCCACCAGAGTGCCCCCCTGTATGGTGCTGTTTTCCAAAGTGCCCACGCATTACATACTTTCTAGAGGTTACTGCCAGAGCTGCACCCAGCTTCGCAAGGGAGCTGTCACATCAAGTGCAATCAGATGGGTAGCTTTTGGTTGGTGTGAGGACAGGATACTTTCAAAAGAAGTGGTCTCGGCGACTTATTTGATCAGTTTGGACTTTGGTTATAAATGACGGCCTTGATATTTTTGTGCTATTTACTGCTCTTTGGTGAGTGTTTGTGGTTAGTAAAGTATTTATGCCTTTATTATTATTTTTTTTTAGTTCTTTTTTTTTTTTTTTCCCAGAACTGAAAACATGTTTTTCTGTGAACAGCTGAGATCAGAACTGGAGCAGCTCTGGCTTCTCCCCAACAACAGCACTGAGTAGTAAATCTGGCACATGAAAAAACTGCCCCATGGTCAAGTGGGCAGTGACCATACACCTGTGTAGGACACGATCTAACACTTTCTTTATGGTCTTACAGTTATGAAAAACTGAGCCATACACGAAATGGTGGTTTTCGCATAGTTCAAGGTCTCATTTGTCCAGATCATCATGAGTAAAATTCTCACAGTACCAAGACCACCGAGAATGAACTATCATTCTCTTTTTTAGAAGGAATTCCACTGTGAGAGAAGGGAACTGGGGAAAAGTCTGAAGTGAGTATGAGTAAGTACGTGAGAAGACGGGAATTTAGCTTCACTTTGCATACATTACATCAAGACTTATTCAAAGCTTGTCCATCCTTGTAAAGAGTCTTTTCTCTGACATCATCCTGAGGAAATGAGGTGCTGTGGCAGGCAGCCACTGCCTCAGTAGATCTTCCATCAGCATATAGTCCCTCTGATGAACAGATGCAGCTTCCCAACCAGTGCTCCTCCTCCTCTGAGCTAGGACAGCCTGATAATAAGACCCTCAAAAGTAAAGGAACTTCAAATATGTGGTACTTTTTTTGCTGGGCTAGAAAGAATTAATCACAGCAAAGACTAGCCATGTTCATAATAACATGGGCTCATTCAGGATAAATGTGGAACACTGCAAGGATTTTGGAAGTGAGAGAATGTGGCACTACTTTGTCTATCCTGTGCAGAAAGAAGAGTTGTTGCACAGACATCTGGAGGCTTAGGTCAATATTAATCATCCAAAGATTTAAGTCCAATTAACTGACCAACTTTTTCCTAATTAATTAGACAAGGCTGTTTGCTTTACAAACAGGTGGGCAATAAGGCAATCCATAGCTGAGAGTTTCCACAAAGTTATGTCCCACTGCTACCAGGGTTTGACCTTCCTTTTTCCCTCCCCTGCAAGGTTTCAGGGCCACACAGTTAGTAGTACTGTTGCTGGTACAGGATCTTCATAGCTTCTCTCTTGCAGATGCCCTACCTGCAATCTGTGGTATGCTGTGATATATGGCTAATCTTAACTCTACAACCAAGCCACAGACCTGGAGGAAAAGCTTATTTGCAGAAAGATGCAATGTCATGGTATAACCTGGGCTACTAGTGAAGTCTGAATGCATCTGGGACAGTCATTTATCAGTAGCAAAAAGGGAAAAAAAAAGAAAAGAAAGAAAAATTGCAAATATTTTGACATTTTCTAATAGAAATCATTCTACTCCTCATCCCAATGGGATCTTTTAAGGCTAAATTCAGTCACACTGTTCAGAAGTTAAACAAGTTTCTCTGCAACACAGAATCAAAACCCAAAATTAAAGTCTCTTGGTCTGGTTTCCCTCTGGGCCAACTCAGCTGGATGCAATTTTTCCTGCTTTACCCATACCGTTGCAGAAGAGAAAATAAAGGTCAGCTCAACCGTTAGAACATGCATCCACATTTAGCTTGCTCAAGAAGCAGGTAGTTGTGGCAGGCAGAGTGTGTACAACCAGAATACATTCCTATGAATACACTTATAAATAATAAAAGTATTTATGTAAAAGTTGAAGAAAGGGCTGTGAGCCCTCAGCATATAACTCTGTTTTTAGTGGGATAAGCAATATTTCGCACACTTTGACAAATTTTTGCCTAATTAAAAGAACAAGTGAGATTCTACTGATAATATATATAGGTACAATAAGACAATAATCTAGCCATCCATTCCTAGTCTATCTAGAGATTTATCAGCTGAGCCACTCCAGTTCTAGCAGCCTGATCCACCTGGTGGTTGTTTTGATGCTCTTCATTGGATCTGGATCAGCATTATTTTCATTCCAAATCCAAAACACAATACCATACTGAGTACCGTGAAGAACATTAACTCTATCCCAGTCAAGACCACGAAACTTGTTTAACCTGCAGTGCTCTGGTGTCACATTTTTCTCTTCCACCTCCTAAAACCTGACCTTTGTTTCACTGACTCCGCTCTAAGTACTTCAATACCATCTCCAGAAGCAGGTCTGGAAATGTCAGCAGAATTATCCTAATGTTAAGATGCCACTTCATATCAGCAAAAGCTGTAAGTAAGGGAATCTCCCCATTAATGACAGCCAGTTTCTAAGGTTCTGGTCTGACACTGTGAGGCTGTCTAATGCTTACTTTGTGTTTCTGTGGGGAATCATTGCTCTTTGGAGGACACTTTCCTTGCCTTAAAGTACACTTGCCCTGCAGACCTTGGAGATTTTGACTGGATTATTGTCCAAATCATTCTAAACAGATATTCAGGAAATATCATGCAATTCTGGTGTAAATAAAAACCCTTCTTCACACTGAATCTCAAGAACCTTGTCTAGTGAAAGTCTACTCACTTCACTTTCTCCGGCATCAGCTTTCTGTCATCCTCAGTTCAGAGTCTGGATGTTTCCCTATGATGATTTAAAGATTACAAGTCATGAAATATGAAATAGGATGCAGGGCTGTTAAAAATAATGATGAGATGAAATGTAAAGCCCATTCTTCTCAAGCTACAGCTTTTCACTTTTCTTACTCTGACTCACATTCCGGGGATTTGTTTCTTTCTTTCTTTCTGTTTTTCTTTTCTTTTCCCTTTTAACTGCTGGAAGAAGAAAAATCCACCTTGTATTCCAAGAGCTGAGCTCTGACATATGGATGTCTGGAAGCTCTGGCACTGACTGCTGCTGCTCCCTGATGTTTGATGTCAGACCCCCACACAGAGCAACATACAGGAGGCTCAGTACTTTGGAGTCCAGAAGGATAAGCCATGCAAATCCCAGATGATGAGTCGATGGTCAGGCTAGATGATCTTAGAGGTCTGTTCCAACTGTAATGGCTCTGTGATTCTATGAAAATGCAGGAGATATGAGTCAGACATGAACAAGATCCATAATACTGTGAATAACACACCATCTGAGCACTACCAACTTACTGATGGTCAGATAGTCAATGCAGCTCTCATGCTACAACACCAAGTACCTTGGTTTTCCAGATTCCATACCAGATTCCATAGTAATATTGTGCTACTCAGTACTTAGCATTCCAGCCAGTAAAAACAACCATTCACTTTGCTGTCTGCAATTTAAAAAATTGGCATATTTCTCAGAAGACATTATAGTCTTTCATGATTTAAATCAGTAAAACAAGCCTATCTCCTGTTTAACATGTCACTTATCACTTCAAAATCTCATAGTTATTGTCAGTGAGAAGGCTGCATCCTGCTGAATGTATGGGAAAACTGAGGTAGCACCTGCTCTTTAAAGACTCAACATAGACAGTCTCAAACTAGAGAGTCAGGAGGAGATCCACACACATCTGCATCAACCTCTAGAGAACATTGCTTGCTTGTCTTTACACATTAGAGATGCAGAGATCTTTGCACAGATTGAATTTGGAAGTTTACAACACCTGTTCATTTTTCTAGCAGTGCTCATAGGTGGATTTACATGTGTCAGGAAGACACACATAGTCCCTTGCTAGTAGTATATTTGCTCTTCCAGTAACTCTATTTGAGAGATGAGGAAACGATGATATGTCAAAAAGAAACTCTGAAACGAAATCACCACAGTACCACATGCCACACTATGCCTAGGCACAGCAAGACCAAGTTAAATTTACTATTGCAGCTGCCAGAGTGAATTTGTTTGTTTTGTTGGTATATGACTCAGCGTTAATATTTTTATAAGGCAGTTCTTGATCATTCTGTAGACAGATGAGTAAAATTAGTAACACAGGAAAGTCAGTCAGCCTTGTATGCCTATTCTGGGAGGCAAAGCAAAAGCCAGAGCAGCCAGATACTCTCTTTGGAATGGACAGATTTTCTCATTAGCAAGAAAAAGCATTATTCAGGGAGTTGTGTATGAAAGCAGAAAGTACCGAGTTCCTATCTTAGGTCAAGCATTGCCTGTAGTGATCTTCAGTAGTTCCTCCCACAGCCTTAATTTGTTGGTCCATGAAATAAAAATAACCTTTTTTTCCTACAGCACAAATGCAGTGAGGCTTCATCAAATGTTCAGTAAAGCACTTAGTGATTCTGGGATAAGAAGATAAATGAAGAATTAGGTGTTGCTAATTTATACATGTTCCTGCTAATCAGATGTAGAATTGCTCCCAATCCCAAAATAATTACACCAGCAAAGAAGTCTCCTGAAGCTTCTGGAATGAAAAAGAAAAAAAAGGGGAAAGAAGAAAGAATGGATTTCTGCTTTGATATCAGTTGCACAAATGACCTTAATTCTCACATTCTTCATCACATTCATGTGACCTTGCTCATCAACAATGTGACTCCTTGTGATTAGCAACTTCATTGCTGTCACATTCATTTTTCATCAAGAAGCAAAGCTCTTTTATCACTTGTGTTATTGGTCTGATCTCAATTTTCTTACAGCTTTGAACTAAATCCAGTCACCACTTTTCTCTCTTGAAGGGATCCAGGGTGTGCTTGGTTCGCAGGACTGCAAACTGTTGCTTCATCTTTTTTAACTGTAGCCATACAAAACAAAGTAAGTTGGCTTTGCCATAACCACAGGGTTTTGTAGATCTCCCGGAAAAAGCCTCAAATTAAATATCTGTGCCATTATGTGCGATACCATTTCAAACACCAGCATTCCTATTTTTGTAGGCTTACCCCTATTCCCTCCTCCTGCCATTTCACATCAGACCCTAATGCTCTCATCCCCATCCTGAGAGGCTATGTGTGAGCTGAGAATGTCTATTAGACATAGTTAATTCCTTTCAAGGCCTTTTTGTGCATGGCTTTGACTGACAGAGACGGGTGCTGTTTGCAAGCATCAATGGAGCATGACCTCAAGTTAATACAATGAATGATGAAAGAAAAGATTCATTCAGCATGTGAACTCTGTGCTGAGATTAGCCAGAAGTACTGAGCACATACAAACTGCTGTTTTGTCAGCACAGAACTTGGTGCAGTTTTGAATTATTCCAGCTATTATAAGCCATCATCCTCAAGGCCGTGGTATCTGAAAAAAAAGAAAAGTCAAAATAGCATTTCCAATCCAAATGTCATTGTTTTTTATAAGAGGTTTCAACCCAGATGCTTAGAGCAATGCAACACCACCTGGCAGCTGCAGTCCTTAGTCTGATGTGAAGGGACTCTTAGTACCACGCACAGATGTGTTTCCAAAGCTCAGAGAAGGGACCATGTAAGGTATGGAGCCCTTCAGTGGTAGATAACAGTTTAACTCCAGTCTCGTCAGGAGCAGTAGGAAGTTACAAGAATCTCTACAGTCTGGCTGCTTGTTCTACTTGCCCCTGTTTTGAGCTGTCTACGGGCACAAGCTGGCCTTTCAAATGCCATCTCTGCAACTGGTGTTAGCAGAGCAGTCAGGGACAAGAAGTGACATGACAGGTGACTTCTTCTCTTATCCAAGCAGTTCTGTCCAGAGCTGAGTTGTTATCTGTCTCAGGTGCACAGGCCTGCATTAGCCTTCAGGGTGTACGTGCAATCTGTAGTGGGCTGAAACTTAACAAGTTTGAGGGAAATATCAGTGCTATTTTCATGATTTCTTTCCAGCTCATTGTTAGTCTTTTCCTAGAAGTTTTAAAAACAGTGGAACCATTAGCAGAAGGATTGGAAGAAACACAGTTTCTCTCCTCTGACCAGTTCTAGGAATAACTATCCTAAGATGCAGGATTGTGGAGAAGATACCACATCTCCTTCTGTCTGTGCTTCCATTTTGATAACTACATCCGTTTAGAACCAGGTTCTACCATACACTGCTGCTTAGAAATCAAAGAATCAGAATCACAAAGCTGTAGGGGTTGGAAGGGACCTCTGGAGATCATCTAGCCCAACCCTCTGCTAAAGCAGGGTCCCTACAGTAGGCTGTGCAGGAGGGTCTTGAGTGTCTTCCAGGAAAGAGCCAGCCTCTCTGGGTGACCAATAAAAGCTACGTTTAGAATATATAGTAACTTCAGTACTTTCTGTGAATAGAATCCTCTCTTCACCTCGCTGCCTGCCTCCCTGAAGCATGCTTCTCTTGTCTTTCTCTTTGGTTGTATTAAAAAACCTCTGCATCATCTGTTCCTCTTGCAGCCCTGTTTAACTGGATGAACTGCTCTCTATTTCCAGTCATCTATCAGTTTTTCAAGTCCATCAGAACATCAAGACTGACAATGTTCCTGCCTTTCCTTAAAGGTGAAGAAACTCTAAGACAAAGCTTACTATATTCTTCCCTTGCCCTTCTTCCATCTTCCCATTTACAGTTGCCACAGTAAGGGGACATAGAAAAACCTGCTTGAGAGGCAAAGGACAGTATATGCCTTGTTTTGTAGGGGCAGCAATATCTACCCTGGGGTTGCACCAGCCTGACAAACCTAATACATAGAGATTTGGGACTTACTTACTTCTATAAATGTGCCATTGTTGTTGTTACTAGCCAGCACCTAGTAGCTCTTAGAAAAAAAGATTTTGCTGAAGCCTTTTGCTTATTTAATAGTCATTCCCCATGCAGATACAGTTTAGATTACCAAATTATTTGCAATACTTCTGTGCAACATCTGTTTCCCCCCCCCCCCCCCCCCAAACATCCCATCATGTGCTGACCCAACCCAAAGCTGTTCATTTTAGAAGACACAAACTGCAAACTTAAGCTGATACAGAAAGTGTTCTAGCTGATAGCAACTGGGCTTTCTATTCTCTCCTTGTTTCTCTCACTTTGTTCATTTGTGCTGCATTCTCCCATGGTTTTTCTCTGCTTTATGTGTGGGTAACGTACAGAATTACGTATTGTGATACTGGATTATTATAAAGACACTGACTAGGAATTCCAATTCAATTCCTCCTGGTGAGGATAAGCAAATGCTATTTGTCCACAATCACTTCACCGGATAAGTAAACACAAAATAGTTACTAAATCTCCAATTATGAGTGCTAAGAGTAAGCAAGAGGAGAAAGGAAAGAGAATATACTACTACTTGCCAAGCAATTGCTCTAACTCCACATTTCCATTCACTTGCTGTTGTGGGCAAAAGCAAATATCAGCTGTTTGGAAGGGTGTGCACACAAAGAATATGTATTTTTTCCTGCTGAAAGGACGGACTGCTCAAACCTGCAAACAGCAGAGTTGAGTCAGCAGTACATAATAATGATAATAATAAAAAGACGAGGCAGCATCTCCTAGAGAGCTCTGCAAGCTTGCTGAGATCCTTTTAGTTGCCTTGCAAATCTGAGTGGTGTGCAGTCAGCTGCCACTAAGTGGTGTAGATGGGAGAAGAGCAGCAACACACCATCTTTTCACAGCGTAGGGACTGTAAAATACCTAGGACCTGAGATTCAGAGGCAGTAAACTAGACTTCCAGTGCCACCTCCTGGCTGTACCAGACACTGAACGAAATGTAATATGCTAAACAGCCTCCTTCGTATCTTATTCCAATTCAGGTCATGGCCCTGAATGAAGTTCACTAAGATCATCAAGTTTCAAGTCAGCCCTGGAAAATCTGTGCAGAATGAATGGACACATAGACACTGCCTCATGGATCATAAATAAGAAAAAGTTTGCTGACCTTATGCTGCTCTCTACGCACGCATTTTAAAACAGAAATGAAAACATTAGTATTCTTCCTATCCTTGCTTTTTATTCAAATGTGTTTTATTGTAGTTTCTCACCTTGCAGAGGAAGAGCACTGACTCTAAAGACATCTCCAGTGTTGTCCTCCCACATATTTAGGAATGTCTGCCTTTTTATTATGCTGTAAAAATCCTATCAGAATACAAAGATGGACTATATAGTTCTTTGTTCTGTGAGACATGAGACTATAATATGGAAAAAAGACTCTAGTTAATATTCCTCTTTTCCCTCCTAGCTTGCAACATCTAGCAATATTTCCTTCTAATGTTGGTGCAGGGATGGAGATAGATATTGACTTTCATCTCTACACACTTTACTGCTCCATAAACTGCTCCAAGAGAATAATAATATGATGATGTCATGATTTATAAACACAATACAGTTTTTTTTTTACATTTTATATTTTTACAGTTTCAAAAAGTATTTGCTTTCAGAGATTCCTTTTATCTGAACTTCTAGTCAGTACAAAGTCTCAAGGAGGTTATCAGCCTTAGAACATGCAACCATTGGTTACAAGAGCCTGTAAGTAAAAAAAAAAACAGGGGAGGAATACGAGTTTGGAGCTCTCATTACTTCAGATCTTCCCTTTAAATTGTCACCCATTAATACAGGACATGTAACTTCTAAGTTTCCTCAGTTAGTCAGGTCTTCCATCTGTAAAACATGAGAATCATGCTGCTCTACTGCGTATCAAAAGGTTTACAGCAGTCCATTCTTCCTCATTAATTAAGGACGTTTCTCCGGGCAAAAAGTGTAAACTTAGATAAAAGCAACAGTGACTGCATACTGCAACACACATTACCTCTGTCCTACATGTGAGTAACATCAAATTCACCTGGTAGAAGCTCACTTTCGACTTGGTTTACAAGCATGTGAAGAGGAGACGTATTTTTTAAACGAGATTCGTTTTCACAACAGGAATTGCACTGACAGTTGCACTAAATGCACGCTAAATGACCTGCTGAAGAGTAGGACTAGTTTCCTTACATTTGTTTCTCTTAATTTGTATAGCATATTAACCTTGGATTAAGCTCTGGCTCATGCTATCTATAAGACCAAAGCCACCCTTCCATATAAGCTTTGCTCACCTCGTTTTCTTTATAACTGTTAACCCTTTGATGACACATAGCTCACAAGTTATGACAGAGAGTTCACAGAGAAAAATTAAGAGAAGAGCAGCCTGTTCTATCACGCTTCCACAAAAATACAGGAAGTTTTTTTTTCTTTCATCTCAAGGCAAATGGAAATTGTTAACATCTTCAACTGCACAGACATTTGTATTTCTGGCCAGGTTTAATTTACGTACCTAGCTTTTCACTGAAATTAAGTTACTTCCCACATTAATAGAAAATAAATGACATTATATGTAACCCTAGTGACCTCCAAATGGAACTGAAACCTTTTAGGTCCCCAGTACAAAGCTCTGTACTGTGTGCTAATAAGTAACTGGTAGCAGTAGATGTCTGTTATCATCCTTAAGGATCAATCACGTAAGGGAGAAACCCAATGAGCAAACTTGAGGGATATAGGATACATACTTAATCACCAGATAATGCAGATATTTGTCAAGAAAGCCTTGGACTGCTTCTATGATGGAGAAGAAAGTACAGACATGGGGCTGTATAACTGCTGGTTCTGCTTTCTCCCTGCTTTTTCCTCCTTCCTATAGTTCCTTCCTTCCTGTAATGTCAAGCCCTAGAACAGTCTCCAGCTTTTGCCCTCTTTATCTGCTTTACCTGCTCACTGGCCTGCTGCCCGCTCCTCACACAGCAGTGCTCTGCCCTGCTTAGCAGAAGCTGCCAGCTGTGGGTAGATGGAGCTGCACACACTCCAACAGATGAGCTGTCACTGAGATGCTGGAGGACTGAAGAAGATTTGCTGCATATGTCACCAGCCAGGAATTTAGCTGCCAAATTCTAACATCAAGATCTTGCCCAAATTAAAATTAGTCAGAGTTTATGACTTGCCCAATTCACGTGTTCCTGGATGGAGCACAAGGGGCTTACTTGACACTGTATGTTGCTTCTTACAAAGCCTGCAAGAAGTACAACTTCCAAGTGAAAGTACCATCTTGTTTGTAACCAACTTAAAAATCAAGATATTAGCCTGACTCCAATCTTCCTGTCTGCTGAATTGCTAATTTTAGATGAAATTTTCCAACATCTGGCTAACTTCACTGTACAATCAATAAGTAAACAGAGGTTAAGCAGATATTTGGTTAAGTAAGATTATTGTGATGGAAAGATAATTAATAATAAATGAAAATGCTCACTGATGTTGAAGGCTTGCAGTAAAATTCCACAAAGGAGCAATCTCCAGGGACAGATCCTTCCTCAGTGGCAGTCAGCCCTTAAAAAGGGTCTAGGAGAGGTGCAGCCAGGCTCCACCCCTTCCGGTAGCACAGCTGAATTGCCTTCACCTGTGCTGCCATGGCTGACTCATTGCTTGCCTCAGGTGGTCAATCAGAGGTTCAGGCCGTGATCAACAGCTCCCATACACTTCAGCTACAGAGAAAGCAATCACTGACAGACAGAGTAATAAAACAATTTAGATAGCTCTGCAATGTCTGCTTTCTCTCATACCAGCAAAGAGCCTAATCGTATCTGACTGCAGCAACAGTTCCTTTACCTTCAGCCCTATAGAATGATGCACACAAAAGGCATATTGAATTTCTTTCTTGTCTCCAACAAACATATCAGAAAAAGAAGAACAAACGTAGCACGATATACACCTTACCCAAAGAATGTAGTGTCTTGGCCTGGGTACAGGCCTGAAACAGGGGGCCTCTATACACTGTTAGCTAGCATAGGTCAGGCCTGTGTCAGCTGATGTTCTTCCTTATCTGAGATGCTGACACAAGCTATAGATCATTCCCTGTAGGCAGCCTGGACACAGCCACCTTGCTTTGGTAGCCACATGTCTTTAGCTGTGCCTTGCCGAGTTATTTTGCTTTATTTACTAGAGGAGAGAGATTCAAATGGGCTCATAACTTCAAAAAAGACTGTGATCACCCAAGGAGATGATGAGCTGCAGCTTACTTCTCCTTCCAGTTACCATCAGAGAGAAAGGCCAGTGGTACTCAGGTCATTAAACTTCCCAAGTAAGGCAGTAAGATCACCTATACACCATAGGAGTTCTTAAATTGTAGCAAAATAATCCAAAGGTCATCTTTATACTCATAGGAAGAGACCATAAAGATGGCATATCAAGCACATTACGGCAGGAGATGAAGCTGAGGATCACTACCCAGATGATTCAATAAATGTGATCTGCACTTTTCCCCATTTTGTTCAAATTATGATATCTTGGCAAAATGCTAAGAACAGTTCATAAGGAAAAAGTTATGGATGCTGGCAGACGGGCAGACAGGATCACAAGAGCTTGAACTTGAGGAACAGTACCTGCCAGATTCAAATAAAAAACCTTTTGGAGCAAGTGGGGAAAGATTAAAAAGAACAGACTAGCTGGACAAGTTAGGACTCCATAGGACAGAATGACAGCAGATGTTTATCAATTGTGTGCAAACATCATAATGTAAGCAATAGTTAGAAACAGGAGCCTTCTAAAGTGACCTGAGGGAAGAGCAGACAGAGCATCAAGGAACATCTTTACAAATAGATAATCCTCACAGAGAAGCAAAAGAGAGTGAGTGAGAGAGTGAGAGAGTGAGAGAGAGTTATTTACCCAGGGGCAGGAGTGAAGAAAAGACTTCAGCCAGGCCATCCGGAAATGAATTTAAACCAGGGAATTCAAGATTCAAGTCCAGAGAGAAACTTTAAAGCTTGATTTTGGAAAGCAACTATGGTTCAGACTGTCATCATTTCTACCTAAATCCAATGACATAGGCCTTGTGAGTCTCTTAAGAGGAAGATACACAAACTTATCAATCACTGAAGAAAATTTAATGCAGGTAACAAAGGAGGAAAGAAAATGAGAACCATCTAGCTGGCATCACCAGTCACAAATAACTCAGACCTCCAAAACTTGGAAAACATGAAAAGTACTTAGAAAATACACCATAAAATTCTTCTGACAGATACTATGCACCCCTTCAATTTGGAGGAGAGCTCTGAAATCCTACAGCAGAAACCACAGAACTACTAAAAGTGGAAATAAAATACAATAAAACAAATCGATCGAGAATGATAACGTTCTGAGAATTGAAACAAGTCTATTCCTGTGATTAGATCATTCCCTTTAAATTAGCTGAGGTGAGGCGAGACTGCAGCCAGATCCAAGACCTAATACTGTGCTGAAATGCAAATCCCAATGAGCAATTATACAAAAGCTCTTACTAGGCAAGTTTTGGGGGAAACCTTAAAAATAGATTGTAAAGAATAGCCTGACCAGAAATGAGGCTGCAGTGTGTGGAATATCAATTGCTATGCCAGGGGGAAGAAACGAAAAGAATGTGCTAAGAATGTCAACTATGACCCTGCTGTGAAACACTGGCTCCCCAAAGTGTGCAGCAAGGGCAGCTATGCTGTGAGGTACCAGCACACACAGCAGAAGAAAAGAGCTAGGCATAGAGATGTGTGCTCCAGGCCTGGGAGAACACCCTCACCTGCCACAGAGGGCAGGTTACTGTCTTGGAGGCGTGATCTCTCTCTCACAGCTACACAGCATACTATGAAAATCAAACTGAGCATTCTGCCTCACTGATTTTGCACAGGAATAAAGATTAACTCCTCTTTTCAGTCTTATTTAGCATGCTAACAGTTTGGATTAGGTGAAGTAGACTGTAGATCCCAGGCATGGAGGCAGAGGATTTTTGTGGAGTTCTGCACATAAAGAAGACTCAAACTCAAACCCACTCATAACTTGCTAGCAATCACAGCTTTCTATTTCTATTTTTGTTTTCTCAGGAGAAAAGAGGCAAGCGTGCCTTTTTGTTAACACTAAGTCCTGCAGCAACATGGCTTCTTGTAAGGAACAAGCAAGCTCAGATGTTCTTCTGCACCTTGAAACTGCCTAATTTTCACAATTCCCGTGGATCAGTTTTTGGCTCTGGAGTAGATTAGTACACTTAAAAACATGCTGAAATGCATGCTACTCCTTGGGCCTTACACCCAAAGAGACAGAAGAGTCCTGCGAGCCCTTTCATTCTGCATGTGCTCAGTATTTCCAATGCACTGCCTGCCCCAGGACTAAGCAAGGGTGCTCTGGTAAGCTACCACCACTGGTACTCCTTGCAACCAGGACAGTATGTCAGTATCAGCACAGCTGCTTTCTGGATCAGTGATTCACAAAACTAAGAGGGAAGAGAATAGGTTGTCTAGTTTTGAAGATGGTGCCTCCAAACAGGGTGATGTGGCAATTCACTGAATGGCTGCATGTGATTCTAGCCTGTTTTGTGGGCATTAGAGAAGCACTGAGTTTAAGTTTCAGCCATGCAACCCTTCTGCACTAGCACACTAGTAAGGAGATTGTGTGACCTCACACTTTATTCAGAAGCTGGGACTAGGAAACTTATTTGCTTTCTGCTGCACGTTCTGTTGATGGAAAGGACAGGAAAGGGCCATATTCTTCTCTAGCACCTCAGTTTTGCATTTGGTATGCAGGGGAAATAGCAATTGTGTTCCTTTCAAGAACATTTTTACTGTAATAGAGTTAAGTGAGAACGAAAATGAGACACTGCTGCTGTAGCTAAATAGATGTCTACCTCCTTCCCAGTGCTAGGCTGCAGTGTAAAATACCCAGCTGTAAACTCTGCAACCTCACGGATTACCATAGTACAAAGTTAAGGACACAGCCTTAACTCTGCTCCCTTGCATGTGTGCATCACAGCACAGCTCTGATGACACGATTACATAGCACTTCTGAACTAATACAATATCAGGCAATTTTGCTTCTACAGCCTTATTTATTACCTTTGAGTCTGTTGTCTCTATTTAATCCTTTCCTGCCTGGGAGAACATCATTCCATCAGTGAATCAGCATCTCCAGAGAGGAAATGAATTGGAGCCATGTTCATAATATACAGCAAATAGCTGTCTTAACACTCAGTTAATGTTCCACAGTGGATTAAGAATTATTGTCCTAGTATTTCAGCTTAGTCCAGATTTAGTGCCCCAGTGGAAGAATTAAGGGGTAGATGAAACAATGCATGTAAAGCTAGTTTCCAGAGCAACGGAGGAGCATGTTTGCTACCTCAGACACTAAGGCAGGTACGTAAGAATCAGCTGTCACAAAGCGGTTCCCCTTCCACAAAAGCTTGAATAAGAGGAGAAAAACATATTTGGATACCACATGGGATTTGTAGTAGTACTGTAGGAAAGCAAAGATAAGCTTTTTTAAAAAATATTACGATCAGTTCAATTATAGACAGAAATATGACTACTGCCTTCATAGTTCATGTGTTGTTATATATCACCCAGACAGGTAGTTCATAGATTGGTTACAGAAGGCTTTACAGCAGCTGATGCACAAGTCCTAAACTTGTACTCACAGAAGATCCCCCTGAGAGGTGATGTCTCCAATGATTAATTTAAATTCAAGAGGGATTTTCTCTCCAGTCTGTGTCTCTATCCCAAGAACATTCTGTCAGCTCCTGGCCACTGCTGCTCCCTTCTCCTCATGCAGGTCTCTGATGACGAAGTGTTGTCGAACTTTGTATGTTCTACGGGACTCTGAGCTGTAAAGCCCAGAAAGAAATGCCCCCTCGGAACTTCAGACAATTCTCACTCTTCTGCAGCTTCAATTATCAGTTGTGCAACCATGAACTCACATAGCTGACTCACTGCTCCTAATCTATTTCCTTCAACTTAGCTTTTCTTTGGCAATATTGCCACCCCCGCATCTCTTGCCGACTGAACACCAAACAAAATTAAATCTTGATCTTTCTCCCTGTGTCCTCTTATTTATTCCCTTTATTTTGTTACATCTAGGATTTTGCCATGTCCCCTTTCCTTCAAGTAAATAACTAGGCAGTTCTGACTGTCATCTATACCCTCTTTGCACTAAATATCTAAACACCAACGATTTTCCTTTGCAATGTTTCTAAGACTGAGAGCTGATCATACTCTTTCCCACTTGCACTTTATCTGCTGCCTAACATTATTTTCCCCTTTCTGGCCTATCGGACACTGCAGTCAACACAAAGCACAATTTCTAGATCAACCTCACACCCTGCATTATGTTCATATCATTGACAAATACTTTTCGCTCCTCACCCTTGATTTCCAACTACGGCATAATTTCTACACCTCTGCTTCCCATAGTCCCTTAATCAACTTCCTTATTTATATCTGTCATTTACTTTGCATTTCATTCTCACAACATTGCTGACTGCGAGCACCAACTACGATAAGCTTTTCACTCTATCATCTTCCTTTTTTTTCTGCCATGGCAGAAATATGTATCTCCATTTTTTATTTTTCATTTTTTCACCCTACAGATCAGTGGCTCTCCATTTGCCAATGGAGTTTTCTCTGTTCCAGGAGCCATGTGCAATGACATACTTACCCTATATCCCTTCAAGTCTCTTGTCAAAACCTCCAAGAAAGCAACAGACATCATAAACCCAGAATAACCAAAATACACTGTACCATTGGATTTACCGTGAGAACTACAAACACACATTTCTTTGTTGTGCTGCTAGAAAAAATCTACTCAGTAAAGAAAACAGTCAGTAATCGGTCTTAGTGAGCATATCATGGAATATGGAGACTGAGAAAGGAATCACTAAGTTTTAAATTCATTGTGAAGACACTTCCTCTTCACCAAACTACTCAGATGAACCACCATTACTATCTCCCCCAGTTCTGGGAGAAACAGACAGTGCTGCTGGATATAGTTTTACCTGACACAATGTGTTGGTTTCTTATCTACTTCTACAGGTTATCTGTTAGTAAACAGATACCACCTGTGTTTTATTTGTTATTCCGTGTCTGTATATTGCAAACTGATACCAGGTATCAATCTCAAGCATTCAGGGAGTGTTAGCCTGCCTCATTCTAATCTGTCCTGGAGAAAGATGAAGGGAATACAGTCTCAGTGTCGCTCATGTCGTTGTCACAGACCTGACCTCAACCAGAAAGCAGGCTGGTAAGTGTCTGTACAGAAACTGATGTTGTTAGACTTTGGGAGAGGAAAAGGAACAAAGTGCATGTGGCGATAGCTCAAGTCAATCATACATCATTTCTGCTCTTATTTTCCACACTAGCTCATGCCTCTTGCCAGAAGACTTTGTTGTCTGAGAAAATGGAGGGACATTCTTTCCTCATGGGGAGGTAGATAATGCTGCTAGTGTAAAAGAATGAAGTGGACTCTTATGAGCTCTTTGGCCTGTGTTTTCTATCCTCTGTGATTCATCTAATTAAGGTACACAGCCTGTAAAACAGGAGGCAATTTGGAAATTCTACTCATTAGCTGGATGTGAATGAGATTTTTTTTTCCCTCTTGCCTGTCTTCATTTTATCTATGGCAGTTCTACATGACTCAGACTCCAGAAGGGTTCACGATTGTGTGGGTTGCCGCTGGCAAAGGCAGTAGCTTGAAAGTAAGTGTCTGTCTGCCTGACTTCTCTCCAAAAACAAACACAGAAAAGCCTATTCCCTGTGAGGCTGACCCAGCTGCCATGTCTTGCCTGCTTGTTGGAATACAAGATGATTAATCTCCTCCTACATAGCTGAGTACTTAAACCATATGTGAAGGGGGCACAAGGGCTTTCAGATAAAGCAGGGGTAAAAAAAGACTTGTTTTGTTCTTAATGAAGAAATAATTTTCTTAAGAACAAAAAGCTCTTTGCAGCCAGTGCTTATAAATTGCTTAATTGGAAATACACATAACAGTCCTATGAGGATTATCTGAGTGCTTCTGGCTGAATTAGTCAGGAAAGAAAAGTTATTTTAGAAATACTAATAAAACAGGAGGTTGTGAAGACTTCCGAGATGTATACAGATGTTTTATTCTAAGCTTTGCATATAAAGCTGATTTTTAACTTATTTGTTATCGGTTTGGAAGGTCTGCTGATTAGGTTGGAGGCAGACAGAAGTAAAAATAAAGGGTTAGACCCTCAGATCAGATGGCTGTAGCTCCAGAAAGCTATACTGATTTTTGTTAGTTATCAAGCAGTAAGGCTTGCTGCCACTGTCTAGGGAACTATTTGAGATTTAATCAAATGTGCCAGAAACACAAATAAATACATCTTTGGCAATACCTTTCCTTGCTTCTGATGGGTATCAGCCTCCTCAGCAGTACTTTTTCTTTCTGCGACAATTATGCAGACACACAAGCAGCCTTCCTCTCCTTCTACAAAGCTTCCACCAGAATGGAAACGTTTTCCTTCATGTCCTGTCCCACCAGCCTCTTGTTCATAGAGGGAGAAATGAGGTTCAACAAGGCCAACTGCAAAGTACTGCACCAGAGTCAGAGCAATCCCAGATATGTATACGAACTAGGAGAAGAACTCACTGAGAGCAGCTCTACAGAGAAGGACTTAGGGGTCCTGATGGACAAAAAGCTGGACGTGAGCCAGCAGTGTGTTCCTGCAGCCCAGAAGGCCAGCGGTGTCCTGGGCTGCATCCAAAGAGGGGTAGCAGCAGGGAGAGGTGATTGTTCCCCTCTACTCTGCCTTCATAAGGGTCCAGCTGGAGTACTGTGTCCTGGCCTGGGGTCCCCAGTGCAGGAAGGATATGGAGCTGTTGGAGCAGGTCCAGAGGAGGGCATGACATTCAGACGGCTGGAGCACCTCTCCTATGCAGATATGCTGAGAGAGCTGGGCTTGTTTAGCCTGGAGAAGACTCCAGGGAGACCATGCTGCAGCCTTCCAGTACTTGAGGGGAGCTTATAAACAGGAGGGAGACCAACTTTTTACATGGTCTGATACTGATAGGACAGAGGGGAACAGTTTTAAGCTAAAAGAAGGTAGATTTTTATTAGATATTAGGGGAAATTGTTTCTCTCAGAGGTTGGTGAGGCCCTGGCACTGCTGCCCAGAGCTGTGGGTGCCCCATCCCTGGAGGTGCCCAAGGCCAGGTTGGATGGGCCCTGGGCAGCCTGAGCTGAGGTTGCGGCTGGGTGGGCTCTGAGGTCCCTTCCAACCCAAGCCACTCTATAATTCTAAAAAATGGTGACTCCTGCAGCTCCACTACTGAAGACAAACTAAAAACTGAGCTAACATTGTATTAAGTATCAAAGAATAAACCTTTCGTATTCTTTAACCTGAGATATCCCAGAGCCCGCAGGCCTTAAGGACATCAATGAGGATGCTTTGACAATGTTGCCAACTTGGCAAGAAAACTCAGGGTCATACAATCAAAGAATCATAGAATGGTTTGGGTTAGAAGGGACCGATAAGATCATCTTGTTCCAACCCCCTGCTATAGGCAGGGACACCTCCCACTAAACCAGGTTGCTCACAGCCTCAGCCAGCCTGGCCTTGAATGCCTCCAGGGAGGGGGCATTCACAGCCTCACCGGGCAACCTGTGTCCGTGTATCCTTAGCTAAACTACCTGCATTATAATACCAAAAATCACACCTATAGGTCAATAAGACCCCTCCCCTGAGCAAGCGTAGTATAGAAGTACAGAGCACGCATAGTATAGAGTCAGCAATATTATAATCATATGTAAAGCACAAACCAATCATTGCGAAGAGGACGCGACTGGAAAAATTACTAACTCTGTAACTTCTGGATTTTCTTATTTGCATTTGCTTTGAGTACCGCATCCAAGCTTTGCACCACCTCCATCTTCTGTGAGCCGCCGAGGGCTGGGCGGGGCCGCGAGTCATAACGGCTGCGGCGCGTGCCAACACGGCCGCGCGCCGCCTCAGCACCAACGGCCGCCGCGCCCGCGCGCCCCCGCCGACAGGCAACGACGCCATCTTGTGGCCGCTCCGACGCCATCTTGCGCCGTCCCTTTGCCCCGCTTTGATTTTGTTTGGTGTGCAGTCAGCAAATGAATGAATGAATGGATGGATGAATAAATAAACAAATAAATAGTCGTAATCATCAGTAGCATTTGCACATATGTCGGGATGGCAGTGATTTTACTAACCGTGCTGCAGCTTTGGCAGCCAACAAGCAGGGAAAGAGGTTTTTGCATTCTGCCCAGTTGGGGATAATGGGGCAATGGAGGCTCATGCCATGATGGGAGGGACCTTCTAAATCCAAACGCTCCTAAGAGGGGCCTAAAAAGGGCTATGTATAGCTCTAGGTTTGTACTTTATGTTTTAATTGATGCTTTATAAGCAAAAAGATGATGATAATGTGTGAAACATTTAAAAAACTGGTTCACGTATTCCAAAGAACAAAAAGCACAGATCTACTTACAGAATTTGGAAACTGTGAAGACAGATGGATAATTTAGTAGGGAAGATCTCCTTGTCCTCCCTGACCTCAGTTTGTGTTGCTTACCTTGCCTTGAAGTTCTTCAGACCTGAGTAAGCATGTGGATTTCTGAGTGCTTAAGGAACACATCCTTTAATAGAAATTTAATTTAAGGAAAGCTTTTCCTATCACTTCTTTCCTTAAATCTCAGTTTATGCATGGAGTATAATGTTATCCCTGTCCATCACCATGAAGGGCAGCTGTGCCATGCCTACAGGTACAGAAGTTAGCCAAAGCCAATAGCTATCACTGACTGAAGCTCAGTTCTATCAACACGAGGAGTCCTAGAAAAAAGATTTGATCAAGCAATTGTCTATATTGGTGGGAAGTTTAGTATCTGAAAATATATGCATCGCAGCAGAAAATAGCATCTGAGACCTGTAAACTCAGAAAAAGAGTCTGCTTATAGTGTCACCATCTAACACCTTCCAGGCAGTGGAGCAGTAATTTTTGTCCCATAGTTGCTCATTTTCTGCTTCAGTGAAAGTCTCAAAATCAGGAGATTTTCTAAAATTTTATCTAGGTTTTCTCTTTAATCTTACCATGACAGCAGTTTCTCCAGAGGGACCATCAGAAACGACACTGATTGAGAGCCTTTAAGTACTTCTTTCATGAAGAGGGTCTAATTATGTTGAGTATAATGTAAACAAGATGTGATAATGTTCTTCATCTGGACAGTTTTGATACGTAATAGGAAAGGTTGTCCAACTTTTGTTTGTCCCAATACAAGAGACAGATCTATCTAGAATAAGGATTTCAGGTCTTTGTATAAACTGTTATGTTTTTTAAACCTAAAATCTAGGTTTGCAAGTCTTTAGTGGAAAGACCAGCTAGACTGGTGTAGTACCACGGTGAGGTACTGATCTGCTCCATTGGCTTCCATTCTATCCCAAGTGGCACTTTGACTCTTGGGGAGATACTTCTGGAAGCAGACTTTGCAGAAATTGTGAAAATCTTCTCATGCATAATGCTTTTTAATTCTCACTCTGTCAGAACAGGTTTTACTGCAGAATGTACTTTCATAAAAATTGAATTGTTTCTAAGTGGGTGGAGGATAAAGAAGAGATACAGTGAACCGTAATGTGTGTGGATTTTCAAAAAGCTTTTGGCAAGGTTCAACACCTATGGTTGATAAGTAATGAAGCTGTCGCAGGATCAGAGGAATTCTTTCATGGGGTAAAAGCTCGTTACAGCAGAGGGTGGAACTTAGCGGTCTGCATGGAGAAGAGCCAGCACTGGGGTCCTGTAGAGATAAGTGTTGGAACTTGTACTGTTTAATATATGACCAAAGCTGGAGAAAGGAGTGAACAGAAATAAAAATATTAAAACATCAAAATTATTCTATTTAAAATGTATTTTGATAGATCTGGATCAGTTTTCTTCTCTGTAAAACATAGTTTATGCCAATTCTGATATTTTGAATGTATATTTTGAATCAGAATTGAACCAGTATTTTTGGTGGAAGAGAAACAGTCAGCTCTAGCACTTATTTCCTTTTCTAGTGCTTGTCAACCTCTTCTCCTATTTCAGAAGACTTTACCGTTACCTTATTACCAAATCTGCTAGCTTTGCACCAAAGAATACCTTCAACAACTGAAGTTAAAACCTATCTGGTTGCTCCTTTCCACTGCCACAGCCCCTGCCCCCTCGTGGCCCTACCCCTATCCCTGCCCTGGTGTGACAGCATTATGACTCATCTTGCTCAGTCAAGGGCAGGGGTAAGGAGCAGGTAAGCAAGAACAGCAAGATCTAAGAGTGTCTTCATAAAAACAGCTCTCCGTATGAGACACAGACCATCTGACCTCTATGCTGGCAGAATGTGGATGGAAAGGGCATTGTATTGGCTCAGGTTTGAGACTGATACCTGACACTCTGTGACCAGAAACCCAACTCTAGGAGGAAGTGTCAGGTGGGTGGCTTCTGTGCTTTTGTGCTTTTTTGTTTTTTCTTCCCTCTTTCCTTTTTGTAGCTTGTATTGAAGTTTGGGATTCTCCGCACTATTTCCCTATTTCTGTTTCACTGTAGGAGATGCTTCCCAGAAGGAATCTTGCTGTACTGCCTCTCCTACTCCTTTTCTCTCTTTTTTTTTTCCTCCTAAATTTTCTTTTGTCAGTCTGACAACTCCGGGATAATTATGTCACAGCTCTGTGTGAGAATCTGCCCATCTGATCATGTGGGTGGGCATAGCCAATGTATGGCACACAGGTACCTTCTCTCTGTATGTATTCATGAGATTCAGCAACAGCTTTCCCACCAGCAATAAACTTCTCTAGAGCAGAATATGAACACACTTTACGAGGGCTGGAACTGGAACTTAGTCTGGAAAGTTACCATTGATTTTACGACGCAAGCGGCCTTTTGGAGTCACCCCAAGAGAAACTTGGCTTTTTTTCTGTGCAGCTTCCCAAGTGCTAGAGACAAGTGTGGGTGTCTTGGGAGCTAGATCCCTTGCAGGCTGCATGCAGTTGTCCCTATCATTCTCTGAGTGTGCTGGTGCAACAAAATGGCTTGTATGGGATGCATCAAACTTCTCCACTTGGGGTAACTCACCCAGGGAGGTTAACTGAGGCGTGGGCAGGACTTCAGTCATTTCATCGTGTGATTCTGAAAACGCTTCCCCAGCACAAGGGAATATACGCTTTGTATTTCTTTCTTTTTAAATACCTGTCTTACTGCTTGCTGCTGTGTGGGCTACAACTAACTGCAGCTGTAAAAAGATTGATAGCTAGATGAGTCTGGCTCCATTGGATCTGTCAGCCCAGCTCTCTGTCAGCTGCCAGAGCCACTCACTACTGTCCTGGTGGTCAGCCCCAGCAGAGCTGCCAGGGGACAAGAGAAGCTGAATCAGCTTCCCATTCTCAAAGACAGGGAAGGCTGAAACCAATAAGCCAGAAAGCTTACATCTCTGGGGACCACATTCTTGAGGGCGGAGTAGTTAAGTCTCCCACTATGAATGCAAGAATATCGTTTTGGCCTTAAAGTGAAACAATTCCCTTCTTTGCATGAAACCAACGTCTTACTATGCAAGAGCAGGCTGATGTACTAACTCCTGTGGTTAAAACATGTATGTACTAGTGGAGGAGATCTGTGGGTGCAGTTGGCTGGTGGTAGAGTGCATGTTAGGATTTCATGTGCAATATTTTGGGTAGCTGATTTTGGCAAGGCAGCAGAAGAGCTTGGCTGGACTGTGGTTCTGCACAGATGTCAGCAGGTTGTTACCCAGAGGGAGGTGGCAGAGGTGTACACCTGCCTGTGGGCCTTCAGCAGTGACCTGATCCTACAGGACAAACTGGAGTCAACACTGGAAGCCTCACTGGGACCTCTTTCCTTACACAGTTAGAAACCTTAGGAAGGGAAGGATCTTGCCAGCACTGCTGTAATCCTAGAAACAGCTTTATCTTAAGCTGCTGTGAGCTGAGCTCAAGCCTAAAGGATAAAGAGCAATTACCACTCGCCCCTAATGAGCCTCTTTTTCTGATTCAGCTCCGCCTTGCAGCAGGTCTGTGGAATGTAGGTTCACTTCATCACTTGGGCCATCCTGTGTCAGCACAGCTTGATACTGCAAGCCTGGAAAATATTATGTTCTTCTGAACACATTTTTGGAGGTCATGGCTCAGCAGTCACATTGGAGTCATCAAACACCAAAATGAACCAAAGCAAAAGCAGCTGGTGGTACTTCTGATCAACTGTCCAATAAAAGACACATCAAGTTTATACTGCAAGTTTATTACAGTAATACAATCAAATTAAATAATTTTCACAGCTGTTATTTTGGGGTATATATATATATAATACACATATATATATATATATTATTCCCAGCACACATTGCAGTCTGTTTCTCTTTAATCATGCGGTGAGTAATGTATATACAATTATATGGAAGATTTTTTTCCCTAAAAAAGAGAAACCAAAATTACAAAAGTATGGCTTTGTAAGAAAAGTTGTATCATATAATGAACATTCATTTGTACTTGGGCATGGAACATTCGGTTGTAATCAGTAAACAACAGCGTCAGTCCCTGTCACGCTACAGCCAACAATAGCCAAGGGAACAAGGAAGAGGAAAGTGCCCATCAGTGTTAGAGAATGTCTGTATCTGTATACATTCAAAGTATGAAAAATGTAAAAAATGTTTTCGGGGATTAAGTATCACTTTTATTTGTAAGCTGAAGTCAGAGTTAATGGAGTCTTGAAGAATACGTGCACAGATTCTGTTTTCTTTTATACCAGCAAACATCAGCAGTGGTGCAATTGACTTACAAAGTGTTACTTCGGGTGTAAAGAGATGCAACTGAGGTCAGATTCTGGCCTGTCCTCCCTGCTAATGGTGCTGCAGAAACAGACAGAAGCATAGGATTAAGAAGTCATAGGTGGCCAAATTCTGCTGTCAGCCCAAAGAAAAGATGGAGATACACGTTTAATATATTTTATTTTAAAAAGCAATTCAATCAAATGTGTCCACCATCACAGATCCTTTGCTGGATGACTGTTGGCATGCAGAAGCCCTTGTGCTTGGTGCGTAGGGATAAAACACCTGTTTCAAAAGCACAGCTGCTGCCTCTTTGCCAGAGAAGAAATATCCTTACCTGTTCGCAGCACGATGCTTAGGACACAAAATTATTTCATTAGAAGGCTGCTTTCTTAAGGCATTGCCACCGCTGTGTACGTGGTAAGTCTTAAGTCTTGTGTGTCAGTTGTGAGTTGTACCAGAAGAGGGCAGACGCAGACACACGTGCGCGCATGTACACACACAGCCACAGCCAAAGACCCATGGAGCTCGCTGAAATGCTACTCATTGATACGGAAGGAAAACCCATACACATATCACGTCAGGTCTTTACAGTGCTACCCTTAAAGACTGAAATTTAAAAATGTAACCTGCAGAGCCAGCCTGTAACCCAAAGGTGAGCACAGACTGTACCCTTTTCCTTTGCTCTTTTTGCCAACTTCTGAAATAATGACCTTAGCTACTCTTACTCAGTATGTTTATATGCAAAATGTAAACATCATTAGGTAGCACCTAGCACCTTTTCTGATTAATAAAGTCACTGACACATTTGTCGTGCAAGTATAGGGATTTTTGAAGACTACCAACCATCAGTTGCAGGAATAGTGGAAAAGATAAAGAATTTATTTTTGCTAATAACCTGGCTCGGAAAGAATAAAATCAATGCAGACAGGACTGAGGTAGATTTGGCTGTATCTGATGTAATGTCACTGTATAGGTGGGAGATAAATGGGATATCCAACTAACAGGCAGGTCACTGCAAGATAAATCCTCCTGCAGGACATCCCACTCTGCACTCTTGGCACTACAGGTGATGGAAAAAGTCATTCTGTAGCAGAAGCACCAGAACACTAATGGCCCTAAACTCTTGCCCAGTGGAACTGTACATCAAGGTCAGAAGATAGGTGGCTGGCTGAGACCCAGCGAGTGCTTGAGCTCTTGTTAAAATGATCAGGAAAACAGAAATGATAGGGCTCTGGTGTGATCTTTCCAGTGTGGACAGCTGCCTGTTGCTAGTCTCAGAACATCCGAGCTTTTATGTGCTGGCCAACTAACAGCCAGCAGCCTTTTTCTAGGCTGTGACAACAGACACAGATATGTTCTTATCCTCTGTCTTGGCTAATGGATAGAGGGTAACCTCGTGCATGCACACAAAGCATTCTGTGTGCTACAAAGCCACCAGAGAGCCGAAATGCCTGAACTCTGACCTTTGTGATGATCCTTGGCTATTACAGTCAACAAGTAACCCTTGCACCATTTTAGATGCTCTTGTTCCCATTTGATTGCTCTTGATCTCTGGGCACAGCCCTCTGCCTTATTAGAAAGTGCCAGTGTCAGTAACACCAAGAATTCCCACCTGCATCATTTGATTTGTAAGATGAACAACCTTCCCCTCCTTCCTGTCTTTTCTGAAATTCTTAGCAACACAGCTCTCATGGAATCAAGCCAGTGATTGATGATTTACCTTCTCTCCTTTGCTGGCAACTCTGCTCCCGGGGCCTAATTACTATTCTAATAATATCCATCTCCAGCCTACACGGCCTCTCGCCCACTGAAATGAGGTACTGCATTGCTACTGGGGACAGGCCCAATCCCAATCTCACTCCTCTGGGGTGCCGAGCACTGCATACTTGCTCTCAGCAGCCTCAGGCAGCGAGTGCCTGCTTTGTCTTCTGCCCCCAGCGCTGCCTTTCTGGGGGCTGCCAGGGCAGAAGTGGCTCAGACACTGTTCATTATGCAAATCTGCCCTTGGTTCTGCTTTGCTTTGTGAAGCTGTGACAGCCTCCACATGCTAGCGCGTGCCCCAGCCTCTCTCCAAAAACGTTGTCCAAGATTTACCCTGAATTTATCTGCCACCATTCGTGCCCTCCCCCTTGCACAAGGCAGAGTAGACTTAGATGAGGAGAGCAGGCAGAGCTGGGAGGACACACTGGGGGAGGTGGGACTGCAAGGGAAGAATTAACCCTTTTCTGGCCTGCTCACTACTCTTAGGGCTGGGCTGGCATGTTCTTTGTCTCACCAGCAAGTCTGCATCGTCACCTAGCACAGCATAGCAGGCACTGGCAAAGCACTGCTTCCCGGCACCTGGGGAGAGGTGTCTGGGAGGAACATCCCAGTGTCTCCAAAAGTGTCTCCCAGATAGCTCTTATCCAGCCCTGCAAGAAATCTCCTCCTTGCCCTGCAGCGTCATCAGTAGCCTGACACACACTGGTGGTTCCCTGAACAGAGGGAAACCATAAAGAAGTACTCCGTGAGCTGATACAGATGGGTTTAGCTCTGGTACAGCAGTCCTGGCACAAGCAGGTAATGTGTGGAGGGATCTTCTCCATGCAGCAGGATGCAGCAGCATCCTTTCATAGCCAGAGCCTTTCAAAATGGGGTTTGTGTCACACGGCATTTTGCACCAAATTTATTTAAAGAGATCAGCCATTTATTCACTGCCGTTCAGAACAGATCTGGGGAAATGTGTTACGCTGCTTCATTAGAGCAGAGGGTTGCACTTAGAAAGAAGGAAGGACGTTTGGTCCAAAATAAGAGATGTTCCCCATGAAGGAGTTGGGAATCTGCCACCGCTCTGCTGATGCTGAGCATGGCCAGGAGAGCAAGGCCAGCACCTGGAACAGACAGGACTCTGCCTGGGGAGAGCATCTCCAGCCCTGCAGAGAGCCTACTCTTGGAAAGTTGCAAACACACCCTGCCTTCAGTTCCCAGGGAATACAATAGGAACTTCTTTCCCAGGAGCAGGCCTTCTGTCTGGACTTGAGCGGCAAAAAAACGACAAGTGGCAACTTCTAATGCAGAACGTCATACCCCAGCTTAGGGTAACTAGCAAACACGGGTCGCTCTGAGACCCACTGGTAAATAGAGTTAATGAGATACATCTCTTTTGGAGACACATTTGTCCCTAAAACACAGGTCAGTGATAACGTCACTCATGAAGGATAGGGCTGACAGTGGCTCTGCTCTTACTTGCAGTTTTTTACTGGACAGCAAGGAAAATATTACCCTCCCCATTACACACCTTTGTGGAGGCATCTGGGACAAAGTTGCCTTTAACCCCTTCACTCCTGAGTGAGATAGGATGCCGTCTATTATTTCTTTTGCCTGTCCCAGTTTCCACGTAGGAATATACACTTGGTGGTCTTATCTAAATATACACACTCCGCACTATGACCCAATGCTAAGTAACTCATTAAAATCATGTACTCTGTAGGACTGCCTCTACATCTCTGTAGTATCAGCCATGGACTTTTTGGTTATTACTAGATGATGCTGGCTCACTGTTAGAAAGGAAACCTGATGTTTCAACCCTGTTCATACAAGGTGGTATTTTTCCTAGCTCTGGTAGAACACAGTTCCACAGTTCCACCCTTTGGAAATCCTACTGTGCAAGTTGTTGGAAATTCAGATGCCTTCATACCATCTGACAGCTAAAAAAACCCAAACATAACACAGTCTCAGCTACAGTTAACTCTTCACATGCATAACAAAATAGGAAATAATAAGGAAGGCTTTTGCCTTTAAAAGTGCCGTGCCTGCAATCAATGAGAAAAAAAAAAACAAACCACCTACATTTAAAATCTTGTCACAAAATATTGGATTTCCCAGCATAGCCTAGCAGGATAAGTATTAAAATCACAGTAAAATACACAGAGTGATGGGCGCCCATGTCCCCTAAGTTGCCTTTAAAAATCCAAGACCCAGCGAATAAAGTCAAGGAAAAACATTTACCACATTTTTTGTCGATTGCTTTTTGCCATAGGATGGTAAGGGCTTTAGTGCCTGAGGTATAGGTAGTTCCTGGATGCTTTTAGGGAAGTGGGATGGAGGCAGAGTCTGGAGAATAGTTTGCATAGCTTGCAGATATAAAGAAGCAGGTGTGTTCCCCACCAGGCTGTTGAATTTCTCTTCCCCCAGCAAAGCTGTCCAGTGTTCCGGATGATCCTGTAGAACTTTCCTCATCTTAAATTGTGGGTTGGGCATGAAGAGCAAGAGGTAGTCAAGGCACAGCTTCTTTGTTGCCATGTTGACTTTGGAGTCCCACATCTGTTCCAGGATGACGTCCAGGGGTGTAAGCCCTTTACTGTCCTCTATCCTGGGAGAAGCTCCATTGCCAAGGAGGATGAGGACTGTCTCTGACCTCAGCAGTTCACAGGCGAGGTGCAGGGGTGTTTTCCCATCTTCCAGATGAAAGCAACCAGTCCTGTTGATGTACGAGTTTAAGCTGGGGAGCTTGTGCGCAATTTTGATGATCAGCCCCAAGATATCTCTCCTGTCATATGTGACCGCCATGGCCAGGTGAGGAGCAGAGGACGGGCAATAGCAGAAGTGTTCTCCGGGTACCTTGAGAGCCTCCTCTGGAAAATGAGACAGCAGATACTGAGCATAAGGCAGGTGGTTATGCACTACTGCGTAGAGAAGGGCTTCTGAAGGTGAGTATGTTCTTAGGCTGGCATTCTCCTCCCAGTAAAAATACTCCATAGTTCTCATGTCTTCCAGCATCCACACAGGCTTGTGATCTCTCACAGCCTGGTAGAACATATAGGATAAGAACTTGCAGTGCCTGCTCTGATCATCCTGCATGCTGGCCTGGTTGCTGGCCATGGCTCAGCAAATAAAGAGCAGCTCCACGTAAAATCTCTCCAGACTGTACGATCTGTGCACTTGGAATGCAGATCCCGATGCTGCTGCAACCTTCAGGCTGTCATTGCTGCCTGGACTGCACTAGCTCGAATGCATGGGCTGATCATCTCCACCCATTCATTGTTTTTTCCCCTCACTGCAGTGGTTTTGTTTAGGTAAGCACAATCCCACAGGCTCAGTTAACCCATGCCATGCAAGCAGCTGGTTAGTAAGTATATCCTGCTGCCTGCATGGCGTGGGTTACTGGAACGCTGTCAGACTGCAAGTGATTTTATACACACGCAGCTACAGAGAAGGCAGGGAGAGACTAAAATTAGCTTGAGAGGTGAGGTAGTTTTCTGTCTGCGTTACATGTCTAACCAGATCAGCTCATACATCGCAGTACATGCGATAGTAATTTTCATCTATTTTTTGCATGTTGCTCACACACACAGCTTGGTTAGCAGTAAAAATATATGTTGCAGCATAAAATGCACCATGGCTGGTAATATAGAGGATGATCTACTCGTGAAATCAAGGCAATGATAGCTGTACTATTAGGAGGGGCTCCCTATTTTGTAAATAATGGTATGGCTGGCCAATTAGGAGACACTGATGTTAATGGATTGTCTGTAAGGCATTAGTGATATTTAAGATCCCAACATTAATCTCTGCAGAGAAAAGAGTCAAACAGGATGTGGAATGATCATGCCTGGAGTCATAAAGCATACTGCTCGATTTAAATGCCTGCCTTTGTTTAGCAAGGAAATATCTGAAGTGCCTCTGTTTTGCACAGCAGGTACATAAACAAATTTAATGGTCAAACCACAATTGCAGATGGAGAGCTCTGATCTAAGCATTTCTCAGACGTAATGTTCTAGGACTGGGGTCAGAGTGAGCTATAATAGGGGAAAATGGACTTAAGCAATCTGATCTGTGAAGTGCCCTGGTAAGATGACCAAGGCCCACAGGCTTGAGGGGTGCTACTTATAGGATGAGGCAAAAGGACCTGACCAAAATTATATTCATAGAAAAGAAATGAACACCTCCTAAATAGGAGGAATTCCATGCATTTTATAAATCAACACATTACAGTAAGATGGTATCTCATCATCATGTTATGAAAACAGGAAAAATGCAACAAATTGAGTACTTTTTTTTTTTTTTTTTTCCATTTAACACGGAAACTACAGCATGTTCAGCATATTCAAACTAAACAGAGTGTTCAAGCATAAAGCCTGAACATCTCCGAATGATGCCTGGGGTCATTCAAGGAGAAAACCATCACCAATCTGGGTCTACATCTGACAGGTTATCCCATTTTCCAAAGTCCTGGATGTTCAGTTCCATGCCCTAAACATTTCATTTTAGGGTGAGTTTTCATATAGTTAGAATAAATGAATATATGTACAGTTTTAGTCCATTGTTATTGCAGTTATTCTTATAAATAATGCTATATAGTTGTCTGAGCATACTATTACCTATCTTGTATCCATGGTTGCAATAAACCATGTGTATGAACAAGGGTAGATCCAAAGTGTAAATAAAAGCACAGGGAAGTCCCGATTGACTGGACAAGCTTGAATGGGGAGCCAAGAGAACCCAGTGAGGTTCAGTAAGGCCAAGTGCAAAGTGTTGCACTTGGGTTGGGGCAATCCTAGATATGAGTACAGCCTGGAAGAACTAATTGAGAGCAGCCCTGCCAAAGACTTGGGAGTCCTGATGGATGAAAAGTCGGACATGGGCCAGCAGTGTGCTCTTGCAGCCTAAAAGGCCAATGGTATCCTGGGCTGCATCCAAAGAGGGGTGGCAGCAGGGAGAGGGAGGTGAATGTCCCCATGTACTCTGCCCCTGTGAGGCCCCATCTGAAGTACTGTGTCCAGTCCTGGGGCCCCCAGTACGAGAAGAATGTGGAGCTGTTGGAGCAAGTCCAGAGGAGGGCTACAAAGACATCAGAGTGCTGGAGCACCTCTCCTGTGATGAAACGTTGAGGAAGTTAGGGTTGTTTAGCTTGGAGAAGAGAAGGCTTTAGGGATAGCTCGTTGCAGTTTTCTAGTACTTGAAATGAACTCACAAGCAGAAGGGGAACCAATTTTTTACGCAGGTAGATAGTGATAAGACAAGGGAGAACGGATTTAAACTGAAAGAAGAGAGGTTTAGCTTAGATGTTAGGAAGAAATTCTTTGCTCACAGGATGGTGAGGCAGTGGCACAGGCTGTCCAGAGAAGCTGTGGATGCCCCATCCCTGGAGGTGCTCAAGGCCAAGTTGGGTGGATTCCTGAGCAGAATGGTCTGGTGATTGGCAATCCTGCCCATGGCAGAGGGCTTGGAATTAGATGATCTTTGATGTCTTTTCCAAGCCAAGCCATTCTACGATTCTATCATTCTATGATTTCTATGATTCTATGATTCCATGAAAGTTGTTTTGCTAGTGCTCCAGCACTTCCTGTCTATGGCAGGGTGGTGACCAAGCACAATGACTTCAGTGGTGCCACTGCTGCGTGGTGACTGCCAGGGCAGTCATTCTGCAGTAAAATGCCAATTAATTTTTGCATTTCACTTGCTGTAGATTGTGGCACACAGTAATATTGGATTCCTTTCTGTTCCCCTCCCTGTCAATCCAGCTCCAAGGAGACATAGCCTCTGCTCTGCTTCCCCCCTCCCTTCTTACAAGTTCAACTCACACGCTCACTTGGACCACAAAGTTGACCATATGTTTGGATAGGGGTAATTTGGCATTGGCTCTGGCTGCTTACCCAGCTCACTCTGTGGCTGCAGGATGACCAGGTCTGGCACAAGAGACAGTGCAGCAGTCTTCAGCCAGGACAGCAGACATGAGCAAGCCAGGACATTCTAGGTCACAAAGGAGTGTCTCTCACGTCGGACCTGATACAGAGGTTGGTATTGGGTACAGAAATACAGAGAATTCAAGGGGAAAACATTCTGTGAATAGCTCCAAGGAACAGGGGTGCTGAAATGCCAGAATCAGAAATAGCTATTGGGAAGCCAATTATATACCATGAGTGATGGATATGAAAAACATAAGACCATCTGTAATTACAGGTCACCTTGTAAATACAGATCACACTGGTAATTACAAGTTACCCTGTAATTCTGCCCAGTAAGCCCAGCACAAAACTACGAGAGACATTCATACATTCTGCTGACCTCTGTATGACGTCAAAGGCACAACTCCCTGCCATGACAGAGTACTGCCTGCCATACAGGCTCCTGAATTTGGCTTTTTACAGTAGTGTAGGAAAGCTGGTGCTGATGACATGTTTGATGCCGATGCATCTCTTCTGAATTTTATTACAAACATAATGTACCTGTATGACAGTATCGATCCCTTAGAAATGGAAGACATTAACTTGGAAGGGTTTACTGAGGAAGAAGAAGATTAGGAGTTTGGGAGTTTTATTCTTAGAATTTTGATCTGTGGTTAAAAATAATGCACCCTGACTCTTAAAGTATTTGTTGTGGCTTTCCTCTTGGACAAACTGCAGTCCAGTAGGTGAACAGAATCGATTTTGAATGAGGAAAGGAAGTGCAAGAGAGCAGAAACAATTTTGAAGGGTAAAACAAAAAGAAAAAAAAAAGCTGATTTTACCCAGAACACCATTTGCCATTCTAGCTGAGACCAAAAGACTCTCTAGATCTCCCTTGGGGAGATGCATTTTTCATATTTTGATGGCAATTTTGGCTCATAAAATGATTTGATATTGTGACCCTGTGAGAAACACAGCGTGCTTCTGAGCTATTTGGGAACCTTCTGATAGTGTTATGCTCAAAATATTGTTTCTGGGCAGAAAAGAAACATACCTGACACATAACTGTTTCTATAATGGAAATCTTAGCACTTGAACCAAAAAAATCATTATTAGTCCAGGTCATTACTACAGAAAAACAAAGTATAGTTCTATGCAGAAAACAATACATTTAAAATCATTACACACACACTTCTTAGTGTCTACCTCTATTCCTGGTTATGCTTACCCTGGTGGCCTCACTCTGGTGGTGATGGGTGTTACAGCAAGTTGTAAGGATCTGGAGTTCTTCACAGTGAGGAATGTGAGATTGATGATGATGGTTTCTTCTCCCTCTAGAATCTTCCTGGAGTTGTTTTGATGATCACTGACATGCTTTTACACCTTGTTTTTTTCTTCCCTGGACTGAAACTTCCTTTTACGTCTAAATTTTCTACATATGGTGAGTACATTCGTAGAATCATAGAATCATGGAATTATATAATGGTTTGTGTTGCAAGGAACATTGAAGATGGTCTAATTCCTACACTCCTCCTTGAGTAAGGACACGTCCCACCACATCAGGTTGCCCAAAGCCCCATCCCACCTGGCTTTGAACACTTCCAAGGATGGGGTATACACAGCTTCTCTGGGCAGCCTGGGCCAGTGCCTTACCATCATCATAGTGAAAAGCTGCTTCCTTATATCTTATCCAAATCCACCCTTTTTAGTTTAAAGCCATTGGAAAAACAGGACATGTAAAATTTTGTCCAGCTCCATATCTGCATTTCTTTTCACTAGCTGATAGAAATGAAGCACTTTCTTACTTCAAGAGCAGAGTGGGCATGTCGTAGGTCCCCAACAGTCTAGTGGACAATTTGAGCTCAGCTCAGTTCCTTCATGCTACATTTCAGCCTCCAGTGAAGAAGCTGCTTGGAGTATAGGAGAAGATTCTTTGAGGAAGACTGGGATCACCTTCCCAGAGGAAGACTGGGATCACCTCCAGCCAACAACCTACATCTGTCAAAAACTTCAGTGGCATGTTTCTTGCTCAGTTACACAGAAAGCAATGGAGAACTTTGTCTGTGTCAAGAAAGTGGAAGAGTACCGCTAGCACGCACTGCTTTTACTGAGTATGAACGGGTTCTTTTATAGTCCGTACTAGAATGAACCAGCACCAATTCAGTGAGCTGACTAAACAAGGCTTTGAAGTGTTGGAAACATCTACAAACAGACCTGTCCTGAACTGCAGAATATTTCACTTCTGCTTGCAGAATTCAAATAGAAAAAGGAAGAATCTCTGACAATATGACAGAGGGTGGAAATGAATTACACAAAGCTTTACTAGTTTGGAAAGCATTTGAAATACATGTAATGGGATCTGTTGATGCACTGTATGCAGAACAAATCATCTCCAGATAGTTATTTACTTGCAGAAGTTTGGAAGTGAAAGATAACGACATAAAATGCAACAGTCTTATATAAGAGTCACGTAGAAAAAAATAGAGGATGCTCAGATTATATCCACACTGACCGCTGAGCACTGCTGTGATCCAGACATACATAGTGTTCTCACTGCTATATTCAGACCCTCATCTGCACACCAGCTGAAGACCTGGATCCATCAAAAGAAGCAGGGGAGCCAGGACAGTTTAATGTTTCCCTGCAGACTACTGTTCTCCAGCCTGCACAGGTCAGGCCTGTGTAACATCCTGCTACATCCAAGTGTCACTTGATGCTTCACTTTCCAAGTGCAATGAGTATGAGAAAATACATGAATTAAGGGGGCCAAGTGTACCTTTGCTTACTCTGCCCTCCCCTTTTAAGCTCAGAGTACAGTCAGAGTGCTTGGTGTACGAAATGCTGCCAGCAAAGACAGAAGTTGATGTAAGACTGAAGACTAGTTTGATACAAGATCTTCCGTCTCCAGTTTGACAAGATAATTTACAGAGAATGCTGAGGTAAATCTGTATAGTTGTCTTGTTTTTCTTAAGAGAAATCCCTGGCATTGTAACCATGTGGCTACCTAGTACTAATGCTTTCTGTTACCTTCTCTGTGTTTGGGAAAGAAAAGCTGAGAGAGACAGATGGCAAAGCATGAAGTGTCATGGGATTGAGGAAGTTTTGAACTCTGACTTCTCATAGCAATTAGTGGACATTTTTAACAACATTTCTTGAGTTATGATATTTCTTCCTTTAATCCATCATCCTGCTTTCAAGAACAGAAGTTACAAAATACAGGGCCCTATCTCTACCCAAGGTGAAAGCAGCATGCTTATTTTCAGAGTCCCTCTCCTCTCTTCTGACACTCTGACATTCTGACATTGCTGCATGGCGCTGATGTGCTACAAAAGCGTATTAAAGTCCTCCTGGGTGTCAGTGCTTAACCTGAAGGGTGCAGACCTGTGCCATAGTACTAGCTCTGGCCTCTGACTCTGAACATCTCTCACTTTCAGGCAAAGGATGTGTCAATATTGAGTCTTTACCAATACAATTTCTGACCTGCATCTCAGCATGAGGAATGCCACAGGAAATAGGCACTGTGGTCTGGACAAGCCTGAGAAGGGGCTATGGGGTCTGAAAGTCAACTGGGCTTAGGGCAAGGAGCAAGAGATGGGCTTGGAGATGGGTCAGGAGCAAGACCTGTCTCCCTGCTTTTTTTCTGTCAGCTCCCAGGGAGGAATTGCCTATCTGTAAGGGCAGGCACTTGATAAATACTGGAATAACTCCAAAGGAGGGATAAGTTGGTAGCTCTCACTGAATGTCCTATATCTCTTCAAATATAGGTTAGATCAAGTAGTACACTTGTGTCTGGAGGATGACATGTCAGCTTGGTTTAATCAGCTATGAAAACAACAAGGATCATTTTATTCCATTTTTAAAAATGCTTTTGAGTCCTAACTGCATACAGCCTGCATGCCAAAAATCTTGGTGTCTCCCATTTCTTAGAGTCCATTTGTTTTGGTTCCCATTCCTGTCCTAATTTGAGACTGTATCTTTCAAAGACAGCGCTGAAATAGATTGCCAGGCCTGCTCCAAACACTAACCTGTCAGCTGAGCTCTGTTTAAAGAACAAAGAGCACTTGCAGACAAGCTGTGCCTACAGATACGTTGAACCAATTGCTGCTTTTCCAGTGAATGGATGAGACTGTGATACAGTCTTATAACATTGGTCTTTGTCTTTTTTTTTGAGTGTGTGATGATTATGGGTATCGATGCCCTGTTTTACCATCTCTCTATGTAAATGTCAAGGCCGACAACTACTGAGAAAGCAGGCAGGAAGGCATGAATACATTTCGTTTTCAAAACTGATGCAAAGCAATGCTTTTTCATACAACCCATAATTAACCTGGAGAATTCAGTGCTATGTGATATCAACAAGGTTAAATGCTTGGCAGTCTCCAAAATAAAACCTTTTTTCTCTAAGCATTAAGGTCTTTGTTCTCTGCTTATGCAGCAGCTGGCACTACCCCAAAGCTGCAGCTCTAAGGTTCTGCCACCATGCAGATGGACATATACAAAAAATTACAGTAGTACCATTCTTCAAGCAATGATGGCAGATTTGTCTGAACCTTCCTAGCGGTTCTGTGCTGCCTCAGTATTATAAACAAGAGCTGGTCAGAAAGTTAATATCCGTGCATTTGTGTGCGAGATGTAAGGTCTGCAAAACTGAGCTGCTTTGCAGAATGTATCCATTTCAAGACATCCTTTGACAAAACCCGTAGTCCCAAAGGACCACAAAACCCAAGGGAGGAAGGTCACCTCCTGCCAGCTGCTGAGGTTTTTCAGAACCCTGATAGATTTCCCATTCTAGGGCAGAGAAGCTAAACATCCAACGTAAGCTCAGCTTGAGCAGAAGCTGTAGGAGCAAGTGAACTATGTGCCGTTTGAGAGCACTATGAATCCCAGTGTATCCTTACATGGGAACACATTACAAACCTATTTTTATTGAATTAATTACAAAAGAAAAATCCATGTTGCAAGCAGTTCTGGTAGTTCTTACTGTCTCTAGGTTGTCAGCCCATGATTAACTGCTGGAGGCTACTGAAAACAATCTTGAACCATACTCTCATTATAAAATTATTTGCTAAGGAAGTCTTTGCAGTGTCTTCTGAGGCCTCAGATGCTGGCTGAGAGACTTAAAAGTTAATTCAGTTATTAAGGGGACCAGTTTCTAGGGCCCACATATTGCTATCTCATAAGTAAAATGCTTCATGCAGAGCCAGAAACAGCCACTCGCTACTATGCTCTCTGCAGCTTCCAGCAGTAATTTCTGCAAAGGGCCTTTAATCTGGGATAAGCAAAAAGCACCGCAGAAATATCTGAAAATTGTATTTGTCTTAGAAAGGTTCTCCTGAACTTTACCGTCTCAAACACTTCATTCAAAGAACTGTACTGGAATAACGGTTTCTCTGAACAAGGCACTTGTGGTGACTCAACTAATGACAAATTGTTTCTGTCACCACATTTAACAAGCTCAGGGTCTGCTAACCTGCAGCAGGCCATCACATCATCTTCTTCTTTATGGTTCAGTGTATAAGTGAAGTTGGCCAGTGAGAACTGACTCAATATCTGCTGGATTACTAGCAAAAAAAAGAAGCTGTAAAAGCAGGAAATTCCACGTGGCTGCTTAGAGGAGATGCTTCAGGGCATGGTAGTTTCCCATTAATTAATTCCCATTAATTCCATTGAGATACGGCATTTGCTTCAACAGTCAGCCTTCTGTGAGAGAGCTGTCAGCCCCCTTTCGTCAGCACCCAGGAAAATATAATCCTGGGCACCACTGAGGTGCCTGCAAATACAAATACTACAACTATCAGAAACTCTGGAACAGCTGTTAGTGCACAACAGCCTTTAGTGAGATCCCAGCCAGCAGCTGTTGAACTGAAAACCGAAGGAGAATTAAGAGATTTGGTCCTGTCCGCTGTCAGAGCTACTCCGACTTTGGTGATTTAGATCTTGATCTGAGGTCTGAAAATATCCTTACAAACGAATCATCCTCGAGAAACAAATTTGCTCTCCTGGCTGTCTCCAGTTGTTGAGACACACTCCTGAAAATGAGGCCATCTATCATGGATGCACACATCTGACTTTAAACTAGATTTGAAAATCATGACTGGGAGGTTTGTAACTAAATTCCCAGTAACACCCCAGCTGCTCTCAGGCTTGCACTGAGCGGCCGCATCTGTTAGAAGCCTGAATTTACATGAGTCACACATCAACTCAATCTATGCAGAAACACTGTGAAAACAACGCCAGGAAAAAAAAAAGAGAAAAGCAGTGTGCCAGCAACGCGATGTTTGCATTAAAGCCTGTCAAACAAAGCCCTAAAACCACTACATATATAGGTGGAAATACTGAATATACTGCTGCATCAGAAAATTGAGATTGCTAAGCTACTGCAGATGGCCAATATGCATTATCTTCCCCATCTGTGACATGAGGACTTCTCTTCACCTGAGAGAGGCCCTGTTCTCCCCACAGTCACAGCTCCCACAGGAGAGCTGAGCTGCTACCTGCCAGCCTGCTCAGCAGCTGAAGCTGTCCTTTCCCCACACTGCCCTGCTGCTCATCAGTCCAATTTGACAGCTTGGTGCTAAAACGGAATCTGCAAACTGTAAGATATTGGTGTTACTATGCATCAGGGCCAAATTCTACCCAGAAATTGATATGGCTCCCAGACTTCGGAATGTTAGCATTTCACAGCCTGCATGGTTTTGTCATGCAAGTCTTCATAAAAGTGTGGATATCAGTGTCTCTGTGACTTTCCCTAGCACACAGTGAATGAACAAAGGGCTGGAATCCAGGCTAAAAGGGTGTGAGACGCACTGCTGTTTCTCCCCTTATTAATGTCTCTTGAGTGCATGACCATCATGCTCTGCTCACATGCTCAGGACTGGCAGATATCAAGTCAGGAAAGACTTTTCTTCCAATCAGTTTGGCAGAAGCTGTTCAATTTTTTCCCTTCTTTCCCACCCCCTTCCCCCCACCCCCCTCTTTCTTTGTATTTTGCTGTGCTGTCCTATACCTGGGACAGTCATCACTCAATAAACTGCAAAAATGTCCTTTCTCTCTCCTGCTTTATCACTGTGATAAGCTGTATCTGCTCAGTTCTTACACGCTGAACATTTTTCTCCGGGAGTTGGTGTTTTGTGGTGGGAGAGAGGCCCCACTTGAGGGTTTCAACAGGAATTGTGACGTCTGCAGGGGTCCAGGCTCAAGAGAGGCTCAAGCAACTGCTATTAATATCGTGCTTTTAGCTGTGACGGACTCAATCCTGCAGTGTTTGTGACCATACTGAATGCTGCTGCAGAGAGAGTTCTCCCAGCTGTGACTGCCTTTCTTAGTGGGAGAACACCCACTGGAGGGGCTACACAGCTCCCTTCAAGATTTCAAACATTCATTGCTCATCTCCTCAGCCTCTGAATCTCCATCCGTCCCACCACTGCCCTTCAATCAATACCTGTCTCTGACTGATCTGGGGGCTGTCACCTGCTGTCACCAACTGCCTGAATTTTCAAGTGAGCTTGGATTGAGCTTTCCTCCCCAAATCTGGGACACCGAACAGGAAATCCCCATAAATGTCACTAAACCTAGCTAATTTTCCTATTCCAGATCCTTGCTTTAAACCTTTTTGTTTTGTTTTGTTTTGTTTTTTTGGGTGGTTTTTTTTTTTGTTTTTTTTTTCAATCATTGCTGGAAAAAGCTTTTGTCAGAGATTGGTCTGCTGGTGTACTAAAATCACTGCCTCTTAGGCCATCCAATTGTTTTCCCATTGTGTGGATCCCTGTCCGTGTCTCTTGGTCTGTAGCCATGCTGTAGGCCCTCTGGGGAAGGTGCTGTCTCTTGTTCTTTGTTCACACAAAACTTAAGATGGTGCGATCCTGGCTGATGACCAAGGTTACCAGCAACATACATTAAGCCTGTGATCTGTCAGGCACAGGGGGCAGGGCCAGGCAGCAGACATCAGGCAGATGTCAAGAAACAGGAGGACGGTCAGAGCTCACAGTCTTGCTTTGGCCAGGTGCCCTTGTACTGTTGCCCTGATGCCTGCTCTCGGAAACCTGTGTGATCCCCATCCATGTTTTCCCAGCCCGTTGTCTTGATGTTCTCCCCACATCCTGGACCACTTGGCTCTAACCACTTGGCTTTACCCATGGTTTATGAGCATGTCTCTGGCCCAGCTTTGTTCCCACTATGACCTGCCTTTGTAACTATGCCCTATAGACAGCTGGGCGAGCAACACTGTGAATGCCATTTCCAAAGCCAAAATGGTTTGAAGAACTGAATTGGCAGTTTAACGTTTGTTTATGTTTTTATTGGGTTTCTCACCGTGCACAATAAAAGCAGATTTCTTATGCTCACCTACCTATTATCTACGTAAGCCATTCTTCCATCTCCTTGTGGTAGCCTAAGCTACAGTATCTCTTTCTTTCTAGGATATCATCTCTTTTTCTCTGCAAAACCTTAACCGGGCAGATTTCGAGGAGCTGTTCTGTTTGTCAGGGATTTACAGATGTGCAGTAATCCTACACTTGACAGAAAAATAAAAAAAGAATAAAAAGATACTCCTTTTGTGTACATTCAAACTGAATCCCTCATCATTGGCTACTTTACATCCTGGAATCCTGCGTATCCATGATAACATTCATTCTGTCGCTATGAAAAACACACACCTGACAGCCAGTGCTTTCTGGAAAGCCTTGGTCTCACCGTATGCAGGCTGTTGTTCTATTCATGAACTGATGCTTCACAGAAATTCTGCAGCACAAGATGTGTGCTCCCATTGCCTGGGTAATCCCTACAGGCAAACACAATACTACATATGGAATATTCTTCACTTACACCTTAGTTTCATGAGTCTAGTGAATCTGCGATGCGTGGATTGGCTGCCACATGAAATTTACAACTTAGAAGAGGAAATATGTTGTGCGCGGTGTAGATAACATTTTCTTCAGTGCATATTTCCATTTTGTTTGTTTTTTTCCTCCCTGTATTTTACTCTACAATTGAAACGTTTTGACTATTAAAAATCAGTGTTTTTTAACTGCTGCTTTCCAGTAAGTTCACTAGCAAAAGCAAAATCAGTTAAGCCACGTAAATCAACCACGAAGGGCTAAGATCTGTTTCTGTCAGCTGGCAGAAAACAAGCAGGAAATCATTTGTTCATGGCTGCCTAATCTTTGATAAGTGGTATGAGAATGAATCAACTACTGCAGTCTTCTACAAAGATGCCTCACTATTCAAATAGAATGCTGCACATTCTAGCGCATGGAACAAAGGTGGAAAAATATCACCTTCAAATACCCACAAGGTGGTGCAATGCAATAATTTTAGGAAGAGAAACTCCACTGAGACGTTGCAGAAGAAAAGCTAAGACACAGCTGCCTTTATGGATTACCACCTTCTGCATCAACAGTTGTTCTTTTCTAAATCACAGGACAAGCATCACCCCAATAACAACTCGCACTCAAATCAGTCCAAAGGAGCACATGATGGTTTCCTGGTTGCCATTTCATGTCTCCTCCAACTTGTTCCCTGTTGCAGGGTTGTGCCCACCTTCATGCACAGCGCTCCTTTTGAGATGGCTCCGCAGCATCATGAATCTGAGTCAAAACTGCCTGCCTATCAGAACATCTGTGCACTGGATTTACTAGAGATTGCCCTTAACCTGAAGGCTCTCAAAAGTGCAATTTAATTTGCTTTGGAATAGGTTAGTAAGCATGGGAAGTGTCTCTTGAGAAGGGTAACTGTAAGCACGGTGATGATTCCACTTCCCAAACAGAGACCACTTGTCTTTTCTGCATCATTATCTCTTGCTCACTAAGACAAAGATGATCCCCATTAGCCATAGACTTGGGATAACTGAAAGAGCAACCTCCACCTAGCAATTCACAGCAAACACAGCAAATATTAGATTTGTTTGCAAGCAGTTGTTGCTTCCTTTTGAGGCAGCGCTACTTATGAAGGACTTTGTAAGCAGAGTGAAGAGTGCAAACCTGTTGTCCCAGTATTAGCAAGACATCATCAGCTGTACTCCACATCAGCTTTCTCACTCCCATGAGTTAGCCAGGTTATTTTCTAGAAGGCCTTGAATGAAACGAAGATTCTGAGGACTTGGGAGCTTCCTGCCTCAGTCAAATTCAGATTCCCTCATATCCACCCCAGCTGGTTGTTACTAACTTGCACATTATCTCCTTCCCTTCGTGTCCTCTTCTTTGCTGAATGAAATCACCTGCAAGATCAGCAGCATGTGAACGGCATATGTTGGCCAAACATTAAATGTGTTGCTTGAGGATGTGTACTGACTGTCCTCATAAACACAAATGCCAGATGAGCAGAGCAAGAAGTCAAAGCAATCTTTAAGAAAGAATTACAGCTCTTTTACTGATCCTTACCAAATTAAGGCTTTTTGGATGCTTTTTTTTTCTTTCTTTCTTGTTTCCCCCCTTTTTCCCCTGGGCAACCTCATCTGCAGCACTATTCATAATTCTAACCAAATTCAGATAACAGTCCAGCTGGGGGACGTGATAGCACTTCTGCCTGTAGCAGTTCCTGTCTCTGACCCGGAGGAATGTAAAGGAAAATTGTATTATCCTGACTTTCAAGGACAATGAATCAAACTTGTGAATAGCACCATCTAAAACGTGTCTTTAAATCATATGTTTACCACTAAGTGATTTCAAGAACACTACAGGTAAACAAACAGAAGTGGTTACTTACATCCTCAGTTGTTCCTGCTGCTTACTGCAGTGCCAGAAGGACAAAGGGGAAGAATACAGAAGAAAGGAGACATTCAAACACAGTGTGAGGAGTGATGCTGCATGGAACAAGGGGGCAGAAAAACAGAATTGAGCATTTGTCTTACATATTTTTTCATCTCTTTTGTTATCACTCCTACAGAGCTGCATAAAATCATGAAGGACAAGGGAAGGATATATAGTATTTAACTGTTCATTGTGCTTTCTTGTCTGAGAAGTAGAAATTAAATTAGCAATTAGCAAGTTCTGAACAAACAGGAGGAAATGGCTCTCCACACACCATGCCAGATACCTGCAAAACTCCCTGATTTTGGCAGATAGTAGATGCAAATATTTATACAGATTGGAAAAGCAACTGGACATTGTGACATCCTTGCCAAATACTCCTGCACTCTGTTCCCAGATAGATGAAGGACAAGAAGATAGTTGGGAACAGCATGGATTTATGAAGGAAAATTCATAGTTCACCGACTTGATGGCCTTATGTGTCGTATGACTGGCTGGGAAAGCAAGACAGGGGCAGGGGATGTACATCACCTTGACTTTAGGTCTGGCTTTAGGCACCATCTTCTCATCATCTCATCTGGGAGCTGAGGAGGTCTGAGCAGTCTGTGGGGCAATTTGAAAACCAGCCTCCAAGGAGAGGCTGTGGGGGGGCTGACCTTGCTTAGGATGGAAAGAGGTAGTTGAGAGGTGAGCTGGTGATTGCCTACAACCACCCAGTGGAGAGGCACAAAGACCACAGAGCCAAATTCTTCCCAGCAGTAGATGATAGAAGAGGCAATGGCCACAGTTTACAGTTTGGGAGGCTCAGGTTAGACATCAAGGAAGATGTTTTCACCAGGAGGGGCATACAGTGCTGGGACAAGTTACCCAGAGAGGCTGCCAAATCTCTATGCCCACAGACTTTTGAGACTTGGCTGTAGAAAGCCACTGCTGCCCTCATCTAGTGTTGATGATGCTTGGAGGACAGGCGTGTCCAACCAACAGCCCACTCCTTGCCCCGTGACATCATGGCAGCTGCCAGCATGCAATGGCAATCAGTACACATGGTTTAGCAACAACCAAACATCTCAAACATAGGTGCGCTGTCAGCCCTATCTGTGCTGAAACCAGGACAAGGAAAGGGAACAGTGCAGCTCTAGCTCAAGTAATGGCAAACAATTTTATGCATTTTGATATATTGGCTAAACACAGTCCTGAGAACAGCAAAAATATTCAGCCATGCTTTCCACTGTAATAAAGGAATTTGAGAACAAGTTTCAAGATTGCAAAAAAAAAAAAATTATATGCATATTTTTGTATATTCACAACTTCATTTTCCATCAGCATAAATACATGATCTGCATGTTTTCAAATGGAATGTATAGAGTTACAATCAGACATTCAACTCAGAATTCTGATAGTGTCTCTCTACTGGACTTTCATAAGCCCTATCTGAACAAAGAGAAATATCCCTCGCTCCACAGTCACGCTTTATTCACATCATGGCTTTTTGGCAGTCATGTGTATTTACAAAAACTGTTTTCAAGGATGAAGCACAGTATAAATGAAATTTCATCACAAATTTCTCAGGAACACCTTGAGACCTCATTAAGAATTGCAACCACTGCCACCAAATCAGACTGATGTGTTTGTTTCATACTAACAAGGTCACCCATTAGTTTTATGGGTTGGCTGCTCTCCTTTTTTTGCGTGTGTTTTAATAAAAAATATTGACAATTAAAATGTTTTGTTGCTTACATACATTAAATATGTATTTTACGAGGGCTGCTCCAAAATAATGCCTCCTATTTTATTACGTAGACCCACAACATCAGAGGCAGATGTTGGTGGGATGGCAGCAGAGGTTGAACCTCCCCACCAATGTCCCATTACATGTTGTTGCTGTGTGACATGGCAGCACAGGGACAGTCTAACGCTGTGATGTCTGACACGGAAGTGCACAAGGAGCAAAGGGCTGTCACAGAATTCCTTCATGCAAGAAAAATTGCACCCATTGACAGTCATCAACATTTGCTGAATGTTTATGGAGACCAAATGTGGATGTGAGCACAGTGAAGTGGTGGGTGGCACGTTTCAACACTGGCATCAGCAACAATGGGTCACTTCCACTGGTTCAGGCTTTCAAGGGCATGGCATGCAGGCTCCTGTTGATTGCTGATGAAAATGCAGAGCTAATGGTGGTGACTGTGTTGAAAAATGGTGTTTTGTATCTGAGACTTTGTTCTATCAGTGTTACTGTGCTCACTGCAACTGCTGTAATTTCCACAGAAGTAAATAGGTGGCATTACTTTTGGAGCAGCCTGCATATATGCAGCCTAAGGCAACTTCCTCTTCGCTCAAAGTGGCCCAGGCAAGCCAAAAGGTTGGACACCCATAGAGTAGGAGGCTGGACTGCAGAACTGTGGAGATGCCTTCCAGCCAGTATTTCTGTGATTCTGTGAGTCTCATTTCAATACTGAATGCTTGTATTTTGCAGGATCCCAAAAGGTGCTGAGAGCTTTCTGGGATAAAATCTAGAGAGAGCCAACGTACCTCATATGGGAGCACTTCTTAGTGTCTCATTTTGTACTGACACTGCTACAGATTTCCAGGGCGACAATTTGTTTTGTATATATGCACCCTCATTAAAGGGCCATTCTCAGTGTTGCTGAGATTACACTGTTCTTTGAATTTTAACAGAAATGATACAGTCACGTGGTGTTCCAATAAACAGGCCCTGGCTTCCACAGTAGTCGAACAGGAAATGAATGAGCCCCAAGTAGGAAGCAAGGTGCAAGTTGTCTCAGCCTCATCTGAGGTCCTCCAAAGGCAGCAGTCACAGCAGCAAATCTGAAGGAGCTCAACACGTTTGGATCAGAGATAGAAAGTGGAAAGAGAACACCATTTTTATTTGATATAAAAGAGAACATCAACAGAGATATGTATGTCTATGTATAGAAGGGATAACACTATCCTCCCACAGACATCTTGCTGTGGCAAATAGGCTCTGCTGTGTATATATATAGGAATTTGCCCCTTACCTACTGTACAATATCTCTGTCTTGTCTATTCCTTTGCCTCACTTCTAGGGCTAAAAAAAAGCTCTTCTGTAACTTCTTGGTAGACTTGTGTCAATTAGCAACTAGAAGATATCATATGTTCCTGTCACCGTCTGTTGGGTTATGCATGATTTCTGTCTGCAGTGTCTCAGCTGACTTCAGATAACAGCATCCTACAGAAAAAATGCTTCATAACCTTGGAACAACCCAGAGCTTTCCTCATGTACTTTCCTCAGGCTGAAAAGGAACTTGGAATATAGGAAAGGCAGGGAGCTTTTCAAAGGAAAGTATTTATGGGAAAATGGAGAAAATTGTGGAATCATAGAATCATTTGAGTTGGAAGGGACTCTTAAAGGTCAACTACTCTAACTCTGTTGCAGTGAAGAGAGACACCCACAGCTCCACCAGGTGCTCAGAGCCCTGTCCAGCCTGACCTTTTATGTCTCCGGGAACAGGGAATCCATCACTTCCCTGAGCAACCTGTGCCAGTGCCTCAACACCCTTAGTGTAAAAATCTTCTTCCTTATATCCAATCTAAGTCTCTCCTCGTTTGGTTTGAAACCATTCACCCTTGTCCTATCACAACAGACCCTGCAGAAGAGTCTGTCCCCTTCTCTCTTACACGCCCTCTTTAGACAAAGAAAGGGGAAACCCCTCCCCATTTCTGCCCAAATCAGAGCAAAATAGCTTTTGTCATATTCAATAACAATAGGCTTTATAGTGCTTAGTATTTATATAGTTTTAGATCACAGAATCATAGAATCATAGAATTACTCAGGTTGGAAAAGACCTCAAAGATCATCAAGTCCAACCGCAGCCTAACCATAGTACCCTAACTCTAACAACCCTCTGCTAAATCATATCTCCAAGCACCACATCCAAACGGCTCTTAAACACATCCAGGGACAGTGACTCAACCACCTCCCTGGGGAGCCCATTCCAATGTTTAACCACCCTTTCTGTAAAGAAGTGTTTCCTAACATCTACCCTAAACTTACCTTGGCACAACTTGAGGCCATTTGCCGTTAGCCTTGGCCCATCGATCCAGTCTATCCAGGTCCCTCTGCAGTGCCCTTCTCCCCTCTGGCAGATCAACACTCCCTCCCAGCTTGGTGTCGTCTGCAAATTTACCGAGTGCACTCAGTAAACCCTCATCAGGATCATCAATGAAGATGTTAAACAGAAGCGGTCCCAGCACTGAGCCCTGGGGGACACCGCTTGTGACCGGCCACCAACTGGATACAACTCCATTGACCACAACTCTTTGGGCCCGGCCATCCAGCCAGTGCTTCACCCAGCAGAGCGTACGCCCATCCAGACCATGGGCAGCCAGCTTCTCCACGAGAATGTTATGGGGGACAGTGTCAAAGGCCTTACTGAAGTCCAGGTAGAACACATCGACAGCCTTACCCTCATCCATTAAGCGCATCACCTTGTCATAGAATGAAATTAGGTTTGTCAGACAGGATCTACCGTTCATAAACCCATGCTGACTGGGCCTGATCCCCTGGTTGACCTTTAATTGGTCCATGATGGTTCCTGAGATTATTTGTTCCATAACCTTCCCGGGCACCGAGGTGAGACTGATAGGCCTGTAGCTACCACGATCATCTTTCCGGCCCTTTCTGAAGATGGGCGTCACGTTCGCCAGTTTCCAATCCACCGGGACATCCCTGGTTAGCCAGGACTGCCGAAAAATGATGGACAGTGGTTTGGCAGCCACATCTGCCAACTCCCTCAGCACTCTAGGGTGCAATCCATCCGGCCCCATGGACTTGTAAGCATCCAGCTTTCGGAGCAGTCCAAAACTATCTCATCATGGATCATGCAGGGCTTATTCTGTTCCCCATCCCCATCTACCAGCGCAGGGGCTGTGTTCCCAGGGAGTAACAAGTCTTACTATTAAAGACTGAGGCAAAGAAGGCATTAAGTACCTCAGCCTTATCCTGATCCTTGGTGACCAAGTTGCCCTCGGCATCCAACAAGGGATGGAGATGATTCTGTTTTGGCTCTGAGATCCTGTTGAAAGGGAGTGTCCTTGGTATTATTCTTAATTTGGATACATCACATGAAGATGGATGAGTTCAGGTTAAGAAGGCTGCACCTAGAATTTGAAGACATGATGATTCTGGACCTGCAATTCCCAGTAAGTAACCCTGCTCTAGATCAAATGTTTGATTTCCTTCATGTCCAGTGATGCTCAGAGCTGAGCTCTTTGAACTTGCTCACACATTCTTGCACCATTTCTTTTTATTATGGCTCTCCTGTGCTGGCACAGAAACTTTAATGAAGGAGTCACAGGATACCACTTCCAGCAGCAGTCCTGCTGTTTGAGGAGCAGTCAGTCAGACGGCAGTGAAATGTCACATCGCATCATGTACTTTGAACAGGCAGGTTCTTCCGACAAAAGAAAATTTCCAAGAAAGTTATCTGTACAGAGTTCTGCTAAGATCTAATTCTACCCCATTCACTAACAGCTTGTAACCATCTCAGAAGAAAATTCAGATATAACAGCCCTATGACAAATGTACCGGCGCTTAGTCAATTCATTTTTCTACCCGCAAGATGGATGATTTAAACTCAGGACACTCAGCCCTTTCACCTCCCTGCTTAATGTTTCCAGATGACATGTGAAAAGTATCCATTTTATAAAATCACACTAAAATTAGAGGTGGGAAAAGTCTGGTGGGTCACCTCGGTTAAGCAGGATTGTTTCAAAAAGAATAATACTAAGATTGTATTAACAAAGCTTCAAGAGCTCTCTGGTGTGAAAACGACTGACACTCCTCTACTTTGCTCTAGCCAACTTGATAGTCTCGCTGGGTGGTGATGGTGAGGAAGTAGCACGGTCCCTTCATTCTCCAAGTCTCTGATATCAAAGAGGAACTCTGTGTCAACAACATGTCATTGAGAAGACAAACTGGACTTTTCTTTTTTTCCTGGGGTTCTGTGTCAGGTGATGCTACCAAAGCATTGTGATCGTTAGCTGCTTTCTCCTGAGCTGCGTGGACAAATACTCACCTGCAGGGAACACAGGCAACTCTAGCTGCACGTTCCTCTTTATAGCTCCCTAGTGCAGGCAAGCAGCAGTCTGCCTATCGTCGGTCATCTGCTCAATTCTGAAGGTAACACACAAGTAAGCAGTCACTTCCCAAAGGCTAAACTGTATTTGCAGAAAAGATCACTTAATCCTAGTCACCACTATGGATAGATATAAAGTAATCCCCACAGACATCTGAAAGCTAAGCCTGTTTAGCTGATGGCGCGAGGTCAAGGGAGTGATAGGGGAATTTGTTTATGAATAACAATTGTGATTGCTTTGCAAAAATACAATCTTCAAAAGGTTTCTACAAAACAGTGTCAAGCTAAAATACCGGGTTTAGGTACCTATCGCATCCTAGCATGGTACTTCTAATCACTCAAATATAAAATAGCTGTGAGATAGCTTCTTAGAGAACCCGAGCTAATTAGATGTCATCTGGCAGGGTTTAAGCTGATTAGTGCATTGGTTAGGAAGGGAGCTCTCCCCACCAGACGCAGTCAGCGCCCGCTCTCTGGGTGGGCACAAGCTTGGTGGACTCATAGCTGGGCATGGACTGACAGGACAGAAAGAACAGCCCTGTCTTGCTGTCAAATGTGGCTGACCTTGGCTGATGGGTTCCAAGTGTGCTGGGAAGCCACCGAAGGAGAGACAGATGGAATAGTAGTTTGACAGCGTGAGCTTTGTTTCCCCAGTAAAGCAAGCTAAACAGCAGCTCCTTCCTACAGCCTCGTGTCTCCCTTGGGTTCAGAGACACAAAGGCTCTGTGAAATGCTCCAATATCTGTCCTCCTGCATCTGAACTGCCCTCCTCTGCAAACTCAGGTTGTATTTCCAGAGTTCTGCTCAAGGGACTTTTTTGTCATGCAGGGGATCTCCTCATCTCCTCCACCATCAGCAGTGGAGCAATATCCAGCCCTGAAGAACTGTTGCTGCTCTGCTTCTCTGTCACAAGAAGGGAACACCTCTGAGAGAATGTAGCTCAACCAGGGCTGGAATAGTACTGCAAGTGATGCTGTAGCCAAGCACTGCATACATGCAACAAGAAACACAGGTTGGTTTTGCTTTGTTTGTCTGGTTGGTTTGTTTTTAATATTAAGTATTGATGTGTTTCACACACACACACACACACACACACACACAAATAGAAAAGAAAAATTATGTGATAATGTTCTTCACAATATCCCTACAAAATTTCAGAAAGAAAAGGAATCAAAAGGCATACCTCACTGATACAAAGCAGCCTGAGTTAATTGCTTTCATGGAATATTTCCTTTTTATATCCATGATCATTTCACCTTCCCTATGAACATCTGCCAATTATTCTCCTTCAAATCATAGAATCAGAGAATGGCCTGGGTTGAAAAGGACCACAATGATCATCCAGTTCCAACCCCCCTGCTATGTGCAGGGTCACCAACCACCAGACCAGGCTGCCCAGAGCCACATCCAGCCTGGCCTTCAATGCCTCCAGGGATGGGGCATCCATGACATCCTTGGGCAACCTGTTCCAGTGTGTCACCACCCTCTGGGTGAAAAACTTCCTCCTAATATCCAACCTAAACCTCCCCTGTTTCAGTTTAAGACCATTCCCCCTTGTCCTATCACCTCTCATTAAAAAAAAAAACTCCACTGGGATGCCAACAAGAAATGAGCCTCTGAAGTGCTGGCCCAATGACCTCTGATGAGCTCTGCCTCTCATTCTTTGTTCTTCCTTTTTGCTTCCCTCTCTGAAATAAAGAATGCTACATCTCAATATGATTCTGGAATGCTGTTTATTTCCAGTCTGTGTTGTTTCTATTTCTGTGCCTGCAAATACTAGCTACTGCTGGAGCCCAGTCTGAAAGAAAACATACCAGCATATGGCCAGTAAATGCAGCACGCTTGGCTCTTCTCTCTAAACCTTGATTTCCAGGACTTTTTCAGGGAATCGGTGCTGATTAAATGTGCCAGAATGTTTCACTGAATTTGGAGGGTCTGCAGATCATCCTTCAGAAAACTGGAAGCTGTACAGTGCAAGTTGTGCCTACACTTTAAAACGGCTAAAAAACAACCCTGCCTCAGTGACTCCTGTCCCCTCTGATAGCTTTGCAAATAGCAGCCGACGGTGCTTGTGCAGTGGATAAACATCTGCTGAAAGTGTGACTGAGAACCAGCAGGTTCATATCTGAGTGCAAGACTTCCTTGGGGTTTCAAAATATGTATTATCAAACACCCTTGAGACCTCAGCCCTCTCCTATCATTGCTGCTGATGACGTTTCTCCAAGCCGTGCCGGATAATAGCCCTGCCGGGACTTTCAGCCTGGTGTGAATGCTAATCACATCCCCACCTAACCCAAGGGAAGGCTTTGGAGGACATTTCTATTTCAACCACCTGACACATCCAGAAAGAGTGAAATCACAGTTGAAATCTTTCGCAGTTTGTTTTCTCCTAATTTCTTTCCTCTATGGAGTTTTCAGTGCTCTGCTCCCCTGGCCACCCAGCATCTTCAGCCCAAACAGCCTCATGTGAGCATACAGCACTCCTTTCATCCCCCCCAAAATGCCACTCAGTGTCTTCCTGCTCCCCAGTGCCTAGAAGACAAGCTGGAGATACTGCACCACGTTGTCCTCACGGACGTGTTTTTGGCCACATGCAGCTCTGACAGGACTGGAGATTGCAGTCTCTTGTTGGAAATAAAATGAAAAGCTCTGCCAAAGCCGGCAGTGACTAATCCACTCAGATAATTACTTATGGGACAGATGACGATGATTTTCATAACCCAATATTCCCCGTGAACCGCTGTGACTGAAAATGCTTTGCAGATTTGTCAGCATGCCCTCTGTGTCGATCCCAGATTTCTTTGCTCCCTCCCTTCCAAACCAGTATCGCTTTGTGTTTTTCAAAGAGCATATTTTTAGCTCCTCAGAGGAAAAAAAGAAGGAAAAGGCTAATACCACAAGGTTTGTCTGCTATACAGGTAGCAGAACTTACAGAGGGCAGCCAGGATCGCTGCCCCAGGTACAACTGGCAGCCACTGGGTACCAGGGTTTTCTGCCAGTTAATTAAAACACGCTGTCTCCCTGCAGGGCTGTCCACACACGGCTTTTTGGCCCAGATTTTCCAGGTGGTTTGGTTGCAAAACCAAACACTGCTGGGGCCACTGGTACCGGTGTGCTGCCTCTGGATGATGCCAACCACAAGCTTATGTCAAGAATCATCCCCCATTCCAAGCAAATTGGGCTAGGGGAGAAAAGAAAGGGGGACAGTCACATCTCTGGTACAAATCAGTGTCTAAAGATTAAACCTGCACCTGTCGGTACCACGCTGAATTATTAAAGCTGAAATTACTTTTTTTGCTGCTTGTGCTGGCCAACCCTGCCTAGCAACAGCAGTGACCTGCTGAGCTTCTTGTGGCAGCGTTTCAGTGGCTCTGCTGGCTGCAGCTCCATCCCATCCAGACAGCAAAACGAGAATAGCCAGTTTCTTTTCTAGCCAGTATTCTCCTCCAATTACTAAGCGGCAGCCCTGCTTGGTGGCATTTCACATTATAAACACTGTCAGGGATGATTTAAATCCCCTGGAAAACAATTCGACTTTAAATAAAAATGTGTATCTATGAATCACTCCTTTTAAAAATAAGTGCTTCTCGGCATTCTGTTTACTGAAACACTGCTTCAGGGTGGAAACAGGTAGGAATACCTCCTGTTTGCCTTTAGTAAAATCGAGGTAACTGTGACATAAATGTCTGGTTTCCTCACAATTTTCTTCCCTCAGCTTCAAGAAAGGATAAAGCACAGACTGCTGCCACCCAAGACAGACCCAGCTGCTTTCTCTACTTCTCTCTCTCCAGTCAGGGAGGATTTAATCTAAGCCCTTAATTACAGACCTCGTTCTAAAAAGCGATCCCTGCTAAAATAAGGTACCAATTATACGTGCAGCTTCTCTGTCATACGGGGCACGTGGTGAGTTAATCAGTTCCCCCACATCTGATACAGCCCCTAGTGCCTTGCAAATCTCTGCCTGCAGATTGCAGCCACTGCCTCCCAGGAGCAGGTTAACCCCTTTCTCACTAGCATCACTGCTGGTCTAAAGGCTACATTCAAGTATCTGCTCACCTGTAACCTGAAATGTTTAGCCTTCAGCTCCCAGTGAAGGCCTCAGAGGACAGGGTCAAGGCTCACAATAGGGAAGATGTGGAACATGCCTATGAATGAAGCTTGGAATCGATTTCCTTTATGCCTGCTAAAGTGCAAGCCTGAGAGCGTGCATCCACAGCAGGCTTCATAGACAGGAGAAACAAGCTGCCCCTCCTACACTGTGTACAGTGCTGATGTACCATGCAGTGATGTTTATGCCTAACTTCTTTGCCCCCCTTCTGCTTCAATATATGTTTGCAGAGAAAAAAAACAATACAGGGTGAGATGGCTTTCTGTCCATCACACAGAACACTGAGAATGATTTGCTTGTCAGACCACCAGCAATACCCTTTGTATGGAAACTGTTAATCACAGCCTGAACCTCTGATTAACCCTCTGAGGCAGGTGATGGCTCAGCTGCGGGAGCACAGGTGAAGGTAATTCAACTGTGCTCCCGGAAGGGGTGGAGCTTGACTCCACCTCTCCTAGATCCCATTTAAGGGCTGACTACCACTAAGGCAGCATCTCTTTTGAGATTGCTCCTGTGTGGAGTTCCCTGTGGCGAGCATCCATCCTTGCCGTGAGCCTCAGAGTGGGTGAGTTGTTCCCTATAACCTCTGGATATTCATTTGTTACCACCTTGTATAATAACAACTATACAATTTGTTACCACCTTGTATAATAACAACCATACATTTGGCGAGCCAGCCAGGAGAGAGAATGTCTTTTCTGTGGAGAATGTATAAATGGGTCAAGGGGGAGAACATCACCCCCTTAGACAAGATGATTCCGGGGCAGATCCCAGGGTTTATGGGTTCTCCCTATTATCAAATGGCTACTATAATTGAAAAATGGGGTCCCTTGAGGGTTATGGGGAATTTTTCTCCATTCCGCATGACGGAATACTTTGAAGGGCTAAGTAACGACATCTTGATTACGAAAGAACGGCGATTAGCTGCTTCTACAGTGGCATGGCCACTATTAACTGCTTTAAATCAAGCAGAAATTAGATCAAATGTATTGGAAAGTGAGAATCAATTATTAAAGGACCGCATTGGAAAATTGGAGCAAGAGCTTAGTATACTGACGGGAAAAAGACCCCTATTACACTCCCCAGTCTCTCAGGTCCGTAATATTTTGATAAATGATGATTCTGTACCTGAAACAATGGACCAGGCTAAACAAGGAGATGAAAATACTAAAACTGACTTAGAAGAACCTGTTATGACGGACGCATTACAACTCCGTCCTATTATAACACAAAAAACAAAAAAGGTCCAAGATAGACCAGCAGGGGTGCCTCCTGATCAATGGCCCCCTGCTGAAACTCATTTTCATGTCACGGCCCGACCATACACGGCCACGGAATTAATGGACTTGGTGCAGCGGTTTCGACAAAAACCCAGAGAAAGTGTGCCAACTTGGTTACTACGCCTATGGGATTCAGGGGCGGAGAGTGTTACGGTCAGTGGGCCTGAATTATCGAAATTGGCCACTGTAACTGTCCACCCTGCCCTTAGGCAAAGATTATATGGCGGAACCCAGTTCCCAGAAGAAAGCCATTCTATTCTGGATTGGTTGATGGCTGCATGCCGTATGGTCTGGCCAAATAAGTCAGATATACCGTTAAATGCAGGATTATGGTCCTCTATGGAGGACCTTCAGAATTATATCAGGGAGCTAGGAATGAGAGAGGCCATTTATGAAGATACTTTTGATAGCCCTGATATGGTTAGATTCTCAGGAGGAATGAGGGATCTAATCTTGCAGCAGGCCCCTTCTCATATGTATGGCACTTTAGTGTCTATACTGAACCCTTTAGTAGCATCGGAGGCTGCAGTTCAACAGGCGGCTCAGCTAGTAGCAGATCTAGGAGAAACAGAGCGCCTGCGAACTAAACGCAATATTCGAGTGTTAGAAGAAGCTGAAGTTATGCCGGTGGTTAAAACTAAGGGGCCGGCTCCACGAGCTTCTCAGTCGGGACCCATAAGGGTATCCCGAAAGCAAATGTTCAATGATCTTATTAGGGCTGGCGTTCAATTTGCGAAAATTGATCGGCAGCCCAACCACATCCTCCTTCAATTGTGGAAACAGTTGAAGGATGATCAAAAATTTCAAAATTACCCTAGAAAATCAAGGGTAAGAATTATAGAAAGAAAACCATCAATAACATGGAATTTAGCAGACTTTATTGTTCCTAGTAAAAGAAAGAAGCCACCTCAGGTGTCTCGAGCCACAATGCCCGAACCACCAGAGGTAAAAGACCTGAACCTGGCTCAGTATATAGCATGACGAGGGACGTCAGTCCCCCTAGGGCTTCCAGACGGGACCGGAGGCCCTATGTAGAATTAACGATATTCTGGTCCCGAAAAAATATTCAAAGAGTTATGGCCCTAGTCGATACAGGGGCAGAAACATCAATAATTTACGGGGATCCAGCCAAATTTCATGGCAATAGAGCGATGATTGGAGGTTTTGGGGGACAGACTATTCCAGTCACCCAAACCTGGTTAAAATTGGGGGTTGGGCGTCTCCCACCTCGGGAATATAAGGTATCTATTGCCCCAGTCCAGGAATATATTCTGGGCATAGATATCCTATGGGGTCTGGCTCTCCACACGACTGTGGGAGAATTCAGGCTCCGACAAAGGTGTATTAGTGTCCGGGCGGTACAGGCAATACTAAGAGGCCATGCAAAGCATGAGCCTATTTGTCTGCCAAAACCGCGCCGGATTACTAATGTAAAGCAGTACAGACTCCCGGGTGGGCAAGAGGAAATATCGAGAACAGTGCAGGAATTGGAGAAAGTGGGTATCATAAGACCTGCACATAGCCCATATAATTCCCCCATATGGCCAGTGCGGAAGTCGGATGGAACATGGAGAATGACAGTTGATTACAGAGAACTGAACAAGGTCACGCCGCCTATTCATGCAGCCGTACCCAATATTGCCTCCCTAATGGACACACTGAGTAGAGAAATCAAAACATATCATTGTGTCTTGGATTTGGCGAATGCATTCTTCAGTATTCCGATTGCTGAAGAATCGCAAGATCAGTTTGCATTCACGTGGGAAGGCAGGCAGTGGACCTTTCAGGTCCTGCCTCAAGGGTACGTGCATTCGCCAACATACTGTCATAACCTAGTGGCGCGGGACCTGGCTAAATGGGAAAAACCAGATAATGTCAATTTATATCATTATATTGACGATCTCCTGTTAACATCCGACTCATTAGAAACAGTGGGGCAAGCAGCAGATTTGTTAACCACCTATCTGCAGGGAAGAGGATGGGCTATAAATCCTCAGAAGGTGCAAGGCCCGGGCCTCTCTGTGAAATTCCTGGGAGTAGTTTGGTCTGGGAAAACCAAAGTACTACCCAGTGCTGTAATAGATAAGGTTCAGGCGTTTCCAGTCCCTACGACACCAAAGCAGCTGCAGGAATTTTTGGGTATATTGGGGTACTGGCGCTCCTTTATACCTCATTTAGCGCAGCTGCTAAGACCATTGTATAGACTCACGAAAAAGGGGCAATTATGGGATTGGGGGAAAATAGAACAGGACGCTTTCCAACAGGCGAAACTGGCAGTTAAACAAGCCCAGGCATTGGGTATATTTGATCCTACCCTCCCAGCTGAATTAGATGTTCATGTTACTCAGGATGGTTTTGGCTGGGGCCTGTGGCAACGCCAGAGTTCTATTCGGACCCCTATTGGATTCTGGTCTCAGGTTTGGCACGGAGCAGAAGAAAGATATAGTATGATCGAAAAACAGTTATTGGCTGCCTATTCAGCATTACAGGCAGTAGAACCAATAACTCAAACAGCAGAGATCTTAGTCAAAACCACTCTGCCAATCCAGGGGTGGGTAAGAGATCTGACCCACCTTCCTAAGACGGGGGTGGCCCAAGCACAAACGGTGGCACGATGGGTCGCCTATCTCAGCCAAAGAAGTAGTCTGTCTTCGTCACCGCTGAAAGAAGAACTACAGAAAATCCTAGGCCCAGTGACATATCATAGTGATGCACCAAGAGAAACATTGGTCGCTCCACCAGAGAAGAGTCCCGTTCAGGAAGGAAAATATCCTATTCCTGAAGATGCGTGGTACACGGATGGATCCAGCAAGGGCAACCCAAGCAAGTGGAGAGCAATAGCATATCATCCCTCTACTGAGACAATCTGGTTTGATGAGGGGGACGGTCAGAGCAGCCAATGGGCAGAATTGCGAGCCGTGTGGATGGTTATAACCAAGGAACCCGGTGATGGTACTCTGAACATCTGTACAGATAGTTGGGCTGTATATCGGGGGCTTACTCTTTGGATTGCACAGTGGGCTACCCAGGAATGGACTATTCACGCCCGACCAATCTGGGGTAAAGACATGTGGTTAGACATATGGAATGCAGTTAAACATAGGACTGTATGTGTCTACCATGTCTCTGGTCACCAACCCCTACAGTCACCGGGAAATGATGAAGCCGACACACTGGCCCGAATTCGATGGATTGAGAGTTCGCAGTCCGAGAACATTGCCCGTTGGTTACACCAGAAACTGCGACATGCTGGACAGAAGATAATGTGGGCAGCTGCTAAAGCATGGGGACTGCCCGTACAACTATCTGACATCACCCAGGCATGTCGAGATTGCGACGCTTGCTCGAGGATGAGACCGAGATCGTTGCCCGAAACAACAGCCCATATTGCTAGAGGATACAGTCCTCTGCAGCGATGGCAGGTTGATTACATCGGGCCCCTCCCTCGGTCTGAGGGGGCGAGGTATGCCCTGACCTGCGTCGATACAGTAAGTGGGCTACTGCAGGCCTATCCAGTACCAAAGGCAAATCAGGCATATACAATTAAGGCACTCATGAAACTGATGTCTGCCTATGGGACGCCTCAAGTGATCGAGAGCGACCAGGGGACTCATTTTACTGGTGCAACAATACAGCATTGGGCAGAAGAGAACAACATTGAATGGCGATTCCACCTGCCATATAATCCAACTGGGGCAGGCCTCATTGAACGTTATAATGGTATTCTCAAGGCTGCCCTGAAGACAGACTCTCAGTCCCTGCAGGGGTGGACAAAGAGACTCTATGAAACTCTGCGGGACTTGAATGAAAGACCTCGGGATGGCAGGCCTAGTGCCCTAAAAATGCTACAAACAATATGGGCCTCCCCGCTTAGGATCCAAGTTACGGGCACTGATAATCAGGTAAGACCCCAGATTGGTAATGAAAATAATCTTCTGCTCCCTGCCCCTGAGAATTTAGAACCAGGAATCCATAAGGTAAAGTGGCCCTGGAAGGTGCAAGTAGAACCCAAATGGTGTGGTTTACTGGCACCTTGGGGGAGATTATTGGAGGTAGGAGGCTCAGTAGCCCCCTCGGTGATAGGTACATGGCCTACGGATATTGTGGTCAATACTCCAATCTTTATTGCTAAAGGGACGCCCATCATGTCCCTGTGGCAGATCAAGACGCCCCCTTTGGTGCCAGATATAGTTATACAACCACAAATAACTGGCCAAAGGGTGTGGTATAGGCGACCGGGGCATGCTCCGGTACAAGCTGAAGTATTGACCCAGGATAGAAATACGGCCTGTATCCTACCCTGGAGGGCAGATCTTCCCCTCCTGGTACCTTTGAAACATCTGTATTACTCCCCCTGAGTCTTTGAGCTTCCAGAATCATCGGAAGGAATGGGACTGATGAAACAGATGGACGTGCACCTCATGATTGCTTGCCTCCAACAACATCAATCGAGCACTGGCCCATGGAAGACCGTGAACTTGCATCAATCATCGCTCGAATTATGTCAATATATATTGCGACGGGAAATTGTATAAGCGTCGTGTTGGATCCCTGTAATAAGGAAAAACTCACCTAATCATTGGTTCATGCTGTGAAGGGGTGGAGTGTATGGAAACTGTTAATCACAGCCTGAACCTCTGATTAACCCTCTGAGGCAGGTGATGGCTCAGCTGCGGGAGCACAGGTGAAGGTAATTCAACTGTGCTCCCGGAAGGGGTGGAGCTTGACTCCACCTCTCCTAGATCCCATTTAAGGGCTGACTACCACTAAGGCAGCATCTCTTTTGAGATTGCTCCTGTGTGGAGTTCCCTGTGGCGAGCATCCATCCTTGCCGTGAGCCTCAGAGTGGGTGAGTTGTTCCCTATAACCTCTGGATATTCATTTGTTACCACCTTGTATAATAACAACTATACAATTTGTTACCACCTTGTATAATAACAACCATACACCCTTCCATTCTCCGAGCTTTTTTTGGGGCACAGAGTCCTTTAAGCACAGAACTGCCTCATAGAGACCTCCAGTCTTCATCTTAGCACAGTTGGTTTCCTCTTACTCTCACAGCCACAGCCCAATTCTGCTGTGGCTGTGATGTTATATGTAAAACTAACAGGAGGATAACATCAGGAGATGATTTCCTACACTTGCCTTTCCATGCTGGTTTCTAGAAGCAAGGGAAACTACTACCAGCAGTAGTTGGAAAGTTGAGTCCTTCTCAGCTGGTAGGAAAGAATTTGTCGATACTGCGGGTCTCACTTTGAGAGCTGCTGTTGTGAGACAAAAACTGATTTCTCAACTGCTTTTCCTCACATTGAGTCTTTAGAAATCTACAACACCCTGTGAGAGTGCAGGGATCACACAGCTCAAAGGACTGCACAGAGCAGAGAATCAGAGCGAAGCAATGGAGGACCATGCAGGCAGTGCACAGCGAGGAGGAATGATCTGCACGGAGCTGCCAAGCACTGGATTGCTTGAGGCAATGAAAGCAGCAGGTTATGATACTGTAGTGAGATATGCATAAAGGGCCTCTTTTATAAGGTGGCTTTCCATCCTAAAGTGGCGTCTAAGGCTATTTCTAAATGGCTTACACACAAGGCTACTGCAGCTCATTGTTTGCTCAGCAGGCTTACTTGAAGCAGTGCTACTGGAGAAACTTATCTGAGTTCCAATTTAATTAGTGTTCCTCAGCTCTCTAACAACATTACCTCACCTTTTGCATTCAACAACTAATTCAGAACTGGGGCTTACCACTGCCTACATGTACACAAAAGATCAGATTGTGGGTGTAGGCCAAGGAATGGAGGAGGAACAGATAAAACAAACAAGCTGCCTACCAATAAATTCAACAGCTTAGATGGAGGTCCAAGGATCATTTGCCCTCAAGTGCGATGAGTCAACCTAGACAGAACCACGCCACACAAAAGAAAACCTCCTAGGTTACCTTGAATAAAAATAATGAATAAAAAAATCCCCACCATAAACAATGACGTCCTGATTAACCTTAATTGACCATTTAGCAACCATAAGAGTGAGTTTACTCCCAGTTGTGTTTGCTGATGTGTTCATGGTGAGTCACTGCACACCAGCCTCCCCCCAGCCAAGAGCCACCATCTTCATTTCTCAGCAGCTAATGACAACTATTAGTAACTATGAGCTTGCACAGATAGGAGTACGTGAGCTGCCAGTGGAAGGCTGTATGGCAGTGCAGAGTGGCTTGTGGGTGCACTGCTGTCCTAGGAGTTAGGCAGGCAGGCAGGCAGCAGTGTGACACTTCATTGGCTATCAATGACCACTAACTGTGTCTGCAGAAATTGGGGGATAATTAAACTCACCTGCAGGACAAATGGTTCCAGACTGTTCTTTCTCCAGGTGCAGAATTGAAATTGTTAGGAAAAAGCTTTTCACTGTGTTTCGGGCAGACTCTGACCTATTTATTTTTAATCCATCGCTTGGCTCCGTCATTTTGCTTTGCTGTCCTTAATCCTGAGCTGTTCCTTTTGTTTCACCAGCTCTCAATTTTTGTGTGTAGGCATCTCTGGATTAATCTTGCTTACTATTTTGGGAGAAAGTGCCCTACTCTCCTCTGTTCCTCTGTGAAATCTTCCAAATAGAAATAACGTTTACTCAGGACTTACATGACCTGGAGAAGTCACCTCCCTTGGCTCACAGGTGGTTTCTGCACTGTCTATACAATGTCAGTTTACAACTTTGCTTCTTAGCATGAGGTAAAAAGATAAATAAAAACAGCAGGAAACCTCGGACCCCAATAGGTTTGACTACCAGATTTGAGCTGTCTGGAAATGAAAAGTACAGAAGGGCTCAGTGAGCTTGCCACTAAATTGGTACTGGGGAGACTGGAAAATAAGAAAACATGGGTCAACTGCGTCAAGTTTAAAGACGTCCCAGTCCTGGCTTCTTCAATCTGCTTTGCTGAAGTGTTTCTTCTGGACTTAATTTGTTCTGCATCGTCTAAAGCTGGATCTCCCTGGTGCGAATCAGAATCTTTCCAAAATATGCACGCTTTGTGGACAAAAACCTATAAGGGACTGGGATATAGTAAGAAGCCTTCTCTCTTGTAGTTTCATCAGGCTTACACTCAAGATTCCACCAGGTCAAGGCCAGTACGCTTCCATAATTTAAGATCATGCTAAACTACAATAGTCAAATCAAATCAACAACAAACACATATCAAGAACTGCCAAGGTAAGTGCTGTACTGTGAAAAGTTCAAGTTGACCTGTTTCTATCATCCTCTTCCCGCTTTAGTAGTGGTACTTTAACTTCAAAACGCAGTCAGGGCCCCGAGGGCACTCAAGGGTGTTAACTGCTCTGAGCATCCTCACCTGGGGCCAGCACCCACACCCTGTGCCTGGTGGCTTGGGGGCTCCATTTAAGCTCTCCATTGTCATTGCTCAGTTCCTGCCTGCAGGAACCCCTCCTGCAGCTATACTGCAGATGGGTCTGCTTTTAGTATGGCCTTTTGGATAGGCAGGAGTATCCCTCTGTAGGTAGCCCTCCTTCTGAAGGACCCCATCAAGTATTTGATGCAGCTAATGACCAGTTCTGGCTCTGTTTCCTTTCTTTCCTGGATGGAGCCTGGGCCTGGTTTGTTGTTTGCAGCCTCTGGGGTAGCTAATGGACCCTGTCACCACTACTTCTTGCTGCTAGCTATTTTCAGATCTTGTGGGATTGCTTGTGCTGAGATTTCTCTTGGCTCCTGGTTTGTATGCCCTTTGGGAACAGTGGCCTGTTGCTAATCCCTGACAAATATTTTGGAGGCAAGCTTGCTCTCATTTAAGTTAAGAGAACAAGCTAGTAATCTTTGTAGGGGTTTCCATCTATTTTTGGCGCTTCACTTTATATTCGCTCAAGCAGAGCCATCCGCATGCACTTGCAGATATGGGGCCCCATGAGGAATATGTCTACTCAGAGCACACAGTTCCTCTTTCTATCTTAGGGTAGGGTTCATGAAAGATGACAGTCCTGTTTATTTATTTAGTCTGCTAAAGGTTTCTTCAGCTTTATCTTCTCACGTCTGGAGTTTGCTTTTTGAACGCTGCTGAGTTAGCAGAGGCGGGGAGTGGCAAGCAGTGTGTGAGCAAACATGGGCTATGCATTTGTCACTTCTCTTCATGGTGTGCATTATGAGCCTGACTGTGCTCTGAGCTGTACTAAAGCATGGGATGTCCTTGGACATACAGAGGAACAGATACCCTTATGCTGGCATGTTTACAAGGAACCCTAAGTTTCACTAATTGGCCTGTAAAGTCTCTAGTTTGCTGCGCTGGTTATCTTCTCTCCTTGCAGTTCTGTATGCTTAATGCATCTGAACACAAGAAAAACAGGCATAATATACCTGTGAAGGGATACTATCTTTCAGAATTTAGCATGAGGTGGATGCTGTTCTTTTCACATTGTGGCTTTCAAGGGCTAAAATTTAATAATTAGACTGGTTAGTTAGTCCAGTCTAATGAGCCTTTTCAATGCAGTCTGGATTTTAACAGGGTACCTGTGAGAGTATTTTTGCTTTTTGCCTGTTAGAGATCTAAGAAGGAACAACTGCTTCAACTGGCCTCCCACGTTCCAGTCTGAGGCTGGACTATGAGCAAGCCCCTCTTGCCTAAGTTTCTGTATGTGAGTGAGGCACTTGTAAGAGGCCTTTTAAAAACCTGTCAAAACACATTAATAATAAAAAATAGCTGTCACATTAGCAGATGCCTAGAAGCTTGAGTAATAATGATGCAACAGTGGCAATGGAATACTTTTTCATGCTTTGTTGGCAAATCACTTTTTTCTGCTTGCTGCGTCCCTGCTCCTTGTCCCCTTCAAAGAATGGCATGTCCAAATCTTCCTTTGAAGCTTTTCTCTTTCAGTGCAGAGCTTGTGGTGCCTTCCACCTCATTCTGTGTTGGGTATGCCTGCCCCACATCAAGCTGTCATTTGTGCAGTTCAGCTCCATGCTGAGGTGCTGGCAGTGCTCTGACTTTGCAGTAACTCAGGCTACCTTTACAAATCCCCCTTCTCTGAGCTGGCCCTGTGCAAGGACAACTACATGGGAGCTGTTTCCTTTGACTTTAGCACCCTTGATGAACAACTTTGTGAAGTTATCTATGAACAAAAGAGTATTAAATATAGAGTGGGGCTGTCTCTTTTCCTTCAACCTCTAAAGCTATGCTTCCTGACCAGGGGGGTGGCACTGTTAGAAGACTGATGATAATACTGAATGAGGTTCAACACCTTCAAGGGAATGCTGTGCTGCTGAGTGTAGCTAAAGAGACACACCTAGATCTCTAGGACTAGTGAACAGAAAAGACAACCATCTTTCCTCGCTCTCTTGGGAAATGACAGATGTAACGGACTGGTTTGATCTCTTGAAAGACGTGCAACTAAAAAGAATGCTATAGGAATCTATGTAGCCCTTGGGTGTGTGTATGTATACATATTCCAAAACTAGTACTTCCCACTGATGATATCAAAAAACGGTGAGGCTGGGTAGCCATTAAAATGTATCCTATTGTATATGTGCTCTCAGCCTCCCTGTGTAGGGCTCTTTCTAGCCCAATCTGTCATTGTTCTCATCCAATGCTCACAAACAATAGCGTCGGCCCTGACCACCTCATAAAGTCAACCCGCACCGGGGTAGGGACACTCCCTCTAAACGTTCATCTCCTTTCCTGGTAGATGGCTGTTCTGATGTGCTTGGGTGGGGATTCTAAGCATTTTCAGAAAAGGAGAGCTGGAGTGATCCTGTCCCTTGGGAAGGTCGAGTGGTTATGGGAACCTGTAAGCAGGAAGAATAAGTGCAAGAGACCACAACCTGGAAGCTCTCCTTATTTCAGTAATTATCCCCCCCTGGGGAAAACTGAAACGGGTCTTCCAAGGCCAAAACAAAAATACCCTGCAACATCCCATCTTCGATGTGTTTGTATCCACGTCCAATCTACTTGGCAAATGTGCTTTCGCTGCTGGAGAACGGCAACGAGCACTGCTGGTTGCAGTAGCGGCTGGCTACGGGTTGAGTTTTTGCCCCTCTGTTGCTCTCCCTGAGCTGTGATGTTCACAGCAATGCCTCTTCATTCCTGCAGGAGAGCTTTATGCGTTCCCTGGCGCAGAGCCTGCTCGCTTGCCTCTGCTCCTGGCATCTTAGTAACCGCGCATGAATTCCAAGTCCCTCTTTGGACATCGAGTTCTTCCTCTGATACGGCTCTCGGATGCTTTGGAACGTAATACCTAAGAATCTTTTAAAATTGAGGGAGATGGGATAACGAAAGTAGCTCTGCCTTTACAGAGGGAATGGAGAGAAATCCTCATCTCTGATCCCAATCTTCTGATCTCCGTTAGTGAATCCGGAGAACGAGGAGGAATACAAGCTGTAACAACCTTCTCTCACGGAGAAATCACCTCACACAATCATTAACGTCGCAGAACACTTCCGCGACCACAACGCCCACCACCACGGCGTCCGCTACCTCACAGCGCGCAGGCGCCGCCCCCGGCCCACGCCCCGCCTCGGGGGCGTGGCGCTGTGGATGGACGTGCCGGGAGGGCGTGGCCATAAAGGAGAGGGCGTGGCCACGCGGCAGAGCGTCGGAGCCGTGAGGGGAGGGGGAAGGAAGACACCGGGCACGGAGCCGCCGCTGCTCCCCTTCATCAGGTAACCGGGGCTGGGGGGCAGTGCCGCGAGCTGCTCGGGGAGGCCGGGGCGGGCGGCCGAGGAGGGGGCGGCGGAGGCGGCGGAGCTCAGGGAGGGCCCCGACTGAGCAGCACCGGCCCTGCCTGTTTCTCCACAAAGCACCGGGCCCCGTTCCCGGCCCTCCGGCCGAGGCCGGCACCGAGAACCTCCCCGCCACGGCTACAACTTTCTGTCCGGCCCCGCCGGTTCCAATTCTCTCCCTTCCGCGTCGGGGCGGCGGCGACAACTTTCCGGGGCCGGTTCCTGCCCTTCGCCGCGTCGGCCGGCCCCTCTGCGGGGCGGGAGCGACGGCGGGGCCTCCCGTCAGCTGTTCGCTCCGTTTGTTGTCAAGCTGCCTGCGCTGCCGGCAGCGCCCGGCGGCGGCGCCGGGGGCCGAACCGGCGGCGATTGGCTAAGCGCCGTCACGTGACGCCGCGCGGCCGGGCCCGCCCCCGTGAGGGGGCTTTGTGTGCAGCGGGGGCAACGGCCGCCGCGTGCGGCCGCACCGCGCACGCGTGGCTTCCCGCCGCCCCGCCATTTGCCCCCCGAGGGCGCTGAGGGGAGCGGGGCGGTGTGTGGAGGGTTCATCCGGCGCCGTCCGACATCGCGTAGGTCGGGTTTTTGCTGCGAATGTGGGGGGCTTAGCGTGTTTGGGAAGCGTTTTGTGACTCTGCAAAGTGCTCTGGTCAACGAAATAGGGAGTGAAGGCTGCCATCCACCTGTCCTGTGGGGCACCGCGCTGCCTTCACCTCTGGCATGGGAGCAGCTGCAAGCGGGTCTGTGCATTGCGGTGTCCTTAAGCTGTGGGCTGAGGGCACTGCCGGTTCGGTTGTGTGCCTGCGGCCATTCACCGTAAACATAAAGTCGCTGTAATGCGTGGGCTCGTTGTGGATAGCCAAAGTCAAGTGATGCCTGTGACAAACTCCGTTCTTAAGCAGTACTCGTTCTCTAATTTAGTCCTTCAGTATTCAAACAATATTTTGAAGCCTTCTGTCATCTCCTGCTTTCACTTCTCTGGCTGCTGAAGTACTTAGCTTTGAGATTGCAGGTCGGATCCTTGATAGGTGGCTTTTAATACTGATGATGAACAGGTTTCGGGCGTGGCTGGCATAAATGGGAGGATAGAAGAAACTGCGCCTTAAAGCCCAGTTGAGAAGGCAACAACAGCAGACCGGATTTGTCACTTGTCATCTGACAGACTAGCTGCACTTCTATATATTTATATTTTTAGCTTTCCCTCTGCTGGTAGTCATCACAAGTTCAAGTCGTGTTGTCCAAGCTGAGGTCATTGGTTCATGTTTGTTTACTATCATTTGACCTATGTTGAAATCTTGAGTTGCTCAGCTTTTGCTGAGTTATACAACCCCCTTAGGAAAGGCTTCTCTTAAAAAAAATATGTTGTACAAATAAAATGCCTGTATGCTGTTCATACGTAGTATCAAGGCTGTCTTCATTTTGTAGCCTCTACCTGCTCTTAGGAATTTCTTAGAGGGTGTGAGAATTTGTTGGTGAGATGCCCTCGAAGTATTGACAACCTTCCAGCCAGTGGATGGAGTGGTGGTGGTTGTCTTCTCACCATGGAATGCTGTGTATTTGATTTTTATTGTATGACTTATTTTAACCATTGCTGTCTTGTGGTGAAGATTTGTACCACGCTGACGCTGAGAATTATGAAAACATCTGAATTTAGTTTGATTTTTGGAAAGTTGTGGAATAGGTCGAGTGACAAAAAGCTGTTTCGCATACCTGCTGCCAAAGCACATTTATTACAAAGCCAGGAAATACGGATTTCTTTAAACATTTGTGGAATTAAGAGAGAAGGTAACCAGGAAACAAGGAGACAGAAACTGTTACTAATCTGGGGCCTTGTGTAGTGGGGAAGAAACTTGGCCTGAGTCTGATACCACTTGTGAAATAATACAATAGATGTTATCTGGCAAGAGTGTTGTGATGATGTAAGTTACTGTGGGGGAGACGCTGGGGTACGGGGGCTGTGTTAGGAACCAGCACCCATCTGTGTGCCTCTGCTATCTGTAAACTTAAAACAAAATCCTGTCTTAGTGTTTGCATACACCAGCATCATGTATGTTAGTGTATTTAAGTGCGGTGTCTGCATGAGAAGCTTTCCCTTTACCTGAACGAGCCAGTTTGCAGTAGAAAATCACACTGCCGTAACTTTCCCAATGCAGTTTCATAGGGCAAGGTGCCTCGATGGGGGTGGGTGCCACACACTGTGTCTGCGCACAGTGTTCATTGTGTTGCCGAAGCCTCTTCGATAGTTTGACTGTTAACTTCCTTGTACGGTTTTCTGGAGCCGCAAGATGGTTCTAACGAATGTAGCACGCTGTTTGAGTTTGCTTCTCTCTTACTTTGCTTTTGGCTACACACGGTGCTTTCTGATAACGAACTGCATATAGGCAGAGGCTGGGCCCTGCTTGATTGAACAGTCACAAAAGGCACATTGGAGGACTGCCAAATCTTAGACCTTCTGGGAGACTGTTTTCAGAGGCACCCTCGTGTGTGAGCAGCAGAAACCTGGGAAGGTAAAGAACAGGTTTTATTTTTCTTTCCCATACCAATGGATTCTTTTGTGTGCAGTCTTGTGTAGCTGTGCTAAGTATTTTTTTTTTTTCCTCTATTGTTCATCATTGAGATGAGAAGAGGAAGCTTAAGGCCTGTTCCTGAGATGAGAAGATGAAGTTTAAGCCTGATTCCAGAGTAAGTACCTCTTCAGAAGGTTTTAATGTGCCTAGGGGAATGCATCATCATTCCTCAAGGAGGGTAGAGTGCTTGTTGGCTCGCCGTACAAAGGCAAATGGTATTAGTTAGAGAAATGGAGAAAGAGGGGCTGTCATAGCTTGGTATAACTAGCAGCTGTTCTCTGTTGCAGATCTGAGATGCGGTAGATGGTGCTGAAGCAGCACTGAGGCTTCTGCAGTATCTGCAGTCCAGCGTGTGCCTGCTGGCTCTCCCAAACACTGATGGTCCCGTGACTTCAAGAGACGCACTCTGAAATGAGGAAACACTGACCGTTACTTTAAAAAACGTTAATAAAATACTCTTTCCATTACTCCTTTATTATTTATGAAGCCATACAGATCAGGTACTACAAATACCGGCCACATAGTGCTTCCAGTGTTTGGAGCTGTGCGTGCAGATAGTGGTGAAATTTCAGTTGTCAAATGTCAGCTCTTTGACAGCTGTTGCTCAGTGTTGTCAAAATCAACACTTAAAGACAGGTGGAAGTGCGGGAGCACGCTGCAATAGGAATACATATAGCACACAGCCACAGCGCTTGTGTTTCCTGTCTGTCCGTGCACTTACTGGGAGAAGCATGCAGGCAGGAAATGTTTTATGTTATGACTAAGGATATGTATCAAGGTTTGTACCGTCACAGCAGTGCACTGTCAACAAGCCTTACTAGCTAGGTAAGGCTGTCTGTCACTCCGAGCCTTTTTCTAAAGGTGCTTTCAAGGGTGCAGGTCGATGGTGGTGGTCTGAGTGCTGACTTAGGATGCTAAGTATGAGTGCTAACGCTTCATAGAAGTACCTGCCTCTTTGAATTGTGTGGATTTGACAGCTACTAATGGGTTATAAAGTAAATAAATCTGCCGCTTTTATTTTGGATCCAGTAATTGAATGTTATGGCTTGTCTTTGGTCATTTGTATGAGGGCAGGATGGCAATGACTTCGTCACAGCCACATATCCAATGAAGAATGGTTAGTTTGATTTTTTTAAAGAAGGAAACATAGGCCAAAAAGAGTCTATTATTTCTTAGCATCATAGAATCAATTCTTTACCCTTTGATTTTGTAAACAACTGAAACTTCTGTCCTCTGCTTTTGCAAGTTCTGCTGGTTAGCATAGTGGCGTTGGTGTGATACAGTAGTGCTGCCTTCTGAGGTTGTGAACAGCAATGGAAATTAACTAGCTCTGCACAAATGGGTGTGGGGTTTTTTTTCCCCAAATCATTAATGTATGTGTAATCCTAAGTAGATGCCAACACCTTTTATATGGAAAGTGAAAACTATAGGAAAAGAAAATGGCGCTTCTCTTGGGTGACTGTACACAGCTTGTATATATGAGTCCCAGTTCCGTTCTCAGTAGGATTCCACGTGCTCTGTTTCTGTTGTCCCAACTGAAAATTGCTTTCTTTTGGTCAGCTGTGCTGCTGCTGTTTTCTCCAGAATAGAGAGAGCGGATGCCACAGAATTCAGGAGTTTTACATAAGGGGAGAGCAGCATACTCATCGTGTACCACCTTTGCTGGCGTTACAAGTGAATGCTGTCATATGCTATTTATATATACGTACTGTCATAAAGAAAATGTGGGGGGAATAAGCCTGAGTTAAAATTCTCTTCTCTAAATTATATGGGAGGGAAAAGTGGTTCCTTGTTAGTTCTCTTTAAAAGTTCGTGATCAAATGAGCATGGAGACTGCCTCGCTAGCAGTCATCTTCTAACTTTTCTACCTCTTACGGCTGTGAGCAGTAACGTAAAGAGTAATGCAGGGTGCCCAGTCTTCAGCTGGATCCTTATCAGGTCGCAGAGATTCTGCAACAATCAAAATGGAGGGTTAATTAGAGGGTTTCTGGCTCTTTCAAATGAAATCTGCAGAGGAGCGGGTGAGTCCAGTGGTTATTTTAAATGTTAGAAATTCTAGTAGGATTACATGAAATTTTGAGTATGTTTCTAAGAGACCGCTTTGTTGTGATGCAGATTAAAGAGGTTCGTTTTCTACACTTGGACACGTGTTTATCTTTTTCAAAGAGATGTGTTATCATTCTGATGCAGGGTGCCCTGGAGAGCATTCTTCCAGTACCAGTTGGTCTGTTACATTCTGCTGTAACTTCAGCAGGGATTCCCCCAGCCTTGTGCCACCATGGGCTACAGCTTTGTCTTTCTGTTAGGATCCATGTCCCAGTGGAAGCTGCTTTAGCGTTTCCTTTCTTGATGAGGTATCTTTCAGCTGCTTGCAGCCATTACCCAGGAAAAGCGCCTCTTTGGTGCTGATTCCACTTCTGTAGGAACTTCTGATCAACTCATTGTTCTTAATCCACAACGAAGTCAGCATAGAAATAATGGTATCCAGAATTGGTAGGAACAGTAGATGGAGTTAGGCCAAGTGCCTTATGGGCCTATCTGTCACAGTTGCTCTTATTGCTTGTGTTTGTGGTTTCTTCTGGCTGGAGACTTTGATACTTAACCAGTTACACATACTGTCTTTTGATTTTGAACCATGCTGTCACTGTTGAAATTGACAGTTTTCTCTCCCTTGCTGTGGAAGATAAAGGTGTGTTAGAAAAGCTTGATGCTTAAATAACTGGAAGGCAAAAACTGTGTTTTGAGTGCAGTCACGAGGAGTTGCATCGCTACATTCACATGCACCTCTAAAATATTTCATCAAACTTAAAACCTGTTCCATTTGTTCTTCTGAGAAGAGCAGTGGGCATTGTATTACCCATAAAGGAAAGTGTCATTCCATTGCTTTGAATGTTCATGCATCCTTCAAATGAAATATAGAATGCTCTGTTATCATAGAATGGCCTGGGTTGAAAAGGACCACAATGATCATCCAGTTTCAACCCCCCTGCTATGTGCAGGGTCACCAACCAGCAGACCAGACTGCCCAGAGCCACATCCAGCCTGGCCTTGAATGCCTCCAGGGATGGGGCATCCATGACATCCTTGGGCAACCTGTTCCAGTGCGTCACCACCCTCTGAGTGAAAAACTTCCTCCTAATATCTAACCTAAACCTCCCCTGTCTCAGTTTAAGATCATTCCCCCTTGTCCTATCACTATCCATCCTTGTAAACAGCCATTCCCCCACCTTCAATGCTAACCCCTTAAACCTGAAATAGATTTAGTTCAGGTATTGTGCTTCCCAGGGCGCGTGGCATAAAATACTCAACTTGATGGGCACATCTGATGAATTTCCTAATAAACAGCACATTGTTTCCTGCTCTGAAATGTAAAACCCTAATGGTGTTTGTATTGTCGTGTGTCAGATTTACTTATACTTTCTTTGTGCACAGCCATACAAAGCCCTGTTTTCTGATTCCATGTCTGAAGCACGAGTGGAGACATATTTCACTTGTTTGGTCCTTCAACTTTTATGCAGTTGAAATGAAAATAACATCTTCATTTAGTTCCTTTCTTGTGTTATCTCATCCTTCAGTATTTGAGTTTTTGACTGTCAGGTAAGTTGCCAAGATGCTTTAATATTCGCTGCCTACAAAGGTCTGCAGATCTGTGTTACTCATTTTCTAAGCTCTTTCTCTGATCGGAGGAGTTGCTCATGTATTTTAGGGATGATGTTTTGGAGGGTGCTTGGGTAACTGGCATTATTTTGTGTTTACATTGGGCAGCTTTAAATGTTTGTTCCTAAAGCTGCCCGGTGTGAAGGCTCAGATGGCTGATAGCAGTAAGTACAGGAACCCAGTCTGCTCCAGCGGGAGGCAGAAACCCCCTGGATGGTGGTAATGTGTGGCTGCGTATGACAAATATGCAAAGCATAGGAGAAATGTATTTATAAAAGATGGGGGGGCGGGGTGATTTGGGATGATTACACTATAATTGTTTTGGTGACTCAACGTCCTTGTCTGTGCTTCATTTCCCAGTGCTGACTAAGGTGCGTGAGTAGTTGGGAACGTGTACTGGAATGGAATTTCAGCATCATATTAGAGGAAAAGAAAGCAGGGAAAAAGAAGCTTTTTGTTTTAAGAACTCCACGGTCCAGTAGGTGACTGGGCTGCAAACATCTGTGCTGTATTAAAGGGTTTCGGTTCACATTTCCCTTATTCAATGTAATTTGTTTCTGTGTGTGCCATCTTACTGGTAAGACAGTGACTTGTAGAGAAGAGGTTATTGTTTTGGTTAAGTTTGATGTTTCTTAACCTGGTGAGAAAGGATGGAGGCAGTCTGTAGTTCTGATGTGCGGAATGTTCAGCAACGCGTGTGGGGCTGCTTTTGATTTTGTTTGCTGAAATGCTTTCTTTAAAAGTATGAGATCTTTCTTCTTGCTTTCAGGTCCTGACTATTAACTTACATAAGCTCTTAAAATGGGAAGAATTTTTCTGGATCACATTGGCGGCACTCGCCTGTTCTCCTGTGCAAACTGTGACACCATTCTGACCAATCGTTCGGAGCTCATCTCCACTCGCTTTACAGGGGCCACGGGGAGAGCCTTTCTTTTTAACAAGGTTGGTAAGAAGCTGAGGGTGAGCTATTTGCTTTAGAAAAATGACTGTCTGGGAAATGAATCTGTCATCAGTTGGCACTGACTCTTAATGGCTAGCTATCTAAATTAGTGTGCCTTAAAAAAAGGATTGTGAATACGTGTGGCGTCATGCCAGAAGTTCTGTAATGTGAAGCTCAAACTCACTGCAAGAGTATCTTTTGTCTATTAGAGCTTCAGAGGCGTTTGCTCCTTTATTTGGTTTAAAAGAAAACAAGTCTAGATTATAATTTAAATGCATCTCACAGGAAGAGTTTGAGTTTTGTGTTTTTATATTTTTGCAGCCAGCAGCCTTACATCTCCTAGCGATAGGACGAGGGGGACCAGTATCAAATGAAAGGAAGGGAGATTTAAGTTAGATGTCAGGGGGGAGTTTTTTACTGAGAGAGCAGTGAGGTGCTGGAACAGACTGCTGAGAGATGCTATGGATGCCCCATCCGTGCAGGTGTTCAAGGCCAGGTTGGATGGGTAACCTGCTCTAGTACTTGATCTAGCAGCTGGCAACCCTGCCTGTTGGGAATGGAACTTGGTGATCCTCGGGGCCCCTTCCAACCCAAGCCATTCTGTGATCTAAAGCAGAGGGAGCAGGTACAATCAGGTAGAAAATGCAGAAAGCAGTGCAGCCCCATGTTTTAGAGTCCTGCCTTGTGTTGTCAGTTTGGATGTAGTTCTGACAAACCTCTTCAGTGAATTACACATCCCCAAGCAAGTTAAAAGTGTATTTTAAACTGCCTGGATAGCGTGCACACGCAAAACAGTATAGTGTGTCTATATCCACAGCCACAGAGCCTTCCTTTTGTTTAGATGATTATTTCAAAAGCATCCCAAGATTTTTAAGAAGCGCACCTTACTATTTTAATTCTGATTTGTGGGAGTAAGTGGTGACATCAGTTGCTACGAATAGGGTAGATGTAGTACGAGTGATTCAGTCTCGATTGGTTGAGTTCATTAGGGCCCTCTCACCCAAAGCTGAACGTGGTACTCTGCACTCATGTACTCCTTAGGAAAGAATTTGATGCCTCTTAGTTAAACAGTGGTGGTTGCAGACCCCTGAGAAACACATCTTCAAAAGCATTACCTCTTCTAGGCAGGAGATCTTCAGGGCTGCAGACCATTACGCTTGAGCTTTCAAGAGCCACAGTGTCTTTACTTTTAAAGCACCGAGAGTCGTGCCTGTTGTTGTCAAGCATCGCTCCGGGCAAGCTAATTCTTTCTATTCCTTATTTTCTGTACATCCGTATCAGGTGGTAAATCTGCAGTACAGTGAAGTTCAGGATCGGGTCATGCTCACTGGCCGCCACATGGTTCGAGACGTGAGCTGCAAGAACTGCAACAGCAAACTGGGCTGGATCTATGAATTTGCCACTGAAGACAGCCAGCGCTACAAGGAAGGCCGTGTTATCCTGGAAAGAGCTTTGGTCCGAGAGAGCGAAGGATTTGAGGAGCACGTTCCATCTGACAATTCCTGAAGAGGCCTGAATCTTCTATCGGGTTCTCTTCATTTGAAACTTAAAGTAATAAAATCAACAAAAAAATATATCTGCTTACATACACTGTCACCTTAGCATCAGAGTCGGATTCACGGACTACAGAGTGGGAAAGATTGTGAGAGTATTTCAGACGGAACCTTCCTTTCTTTGTTCCTTTCTATTTTACTTTCCCTCCAGCAGCTGTTTGTAGAAAGGTTGTTTTGCAGTTGCTGTAAGTTTTTTTTTTCTCTCTCGCATTTCCATCTGTTAGATCTGAGACAGTATCTGCGGGTACAATGAGCTGAAAGGAAAACGGTGGGAGAATTTTTCTTCTGTTAGAGAGAGATCAATGGTTGGTTGTTGTTTTTTTTTGTCGGGTTTTTCTTTTTAGTTTGCACAAACCGACGTCGGTGGAAAGTTCTTTTAAAATTACAGGTGTTTTTTTTAAAAGTATATTCCAATTTTTGGCATAAGATTTTAGCTACTTGTGTTTTTTTTTTTTTTTCTACTCAATCTTTTCACCTGATTTGCTAGCTAAAGAAAAGAGATCCGAATTTGTGCCGAGTGCTAAAGGTTCAGTGTTGGTACGGCTTGGGCTGGCCCTCGTGCCATATTCTTGTTGAGGTTGATTGGTAGCACAGAGCCCATTATTTCTTGTCGTTCTTGACCCAAAGATGTCACCATTCCTTGTTTATTTGTGAAGTCCCAGTCACCATAAACTGGTGTTGATTGGAAACTATTCTTGAAATAGGGCAAAACTGCTTGGCTTTCCTTTTATAAATTTTAACGGCTGTTAACTTATACCCATCATAATAATAATATAATAGTTGTCTGTTTAGTCTTGCGTTGCTTACAAAACGAAAGCTGTGTTTGTAATGATAAGGATCCACTGAGAAACCCCTGTTCGGGCAGTACGTTTTTTGTTTCTCCGCTAATCTCATTAAGTAGACGGGCAGTCCGGGCAATCGCAAACCTTAATTCTTCAAGTGGCTTTCTTCAAACCCAGAACTTCCTATGTTAAACACAGCTGCTGTGTAAAAGGAGAAGACTGCCAGCATGTTTGTTCATGCATCCAGTTATACAATCTGCATCTTGTGCAAAGATTAACCGAACAGCTTGTTTTCAAATGCCGCTTCTGGTGTCGAAACTCTTTCAACTTAGTTGAACTTTTTCATTGTGGTGTTAACATTTTTCTCTTTCTGGGCAGCAGTACACGTCGCCTAGTAGTACCTAGTGACTTGGGTTCCTGCTTTCTTGTAGAGGTCAGCTCTGTTTAAAACGGTGATCTTGCTTGCCTGGTAGCAAAAATGCTCTTCATTGAATTAGCTCAAGGGTGCCCAAACACTTCCATTGTCTTAAGCCATAAGTTGAGATCTCAAGGGCTGCGATTATTCTGAATGTTAGATATGTATGATTCATTATCAAAGATGTGTTTTATTTTTTTCTCATATTGGATAAATTGTGGTCAAGGTGAAATAGATTACCCGCAGGAGAAACAAATAGATCCGGCCTCTTACCTTCCCAAGTAACTTCTTCACTAGCTGCAGCTCCGTATCTGAAACTAAAATGCAGAGGCTGACTATGCAGAGTATTTTTCTTATTTTTGGGGGGTTGCTTAGTTGCAATTTGGACACCCCTGACTTGAATTTGCTGCCTACTTGATGTAAAAGTAGCTTTATGACAGAAATGTTATATAGAAGGAAAACAGTAGATCACATACCAGAGCTGTGCTTGAATCAAGCTGCTTAAACAGTAGTGTACTTGTGCCTCAAATCAGTTTTTGCACTGAGTACAGTAGTACCCCATTATCTCGGGTTTTTTTTCTGTCTCTCACAAACCCCAGAAGCCCCATTAGCATGGTTCTCTGCAGTACTTTTCTTGTACTTCTGACATTACAGTACAATAAAGTATGTTTTGTCCTGAATTGGTATTTGTTATTCTTTTTCAGTTGTTTTATTTGCACAGAGCCTGTCAAACAAATGTTATAACCTGTCTTTGTTTCCCTCGGTTGATTAAATAATTGAGTTTCTACGGCATGGTGATAAGCTGTAGATGAGCATCTCTCTGAATGGGTGGCAAAAGAGCGTACGGTTGGGTTTTGGGAGTGCTAAGTAGTGCTTCAGGCATATCATTTGGAACCTAGAAAGCCTTCAGTTTATTCCTGTTAAAGAAAAAAAATACAAGAAATTTATCATTTAATGGAATTCTGAATGGTGACCTTCTGTTTCTGTCTTTGGAAAGGCAGCAAGCTAAGCATTTCATTGTTCCTTCCCATTGTCCACTTCACTCTGGTGTAAGGGTTTCCCTTCCTGTGCCTTTTTTGGTGTAAGGTGTAAGAAATAAACCTCATTGAACGTCCTCGCTGTAGGACACCCATAACAGGAAGGACAGAAGAACCAGAGTGGAGTTTCTGTCCTTTGGGTTTGTGTGAATGGAGCTTCAAAGCAGGCCTGTTTTTGTTCTTATTATCTGAAGCATTCAGTGCTATCAGAAATACGCATTCCTTACAGAGGCAAAAGAGAAGGAACAAACTGTGGTATTTATTTATGTTTCCTAAGAGTGTCAGACAGGTGGGGCAGAGAAGTTCTCAGACCTTATGTTCTGACTCAGTCTATGAGAGAGATGTGTGCTTGCCTAGCATTACGATACGCTGATGTGCATTTCTAGAACTCGCTGAGATTTACACCGGGGATTCTTGCTTTGTCCCTTTGAAAGCATTTGATTTGACTGTTGCAAACATTTACAAGCGTGAATCTCCAGTGACCTCTGCACCTTCCTTGCAGAACCAGCACAGTTGAAGGATCTGGGAAAGTGCCTGCTTTTGCCAATGTTAAGAGTCAGTTCTGGTATTACTATACCAGCATAACAGATCAGTCACTTCATTTCAGGAGGGATCAATGCGTTGTCTGTCCCGTGTCTGCCTGCTGAGGGAGTGTTAACTTAGTGATGTGCTCAATAAGCCTCCACTCTTGGGATGAGGTTTCTTAATATGATTTCTACTGTAGCCAGAAGTACCTCAGAGAGTGGTGATGTAGGTCGCAAAAGTAGAACACTCAAAATGCCAGCTTTTCAATGGATTGGGCAGCATATGGTTACCCTGTCCCTGCACCCGAGATGGACTATTTTAAGACATAATAGCCCATCCCAAGTCAGATCTCCAGCATATGAAATGTCGATCCAAGTAATGCTTGGTAAAATTATAAACAGCAGAAAAAAAGAGTTGGATATTGAAAAATACCAAGCAGCCTTAATGTTGTAGTCACCCTTTGCACAGACCTTTCAGTTTGCCAGAAAAGATGGGATGAGCCCAGCTGCCAACAAGAGCACCGTTCGGGCAGAGGGATGGGAAACAAGATGCAAGGATGAGCACTTGTGACTGTCTGGAAGGACGGTCTGTAACTGCTCTGTTGCACTTGGGCTGCAGACTGACATCTTTGGGGTAAAGTACGCTTGTGCCACTTCAACATCTCGAATGGCATTCTGAGCTGGTGTTTGTTTCCTTCTGAAATAGAATTTGAGTCAAGCTCTTCTCAAAGCTGTGCAGCAGCACTGTTGCAGTGCCATGCGTCAGGCCAACGCTTGTTAGCCACGTGTAGGTTAGAGAGAGACTTGAAGGAAACCTAATGCAACTTTATCTTTCCCGTGTTTTGCACTGTGGGTGTTGGATTTGGAGCTCTCCGAGGCAGCTGGTGCCTTAAAATAGGCAGCGAACTCCTATTGTTCAGGTGACATAATGAGGCTGAGAAACAATGCAGAGGGAGGTGGTAGCTGATACATTTTGACTGATTCTTCTTCCTGACTTTATTATTATTATTTAAAAGAGTATTTTAAGAATATGGGAAGATTAAGGGCCAGTGTCTGGCTGGAAAAGTTGGGAGGTACGTTCTGCACAATGACCAAGCATGACTTAACGCCTACGTCTGACAGGAGCTAGTTTAGAAATTGCCTCCTGCTCTGCACAGGACTGCAGTGCAGTGTCAAACACCCCGTCTGATTACCTTTCTCTCCTCTTCCTTCAAACGAGGAAGGAGGACCAAACAGAAGCTGTGCTTGTGGCCGGTAGGTACACTCACCATGGATTCAGGAGCACTACACTGAAGTCCTTGCCCCAGAATGCATGGGTAGGCTCTGATATAAATGCAGGCACCTGCAGACCTGTTAGCACTCTACAGGACCCCAAGCATTGTATTTTGGGAAGGAAGAGTTGCCACAAGCATCACTCTGGCTGAAGGTTCTGCTGAGGGCCTTGGGGAGATACCTTAGCCAAGCTTTATAGAACCCAACGTGTCCTCGGGGGTTGTTTCAGTGAACCAGCACTGGTCTAAATTGTGCTTTCCAAAATCCTGCTCGTGTCATGTGGAGTCAGGATGAGGGCAATGGCAATGAGAAAGACTTGGGCCTGTGCTCAGGTCTGCCGCCAGCTAGCTACAGCCTCCCAGAAGCGATTCCACTCTCTTGTTCTTCAGGTTACTCCCATCCCATGTGAAATAAGAGGGCTATGGAAGACTGAGAACTATTCTCGAAAGTATTTTGTAGACTAAAGAAGCCACGGCAACATAAGGCTACAACACTGTTTCTATCACAAGACAAGCTTGAGTCAGCGACTGCCTTTGAAACATCTGTGGTGTTGGCTAAAATAGACTTTCCTACCAGATTTGATGTACATTGAAGGAGTTGTGAAAATATCCCAAAATAGGAGGAGGGAAGGGGGAATATCAGATAAGAGGAGAAGAAAAACCATTGGAGTAAAACAGCAGCTGTGAAACCGTTTCCCCGCTTTTGTCATTGCTATGCTTGTTCCTGCTAGACTGATTAACTTACTGGACCAGTTAAATTGTGATACAGCGAACAAAAGTGCTGTGTGGAGCTTACAAGCAGGAGAACTGGCTTTTTATGTGATCTGATAGTGATGGGACAAAGGGGGAATGGATTTAAACTAAAAGAGGGAAGATTTAGGTTAGATGTTAGGAAGAAATTCTTCAGAGGTTGGTGAGGCCCTGGCACTGCTGCCCAGAGCTGTGGGTGCCCCATCCCTGGAGGTGCCCAAGGCCAGGTTGGATGGGCCCTGGGGCAGCCCTGCCCATGGCTGGGGTTGGGGCTGGATGGGCTTTATTTAGGGTCCCTTCCAACCCAAACCATTCTACAATTCTTAATACTAATGACACTCCTGCAAGGAGCTGCCTGCAGCTGGGGTTTTTACCACCTCTTGCTCCTGCAGGGATTGGAAAAGTCACAGGAATCTCATCTGAGGGCTTGGTCCAGATGTATACCAGCTCATTTTTAGCCTTTATCCTACATTATGCTATTTTTTATTATTCCTTTTCAAATTCCTGTTCTAGAAATACATACACGTTTCTACAGGGCTTTCCATTTGATTACCTCAGAGTGCTTTAACAGGCTTAGAAGATTCTAGGGAACAATAAACTTAGAAGCTGTGCTGGATCTCTTGCAGCACTTATTTCTATGGGAGTCATCCGCTCTTACTCCTTTTTAACCAGAATCAAAAGAAAGGAAAAAATCAAAAAAAGCTTGAAGAAAAAGGCAAATGCAGAGGTTCACATGCAGTGTTTTTCTGTCACTTTTCCCAAAGCAAGGAAGGAATGAAGGAAACGTGATTTCGTGCAAGTAGTTTTTCCTTGCCTATTTCTAGACCCATTTGTATTGTTAATTGTAATTAAGCAGAAAGTATTGGAATGATTTGTATGTCAGTCATAATGGACGCTGTTGTAATATTCTCTTAGCAGATACCGAGGCTCCGTTGTTCTTCCTGCTTAGCACATACTGCCTTTGCTGAAGTCAGGGTTGTTTCACCACAACTTGAGCTGCTTTATGTGGGCCACAGAAATACAACTCACATTAGAAGACATGCAATTTATTGACAGTCTACTTAAAACATTTAACAATCTGATCCAAGAGTGTTCACTCACCCACTTACTTACAATGGTTCTAACAATCAGAAATTGTTTTATCTAAAATATTAGAGAGAAAGGAGATACAAGGAAAAAACCTTAACAATATCAGTGTCAAAGCACACACGCAGACATCCTTAGCTGCAGCTTCCTTTGTGTTGTGCTCCCCCCTCTGCCATCTGGGGAGGGCTGCATGCATCGTGGCCCCAAGGCCTTCACCCCAGCGGTGTGTGATGATGGTGGGGCTCCTCCATCCTCCTCACCAGCACGGTGGTGCTTGGGATCCTTCCTCCCCTCTGCTGGAGCCCTCCTGGGGCTGCTCACACCTGGTTCTGAGGCTCTCCCCACCACGTTCCTGGAGCTGCAAATGTGCACACCTCGTGGGTTTGTTCCTCTCTGTGTCCCTGAAAGTTTCAAGGCCCCACAGTCACACCCGCATGCTTCCCCACGCTGTGTTTCTCCTGCAGCTCCAGTCGAGCTTGCCGTGATGGCCAGGGGATCATTAGATGGTAGCTGTTACAACTATGCAAGTTCATGCAAAGTTCCCCGCACAGCAAATTCCAACCAAAGCAAGGCTGACAAACGTCCATCTTTGCGTTTTGCAGTGCTGGAACACAGCCCATGGCGTGTTCTTGGCAATGGCAGCACCGTGCCTCATGGGCTGTAAAGCCTACAGACAGACCCCTTCTGACAGTCAGTGAACGTGAGCTGTCACACACGAGTCCAGCAAGGGCTCTGCAAACCCTCCAGTGGCTCAAGGCTCCTGGCCAGGACCGAGCAATTGATCTTCTTGGAGGCATTTGCTCTTTCCTATCTGGTCTTGCCTCATGTGGGTCTGAGGAGGGGTCTGTAGCTCTTGGCTTTGCTGCGTAGTCACCCTGCAATTTACTTAATATTTGATTTTAATAGCCTGGATAATCAGCACAATTAACCAAGCTCTCCCAATACCCAAGATTACACTCCCAGAGACCTAGATTAACATTTCAGACACTGATGGAGTCTCACTGAGGAGGAATTTACACCAAGAATGATGCTCAGCATCTTTCTTTGTGTGGCTGTAATAACAGCAACTTGCTCATTCTTGTTGTGCGCCACAAACCTTGCTTTGGTGGCTTGTTTTACTGCCTGTGGGACCACAAATGTACAAAGTGGATGCTCTGTTATTTGCAACAATAGCTCAAACCTATACCAAGCGTTAATAGAATTCATTTAGTACAGAGTTAAAATGTTTCTAGTGATTTCAGTGTCACTTCTAAAAAACATTGTTTGACTAAAACCACACATTTCAATTCAAGCCATTTTACGTATGCATGTATGACCAGACAGCTTAGACATGCAGAGGTGATTTCTGGGCATTGGGTATGCACACAAACACAGCTGCATCCCACACAGATGATTACGGATCCACCAGAAAACACAGGATAAACTTCATATTCACATCAGGGTAAACTGTTCTAAACAGGTGACTGTAACCCACTACCTTCTCATGTGCAGTTAATGTGCCTAGGTGCTTCCTGCTTGCTGTTACCCTTCTCATCAGCACTGGTGCACAGCTCTCATCCCAAACTCCTGTGTAAGCTGCTGAAGTCATCTCACCATCTCCTCCTTAACGAAACAAAATACTTCAGCAGAGCAATACATAATTGCACTTATGTAGCATCTTGACATCCACATCACTAGAGGACCTTTAATTTTCCACCCATCCCAGTGCTATCGATTTATACATCAGTGCTCTAAAATATACTTAAAACCATGCTACGTGAGGATGCATTCTGGTATTGTAAAGCTACCTTAATGATATGTGTATATTTTAATGTGATTTATTGTACATTAGATGTCTAGACAGAATTTATTCACCTTTTCTTCTCAGCTTCTCACTGTACTCACATTACAACGTCTTACAGATTCACAAAGTCACAGCCACAGCTACATGTTTCCTGTGTTATGTATAAAGGCATTGCATCGCATGCAATATTAGTCTGTTAATCACAGTCACCATCCCTAACAGGAGGTGTGTCCATCCTCATCGAGGGAAACAGAATTTCTCCTGTTTGGAGATGGAGACCCCTTTAGATTGGATGCATTTCTTCCTCTGCTGCTTTGGTTTGTTTATATTTTTCTCCTTTTTGAACTGCAGCAAACCTATCTGCAAAAAGTGAAGGATTACATCTGTGCCTGTCTGATAACAAAACAACATAAGATCTGGGAAGAGAAAGCTAGGCAACATGCAATTAGTAACGTTAATAGTTTGGAATGGATACTTATTTTTCTGTGCTACCTATGGAAGGCAAGAATTGCAAACATCGTTATTGGTATTACCTCCGTTACCCAATGCAGACCATTTATAGCCAGAGGGCTTTCTGGTGATACTAAAGATGAAGGAAGCTGCATTTTACTTGCATATTTTTATGCAGTTTATTAGCTCTTGTTCTCAGACAGCTGCTTGCAAATCTTCCGTCCACGTTTGTTATCTGTTTGTTCCATCCCTTCTCTGTAATAGAAGAACTCTGCAGTTTAAGAGAGCGGTTATGATATTAATACAAAAGCTTTAACACAATCTCTCCCTTTTTTATTTTTATTTTTCATTAAAAACAAAACAAAACAAACAAACAAACAAACCCCACTGCTGTAAGCATTAGAATAAATGCTGCAGCCAGTCACACAGCCTGGGCTCACTCCCGTGTATGGACACTCCTGGAACTCACATGGTTTTGTCCCTCAGAGCAGCCCTGCTCGCTTGGCCCAAGCAAGGTTTGGTGCCGCTACCTGCGGCTCTCTGCAGCCCAGCAGGCAGCGGGCACAGCAAGGCCTGCTCTCTTCTCCTGCTGGAAAAGTCATCTTCCCTCCTGTAAAAACAAACCAACCTCCCACCCCAGAAGCCCCCATAACCAGCCCTCTCCCCCCCCAATTCAACGTTTCATTCTCCCACATCCTCTCCACCAGAGATGCCTGCTCAGGTTGCAGCAGTCACATCACACACCCGGTCTCCATGCGCCCTGGGTCCCCACGCCCCGTTCTGCTCCGGCCGCAGCCTGGGGAAGGGCAGCGGCTGCCCTACACCACCACGGGGAGGGCGGGGGCCGCAGCCCTGCTCCCCTCCCTGCTCCCGCTGAGCTCCAGCAGCCGCTCCAGCAGTGCCCTGGTCGGGGCGTTATCCCATCGGGCCATGTCCTCCCCGTGCTGCCTCAGCTGCCGCCATATGTCCACGCGCATCGTGCCCAGCTCCCTCCTGGCCACGTTACTCCTCGACCCCAGCCTGGGGCCCGTCCCGCTCTGCCACGGCCTCCTGCCCGGCCACCTCCCACCCGATGGGAGCAGGGGCGAGGCAGCGGCCAGGCCGGGGCTCTGCAGCACTCCCCAGTCCTTTTTGCTCTCAGGGTTTCTCCACCCTTTGCCACCGCGCCCTCTGCCAGAGCTCCCTCCATCCTCCCGTGCCCAGGCGGGCCCTGCGGCCTGGCTGCTCGCTACCTTGTGCTGGTGCAGGGCTGGGGCACCAGTTGGTTCTCCCCCGGTTCCTTCATCTGCCTGCAGCTGCGCATCTCCCCTGCTCTCCCCCTCCTCCATCCCCCCACCTTCCTTTTTCACAGCAGCCAGGGCACCAGGAAGCGCAGCGGGGCTTGCCTGACCCCTCTCCCCCGCCTCACAAGCTGGCAGACATGGGCTCGCAGCCCCGCACTTCTCCTCACAGGGGCTGCCCTCTGGATCGAGCCAGGCCTCTCCATCCCAGGGCTCGCTGCCTCCCTGGCAGGTTGTTTTGGCAAGGGCCGTGGCGGCCGTGCTGTGCTTTGCCCCTAACGCTGCCTTTAACTTCTCCACCCTGGCCTCACAGGCTCGGTGGTCCGTGCCTTTCTCTTTCAGGGCCTGTATTTTCTGCACCAGCGCTCGGATCGCTCCCTGAAACTCCTCAATGGCCCTCGTGCTGACAGCCAGTTTGTCTTTCAGCGCCATGTTCTCGCTCATAATGGCCTTTTTCTGTTCGCACACCTCCTGGTACTGGAGGACGCTTCTCACCTGTTCCACAGCCGCAATGCTTTCCCGAGTTTTGCCCTCCTCCAGCTTCAGCCGCTGAGCCTTTATCTCTGCTTTCAGCTTGCCGTTCTCCTCCTTCAGCCTCTGGATCTCTGCTTGGGCCGCCTCCTTCTCCTCAGCCTGACTTTTGGCCACTAACCACACAGCCCACGCTCCCGCACATTTTAGGGATTTTCGGGAGAAAAGTTTCGACTTGGCCATTTCTTTTAATCTGGCAAACTCCAGGTCTGCTTGCTGGATGCTTCTGCAGGAGTTGGGGCCCCAGGGGTTGGGACCCCACTGAATAACCCAGTTAGCCAGCTCTGCCATTTTGTCCAAAAACTGCAGGGAGAGGTGACTTTGGGGAGCAGAGCGGTTACCCTTCTGCTTTTAATTGTGAGATTTTCTCCTTTGGCTCTCCTAAGGGTATTTCTGCCTTTACAGAAAGCTTTACTTCAAAACTACAAGAAACAAGAGCAGAGGCGAACGTGCTGTTCGTCTGCTTAAAGGTTTTAACAACCCAGCCGAAGCTAACCCGATTGCAGCTGCACGAGCAACAAGAGAATATTAGAGAGAAAAGGGTTAAAAGAAAAATGCTCCTATCAGCATCAAACCCAATCCCCCTGCCTTTAGCTGCACTCACCCCTCCATAGTGCTGCCCAGGCTGATGGTGGGGACCCTCTGTCCTCCTTGCCGGTGTGGTGGTGCTGGGGTTCCCGCTCCCCTGTGCTGGAGCCCACCTGGGGCTGTGCTCACGCCTGGTCCTGAGGCTTTCCTTGGGCCGTGCTCCAGGAGCCGGGCACATCCATCCCAACTGTCCTAGCAGGGCAGTGTACGCCCCCCAGGCTTGTTCCTTGCTTTGCCCAGAGCGTTCAGGGCCCCAAGGTCATCGTGCTCCACGGGGGAGCAGCTCACAGCACCAGGGCCATCAGTATCGCCTTGTGCTGGAGACTTCAAGGCCCCTCGATCCTCCCTGCCCACACCCCCACGCTGTGTTTCTCCTGCAGGTCAGGGAAAGCTTGCTGTGCTCAATGAGGGAAGTGCAAGGTGCAGCAGACCTGAGTGCAGGTAGGGGAGGGCCATGGGGCCTTTAGTTGCTCTTACAGCTATGCAGGCTTATGCAAAGTTCCCCGCAAGCAAGTTCTAGCCTAAGCACGGATCATAGAACCATAACGTCACAGGATGGTTTGGACAGGAAGGACCCTAAAGCCCACCCAGCCCCAACTGCTGCTACTGGGCTGACCCCACCAGCTCAGGCTGCCCAGGGCCCATCCAACCTGGCCTTGGGCACCTCCAGGGATGATGGACCTCCAAGCTGAGACCTCACCCAGCGCTGGAGGCCTGCTTCTGGAGCAGCAAGACTACTGTGGGGGGGCTTTAGGCATATGTTGTGCCACCGTGATCCTTCTGTTTCCCCTCCAGGAGCCTGGTGCTTTGATCTGAGCAGAAACAGAGGAGCAAAGGCTGTGTTTCCAGTGGTTCCACACTGGCAGAAGCAGCAAGTGGCTGGCATTTCCCCTATTAGCTGCCTGATGTCCTGCAGGCCCCAACCCACGCAGCACTTCCTCCTCTGAATCTCTGCTGTCTGCCAGCAGCTGTGATTTGGACAGTGACATGTTTTGGAAGGTGGAACCACAGGGCACGACTGACCATCCTTGTGGCCAAATAAACCTATTAGGTGATGCCCCAGCAAGCACAGCTGTCCTAAAAGGATAGAATTCCCCACATATGTGCAATGAGGATAAATATTTAATATACTGTGGCTATTAAAATACACAAAACCCTGCTTGTAAGCCCTCCAGCCCCGCAGATTGACACCTTGAGAGGCAGCTGAAGCTTTGTAAACTAGAAGATGTAATCGGATCACAAAATGTGACAATACAGCTAATTTTTAATTATTTCTAATGCCATTCTAATATCTACTTCATCCTGAATATTTAAAAGCCCTTCCAAATGTATCTCACAAGTCTCAATACCAACCCAGTAACTGGATGTGGCATTACAGCAATTTATATCACCTCCTAAAATGGGGATCTAAATTAATCTCTCTACATCTCATTAGTTTAGCTATCAGAGATCTTTTACAAGATAATTGGCTTTCGGTGGCTTTAATTTAATTTAATTTATTAATATATTACATTTATATTTCATAGATGCTGTTTAAATTATTGAACTGATACATCTCAGGAACATAATTCTTTTATACAGCATCAAAGTTTTGCTTTTAGGGCTCGAGAGCCTTCTTGAGCTGTTTTAATGAGAAATAATAAGCCCGTGTTTGTGTTTGCTTTTCAAGTTAATATCAATTTACGTTCGCCCGAGGTTCTCACGGTGGAAAATCAGATCTGGTTTTGGAACATCCTGTTTTGCAGATGAGGGAAGCGCTGTCCTTCAGCCAACACTCGCTGCTCCCAGGGCCATGCAGACTTCAGCCGGAGTGAGCCAGGAGGCTCCCAGGTTGGCGAGGACAGACAGACAGACAGACAGCGTGACCCCAGGGCTTCTTCCTTAGGAAACCAGCCTGAAGATACCTTCCCTCCCAGAGCAGAACAGAACAGCAACGTCGAAACATCTGACAGCAAATGTGATGATGATCACCAGTGTTTAATGAATAATCCAGGGTAGTTTTAATATTTTAGCTTCACAGAATACCTTCCATCCCCAGGAGCTAAAGCCATTTATAAAATGTGCACGGTTACCAGCTCTGCCTCTTGCCGTGGAGGCCACCGTCTTCGAGGGGACAGGGGACGTGATGGCAGGCAGAGCTGCTCCGCGGCTCCATCATTTCCACCGCTTCCCGAGCGCAGACGCCGGGATCTGCCGCGGAGGTGGAGGAAAAACAGCCCAAGGACCCCCTCTGCTGTCAGCAGCCACCATCGCAGAGGCTCCGTCAAATGGTTTGCTTTGAAGCTTTGAATGTTTATAGGATTTTTTTCCTCCCCATGCCTTAGGGTCTAAAATCCTCCTGGGGGCCATTCCCTGTAAAACGCACCCAGCTGGGCTGATTTTTCCATATAAGGAATAAAGAAGCCTATGCCAGGGGAGAGGAGAAACAATCACCAGCAGCTTTCAAATGACACCTGAGGCCTCAGGCCCTAAGGAAGCCTGGTTTGGGTTTCAGACCCTTGCTCTGCTGCTGCGCATTTGCTTCTTTCGGTCCATGGGCTCTTATGCCATGGCTGTGGCAGCAGGAATATGTGCTGCTAGGAGGAGGGCTTGACGGGGAGAGGAGTGAAATGAGGGCTAAAAGCAAAGCTGTAACGTCTCCTCTTAACCCATCGACCCTTGCTCTTTTCAGCATTTAAAAATAATTTTAATAAGACTCAACTGCGGTTCTTTCTTCTCTCCATCCCCACTCTGGATGCCCCAGGCTGACTTTGCTCCTTCCCGTAAAGCTGCAACTGGAGCATTTTGGCCAATGCCGTCAGTGTGCCACCACCCTGTGAGCTGTGGGGCTCAGACGTTGGGGTGCAGGAGAACCTGGAGAGCTCGGCTGGGCTGGGGCTGCGGCAGCAGCAGGTCAGGCTGGCACCCAGCACAGCTCAGCTTATTATTTATAAATAACGAAACTCTTCATTGCATTAATCAAACCGAAAAGAAGGTCAGCTTGGTTCATTTTAGATTCATTCAAAGTGAATACTGCTGGTGGTTTGGTTGTCAAGGCCAGATGAAGGATCTTCCCCCCAAGACCCTGTCTGAAGCCAGCCACAAGAGCTTCATTATACTCGGTTTTAACCCTGCTGTCTGAAATCCTGCTATGACTCTCTGCTGATTTAGATTGGCAGCTTTAGTCTGAACCAACCCTTTTTAGTGGCTAAATGATTGGTGTCTCCATGCCTCCAAGCTCTGTTCGTCTGTTAGCCAGGGAAGCCTGGGTGTCAGGTAGGGCCAGCTCCCTGCTTTGGAATCATGCTCCTGCCCCAGACAAGCAGAAAGCCAAAAGGGGCATTTCTAGGCATCTATTGGAGCTCTTGTCCAAAAACACTGAAATCCTCTTCACTTCAGTTAGGGACTGGCTGGGGGTATCACTGCTTTCTGAAAGTCAGATGCACAGGAGAGGATAACGCCTTCCTACCAGCCTCCTCCAGTTCCTTTCTGTTAGGAATACCCTGTGCATCCAGACACAAGCCCAGCAGCCTAGAACTCCTGTTCAAGGGGTTCTAAAATTCCTACTGATTGTAATGGGATCAGGTTTAAGCCGCTTAACCCTTCGCCTACTGGAGCAAAAGACACTGTGCTGCTGCTCATCACTGATGTGCTGCAGGTGGACAGGCCACGGGACAGCATATTCTTGGCTGTACCAATGTAGAGTACATCGTGTTTTCTTCCTGCAAAAGGCTGTTATAAATGGTCTACTTTCAAGAGAGCTCAATTAGATCTGCGAACTCTTCCAACGTGTCCACTCCTAATTATTGCTTGGAGACTTTGCGGTAATCAAAAGACAAATGAATGCAGAAGAAGGAAGCAAAAAACATGGGCATTTCCATGGTTTTCTCCTTGCTGCCTATTAGCTGTGCCCTGTGCCATACCCAGAGCTTGGCTTTCTGAGCTGAACCTGTCTTCCTTCCCAGCGCCCTTCCTAGGCTCAAACACCTCACTTTTCACCTCCAGAAAGTCGGAATCGTCCTCCCAAGTTTCTGTGCTGTTGCCTCTCTGTGTGACCACTAAGCCCACCACCAGCTGATGGCACTGCCCCACTGCTGCTGGGAGATGAGAAATTTGGAAAACGAGTGTCAGTGTATGCAAAACACTTCTGTGCCGTTGCTGCCATGCTTTTGATCTCCTTCCAAAACCCACAGCAAATCACACTGACGGATGCTTTTTACTGGGACCTGATCATCCTGACTGTCACAAGGCTCTGGGAAGGGATGTTCTCTTCCAGCTTGTGGAGTGGCTGACAAATGGAGGGGGGGGCTGCTGAGCCTAAGCCCCTGTGACCCCATGCTCATGTCTCCGAGGGCTGACAGTCTGGTAATGTGGGCTGGCAGGTGACCACAGGACATGCAGCACAGGTCACAGCTCTGCAAGCTGGTTTGGGTGAAGTCTCTGCATCAGTGAGACTGCCAAGGCTGAATCCCACCCCTGCATCCCACCCTGCTCTTCAGCCCATGCCCAGCTGTACCCAGCAGTGATGCTGCTGCTCTCTGCATTTCTACTCGGGTTTGGCAAACAGCTCTCAAGAGTTCTCCTTAACCAGCAAGGACACTGTTTAAAGTTACTTGGAGGTTGGTCTGCTCTGTATGGAGAAGTAAAGGAGAGCATCTAACTCCCATCATCCACCACCTAAAATGGAGGCTTGGTGAAGGGATGGAACCACACTCATCTTTCGAGTGGCCAAAAGGCAACAGGCAGGGGATACAGGATGGAAATTCTGGTTAGACCGAAAGAAAAATATTCACTTCATGTGCGGTGAGGCAGTGGAATAGCTGCTGGGGGAGGCTGAGGGGTCTCTGCTCTGGAAATGTTCTGAACTCAGCTCCACCAGCCCTCTGCAACTGTGCCTGCTTGGCAGGTCAGCCTGCTCTGAGCACGAGCTGCGCAACAGATCTCCAAAGGTCCAAAGCTCTTAGTGGTGATTCATGGCATTCAGTACCATGAGCTGTTTCTGAGGTTAACCTGAGTGTTTACTGATGCACTGTATCACTGAGGTTGCTGCAGGGCCCATGCTAGTGGGACAGGCTTGGGGTCAGCCCAAGCATGTCCTAAAACCACCTGCTGAGCCCCCACCCCATTATTATCTCAGTCTCCACTTCCTCCACAAGGACGGACCTCCGTGAGCCAGGAGAAATCACAGCGGTTCGAGGAGAGAGATTGTGGATTGTCTCACAGGTGGGCTTCTCAGCCAAGGTGTTATTTGACACGAGTCTTGCCGTGGGGCTGTGGCAGAGGTCCATTTCCTGCTGACCAGAGACAGGGCAGGACATCTCTGCAGTTTGGGAACTTTGCAGTTTCGTTTCTGTTGCGCTGAGTAATATGAGAGGCTGGAAGACGGGTGCTGCGTAGTGCTGGATCAGGTGAGTGCAAAAATGTACTGTTCCGTCCATCTCTACTCAATACACACGTTAAAAAGGAATGAGATCTGTCTCTAGCCATCTCCGAGGCTTGAAGTGGTCCAAGCTGCATTTTTTCTTTTTTACACCAAGTGGAAGTAGAGCAGCGTGCTGGTTTCAGGGGAGAGAAAGGAGTGGGAGGCACAACATCACATCCTATTTCCTCTTTTAAACACTTGGCAAGGGAGCGAACTTTCCATTCCCATCTGGCACAAGCAGACTAAACACAGGTTCCCTTCTGATAGCCATCTGCACTCTTCTGCTACCTTTTCCCATCAGTCCTCTGTAGCCAAACTGCAAACTCATGCACTATTTAAAGATACTCAGATTTGGGGAGTGTAACCAAACGATCCCTTTTAGTTACCCTCCTTCCAAGTTACCAGGCAGTGAGAGCCAAGCCAAACAATAGCACTGGTTAATCAACAGGCTCAGGACATGAAAGCAACTCCATTTCCTATTTGTGAATGCACAGATGTTGTTTATTTTGGATCTCCCCTTGTTGGTCCCCCAGGATTAAATCACACGCTTTTAGATGGAGTGTGAGTGATTGCTTTTCAATTAAGCAGCCCACAGCAAGGCTTGTGTGGATCTGCCGCACCCTCACGCCTTGCATCCCTGTTGGCAGGTGTCTGCTGGATGAGGCTCTCCACAAGAAGCAGGGTGCACTGTGCTGCTGGGAGCATCGTGCTGCAAGTGAGATGCTGCTGGTGGTGGTGGTGATGGGACTACCATAAAGGAAATCATTCCTGGTCAAGTCCATGTCACCACAGATATTGACCCTCCTGAATCTGCTGGCTGTTTGTTGAACACACTTGGCACCGCTATGTCCTGTGGTGACGAGACCTTTAATTTCCAGAGGAGAAAGCAGTCCCTGCCCTTACCTGTGCCCATTAAGCTGCTATAGGCTGGCACACGCTGATGGGCAAATCCCCTGCAGAAACAGCCGTGGCATTGGCATTGTGGCATTGGCAGTGCCCATGGAGGGGGCACAGAGTGCCGCGAGGGGTGGTTAGTAGGACGAGTGCCACTTGTCAAAGCATTGGTTCAGACTGTGATTGTAATTTATGTCCTCAGCAGCAGGGTGCTTGTTTTAGGCAGGGAAGGGAGCCACACCAATAGTTCTCGGTGTTGCAGAAACACCCCGACTGCAAGACAAAGCTGGTGCTTGGCTGAGGCTCTGTCTGGGGAGACTCCTGCCCACCCACGAACCTGCTGGCACCAAGCACTCAGTGGGAGTCTTCTCCACTAAAATAACACAGGGGATTTCTCTGTAGAGAAATCTGCTCTTCTTCTCACTGCTTTTGCATGGCAGAACTTTGTTCTGTACATTAAGATACAAATTTACATACATTCCCCCTGCCTGGGCCAGGCTGTGACAGTGCCCTTCACACCAACATCATCTCCCCCTGGGGTCAGTTCAAGCCTAAAGGGATGAAAGAGCATCCTTAGAGGCTGCAGAGCACAAACATTTTGGCTCTTCATTCCTGGCGTCCCTCAAGAAGCAGCCAGTGCATTGATCTGCCTTAGAAAGCTCTCAGGGCAGAAGGCACAGGATGACTGGCCTCGGTGCATAAGTAGGAAGCTGAGGATTTCATGGGATTACTTCTTGCTCCTTGACAGATGTAGGTCAGACTTAAGGTCATTGCTGAGCATCATGGCTCGACTTAATAGGCATCAGTAAGAGACTTGCATCAGACCTGGGATGGAGCCCTGCACACGGGGAACGTGCAGCCTCTTGCACACGTGCACGTGCAAAGCAGGGCGATGGGCAATGCTGCAGCCTGGGAGCAGCTCCCTGAATCCAGGCACACCATGGCCGTGGGGACTTGCACTGAGTCTCCTCTCCATGCAGAAAGAAGAACAAGAAACAAAGCTCCTCGTAGGAGCAACACTCAGCTCCCCTGTTTCGGTGCCTTCCCAACACTCAGTTCAGGCCCTGCTTCCTTCCCCTGGGGCACAGAGATGTCTCTCAGGCCCTGCTGCCACGTGAGGGGACATGCCACCAGGCCTGCAGCACCAGCCCTCCTCACGGGGCCTCACCTGCCTGCAAGCAGGGAGCCAAGCACCAGTGGGACACGCTGGTAATGAAATACATCCGTTAATAAATAAAACCCGAGTGCGACGAAAAGGGGGAGGGCAGTGATTCAGTAAAGGATTCAATTTTTCAAATGAAGATATTTTCCATACACCGATTCTGGCCAAAACGCATTTCATTTACGCTGACAGAATATAAATATCAACACAGACACACTTTGTTCCTAATTTGCCCTTCTGCGTTCCTGCTGCATCCAGGCCTTGCTGCGTGTCTGCTGCCTCTTTGCTGGGACTGTGCTGGGCAGGGCAGGGCAGCCCATTGCTCCGTGTTCCTCAGCACTGGTGGCTGGTGTGAGCACAGAGCAAGCCCTGCAGGTTCAGAAGGCCAAATGCTGCAGTGAAATGACATTTTAGATATAACATCTGCGTGTGTAACACGGAAATACCGTGCTAGGTGTGAGCAGGGTTCGGCAGAACAGACATGACGCCTCTTGCAGAAGGCACCAGAAGGAGGTGCTAGCAGGACACATATATGAGCCAAGTGAGGGCTCACTGAGCACCGAGCCCTGCTTTCAGGCCTGATCCCGCCCTGCTCAGCACACGTTTGAGAGCATCCAAGCCCAGCGTGCTGGGTGAAACACCGACCAGCAGGGATGGAGCGTTCACGTGATGCATCATCATTAACAACAGAGAAGAAAAGAATGGAAAGTCAGGTGGAAAATGGGCTCGTTGCATGGCTACTTCCAGGTTCTCGAACCAGTGGTGTGTCTGTGTCCTTCCCCCCATCCTCCCATCTGCTCTCCTCTGCTCACCCACCACAGCTGGACCAGCAAAGGTCCCAAACCAGCAAAGCCCGTCAGCACACACCTATTGATCAGGACAAGCCTAAGGGCTCTGGCACACAGGACCGCTCACCTGCCAGCCGCTCCAGGCCCACTGCTCCCCATTGGTCTCGCAGGACTGCTTTTTTCTTTCAAGCATGGGCCAGAAGTCACTGCAGAAGGCAACACTGTGCAGGAAACGGCTGGAAGGAAAGAGTGACAGCCTTTCATTTTTATTTCTTTTTGCTGAGGAAATAAATAGGGCATGCCCTTCAGCAAGCGTCAGGAGGAAGGGGTTGGTGCCAGGTGGGGCAGCATGCAGTTCACACATTCCAATGTTTCCACGGTTTTGTTTTTTAATTCCAAGTGGGGAGTTTATTTTATTCACTAAGAAACCTTCCCTGAAGGATACAGGGGGATGTGAGCTCCTGTGAGCTGGATGGAGGCGACACTGCTGGTGTCATGGCAGTGATGGCCGCTTGAGCAGCCTCACCTGTCCCTTGGCCAGATGGATACCGCAGTGTGTGTGGATGCAGGGTGGATGCAGGGGATCTGGGATGGCAGAGATGCTGCGGACCCCGCAGCTACCACGCCATCAACCCCAGAGCTGTCCGTCTTCATACAAATGAATGTAAATGTAATGAAAACTGCTATGTTGCAAGCATGTCCCAAGTGCTTAGTGCAAAAACGTGCAGCAGTGATACAGGGATCTGGTGAGCATATTGGGGGTGGAGAAAAAAAATAGAAATCAGGTGATGCTGGGCTCCAATTGCTAGAAGCAGCTGAAAACTAAAGGCAAAAATTGGCTCTTTTCCTACCTTTTTGGGCAAGGTAAACAAGCACGGGGTGCAGCTGTGCTACACAACTTCCCTGCATTGGGAACTCCTCTTGTCTCACAGAGGACCCCACATCTCTGAGGAGCCCCTGAGGCTTTCTTAAAGGTGGGACAGAGCTGCAGTGCTGCCGGCGCACACCTCAGCCAGGGCAGATCCCACTTCTCGGGCTCCAGCCCTTCTCCAAGAGGACAATTAACGCACCTATGGCTAATTATACAGATGAGCCTCACGGTGGCTTCCTTCCAAAGTGAACACCAACAGCAATGACCCTCAAACTCCCCCAATGAGCCCGAGCCAGGTTTGTTCCTGGTGGCACATCCGAGGGAACTGAGCACCCCCCCAGCCTGGACGTCAATTGTTCAGCTTCAGAAACGTGCTTTGCAGGCTGAGCCTCGTCCACCTTTAGGATAGAGCCCATCAGCAGAGCAGTCTGAGGGACCCGCAGGGCTCACCTGTACCCACCTGAGCTCCCATGCGCTGGGTCAGCTCCTCGGGACTGGCAGTAATCTAGCACAGGGAAGGAGATGCCTGATGTCAAACACCCACATACGCCATCGTTATATAACACGAAACTAAGAAGCTTACAATACCCGGCCGGAGGAAACACGCACACCTATGCCGCACACGTGTACGTGCAGCCTCGAGGGCTGCTGGAGCAAAACCGAGGGCAACGCTTGAGCCTCGCAGTTCGCACACGGGGCTGAGCAGCGGCACGCAGCGCGCCACCTCCACGCCCTCGCGAGACAGGGCGGGGCGCCCCCGCGGCCACGCCCCTCCCCCGCCGCGCCCTGCCCCCGAGAGTGGCGCGCCGAAGCCATTCATGAAAATGCTGACGTCATGCGGAGGGGCGGGCACTGATGAGGCCACGCCCCCTCAGCTATTTAAGGCTGCGCGGCGCTGCCGGCGGGGCTCAGAGGGAGGCGGTGGTGTGGCGCGTTGTGCCTCCTTGGTTGGCGGTCCCGCGCGGCGCCCGGCTCCCGCCCTCCGGCAGCCTCGTGTGCTTCGGTGCCCTGCCGCCACCCCGAGGGCGTGGGCAGCCTCTGCCGGGACTTCATGTCTGTGCTTTGTCCCCTGCCCTGGTGAGTGGGCTCTGCCTGCTGCCCGTTTCGGGGGCGGCGGAGGGGCTGAGCCCCATTGTTCCGTCTCCTGCCTGGGGGGGGGTGGGATGGGGGCACGGAGGGAGCAGCGGGAGGCTGCTGACGGCCTCGGCTCGCGGACCGCGCTGATGCCGCTTAAACCTCTCTCAGACCTTCCGGAGCCCTGACGTGGTCTGAATGCTGTCCTTTGTTTCCAGCCCTGATTACCTGAGATCAGCCGAGATGACCGAAGTGATGATGAGCACCCCGGCTATGGATGAGATCGGACTCAGCCCCCGTAAGGATGGGCTCTCGTATCAAGTGAGTATTCGATTCCCTGCGGAGCTGCCTGGGCTGGACCATGGGCTTGCTCTGGTAAATGTAATAGCAGGTCCTGCAGTAAGGGCTGGTCAGTGAGCTGCAGTGCTTGCTTGTCTAGAACAATTTGTATACAATATCGCTTAGTTATCTGCTCAGATTAGCAGAGTGCTTTGTTTCTGAAGGGCCCGACCCCTGGCTTGTTGGGTGTGCACAGGGGCTCAGTGGGAGAGGAGATGCCCGAAGGAAAGGTCTGTATCAGACACCAAGGCTGAGAGGTTGCTGGGGTCTCCGTGACTATGGCTTGCAAATGAGTTGTCTGCAGCAGAAGGGACTTGTCTGTACTTAAATCTTTCAGACTGTTTCTTTGTCTTCTCCCTGTTTGGAAGGCTTAAATCTACTGTAACATGCAGTGAGGCTGGGCACAGCATTTACAAGCCTTGAGGTGTGCATGCAGGAGCAGTACCTGAAAGCATGAGCTGCATCCATTCTGCAGCTGGTGAATAATGTAATTAGCTTTTAACCTCTTAGTCAATAGCTGAGACGAAGGGGTGGTCTCGAACTCCAGCCTTTATCGTTCAGCCTCAGTATTTCCAATCAGTCACAGGGTGAGTTGTGTATCTTTGCCTATTAGATCAGAGTTTCCCTGCTCTGGCAGGAGACTTGTTGATGAGGTTTAACATCAGAACTGCACATGCACAGGACTTGTATTACTCTGCAGAGGGTGACTCTTCATGGCAGATTGCAGTACAGAGTTCTTCCTTTGCAGATGTGACACAGCCCATATGGAGGCACTTGCTCTATGTGGGCATTTAGATTAGGTGTGCTGTTGTATGCATGCATATTTAGGTCTGAAAAATGAGCTACGAGCCCGAAATAACTGTTCTGTTTTAGTGCTTGAGTTAGTGGAAAGCATATGGCCTTGCCTTCCTCTGCTATAGAGAATGTGTACAGCAGCGGAATGGCTGTGAGAGTTGAAACTGTTGCACTAGTCTTTGCCAGATGCTCAAACAAGTGTCTTAAATGGGACTGTATGCAGGCATCTGACCCACTCAGGTCAGATGTTGGTTTGCTTATCCAAACTGCAGTGGGAGGCAGTCTGGTTGCCCCACTTATTCATGACAGCTTCAGTGAGGTTTTTCCCCATAGTGCTGGTGACCTCAGTGAGTCTGAGAGAGCAAACCTTCAGCTTTGAATGGATCATCTGCACCTGAGGGTGTTTGTTGTAAATGCTAATGACTCGCATCCATGCAGGGCTTGTCTGTCTTGGATCTGTTCTCTGTAGCAATCTGGTCACGGGGTTCTCAGTGGCCACAGGAGCTGCTAACTGCCTGCTATACTTTGGCTTTGTTGTAAGCTGAACTGATGGCAGAAAGGCCTGGGGTATTGAGAGGGCAGATGTTGCTGGTGTGTGGGCTGGGGATGAGGTCTGCCTCTAAATCAGGTTAGTGCAAAGAAGATTGAGAGTAGGTTGCAACCTTCTTCCTCTTAACTGCATGGCTGAAAGTGTGGCTGTGCGGAGTGAGAAGTTGAAATCATCCTTAAGCGGCTGAGAATTGAAGTTAAAAACAAGGACAAATCAAGTGCAAATAGTATCATGAATGCTGTTCTGTCTCGGGGTTTGGCACTTCTTGCTTCATCCTGCTGATGGAGAGCCTTGGGTATGTGGGAAATGGTATGCTGGTCTGAGGGCTGTAGTGCAATAACTTAAAACCAGGCAGAGCTAACGGAGCATGACTGCTCTGGCACTGAGGCTTGAGCTAAGCTGCAGCATCTTCCCTCATCCACCTGCAGCGCAGCGTGCTCACAGTGAGCGTGACCACTCTTGGCTACAGGAAATGAAACAGTGGATCCTGAGCTATGAGAGAGCTATGAGAAACTAAAAAGTTTCCAAAGCTTCTTGTGTAGTAGAACTTGGGTTTGTTCTACTGCAGAGATGACATGAAACTGGTGTTCAGTGTGCTGCCCTTGAGGCTGTGCGGAGAAGGATCTGTGACCTAACTCATCAACTACCGTTTTAAAGTACTTTTGTTTTCCTAGTAAAGCCTCGGAAGTAAACTAAAGAAACCAACGCCTCCAGAGTGTAAACTCTTAGCAGTTTGGTTCCTTCACCCCATGATGCTCACTGAACGTCAGGGCTCCTGTCTGTCTCACTGGTTACCTTCTGGTGGAACTTGTGGCTTGTCAGCTTCTCTTCTGCCCACTCCTTGCCTCTGCTCACACTACAGAGTGTGTTTATATGTCCCCAGGAGGTGTGCGTCCCCCATTAATGCTTCCTGGTGTTCTTTAGGCTGGACACAGCTGTGATGATGTGAAAACCTGAGCTGCAGAAGTCTCATACCTGTGATAACTGAGTTGTCTGTGTAGGCTTAGTAATTTGTATGTGGTTTCATTTGCACAATGTGCTTTCTCGGCATAGATACCTTTTTCCAGTTAGCGTGCCAAATGCTTGCAAGCTGATGTGCAACTTCAAAGCCTTTTAGTACAGAGCAGTTTTGATTCCTGCCATCTGTGAAGTAAAGCTGCTCTGAGCCTACTGAAGGTGATGGAAGTGAATGGTGAAATCTGGATGCGAGTCTCAGAGCAGGGAGGCACAGACAAAACAGAAGATGCAGCTGAGGAGGTGATGTCATGCTGGGTCTTGTGCCTGCAGTGGAGAGCTATTTCTGGATCTTTAATAGATATCCCATAATTCCCATGGGACTGCTAAACAAAAAAACTCATTGAAATGCAGCTGATGGCTCAAGATGCCCCTGCTACAAGCAGATGTGCCTATGGAGGGCTCTGTGCCCCTCCTGCCTGGTAGTCCTTGCAGAGCCGGGCCTTTTCCCTGCCCCTTGGAGCTGATGTGCTGCTTGCAGTTTCAGCACCAGGTGGACCTGTTCTCTGAAAAGCCTGGTCAGCACTATGCCACCTTGTCCTCTAATGCCATCTTGCAGCAGCATGGGTGTTGCTGCCTGATTGAAGGCTGACTTGACGTTGTCAAAACAGCGATGCGGATCCTGCCTTGTTTCTTGAAAGTGGATCTGAGCGCAGCTGAAAGCAATTTGCCTGAAGTGTTTGTTTTAAGCAAATATTGTGTCCTAAGCTGAGCATGCTACTTTGCCACAGCCTGACTGGCTGGTCCTGTTGGGCCTCGGGCTGCCTTCTGGGAGACTGGCATGAAAAGGCTGAGCTTGCCTCATGCCATCAGCTGAGGTTTGGTTGTCATGGGGAGCCTGAGCTCTTTAAGTCGTGATCGCATCACGCTGGGATCTGTCTGGGTTAATCACAGCCACAGTTAGCTGCGAATGACGTCAGACTGGCTGAATCTAGGTGAATAGGCTTACTGCCCCATCCGGTGTTCATGGCAAGGGCCTGGGACATCAGTATTGTTGGGGGAATTGGTGTCAGTGAGAGTAACTTCTTTACCAGCCCCCGAGGAGCCACAGTGCTGAGGGGCCTGAGATGCATCAATGCGGAGTGCTTGTCAGCATTCCACTTCCCAAACAATGGGGGAGATAAAAAGCAGTAGTGCAGTGGGTTGGGGGCCTGCAAGGGAGCAACATGGGGCTGACCTGGGGTCTTATGGTGTGGGATGGAGGCTGAGATTCATCTTGTTTGCTTGTGAGGTGCTCCTACACCTTGGTTTCTCCAGGAGAAGTCCTGTGTGGGAGCTGGTGCTCACCACTGCTGGGAGGCCTTGAGTCTGGGCTGTGGAATTTAGAATGACTGAATTTAGGGTAACTTTACCTGTTCAGCTTCCACACTTCCAGCATGCTTACCAGACAAGATCAGTTAGCTCAATTACTTCAGGTCAAGCTAATGCTTATTCCAGGGTCTCGGACCTTTTCTGAAGACATAAGCAGTGTATGGAAAGAGTAGAGCTCGAACTAATACCTTCCCAGCTATTCTGTGCAGGAAGAAGTGTTCTGCTGAAATTCAAACTGAGGACAAACAGCTCATCGTAACATCTCAGCGCATGTTTTTTTCCTCCCTCCTTGATGTCTCATTACTCTGATGGAAAATTGTTAGGGTGTTATGCTGCTGAAGTTTCCCTGCCTCTGTCCCCCAAGACGTGCTTGTGACTGAGGAGTTGTCATAGTTCATAAACCTGAGTCACGCTGTGTGCATAACTAGATGGAGCTCAGTTTCAAGTCATGACTACTGTATGAGTGAAACTTAACAGCGCTGCTTCTTGGAGCTGGAAAATTCCTCTGCAGAAGGCACCGAGATGGTTTAAATACTTCCTGGAAGGAGCTTGCCATGCCTATTGGTGACAGCGGAGTTTAGTTTCAAGAACTTACATTTCAAATCAGAAACCAGAATTTTAACTTGATACTGCCGGAGAGGTCTAAAACTCACATTTTAGTGCTGGGAGGGGGAGGTGGTGTGTGTACCTCAGGGTATATCCTGTCCCTGAAGTGGTATGCATCTCAGTGCAGACCTTTGTGTCTTGTATTAGTAATACCACAATGAGGTAAAACTTTCCCCCAAACGGTAACATAATCTGGAAAGATCTTCTTACCTTAGTTTCCCTGCATTATAACTGAAATAGCTTTCAGCCTCTACGGGAGGGGAGACAGGCACTTTAACACTTGGTGTGGAACGGAGGATGCAGGTGGGTGTTGTTTTGGATGTACAAGTGTCCCTTGGATTACGGTAGCTCTGAACTAATCTCCTTAGCTGTCTGACGTCTCTCCTGCTTTTGGTGTTTCTCTCCCTGCGAATGCTCAGAGAGGCTATGAGCCTCCCCAGGGCCAAGGGAACTTTCCATTCTTGTTGCCAAGACTTCATTTGAGGATAGCAGAGCGAGATCATCTGAAACGGAGGCAAACATGACTTTCTGCAGATCATTTCAAGGTTTCGTTTCAAGTACTGCTTTTCACCGCTCTTACAGCATTGAAAGATAGGAGTTCCCGGAACATCATCTGGAGAGGCCCATGAAAACCAATCTTGCTGCTGCAAACGAGAAGTGGTGTTGAGCAGAGCACGAGTGCATATTGCTTCTTATGCTGTAAAGTTGTCAGGTACTTCTTGCCACGGGCTGGGAGATGTGACATGCCGCAGAGCTGGGGAAACCTGCAAGCATTGCAGTCTGTCATGCTGTATTAGGGGGTGAAGAAGGGAGGCAGCATCTTTGAGTTACTTCTGAACTTGCTTTTGGGTGGACTTCCCAAGCAGCTGCTTGGTGGCTGTCATCTGGGGACAGATAGGTCAGCAGTAGGCTCACTCTGAGTGCAAGAGAGGCTGTGTTTTTTGTGTGCTGGGGAGATGCAGATTCATCTTTCCATGTAGGTGAGCTGGGTAATGCAAGAGGAGAAGCTTGTAGGCAGGTTTCCACAGCCAGGCTGTCTTGGCTGCGGTGCAAGAGGGTACGGAGCTGGCAGGTTGGATTTGAGCCTGCTGCACTCCTGAGGGGAGCTCACTGCAAGTGTTTTCCAGAGGTTTTTCTTCCCATTGCCTAAACCTGGAGAGGGAGCAGATTCTGCTCATGGGAGCGACAAATGCATCACGGCACGGCCACTGTGGATTGATGGAAAGCTGGTGCTTGCTAATCTGTGTAAAAAGAGCCTTGCGACTCAGCTTATTTTGGGGGTGACCCAGGAGACTTTTCCATCCCATTTCCCTGGATGTGCAAACGAAATCTTAATCTGAAAACCACTTCCCTTCAGTCCCTGTACTTGGCCGGCAGCGCTGCCCTGCTTGTCACATGCTAGGAAATTTGCCTTTGTATAATTTTTCCATTGATGGTCCACACCCCACGAAAATGTAGTTGCAACATCTTGCTTCGTGCTGCCTTTACGATTAAAAGACATGACTTAGTGGAAAAAATCTTGACCTTCTTGGGTTTGGTCTGTCCTGCAGCTGTTTGAGATAAGATTGTGCTAGTTTTTCATTTAAAAAAGCTGCACACCTCAATTCAGGGATCTTTTTTATAAGGAAATGGCTGCTTACCTTCTGGAAAAGGAGGGAAAAAAAGCCTGTCAGTCTGTTTGCAAAGAAATTGCTCCAATTTGACCCAATGTGCTTAAAATGATAGCAGCCAAAGGTTAGTTTAATTATTAGACTGCTATTTTTCTTGCACAGGAGGCGATTTTCATGACACTATCAGCTTATATAACCAACTGAACCACACTGCTTTTTCCATTGCAGCCTTCTAAACAATGTAATGTCAAGGGTACTTTTTTTTTTTTCTTCCTGTCCTGTGTTGAGATATCGGGTTGATGCTTTAGAGCTGTTGACTGTACTTCCAGTAATGTACCGGGTGTCTGAAACTGCCTTTGTTTGGCTGTAAAACCATAAAGCTCCAAGAAATGGTTCTGGTCTCACTAATCCTGTAGTGGCACTGTGCAAGGGGAACTTGTGCATTGAGTCACTTTCTTGAGCATCTGCTCCCAAAGTTACCCTGCCTGACTACATTAAGTAGCAGCCTGGCTTTTTCAAGTTGATGACCTGGTTTCTACAAAGTTTTAAATTTGAGGGAGAAATGTAGCTGCATACAAGAAACTGGATATTGGCAAGAGATATCAGTGTGGTTAATAGTTGCTAGGCTGAAGAACAAGTTGTTGGAGTGGGGTTTGGGTAAGGCTTTCCCAGGGTGGTGGGATACCTGCATGATTGGCATGAGGAATGTGGTGTTTCACACTCAGGGCTTCTGGGCCAGGAACGTGCTTTGGAGCTGGAACCACAAAGATCAGAAGAGATGAATTCTTGCTCCCAAATGAGCATCCAAGTGCAGTGCTCCAATGTGAGGTTTGCCGTGCTGCTCTCTGCAAGGATGCTCTTGTGGCTTGGATGAATTCAGATGATGTTCAGAGAAAGTATAGTACATGGCTCCTTGTGTCATCTACACCTCCAGGAAAAAGCATTTGGTGATAAGCCTCTTCAGGCTGTTTTAATGCAACCGTGATGGAAAATGGATATGCAGATAAAATGTTCTGAAATAGAGCTGCTTAATCTTCTGGATTCCAACTGGGGGATCTGTATGGGAACTGGTTTTTGTCACTGAACAGTTTTCCTCAGGGTGAGGGGGGGTTGTAGCTGTTCCCCTAGCAGGGCATTCCTGTTCTGTTTGCTCTGCCATTTAGTTACGCAGACCCACAGTTAACATTCCAGCACAGCTGAATGCATAGAGCTGAATGCTCTTCCCATACCTGTATTTTTGCATTAGTTTCTGGAGGGATCAAAGCCTGTAGCCCAGTGGCACTACCTGTGGGTATGGGCCCTGATGCTGCTGCTATGTGGGGGTGGGGTGAGGTATTGCTTTGCATCGTGAGGGGCTGGGGATAAGGAGGTCCTTGTACTTTGCGCTGGGATGGATAATTCTTAGCTATGCCATAGGTACCTCCAGCCCTAAGAAATGTCCCATTTTTGACCCTTGGTTCAGTCTGTGGAACTGTTAAGAGATCATCTTCCTGCTGAACTTCACTGCTGATGGATAGTAGCCGTAGCACGCAGAACACTACCAGAATGCAGCTGATCTTCTCGTGCAGTCTGTTCCTGCTGCCTAGGAGTGACGCTGGGCACAGACCCTTGCTGTGAGGGTGAGGACTGCTCTGGTGCTGCGCTACCTTGTGCCTCCTTCCCCTTCTGGCAGCAGTGCCTGGAGCACAAGCGTAGCTTGACTGGCAGCAGGAAACAAGATCAGATTTGCAGATCGAGATAGCTCAGTTTGCAAACTCATGAGCATTCATGCAAAAGCTGTGGTGGGAGGGGGGTGAGGCTTTTGGGTAAATATCCAAAAGCAGGTGCCTGTTTGATGAGCAAACGTATGTGCTTTGAAAGCCTCTTGGGCTGTGCTGATTTCAAGTTCCCAGAGATTACGAAGAAGTTGAGGGGTTTTTCCCATCACCCAGTTGTGTACTCAGTGTCCAGACTGGTCTACCCTGAAAACCAAGTTTTGAGAGTTGGATGTTAGCTAAGACTGCTTGAGAGCAGCTCCTCTCACAGGCCGTTTCTGGTCTCTTTCAGATTTTCCCTGATCCCTCTGACTTTGACTGTTACTGCAAGCTGAAGGACCGCCTGCCCTCAATCGTGGTGGAGCCAACGGAGGGCGATGTGGAGAGCGGGGAGCTGAGATGGCCGCCTGAGGAGTTCCTCGTCCAGGAGGAGGAAGAGGAGGAAAGCTGTGAAGACGCAAAGGAGGACAACAAGGAGCAATAAATGGCATCTGAGGAGAGGCAAGGGACTGCACCCTTCTGAAGGAAGAACCACACCTTTTTTGAAAGTCTTTTTAAAGAGAAAAGACAAGTTCAACTTTGCACCTGCAAGATTTTAGTTTTTTTGTATTCTCTGTATTGAGAACTGAAGCCCTTGGTGTCACCAGACCTTCTGAGGAAGGAAGGAAGTAAAGCAGAGAAATGTTTGCTGTTCTCGAGATCGCTATCTGTATTTTTCTGAGGTGGAGGCAGCAGTGAAGTTCCAAGCACGTGGCGGAGGGTGACCACCTGAGGGATGCTGGAGGGGGGAGCTTGGGGATGGGGAATGCAGAGGGAAGCCAAAAGCAGAGCAGTGTTCAGCTGGGAGCTGCCTCTGAACAGGAGCCTGAGAACAGAGCGGTCATCTCAGATTTGCTTTTCCTAAAGCTTCCATTTTCTGTGTCTGGAGGTGGAAGGGTCTGTAGCAAAGCATCACGAATGCTCTAGTGCTGAGGGACCTGTAGCTTTCCCCAGTTCAGCACCTCCTAGGGTTAAGTGAGCATCCTTAGGAGTAGTGGGCTTCTTGCTCTCGCTCTTGAGCCTGTACCAGTCACTTTCCCAAAGCTGTCTTTTCACCCTCTGTTTGCCTTTAGACCTTTCAATGCTGAACAGCTGTATTTGCAGGGTAATGTTAGGCTGCTGCTTGTCATCTCTACTGCTGCAAGGCCCTAGTTGATCTTGCAGGCGGTTAGCTTGAGGTAGTGCAAATTTGATGTAAAGACATCCGTTTGCAGCATGAACTAATGTAGATCTGAACATGTGGATTTTTCTCTCCTATTTGCCAAGGCTACTGTGGTTGGTCTCGTCTTGTTCCAGTGCCCAAAGCTGAAGGGTGGGGATTGGACCTGGCTTGCCTCAATGTCTTTGAAGCTGTAGGGTTTCATATCTCAACTTTCTGGTCAGCGGGCTTGCGAGGGTTGGGGACAGGCTTGGCTGCTCCTGCAGGGACCTGCAGAAGGGGAACGCTGCCAGACTGGAGGTAATACAGAGACTAAACACCAGACAGTGTGGATTATCAGTGAAGAGGTGGAGGGGAGCTCTCTGGGGAGTGTTAGCCTGAGCATCCTGATACAAGACATCTGTTTTGCAGCAAGGATGAGATAGCTGTTTGTGGGTGTTTAATGGAGTGCAGACTGTTCTATAAAGTCTGTGTTTGGGTCCTTCTCACTGTATCCTGCTCCGATGGGGAGCAGTCTGTCTCTGTTTGGGTAGGAGGGAAGTCTGCTGCCACGTGGGGTAACTCACCATTTTCCTGGGAAGTGATGCTCTTGTGGCTTTGTGGGCCAGCTCAGGGAGCCAGTTGCTCTTGGAATAGGATGAGAACAGTTACTACCTAAACCAAATCCGGGGTCACAGAAGAGTAAAAGAAATGTCAAGGCCTTAACCAAACTTTCATAATAATCCCAATGCCACCCTCCTTTGCTTGTAACAGGTTCCATTTTTAAAATCTATTTGAACATGTGTATTTGTATTTTTAATACCTCATGAGTAGTTGAACGCTGGCAGGGGTTGGGAACTGCTTTTAACGTATTAGCAGGATCATTTTAGTCTTGTCTTGCTTGTGTTTTAAACATAATGGCAATAACTTTTCAGCTCTACATAACTGTTTCAGGCAGGTGGGAGTTTGGAGGTGAGCTTGCGCAAAGCAGGAGAAATTCAGTGTTCCCACACTGCAGCTGGTCTCTAGCCTTGCAGGCCTGGTTATATTCTCCCTGCCTGTCTGGGTGGATGGTTTATCACCAGTCATCATGTCGTGATACCGCTTTCTCTGATGGGTTCAGCTGTTGTATCTGTAACACTTGTTCTAATCTTGCTGTCTTACCTGAATGAGCTTATACACCTGTATACCAGCCAATTGTCCTATTTCTAAGTGTTACTCTCAGTCTGTACCACCAAGTCAAAGCTGTATATCAAAGATACTATCATCTGGCAGCAATGAGATGGCAATCCATGGACTCAAGACCTGCTGTCTGCCCTAAAGACTCGTGTATTTCTGTCTGCATCCTTTTGTGGGAGTATCGTGTATATTTCTATTTGTTGAACGCATCTAAAGAACAAAGCACTCCAGTAAAACTACTCCTGTTGTAGGATATACATTCTATATTTCTGTAATTCTTTTTGAGCCTCAGGGAGAAGCTAGCATTTTTTTCAAACTACATTTTTGTCACTGTGACAGTTGTAAATAAAGTTTGAAAATGCTTTCCAAACATACTGGCTTTGGTCTTACTAATGGATGGGTTTGGATGGTCGATTCTTAGGTGACGGCCAGTCCTTGTTTCTGGTATGAGGTGTGCTGATTCACAAGGTGAACGTAAATATCATGAAATATCACGTCTGTCAGGTTGAGGCTGACCTTTGAACCTGGAGATTCTTGTGCTCACCTCAGGGCATGCCCTATGAGATCAAGAACCCAAATCAACTTGGAGAGCGTGGGGCAGCATCTTTGTCTTCCATCTTCCTACAGTTGCTTGTTGCTGTGTGAAGGGCTGCAGCAAAGAAATGTTTAGTTTTTCTGTTCCACGATTTCATTTTAGTTATCATTATAACTTCATATCTTATAACTATAAAGGCTATACATTATCCATAATTCATATCTAATGTCCTGACAAACCTGCAGAGCATGAAGTCACAATCATGAAGAGCTGCAGCTATTCTTAGCTGTGCTTAGTAGTAGTATGGTGCCTGTGCATCTTACCTCCCCTGAGCAGCAAGTGTGAAGATGTCTTGCCTCGTATGCTGTCAGTGCATTGTCTGCTTTGGCCCTTTTGGGTCTAGAGGACAGCTCTGGAGCAGTCAGTTATGCTTTGCAGTGTGCCTGTAGTTGTAGGCTTCAGTTTGCAGTGCTGTCAGAGGAAGATCTAGAAGAAACTGCATTTGAGTGTGGTTCTGTACCTGTTTGGTGTAGCAATCTGACCACACTAGTATTCATTAATTCAACCTGTATACTTAATGGGATTAAATCTTCCTCTAAAATGAGGTGATAAGCAAATGCTGTGGAATACTCATATCTTTCAGATACATGGAGAGAAGTTCCTGTAATTCAGCAAGTAACAGGCTCTGATCTTGCCTACGTAAATGAGATGGGTGGTTAAGTTATCCATATATATGGCCCTCAGATTTAATTCTTGAACTGAGAGCATGATCAGTGTGAGCCTACAGTTCAAAGATGAATTGCATTCTACTCAACCCTTACGGATCTTTTATGCTATAGAAAAAAATGCAGTGTGGGTGGAGTTTGACTCTCCTGTTCTTGAATCAGCCTCTAGTTAAGGTGCCTTGGTTTTTTCTCTTCCATGGGTATAGAGTCCTTTTCTTCTTGTAGAAGAAGCTGCAGCGCTTCCAGGGTGAGGTACTGGACTCAGGCTTCTAATTCATAGAATGGTTGAGGCGAGAAGGGACTTCAGGAGGTCAGCTGGTTCAACCCTTTTCAAGCAGGGCCTTATGGAGCAAGTTGTCCAGGACCAGATTCAGATGTCTGTGTCTTCCCTGGTCCTTGGATCTATTTGTTATGGTCAAAGTGGAACTTGCATCACCAAATTAAAGTTAATTGATGATGCAATGTGTGGCCCTGAGCCACCCTGAGGGCACTGTTGTGGGTGGTGTAAGTACTTTTCTTTGCATATAGAGCAATTTATTTCTGTTCTTACCCTCATCCCTCCCACCAAAAGCAATACCTGTGGCTGTCATTTAAACTTCATGTGTTCGTTCCCCTCACAACTTTGCCCTACAGTTGCAAGTGGTGATACAGCAAGTTGTGCACTGCTGTCCTGCTTAGCTCAGTCTGTTTCTTCTCCCAAACACTTGTTATTTTTGGTGTGTATCCACTTCTTTGGTTTTATTGGAACACGTACTCACCTGAGACACACTGAGTAGGTGAACTTTTGGTATCTGGGTGCGGGTAGGTGAAATGACTGTTCTGCAACAAAGATAATTTGCTGTCACTAGGGAATGTGGAGGGTCATGACTATCCAACACAGCTCTTTACTGCAGCTCCTGCTCTGCTCTAACCACGTTCCTCCTCGCCTCTGTGAGTGGGAGAACTAGTGGCACCATCCCACAGCCAAGTGATGATGCCCTGGGCTTTCTCCTTCCCATTCAGGCTGCTGTATGAAGTTCGCAGAAGCTGAGGACAAGGAGTTTGATCCCTACGGTTGCTCCCTGGGCCATCCCAGAGGGTGCCAGCCAGGCTGGCTCTTCCCATCGCCGGAATGGGAGCAAAATCTCATCTGAAGGCTAAACATGGCGTGGTGGCTGCGCTGGTGCCTGGCCAGGACTCGTGAGGTGGTCATAACCAAAAATGAAAGCTTGCGAGCGTTGTTTGTAGTCAGGGGAAGAAAGTGGTTTCAGGCCCTACACCGCTGTACTGGCAGGAGAGGCCCGAAGGCTTGGGCGTGGTGCAGCCTGAGAGCCAGTCCTTACAATGAATCTACAGGGGGAAGCAGCAGGCGTTGAGGCAAGAGACATACTTTTTGTCATTGCAAATCAGCCTTTTTGCTGCCAATAAGGAGCTTTTCCCCCCAGCTCACACTGTCATCCCCACGAGGGTCGCTTTGTGCTTTTTTCACATTAACACAACCCTCCAGCCTCACACTTAGGCCCAGAGACCTGCACTTCACACCCAGCCCAGGGCAACCAAGTGGGGGAGAACGGGAGCTGGGATGTGCAGCCCGGCTGTCACAGCAGGCTGCAGTCACAAGTGAGGCATGACAATGTCAAACGCTCTATTTTGAGAGGCTTGAGGGGTGGGAGCACTGAGCGGGGAGGGAAGCCACAAAAAAAAACCCCATGTACTGAGCTCTTGTTCACTGCCAGCACTGTAACCACACTGTTACTGTAGCATCGACCATCAACTTCATCTGATAAAAATAAGCAAGGAAGTCAAGTGTGCGAGAGGGAGAGGATGTCAGAAGCCACTCATGAAAATGTCACAGCAGCCTTGCTTTTATTTTCAACACTTCCTTCTTTTTTCTGCAGCCAGCGAGCTTGGTGGGCAGGTATTTCCCACAGCACTCCCTGCAGCAAGCACCACTTTCCCAGACATCCCATGCTTTGGGTTTCTGCATGGCTGTTGGGTTTGCTGGGAGCTGCACGGCCAGACCCATGGCTCTGCTGCAAGCTGCTGCTCCTGCAGACTCCACAGGCTGATGCTCTCAGTTCTGCAAAGGTGGAGTTGGCTGCAAGCTGTGCTCATGGAAGAAAAGAGGGTGGAGGAATCTCAGGTGTTTGAAAATCTTCCCCACAGGTTGTCTGCATCCAGCAGCCTGAGCCAGGCAGGCTGCAATCAGCTTGACAAATATTTGCCAAGTGTAGGCCTTCCTGCACAGTGTTTGACGACTCTTTTCCATGGGGGTGGCTGCTAGGGCTGTGGCTGGCAGCTCTGCCTTGGGGTGCTGCCTGTGGGATGATGACAGACCCCTTCCAAACAGTGCCTGCTTGGGGATGGGATGGTACCCTCCCAGTGTCCTGTGGTGTGGGGGTGAGCTGGCTGAAGCCAGGCATCCATGGAAGCTGCAGCACTTGCAAACAGTAAACACCCTTGCAAACAACCTTGTGTGGGAAAACCCTCTGCAGCACGCAGAGAGCAGTGTGCTCGCAGGATTTGCCACTCAGCCCCCTCTTCCCTCCTCCCATTCCTGAGAAGTTTGTCACCATCCACACCACCTTCTAAGCAATTGCTTTAATCCCTTAATGCTCCAGCATTACCTTTGACATCTTTGCAGGAGGGGTGAAGCGTGGGGGTTGCAGCAGGTGCTGGAGAAGGTTTTTTTTGTGCACAAACCCAACTCTGCAGGTGGGAGTAAGGGCTTTTCTGGGGTCTGTCTGCCTCACCAGGCTGATCTGCACTGGGATTATGATCCTCTGCACCAAGACAAGGGAGCTTTGTAGTTTTGAATCTTGTGACCTGTCTCCCTGTGGGATATTCAGCTGAGCTAAAACAGGGTTTGCCAAAATGTGCAGCAGTAAGATATCAGTTCCTAGCTGGGGCCTGCTCTGGGTATCTGTTTGCAGCAAAGGCCAGGGCTTGCAGGTGTTTTTATGGGGTGCAGAGAGCCTTGCCGTGTGCCACTGAGCACATGCAGGGTGTCCTGGTCCATCCCAGGGCCTTTCTGCATTGCCCCATGTATTTTGGGAAGACCATGCTCTCACAGTGTGCACTGCCAGCAGTGTCCCCCCTGGTTTCTCCCGGTAGCGTCTGCTGCTGCTGCAGGGGTAAAGGATTCCTCTGTGATCTCTACCTGGCTTCATCTGAACACCTAAATCTCTGTAACTTCTACTGACCCCTGCAAAATATTTTTGGCCACATCTCCTGTGAAATACAACATTTAACAGAAGTGAGTGGTCAGTGCTTTCTACAAGATTTCTGTATCTTTCTCTCCCAGCAAACCTTGGGCACTTGTCTGCAGAAGAGTTTGGGTGAAATAGCTGTCAAGTTTGAGGACGCTTGGTAAGAAAAATACATCAAGAGTCACTCTGGAAAGATTCTTTGAGTTTTGCACGGGAGGATAGAGAAAAGCTCCCAGCTGCAAGCACCAACAGCACCTCATGTCCTGGCACTGGGCTCATCACGCACAGCTGCCTTCATCTTAATTAAAGCCTGAGAGTCTAGCCTGAGATAATTGTTTTGTCTCTTCCTGTACTCCACGGAGGAGGTAAACATCTCCAGAAGATGATTCATGTTAACAGCCTATCTGGAAAGAATGACTTCTTGGAGGTCCTCCGGCTCTAAATAAAGAGATTTAGATAACCAGGTGGTTTGCATGCCTGGCTCTCAGGTAACTGAAGCTGAACCTCACCCCTCATTTTCCTTGTGCTCTCGCCTTACAGGATTTGTGTCTTCATGTGTCGAGGCCTCTGTTTCCGTAGCATGAAGATGTTGAGCTATGCACAGTGTGTTGAGTTCAGCCATGTTCCTTGATCACCACAAAAAAAAAACAACAAACAAACCCCACACAAACCAACAGAGTGTTGGTGAAATAAGATGAAACAGGGAGAAAAAAAAAAAACCAACAAAAACGGGTGCTGGGAAGAGTGAGATGAAGATGGTAAGAATGTGGAAAGAAGATGGTAAGAGCACGCTCATACTGAAATCTGCAGTAGATCCCGTTGACTTCAGAGAGACTTAACCCCATGCTGAATGCTGGACATGTGCTTAGTACTTGATCTAGCAGTTGGCAGCCCTGCCTGTGGCAGGGGGTTGGAACTTGATGATCCTTGAGGTCCCTTCCAACCCAAGCCATTCTATGATTTCTGCAATGAACTTTTCCTGTCTTTTGGCTTTGGCGCTGCTGCACAGCCTGATTCTGGCTGCTCCCTTGCTTCCACACATGGGTTCCCTTTCGGGGAAACCTCCGGCTATAGACGTGCGTTTGACCACACCGTTGTCTTTCTGTGTGCATCATAACAAACGACAGACAAACACCGTCCACTTACCAGGAATTCGTGGCCTGTATGATTCAGGAAGAGTTGCTCTTTCCACTCTAATTTCTCACATGAAAATGTGGCCAGCTTAAGTATTTCTCTTGAGCATTTTTCTATTCCCACACAATCCGGCCCAGATGCTGTCAGTGATAGCTCACCTGTGCAGGCTGGCTACATCTGAATCTTTCTGTGATTTCTCCTTTGTCAGAACCTTGCAACCAGTGTGGTAGCAGATGTCCCACCAGGGAAGAATACATGGGGATCAGCAGCATGGCAAAGGAAACAGCAGTTTCCCCAGTTTCCTCCCTGAATGCAGGCTGTGTAACACCTCTTGAAGCATTCTGTAGGATAAAGACCCGTGAGCAGTGGTAACAGATTGCCACTTGCTTTGCAGCCAGCTGCAGATGCAGCAGTACGTGCTGACCTATGTGCAGTGAAATGCTCTATGAGCAGAGCAGATGAAAGGCACTGTGAAAACACAGTGGGAGAAGCATCATTAGCAAGGATGGTATTTTCACTTCATGTAAGTTGATGCCTGCGTAGCCATTAATAGAAAGAGAAGTGAGAAAATGATGCCTCTAAAGTTTTATTTCATGTCTTGCCTACTATTTACTATGCTATATAAAAAGACCCAGCCTGGAGCTACTTCAGTGAAACTATTTGAATTCTTAACATGAGGGCACATGAAGTGTTTGCAGGTTTAGGGCTCGTTTTCCTCGCTCAGCTGCCTCACTCCTCCAGACAAACGTCAGCCTTGAAAACTGAGTGCTAAAGTTTCGTCTGTGACCAAAACATTGTGAAGGACCATGGCAAGGATGGGTTACTGGCAGGAGCTGATAACAAGCTAACTTGGCTAATTACTGTTTTTAAAGTCCAAAGTCACTGGAAAAAATGACTAAAGTTACAGTTCACACACCGACGATGAGAAAAAAGCTGACTGGAATGTCTGAGTCACCACCCTGAACACTCCTAATTATAAGGAGATATACATTTTATACGCTGCGGTACATATCGCCAGTGTGTGGAGATGCTTGGAGGAGCCTGCTGGCTATTGCTGGGGGTGCTGCCTGCCAGAAGATTTGGAGCTGGGTGACATGACCCAGTGGGCTGTGGCAGAGGGTCATTTTTTGTGCTCTTTTGGGTTTCTTTTTCTTTTTTTTTTTTTTTTTTAATTTTCTTTTTCTTTTAGATGATGCCAAGAGGATGCCCTCTCTGCAGGGTGAGCCCATGGCTGCCATCCCTGCCCCCTCAAGGGTTGGCAGAGCAGCAACTGCAAGACCAAGGTAAACAGTGGCAGTGTGGTCGAGGGAAAGTGAAAGAAAATTCAAGGTGCAGGTCTTCCTTTCAGAGAAGCACGAACAGATGAGGACTCTTCAGAGATGAGTGTAAGCTCATGTTGAAGCCCCAGCAGGACCTAGCACTTGGCTCCAGGCTGGTTTGCATCCTCTTCCTGATCCCATTTGCCTGCACAGGGGCCAGCCTGCCTTGCACAAACCTACACACAGCTGTATTCAGAGCTTCTACCTACCCCTTCATATTATCAGACTGCCACTCGTCTTCCCAGTCCAAATTCGGGCAGTGTACAAGAGGATGATACTCCAGTGGCTCCTGGCCCCATGTCCAACTCCAGTGCCCAGGGGCAACTCAGGAGGCAGCAGGGCTGCACAGGCTCTATGACCATCACGTGGGCTCCCCGGACAATCCCAGAGCACCAAGCACGTGGGCTCCCACATGGCACATGGGTGCGATGCCAGTCTGCACAGAAAAGCATAAAGGTGTCCTGCCACCAAGTGACCTCCTGAGGTGCTGGTCCTGAGGTGGTGGCAACCCCCAGGATGAGGTGTGCTGACAATACTTTTCCTGGATTACCTTTGCACCCATGTGACTGAGCTTTCCCAACAAAACATGCAAGCAATTTAAGAGCTGAGATCTCATTAGAAAAAAAAAAAAATGCTGAGCTTGTGACAGGTAGCTCGTGTATCGAGCACGATTACTTGATAAGCATAAAGCTTTGGAAAAATCCAGCATGGAAAGGGTTAGAAGCTCAGTTGTGTAATTCCTTTAATAAGTTGTTTTGTCATAAGCCTGTATCATAAATGGACAGGAGTGGAGGGAGGCGGTGGCGGAGGAGGAGGACCAGGGCATGGATGAAAGGCTGCATATAGCCTTTGCAGGCTGAGGAGGGTGAATGCCATAGCTCATTTGCTGGGTGCTAACTAACGTCATTACCTGGTTCTTTCCTTGTGAAGTGGTAGTGTCTCACCTGTGGTTTGACCTTGTTCTCCTTTTGTTCAGAACCTGTCCCCTCCCTTCACCTCCTCCCATTGTTCCCTCCCTGGGGATGAGAGGGATGGTCCTGTGTTCCCTGGGGGTGTGGATGGAGCAGTCAGGGGGCTGAGGGAGGTTGTCAGTATATACCCAGGAGGAAAAAGGATAATGTATGACTTTTGGACTGCAGGTTTCCAGCATGGAGGCTTGTCTCCTCCCAGACAGACCTCAAACCCTCCTGCTGTGCTGGGCATGCCACCGAAATTCCTGTAACCCACAAGCAGAGCTGTCCAAAGAGGACAACACTGCATTGCAAGGAGGGTTTGTTGCTTTGTTTTTGTTTTGTTTTGTTTTGTTTTTTGTTGTTGTTTTTTTTTTTTGTGTGTGTGTGTGTGTGTATGTGTGTGTTTGGTTTTTGTTTTATTTTTTCCATGCAACCTTGTAGGAAAATACAATTCATGTTTTTTAGAGCACCCTATGGTAGGGCTGGTGCATACTTACTGGTCCTGCTGCTGCCCCCTGGGAAGCTCTCAGGCATGAGTACAAGCAGGAGGGCTGGAGATGTGCTTGTGCTTTCCAACCAAGTCCTAGAAGAATGAGGAGAAGATGATACAGCATATGCACGTGCGGGGACAAGCTGGTGTGTAGAAACACCTGAGCATCTTGTGTTTGCACAAGATAGATATACCCTCAGGTGTATGTGGGGTTGTTGGGCTACCCTGCCACCTGGCAAGGATTTCCTCATAGAGCATGGTGCTGGTGGGGTATGGGGGTTTGTAGGGTCTGCCCTATGTTCTCTGGGATGTACCAGAGTATGGCAGTCTGGCTTATCTTGGGGAAATAGACTAACTGGTTTGAGTGCCATAGGAAAGAGGAGGGGTAATTGAGCCCTGGAGGTGTCTGCTACCTCCATTTTGGGGTATTGATTTGCAATCCAGGGAATGGAGCAGAAATCATCCAACACAAGCTGGGAGTGTGGAAAGGAAGGAAGGCTTCACTTTAAAGGATGGCTGTGTCCCGAGGAAGGAGTGCAGGGGCTGATTTAAAAATAAGACCCAAGGGCACAGCTGAGTGCTGTCACACCCACGTTGGCTGCCCTGCTCCCTGCAGTAACAGCGTCCTTAGGAAGACGCATGAGGAAAAAGGAATAAAAAGAGAACTGGGAAATTCTTGAGATTCTTTCCAATGGAAAAAATGTCCATTTATTACTCGGTGTCAACAGCAGCGGACACCTGTGTTTAAACACCGAGCAGCGAGTGGCAAGCCAAAAGGTAACCAAAAGCCTCAGCTGCACCCAGGCAGGTTTGCGGGTGGCTGCCTCCTCTGGGCACCCCCCCATCTCTATCATCTCCAGGCATGGTGGGGCTGGGGCCTGTGTTCTGCAATGAGAGTTCAGCAGTGGTGAGGCTGGCAGAATCTGTGGGTCAGGAAATGCCTGCAGCCTCGCAGGGCACGGTCACGCATTCCTCGGTCAGACTGTCACTGTGCCTCCCTCCTGGCCCCTGCCTCCCCCAGACTCTTGCTTCATTCTGACATGGAGCAAGCCCTGGTGCTCGGTGTTCTGCCTGTGTGCGGAGTCAGGAAGGAGGAAGAAGCGAGTTGCCCAAACCTGTGGGGTGAGTCAGTGTCAGAGCAGCATCCTGCTGGGTTGTGTGCCAGTGCTCCTCAGCAGGCACACGCAGGGACATCTGCAGTGTGTTGTGAGTTGTGAGCACCTTTCCCTGCTGGGAATGCCAGGCCCTTCATGTGCTGCTCATGTGGTATTGCTGCATGGGCATTTCTTGATCAGCCCAGCAGACCTCCTGCTTCTCCCTCTCCCATCATTCCCACTGCCGGTCCTCCAACCTTACAGCAAGGGGACTGAAAAGCAAGGCGAAGCACAGGTGAGGTCCTAAATAGGCTTTCCTGTGCACTTTTCCTACCTTCTCTCAAGGTATTGTCCATGAACAAACACCAGAATATGGAGAAGAAGGACTTCCAAGCATTTTGTTTTCCAGGACCTGTGCAATACTGAAGTGTTGGTAGGAAGCCATGGCCATGTGATGGCACGGTCAGGACAACACCTATTTCCCATTCTTCATTCCTTACCCATTTCCTGTGTGAGCTTGAGCAAGCTGCTTACCTTCTACATTCATTTCTTAATTAATGCTTAATTTCAACTTAATTTCTACTTGTGAAGAGCGGAGATGATAATAATTCTGAATTCCTTCTGTAAGATGCGCAGGTGTGCACTGCATGTGAATGCATGCAGGGATGGTCAGTGACTGCTGAACACACACCTCTAGTGACTGCTGAACGTGTACCACGTTGTGGAGCAGTTGTGTTTGGTTCATCAGTTCTATTACTGCTGCTTTTCTTTTGGATGCTACATAAGAGCTAGACAAATGTATGGCCATGGAAAAAAAAAAAGAAAGATTCTAACACCTCCCTTCCCTTATCTGTTATCACCCTCAGGTCTGTTCGCTTTCTGGGACAGGGCCCAAGCTCTATTTGTTTACATGGAAAAGGTCTTACTGATATGACAAGATGTAGTGTCTGAGCCCTTGTTCTCCGTCCTCCCAGCAGAGGCGTACTTCCTTCTGCAAAGCAAGTTCTTTCTGAGTACAGGTTTGTATGGGCAGGGTCATATTTTTTGCTAATGGAGTGGAAAACAGCACAAGCGTTTTCTAGCATTGCTGTGTCATTTAGGGAACTTTTTTTTTTTTTTTTTTTCCTCCAATTTTCAGCTGACCTTCTGGAAGAAGTGCAGACCACTGTGCTTGCATGTTGTAGCTAGAGCCACTCCTGCCCCTCAGCTCTGCCATAGCAATAACTGTCAGAGGATAAAAGGCTTCTGCCACACAAACAGCACTGTCAAACCCATGAGAAACTCAACCCGCCGCTTCACTCGCTATCTGTAGCTCATGTTACAGTGCCAGACCCTTCCCAACCTGGCCTCAGCACAGAGAGGGCTGTATTCTGCACCTTTACGCCATTTGCCATCAAGCGGTGTCAGCTGAATTCTTTTTTAACCTTTTAAAATTCAATTATATAACACTTTCCCCCAAACGAATCCACTAAGCAGCATCCACTAAACGCTGCATAATTCAGCTTCATTTGGTGCCCGTAATGCTACAATTACTCTTCAAGGCTCATTTGTTTCAAGGTCTTCAGGCTGTAAAATATGGGAGTGCGGTTAGCTGATTTTCAGGAATGTCTGCACTCTGGCAGGGGAAGAGGGCTGAAGAAGGAAGGAACCAAAAAGAAATGCATGCAAATTCAATGACATGGCAGGAATTTCATAGGCATTTCAACACAGTGCTTCCCACTGGCAAAGAAATCATAATTGTTCGGGGAAAGTATGGATTTGCCAGTTCTGATGATTTTATTGGGAGATTCGTCATTTCTAGAGTGTCCTTAGAAGCCCAGCAGCTGGCCTCATCTTTGTCAAAGAGTCTCAGCTGCCTTCTACTTGGAAAGGAATATTTCCAGCCTTTTTTAAAATTTATTTTTATTTATTTTATTTTTTTTAGAGAAAAGCTCGAAAAACTGAAGTAAATGGAAGGTTCAGAAACTGGAAGGAAAAGAGAACCCGGGCCGTATTAAAAACAAGCAGAAAACCAACACAGAAATGCATGATCAAAAGCACGTTCACTCAGTGGCTGTCGGTTTGGTTTTTCTGGGGGAAAGCTCGGTGCCCAAACCAAACTTATTGCCATTTTTGTCTGGACACCAGATTTGCAGGCACTGGTGCTTGGCAGGCCCTGCAGAGGAGCAGGCAGCACTCACTGGTTGCAGGGTGGAGCGGGGTGGATGCTGAAGCTCCACCCTTGCCCTTCTTCTTTCTTTTCTCCCCGTTTTCTCCTGGGACTTTTATTTCTCCAAGTCACTGTCAGCCCAAAGTGCACGTCTGAACACGAGTGCCTGCTGCTTTGCTATTGGCCATGCCAACTGCTTGTATGTTGTCTTTGGGCAGTTCCTGCAGAGGTACCTCACTGTCCGGCACAACAGGCTCTGCCAGTGAAGGCGATGGTTAGGTCTACCAGAGCTGCTGACACTTGAGAAGCGTCAGCCTTTCAGTAGCTGTTTGAAGGGGTGGCTTGAAGGTGCTTTGGTAGGGATAGAGCAGTCTGCTAATGCTGGCGTGGACGGGTTTTTTGTCCTCCTTGACTGGAGGACATTCTCTACCTGCCTCTCCTAGGATGGTGGTCCTAGGATAGGTGGGATAGGGAAGAAGTTTGCCGGAGCTGAAAGGGGAGAGGCTCCCCTTTATTTAAGCAGTACCCATCTGCATACAGAAAAAGGCAGGGGGCTGCTCTGTTAGAGGCTGTGAGACTGTACGGCACCTTTCAGTTGCAGCACGAGTCTCCCACAGCACCCTGAGGAGCCACGTAGGCCTCAGCAGCACAGCTGCGTCTGCCCTCCCTTCCTCACAGCGGTTTGTGGAGCAAGGCTGCAGGTAAACATAGCCAGAGCAGGGGGCTTCACAGTTTTAGAAGTTTAACTCACTACTGGATCCACTCTCTGAGGTTTCAGCGCTTCTTTTGAGCATGTTTGGACTTAACTGAGGCTCCTGCTTGCAAAAAAAAATGAGCTTTGTCACAGCATCTGTTCTGCTTCGAGTAGGCCTGTGGCAACAAAAGCTCAATGCTGCTTCCCAGCACTGCTGTAAAACAGCCCTTGGGCTCACCAAGAGCCCTGCTGCGTGTGGAAGCTCCATACCCTGCAGTTCCGCTGGCCCAAAATACAAACCCTTAATTCTGAGAAAGGATTTTGTCCTTTTCATGTGTGGAAGTAGGAAGTGCTGTGGTTCTGCAAGTGGCTTACTAAGCTTCAGCAGCTGTGATGTGAGGTACTGTTTGATGCCAAAACATGTACTGCAGTCCGACCCCTTTCTGCTCTCCTCTTGTGCCAGTGGATCTGTGGGCACAGCAGGCTTTGCAGAAAAGGCTTCTCTTTGGAAGCTGTGCTGTTCGTGAAGAGCCTAGCTGTGATCCCATTTGCTCTTCTGTATTTCAATGAAGCCCCTCTCTTGTTTCGGTGCCTGCATGATTCTACAAAATGTTTGGATTCATAACATGGCAAAAACATCTTACTGAAATCCAAGAGTGAAAATATTTCTGTTTCTGAAAGGACGCGTTGCTCCTGACAGAGTCAACTCTTTCTTTCCATAGACAAGTCCCCAAATGCCTGTTTTTCTCTAAGTAGATGTTAGCTTCAGCCCGAGGAAAACAACAACAAATCAGGGAAGAAGGAAAATCGGGCTTCCTGCAGAAAGCCCAGTGTTTATCTGTCCTGTAACTGCATACTAACTCCAGGAATAAAACAGCTGCTATCCTTGCACACAGGCAGCTGTCTTGGAATTTAAAGAGGAAATGAAATGAGGAAAGGAAACAAAAAAAATTAAAACATCATGTAGAAAACCATGTCAGAGGTGTAAAGAAGCAGAAGTTCTCATTCAACAAAGTGTTACATGATTGCTTGGTAGGCCAGCAGATACATAAGTGAAATTCTGGTTCTTCTGCAGATAATTATCATAGTTTGGAGGCTGGATCTTTCTTACAGACCAAGCTTTGCATGTGTATCTCATTTTCTTTACAATGTCTTACCTGCCCTCACGCTGTTTGTGGGAAAGGCTGAGTTCTAATCCATAGAAAAACTGTGCCAGAAATGCGATCAGTGCTACGTCAAGGCTGTTCTTAAAGTACAAATCCAGAGGAACTTCACAAGCTGGTAGGATCAAGTGGTCATTAAGGCAGTTCTGGCTACAGGTTGAGTTGAAACAGGAAGTTTTACTTTGTCATCACCTTTATGGGGCTCATTCTTGCAGCCCTAGGAGATGCCAGTCTCACTTTTCACAGGTAAAGAAGATAATGAGGGAGATTTTCTGGCATCTCTTGGGCATCCCCCATCTTGTCTATAAAAGGCCCTTTTCTGCAGCTGAGGTATAGTACTGATGCAAAGCTTTTTCCTGGTATGCCTCTCTCCCATCTCTCTCTAGTCCCCCCATCAAGAGCGAAACATCCCTGTTTAAGGGAGGTGCTGTGCAATGCTGAAGAATATCTTCCTGAGGTAAATCCAAAGGCAGCTTTTGTTCAGGTTGTCTTTGGCATATATTTGAATCTCCCAGCTTTCCAAATAGAAGGCCCTCCCATCACTCTCTTGCCTCTTCCACCATCAGTAGATGTCTGGGGAGGGAGAAGTGCTTTCAGTCATGTGGCTGCTCCTTTCCACTCTGCTCCACTGGCAAGAGGTGGGAAATCACCAACTCCACTGCATCTTCTGCAAGGTGTGCCTGCTGGCAGGGAGCAACGGTTAAAGCAACCTGCTGGAACACTTGTCTTTGCCTTCATTTCCCCTGGTGGCCTCCCAACTGAATGGGAAACAATTGGATGACATGACTGCAGCCATGTGAATTACTAATTCCCCTCTGAGGCTCTTGTACCCAACAGAAAGTGCAAACAGCCCCAAAAGAGAAATTCAGTCCTCATTCTGTTCCTCAGTAGAAGCTGCTCATGAATAATGACTCCTGCCAGACAACTTCTATGTTTTCCCTGAGCTTGTTGCTTTGGCTGGTCTATGCTCAGGAGGAGATCTTCTCCTACCTGGGACTAGCCAGCAGATGTTCTGTGGCCTGTCTTCCCTCTGAAGATAAAGTGATGCTCCATATGAGGATGGAGCTATGCTGGGAGTTAAACACACACGTAGTTAAATGAGAAGTCTTCTCTAAGAAACTGTGTGTCTTCTTCCTCTCTCTGTCCAGAGGGTGACTGGCTAAGAGCAAACCTGCTGAGAAAGACAGGAAACAAAATATTTGGAGAAAGGGAATTAATTCTCTTTTCACGCTGCATTTCCAAGCTGAGATTGGAGAAGGGAATGGAGGAGGGACAGAACTTGGGTGTAATGTAGTAATCTGCCAAGACCCGTGGCAGTGGGGAAATGCATGCCCCTGTGGCTCTGGGTTCCCCATATTCCAGGCACTGCTCAATGGCTTCTGTGAGAATGAAAGAACTTCCTGTCGCTCTGGCAAGCCCTGTTCTTGCTATGCCTCCTAGCAAGTGCTTACGGAGCTAAGAGCTGTTTTGGCAAGACTGTTGTTACCCCGTTAGAAATTTCTGGAAGAACTAACTCTGATTAGACCAGCTGATACTGGTACACATTTGTGATTTGAGCACACAAGCGTTTACTAATCTGCTTGGTGCCAGAGGAGGAAATGGGTGTGTGCTCAAATTAGAAGGACTGAAGAGACGGGCTGGATGTTAAACAGCAGTAACTGGATGGGGTAACAAGACAAGAAGTAAAGCGCATTTGGGCAGATCAGACCTTGTCAGTGGTAGTTGGAAGCCTGGAGATTTGTCCAGTATTAGAGCTGAGCCCCTGACTGTATCTTTCTGGGAAAAGTGTGACTTCATGTGTTGACGGAAACCACCACGCGCTCGCGTTATCAGTACCTTATCAAAGTGTTGCCATGCCAAATCTTGGAGAAAACTGTACTCTATGTAGAGAATTTTCTAGCTATGTGACCAGCTGGCTTTAAGCTCAGAAAGGGTGACATATAGTCAACATTCTCTACTCAGGAGAGTGCTGGAAAGTGCTGGGAAGGCAGCAAATGTGTGTGTTTTGGGATTGGGTTTGGTTTTTTTGTTTTCGTATTTTTGTTGAGTTTAATAACAGCAAGCCTCCCTGGATAATGCTGTGGTTGACTGGAATCAGGCAGAACGCTGTCAGGTTGGCACAAAATGTGCCTTGGTGCCTGTGGGCAGGGAGTGTGATAATTGGTTTGACCTTAGACTAGGTGTGTGTCAGACAGGCTTGTGCTCCAGTGTTGTCTGGTTTCAAGAGGCATCAGAAAGATACGTTCGGAAAAGCCCCTGGTGAAGATCTATGGAAGGGTGAGCTGTAGTCTCAGTGGATGGGAAAATGGTTATCTATTTCTGGAGTCTGTCACAATTAAAAAAAGGTAAAACTGCTGGTGCCTGGTTCAGGATACTTATAACATGGGGTAAACCTGATGTTCAGAGTTTCTCTGTATCAGAAAGACAAGGGATTGCAAAACACCCCTCGCCTGGACTGGTAGCACCATCAGTGATGATGTATATTGGGGCCAAGGTTAAGGGAGTGAAGGTCTGTAGCCAAAATGAAGTGCTGGGAACAGGGCTGGCAGCTGCCACATGGGGTAAGGTAGGAGAAAAGGGAAGGGGCACCCAATTTGCTGTGTGGAATCAGCAGCAATCCCAGGTTGGGAGATCTGCTCTGGGCTGATCCCGTGGGCTGAAATCATAGTGCTGGGGATCAGAAGAGTGGCTGGAGCTGTTACATTTACCTTCACGACTCATGTCATTTCCCTGGAGCTCCTCAAGGCTTTCCGACCTCATGTATCGCATTATTCCAGTGACCTTTCTTGAAATGCTTTGGACTTGGTATCAACACAGCCTACCTCTCTATGTATTAAAATAAGATTACTCTCTACTTTGCACCGCAAGAGGAAAATGGGAGTCTGCAGAGCAAGATTTAAGCCTTTGAGGCATTCCTATTAATGAACATCCTTTCTAGCAAACTCCCTGGAAGTGGGAAAGACAGATCAGTGAGATGCAAAAATGCCCTTCATCAGTGGGGTGGGCTGTGCCAGATTTTGGTGGTTGGGGGGTGAGCTAAGGGTGGCATTGGTGGTGTTGTGTGCATCCTGTCCTCCCCAGATTCACTCTGCTTCTGAGGTAAGTATCCTCACTAATAAGCCGTCTGGGGAGAGCAGGGTTTAGTGAACAAAGCCCTGTGAAAAGGGAGAGCCAGAAATAGAAAGGCTGTGAATATAGAAGCCCCAGGCATCGCCTTCCTCTGTCTGGAAGAAGCTTTCCTTATGACAAAAGCAGCCTTCTGACTGGCTCTCGGATGGCCCCAAGCAGCTGGGGGAAAGCAAGGCCATCAGAGGCACTTTTCCTTTGAGGCACAGTAAAGACCTTTTCACAAAAGCAGCAACAGGAGAGAATGCGGAGGAGGAGAAAGAGGAAAATAAAGGGAAGTTGCAGCCAGGCCATCCTTCTCTCTCTGAAAACAGTCTTAATACCAGCCCTATAACAGTGCTCTGAGCATCCTTAAGACCCAAAAATCTGCTAATCAACCCACAGACTTGCCTAAGGTTCATAGGAAGCAGGGAACCAAGTCCTGATGGTCTTGGCAAGTTAGCTGTCGCTGCTCTACCCAGGCAGGCAATGAGGAAGCTTCCAGCAGACATCACATCAAAGGACAGGTCTTTTGGTGTGGAAGATTTCAAAGCTGTTTCAAGGAAATTAGAAACTCTGACCTTTGAGTTTCTCTCACATGAGAAACCCACACGCTGGTTTGAACTGTCTGCAAGCCCCATGTCATGACATCAGGTGAAAGTGATTCTTTCAGTAAGAAACCAGTGAAAGCTTTGGACGGGGGCCAGTTTGGACTATGTTTTGCCCACAGGATGTTCTGCTTGTACTCAGTGCTAATAAGCACACAGAAGTGCTGGGACTGAAGAGAAAGTTCCCAAGGCAAAACTTCATATGGCTGAAAGGGGGCAAATTACTGATAAGAAAGCATTATCGAGATCAGATGGTCTAAGGCTCCTGAGTTTCCCATGCCCATATTAAGGATTTAGACATGAGGTTCTCTCCAGAGAGCTGTGGCAAGTAACAGAGGGTTAAAAAGTAAAAAAAACAGAGGGACTTCTGGGCTTCACGAAATAATGCTCTGCGTAGCTACGCAGTGCCCACAGAACATAATTCTGGCTCTGCTGAATGCAGTGACAAAACTCTCGCTGTCTTCATTCTGGTTGGGATTTCAGCTAAACAATTAAAAATTATGATGTGTTTGATGGTTCCTCCTAGGAACCAGCACTTGTTGTTGGACTCAAGGTCTGTACGAGCTTGTCTGTGCCGCTGGGCAGCAGTGAGCAGTTTGGGAGAAAAGCATAAGGAGCAGAGCATATGTCAAACACTTGCTTTTTTCTTTTTCTATAATTTGCTTGCTACCTTCTTAGCTAACCTGTCATTCAAGTCCGTTCTCTCTGTCTCTTCCTTTGGTCCTTTGCTTCTGGTGAAAGTTATTTGACAAGCAGCAAGTCCAGTTCAGTGATTCCAGCCTCCTCGCCTTTGCCTGCCTTCCAGCACGATAAGCAGAGCTATCACAAGCAGGGGAGTGAAAAGCCCTCCCTGGGCTTTGAATTGGATGCTTTCAGAACAAGCTCTGAGTTCCTGGGAATATTTAAAACTGCGTACAGGAAAGGTTTTTTTTTAGCTCTTCATTGACATTCCTGTGTTATCCACCTCTAGTGCTTGTTGCTTGCGTAGGAAGGAGAGTTACGAACAGTCCAGGCATGTGATGTTCCACTCACTTAACCCTGTCTCTTATCAGCACACATAGGCTGCTGTCTGTCGTGGAGAGCTTTGCCATTGCTATTAGCAGCTTCTTTCTGCTCATAAAGCTGCTTTCCCTTTTATCCTGTTCTTTCCCCAAGGTACTCACCCATCCCAAACTACAACTTCATTTTCTGTACTCCTTCGACACGATGATAAGTGAAATCAAAGCATATGCAATATGCAGGCATAAATGCATACATGGGGTCAAGGGATGACTCTGAGGGCCAAACTTTGCCTCGTGCATTGGTTGCAGACCACTTGCCATGATGGGCACTGCTTGGACACACAGCTGGGTTTGAAGAACCTGACCCCTGAAAGAATCGCTGGGAGAGATGGAAGAAGACAGCAAGGCAGTGAAAAAAACAACTTCAGTATTTAAGAGATTAGACGAGCTGACAGAAATGTGGAAGATGATTGTTTACACGCAGACACGTACACCAGGAAGAAAATTCTTTTCCAAAAATAGCTGCTTACGCTTTATTTATAGACTTTTTCTTTCTTCTGAGACAAAGCAGAACATTTACATAAGGGGCAAGGAGAGGTGATGATGAATAACCATTTCTTGTGCAGATTGAAGTCCTCATTAGACCTGCCAGCAGGGATAGATGTCTGGGTGTAGCAGAGCGCCAGAATTAGCCCGTATCATTTAACTGTCTGAAGTTTAAACTAGCAGCAGGCATTCTTCTAGAAGTTCAGTGTTTTTCTTCAGAGCTTCTAAATGATAACAGACCCAGTTTATTCCATCTGAAAGGTTTCACAGGACAGAAGTTCAGGCTTAGCTTGTGCCTGAGCTACATCCCTTCACTTGGGCTCCTGCTCCCACCCTCTCTTTTTCACCTCCCAACCCCTCGATCCCCTCCCAGTGTGTGCAATGCTGATTTTGAGAGAGATAGGGTAGAATTCCGTCTAAATTTTACAGAGGAAAGAAGCAAGGCCCACAGAAAGAATAAATCCCCACAGAGGGAACAAAAGCACCTGACTTTTGCTCTTTGGTGCACGAGAAAGGCCTTTCAGTAGACATCTGTGGACTTAGGTGCTTAAGGCACTGACCAAGATCACTTGGAAAACTGTGAGCAGAGCAGGGAAGTGACAGTGCTACATTGCCAGCTGTGAGCTGTGAAGCTGCCTTTACTCTCCTAGTAGCTCACAACCTCTTGTGCTGCCCTTAGCTGTCTGGCAGAATAGCCTTCATCCTTGTCATCTGGGTCACAAGTGCCACCACTTTGCAAAAGTCATCACAGACAGGGGCTGCCCCAGACCCTGGGCATGGTCTGGTTTTAGAGATGCTTTTAGAGCTGCAGCAGTAATCTGTGGCCACCTTAAAGTAAGTTTTCTTATTCTCTGCACCAGTACTGCTGTCATATTTCTCCGTGCTGTCCTGAGTGTATCTGTAGTCTCGAAGGAGGAAGAAAGCAGAGAAGGAGGCTGGTTATAAAGGAGAAGCCTTGCTTTCTGTAGTTGGCAGTTGCTGACAATAGGAAAAGGATGATTAGAGAAAGGGCATGACTGTTTAATGAGTTTTGGAAACGCGTCCTTTAGCTTTGTATGCATATATTTTTAGTCTCCAAGAGCACAAAACTAAACTTTGAACAAAAATAACCATGCGCTTACATAACATCCTTGCCTACCAAGCTCCCACCGCTTAAGCACTCTGCAGTCTTCTGGAGCAGAGGGCTGTCAATCACACCAGAGCCATGACTCAGACATTTACGCACATCTCCACAATGCACAGTCAAGATGTGTACTGTTTACACAGGACACTCTGCACAAGGCGTGTGGCAGCAGATGCAGGGCAGCATCTTGGCTCTGCCATCTCAAAGACAAAGCAGAGTGATTACCAGAGCACAGAGGTGCAGGTGGGGAAAGGGAGAAAGGTGATGCTTCCCACTTCTTTCCACTTCTCCAGACTGAGCAGGGGGAAGAAAGGATGAGGGAGAGATTTTTTTTTTTTTTCCTATTGTTTCCTGAGTTTTACTTCTTTTTGGTCTTCTTGAGCCATAGACAGAGTCCAGACAGTGAGTTCTTGCTCTCTGTTCTCTTGCAGCAGGAGCTGTTGGTCATCTGATACAGCCCAGTTTCAGTGTCCCTGCATCCCTGCTGCTGCTGCTGTCATCAGCAGTCCCAGCCGAGAAGCTCTGGAGCTGAAGAGGTAGGAGTGACAGCTCTCTCCTTGGCCCTCTGCCTAGGACAGAGACGTATTCATGCTATGGAAGTTATCTGGCCACAGCCATGGCTTCACTTACTCCAGTGATAAACAGGGGACTGCAGGGTCAAGGGTGTCCGTTCTTTCCATTTGCACTTTGAACAAGCATGATTACAGATTAGCAGTGTGTCATCCTTTTCTTCATCCTGTTTTTGGCAGCCGTGCTGTACACAGACGAGCCTGGGCTAGTAGGTGATACTGGTTCATTTGCCAAAAGTAACATGAGGTTATGATAACACACTTTGACTCTCAAGGACCAGTTCTGCTGAATATGCTTGTTTTCTTTAGACACCAAGGTGGAAAGGGTTTTGGTTAATAATAAATGACCTCCCCAGGGTAAACCTAGTTTTTTATCCTGACCATAGATGGTCTCTAGATGCAGTAGTTATCAAGATCGAAGCTAGAAGAACCACCATAGGGCAAGCTGGTTTTGTTTTGTTTTTTCCTCTTTTCCTACCAGGCCTTCTGGAGCTGAGCGTCTCCCCAGCTCTCCTCTTCTTTGAGGAGAAACTTCTGTTTGGAGTGGGGGTATGTGGGAACTATTGGTTCAATGAGAGACATGCAGCGATGCGTGTACATGTGCGTGCCTGGGAAAAAACATGTCCTGCAGTGCTGATGGATTCTGAGAAAGCCAGTGTTGGCCATCGTGTCTCAAAATAGCTCATGAAAACAGGCTGCCTTACACTGATTCCATACTCTGTGACGGAGATGTGCAGCCCTGAAATACAATTTGTTATGCAATTTATCAAAATAGTTATCCTCCAGGGGGTTTTAGAACCCTGGAAAGAAAAGACGAGGAAAAAATAGGGAGCTGTTTTCTTCAGCAAGATAAATAGCAAATTGTTTTCTGAACGCCTTGGAGTGACTTATTTGACCTTAGCATACAGTGGTGCTTTTATAGAAAGGTTATTTTTTAACTCAGCTATGTAGAGGGAGTTGCTAAAACATTCACATTGTTAGTGACCATGAAAAGAGTATCTTCGCGTTTTCCATTTGCAAAAGCATCAGCTTTGAACATCTTTGTAGATGAAGTCCCTCCTGCCTTTCTCACAGAGATGCACACACATCCCATGCAAAACACATATATGGTCTATGGTCATGTATGTCATGGAGAGAGCACAGTCCAGCAGATTGGGCACTAGACAGATTTGCTTTGCGAGTTACTGTTCTTCAACCCATCAGACCAGGTACACCATTTCACAAGAGCCTTAATGCTCTGTCACCAAGGCGTGGAGAGCCTGTCCCACAGGGGCTGTGATGAGAGGATCCATAGCTGCTTTGGAGGCACCATCTCATACTGCAAGGCTGAGTGCTGGTGCGTGTAGGTACCATCACTTGCTTTCCACTTGCTTTAGACTCAGCTACCAGTCTGACATATCTCACGCTGACGGTTTCTAACTTCAGCTAACATTTTCTTATTTAGAGATGTTCCAACAATATTTTCAACATTGCTGAAAATAAAGAGTGAAAACTCAGTGTGGTTTTTTTCCCCCCAGTAAAAATTCTAGCAAACTTCTTTTACAGTAGCAGCTCTAATATTCATACTTCTGGGAATTACAACATTTGGTGGAGCCTGGTCTATCTTCCAGCCTGGTAAATCTAGGTTTCGCTATGGTAAAGCTTTGGAAAACAAACAAACAAACAAACAAAAAAACCCAAAGCAATTTGCATATGCTCATGCAGGTTTTACAGGGAAATTCTCAGAAGATTTTATATTCTCATAGCAAGCCCAAACCAAATCTGGATCCAGATACCTGAGATGGAAGCAGGAAGGTTTTCTTCCTGTGTCGTTAGCGTTCTATCATCTGTTTCTGCTCAGACCATGGCTAAGATCAAACAGAAAGCCCTGAGAATGTTAACAGATGTACCTTCAGAACAAAGCTTGTACAATAAAAAGGCAAAGGAGGGGGCATAAGATTAAACTTTCATTGAGTGATCACCATCCAGAGTAGGAACTGAATGTGGGAGGGGGGAAATATAGTCTGTAATCATGTAATTGGCGATTATGCTGTACTGCCTACACAGTGAGTTAAGGAGCGTGTTCCAGAGTAATTCATGTTACAGACTCAGCAAAAGAGTTGTGTTTCAGTGTGGGCTGGAATGATTTACCTGGCATGCACATCCCCCAGAGATCTGTACAATAGAGGATGGCCCCTATATTTCAGTAGATATAGGAATGGTTTTGCATGTGCAAACATGGGTATGTACTTATAAAAGTTGGTCCTGCAGGTACGTGTGCAAGATAGCGTTATGTGTGAACTTAGTGCACATGTCCCCATACCTCCTGGGTAGACTGTGTTGGACCTTTATGAAGACTCATGTGTTGTACAAGTCTCACTGTAGCTGTTTAAAACCCTTCTACCAGATCTTTCTATACCTTGTTGTTGGAGGAAATTAACCTCGAAAGCCATTGGGAGGTCATGTTGAGTGTTGTCTCCTGTAGCTCATACCTGCACTATTTGCCATTTCCACAATCTGGATTGAGTTCAGGATCCAGAAGACCTTTGCTATTGATTTTCCCAAGACAAAGATGTTGCAGTTGAGCAGAACTAGAAGTAAAATGTAGCTCTCCCCGTTGTGTAATACCTTGAGTACTTGCCCAAGAGGGCTTCTTGAGGACCAGGTGCCATCAAAAGTGAGAAGTGGCACAAGATGCTCAACCAACATCTTCTTCATTTAAAACTCCATGTGTCTGAACGAGCTTTTCTTGGCAGCGGAAAGGCAGATACGTGCTTGAGTCTTGTTTGTACCCACAATGCCATGCCTGTGTTCCTCTCTTTTTATAGAATCACCCTTGATTCTCTGGTCTTTTTTTTTTTTTTTTCTTCCAACTGTGGGGATTTATCCCGCCAGTTGGTCTAATCAACTCCCAAAATTGAGTGATCATGGGAAGCTGTGCAGTGAAAATAACTCGTGAGAACCAAAAAGGAAAAATGCTTGGGACATCCAGGCTATTAATAAAAGTGAGTGTTTCAGGGCCCTGTGTAAGCTTGCTGCATCAGGGACACATGAATAGTTCCCTGTCCACCTAGGCGCCAAGTTTCTTCTAAGTTAAGGGGAATGGTACCTTGGGCCCCACCCTGGTAGGTGTCAGCCTCTTCCTCTGCATAACCAGAGATAGGACTAGAGGGAATGGCCTCAAGCTGCGCCAGGGGAGATTCAGGTTGGACATTAGGAAACATTTATTTTCCAAAAGAGTGGTCAGGCACTGGAACGGGCTGCTCAGGGAGATGGTGGAGTCACTGTCCGTGGAGGTGTTCAAGAAACATTTAGATGTTATATTGAGGAACATGGTTTAGTGGGGAAGTATTGGTGGTAGGTGGATGGTTGGATGGGATGATCTTGCAGGTCTTTTCCAAATTCTGTGATTCTATGATCCTGAGGTGCCTGGTTGCTCCGAGGACAGAAGCCCTCCCAGCTGCAGGTCAGCTTGGCCTATCATCCGTCACCATCTGTGCTTCTTAATGAAGAACTTATAGCGCTGATTTCCAGCCTTTACACTATGGGAGCAATAACTGAGCTAGTTATAATGTTTTCTGTTTCACATTTCTGTTCGTATGTGTGGTGTAGCATTCCCAGGGTTTTTATTTTAACTACTGCAGACCTAGAAGTGCAGATACGAGGCACATCTTCAGCAAAGGAGCCCATTCAAAGCAGCGCATTCTCCACCACAGCTTTAAAGATCACCACTTGCTGCCCTTCCAGCAGAGCAATGCTATAAATACAGAAAGAGCCTGTTTTTCTGTGATCTGCATCTTCCAGTCAGATCACAGCCCCCACCCCCCTGCTTCCCCTGGTGTTTTGCTGATGCCAGATCAGCAAATGTTCAGGGAAACAGGATAGGCCTCAGCTGTAAGCCAGCAATGTCATCTTGTGTGCCGGGTTTTTGTTTTTTTTTTAGCGTGAAACTCTGGAGTAGTGCAGCTTTTAAGTGGTACTGGCAAAGATAATAAATGGATCAGACAAATATAGCTGGGCATATGCTGAGTGTGGGTTTGGGTTTTTAATTTCCCTTCCTCAGATCTATAATAAGATGTTTCCTGGCTTGTGTGTGAGTGTTTTTAATAGCTTTGGTTTTTTTCTTGCTGGATACTTCTGGATGTGGCTGTTCTAGCCAAGCCTTTTCAGTAGCTACAGTGGATATTGTTTTACATCTCTGAGCCGAGAGTACAGTAGGTGTCATAAACCATCCTGCAAATCTGCTCTGTCAACAGGCGCGTACATTAGCAGACTTTTTTTTGCAAACTGGAACAGCATCAGAGGTGGCAGAATAGATTCTGCTTGCAGGAGAAAAGTGCGCTTCTCTACAGCTGGAAGGCGTTTGCCCAATAGAAAGGGTGCTTTTATTTTATTCGCCTCTGCAGTCCTAAGAGGCAGAGGGATTGCTCCTTGATCTTCTCCTGCCTGAGAGGCCAATCCCAAGTTCCAGTCCTATCTGCTTCCCAGCTCTTTGCCGGATGCTAGCAGACCCCATGGCCATGCAACCCAGATAGGAGCTGCCAGGACCAAAGAGCAAGAAGAGCTGGTAAAGAGGAAGCCTTGCATGATTTCATGCACACAACAATAGCTAGATCACAGGGCTTGCCTGAAACCACACTTCACATCAAGTTTGCTAAGCCTGTTCTGCACCCTTCATCTCGTAAGCAGAGCTAATTCAGACCGATATTGGCCACTGTCGTCCCATGTCACAAAGGCAGGGTGCCCAGAAAGTCATGCTGAGCATCAGCTGCTCTCTGTTGGCCAGGTTTCCACCTCACGGTAAGGGCTGCTCCATGACTTATGGATAAAGTAGGGCCTCAAGGCTTCAGTGAGTCATGTATGGTGACCATTCATTCCTTGCACTGGGCTATGGAGTAGCTGCCTGTAGTGGCAGCTTACTGGAAGCCCTACAATAAACGTGTACTTAGAATAAGAGAAACACTAAGGTTGGAGAAGACCTGCAAGATCATGCTGACTGCCTGTTGGATGCATTGTCCTCTGTCTCCTCATAGAGATGCGATGCGAACTAGGAATTAAGACTGTGGGATGGCTGCTAAATGATGTAGAGGTAATTTGGTTTGGGGAGGGTGCTCTTCTCACTTAGAAAACTCTTCCTTGTCAAAGGAAGACACAGCTGGCTGCTCCCCTCCTGTGTCAGCTTGTGCTTTCCATTTTTCCCCAGTTTCAACTCTCAGATTGTATGGACACATCACACTGGCCCCCAGCCAGCCCAATGGAATGAGACTGTTGTACCTGTGAAAGCCTGCACACAGAACAGTTTATATAAAAAATAATTAGCTTTCTGATTACTGCTGTGGAATCATCTTTTTTCAGTGTATTAATTACCATCTTCCCTCAGGGGACATTTTAATTTTCCAGGAGGGTGCAAAGCTTTGATTGCATGCCACGGAAGTGGAATGCAGTAAACATGCATAAACCACTCCAATGTTGACATCAGGTGAGACAAACGGGCTGGAGAATTTACAGCAGGCACAGGGCAGTGTCCTGCAGAGCACCTCGGCCTGATGGGTGGTGGCAGGAGCCACGTGCCCTGAATGCTTCTGGCCTGGTTGTGGGTTTGGCCAGCGGGTAGATAGCAGAGGAAAAGGTTCCATGGAGTTTTCATCAGTTGGACGCTGAACATGGAGCTACACTGGCTTTCCCAGACTTGTCTCTGTTTTTGACCACCTGCCCTGGAGGAGGTTCTTCTGCTGTCCCTGGAGTGAGACAGTTTGATAGCAACATCTGTCCTCTCAAGCTGCGATGGCAGGAAGGGTTAATCCAGCACTGACACGTGTTAAAGTTGTGGACCTGGCAGCAATACGCTTCAGACAGAGAGAGATTCTGTAGAATGGAGTGAACTCGAGGAGGTGTAATTAGTTGGGCTGTCACATAGGAAAGAACATGTTTGTACAGATTATTTCCAATTTCTAGCAACACCTGCTCACTTGCCTTAACCGCATTTCTCGGATGAGAACTAATTAGCACTTCCTTGGAAGCCCAGCTCTCTCCAGGTCATAGCTTCATCTCTATCGGGATTCCTTCTGCAGGAAGGCACGCTAATTACTATATCAGGAGAAGCTGATGGAAGCAGGAAACTATTTTAATGCCTAAAACTAATTAAAGGAGAAGTTCACTTGTGCTTCCCTGGTTCATCCGCACAGGGGTCAGGGCTGCGTGGTGACTTTCCTTCTCTGCATCCTTAAACAAAAACAGTCTTTTGCATCCTTAGCATTTCTGAGGACCCTGGTGCCTATGCCAGCATGGCAGGGACATGGGCTGCAGCAACAGCATGGGACCTCAGGGAGGTCTGATGGCTGTAGGCAGGTGGCTTTTATATCACTGCAGTCTATTAGAAAAGATGGGGTATTTTTGGAAATAATTTAGACTGTACAGTATGGCCTGACTTAAACTGTCCACAAGTTTAAAAGGCACTGCCAGCCTGACCTTCGCCACATGTAAGTCTGTACAACCTCACCTCACAAACCCTGCACTGAGTCAGCTGGACTGTTTATCTGGCTAAATCTTTTCCTCTAGGCAGCCCTCCAAGCTTACTCTGACCATCTTGAAAGATGGAGTCCCAGCTTTTTGTTTCCTTTGGTGCTTGTCTTTGACTCCTGCACTTGTGCTGTTTGTGTTCTTCTGACTTAGTTTGCCCAGCTTCAGTCTGAAGCTTTTGCTTTTCATTCCTCCTTTTGTAGATGGAGCCTTTTGGTGCGTGGAGTTTTACACTCATGCACTGTAATCACATCCCCCTTCCCAATAAGACACTGCCCTCAGATGTCTCCCTGTACGTGCATTCTCCAGCTCTAAAGCAACTTCTGTGGGCTGCTTCTGCCCTCCTCTTGTTCTTACCATGTTTTTTTGTGATTGTGGGCACGAAGGTGTTGTGGTTTTGAAACACGCATACATAGGGATCTGTTAACACCGTGTGCCACCATACCCCTTGTGTCCATCCATAGTTACCTTGTATATCTTTCTCTGTGTTCCTGGCATTGTCATTGCTGGGCCAGGACAAATGCCACCAGGCTGGGACAGCAGGGCAGGCTGAGCATAGATGTGCTTGCTGTAAACTCCCTTGTGACCACAGAGAACAGAAATCCCTATTCCCCAGCTGACCTTTTCATGCATCATTTAACGTGCCTTGTAAGATTTTATAGAGCCATTTCTGTAATTCAGCGTTGAATTATTATTTAATGCGATGGTCCCCAGTCGGGACCTTGGGAGAGCTAATTGCACACAAAAGCCCGAGAGCGGTGAAATGGGAGGAATCCACAAATGCCTTAAATACCAAATTTTGCTTCTTTTATTGTTATTTTTTTATTTATTTGGGCTTGATTCTGGTTGCAGTTCTGCAGATAACATATCAGCAGTAATGCTGAAGAGATCTGTGGTGTGCAAAACCAGTGTTATCCTGAGGCCCATAAAATCAGTGGCCTGTAGATTTCCCTTTGAGGAGAAGGGGGATGACATGGCGAGAGGCTTACTCTTCAGGACCTGGGGAACAATGAAACTTAAGGAGTTCCTGAGTGCTATTGATGGTATGAAGTGCGAGGGGACAGAGGAGTTCTGCTTCTGGTCCCATGTAGAACTTCTGGCATGCCAATCTCCATCAAATGAGGACATTTGGTTGTGGCTGACGAGTAGGTTTTTATCTGGCTGCTGCTAAAGCCACTGGAAAAAATCTGATTGATCCAGGATTGCAGGTCAGAGCCTAATTCCCCTTTCTGCAAACACCCATTTACTCATGTTAGTACTTAATAAAATGTAAGTTCCAGTCATCGAGAAAATGTGCTGAAGAGCTTTATTAACTTTCTTGGGTGCTTTTCAGGGTCAGGCCCCCTGCAACATGTCAAACCCCCTTTAGTCTCATCTTCTATCTGTAACATAGATAGCTCCTTGGAAATAACCCTTCAACGCAAAAGTCTTTTCATTTATTTGTTTATTTTTATATCCACTCTGTGTATGTTTGCTTCCCAATAACAGTGTGTTTGGGTGATGTTCTGGCTGTCTGGCCTGAGGAAACAATGGCAGGGAAATATGAAGATCTTGGAGTCGGTACAAAGCTTTCAGACACCTGGCTGTGCAAAGTTGCAGAAAGTATTTCTCTTAACGTTGCAGGGCCTGATGTACCATCAAGATAATATGAGCTTATAGACAACCATCCTACAGTAGAAATGCTGAGTTCCCTGAGTAATTAGAAGTTGTGTTAGGCAGTCCTGTGGTTTGCAGGGCTTATTAATTCAGTCACGTTTGCATTATAAAAAGGGTAATTAGAGTGTGTCTTGCTTGCCATTGATTACACCCTCTGCATCTTCCCTGCAGCCCCTGAGGAGCAGGGATGTGGCACAGAGCAGACTCCTCAGCTCCCTATGTGAGGCTGTTGGGATGCAGAGTGCCATGTCTCTGTGTTCACAGTTATTTCCTCAGGCTCCGTCTTCACCAGGAGGGAGCTTTTCAGGCAGCAGCCTCTGAGAAAGCTGGAGATAAGAGCACATTAGAGGATGAGCTGTACCTACTGTTTTCTCCCTGGAAACATGTTTGTCACTCGGCTGTTATATCCAGCAAATCTAATTATGGCCACAGACAGATATCTGGGGGAAAAAAGTCAAGCTTGTGTAACTTAAAATACTACCAGATCCTTTAGAATTGTTGGAGTTTGTTCCGTGCTGTCCCATCTGTCAACTACACATTGTTTTTCATGTTATAGGTGCATACTTTGCCTTTCTTGATCTGGGATGTATTAAATGAGAGTAGCACTTGGCCATGAGCAAGAAGCCCAGTGTAGAAGACAAGGGGCGACGGGCACAAGCTGCACTGGGAGAGTTTTTGCACTGAGAACAATCCATCACTGGAATGATCTCCCCACGGAGGTGCTAGAATCCCCATCTCTGGGATCCTCTACAATGAGAGCTCTTCCATGGCGAGGATGGCAGGACCCTCTCCAGATCCCACCTCCGCTCCTCTGATGGCTGCCAGAGAAGGCCAAAAGTTTTGGCTGCCCCTGTGCTCTTCACCAGCGTGTTTTGTTCCGTGGTTCTGCTCTGATGCTGGTTTGGAGCCAAGCACCCATGCAGTGGTCATGCTCGTTGCTGCAGTGCATCCTGGCCAGCTCAGAGCTGAGGGAATCTGTCTAGAAATCACTGAGGAAGCATGTGGAGCCACACACATCTAGATCGCATTTAGACCTGGATGTGGGGTGGGTGAGTTATGGTTTCCCGTGCCTGCTGTCATGCAAAGCCACGGTAAGCCACCCTCATCTGAGGTGGCATTGATGCCTTTGATGTATTTTCTCATTGCAAGTCACAAGAAAGAATCTGCCATCAAACACACAGGTTTCAAAATGGTTTCTTACAGTCCACGGAAGGAATTTATCACTTTAACTGCAGTTGGAGGAGGGTACAAATTAATATCTTTTTAATAGGCATTTCATCTGCAGTTCTTACTTTTCCTTATGACAGGTTTGAGGGCTATTTTGCTCATTCTGTCACTGCATGACAAACCGGTACAGAAGTCAGGAGCCCCAGATGGCTTTTCCAATGTTGCTCCTAACTACAGCTTTGAGATGCTTATCCAAGATATGACTCAGTTCCCCCATCTGTAAAATGGACTTTGATGCTTAATCTCTTTTAAGACAAGCTTTGAGAGCTCAGGGTAAAAAGCAGGCAGTGGCCTGGCTCCACATTGAGTGAGAGCGTATTTTTCAAATCCATGGCAGCCTTTTGGACTGGTGTAAAATTAAAAAATAAACTCTTCCCACAGCAGTTTAGCCCTGCACTGGATGAAATCTTGAAGGGCAGAATATTCCTGCTGATCGTAATCGTCAGGCCTCAGGATTTCTTTGCTGTGGAAACCAAGTATAGGTATTAGATGTACCACAACATTCACTGTCAGTCAGGCTTCCCACATCTCTCAAGTCCTTGAGCCCCTAGGCAGGAGTGGGGGGAGCAAAATCCCTCTCACTGTAAGAGAAGAGCAAGTCTGAGATCACCTCATGAGACTGAACATGTGCGTATGGCACTCCGAAAGTAATGCCTCCTATCTATTTCCATGGAAACTACAACAGACACAAAGAGCACGATAATACTATTTGATAGAGCAAATTCTCAGCTAAAAAACACTATTTTGCAATACAGCCATGGCCATTAGCTGTGCATTTTTTTGCCAGCAATGAACAAGTGTCTATGTGCCATGCTTGTACAAACCTGCCCTTGCAGAGGTGATGCTGTCGCCTCTGCTGAAACACACCACCCACTGCCTTGCTGCACTCGTGTCCACTGTTTGGACTCCTTAAATGTTCAGCAAATGTCAATCAATGTCAGTGGGTGCCATTTTTTTCCTTATGAGGGAATTCAATGACGGCCCTTTGCTTCATATGTACTCCCACATTAGAGGCCACTGCGTCAGACTGCCCCTCTGCTGCCATCTGTCACATGGCAGTAAATGTAGTGGAATATTAGTGGGAAGGTTTGGCATCTGCTGTCATCCCACCAACATCTGCCTCAGAATCATGGCCAATGTAATAAATTAGGAGGCAGTACTTTCAGAGCAGCCCTTTTACAGATCTGTGGGGCCAGACAACACACATTCCAGGGCTGGAAGAACTGGCGGATGTGGTTGCCAAGTTGCTCTCCGTCATATTATAAAAAGTCATGGCTGTCAGGCAAAGTCCCTGGTGACTGGAAAAAGGGAAATGTTGCTCCCATATTCAAGAAAGGGAGAAAAGAAGACCTAGGGAACTACAGGCTGGTGAGCCTCACCTCTGTGCCTAGAAGATCATGGAGCATATCCTCCTGGAAGAGATGTTAAGATGCATGTGAGATGAGGAGGTGATCCAAGACAGACAGTATGGCTTCACCACAGGAAGGTCATGCGTGACCAATCTGGTAGCCTGCTATGATGGATGGCACTGGTGGAAAAGGAAGGGCAACCGATGTCATCTACCTGGACTTCTGCGAGGCCTTTGACATGGTCCCACACCACATCCTCATCTCTAAGTTGGAAAGAGATGGATTGGAAGCCTGGACAATTAGAAGGCAGGGCTATTAGGAAGATAAGGAATTTGTTGGATGGTCGTAGTAGGAGAGTTGTTGTTAACAGCTCTGTGCACAGGTAGAGGCCAGTAATGAGTGGTATCCCACAGAGATCCGTCTTGGGACCTGAGCTCTTCAACATCTTTATCAAGACGTGCTTCAAGTATTTTGTGAGGCTGCAATGAAGAAAGAAATAAGATCCAAGCATGGGGCCCCCAGCATAGGAACTATGTGGAGCTGTTGGAAGGCTGCAGAGATGTTCAGAGGGCTGGAGACCTCTCATGTGGAGACATGCTGAGAGAGCCGGGCTTGTTCAGCCTGGAGAAGAAGAGGCTCTGGGAAGACCTCATTCTGCCCTTCAAGTACTTAAAGCGAGCTTACGAGCAGGAGGGGAAATGACTTTTTACATGGACTGACAGTGATAGGACAAGAGGGAATGTGGGCTTTAAACAAAAAGAGGGGAGATTTAGGTTAGATGTTAGGAATAAATTCTTCACTCAGGGGATGGTGAAGCCCTGGCACTACTGCCCAGAGCTGTGGGTGCCCCATCCCTGGAGATGCCCAAAGCCAGGTTGGATGGGCCATGGGCAGCCTGAGCTGGTGGGGGCACCCCTGCCTATGGCAGGGGTTGGGGCTGGGTGGGCTTTGAGGTCCCTTCCAACCCAAAGCATCCTATGATTCCATCTGGGGTCACTATAGCCAAATGCAGACCTGGGCAGATGGAGCTGGATTCTGCTTTGCCAACAACTGGAGCAGCCCCAAGCAATGGGGAGTTTCTTCCCAGGGCGGTCCTTGTTGGGTGGCTGGAAGGGGACCTCCTGGAGCTTCTCAAGTTACCCAGGTGGCCCAATGCAGACAGTTCTGTCTACTGGTATTAAAAAGGAGAAGATAATGTTACCACAGGGATCAGGTTGTGAGCTTTGTACAGATGGCCTTACGTGCTGAGGGGACCCAGTGGGAGATTTACTGGGGAAGGAGGCTGAAGCCCCATAGGAGGAAGGGTCACAGTTAAACGCAATTGTTCCCAGGTGCACATCCTCTCTCCTTCAACTCAAAGGATTCATTTCATGGTAGCTCAGTTACATGGTGCCCAGAACATGGGCCTGGGGCCAACTTCCCCTGGGATTGAATGTGATTAAACCTTTAATACTCCTCATGAACACTCTTCCAGCTCATGCTGCTTTCTGTGTCTGTCACCCCTCACCAGGGTAGCTGGGTTTTGGGGCACACAGAGCGTGTGGTTATAGACAGAAGATGCTGTGACAGGGAGTGGTTCCCTGACTGAGCCTCATATATCTCACACTGCTTGGATGCTCCAGCTGTGAGGGCAAGGTTTGGGCAAGAGTGTGAGTCGCCTCCATTAAATAAGCTGCTCCCTTTGCTTCTGGGAATGTGGCATTAATTTCACGCGGGTTTCTGTTGGATGGGAGATCTAATGAACTTTTGATGAACTGAGGCTGGAAGCAGACAGTCAATCCTATTGAATCAGCACTGCACAAGGCTGTCCTCATTAATGAATGTCAGAGAGACTGCCTGAATCAGAGGCTTCAGGACTCTGCTTTTTCTGTTTTAATTGCATTTTAGAGAGTTCACGGGCCAGAGCAAGTGGGGAAATTTGTGATGGGTCAGAAATGGCTGTGGTTTGGAAAGAATTTCAGGCATCCTTCAAGTGACCTCCTCCTCCTCCTTGTGCACAATTGTTGCTTTTAAAAGCAACAGTGATAATAGGAAAGCAATGGAGCTGCCTTGCAGAAATTTTGCCCTCAGCCCTGCAATTCGTAAATCCCCTCTTTGATCTGTGGGGAGGGAGTAGTACATGCACGGGGTGGTGGGGACAGCGTAGAAGAGCAGAGCGTATACTTGGGGTCAGCAGGCAGATCCTGCTGGCCCTGATCTCGTGCTGGAGCAGATGACCCAGAGCTTGCAGCAGCACTGAGGCATTTTACAAGCGGTGTGGCTGCAGCTTCAGAATTAGTCAGCCATGCTCCTGTGCCATCAACAGGGTTTGTTTAATCTGGAGCCTAGTCAAGGCTTGCATGGCCTTGGGAGCAGATGAGACTTGTTCCCTTCACAGCCTGTTTGAAGGCTAGGGGGGAAAAAACCAACCCCGTTCTTTCTTGCTGACTCAGCTGGCCAGTGCAGCTGGCCTAGTTAACCTCAAATAAACCAATTAAGGCTGCATAGTAGAAATATCTATCAGTAAAAGACTTGCCTGAATAAAGGCTGTAAGATGTAGCTAGGGGTGCTGTAAATTGAAGCAGGGCATCTCCTGTCTGGAGGGCTAGTTCTGCATGTGTGCAGCTTCCCACAGCACAGGCAGGGCATGGCTCAATAGATCCAAATCCACTGGGGAGCAAGGTGTGGGACCATGCAGTGGGAGTGCCATGCACGTGATCAGTGATAAAGACGTTGAAGAGCACCAGTCCTGAGATGGACTCCTGGAGGCACCGCTTGTTACCAGCCTCCATCTGTATGTAGAACTGTTGACAACCACCCTCTATCTGTGACCATACAACCAATTCCTCATCCACCAAATAGTCCAGCCTTCCAAACTGTATCTCTCTAATTTACAGATGAGGATATGGTGGGAGACCATGTCAAAGGTCTTGCAGAAGACCTGGTAGATGACATCAGTTACCTTCCCTTTGTCCACCGATGCCATCACTCCATCATAGAAGGCCTTTGTGTTTCCTGATGCAAAGTGCCACAGGTGAAATGGATGTTTCCAGCTCTAGTCTGAGTATGCCACACAGCTTGACATGACCGCGTAGGCAGTCTGACCCAGCATGAAAAAGGAACGACTGTTATCCCAGCAGTTCCTCCAAACAAAAGTGCTTCCCTCAAGCCCAAGGCCTGGCTGCAGCTAACCTGTACTTGCAGTTCTGGAGCTGCAGAAACTTGCTCTAGGTTGGGGAGACAAGGCAGCATGTAGAGGCCCATATCCTTCCTTAATGTGCGTCAATACACGGGAAGGTATTTGTAAGATGGGGAGGCACAGAGTTTTTTCCTCTTCTTATGTGTGTGTATATATATATATATATATGTATGCATATTTTCTGCTTGAAGAAAAGCTTCTTTCACAATGTACCTCATAGTGAATTTATAGTCCTTTAAATCACTGTTTTATGACCTCGGAAAAAAAGCTCATAAATGGTTGGGGTTTTTTTAGTGGGGATGATGAAGAGGAAGTGGTGTTGGGAGGGGATAAAAGAAACCCAGTACATCTCAATTTAATATGCAGAAAGATGTCCCTAAGGTGAGAGTCCCTTCTCCTAGAAGGGCATCAGGAACCGCAGGGCTGGCTGGAGAGGGTGGTATTATGGGATGCCGCAGAAGTCCTCACCCTGGGGCTTGTGCTTGGGCTTCTCTCCACACTGGTGGGGTGGGAGACCCAGCAGCGGAGAGGAAATGCTTCCAGCTTGGAAAAGAGGAGGGGTGGGGCAAAAGGATGGGGTTTGCTTCATTCCATGGCAAAACCTTTATCCCATGAGGTGTTTTTGGGGTTCTGTGAGGGGGTTGTCCACTTGGGAAGAGAAAGACACAGTCTGAGGAAGTTTGGGTTGGAGGGGCTGCAAGTGCATTTGTGACAGGGAGAGGAGACCTCTGTGGGAAGCTCAGATCTCAGCATTTCTGCAGGAATCTGGAAAAATCCCAGTGGTTTCTAAGCTGTTTCAACTTGGTCAAGTCAAGGTAAGGGTGCAACTAAGCAACAAGGCTTTCTCCTAGATGGGGATAGGCTCCATTTGAGGAAGGGGGAGTTATGCTTTTAAATGAAAGCACTTATTTTAATTTTGGCCTCACTCTCCCTGAAGCTTAAACTATATTTAAGAAGAGACGTGACCTGCCCTGCAGAAGCTTCTGAGCATGTTCCCTGTCTGTGATGCTGAGCAGGAGCAGGTTGTCCTGGCAGCTCTGGCATCCTGAGGGCACTCTGGCCACATGGCTTGGCTGCCTACGCTCTAGGGAACTTAAGCATCAAACATGTGGTTTCCTATCATTTAGATAAAGTCAGGGGTCCTCTTGGGCATGGTAAAGCCAGCAAGTGACATTGCTTTGATCCTCTTCACTTCAATCCAGCTCTGTCCAAGAAACACGTCTCATCCAGAAGCCCGCTTGCGGAGGGTGTGTATTCACTCCCACTGACTCCTTGCAGGGCTGCTACGGGATATACATGTCTGCGGAGGCACAAGTTGATGTGGCAGCCTGTGTGACGTCAGTTGTGCATACCTGTGGGACAGGTGGGGAGAATGAGCAGGGCTGTGGCCCGTCTCATCTGTGCGTCTGTATGCACATGTGCAGATGTGCATACATATCAAACTGCACAGATGAATGCTGTTTGCTGCACTGGCGTGTATACAGGAAGAAGGAAACATGTCTTTATGGGCTTTGTCTGCTCTACTTGCTCTTATCCACATATGCATCCTCAGAAATATTAATTGAGTAGAAGGTGTTGGGAAATGACTGCACGAGCCCATCCATTTGCTGACAGAAACATTTCTTCTGCATGGAAAAAATTTATTACCAGGCAGCACAGTGGAAAAGCTACCTAGAGAAACATGCTAGATGAATGGTGGAAGGCTTGAGTAATGGGACTTTTTGCAGGCTAATATAACAAAACTTCTCCACAAAAATATCATTGTTATGAACATGAGCTAGAGAGAGAATTATTCATATAAAATACAAGTATCTGTGTTTCACATGAATCAGTGCTTATGCAAAGGGAGAGAAGGCTGTGTGAGATGAGAACTCAAGACCTGCCCCTGTGCATGGAAAAGATAAAAAAAACCTTTATTATAGGCTTGGGGAGGAAGCACTCATGCTATGTATGAGACCTGGGAAAAACACAGGTTGAAGAGTCCCCAGGGCTAATGAGAAAGCAACATGAGGAGTCTGGATGACTGCTGATAGGCTTATGATTAAGGACAAGGAGGA